>OY288109.1:72070871-74470871 GCA_958431115.1 Syrphus vitripennis | reverse complement strand
CTCATTGTAGCGTGTTCCAGGCGGAAGTTCTGTCTTGGCTTAAAGAAAACGTGATATCAACTACTGATATCCGTATTTTCTCTGACAGCAAAGCTGCCATTAAGTCTCTTGATTCTGTCTCCATAAACTCATTGACAGCCCTCAACTGCCGATCATCTCTCGCGGAGATGGCGCAGTTTAACATTCACCTTTGTAAGGTGCCGGGCCACAGGAACATTAAAGACAATTGTAAGGCTGATGAACTCATTAGAAATCCTACTAATTGCACCATGTTTGGAAAATATATATTGGTATACCTATCGCTACATGTAAACTCATGCTAGTGCAAGATGCCATTAGGTTAAAAAACCTTAGGTGGAATAAGATCACCACTTGTGTGGCGACAAAGCAGATCTGGCTTCTGTAGAAGCTGCATGGATGAAGAGGAGGAAGAAACAACTACTCATCTTCTCTGAACATGCCCTGCTCTATCCCAAAGACGTAGGCTCCACTTAGAAGAATACTTTTTTAACGATCCCAGCGATCTTGTTAACAAAGACATAAACAGTCTCTCACGCTTCATAAGAGCTCCAAATGGTTCAACGAGTAGGGAGGAAAATCTCTAGATTCATGTCACGTCAACCTAACCTTACTTTAAGGGGGTATATTGTTTTTCATATGTATGTATGTAATCAGGAAAAACCCTAAAAAACAAAAAGTAAAATCAAGCATTGAGTTGGTCTTACCGACAGCTTTCTCAATATAGAGTGAAAAGTCTATTTCATAAAAATTGACAAGTGCGAAAGGTGCCAATTTTAAATTTACAATTTTGTAGAACTGTCGAAAAATATCTGACAATTATCAACATTTCGAATCAAAAAGAACATAATTATCATATTAATGATTTAGCCTTGTTCCGAAAATTTTTCCCAAATTTCTGCTCCACATTTCAAAAATTGAGCAGTTTTGGACAGAAGAGAGCGATCACGGGATCGTAAAATATTTCACCTCATTGACAAATACTGCACACAAAATTTCTTTAGGCAAAAATTGTTTGGCCACAATTTAGTCGCAGGTTGACATAAGCCAGGCAGATAAATATTTTATGAAATGTTCAAGTTGTGGCCAAAAGTTGTCGCCACTACATATTTATGGGGACTTGCTCCTCTCTTAATAGATCTTTAAGAATTTTCTGATTTCTGAAAAAATGTAATTTACAATTTTGTCACTTTTCAATTGTAACACTCCCGTGTACTTTGGCTACCTTACGACAGTGCAATCTGTAATTATTGCAGTCAACATACTACTTGTTTCTTTGAGTTGGGGAATGGGGAATTTAGTAGTTCAGTGAAAAAATGTTTAATGAAAGTGAAAGTCATAAAAGTGACGGTGTACTACGGGCAGTATTCATCGAGCGCTCATAAGTTTAATAGACTTAACTCAAGAGAAATTCTACCGGGAGGACTGCTGACGTTTTCTGAGGTCAACGCTGTGAACCTTACAAGCAGAGCCTTAAACTGTTGCAATAGTCCTTGTCAAGTTGATAACAATAAGAAGGTGATGTTTGACATTATTTCTTGATAGAAGCGATCACATTGAATCTTGAAAAAAGAACTTACGGATTCTTAGCTGATTGACTGTAGTCCGAAGTAACTTTACTTTTAGAAACTTCCTGAGTATAATTACAAGATTTAGATGGTGCATCTACATCTAGGTTAGTATCGTGTATTGTTAACAATGGTTCATCATCTTCAACAATGATTAAATGTTCTTCTTGGAAAACACCTCCATGTTTATTTGCTACCTTCGTCATCAGACCTCAAATCTTCCACTTTTTTTTTTTGAAATAAATCAATACGAATCAATTTTTACACAATCCATTTAGATTATTCCATGAAAATAAAATGGAACGGATCAGAGTGATAATAAAATAATAAGTGATTTTATGATTACTGAAAAATAATAAAAAATCTTACATTTCAAATATCAGTTATTTATAACAAAAAAAGTAAAAATAGTATAAAGGAAGAACAACAAAAGGGTTACAAAAAAGTAACATTATTTTACAAAAGTATACCTAATCGCCTGGCCTTTTTTTTACTGCAAAAACATCAATCACTTTTTCCGTATTGATTTCGATATGTCGATGAATTGGCATTAACGCTAATCCAGTTATCCGTTCTTCACTGGTTCTATAGATGTTTTGAATGATGTAGTCTTGTATATTGAAAATAAGCCCAAAGAAGTTACAATTGTTTAAGCTTTTGATCCCAGTGGTCTAAATTTGTGGCTGATGAAGGAAAATTTCGAGATTGCCCGAAATTCCTTACAAAAAATAAACATCGGATGGGTAGGAAAATGTTGGAATGAGAAAAAGAAGGAGTTTAGAAATTCAGGGTGAAATTTAAAGTTCCAGGGTCATGGCACGCTTGCACATGCGACCTTGCATACTAGACAAAAAAAAAAAACTTAGGACTAGAAGACGCACGGACGGACTACCACTACACATAACCCACCTTACCATAACCGACTCTACCGTGGGAATCCTTGGCCATTTTTGGATTTCACAAAATTGTTGGATAGGTTTTGGATCATATACCATCTTTATCAAAACTCAGCTGCCCTTTACACCCCTGAAAAAAGTCAAAACAGCCTGTACCTAGTTGTTTTTCATTTATATTTTTCGATTTAAAAATTGAAATATTAATAAATAGTTTTATTTATTGGATATTCTTATATTTGTGTAAATTAATTCTATGTCTATCAAATAAAAGCTCTAATTCTAAAAATGGATGCATACTGTTTTAAATTAATATTTATGATATGAAACTATTTCTTCAACTGTTAAATTAAAATCTCTCAAATTATCGTCGATCCAATCATTGAATTCTTCAATCACTTCCTGTGGCAATTCATCCTTATGACTGCCAACCACACCTCTTCGAACGAATCTGCTAAGAAAACCATATTTTAAAATATAATTAAAATAATGTATGCAGGAATTTGATAAATACCTAAATTCTTCAACATCCACTCCAGAAGCTTGTTTGATGCTTTGGAATTCTTTTTCATGATTACATGCTGGATTTATTTTCATTTTATCAAATGACAAATGATCCACAAGATTTTCCATTTCATCAAATGAAATTTTTTTATTCAGAAACTGGCAGACATCTGATATAACTGCACGAAGATCGAATTTCATGCGTTCATAGCTGGTGAAATAAATATTTTGTTGTTCGCGCATTTGCCAAAAGTCTAGAACATGTGGCCAGAATGGATTAAAATTCACGTAGCCATCCATGTAAGCGTGCATGAATTCTTCTTTGCTTCCCTTGTAGCCAACCATGCCTCTCCAATGGTGGTAGTACGAGATTGCAGCATCTTTTGGATTTCGAAAGACGTAAATTATCTATAAGCATTTACAGAAGAAAATAAAGAAATTAGTTATACATACATATTACTCAAATTACAAAATTTGAATAGCTAACAGTTCGACTGTTAAATTTTTTCTTGGAGGTATTAGAAATTTTAAATTATTAAAAGTGCAAAATTACCTTTGGTTTTTTAGTCCAGAGTTGTTTTGGCAAAAGTGATATTGGTAAATGTGATTTTATCAACCTGGGTGAATCCATTTCTCCAGCATGTTTTATAGTATCATGGTCAACATTTGAAACAACACCATTGAATCTTGAATCAAACTTTTTTTAAAAAAATTATTAAAAAAAAAGATTTTAAGTAACTTACTCCAAAAAAGGTGATCGAAGCGTTAGATCAATTTCTTTTGCCTTTTCAAAATCAAAACCATTCAATATTAACCATGTCATTTCTTGAGCCCATGTTGTACCACATTTGGTACTCGTTATTATCCAGACATCACTTTCTCTGACTTCGAAATTATGTACTTTGTCTAGGATCGGGGTGAAAGACTCGGCTAAAGTACAATATCTTTTTTTCCAATTACCAACGATTGGGATGAGAGGAGGTTCTTCTGTGTAAATCGATGTATATCCACCCGTAATTATCATTTTTGGAATCAGTTCGTTGGGAACGGGTTCGCCATAGAAAAACGAAGTAGGCATCTATAAAAATTGGAAAATTAAGAAATGATAAAAGAAAATTTATTATTTTGTAGAAAACAAACAGTTACGAAAAATAAATGATTGAAACTCCAAGTTACGAAAGTAAGTTTTTCTATAAACAAAAAAACAGGTTTCAGTACAGGGTGACTTGCAAAAATGTCACAAAATGACACAGGTAATAACAAAGATAAAATAAAAATGTCATAAAATGTCAACTTGGTAGTTCCCGATTTATGTACATAAATGAAATTGATACAAGTTAGTAATAGCTTAAGATAAAATTATAAAACATAAAATTTTTTCCACAGGGTAGTTAACAAACATGTCACAACATGAAAAATTTAGATGAAATTGAAAATCAAAATTTCAATCTTTTTCAACATGGCACATTCAAATTTAAAATTCAAATGACAAATGTGTTTTAGATTTTTCAGCAATGGCTATAAACTTTTCAAAAACCTTTAATTTGGTTTTTACGAAAGTTCATGTAAATTTTCCCGAAATCAGTCATTTATATTATAGTATATATTTTTGAGGAACAAATGCAATATTTATGTAATTTTGGATGTTTTTTATTTTAAAAGAAGAAGAAATACGCTTCGATATTTATAGTTGAGTTTTGTGAAGTTGATATCCGAATGATACCTTTTGTCAAGTTTTTTGGGATTTATCTGGTAGGCTATCGGTTCTTTATTTGAAATCCTAAAATAATCCAAATAGTAAGTTTGATCATCATCACCATGGAAAAATACGAAGCTTTGATTTTTTTTTTATTCGAGTGCTATTGGTTTTTGAAAAAAACAAATTTGAAGAAAAAGAACTTATCTCTTGAAAACTTTTAGAAAAAAATTGGTATGCAGGTTTTTAGTATTTAATAATATACTCTGAAAAACTTAAATTACTATTTTCAAAATATTGAGTTTTCAAAAAAAAATTTATATTTTTTTCGAAACTCCAAAAAACATTTTCTTGAAAATTTTGATATGCAATGTTATTTAGATTCTATAACACCAGAATGATCGCATTCTCCAAACAATTTATGAGATCCCGTTATAACGGTATTTTGAAAAATGTTTTTAGATCAAATAATTTAAATTACTTATAAAAACTCACAGGTACCGTTACTTTGGGAGCTAACAAAAAAAAATCACCAAAACTTTCAAGTTAGAGGAAAATCGCTACAGTACTTAAGGCTGTAGGTCGAGGTACAGACAGATAGACAGAATTGCGGGAACCACTTTTATTCCGTAACGTTTGATTAATATCTCGATTTCGATTTTTTAAGAATTCAAAAACTTGACCAACAGTCGCAAGTAAAAATACGTAAACACATAAGTAGTGTATTAATAAAAATTTTCAAGGGCTATATTTTTTTAAAGAAGCTTTGCTCAGCTAAATATCTAAAATTCCAAAAACATTGAAAATATTCGGCCCTAGCGAGTTTATTTATTTATTGAAAAATCCGTTAAACAACTAACGTTAAAGCTTAAAAATAGTTTTACATTATATTCTTAGAATTAAATGAACTACAATACAATATATACAATATGGAATTTTGAATTAAAAGCTAAAGTGAATAGTTGAAAATTTTTTTTTAAATGCTTTACTTTTAGAATTATCATTAAGGGAATAAATTAAGAAGTAGTAATCGTCATAAGCTGAAATTATTTGGTCGAGAGAGCTATTCTTAGCATAGTTTGTTCTACTTGATAAAGGAAGTAATGGAATTTGTCTTCTTATATTTGCTTGGCTATAAGTGAAGTTTATGCGACCCAATATAGATGGCGATGTGATTGACCCATTGATTAAATTTATAATAAAACAAAGTTGAATATATTGTCTGTTTTTAGATACCAATGGAAGATTTATGAGTGTGAGCCTTTGATTGTTCGGTGGAAGTTCAAATCTATTGGACCATGGAAAGAAGCGAAGACAAAAGTGCATGAATCTTCTTTGAACTCCTTCTATTCTATTTATATGAACTGAATAATAGGGGGCCCATACCATATTCCATAGCCATATTCTAATATTGGTCTTACAAATGATATGTAAAGAAGTTTAAGGACATATACGGGTCACGGAAATCATGTGAAAAACGTTTATAAATCCGAGTGTCTTGTTGGCTTTTTTAATGATATAGTCGTAATGATCTGTAAAAGTAAATTTAGAGTCAAGAATAATACCTTGGTCTGAGAAAACAGGGAGCTTAGTCAAGTAAGAGGAGTCTAGTTTATAATTGAAAGTCAAAACATTACGCTTGCGTGTAAAACACATTGCCTTATATTTGTCTATGTTAAGTAAAAGCTTATTTATATTACACCATTCCCGAAAACTATGAAGATCATCCTGCAGCCGTAAGCAGTCGTCAATTGAGTTTATACATTTAAAGATTTGTATGTCGTTAGCGTAAATTAGAACGGATGAGTGTTTAATAATCGAAGGTAGATCGTTTACATAAAAAATAAATAGTAAAGGTCCCAAATAGCTTCCTTGTGGTACACCAGAGTTGGTGTAAAATTGAGATGACCGCACATTCTTAAATATGACACTATGCGATCTGTTAAATAAGTACGAAGAGACTTATAGACTAAATTTATCATTAAAACCTCAGTTTGGTAATTAATGTCCTATGGCACAGTTTGTCAAAGGCCTTACTGAAGTCTGTGAAGATACAATCAACTTGCTTTCGTTTTCTGAACGTATCAGAACAAAAAGAAGTAAAATGAAGGAAATTGGTAACTGTGAACTTATTTTGAATAAAACCATGTTGACTGCCACAAATTATGGATTTACAATTAAACGATAGAACTTTACAAATAATGGATTCAAATAATTCGGGAATAACGGAGAATTTTGCAATGGAACGATAATTTTGTATTTTGTTTTTACTACCCTTTTTATGGATTGGTGTTAAATAAGAGCTTTTCCAAAGTTCTGGAAAAATTGAGGATCTGAGCGATTTCTTCAAAAGAAGTTGAAGAGGATAGGATAAATAGGACACGCATTTTTTAATATATAAGAAGAGAGAAGAGTTATCCATTTGAATGGAAAATTCTCCGTTCATATGAATCTGAAAACTTTTGCATAGAACAGCGCTATCGGAAGAATACCTCGCCGCAAAATTGAAGAACCTTACGCTACAACGCGACGATTACCTAATTGGTAATCGAGGATTTTTGAGCAATAAGTATACATTTATTAAATTAAAATTATTTCAAGTGCTATGGATGCCTTTTAAATTGTTGTGAAGATTGATAAGAATGCATATGAAACATTGAACTAATGAAACTACTAGTATCGACAACTTTCCGATTATTCATCAAGTTATACAAAATATTGTAAAGTTATAAATCAGTGAAATAAAAAAATAATAATCAATTGCCCAATTTACATTTTTTGTTTCACTCGATCACACGCTGATGTAAAATTTCTTTTTTAAACCGTCGAGTCGTTATATCACTGCAATACGAACTACTTTCACTGTTCGAATTTATAATTTTCAACTAAGAGTACTTTTTTCCACGCTTGTACTTGGTGCCACTTAATTTTTAAATTATTATTAACTTGTTGGTGCACAAAGCTTAATTTTATCGAACTTGACCATTCGATGGATGCCAAACGACTGTTCCAGTCATTCACTTTGATTTTGTTGGTTACAGAAAGATTTAAGTTTGACTTTGGGCCCAATTGGGGATGCTATTTTGCATCTTACAGTATGGCAATGGAATAAAAATGCAGTATCTGTACCTAGATGCACGTACATATGTAGGCCCATAACAGCCACTATACAGGTTACTTTCAAAGTTTCAATTGAGTGCAGTAGATATGTTGTATTCTTATATTATTTTCCTCCAATCGAATGCAATTATACGTTACCGTATACCTTACATTAAATTTAACCAAACATTTAAAGAAAGTTTGCATAAACAAATAGTGTGTCAAGGTTTATGTTTTTTTTTTTTTGTATTTAGGGGCAAACAGGTGACTTTCTTTTGGAGCTACGAATTATGTAGATTTGTATAAACAAATATTAAGCAATATCTTCAGCCGGATTAACATATAAATGAGGTGTCTAGTATTACAGCATTTATTTTTAGTAATAGATATGACAGTCATAGATAAAAGCAAGAGTGTGATTATGAATTTAACTATATTTACAATTAAAATCTTACATAATTCATTTTGAATGTGGGTCAATTCAGAACAAAGAAGAAAATATTTTGGGATGAAGTCGGTTTAAAAGAGAAAGCTTATTCTTGACGGAGGTACACTTACTGATCAGTATTTTAACAAACAAAGCACTATTATGCATTATTTGAATTCTTGTTATTAATAATATATATTATTACTGATTGGATGATGGATTGATAGGCTTATGGACTGCTGAATCTGTATAGGAGGTTCAAAAAAAAATTTATTTGATAAATGCTATGTTTGACAGAAGTTTTGATAAATTTATTTTTTTATAATTCTTTTTTCTTCTTTTTTCGAACCATTTTTTTGAAGAACTTTTTCGTCAAAAATTTTTTCACGAAATATTCTTTGACCAATTTTTATTCTCAAAAGAGTTTCTACTTGGCTCCCTGACAAAATTGTTTTTGACCATTTTTTTTTTTGATAGTACTAGATATTACTTAAAAAATTCTTTCGGCAAATTTTTTTTCGACGAAAATTATTTTTGGGTAAATTTGAAGTCAACCATTTTTTTGCAACGAACTTTTCCGTCAATTTTTATTTTCGCGTTTTAAAAACTTTCTACTTGTTTGTGTTTGAGAATTTTTTGTTGGCCAGACTTTTTTTGACAATGTTTTTTATCAATTTTTTCGACGGTTTTGTTTTTTGACTAATCTAATCTAATGGTCAAAAAAACAAACCAAGAAAAAGGAAACTTCGGATTGGGTATTACAGTTATAAAATTCAGAACGAATAAGTATTACAAGAAAGGAATGTGGAGAATAAAAAGCTATACAGCAACGTCAACCTGCAGAAAGGTGTGCAAACAACAGTTTTGAAGAAATTAAGTGGACTGTAGAAACTTGAAATATTCCATTAATATACAAATGAAACATAAAGAAGCTTAAATTTCTGGATAAAACTTTCAAGTGTTTCAAATGTTTCTATAACCTAAATTATACTTGAGACGATTCAAGTTTGTCATCTGATGCATAGTTGTTGGTCCATGTTTAAGCATGCAAGCAGGTACGTGTTACTGAATAGCGCACTTTATATTCTCGTATTATTTTCTGCAGCTATCTAGATGAATCCAGGTCTCTATTAATAATTTAAGTAAGAAGAAAATTATAAGAAATAAAAGAAGTGTTATCAGCCCATAGAATAATAATTGCTGTCTGAATTGCAATGCATTTTTATAATGAGGAAAAGAACAGTGTTTGTGCTGCGTAATAAAAGTGCATAACAATATGGGGGCATATTTATAGTTGTTTTTGAACTCAGGTTTATCTATGTAAGTTTGCAGTTTAGCCAATGTAAATTAAATAAAAAAAAATTAAGGTTTTCTTAGCAACAGCCTTAACAGTGTCTATGAATATCTCCAAAAATCTTTTACAGATGAGATTTTCATGTACCTAGTGTACAACAAGTACTTGGTGCTCTTTGATGTTTTTTTTTTTAATTTTTCCCGGAAATTTAAAAATGAGCATTTTCTATTAACAAAAAAGGAAATCGTGGTGATATTTCTAATTCTAGGATATACTTTCTTGAATACCGAAACTATTTGAGGCTATTACATTTTTATTTCAGTTGTTGCTTGCGCTTGAGAAAAGATCAGCTTTTTCAACTCACTAACTGCAAACAGTCACTGGCACCCACTTAAACGGGGGGTGGTTAAGGTGTTAACAAGGTAAAAATACTTTTTTCAAAATTCCTCTCTTTTCATAACTCCGTTTTTAATTTTTTTTTAACTCTGCAAATAATAGAAAAGTTTCTAAAAAATAAGAATGTGCTTTTGCTTAAGAGTTATAGTACATTTTGTTGAAAATTAAATTTTTTGACGCTTCCTCAGTACAAAATGTACTATAACTCTTAAACAAAAGCAGTTATCGAAAAAAGTTATTTAACATTTTTTGTAGAAATTTTATTGTTTTAAAAGTTTAACTTTTTCTTCTAGGATCAAAACTACGCGAGTTATATGCGAAAATCTAAATTTTCATTAAAAACAAGATGGCGGCCAAATAAAACGTGTCACAAATGTGAAAAATGCGTTTTTCAGCTTGTGTAATGTTACACTTTGAATATATATTGAAAACGGAAAAAACAATTTTTGCACCACCCTAATAATTTTTTTTTAAAACGACAAAAAAAATGTTTTGTTTTGCACCACCCTAATAAAAAACATTTTTTTGAAAACGAAAAAAAAAATTTTGCACCACCCTAATACAAAATATTTTTGTGAAAACGACTTTTTTTAATTTTATCTGTACCTTAAGAAGCACCCTGTTGTTATTGTTATTTTTACATCTCCCATCTGAGTTATAATGGTTCCTTGGGACCAATTAAATAAATTCCCGGGTACCCGATCATGTTTCGGGTACCCGATACCTTGCGGGAATTGCCTTACCCGGAATTGCCGGGTACCCGGTCAGTGTACCGGGTACCCGGGTATCAAGAGCTCTATTATGTACGTAGTTTAATAATTAATCATGGGTTAAGGTCGGTGTTCAAGAAAAGAAGAAAGAAGTTAGATCGACATTCTAGGCATTTGACAATCAACCATTAATGTTATCGGAAAGCTTCCGGCTAGTACATCTGACCGGTAAGTACATTTGATTAAGCCATTGTCAGAGTGCCAACATCTTCCCTGCCATTTTTATTTTTCGCAGATATTGATAGGTTAGTACAAGTTGGTTTTAACAGATCAAGAGTAGTTGATATTTGTCTACCAATAAACACTTCAGCTGGTGAAAATCCGTTCGGTGAATTCCGGTTGGTTGTTGACATGTATGTCTGAGGAAGTTTCTAAATTCTCCTTGGGTGTTCCCTCATGCTGCACTTTTTTTTAAGCACGTTTAAGTGTATCGACGAATCGTTCAGTCTGTCCATTTGATTGTGGGTGATATATTGCAGTTCTGAAAGGATATATGATATGATATAATATTTCACTGACATTTCTGTATCTTCTTGGGCACAAGTGTGCACCAGCGATTACATATTCTTAGTCTCTTTGATGCGTCACGATAAGTCTGGATAGAAGATCGACACAGCCAAAATCTTTCGTAGACATATACTCGATGTTGAAGTTGTACAGCATTAATTTTAATGCCCAACGCTGCAATCTTTTGGCAGGATACAATGATATACTTTTTTTTGAACCGAAAATTGATAATAAAGGTTTGTGGACCCGTGAGTTATTTAAACTTACGCTCATAAATTATGTAACGATGAAATTTTGTGACTGCAAAGATCAATCCGATTCCTTACTTCTCGATCTGACTGTATTTTTTTTCTGTAAGCGATCTGGATACGTGAACGATTACTTTTGCAGTACCATATGGGACAGTGTGTGCGATATATGCTTCGATACGATCTTTTGATGTATCTGCAGCAACTTTGATTTGTAGATTTGGATCGCAATGTGTAAGAAGGAGATCTGAGGAAAGAATTTCTTTGAATTTATCGAATGACTGTTGACACTATCCGGACCATTCCCATTTACTTCTTTTAAGTAGTAATTTGTCTAATGGTGAACGAAGTCTCCACATTTGAATTTTTGTGAACAACAACAACAACTTAAAGGCACTACCACCAATTGTTTTGTATATTTTTATTTTTGGCCGGAGTTAGAGCTCACATTTCTTTCACAAAATTTCCATATTTTTTCTATTTTTGAAGGGTCTGGACGTAATACATTTTTATCGATGATGTGTATTTGATTTGTGTTGACAGAAAGGTGCATTTTTCGGTTATAGTGCTTCGTTAAGCCCGTTTGAGTGTTCTCCACAGATTCTTATTTGACCGTTTGATTTTTTACTGCCACTATAGGTGATGCATATACCAGGTTCATCTTTGAAAAGCTCTGAAAATTTTTTTTCAATGGTTTCAATTTTTGCCTTTCTATCAGATGGCAAGTTCACGCGGCAGCAAATGGAACTCAAGGACTTGTCCCAAAGATTTAAATTGTCACTCAAATTAATACCTAGAATATTTAAATTGTTAATTTTGGTTACAAAAGATGAACTTGAGTGTACTTCCCCATTTAATTCAATATCGCATTGAAATTTTTCGATAGTTTGAGTTTTGTACGTTTGTATCTACTGATAGGATTCAAGGTTTTCCCAGCGTCTTCCACACCTTTTCTGAAATGATTGTTATATCCGATGCCGTGTCGACTTGCAATGTAGATGTGTATCTTCAATGTGTGGAAATTCGGGTACATTGCTGATTTGAATCACTACAATTTTTCTTGATTTTTCGAAACCGATTTGATTGATATTAGCATAAATAGCCGATGGTTGTTTTGGTAAGATTGCGCTGATGAATCCTTTTTACCTGATTTCCTGTGTGAACCCTTTCTGCTCTTATTTGTGTGTTGTGGTTCTTTTCTTGTAAAGCAGGCCCAACTTATAACAGTTATTGCATTTATGTTTTGCGTAAGTGCAATCTTTTATGAAATGCATTGCACCACATGTCCAACAAGGGTTAGGTTAAAATATTACAGCTTTTATTAACAATTGCTGCATAGGACATATAATCGTCGGAAATTGGATATTGACGTCTGTTAGCAACAATATCTTGTATTCAACAATGATTCCTGCAACCCAAAAATTTCCTTGAGTGCTTTTATCGTGGCGTCGAAACCAACATCTCTTCCATTGCTAGGTAGAATATAGACACTATATTTTTCATGCCCTATTGGAGTTAGCTTGCGCATAAGTAACCTAACTTTTGATTTGTCGAGCTTTTCTCCGTCTACCCTAAATCCTATGTTGAAAGTAACACCCCATTTAATAGATCGTAGACAAACTCTGTGATGTTATTTGCCAAAGAATCCATTGTGAACTCCAGTCCTTTGTCTCTTCTGGTTTGCTATCGATTGCTGGCCTTCAGTTTTTCCAAGAATTGCTGTTGCAGTGCAAAAGTTTGCTGTTGCTTTTCCATGAGCTCGAGCTGCTTCGCTAAATTAGCCTCAGTGGTCACCATTAAAAGTGGGTTTGGTAAGAAATAACAAGGTGAATAAGAAAGTAACAAAATATAAAATATTTATTTATTATATCTTCAATTATTATAATTCCAAAGTAATATACGTATGTATGTAGTTTAGTAATTAATGATGCGATAAGATCGGTGGTCAAGAAAAGAAGATTGACATTCTAGGCATTTTACATAACACCATTAGTGTTATCGGAAAGCTTCCGGTTAGTACATCTGATTAAGTCATTGCCAGAGTGCCAACGGTAATCAATCTATAAAAAAACAAGACTAGTTGCAGATCTGATGCTTTGTCAGTGGTGAGAGCCCTAATACTGTTTTTTTTTTTTATGACAAAATCTTAAAATGTCGGATTTTTATTTTTTTGAAAAATCGAAAAATATTTTGGGAACATTTTGACATGCAATTTTAGTTGACCTTAATCGCATCTTCTGCATAAAATAAATTATCGAAATTGAATCAGTAAGAAGCTTTTCCCTGAGTGGTAATGTCGAAATATGTTTTCAAGAAATTTAAAACTTTCTTAAACGGTGTTTTACATTTCTATTGTAAAAATATGTATTAGTTTTCAACTCTAGGGGTAATTTGTATTACAATGGTGTTGCAAAAGCCGCATGGATTTCTAAGACATCGATCAATACGTTCTCGATTTTTTTCCAAAATTCCAAAAACCAATTTATTTTAAATGTTGGTACAAAATGAATACCTATTATTTAAAATCATTAGATGCTTTGGTATAAACATTTTTACTAAAACCTTGTTTGGAAGAAAAATCAGATGGGCTGTTTCTGAAAAGTATTAGATTTTTCTTAAACTTCCAAAAGTTTGTATGACAGTGCAGGTACCTTTATTTTTGTTTTATTAGATATAATGTCACACAACGCTAGATACCAATTTGTAGGAAAATCCACATCGACAGTTCTATTGTTTTACGAATTCAAGGCTGGTTTATTTATAGTAAATTGTATGATAATAGTTATCTTATAATAAAATTAAAAGATAACTATTATCATAAGAGGGCATGGATAAAGTATCAGAGTTTTAAAAATTGTATAGGCTAAAAATTCCGTTTAAACAAAAAGTCATGTTTTATAAGATGTATCCATTTATTTTAAAAATATAAAATAAATTTTCAAGAGATGATGCCATGGATGAAACATCTCGGTATTAAGACCAATATCTCTCTTCCTTTAAATCTGACAGTGACAGGATGGCAAATCTTCTTTAAATTAATTGTATTGAAGGTCGACTCTCTGTTATCAACATCTAATAAAATAAAATAACTTATACGCCCCAGTTTACGTAAAGTAGTTATTATTCTTGGAAAATAAACATGCACCATCGACCACAGAAACAACTTTAATGTATATCTTATTAAAAATAATCCTATTAAATGAACACGCTAGAATCATAATAAACGACACAAAATGCTTCTAAACTGCGTTCGTTTTCTTCTTATTATTTAGTAATCATTAACGCAGGTTGTGACTGTTTTGAATCGTTTTATATTCTTCCAAATCACATTTTTTTTCCTCACAAATATGTATTTCTATATAATGATATGTTATAAATTATTACAGAAGTATACATTTACATATGTTATGTTTTATTTTTGAAATATTATATAAGTATATTTTGTGTGTTTAAAGTTAAATTTTTCTAAATAGGTACATTTGTTGTAATTTATTACTGTTTTCCATTTATTTTATCTATAGATATATTCATTATCATTATTATTATTAATTTATATATTCTTTTTTATAAATAGAATAAAAAGACGCCATGAACCAGCATAGCCACACTTAGAATACGTTGAAGTCTATAGTTAGGTATTAAATATTTATAAAGTAAAAAATATACAATTGATTTTTTTGTTGTAGAAATTTAACTAAGATTAGATATAAGAAAGTGATCATCATTTTTATAAGTAGAAAAAGGAAATTATTCATGTTTTTTTTTTGAAATCACTCAAATCCTGATGGAAGTATATTGGTTTTTTTTAAATTTAATTTAACATAACATGCAAAATGTTTAGTGAATGTTTGAAACCTCAAGCTAATGCACCTTATAAGTACAGATGAGTTTACATAGATTGTTGTTTTAAGATTTTACATTTAACATTGAACCAATGAACAGAATTTCTGCAAAATTTCTATGTATTATTTTGTGGTATTTTTTTTGTTTCTTTTCTTGTTAAACAAGTGAACTTTACATAACAAAATATGTACAATACATTCTTATATTTCAAAAACTCATTCATATTTAGTTTTATAGAGGAAATGCATCAAGCATTTTCTAAACTGAATCCATCTTTCATTTAAATACAAATTTCAAAATTTTATCTAATTCTTGTCTCCATATGGTGATGATAATGAACAATGAGGCTGGACTTGTTGAGGCGAAAGAAAGCCTTCGAAGAGCCTTCGAATCGCCTTATGTTATTTGCCAACTGAAACTCCTGTTTTTGAACTTAGCGTCACTTGTTTGGTTTTTATATCAGCCAATGTGTGGACACCTTGTTCTTCGAACTTTTTCCACTGGGTGTAGTTCTGTTGCATGTGCGTTATGAGATGTGGCATATCAATGAAACCTAATATAAACAAAAATTGTATATTAATGGAATTTAAAAATTGAGTGAGTTTTATTTGAATAACTTACTGTCCCATGCGTGTATCATATCTTGAATTATAAATTCTATAAATCCTATTTGACTTTTAGGTATACTGCATGTCGCTCGATCAAACATTGGCATGACAATTGGCAGTGAATTGGCTTTTTCCTCATCGGTTTGCATGAAATATTCCTCGGCTATTCTTCGAGCCCATTCCACACAATAGTTGAGCGGTCTTGCTGGATTACTTACATCAGCTACTTTGATAAGCATCCGTCTTATGAGAAGCTGGCTATCATCTTCCGATTGTACTATCTGAAATGAGAGAGTAAATTTTAAATAGGGAGTCAGTCTGCTTTTTCGAAATTGAGATTTTCAACTAGTTCTTCTCATGTCATGGTGGTATAATTCTATTTAGAAAATTGTTCTATTGTATTAAAAATTGACAAAAATAATTTTAAAACCATTGGTTTCCGTTGCGGTTGTCGGCTCCGCAAAATTAGGCCCCTGAAAATAAGGCCCCACAAAAAAAAAAAATGAAATAAGGCCCCAAAAAAAGTACACAAAACAATAACAACAAAATTTCTCAAATTTTGGGGTCTTATTTCATTTCTTGGGCCTTTTTTCATTTTTTTTGTGGGGTATAATTTTATTATGAAATAAGGCCCCAATGAAATAAAAGTCCCAAATTGTTTTTGGGGCTTAGTTTATTTTAACAAAACAATTTGATGCCTTATTTCATAATTTGCTTGAAAATATTAAAATAACATTAGTTAAGGGATTAAGACAGTGTTTGATAAATAGACCTTGATCTCGAAAACGGTTGTTTAAAAAAAATTATATATAACAAGTTGTTTTTTTTCTAGGTAGCATGACACTAAAATTTTGTAAACTTAATCTTAATATTTTTTTTGGGATTTTCGAAAAAATGAAGACAAACACAATACCAAAAGACAATGAAGATCGATGATCGAGCGATCGCTGAATTACAACCACTATAGCTCATTTATAATTAATTTGAAGTTTTTTGAAACATGTTTATCAATAAAACTTACATCTTTTGGTTCCACATCCGCTCCAAAAACACTTACAAACTTTGCTAAATTTTCAAAGTGCCGCGTCATTTCAGTTGCTAGAATCATATCGATGATAACACTCCTCACAGATTTATAAGTATCCTTGTCTAAATTCTTAAAAATATTTATTTTATCATCACCTATAGAAAAAATTTAATATTAGCATTATTTGAATACGTGTATTCTTTTTTCGAAAATATGTATATTCATTAGTGACAATTAGTACTTACCTAAAGTTAATTTAAAAGTAGTTGCCGCATGATGCGATTCCAGTACTGTTAAATCATTATACATTATGGCCAATGGACTATTTGAGTTACATAGAAAAGCTGACGATCTCCCTGGATGATCAATGTCATGGGCTGCAGATGCTATTAATGCTGTAGCTTCATCCATTCGATCCATCACCATTTCTTTTGCTGCTAATTGGGTCATAAATGCGCCAGTTGCCTTAAAAAAAATTAATTAAAATAAATTGATTAAAATTAAAATATTGGAAATTAGAATGTCATTTTATTTTTTATTATTTTCCATTTAAAATTAAAATTTATAAAATTCAGTATAGATAATGAACACTTCTTGCGTACGAGTAGGTAAACTCTATTTTGTTGGTCATACAAGTCACCTGATTGCATAAAATTGGCAGGAAATATATGATTTTATTTTGAAGATAGCAACATTATATTAAAATACACTCGGCGGTTTTAGAGAAGATGTAAGAAAAAGAAGCGGAGGAGAAAGAGAAGATACCAAACAGATCAAACGATAGTATGTATTGTGTTGATTTATGTCGTAAACAGAGGAGAAGCGCAATCGGGCTGTTGATAAATTTGGTGGGGTTGATAATTATATAAGTGAGTGCCAAGTATTTCAAAATTCTATTAATCTTAAATTCTGTGCTCTAAAAAACAACAGCAAATCCAAGCAATTTACAGTTAAATACAACAACAACAAAATATATAAAGACTAAAGCTATACTCCAGATAAGTATCTACTGTATCGATCCGTATTGATCTTCCGGTAGTTAGAACTGCCGGAACTGTATTTTTGATTTGTTATCGATATTTCTTTTGGAAATGAATCTAAAAAGAAAATGTCGGACCAAGGCAAAAGTTAAATTAACGGTCAATTGAACTTACAGCAATTATTTGTACCTATTTGGAGTGGTATTTGAATCATAATTGACTACTAACTAATGTAAAATTGACAATTTGTTTGAACGAAGTTCAAAAATCCAAACGTCGTTTTTTTTTCGTACAACTCTACATAGTTGCAAAAAAATTAATTGAATAAAAACGAGGACTTGAAAAATTGTTAAATATTATTATAGAATTTTAATGTGGAAGTTCGTATGAACAGAATTTTGGGTTTTTAATGCAAAATTTTGATTTAATAGAATTTTGAAATAAAAACAAAATTTTGAATATATATTTAGAATTTTGAAATACAGTATTCTGAATTTACAGAACTTAATGGAAAAGCAGAATACAGAATACAAAGTTATGTTTATGCAGCGTTTTTGGTCTATACACAAAATTTTAGTTTGGTTATTGGATCACAGATTAAAGATCAGTTCCAAGAAAAATTATAATGGAGGGAAGAGGAGCGAAAAAAGAGTTCGGGAAAAGTGTGGGGACGGTTGACGGAGAAAAGAGTTGGATGAAAAAGGGAAGAGAGATGTGGACAAGATTATGTGTATACAGGGGTGTCCGATGAGCCCAATACTGTTTAACATATTAACGGCGGACAAAGAAGAGGAACTAGGCAAGTGGAGCAAGGATGAAGGGAAAAGGGCTTGGAGTTATGAAGAGGAAAGAAAAAGGAAGCAAAACAGCAAGGGAATGTGTAGACGAGGCTCAGGGATGAACGAGAAAGAGGATCACGATTGGAGAAACGAAATGAGGGAAGACAAAAACTGTGAGAGGTTAATATTGGGTATATTGAGCTAAGGTGGAAAGGGAAAGGATAAGACAAAAAAGAGGGAGGGATGATGAAATTAAAGTGAGAAAATGTTGACTGACAAATAGTAAAAATTTAACAACTATATGGCAATTCTCCTGTCGTATGCATCCGGAACCAGGTCTGGGACATGCATTGAGTGATAAGTGACAAAATAATTAAGTTAAAAATATTGCCAGACATAAAAACCATTTGTACTGAGTCAATCTTATCTACCTGGGTAAATAAGCACAACATTATTTACTACTATTATACTTACTTGCATTACATCAGCTGCATGTGTACTATTGTGATATGTATTTTGTGAATGATAATGAGCCTCTATAACCGCCAGCCAAGTCTTGAACACATTCTCCTCAACATTAAAAGTTGCAAATACGTCAAATCGCCGGAACATTTCCATGCCCAAATAAAGTAAAGGCCGATTTTCGGTGATTTCCTCTAATTTGAAAATATCAAATTCCCACGAGAGAGATTCTTCGAGAAGTTCCATGATGAGGGGTGTAGCCTGTAATAAAAAAAAAAAATAAATAAATAAAAAAAAAAACAAACACCTGACATAGTTTAATTATTATTAAAACCTTCATCTTGGCTGGTAAGATTCCTGATGGCCGACTGCTTGATGTTCTGATTATAGAGTCATTTGAGCTTCTTCTTGACGAGTATATGTTAGGACCCTAATAGAAAAACCACATTAAGTTATTATAAAATAACTTCAATATAGGACTGAAGTTAAGGTATAGCTTACCGTTAACAGAGCACCAATCAAATCAGTTGCTATGGGATCTTCAGTCCTTATTTCTTTCATTTGAGGGCTGTACAGTCCTTCACGTTTAAGGAACTCCATCACCTTATCTATGAGCTTTGCTTCATCCGATGAGCAATTCTCCTGTACTTGTGAGAGTAGATTAATAATCTAAAGTTATCAGTAGGAATAAAAAAGGGTATGATGTGATTAGAACAGTTACCCTAGCGGGTAGTGGGCGAAACTCAAAATATAACCCTACTTTTGTGATTGGTGCCTCTAATGGCAGAGAAGTGAGCTTGGCCAAACTAGTCCGACGTAAGCCATCTGAGGCTACCGAACGCACATCGAAACTCCCCCTTCGAATCGAATGAAGCGATCCCCTTGGAGCCTCCTTAGGCTGTGGCAATGAGGCAATAAAATCTGTCTGTCCTCCGGGAACATCAAAATTAAAAACATAATGTGTTGGTTGCCTAAATATAGTCAACACAACAATAGCTACTATCAGTAAAGCAATGCTCATATAGATTAATTAATTAAAAAAAAAAGACAAAACACAAAAAAAAAACAACTGAAAAAGATCTGCTTTGCTATTTTCGAAGCAAATGCTGTTCATGATGTTTGTATAATTCGTACTCACCTGCCTATGCACGCCACAGGCACCACACGCACATGCATGGGTATGCCATCGTGTCCTTTTCTCTTAACTGTCAGAATTCCATCAAACTCTTTGATGTTCTTGCCTTGTGTGCTAATTGATGAAACATCCGAAACGAAAATATCCGCCAGCGGTTTACTTATGATTTCGTCCTTCGGTTATAACAAAGTTTGCAAAACACATCCTTTTTAAGTTAGTAAACGTAGAAACACAAATAGGAAGGAATAAAACTCCAGTCGATTATTCATTAGATGCTTACCAAACGCATGTTGAGCAATCGTTCAGCTGACTTATTAGCGTATTGTATTCTAAGGACATCATCTGTGATTATCAGAACTTCCTTCAGGCGATGCAAAGCGGTGTACAATGCCTGCAGGTTGGATGTACCATTTTTAAATGATTAGTTAAAAAAAAAACACTCTCAAACGTTGGTTAAAATTAGAAAAAGAAAAATCATCATGCTTAAAGTTCAACTGACAGGTTATTGGTAATACAAATTAGTAGATACCTACAGATAATTTTGGAAAGAGCAGAGAAGCTACAAAACTGTTTCAAAAAGTTAATTTTTATGCTTTCGACAAGCTAAACTATCAGAGAATATTTGATTGAAAGCCCTTAGTAAAGGATTTGCATGAAACATTTCTATCAAGTCTACATCTCTATGTTAAGCTTAAATATTTATGTTCTACTTAAACTGCTATAAAAAGGCTTTTATTCACCTGTAGTGTGTTGACAACTAGACAGCTTGCAAATTTGTTAATTTAACAAAAGGTCATAAGATAGAAATTTGGAAAAAAAAAAACAGACACACACTAGTTATTGTAGGGTCTAGGCAATTTAAATAATGTTTACCAGAGGCACGCTACAGGGTGGAGTCACTTCTTTGGAACTTGGTCGTCAATGCCTTATTGTCAACACTGGAAAGGAAGGAGTTTAATGTCATTGCATTTACCGATGATGTTGCGATAGCTGTATTAGAGATACACCCCCAGATTCTCACGGAACTTATTCAAACCGCTCTTAATAAGCTAATAAAATAGGCGTCTTCTAAGATAGCCAAGCAACACTCGATTCTGTCTCCACCAAATCCACCATTGCCAAAGGCTGTCAGTCATCTCTCAAAGGTGAAACAGTTCAACATTCACCTATTCTAGGTGCCGGGTTAAAGACACTTTCCGGGAAATTATAAAGCCAACGAACTTGCCAGAAATGGAACTCCCGATACCCATTTCACCTAACAAACAAGGCATTCTAAACGTTTATTTTCCTTGCGCAGACGACAAATCAGCTCCGTTATAATATGTAGGTGTCGTAACTGGAAACTGCCTTAAAGGTAAACAAGCCACAAGTCTTCTCGTTTTCTCAAAAGACTTCTCCAGGAGCTAGATTGATGAGAGGAGGAGGAAACAATTCCACATCTTCCTTGCACATGTTCGGTTCTCACACAGAGTCACAGACTCCACTTGAGAGACTTCTATTTGAGAAATTGTCTCGCTCACTTCATTAAAAGTTTCGAATGGTTTTCGCAATGAGAACACTCTCCCCATTCTTCAAGTGTGGTCTCGAAATGGAAGTAATATTGATCTTAGTGTGTCAGTTGTTTTCATGACAACCAAATCAACCCAACCTATAGTTTATTTTATTTTGCAAGGATATTACTATAAAAATGCTCATACAAAATGTTTCTTTCTTTTGATGCCGATGCCATAAGCAAATTCTAAAATTTTGAAAAAAATGTAGGTACATTCGTTTAATTTATTTTTTAGGGTCAGTTTTGGAAGCTTAATTTAGCCTTGGTTCAGGATTTCGGTGGATTAGCTGTCGAATACGGAAGATGAAAAGTGGTGAACAACGCAACGGTTTAAATATTTTTGCAACTGGTACATATTAAAATGTACTAACCTATCAACTATAAAAGTGAAAGTCATTGTCGAATTGTCTGTTTAAACGATAGGGTAGTTTCTCAGTGGATTAGCAGATGTTTATCTTATTCAATTTTCATACAATGACTCCTTTTTAGACGGAAGGGGTAGAAATGTAGCGGAAGTGGCACTTATTTTTACACCTATTAAAGAGAAGAATAACAAATCTGCTAACAAATTGGGAATAAAAGAACTCCATGAATTTCAATTTATATTCATCTTAAGGTTCCATTAGTGGGTCTCGCCGGGTTGACTTCAGAAAACTTTGACAGGCCTCTCGGTTTTGTATTGTTCAATGCTTGACGCGCGAATTAAATGCTGCTGTCGTTGCACTTGTTTGATCCAGGATTTTCTCCGCTTGCCTTTCTCAGAGCATCTTGAGTTTATATGACAGTACCAACTAAGTTGGTCATACTGCAAATGCCTCAAGACAGTATTTTTGCCGTGAAGACATCATCGAGTTTTCTTGCTTCTTATTCGATTACGCTTTGTATATGAAAACTATAGTACTCTCATGGTGGAAGTCGAATGGGGCGACATCTAGTGTATGCCGGCAACCCTTACTCTTTTGTTTTTGCGGAGAGCTTATGGAGGTTTTAAATGATATTTATTGATATTTTTTGGATGCAATTATCCAAAAAAGAGTCTCCTCTTGCTCCTACCACCAATTTTCGACGCTTAAAGACTCACCAAATCGAATTTTAAACCTCACATTTTGCAGCGCCACCACCAGGATCCGGGCAACCCTAAAAAAAACTCGCCATGAGAGTACTATAGTTTTCATATACAAAGGATTACGCTTTGTCGCTCCTGCAGTTATGCAAGGGATTTTCATTTCAGCTGCCGTCAATCCAATACTGTATGTAAGCGCCAACAACTGCCTTATAGAGTCTTCCAATGAACTTAGAAGACATTTTTCGATCGAATGGTAGAGTTTTCCGGCCACTACATCCACCTACGCTCACTCGATATTTGGCGTCATCATGACAAGATTTTCATTTCATTTATTTATTTATTAAAAAAGCCTTGAGATGGAATCTCATTTATGGCTTAAGAATATACATACATATTCATTTTGGAAATACAAAGGAAACATATGTACATATGTATTAAAAATTCAAGATCCTACGCTGTTGATCACAGATCCAAGATATTTATTGGGAAGCAAGGATGTATGGCTCCACATTGAGGATGTATGGCTCCGTTGTCAGTAACGAGTAAACTGATTCAACTCAGGGTGCGTCTTCTTGTCCTCAAGCGGAAAGTCCAGGACTTTGATAAAGAGTAAAAAAATACTCAAGACGCTTCTCCTCTTGTTTAGATTTGCTCGTAAATTTGTACAACCATCTGCATCTAGACTTCGGGAAATGCAACCATATCAGATCTTGTTGTCAACCGAATGCTTTTTCAAAAACAATCGTTATGTCTATATCTAATCAAACGCAATTGACTGAAAAGCTTTTTCGATGATTAATAATTCCTCCTTAAAAAATTTTTGGTTGACATGTAAATTTGAGGAAATACTTCTTGAAATAATCATTGATTCAATTTAACCCACATTGAACAAAATAAATTATTTTCAAATATTTTTATCAAATTTTGTGCTTTGCAAATAAGCCAATGATAAAAGATAGTCCAGTGCACTTATAAAAAGTTTATATAGGTGACTTAGCAGTTTTTACATTTTTTTTTGAAGGAGTATGAGTATTGTTTATTTTTTATTGTTTATTGTTCCTGTTGGTGAATGTTGATATTCTGCACGAAGCGCAAAATGGAGAAATTCAGTGGAATCAGCAATCGTACCTCAAACACCTTGACTACGCGAACGACGACGCGACGCGCGACGTATCAAAGAATGATGGATCTCCATGAAATGAAATCAAGGTTGGAGAGAGAAGTTGGGCTAAAGATCAGTATGGCAAAAAAAAAGAATCAGACTTGGAACTTCATCATCTTATAAAATAGATATTTCTTTTGATGGATGAAAATGTTCAGTATCTTGGAAGTATTGTCTCTATTGACATTATACTAGAGGCACTGTTCAAAATACGGAGAAACAACTTTATAAGCTTAAAGACCGAGCTACGAATGTTTCACTCCAATGTTCAATCCGTGCTTCTTTACGTGTGCAAAGTTACAACTGCTATCACTAGAAAGCTGCAAACGTTCGTAAATACATAGATGTCTTCGCAACATCTTGAGGATTTTCAGGCAGGATCCCATTGACTCTATCATACGAAGAATTAAGTGGCAATAAATTAGTATTTCGCTTCGACAGGCGATGCAATGGAAACCTTTCAGAAGCACTTGGCGGAGAACGATGGAAGAGGAATCAGCACAACTGGGGAAGAGTTGGATGGCATGATGTTAGATTAGTAGTAGAACTAACGGACATTATAATTCCGAAGATCTAAATCATGGCTTGGATTGAAGATAATAAAACTGACAGTCGCACTTACAGTTCATCTTTTCGCTTCAAATTTACTATCTCCAATTTACATATGTATACAAGAAAAACGTATTTTCAACCGAAGCAATCTAAAAAAGCTTGTCTGACCAGCAGTAGTTCTGTTTGTATTTGGCCTAAAGCTAACAGTTGGAATTCTAAAACAGCTGGCCCAGATTTTGAATGAGCTGCTGGACTAAAAATGCGTGTATATTTTTATTTAAATTAATTTCCAAAGGAACAAAAAGCAACTTGTTTCTTATTTCAACTTTTCGATGGAAGAAATAAATAGCCCGATACACTGCATAACATTGGCTTAGAGTAGAAAATTTTAGATTTAAATATTTTCTTTGTATCCAACACGTATTTTTAATTGTGAAACGCCAAGCTCAAATCTAAAACAACATCTAAAAATAATTTAATAAAAAGTCGAATAAGATAACCCGCAAATTTTGATCTATCAAGGCAAATACAAAGCGTAAGCAAAAAAAAAAGTCATACGTATTATCCCATCTTTAAACATTATATCCTATTATAAAAAAAGCTATTTATTTATTTGCAGTTTAACAATCAATAAAAAAAATCTGAAGCATTACGTTTTATTTTTTTTTAAATTTTATAAATCAGTTCAAACTTAATATCCTTATCTTTTCCGTAGAAAAAAATACCACGCCATGTTAAGCCAAAAAATCATACTGAGCACAAAACTGAGCTGATTATGCCATTATAGATTACACCTTTTATTCTTAGTCATGATAACGAGAAGAAAAGCAGATGGAAAAAATCTCACGACCTAGATTTCAACAAAAATAAAAAGTCTTTTTTTTACTTAGGTATATAAAAGAAACTCCCCCGGAGGAAACGGCACTTTAAAAAGCAAGTTAACGAATGTTGGACAAAATGCCAGAGATTATTTAACATTATATAAAAATGGGCCATATACATATATTCATTCACATGCTTTTTCATCGATTGCATTAATGGAAGTAACTGTGGTTTAACATTTTTAATGTACAAGTACATAAATGTAACTGTAAAGCTTAGTAACGAAAAAAGCAAGTAGGTACTTCATACGTTATGCCTATGGATATGCAAATACAGTGGTCAGAAAAAGTATTTTAACAACCTAAAAAATTTGACCTTCGAGTGGGGTAAAATTGACTGTTTGTACTTGTCGACTGTTTGTCTACTTTTGTATACTTCTTTGAAAATTAAGTTTTTGAATATTATTATTGCAAATTTTTCAAAACTTAAAAAAAAATGCCTCCCAAAAATAACCGGGACGTGCATAAAAGGAAAAAAGTGTTTGCCAAAAAATTTGCTATAGAACTTAATTTTCAGAATTTTCAAGAGCTATAGTCGCGGGGGGTAACTTCCGACCGTATTTTTGAAATGACCTTAATTCGAAAACCGATGGTATAAAAATGATGTTAAAGTATTGTAATTATTAGTTTTTCCGACAGTAGTATGCGAAGGCTATCTATCTATCCATTTTCGATTTTAAGAATTTTTTTCCTCAAAATATTTTTTTCGACCACTGTATGCATAATATGAAATATACTGAGCTACATTGTTCTAACAAGACATTGACACTGGAGTAAAATTAAATTCATGGAGCGTAAAAACATTTTATTTCATGCCAGATTGTTGTTTTTTTTTGAAAGAAATAGAGATAATGAACAGCACATTTTGTTGGCAGGACATGATTGAAATAGGAAATTAAAGAGTCATTCATAATGTAGTAGTACCTACTTAGCAAAAAAAACGAATCTTTATGTACATCCATTTTACAGCTAACAATAACTGATTCTAAAAAATATACCTATTCCTTATTAGTACGTACAAACAGGATGTAGGCAAAAATTTGTGAAATTCGTAAATTTCATCACCAAAGTCGAGACAAAGCTCTATTTTTTTTTAGGTTGAAGCTCCTGAATTTAGACGCCATTTAAAAAAGGCATTAGCTCCATTTTTTTAGCTTTCATTGACTACAGAATTAAAAACTTTTCAAATCTTTTGCGTAACTCAATAATCTTAGCAAAAAAATAATTGGTCTCGTTCTTGTAGAGCAAATATTGAACATACCCTTACTCAAGTTTTACTAATGGTTGTTGCGCTATTTTTTGGATCAATTTATTACTACATTAAATATACATATGTATTATGTATATATTAAAGATTTACAATTTGACAAAACTATGTTTACTTGTAACCTAAAATTTAATTTTACTTTTTTCTTGAATTAAACCTAATCAAAGGCTGCGTTCGGAGTGCTGTTCAAAATATGGAGGAACAACTCTATAAGCTTAAAGACCTAGCTACGATTGTTTCGCTCCAATGTAAAATCCGTGCTTCTTTAGGGATGCAGCACTTGGAAAGTAACACCCACTGTCACAAGAAAGCTGCAAACGTTCGTGAATAGATGTCTGCGAAACATCTTGCGGATTTTCTGGCCTAACCGTATCTCCAATGATGAACTTCGTGCAAGGACAGGTCAGGAACCCATTGACTTTATAATACGAAAACGTAAGTGGCATTGGACATACGCTTCGAAAAGGCCACGAGTGCATTGCGGGTCAAGCGATGCAATGGAACCCTCTCACGCAGCAAGGCAGAGGAGTGGGCCGACCTAGAAGTACTTGGCGAAGAACGGTCGAAGAGGAATCAGCACAACTGGGGAAGAGTTGGAGAGAGCTGAGATACATCTCCAGAAACCGAACACGATGGCGCGTAGGAGTAGTGGAGGCCCTAGGCCTCGCAAGGGGAACACCACGGACGTAAAAGGTCTGAGGACATAAGTAAGTAAGTATCATACTTTCAAGTAAAGAGTATAATTTCCAACAGGTTATGAGCCCAGAATTTGAGAATTAAGGGAAGGAAATGAAGGAAAAAAATTTATTTATTAAAATCTTTTTTAAATAAATAACTTCAGAAATATGAATAAAATAACCACAAAAATCGAGCCTTTGAGAAAGGAAAACTTTAAAACGTGGAAGCTACAGGTGGGAGCTCTACTTATTAAGAACGACTGCTGGGAATTTGTAAGCGGCGAAAGAGTTATTATAAAGGTGGAGGCAGAAAATGCGGCCTCAGAAGATGCTCTTAAAAAGTGGACGGATGGCGCTAGAAAAGCACTATCAAATATCATACTGGCAATAAATCCTTCCGAACTAAAGCAAGTTAAAAACTGTCTAACATCTAATGCAGTGTGGAACATAAACTACATGAAATTTGCCAATCAAAAGGACCTGTTCGAAAAAAAAAATAGTAGATGGAGTGAACATCAGTGTACGCATTGCGGAATTCTTTGATGCCATAGATAAATTATTAGATTGGGGTATTTCAGTGAACGATGATCTTTTATCTATTATGCTTAATTACAACCTACCTTAAAAAATTTCGACAATTTTCGATGTGCAATCAATTGCCGTTTCCGGAAATATTATAAATCAAGGTATTTGAAGAATTTGATGTCAGAAAATGCAGAGATAAAGACTCTAATCAAGACGCAATGTACATATATTCGAAAGAGTACAGACAATAGAGATGTTAGATGACCACGCAACGGAAGAGTATGCCAATGTGCTTGGTCCTGTTTTCTTCTTTATTCGAAATTCTGGGCCCATAACCTGTAGTTGTTTCATACATTTCTATTCTGTATACCTACAAACTTTCATACAACTTAAAATACAGTGCAAAGATGATAAATATTTTAATAAATATAAAAAGAAACATTGGATGTTCTTCTTAAAATAATAAGAATTAGATTTTCTTCATAAAATCAATGCGATTGTTTTGTGTTTAAAATAAATCATAGTGACATTGCAAAAATTTTCAAGTTTCAATACCCTCTAGATCAGTCTGGGAGGATTTGTCATTCCTTGAGGATAATTGTGTCCACTTTTATACCGATGGATCAAAAACTGAGGACGGGGTGGGATGTGGGGTGTACTCTGACAAGCTTAAACTAAGCCTATCATTCCGTCTTCCTAATCATTGTAGCGTGTTCCAGGCGAAATTTCTAGCGATAAAAGAAGTTCTATCTTGGCTTAAGGAAAACGTGATATCAACTACCGATATCCGTATTTTCTCTGATAGCCAAGCTGCCATTAAATCTCTTGACTCTGTCTCCTGTAACTCACTGACAGCCCTCAACTGCCGATCATCTCTCACGGAGATGGCGCAGCAGTTTAACATTCACCTATGTTGGGTGCCGGGCCACAGGAATATAAATGGCAATTGCAAGGCTGATGAACTCGCTAGAAATGGAACCATCTTACCAATCGCACCATGTAATGCAAATATTGGTATACCTCTCGCTACATGTAAACTCATGCTGGTGCAAGATGCCATTAGGTTAACTAATCTAAGGTGGAACACCATCACTACATGTGTGGCGACAAAGCAGATCTGGCCATTATTAAATCTGAGTCGATCTAAATGCTTGTTGTCACTAAATAGATCGCATATTAGCTCCGTAATTGGTGTCATCACAGGACACTGTCTAATTGGGAGACACGCCGCAAGGCTGGGTGTTTTCTCCAATGACTTTTGCAGAAGCTGCATGGATGAGGAGGAGGAAGAAACAACTACTCATCTTCTCTGTACAGTGTACATGCCCTGCTCTGTCCCAGAGACGTAGGGTTCATTTGGGAGAATACTTCTTCAACGACCCCAGCGATCTTGCTAACAAAGACATTAACAATCTCTCACGCTTCATAAGAAGCTCCAAATGGTTCAACGAGTAGGGAGGAAAATCTCTAGATTCTTGTGGTATCACAACGGGCCAATCCTGGCCTAAGTGTGTTGGTTTTTCACACTGACAGCCACGTCAACCTAACCTAACCATTGCATAACATGTAAATCTTGTTTCTGTGTATTTTAGCGAAAAACTGTTGCAACTATTATCAACTGTTATGTTTAAATAATCTAACCTAATCGCTACGTGGCGTATCATAAATGAATTTTAAATAATTCTGATGTGATTTAAATTACCTATATTTTTGTTTTTTTTTTTCCGAATGAATAACTCGTTATGTCGTTATGTTTAATATTTACCAGTTAATTGGCTTACAAATACATAAATCCGTATTTAAATATTTAAATTTTTAGCCTTAAAACACTTCCGCTGCAAATAATTTGAATCGGTAGTGAATTTATAATGGAGTAATTATGAAATCCCTAAGCCTATAAAACCAACGTGACATTTTACATTAATTTAACGAAAAAAAAAAACTGCAACTGGGTTGGAAGGTCGTCACACCTTATACACATTGATATCCTCTCCCATTCTATCGTTTAGCATCAAAATAAAAGTTTTACAGGAAACACATTGTTTAGTGTATTTTTTTTTTTTGCTCAGCATTCAGACCAACAATTCGAAATGTCAGCATTTTAATATTATTATAATAAGATAACTGTATGATGATAATTAGTTTTAATTCTCATAGGAAAAAATGCCCTAAAAGTTATATAATTGATATAATTAAAAAGTTATATAAATTGTTTTTCATCAAAATTTACATTTTTTTGCGGTTACTATTAAATAGAAAAAAGTTTTTTTTAAATAAAAAGTTGCACATTTGAATAATATATCAAATATATAAATACAGAATCAGGGAAAATGACTCATAACTGGGAAGAACTGATAATGAAGGGTGATGCAGAATCTGGCTCAGGGGGAGGTCAGCAGTTTAAAAATTAAATCAATGGGATATATACATAAATACTTGGTGCAAGTCACCCTTTAAATATATGCACTATAGAGTACTGATTATGTTTTATAAAAATCGTCGAAACTTTTTCGAGAAAAAATATATAATAGCTGTTCTAATTATAAATCGATAAAAAAATTATAACCTGTAAAGGTTTAAAACAAATAGACAGACGGACAACATCAGGTCTTTAATTTTTTTTATTGAATGGATACCGGGTGTCTCGAAAAAAATGGTCTGAATTGGCTCATAGCAGACTTTAAGACGCCCCAAAAACTGCAAGAAAAGAGGAACAAGAAGAAAAATATATACATATATACATATGTGTTGCACTTATAAGTATGTGCATTTTTTCGTTAAGTATATTTTTATTTGTATTACTTTATTTATTTATTTTTACAAAGTTTGCAAGAACTTTCTCCTATTTTCCTAAGTTAAATTACTATCTAATAAACAAACAAAAAATTGAAAAACAAGAATGTCGTTAGAAAAAATATGAAATATTATAAAATTGCTTGAATAACAACCCAAGAAAGAAGTTCGAGCTCAAAACTGCAGATGCCATCTGATGTATCGAGAAAATACAAAATTTTTAAAATTTCTATAAATTAAAAAAAAAAATGATTAGGTATCCAAGTTTTTAGTAGATATTTAATTTTTTAATAATATACAATCAAAAACAAAAAATATTTCATTAAAATCGTCCTTTTCGAGATAAATAGTTTTGTCGAAACGGTACCCCTACTGTTATTTGTGAAGAGGAACAAATTCAATTTTTTCTCTAAGAATCGTTTAGTTAAAAAAAGGTAAAGGCAGGCAGACCGAAAGATAGATAGATAGACAAACAGAATTGCAGGACCCAATTTTTAGATAAATTGATAAAGTTTCAAATTCAATTGAAAGATGGTTAGGATCCTGATGGATTAAAAAAACCTCTAATAAATATTGTGCATATAGTATTTTTATAATCTTTACTCCGGAAAAGGGTGATTTTAGGTGTTTGCGATGATATTTGATGATGGATGGTTTTTAGATTAATTTTTTGCTTCAAAATAGGTTGAAAAAAAAGAGCTTTGGAATGTGGTTTGTCACCCGTCTACGAAACATAAACTGTCAAATTCCAATGAAGGATGGTAGTGATCTCGGCGGATTAAAAAACCTATGAAAATCAAAAAAAAAAATTCTCTGAAAATTCGAATTTTTTTAATATAATTTTTTTAGCTTAGGAATTTATTTATTGTCTAAAAACCTGTTACTTTACTTCACAATCAATATTTATTTAATAATATTTTCTTGTATTATTTTAGACATTATTTTTAGACATTTATTTTTGGGTAAGATTTTTAAGAATGCTTTAAAAAATAAGAACTCAGTATGTTGAATGAAAATTTTTTTTTAAATGAAATAAAAAAGATAGATTAAAAAAAAGCCTTATGTTCGGTTGCACCATTGTTAAACAGACTTTGAAATTTTAAAATACAATATTTTGTATGGAACATGAAACAAACGTCATTTTAAGTATTAAAAGCCTGTTTTTTAGAAAGGGTTTGGTCCAACCTGTTAATAAATCCGTAGCTTATGTTTACAAGTATTGTTAGTCTTTCTACAAAACTTATTTACAAAACTAAAGAATTCAAATGAATTATATATCATATTCATTAGATAATGTGCCTATAGTGTTATAGCCTTGATTAGTTTAGGGAATATTGTAAATCTACATAACTGGCCAATTAAACTTGCGAGGAGAGTTTAGAAACAAAAGAAAATCTACTTAAAATAAATAGGTACCCGCTCAAAAATTCAAGAAAAATATTTATGTGTGTAGGTAGTTCATATTTTAATTATAATACCTGTTGCGTGGACATGACATTATGCGGTCTAACAATTGAATGTAGAATCTGCTTTAGTTCCGTGCAACAGATGGGCACACTTGTTGTTTCAGAAATGCACTAAAAATACCAAAAAAAAAAAAAATATATCATAATCTAGTTGCTATAATGAATATGTGTTTAATAATTCTTACCCGATTTACGCCAGCGTCTAAAAGTGCAATTAATGGTAGTTCATCCTTGTCAAAAAAACTGCAAATAAAAAAATTAATAATCAAATTAAATAATTAATAATAAAATATATGGTGCATGCATTTTAGAAATCCCTTTTTTATATTTAATAAGATTCATCCATAAAATAAGTCAAATAGAGGTTGAAGTGAAAGATACAACTACTTTATACCTATAACATATTTATATCTTCAGATGCTTTTCAAAGAATTGAAAAACCAAGCATAAAACAAAAAAATGTATCACTCTTGTAAACTGTACTTGAGTGAGGCAACACGATAAGAAAGATTAACTGTAAGTATAGTAAGGAATCAGTATATGAGCTCAAAAAAGCAATATCTTACAACAAAGCACTGAACACTGAACACCTGAATCATCATCACATCAGTCGTCCAGACGATTGAATAAACTTGCAGAGGTGTTTTATAAAGCAGAAAGTACATAACATACCCACATTAACCGGGACCATATGTGGTTTTGTTGGGTGTTTGGAAACGGAGACAAAAAAGGAATTCTATCATAAGATGTTTTGTAGTGGCTGACATAGCTGAATGCGTTTTATTAGAAGTGACATTTGACATGAAAGATTAAATGAACGTTGATAGTAAATACATGTAAATACTTAAGAAAAAGACTTTTTATCAAAGTACTTGATAAATTAAATTTGATGAAGTATATCAAAAAAGAAAATAGGTAATAATAGTTGATATGTCACTTTCAGACCTCAAAATATTGATTTCAAGAACCCAAGGGTTAAGTTTTGAATTTTTCAGTAACCCTCATATGAGTATGAAATGTTTTGTTTTCACAATAATTCATTCCAAGCTAATTTAGGTTTTTACTTCAAAAACAGGAAATGTTAAAGATAATTTCTGTATATAAATTCAGTTAGATAGTATTGCAAACTGAATTTCGAATAATTCAAAAAAGACTTTAATTCCATTTTTGAAGATGCTGTTCCATTTAGGGTCAGTTTGGGTAAATGGGAACGACGGTTATTTCTACTTTTTAAATTGTAAAATTCCAAATAATAATTAAATATAAGTCGTCCATAATTTTCTTTTATATTCGAAATGCGCTTGAAATTCAAGTTGTAAAAAAAAACATTTATAAAAAAAAATGTATAAAAAGTGTTTATAGCACTTACAATTACTGAAAGTCATGTTACATAGATACTTTTTTTTTTAAACAGTTTTCCACTAACCCCAGTGAAAAAAGGATACGTAGTAGGTAAATGTAGGGTAAATGTAAACGGCCACTTTACTAAATATACCTCCATTTGAAGTCTTCAAAATATCTCGAAAACACATGAAATCAAACCCCAAATTCTACACAACACAACCGTTATTAGAAATCATCTAAGTTTTACGGTGCAAACTGTAAAACAAAGTTTAAGTACTTTAGACTAAAAAAAAATAAAAAAAGAATTAGAGCAAAATATGAAATAGCAAAAAATTCATTACTTAAATTGCTATAATTCGCGGTATTATTTTCTTTTGATGATAAAACGGTGTTAAAAAGCAAGGAATTTGTTTCACACTTATCGATGACAAAATACTTAAAAAATTTTTTGTGCAAATAAAATTCCACCGACTTCTTTTTAATAAAAATTTATCTATTTTTGTTTTTGGAAATCAAATCGAAATAATCAATAATTAATGTAATCGACTCCTGATGTACAGAGAATGAAAATTGAAAATGCTAATTCATAAAGAAACATGTATAACCCACGTCACTCAAAATCATATTTTGGACCTTCAGGTTTGAGTTTTTTTACATCGTAGATAAAATATTTGGTAATCGAGTTTGCCACCGATTTATGACCAACATCTATTTTATTTTTGTGAGCAACAACATTCAGCGTGAAATCAAAAAAAGGATGATCATCAAAGAGAAAATTGTGGCAACAACCATTTCCGCGAGAGCAAAATCAAGACTAATTTTCATTTAATTATAAGAATTTAACAACTTGATATTAAACTCATTAGTTGATATTCTCCATTTACATCCCAGCAAGATGTTTTTACACCTTTAACAATAAATTATCCAATGGGGAAGCAAAAAGAAAACCTGTCGTCGTCATTTAAGACTGTTAATAAATTTTCATTACTATCCAGACCCTATGTACCTATAGCATCTGCATAAAAGAGTATATAGACGCACGATGGCAACAAGACTCGGTCGTCCTCAGATTCATTAACTTCCAACAAAAATAATATATAGCTCCCCCCAAGTCGCCACTTTATTATATATATAGAGGGGCTTCCCTTTTCAAGAAGAAGGCATAAAGTGTACCTATAATTAAAGCTTCCTTCTGTCTTGGCCAAAACACCCTCAACTTGTTTGAATTTCAGATCACACAATTAGGTGTAATTTATTTTTAAGTTTATTTATTGCTGTTGGGGGGGATTGAAACGTGAATCTGAATCAACTTGACTAATTTACCTTTTTTTTACCACAGCTATTATTGTCGTAAAATGATAACCAGTTGTGTGTCGTATTGACCTGAAATTAAAATCGATAAGGAATTAAATTTACAAAATAAAATTATTTATATGCCATATTATGTATAAGACGGAGATGTAATTTTAACCTAGTTATGTATTCAGCATCCAGGTACTTTGATGAGCGGGCGTCAATGATTATCAAATGATAGTTGTCCATGTTGGAATTGTTTTGTAGTGTGTCAAGAGCCAGCTCCTTTGACTTGACCAACGTCACTTCCAACTGCTGTCGATGACAAGCAGTCGTAAAGACATCACATACATTGTCTGTTTTGTGGAAAACTAATAAGGCCTAAATGGATGAAATTCAATCAAAACTCAGTTTATTGAAATGAAGTGTTTATATATTTACCTTAAGTTGAGGATTCGGAGGTAAGACAGTTGGATATTTGAGATCCATTACAGATTTCTGTAAAAAAAAAAAAAAAAAAAAACAATTATCAAACGTTAAAGCTGTAAAATGTTGTTTATAGAATTGCGGTTTTATTGTTTAACATACTCGTATATGAAGAAGTAATCAAAACAAATAGCTATTGTGGTTAAATATCTATTAGCCATCACAGATAGAAATCTTGCTATAGTGGTTAGCATCAGAGGTTACCACCACAAGATCTTGCCACAGATAAATCATAAAATATTGTGAGGCGGAAATTTTTGTATCGTCCTTGACCCGATTTCATTGCTGAGATTCTTATCGATTCATCCAATTTTTAAAAATAAAGGAACTGAGAAAGGCAAGTCGTTGGGAAAGATTGTCTATGTCTATATCGTCATGCCAAAGGGAAAACTTCTATTTGTGAAATCCTAAGGGATGTCATGACTCATGATTAAGAAAAACAAAATCCAACGTAGATTTACTTTTAAAGTTTGTGTAAGGACTGAAAAGGTGAGCTATGGTTAAGATAAAATTTAAAGGAGAACTATTCGAGAATCTGGATGATTGAGTTTGGGGGTGGGTTGAAGTATATCTACCTACTTGTGTTTCCTAAGCATCGGATTATGATGAGATGAGTTACCAATGAAAGTCATGAATTTTGGGTTTTTATATTTTTAAGGTGATTGTAGAAGGATTAATGCTTATACAAAATCATAATATAAACAGTGATGGTAGGTTCTTTTTTTACAGATTAAAACAGTTATTATCTCTGTTTTCAAGAGGTGAGAACGTCAACTTAGTGTTAATTCCATGGAACTTGTTTTCTTTTCTTTAATCAGATGGCACGGTACGGTGGTTGATCCAGAAATTGTTGATACGGACCACAACTCCCCTACGCCCTGCTTAACCTTAAGTCTCCACATGAGAGGTTCGATCGCTGGGTTAATCTCAGAAAAGGCACTTTCATTTCAGCTGCCGTCAGTTCACTTTTAGACCTTTTGTACATTATTTAACATATGTATTATGTAAGGGCTGGGCGGACAACAAATTTCTTGCCAGGGCGCATTTTTCAATCAAAGAAGATAACAGAGTTTTCGCGCGACTTCTTCCGGCCTGAGCTAACGCGACCTTGGATTTCGTCGTCACAAGGTCACTGTTCCATTCAATAAGATATCCGGAATAGACATGCAGATAGCAGAGGCATAGGTATGCAGCGGCATAAGTATTCGGTTTTTTTTACACTGAAGATGTAGAATTTTCACTTATGATGGCTCCTTCGATTGTCAGAAAATAATAACTCATTTAATTTGGGTCCATCACCTTATCTTCGAGCAAAAAGTCAAGGAATATATTAGAAGATTCAATGGTGAACTAATTCTCTAAATGGGAACTCTTCGGTGATTCCTGTGGGGCAATTTACCCTTGTTTTGTGTTTTGATTTGCTCGTCCATGTTCATGGTCTTCCGCACGTAGACTTCCGGAACTCTTTGCGGACTAAGAGTAATACATATCAGATATCTGTCGAATGCTTTTTTAAAACTAACCAGTACAATATGCAAATCTCTAACCCAATTCACCCATATTTTTCAATAAGGAACATTTAACTGAAGCTAATCTTTGAAAAAATTGTCAAAAATTATAATTTTCCTTTTGTTTTTATGATGAAAGAATATAAATACATATACATACATACATTATGTACCTACATATGTTGATCAATCAAATCAATGTGTGAAACGTGAATCAATTTGAAAATGTACAGGAATTTCTCTATCCTCTAGTACCTACAGTAATTTCCCGATTGGATTGGTAATCTTAAGGTCGCCTCCCTTATAACTACTACCTCTTACTTACTTTAAGAATTATTTATACATGCAATAATATAATGTTTTCAAAAATTCTTTTCACCAATTTCTATTTGCTAAATTAAAAAAACAAATCCTCAAAATCAGAGTATTTAACCGTATCTACAGTATCTGTTATCATTTCCAAAAATACCTAAAACATGATATGGGTTTCTTGTCTCCAAGTTGTGTTTTATATTAAGTTGTGTTTTAAGTTAAGTATTCCACCCGAAGATGGAGCAGTAGCCCCGAAACGCGTAGTGAAACTAAAATATAAAATTAAATTAAGTTGTTAAATTAAAATTAAATAAAACTAAAATAAATAAAACTATTTTCATTTTATTTGTTTATTCTTATAAATACCTAAAACATCATATTTTGAAAAATGAGTTCGTAGATTTTGTGAATCAAAGATTCATTCTCAAATCTTAACTGGCAGAATTTTCATAAACAACATGGTACGTTTTTCTTATGAATACAAGTATTTTTTTCTTCTAAAGGCTTTAGAATATTATTCCATGCATTATTATTTAAAGCATTTATGAATGTCAAGATAAATAACTCGTGTTACATGAGGTCAACGGAAAAGTTAATAATAATGATTGCAACATGAACCATTATGTCATTATAGTATGATGATCGAAGGAAATGAATCAAATTAATTGGGATTGGGTGGGACCACAAATTATAAAAAAAAATCATTCGTTAGGAATTTTCCTACAGAACACACCACAAACACCGTACACGAGGAAAATGATAAATGGAAGTCATCAGACATGATATACGAGTAGTAGACTAAAGAGAATGGGTAAAAGGACTTGACACACTAAAAAAAAATCAAGAAACTTTTTTTGGGAGAAATTTATTATTATATCTACTTTAAGCATTAGATTTTATTTCTAAGAAAAGTTAAAGTTCTCAGCGCTATTATTGGCTTGCCCCAAAACTAGTTTGGCGAAAAAACTATAGTTTTCCAGGTTTTTCGAGACATGGTTTGATGGTAGTTTCATTTCTATACACAATTATTAACTAGGTATTACTTTAATATTTCGAGTTTTTGATTTTAAAATATTTTTTCCAAGGAATTTGAATTAAACTTTCGACTTACGGTTGTTAGGTGGTTCCCTAGATTTGAAAGTGAAATTTTTCAAAAATATTGAAACCTTGAAAATAGTTTTTAACGGAATAAATTTCCACAAAAATTTGATGTTTCTTCCCAGCCACCTCACTTGGCGCTTATTAAGACAAACGTTCCAAATAAAGACAAAAACTTTTTTCCCTAAAAACCGTGTATTTTTCGGTAAGTACCTACTACCAATTTAGTTTTTGGCAGGTACTTGCTATAATAGAACTGTGTTTTTGTTTTCTGCTCAAATGATTTCGGTAAAAAATTATTTTTGAAAAAATCAAGATTTTTCAAAACAAAAAAATTAAGCAAAATTTGTATGAAAAGTACGATTTTATTTTTGGTCTCAAAGAAATAAAGCTAAATTTGAACTTAGACTAAGTTAATAGCAACTATAGTGGCAAGTTAAAAGGACTTCAAATTGAAACGTAGCTGAAAGCCCAAACGTGAAACTATGCGGGTACCAAATGATGTCTTAAATAAATCAATTGTGACATGTGTGAGATATGTTTGGCCGTCTTGTTGAAACCACAGCATCGTTTTTAAAGAAGTACGAACCAATGATTCCACTAGCCCATAAAGCATAAAGCACATCAAAAAGTCATTTCATCAGTATGTAATGGTGTTTTCAACATACACTTGATGATTCCTCACACCAAATACGCCAGTTTTGTTTATTTACGTAGTCATTTAAACAAAAGTGACCTTCATCGCTAACAAAAATTTCTTATGTGGTGCTTGATATGTATTTCGAGGGTTGGGGTCGAAATTCAGCTTGGGTCATAATTCTGCTTTCAAAATTCTGCATGTCAAAATTCTGTTTTTCAAAATTCTGGCTGTACAAAATTCTGTTTTTCAAAATTCTGGCTGCACAAAATTCTGCTTGGTCAAAATTCTCGTTTTCAAAATTCTGTTTTTAAAAACCAGACAGAATTTAAAAAAAAAACAAAATTTTGACCAAGCAGAATTTTGAAAACCATAATTCTGACCCGCTCCCGTATTTCGAACAGAACCATAATTTTCAAAATTGGTGGCGTTGGTCTATTTATTTTGGAATGCCAAACCGAACTAAACACAAATCACTTACCAGCTGTTAAAATGACCGCCAGTTTAAAAATTTCCGCCAACTTAAGGTTCTATACCTCTAAAAAAAACACTCTAAATAGTTACACCCTTTATAGTTACTAAGTAAAAAGGACTTAAAGTTATAATGTAACTGAAAACCATTTTAAAATAACTGTTACTGTACAATAAATTTGAACATACACAGCCATATTAATAAAAACCGCTTATTCTACCTTTATTCCACGACTTTACTAAACGATAGAATAAGAGTTAAGCTATGGATTAAAATGTTCAATGAATAAAAACAAAATGCTCGTGGAATAGTAAAGTGACGTCTACCAAACATCTCTTGAGAAAATCTACTACAATAAGTAATATGCTTGTTTAGTGACTTGAAATTTTCACCGAGTTTCCCAAACATATTTTTTTTTGTATGGGTTTTGAGAGCAAATTATGAAAATTTGTCGAAAAAAAACTCACGTCACCAAACACACCTAAGGACTTTTATTTTTAGGTGAGAAGAAATTATTTTCATGAATTGTGTTTGGAAATAAATAGATGTTCATGGAGATAAATGAAGATGCAGTATACCTAGGTACCTATAATTTTTTTTGATAGTTGGAAATTAGGAAGATATATACATAGATAGTTATGTGTACCTTTAGAAAGATAGATATATAGAGAAATATATAGATGGAAAAAGATAGTTATGTTAGATAGTCTATGTAGGTGAAATGGGTGGCAATAAATCTGCCATTATTATTATTATTTTTTTCAAAACATTTTCTTTACTTAACTTTTACTTTCACTTATATTTTTTTTATTTTCAAAACAATTTTGAATCATCTGGTTTTTTATTCCTTCGCTAAACCACCTTCTTCGGTGGATTAGCTTAGTAAACGTCACTTAGTAGACATTTTGTTTTATTCATAATACTTTGCGCTTAGTCCACGGAATAAGGCCTAAACCTTCGCTATTCCACGTTTATTAATTTGGCTGACAGAATTTAAGACTTTTCAAACAGAAACTTGTTTCTAAAAAAATGCTTAAATTAATTTATTCACATCCCTGAAACAAAACTTTAGTATTTGTACAGTATATACGTATGTGCACATCTAGATATCTACTCTACATTATCAATAACTGAATCTGTATACACTTTTACACCGTTACTTTATAACTTTTTTCAATTTTTTTTTTTGTATTTCGCTCCACACATATAATACTAATTGAATGAGTTCACCAAAATCCTCTATAAGCAAATACTTTTTTGCTCGACCATGTATAATACACACTTATATGTCTGTATATATTTTGATATGCAACAACAACATGGAGTTGGAATGAATGGGAATTGACATACAAAAATATGCAATCGATTAAAGACAAGTATGCGTTGCGATAGAAATGTAATAAAAACTAGCTGAGATTTTTTATCCATCGTCATCCACCCATCAATGTGCTAAAAGTTGTCCAACATTCAGTCACAGATGTGAAATTAAATTGAATAGTAAAATTTTATAATAACAAAGTTTGTGGGTTTATAAACTGAACCATCAAAAATGTATGCAACAAAAAAAGTTTAAATTGATTTGATTTTATATAAAAGTTTTTTTTTTTAACTTTTTGCGTTTTTCTACGTTAATATTTAAATGAAATAAAATAACAAGTTCACTAGAATTAATTAATTTCAATATTAAGTCAAATGCAAATGAAGACAACAACAACTATAGGTCACTTATTTTGGTTTTGACTACCCTAAAAATGTTTAAGCGAGCGTTGAGGAAAATAGGGAAGGATTTGAAAGGAGATGCCGATGCACATTGGTTTTAAAGTTCTGAATGTTAAAATCGGAGGAAAAGACAGTATCCGGTACAGCATTCCACATTCTCTTAGTGCGGCTAAAGAATGAATTCCTGCGTACTTCAAAGTACATCCGAAGCTGGGCCCAAGGGTTGTTGGGCTGTTGTCCAAAGTTGGGCTCACTGAAGATTTTTCAAAATTTGTATAAAGTTAATAAGGATACTTTTGAAAATTTAAATTACAATTACAATTACAAGCTTTTAAAAACAAAGAGATTTACTGATTATTAAATAATTGATAAAATAAAATTATTTTGACTAAATGTCTTAGAAAAATTAAGGTTTTGCAAAATAAATTCTATTTTTTTTTCAAGCTGAACGCATGCAACGCATGAATTTTTAATTATCATTTTAGGGTTTACTTCCAACTTTTTAATTCTAACTATTTATAACTAAAATACATATATAACTGAAAATTAAAATGGGAAAATAAATAGACCTGACATTACCATGAAAGACAACGCGAAAAAAGTGCAATTCTGTATATGTATGTCTCTCTGTTCCTCTTCCTACAGAGTAGTTAAGCCTGAAAGGATTTTCTTGAAATTTGAAATTAAGATTTTAAGGAGATTACCTAGAGGGGAAATCGAAAAGTTTTGTTTAGCTCAGAACATAACGGTACTTGTCATATAACTTTTATCGGCTCTAACGTTTTGTAAGTAATTTAAATTATTTGGCCAGCAAATATTAAAAAAAAAAATATTTTGAAAATGAGTGAATACTGTTCTTTTGAAGTTTTAGTTTTAAATGTATAATAATAATCTAAAATACTTCCAAATAATTTTTTTTTTGCAAAGGGGGCTATAAGGATTTTGTAATTTTTTTTTCTTTCAAAAATTCTTCAAATTTTTGTTTTTAATATTTGTTTTTCATGACATATTGCAATTTTGAAGTGTTTTAATACAAAAAAAATTCCGTCGTCCATGAGTCGTGACGATTTGTTTTTAAACATTTTTTTTCTGGCCAATTTTTTTTTTGAAAATTTGTTTCGTATTTTTTTCAACATGAGGACTAAATTTTTTTGGACAAAACTTTATTTTTGACCAATTTTTATTATTCTCGTGTTTCCAAACATACCTATTTCAATTGGTTGTTCCTTCACATAATTTTTTTGGGAGAATTTTGGTAATATAATTTTTAATAATTAGGTATTGTTTTGTGAAAATATTTTTTTGAAAAAATTAATGTTTTTTTTTTCAAATTTTGTTTTGCATCTTTTTAACAGCAACAAAATTTTTACAGCAACGTAGTGCTCAACTGTCAGACATGCAATTTCAGAATATAATTTGAACGTTTATTTAACTGTAGTTAAACATTATTTTGAAACATTTTAATTCTTATTTCAAAACTGCTGCCTCAATATTTTGAAGGAACAAAAACAACATGAAAAAATAATGCTTGAAAAAAATCCAAAAACTTGTATAGTTTAAATAATTCAATTAAATCTCCATTATTAAGTTTGTATTATTTTTAAGTATGACGTTGCGATTTCGCAAAGCTAGCCAGGGATGCATCAGGTATTCAAAATAGAAAAAAAAAATAGTTCTGATTGATTTCAATTTAAAAATAAAAAAAATTCTGGTTGATTTCAATTTGTATGATTAAAGAACATAATTCGTCCTTCAAAAGGCAATTTCCTTACCTATTACCACAAATATCCTTTGTTAAAAAAATTCATAAACAATCTAGGTGTAATGTTTTGATTTAAATTACAGAAATTACTGGAACCTGAAAGTGACATATATAGAAAACCTTTATTCCTTATTCATATGAATGTATGTATCTGCATTGAGATAAATACATATGGAAGAAAACTCATCCTTGAAGAATGGCATTTTTCAAACAATAAAGAAGGGTGTTTGTTATTTTGATAATTAGATTGGTTTTTGAGATATAAAAGTCTAGTGTGCTTTGTTTACGTACAATGCTATTTAACAATTCCATTGAAATCATTTCAAAGCAATTAAGTAGAAAATATATAAGACATCAAGTATCAACGGGGAACGTTGAGATTTCAATCAGAAATGATAGAGGGATGGTGTTGTAAAACTCATTCAAGAACTAATTTAGCAGAACTACTTTTAGAAATTATATTCAATAAAATGGCAGATAATTTTGTTTTAAGAAGTTTTATTATGAAAATATAATTAAAACAAATAATAAGCTCTCAAAGGATTTCCAGGGTAAAAAAACCAGCAAACAATCATATTTTAATTCAAACAAAAGAGCAACTTCCTCCGTTTGCCCCACTTTGTCCAAGATGATATTTCTGACTTGAAGGCTTCCTCCAATTTTCTTGCTTATCCTTGAATCACACCTTGCCACACCTGTTGCCATGCGAAAAATATTCATTTAAACTACCGTCAATTGATTCTCATGTGCTTTGTACATTGTGCAACACTATGAACCGTTTGGAAGCACTGGACGAACAAATGCCGTACAGAGGCTTCTTTTCGGCTTAGGGGCATTTTTCGAGCAAAGAAGATGGCAGAGTTTTCCCGTTACTTTCGCCACCCTATACTTAAGCATATTGATAACAGATCCAATATATTAATTCTTCGCAGTTGGGAAGCCTTGTCCTGTTGTCCCATATACAAATTGCTCGTTGCATCGTCAGCAAAGAATAACTGATGCAGAAAATGAAGGACTGTAATAAAGAGCAAAGGACTCACGACGCTTCCCTAAGGCACACCAACTTTAATTAATAGCTCTTTGGTGATTCCTGCGAAGCATCTTACCTTTGATTTGACTTTTGACATCTGGAACTGCTCGATGCATTATTGCAACCTATATACATTAGTCAACCAATACAATATGCAAATATCTTGAAAAATACCGATATTTTTCCGATTACCCTGAATTGTCAATTAGACGTACTATTTTTAGCAGACGGCCATTTAATACCAACTTATGGATCTTAATGTTGTTTGACGTCAATTTTATTGAATTGTAGTTGCCGCAATTTCAAATATGTATGTACTGTACATACATATATTAAATTTCGAGAATTTACATAAATGTACATATATTCCAAAAAACACTTTTATTATTTGGAAAGTATAGAACTTAGGAAATAGCTAATGAAATTTTCGAGTATCACGTTGAAAATATCAAATGAATGTCAAGAAAAAACAAGCTTTTTCAAGAGAAAATAAATACCAAAAAAAATTTCATTGAATATTTTGCATTTGCATTTGACGTGTTTAGACTTTATTGTCTTCGTAGAGGGGTATCAAATAATTTCATCCTTTTATGTTTTGGGGGTGTTTTTATTCACCACAGAAGGTACTTTATAAAACCAATATTGTGAAAATTGCTTAAAAAGTAGAGTAAAATGTAAATGTTAGTAAAATATATTCATGATGTTGTCAGCTTTGCGTCTAAAAAAATGAGATCCCTCCTTGTTAAGAAATATATACATAATAGGTACACACAATGTCCTTTTTTTTGTAAGTTGGATGTTAGGAGGAAATATGATAAACAGGATATACCAAATCGGCTTAAATGATTTGGAAAAGGTGACAAGGAAGCTATCAATTATTATCATAACAAAAAAATAAAATAAAAATAGGTAAACCGCAATGTGCGAAGAGTATGATGAAATTTGTCTTATGTTTTTTAATATCAAAGTTTAGGTAAAGTAAAAAAAAATTACGAGGGCATAGGTACGTAACTCTTTGAGAGTTACAAAACAGAGCCTCGTGGGACACCACCAATTGATTTAAAGGACTTCAGACTTGAAAAGGTGGTAAGCGCAACTGCATCAGCTCAGAGGCTGCAAATAGCAGAAGTAATGGCAGCAATCGACCTGGAGCAAATAAAAGACCACCTCAAAGACACCCTCGACGACAAACACAGGATCGCACAATGGATCTTAATGCGTGAACTACATTAACATCTTGCGGATCACCACTGAAAAGTGCGTTAAATATCGACAGCACTCGAAAGGGACATCCCAGATAAATTGATTGCTATTTTATCGAGGCATAATGGAACGTTGTCAAAAGAGGTAAGGCAAGGTTGTATACTATTACCATTACTGTTCCAGTTTGTGATAAGTTATAGTTATACAGCATGCAGCTTTGTGATGAATAGTTATTTTGTCATAGGATTATGGATGTCCATCAAATGACAACAAATATGGAGAGGGATCCTAAAACTGTTGGACTAAAGATCAAATCGGAAAAACAAAAAGGGAAAACCTTGGAACTTCCTCATAGGTTTAAGTAAGGACGAATAGAAATGGTAGAAAATTTTCAATAACTTAGGAGTACAGTCTGTACTGATGGCGGAACCGAACTAGATATTAACATTAACAAAATGTGAAGAAAGAACCTTATAAACTTAAAGACCAAGTCACCACTTTTCTGCTCCAATATTGAATTCATGTTACTCATGTCTTGAGTATTTTCTGGCACAATCGCATCTCCCATGATGAGCTTAATAAGAAACCTGGTCGAAGACATATGTAAGTGGTAGTGGAACGCATTTTGAGTCAGGCGATGTAATGGAAGCCTTTCACGCAGGTGGGCAGATGAGCGGTCCGACCTAGAAGCACTTGACGAAGAATGGTCAAAAAGGAATCAGCACAACTAGGGAAAAGTTGAAGCGACCTAAAATACATGTAGAGCAACCTTAAACAAGACGCTTAGGAAAAGTGAAAGGGAATCTCAAGGACATAATTTAGTCCGAGTTCTTAACTAAGAAGGAAGTATTTACGTTTCTTTTTCATTTGTGGTAAGAATACAAAGATATTTTTAAGTTCTTTGCCACCTTTAAATTAAGTTCAATTTTGTTCTATTCGTATAGTGGCATCGTACATTGCATTTATCTCATTTATTAAAGATAATTCATGTTTGATTTGCATTTATAAATAGAGTGTAATGTTGTTGTAAATTGTCATATTTGTTTTTTTTGTAACTAACAGGTAGGTAAATACAATTGACGTTAGCTCTTATGTCTCAATTTATCGTTAATATTTTTGTTTTCAAAACCTTAGAAGGTCTATTTACAAACATAAATCATTATACCTACTATATAATATAATCTTTCAACCATAAAAAAAACGTTTCTTCCAACTTCCACACCCACATAAAATAAAAATAGAAGATAAAAACACAATAAAATGGGGGTACCTCGACTTCGTTATCACTAATCGCCTGTAGGTCGTTATCAATTTCAAGCTGCAACTTTGAGCCACGTGGCTTTGGTACTTCTAGAAATCCAGTTGAACGTTTTTTTACAGATTCTTTGCTGGAGGAGCCTGATCTTTTATGAGATTTCATATGTTTTTTGCTGCTTCCCGAACGCTGATTGCGCTTATTGTTGATTTCTGACATTTTTGTGAAGCGATTAATCAGCTCCGATTTGTCCTCGACTGTGATATTATTTATTTGCAACGCATAAGGGTCCAGATTTTTCAAAACTTCAGCAATTTCTGGACGATCATCAGAAAAACTAACTTGTTTAGAACTTGGCAAAGGTGTTGCAATATCTGCCCCCTCTTCAAAAACATTTCGTTCGTATTCGATTTCTTCTGGCGTTAGAGAGCATCCATTTTGAACACAGAAATATGGAGGAATTTTCACCCTCAATTGCACCGAATGACAGCTATCGCTATCGGAATTTATTGTAGTTTTTTCGATTTTCGCTGATGTAGTTGTTATCGATTTGTCGTCTTGTGTGACGCACTTGTTTGATGGCTGATAAGACTTGCAGCTTTTATTGGAGTTTTTTTGGTAACTTCCACTCAAGTGCGACATAGTGCTGCTGCCATAGTTTTTATTAGTACTTTTATCGATTTGATATGATTCCGATTGTGTATCTATTGGTTTTGTTATTGAATGTTTTTTATCTTTACTGCTATTTTGGGCAAGCCCTTGAGTTTTTTGCTGCTGCTGCTGCTGTTGCTGCTGGTTCAGCGCCTGTAGCGGCCCTTCGCCGGAAAAACGACTAATTGACTGCCCGGAAATGTGATCGTTTTCTGTATTATCCTGCGATTCTAAACGTAATTTTGACTTTCGAAATACGTTAGTCATTTTAATAAAACAATTGCGCATGATTGCCGCACTTTTAGTTCTAAACCGACACAATATCAAACACTGTCTTACACTCAAGACCGCTGCTGGTTTGCATTGCAAGTATAAAGAGGCGAAATTTTTGAAGAATATAAAACAAACTTTCCCGTTTCTGATAAATTTTCTGTTTTAAGAACAACGTCTGTTAACTGACTGACATTGAAAGAATTGACATGAATAAAAAAACAATGTGAAACAGTACATATTGATTGACGACGATAAGACAAGACTATCGCGTTGTTGTTTGATAAAGTTATATCAGCGTCTTCGCCCGCGTTCCTTTTGCACTCAAACAAACGTCTTAATATCTTCTTTTGTTCCATTCATTGTGATAACCAGATAACAAACGCCAAAATTAGATTACAACGCATAAACGACAACATTTAGGTAATTCATTTATAAAGACATTGTAAACTTAGAAATACAAAAAAAAAAAACTAAAATTTACTCAGTCAGTTATTATCTATTTTTTTAAATTTAATGTCGGTCTAGCTTCAGCGATGAGTAGGAGTGTAGTTCCTCAATGTTTTTTTTTAAATTCAATTAAAAATTTGTTCTTTAGGTTAAAAAAACGAATTATTAGACGAATATATTCTTGAGAAATCATACATAGAAGTGTAGCAGGTAAATATTCAAATTTCTTCAGATTTCTTTAAAGAAAATTTCAGAATCCAATGATAAAGGAACATTAAAACTGCAAGGTTTTAGCAAAATCGTATGTGAGGATTCTGAGATTTTCACGTTTGAAGTTCTTAGTTCAGATGAATATTTTTCTTGATTTTTCGGTTTATTATTAATTTCAGTCATATGAACAAATTTGATACCAAATAAGGGGTGAGTTTTTTGCAATGGATCATGATCCTAAAAGATGCTCATTTTTTTGAAATAAACAATTTAACTCCAGAAGCTTTTCAGTCAATTCTGAGTTTTTCTTTGATGGCGATTAAGATCCTACATCCTTGCAACGAGCACTGGATGTATGGTTGGATGTTCTGAAGAAAAATATTTCGGACATCTTTTTGAATCTTGGATCTGTGATCATAGCGAAAAAAACACGGCGTAAGCGTGGGGTGGGTGGAGTGGCGGGAAAACTCTGACATCTTCTGAGATTGATAATTGTCCATTAAGCTGAAAAGAATACGCTTTACGGTTTTGTAAAATAAACGAGAAGAATGAGAGTAAATTGACGTCCGCTGAAATGAAAAGGCTTCGCATGGCAACACGAGAGACAGAGCGTGATCGTATAAGAAGTAACAACATCCAAGGACGTCTTCACGTCGAAAATAGCATCTGAGGTAAAAAGAACATGGTCTGAAAACCCCGTTCAAGAAAAAATGGTGCTCGATGTTCCAAAGCAATTGCAAGAACTCCTGGGTCAAAGAAATGCAACGCCACCCGCGTCTAGGCCTCAGGCAAGAAACAATCCAAAACCAAAATGAGTTTAAGAGGAAGTTTGAGCTCCAAATAAAAGCCATCCAAATTCGTTTAATTTTTTTTAAATTAATTAATTTTAAATTTTTATGTATTGAATTTTTTTAAATATTTATATTTATTTATGTATTTATGTACCTTTTGTACCTTTGAAAACATAACTTACCTTAAAAACATAATTTTAAAAATTGTTCATCCATTTTCAAAATATTTACTTTAAAAATATTTGTTTTTAAATTTTTATATGGGATTAAGTTTATACACATAATGTACATGTTTACCGTGTACGGATTTTTGAAAAACATTTTTTAATCAAATAATTTAAATTACTCACTCGAAAAATTTCATCAAAACCGTTTAAGTCGTTTTCAAGACAAATATTTTTTGTCTCAACTGTTATAGGTACATATGACAGATACAGTTATTTCTGGATTTAAAAAAAATCCATTTCTCCTCTAGGGAATATTCTTAAAACCTTCAGTTCAATATTTAAAAAAAAAGTTTACGCTGTAGGTCAAGGTACTAACAGACCCTCTGTGGATAGACCAGGGTTTGATTAAAATCTCATTTTTTTTTTTCAAGAATTCAAAACTTGCCTTATGGTATATTCACAAGTAAAAATGGTAAAAACCAGTGTTTTTTTGGTATCTTCCCCCACTGTAACTCTTTTTAAATTTTCACTGACTGCGTTACGGTTTTCGGGAAAATTAATTAAATATTAAGCTTTTATGAATTTGCAAAAACTTAAATGCCATTTTATTAAGAGCTTTAATTTGTTGTTTCTTTTCTCCGAAAAAGAAAACTGAAAAAGCGGGATGCCAATTATCGTAAATAGTATCACAAAAATGGATTTAACATGCCGAATAAATGCATGTGAACTCTGAGTTGTATGTTATGCTAACATTAATTGAATACTGCCACCGAAAGTTAAGGTTCCAGCTGTGATTCCAGCTCATTTCAGTACAATCGAATGTGTCTACTTATAATTCAACGAAACATCGATGTCAATTTTGATAGCCTGCAGCTTCTTTGATTTGTGATTTATATATTGCACGTTGTTATGTCGTATGTCGAATAAAGTAGGTATAAAAACAACAAAACAAAACAAAACAATCACCAGGGACACTTATTTTTTGTTGATATTAATGCAAAATAAATTTATCGATGTTGACAAAGAATTAAGGAGTCAAACACCTAGAAAACCAACCAAGCATTCGCATCGTGTTATTCAATCCACGTAATATTGTTGTTATTTTGTTATTATTGAACACGGGTACGACAGACTCACTCACAATTCCGAATATCGATTTGCCTATACTCGTATATTGATGATTCCTTTTTGAATGCGTTGCAGAAAAGCTATACACGAGAGAAGATTTCCACGTGGGTGAAGATTGAAGATGGAGATATTGAAATGGAAAGAAATAAGCTGGATATTTATTTATAAAATTGACATGGTCTAGGAAACGTAAATCTTTTGTGAAGTTTCTTTGTTACTTGAAAAAAAAAAATCTGTGGGAATGAGGGAGAGGTGTTTTTTTTCTTATTATTCAAATAAAAATCAAATCAAAATAAAGGCTCACAATTGAGATTTACTAAATGATTTCAAAAATGTATATACATATACCAATGGCATATAGGAACTTCATTTGACATGCTCTGAATATAATAGTTTTTCAATACAGAAATTAGAATTTTAAGTGTGTTTCACGTTCAGGCTGACATATTGTAGTTTTAAACATTTTGCGTGAAAGATAAAAGAATTTAGAACAACAGATAGGAATTAAGTTCAAACAATACTTATCTAAGAACATTACTGAAATGGTAATTATGTAATTGGGTGATCATTCAACTCAGAAAATCAAAATACCTATTATTTATTTATATTATTACAAGTTTTCGAATTCTTTAATTAAACACTCATCAATCAACATTCACTCACATCAGGATGTCAAAAGTGGATGAAATATATGCTTCTTTAATGTTTTCCCAAAAAAATCCATTAGCATTGTTTACTACATAGAATTGTATAGGGATGAAAAAGGTTATACTCCGAATAGCGTATATTTTGCAAATATTTAATGAGGACATAAAAAGCAGGGTGTTCCAAATGATTTTTAGTTTTTTTTTTGTCAACGGGAAAACAAATGTTTCAAAAGCATTTTTGTTAATGTAATTAGGAGTTTTATATAAACTCTTGCAAATACATATATACAAACATATGTAGTCATTTAGGAAATAATAAATATATTTACGCATAACACTGATTTACTGATTGTAGAGAGAATAAAGTGTTAAGGAGTTTGGTTGTTCCGACAAAACATTTTTTCGAAAGAATTTTTTTTATCAACTATTTATTATATTTTTTTTTGACAAATTTTTTTTAAAATAACTTTTTTTTTGATGATTTGTTTTTTGAAAATATTTTTTTTTTTCGACAAAACATTTTTCTTTTATTGAACTAACTTTTGACCAATTTTAGTTTTGGCAACTTTTAAATAAAGGAGTTCAAAATAAAGGCTGTTGTTTACTGTCCTTGAGTCAGAAATAGTTTTACTTTAATATTAATAAATTAAATATTGATCCAGTCATTTTAATTCTATGGTTTGAATTTAGATTTTTTTTTTATTAATAATTTTTTTCGGTTCGGATTTAAATCATACAAAAACACATGACACTGGCTCAACAACAATATCAAGAGCTCAAAATTTTGCACGGATTTGTCTGTTTATGTATGTTTTAGAAGGTATAAGCGGTGATTGGGTCAAAATAAACTAATGAATTTCATAAGACCACCCTGTTGAGGAAATGGGGAAAACTTTAGAATTTATCACTGATATATTTGGCCGGGTAGAGTAAACCATGCCAACATGGGTAATTTTTTTTTCAAAGTGGACAATGACTTGGTTACCTGTTATAAAAATATAAAATAAAAAATCAAACAACAGAAACCTACAATATAATTTGTATGGAAAATTGAACGTATACAGGTTGATTTGCATAAAGTGTGGCAAAATGTAAGGATTTAGATAAGGCCGATGGACAGAGGAACTTTTTTCCAAAAAAATGGGTTGAAATAGAAAAAATATTAATATATTAAAATACTATGGAATAGAAAAAAGGAACTAAAACACGAATATTACTAGAGAAAAATCTGAATAGGCTTAGAATTCCATATTTGAATTGTGAAGTAACCTTCAAAATTGAAGATGTCATCTGATGTAACAAAATATTTCGAATTTTTGAAAAAAAAACATAAAAATTGTTCGAACGGTTTTTTCAAAAACAATAAAATATCTTAAAAATTGTGGAAAACTTGAAGAGCAAGTTTTTATTTTAGTATTGAGTAAAATACACTTCAAATATCAAAATTTGAAAAATATCTATTCGTTTTCAAAAAAAATCACTTTTTTTTCAAAAACTAAATGTTTTCGAAAATTTTGGTATGGATCATAAAGAACCTCCTTCATACAAACTTTGATTGTAATCCGTCAAATCATCAAAATCAAAAACTGAAGATTCCAAGGTTGCTGGGTCGAAACACCAATTTTCGTGGACCTTTAAAAGCTATTTTGCATCAATAATTAAACAAGTCCAATTAAATTATGCTAAGTTTTCTACTTGGCTGATTTATTTCACTTGTATATCGAATTAGTATTAAACAAAAACCTTTTATACATATTTACAATCTGCTATTATATTAATAACGGTATTTTGAAAAATATTTTCCGACTAAATTATTAAGATTTATTAGAAAACTCACAGACAAATTTTCATCAAAATCGTTAGAGCCGTTTTCGAGATAAATAGGGACATTACATACTAGGTGATTTTAGCCACACATACTATTATTTAAAAAACTCTAATTAAAAAGGTAGCAACATTGAAATACTTTTTAAGTTTTTTTTAATCAGTCTAATATTCATATTAATTGCTTCAATCCTTTTATTTAGCGGAAACTTGAATAAGTAAATTACAAATTTGACCATATTTGAATTGACAAATTTAACTTCAATGCATTTTCTATTGTTTCGTTAAAGACAAGGTAATAATTTCAAAAATTGATTGCATGACCTAGGATATGCATTATGCATGCATCGAGAGTGATATACAAACATATTGTGATTTACCTGGTTATTTGTATCCATCGATTCATCTTCCGGTGTCAGTGCCAGAGATGACTTCCTGTGCCCCAGCCTCCCTGACGAACTCGATGTTCCAGTACCTGCAAATACAGAATATAACACTTGGTTACAAAATTTCATTAAAGAATAAAGTAGGTAGGCATGTAAGTTTATATGTATTAACATGCAAAAGTCACTTTATGTGCTCTACGAGTAGGTATGTATCTTTATTGAATTCCCAGACTATAATAATATGATTTACAAGTAAATGAGTTTTCATCGACGACGACCGATGCACATGAAAAACAAAAAATATAATAAAAAAAAAACCTTCTTCAAATTACATTATCCAAGTAATGGAATTAAAAAAATGTGTGCATACAGTGCGAACGCAAAACCAATTGAGAATTGACATTGTGTCGGATCGGATCCATCAGACGACAGAACTTTGATTCACGTGAATTCACTTTCAACAAGCAGCACAGGCACAGCGAAAGCAGTCAGTCAGACGCCAACATCAGAATAAATCCTTACTATACGCCTAAATATAGAATGCAATTTTCTCTCTGAAGCAAACACCGGAAAGCGAAAAGTGAGCAAAGCAACTTTCATGGTGTTATTTTAGGCGAAGTTAAATTTCCGACTCGATTGCTTTTTTAACTTCGATGAGTGTGTGTTATCGAAGTGTGATGATTGACATCGTATATCGGTGCGACGTGCGACGACGAAACGTTGCGTTGGTGACATACTCAACAAATTGAAGTTTGTTATTGTTATTGTTTCATGTGGTTGGGAGGGGTGTATAAAATTGATAAGACTGGATGACGATTTTGGTATTGTCTTTTGAATGGATTTTAAGTTGTATTTTTTATTTATTGCTTTAAATTGATTAATACATATTAGGTACTTATTTGCAATCATATTCCCTAAGGTGTTGACATTTTTGAATTACTTCACTTTGGTGATTCTAGTTTGTTTACCATTAGTGGTATTAATTCAAAGGCAACGGTAACTATGTAAATGTGACAAATGAACTGTCAATTTTTTTTGTAGAAATAGGAAAAGAGAATGGGCATTTTGGTCTACCTAGCGTCCACGAATGAGACATATATCGTTGAAAAGCTTAGTCCCAGTACATAATTTTTTTGTATGGACACAAAGCTGTAAGCCATGGGAAATGGGATTTAGGCAGAATATTGCAACATAGATTGCAATTAGAGCAAAAAATTATTGCAATAGTGTTCATTGATAGATTGCAAAATAAATAAATTGTTATATAATAACGAATATTGTCATGGTTGGAGAATAATGCGCTTAACCATACGAAAATTCCACTTTTTTTTTAAATTTAATCTCGTACGTTTGAAAGCTTAGCTCAAGAGAACTGTAAACTATGGGGTCACGCAGTATATTAAAAACAAAATCTTACTTTTTGCTTTTTACAGTGTAAAATTGTCCAAGATCCCAGGGCCACCAGACAACAAGTATTTTCTGACGAAGGGAATGTGGACGATTGAGTAGTGTTAGTATGCTAACATGCTTAGCCGCCCAATTTTCAGGTATCAGGTAATCAAGGTTCATAAAAACATTACTTACCTCACGTTAATTCTCCAAGCCGATTTTTACGTATATTCTAGGCAATATCCTTAATAATAAGTCGCCAATACTCCCAGACACTTGCCGTCGGTCGTATTGCTTTGCAGACGCTTTAAAGCTCCCAAAATAATTATGCCTCTATGGGTAGGAGCGCGAGGGCATTATCTACGCACATGAGACTGAGTGAGTCATGTATTAGGATATATTGACTTCTCTCTCTCTCACTCTCTTACAGTTTACTCATATCAATTAATTATTAATATTTAAAAAAAATCAGCTAAAAAAAAATCTTCCGTGAAAAGTATTAAAGGAAATGACGCATTTTTGGGCCATAAGCGTACAGGGACAAGAGTGGTACCAAAAGAAAGGTATATTTTTGTACATCAAAACTGTGAAGTTTTAGGAAAATCGTAGGTGGGGATTTCGAGATTTTCACGTTTGAAGTTCTTTGATCAGATGCACTTTTTGTGCATATGTATATCATAGAAACCGTTTTTCCGTTTTTTCAAAAACTAAAAATCGTAGGCTCATGATTTAAACGCCATTTGAAAGGTTGAAACACACACCTAGCTCAAAGAAACGTCAATAAATACACTGGCATTAAAAAAAAACTTACTTAGATGCCGTGAAGAAAATAATTCATAATTTATTTACCAGTGGAATCCTGTCCGGGGGAAAGTAATTCACTTGTTGATGCGGTGGAGACGAGCGTTTCGCTGCTGCCAGATTGCAAGTCACCAGTTACAATTATCATATTAATATTTCGTATTTTATTTAACATTAACCTCTCTGTAATGATTTATTTTTGTTTTTAATTATTGTAATTTTACTTGATTACAAATTATGTCACTCATCACAACACTGATATTATTGGTTTAGGTATATTTCACATTTTAAATAATTTTTTGTATTATTCATATAATTTTTATAGATACATACAAACATATTAATGTGTATGCATACACTTATGTAAAAACTTTTTTTTATTTATTTCAGTTATTTTGTTATTTATTATTTATTTGCACTTTTTAATCGAATTTCGAGTTATTGATGACGATTTTAAGAGCTTCTGGTCTATTCATAACTGGTTTATCAATTGTTTTTTTTTTGTTTTTTTTTTGTTTTTTTTTTTTTTTTTGTCAGCTGTATAAAAAGTTAATCTGAATTATTTTGTGTAGGTATTTATTATTTTATTACTGAAGTTTTCTGTTTATTTGATTTTTCAGTAATACAAAAAGAAACAAAACTAAAACGAACATCCAAAAACCATTTCTAAATGACGTCTGAGCTATCGGGCTTATTCGTAAGTTTTGATGCAAATGGTATACGAATTCGGACTACCTATACTATATGACATTCAGTAAACCCAAACCAAATCCATAAAGAAAAAAAAAAAAAAAGATACACAATTTGAGTTGTCAGTGTCACTATAGCAACCAGATAAGATAAAAGCTATTTAAGTGTGGATAAAGACGAATTAAGGGGAACCATCTACCTACATTGACTTAACCTGTGATGACGTTGACTGTCAAGATTTTTTTTTTGTTGAATAGTTGATGCGAGAACACCATGCATACTCATGTATAGGTATGTATATTTAGATATTGTATCTACGCTACGTTTAGATAAAGAAGGCTAATTTATACTCTGGGAAAGTCGACCAAAGGTGCTAACAAACTATACAACGCAATGCTTTTTTCGTAAATAACTGCTAAATACTCCAATACATGTTTGAAATGATGGACGCCTTGTAACCGTTTTATAGAGTGATTGTGCGAATAAAGATAAAATTACTATTTTCTAATAATATGCAACACATAGATACTCGTATTTGTTTATTTTTTTTTTTTACAAACTTTAACAGGAAAAACAGTTAGAAGCAGAAATTTCACAATGTTCCTATATGGATCGATACAATAATCTTAAACCTATTGGAAGTATGGTGCTTTTGAACAAAGTGTGTTTATATTTCTTTCTAAACATACTTTAGAAGTATTTTTTTGGTAATGACCTTAACAAGGGTTAAATTTAAGAAAAAAGGTTCTTTCTGGCCATTGGCATAGATGAAAAAAAAAATTAAATCGCATTATATTCTCCCCCCTCCCTTCTTCACATATATGAAATAAAGAATGTTTGTAATTTAAAAAAGACCATATCAGAATAATAAACATGAGGGATATATTTTTAGGGTTGAAATTGACAGAGGTAAGTAATCAATAAGGGTAACAAAGTTAAGTTAGGTACACTGAATTTTTGTGTAAGAAGATTTCAAACCAGGGATACATCATATGGATTTCATAAAAAATGTACATATATACATGAAAATTAAAGATCAATACAAAAATCTGTGGAGGTCAGTCGAGTTACATTTTTAATATATGTGGGTATAGTACAATAGAGTGGTCCTTATTTAAAAAAAAAAATAATTTTGATGCTCCAAGGGGATTCAATGCATTAGAAAAAAAAATCAAAGAAGGTTTCCAAAGTTCAAGTCTCTTTATTAGTATTCTTTACGTTAAAATTTGTACTCAACCAAAAGCTACTGTTTTTATTTTTACTTGCAACTGTGGGTAGGGCAAATTTTGGATGCATGAAAAAATTCGAACTCGTAATTTTGATCAAACATGACATTATAATAGAGAAGTCGAAAAAAGTGGGTCTCGAAATTCTGTCTGTCCGTTAAACCACAGCCTAAACTTTGGGTGAATTTTCTTAAAACTTGATGTATAGTGTCTTTTTTGGTAGTATCTCCACATTGTTTTTGGTTTTTGACAGATATTTTTGGGGAGATCTTATTTAGATTGAAAATGGCTCCAAGGTTTTCAAAGTTTTCAATAAATTTAAATAGATATTAGCTCACTTTAAATGAAAATAAAATACAAAATGCGGGTGGTACCGTTACTTCCCATAGAAATTTTTTTTTGATTTTTAATTTTCTTAAAAACGGTTCATCTGAACATAATCAATTTTTTTTTGCAAAAGCATATTAAATTTTTGAAAATTAGTCAATACTTTAAAAAAAACACAACAACATATGTATATGCATATGCTAGTAAGACCTAGGGTTTTATAAATTAGGCAATTTTAGAAAGAATGGAAGGATGGGAAAGATCTTTGTTGCCACAGAGAAATTAGGTTTTGATTATCTCATTAAATCCAAGGAGTGGCTTTCAGTTGAGGGAATATATGTAGAATAAATTGCTGCCTAGACTAGGGATCGAACCAGCACATCCAGGGTAGCAATCAAGCACTACATCCAACTGCGCGCCGAGGTCGTCGCCTTTGATTTTCAAAAAAAAAAAAATTAGTTTAAAAAAAGAGATATATGTACATATACATATATTTGAAAGAAGAATTGTAATATGTACAACAACCTCAATCTAAATCATTCAATTTTATTACGTAGATTTCATGACACATAAACTGCACAAGTTTATGAAATTGTTGGGGTTATCGGACAAAAAATAATAAAAAAAAATTATTTCAAAGAACCGTTTTCTATTAACATTAACACCCAAAAAACAAGTTTTTTTTATACCATGGCATTAATCTTTTGAGAAACTCATGAGTTGCAAGTGATCAAAAGTTGAAAACATGAAAGAAAAAGATTATATCTTTTTAAAAAAATATATGCTGTGTGTAAGTTAATAGTTTGATTTTGAAAGGGAAATGCTAGTATTTAAAAAAGGCACACTAATATACGTTTACAAATAACGTTTTTATTTAGTTATCTAACAATCAATTGATCATTCCAAATTCCAAGTCAGAAAATTATCTACTTCTTTCAAATAAACGGATGGAAAAAGGCTGCCCTCTTTATTAATGCAAAGTTAAATTGACGAAAGTATGACATTAAAATAGTAAGACAACGTGGCGTATACGTATTTTTTACGTATTTTTTTGTGTGCACCCATTGAATTTTTTTGTTTTGTCATCTAAAGTACTACTTTTACGTCTCTTGGTAGAATCTAAGTAAAATGAACTGAATTTAACAAAAAATGCGTATATTTACAAGCGCATCACTGTTAACTGATGAGTGAAAGTGAGGTTGGTTGGGAAGAAATGCCAAATTTTGTGGACTAAAGGCCGTAAATCAGTTCTTAAAGAACTTTTAAAAGATATTTTATACGGCTTTACAAAAATTTTCATGTCAAATCTAATCTATTAAGAAATATACTCCTGTTTACCTCTAAATTCGTAAAGTGTGCGCAATATTGTCTTTCATTTGATACCCTATTCAAAGAAGTCCAAAATGCACACGAAAAAGGGGAATTTTCTAACCGAATCAACCTGAAAATGCTTGCCCAAGTAGCCAACGGTATTGTTTGTGTTTGGATTCAAACTCTTTATAGGTACCTATTTTTTCAACACCTTTGATAAAATATATATCACATTTCAGAAATATGTCATCATCATCATCATCGGCTCGACAACCGGGATCCGGTCCTGGCCTCCTTCAACAAGTCTCTCCACCTATCCCGGTCTTGAGCCGACGCGACGCCATCCAGTTGCGCACCCCAAGGCTTCGGGCGTCCTGGTCTACGCCATCTCTCCAGCGCAAGCATGGTCTACAACGCTGCCGTCCACCATAGAATGTACCACAAAGGACTTTCCGAGCAGGTTCCTCTTCACTCATGCGAGCTAGGTGCCCTGCCCACCGGAGTCTACTGAGCCTAATTTTTGTCACTATGTCTGCTTCAAGGTAGATTGCGTACAATTCATGATTGTACCGTCTCCGGAATCGTCCTTCCTCACATATGGGGCCAACAATTCTCCTTAAGACTTTTCTCTCGAACGCGGCTAAGAGGTCGGAGTGTCTTTTGCTAAGCACCCAAGTCTCGGATCCATACGTGAGTACTGGCAGGACCATGGTCCTGTACAGCAGCAGTTTTGAAGTTATGGTGAGATTTCTGGATTTGAAGAGCTTTGACAGACTGTAGTAGGCTTTGTTGGAAATATATATGAGTAGAAAATACGAGTGTTGTTTGTCAATAGTAAGATACATAGAAGCGCTATGGATACCAGCTAATAAAAAATAAAACTATGTAATCAAGCTAGTTAAATAAAAAGTTCTTGTCTTGCGCCCATGTTCTGCAATTCGATAGAAAATGAATTGAAATCACTTTTCAATTTCACGTGAAATGAAATTGCTTGTTCTACATTTCGATTGATTTCGAAAATTTCGAAATTGTTTCGAACTGTCAAAATTCAGGCTTCCTCCATTTTTGTTTTGTTTCGAAAGTGAAATTTCTGCTGCTTATGAAGATGGATGCAATATTATTGGCAATTTTAATGGAAAAAAGGAATACAGAGATAAATCAAATGTATTAGATCTACCTGACATAAAGTGAGTAGGTATGCGAATATAGATTTATGAATTTGTTCTAGTATGTTTTTGTTTAGTTTTCATGGTAATTTTAGATTGAGCAAAGACGCTTTTTATATGTTTTAAGTGAAATAGAACCTTCTATAAAACCTTCATCGATTTCTCCAATTCACAAGCTCGCAGCAACACTCCGACTTTTAGCAGAGGGAAGTTATCAATGGTCTATGAGTGATGCTAGGTACCATTTGTGGGAAGAACATCAAAACGGACAACGGGGTTCTTGGTTACTAGCCAATCCTGGATTTGCACTTGAACCTTTTGTACTTACTCCTTATAGAATTTCTCAGAGCGGAACAAATCAGTCGAATTTCAATAACTACAGCAGCACCAATTTCACAGACAATTCACACAACATAAACAATGTGATTTGAATTCGTTCAGAAAATGGAATAAAACGAAATACAGAACATCCATATTCATTTTCGAAGTTCCAATTCACAATTAATTCACAATAGTGAATTTTGGAACACCTAAATTCACTTTCGCCATGTGAATTCAGAATAAGTGAAATGCAGAACATGGGCGTTGGTCTTAGAAATCATAAGTTGTTGCTATTCACTCAAAACGTTCAGTTGCATTTTAATAAATCTTTTTTTTGCCCTTCGTGTTACGTTAAGCATAATACGTCTTGATGTTGGCAGCGTATTTTTGAGATCTCAGATCTCCCAGTCGTCGTCCGAAACGTAGATTTTACCAGAAGTATAATCGTTTATTTGGTATAAATTATGTGTCATCATTTGTTATCCTTTTTGCAGAAACCATGTACTCGCACTCAATTATTTTATCTGTTGCACCATACACGCACAACAAACTGATTTTTGTTGGTCACGATCTCATCCCAGCTGCTCTACATCTTCTCGATTGAGACTTTTTTCCAGCTTCCAGCTTCTAAACTAAAAAAAATCTTCCATTCAATCATTTGAAATACAAGTTCACTGCTTGATAGCTAACAAGCGATAGTGTTTTTTATTAAATATATTTACGAGTAAATGTAAAGGCTATTGATTATTCATTTAAAATAACATTCAAGTATATTGAAAAATGTTGTCGTTTTCACATTATGTTCTGAAACTCTGTTTCATTAGACCCCTTCTTATGCCTAATTATTATAGAATTAAAACCAAACGTCCATTATGGCAAAGTTAACTTATGCATTAAATTCGTGCAAGACTTTGCGTGCTAATAGCCAATACGTTTAGAAGCCTCTTTACTCAATTCGAATCCCACAAGGTAATCGCAAAGCAGAACAACTGTAATAAAGTTAAGAGAAAAAGTGCGTGTTCGCCTTATCAAAGGATGCTTCATACATAGTGTTATGGTTCAGCTGTGTAGTTTTATACTACGTAAATATACGCAATGATAACTTGTCCAAAAGTTTTTGTTTTCATTATATAATTGCAATGCTTTTAATCTATTATCATTCTTCCAGTAATATGTACCAAGCTTTTTGCATAAGTAAAAAGATCAATTTGTTTATGACTTCACTCTGTGTCCAATTTAGTGAAGAAATGAATGGATAAGTCGAAACATGAAAGACAAAATGGCCTTTTCAATTTGCTTTATTTTTCTGAAGACCTCACATGTAAACATGTATTTAAAGAACTTCTTAAACATTCAATAGTATCGACACGAATGTTTTGATATTGATATTTTTTCTTACTTACATTGTATAGGTATATGTATATTTTACTGTAAAAACCCGAATAAGAATAAGAATCCTAAAAATTGGCGGTTAGTTCTAGACTTTGTCAGAACATTGGTAAAATTGTTTTTGTGTAAAGTAGCTTGGCCCGATCACTATGCTGCCATAATAGTAAGAGATAGGATCTAAATGACTTCGGTGTGTGATCGATAATTAGGGATCTTGCATCAAACATGCCGTATTCGTGGGGTGGATGAAGTGGCAGGAGTACTCTACCATCTTTTTGATTTTATCGAAAAATGGCTTCTAAGTGCCTTTAAGCATCCAGCGCATACATACCAATCATAGTGCAAGACAATTATTAAGAAGCATGGGAGAAAATCGACGGCCACTGAAATGAAGATGCTCTGCATGACAGTAGGAGCAACAGATCGTCATCGAATTAGAAGCAAGAAAATCGAAGGAAGCTTTCATATCTTGGACAAAATACAGCATGACCAAGATAGCTGCTTCTGTGATGTAAAGCAGAAGGTGAGCTGAGAACCCAGTTTAAGAGGTCTCTAATAGCATGGAACAATCCAAGGCCGAACGGCAGTTCTACGTGGTGTAAGCTGAGCAATAAAAAGAGAAAAACAATAGAAGTGGAAGCAGTAAATTTAAAGATGTCGAAGACCACATATTCAGATTCGGACGTATTGCAAGTGGAAGAAGTGGATGAATTCAATGCTACAATCAATATCAACAACAATTTTTTCCATATACATACTCTTACTCTCGTAAAAAGGAAGATGTTTATACTTAAACACAAGTTCACCTTTCGAAGCAATATCAGGCGATAACTCAGTTCAGAATGTAAGCACCATCTAGTGTTGAAAATTTGTTTACCTGATGCTGATCATGAAAAAAGAAGACACGATTCACTTTGAAATGAAACTATCAGAAGCATGTACGAAACCGTTCGAGAATGCTGATTTTCACGAGAGAAGTCCATCATCGACCCAATATTTACATACAGCAGATCTTTGATAACTCCAGAAGTATCAAATCGATAAAAACCAATTTTTAATCGATTTCATCGCTTTTATCACAGCACCTTATTATTTATGGTAAATTCGGTCGTTCTCGTGTTGAGAATGACGATGAAGAAAACGCACTACCAAGCCCACCAAGCCCAGCAAATACATCATTGATCGATGTCCAAAAGAGTTAGACAAGTCGGTGCGCTGTCAATAATTTCTAGGAATAATGTTAATTTTTCGAATGATGAAATTACAAAAACAAAATTTTTTCTACTTTACAGCTCGATAAATCTAATATCTGACGTTGACGAATAATTTAAATTTTGATGAATTAAAGAAAAAAACCACTATGCAATAAGCGTGTATAGATAATTAGATCTCTAGACACAACAGAACAAAAAAATATTACAATCAACTCTCATGTCGTCGTAAGTTTCAGCCACGCGTTAGTAGCGAGACATCAACATTTTATACTGAGGCCCCAATCACAGGCGTGTCCGTAGCTGCTTAATTAAGAACGGAAAGCCTCCCAATCGGGACAGCGAGATTTTAGGTTATATAGTTATTTTGCTGAGTGCACGACCTGCCCCATAACAACGCAAACAATAAAGCTCAGATTTGAATAATTACGTAAATTAAATGATTCGATACTAATTAAATATTCACATTCTATGCAAATGCTATTTGTTCTCTCTCTAGAGTCTAGAATCAGTCGCATCAGATTTAAAATGACGTGTTAGACGCGCCTATGTGCGCTGTTGGATGTGCATCAGCCTATAGCCAGCTGTGAGCAGATCCCAGACGGCAAACGGCCAAATACAAAGACACCACGCTGTTGCTGTTGTTGCTGCTGCTTGCCTTGGATCGTTCGTTAGGCACATTGAATAGATTCTCTCCTATCACCCCATCCACCCAGCTATAGTTTATAAAGCACCATTCGTTGCAGTAAGTTTGGTCAGGTCTTTTGGACGGTATTTAACCTACTTTGGTTCATTTGAGCGGTGACGTGTGCTGCCTTTTAAAAAGTTTCTACAACTTGTAATCACCTGGGAATTACTCGTGAAGTGAAACGTCGACGCTGTCGTCGCTCTGCGTTGAAATAGTTTTCAGTTTTTTGTGAACATAATATTGTATGATGTAGTTGCATGAATGTATCTTAGCCTTACTGCAGCTATTGAATTAAAAAAAAAAAAAGCTACAGAAAATGTGTAGCATATTGCAATGACATCATTTGCATTTTCCAAATACACAATATTTTTTTATTTCTTTTTTAAAACTAAATACCTGTTTGATGTGAGTTGCTCAATGCAGCAAATTAGAAAATCGTTCTTATGTCAATTAAGATGGATCAGATATTTTTATTTTTCTATAGGTTTACAAAAATTTATTTTACAGTGTCATATTAAAATTTTAAGTTAATTTTACGATAGTTTTTTTTTTTTTTTTTTTTGAAACATCATGATCGATTTCTTACCAACAAAATTTGGATCTTAACGAAGTGAAGATTTTTAAATTATCTTATCTTCTATGGAAGATAGAAGATAAGAAATAAGATAGTATATATATGTATACCTATTTATGTAGTGATGATAGTGGAGGGGAATAAAAAGATTGTTATCAAAAAATCAGTTCAACTAAAATGAAACTTAAAAACAAAGTAAATAAGATGGCACTACATAATATGAATTATTCGTGCACGCGCACTTTTTAACATAAATGATATTTCTTTTACAGCATTTTTATAATGACGTCATAACCCTCTTATCACCACCTGAGATAATAAAAGATCGAACTTAATAAAGAAGCAAGCTTCAATTGTGATTAATTTAGGTAATGGATTAGTAGGTAAGGGAAAAATAGAGAGACAAAACAAATTTACACTTATTTACTTCTTCTTCGTCCACTTCATTTTTCCTTTTAAATTATTTCTTGAGTTCACTCGTCTTTATTTGTTAGCGTTAATTTGTAAGGTATGGAAGACAGTATATATACAGCACCATACACAACACAGTTCACATTCACACCGAGGGACACCTCATACCCAGGGACAGTTCATACTAAAAGTACAAAAAAATTTAATGCAAAAGTAAGGTATACAACCCCCTCTATTAGATTTGGGGTAGGTTCGAGGTTGGGTGTATTTGTATTTTGGTATGAAGTATCCTTGGGTATGAAGTATCCCTCGGTATGAACTGGTTTGGTACGGTGTCTACTGGTATAAACTGTGTGAACTGCCTTGGTATGGAGTGCGATTATACCAATATTTATTGCAATTTATTAAAGGGGTTGGCCGTGGCGCGATGGTATGTCAACCTCACAGGTCACAAGCTCGATCCTTTCCGTAGTTCTATGTCATGTTTGTATTCCATTATCATTGATCATTGTTGGGCCGCTGGTTTACTCATTATATGTTGTTCAGGTATAACACTAACAACATCTGATTGAGTAAATACTAGTATGCCCAACAAATATGACAATGAACAAAATAATGCGAATTATAAAGGGACATTTGTATAAGACACGGCATTTCTCCGCTTTAGCCCAGCCGCCAACCCTGGAGATAAAATCTGAGACAACCACCACCTTCAGTCTCAGTACCCTTTGTATATATAAACTAAAGTACCTACTCTCATAGTGGAAGTCGAATGGGGCGACATCTAAAGTATGCCGGCAACCCTTACTCTTTTTTTTTTTGCGGAGAGCTTATGGAGGTTTTAATCGATATTTATTGATATTTTTTGGATGCAATAATCCAAATTTCCGACGCTTAAAGACTCCCAAAAGCGAATTTTACACCTCACATTTTGCAGCGCCACCACAAGGGTCTGGGCAACATTGAAAAAAACTCGCCATGATAGTACTATAGTTTTCATATACAAAGCAGTACTTCGCGCCACATACCTTTCCATACACCTTTCCCTTCCCATCCCTATCCTTCACGCCCGCGCTGTGTTGAACAACATATAAAGGGTACACCATCCCCTTGAGCGCGCGCAAATTATATATAAAAAAAAAAAATATTAATTTTGACATGTATTTTTTAAGTTTTTATTTGTTTTGTAAGGAATTATTTACTTTCTAACATAAGTAAATGTGAACGGAACCTAACAAAACCGAACAAAACGAAGCAAAGCGTCAATTATGTGCATGTCAAATCAACACTGTGTATTGGCTCTGTTTCTTAAGCTGACGTAAGCGAGCAAAAAGAATTATAGGTGGGCCTCGACTATACACGGTCTTACTATTTAGCTTATGAGAGAGAAAGATGCTGGTTTTCTTCGAATGTTTGTAAAATGTTGCATGTGCTCCGTGCGCTGTCAATTGGTGATTAAACGGTTTGATTTCGATGACAAATGCTGGTGCACGACTAGCCTTAAGAAATAAGTCAGGATGTTCGATAATTCAGCGATTTTTCTCATATGATTGTTATGTTTTATGTTGAATTTCATGAATGATTTTCTTCAATAATATTTGTTATATTTTAGATATATGTAGCTATAAAAAAATCAAATAGATCTGTCAAAAATTTTGCATTTTAAATTTAAATTTTCATTAATCTTGAAAACATGATTACACCATTTGTGCTAACGATTCTCACCAAGAATTAAGATTAAGTAGTTTGCGATGTATAAGTTTGCTAGTTTCCTCAAATTTTGAAGTCCGTTCTGATACAAGCTTTAATTCATATTTATTTTTTTATTTTATTTATTCTTTATTTAATTTGCAAAAAAAGACTAAACCACTACCACTCTCCCCACCCGTTGCAACTTGCAGCTCCCTTATATTTTTTTTTTTGAAATCAGTTTATTTCAATTCATATTTTTCTGGGAGAAAAAAAGTGTAGATATGAACTGTTTGGTTACAACATTAAACATTTGTTGTTTTTGGCTCCACTATACAATATGTGCATTAGCGCTTTAGATAGAAGTAAGGTGTCCGTTTTCAAAAACTACTCTGCTAACAGCTTCAAGGAACCTGTTAACTTTGATGCCCTCTTTCGAGTTAAATACCGAGGGTAGCCCATAAGATAACTACTTCTTAAAATGGCAAAATAAATGGATTGGACTTTTAATTTAACATTAAATATTATTTTATGGAATTTCTTATAGGGATCTTAATTTTTCTTCCTTTCTGAATTCAATTATGTTCTTATACATATAATACACAATACATAAATGTATTTTCCAAGAACAAAAATACAATTGAATGGGGTTACTAGAAAAATTTTCGGATTCTGTTAACGAACTGCAAAAAAGAGTACTTATAACAAAGTTTTCAAAGTTGATTTTTTTTTAAACAGAAGTAAAAAAGTATTTAAGAAAATACAGTAAACCAAAGGTTTTTTTTTAATTTTAAGTATAATTGAAAATGATTATAAGAAATTCTCACTCTCAAGCAACAAAAATCATGCACACCCAAAGGAAATATTTCCGATGTGTCTCAAATTCAATTTCACGACCTCCAGACCGATCACCATCAGACTCCTTTCAGTGGTACTTGGTCTTTAAATGCTCAATTTTAGTTATAAAACTTTTTGACCAGACGTGACTTGAATTTTGACCAACCTCATCCTCAGATCCATATGTAGGTCCTACTGAGGTCACGTGATCAGGTTCATTCCAGATAAAGTTTTATTGTTCAACAATCACAGGTGACTCTAACAGATAGCTTTAACTGTATACTTTTCTTATACATTTTAAGTTGGCATTAGGGTTTTCGAAGTTTGCACATTTCAATAACTATTTTGATTGAATTACTAAGACCCTCATAGCTCGAAAACTACATAATATGTAGATGGTAGTTTTCGAGCCCTGAGTGTTTTACAAATTAACATTCTTTGATTGCGTAGCATGAAAAAAATTCAAATTTTATTTCAGGTATAGGTGCTGTAATGACCAAAGAAATATATCGCAGTTAATCAAAATTTGCTACTATGTCCAAAACTTGTTCGATATTGTTGAACACTTAAGCATAATTTTATTTCCCCTTTATTCTGAACGGTTTATTAAATTGCAATTTATTCAAGAAAAAAAAATAATACCCATCACTCAATAAAATGGTGTTGTTACATTTCCGAACATTTTAAGCATGAAAAGTATTTACATGTAATTGGCCCCAAACTCCGGCAAATATCAGGAGAAGAAAAAAACATGTTTTCGTTTCATTCATCGCCATTTATATAAAGGTCAGATATTGATGATTCTGAAATTATGTTCTTCGTTTACACAACACGATACGGTCATGGAGATGGCGCGGCGGTGAAAAGATCTCCATTCATACCCAAACCACACACCCTTTCTCAATCAATATTAAATTGAGCTATAATCATGTACAACTGTGGGTTGCGTCGTCGCGTAGTTGAAAAATTAAATTGAAGAAAAAAAAAAAACAACATTGATGATTATTCAATTAAAAACGCATTTATCAGTCTTATGTTTTTTTTTTTGCACAGATAATATTAAACGTGTGGCGGAGATTCGATTGTAATTCAAATAGTGCAGACATTTCTCAAATCAAAAATTTTGTCCACTTCAATTTAATTTTCAATCCTGACTGTCTTTACATATATAGGAGTATGCTGTACAAGGCGACATCCCCCAGGAAAGTAATTTCAGGACTGGAATAAGCAATTTGCGTTAAGGTCATTTTCGCATGAATATTCATTCAATGTTATATGGAAAAGACCCCTACACGTGAGTAGACGTTTAAAAATCACATCAAAACATATACATACCTATTATACTAAATCGATTAAATCAATGTAGTTTATATTAAAACTGCCTTACTGCATATTAATGAATTTACCGATGATACACCATCAATATCGAAGAATTGCCTTCTAATAATTTCAATTTCAAAACCAATCTCAATAATAAAAAGAAAAAAGAGAAACCAAAAAACAAATATATATGTACATTTATATATTTTAAGCCCATTAAATCTGATATAGGGGATTTTGTAAATTGATTTCGGAATACTCCTTGAGTGTGTTTATTGAATTATAATTATCACCAATTGATAGCTGGAGGGAAAGAAAAGCCTTAAAAACCATTAAATGTCTCAGGTGAGTTGGTTTTTATCCCATAAGTGTGTAGCTTGTGCGTTATCTGTGTTTTAGTCATATGAATATTAAGGCGAATTCCAACTACTAATGGCAAATTACATTTGAATGTGTAGATTGAACAATTATTATGATAATAATAAATACATACTGATAAAAATAAAGAAAAACAGGGAAAGCGAAATATTTTGGTCATTTTGGGGGATTGATTACGCTGGATATTTTGAAATGAGAATAAAGAAAATGAAGTTTTCTAAAGGAACAAATAAGTTGAAGGGTTTTTTGTGATTGATTATGTTTTTTTGGATCTAAGAACTCGTGCGTTTCTGAGAAAATGATCCTGGTAACTTTTAAATATTTTTTGGTATAGCTCGAAAACCAAGCAAAATTTGAGAAATTAACTTGAGAGACTTTTTGTAGTTAAATAGATTTTACATGAGACCAAATAGTTTAAAAAAAAAATGACAAAGCAGGCAAAATTTCAAAAAACCAGCGTAAGAAATTAAAAAATTATAAATTTTGAAATTGGAATTCAGTTGGTCATATTTTTTTGTTGAAAAAATAAAAAAAGGAGAGGCTAAAATCTTTGATGTGACGGATCGAACTTTCTGCTCCTATATGTTTATTGAAAAATACTTTTTAAATATTATAATTCCTGAAAAAATTGTAGAAAAAATAATTGGATGGGATGCAAGTTTTTCCAGAAAAAAATTTCACAAGTTCTCCAAATTTCAGAAACAAATTTTCCTTTTTTTTTTACTCCACCAAAATTTTTTTTTTGAAAATTCTGATATGCATAAAAAATCCGGTTCTATGACAGAATTGCCGGACCTAGGTATTTTTTTTAGCATTTTCTATAATCGTAATCTAATGTCTGATTTATTATTTTTTTTAACGGATCCAAAACTTGCCCAATGTAGCTATAGTCTAGCGATATTTTCGTAAAAAATGGTATTTGGACGCAAGACGCAGAGTAGTCTGAGTCCAAATCCGCTGTTTCCCAACAAAATTAAAATAGAAATTATTTTTTTACCGTGTTATCCTTATAACCCTCAAACTAATTATAATATTTTCTTAAATGGTGCCCGAGTACAACTGAAAGCTTTTTGCTATTATGCACGTTCCGTAAGAAATACAAACGATTCTGTTATTTTTTTGTCAATTTGGAAAAAAAATATCTTACATTTAATGGTAGAAATAATTTTTCACTTTTACACAATAAGCGTTCGTGATTTTTAGGAGAGGGGAACCATTTGTAGTTCTGAGCTTTGATTCGAGTTAAGCATGAACGAGAACTTAAAAAAATGTCATAAATTGTATAACACTGTTACATGATCTCTGATCACAAATATATCAAAAGCACTAAAAGTCAAAAAATAGATTTAAAGATAAAAGTTAAAATGTTGATATCGAGATATAAGTAGGTACCTAGATTGTCACTTGATTTAAGAGAATAATATGTACAAATGTCAAACTGTTAGTCAACAATGTAAAAACTTAGAACTATTTTAAACTTTGTACACAGTTCACCTTGTACGTACTAATATTTTTTTAATATTTAATATTTACTAGCCCAATTGCAACCATTCCTATGTGCGTGGTGTTATGGTAGCAATGATGGATCAAAATCATATACTCAAATCAATTGAAATCAGGTTTTGTCTTAGAACTAAAAATTTAATCATTAAGTGTTTTTCTGGAGCATAAAATATATACGTTAGAGTTTATCGGCATTGTGTTTAATATTTGAATTTTTTTGCTTTTCCTTCAGATTTATAATACCTTGCAAACTCTTGTATAAAAACGTACATAAGTCGAAACAGGTTCCATTTACAGCTGTCCTTCAAAGCAATATACATTCATGCGAATATTTATTTGAAATAGAAAATTCCCTCGAGATTGGATTCCTCCAGTTCGTAATTCGTCCCAGTTATGTATTATGAATAATTTTAACAGCTTGATGATACATGACACATTAGCAAATTGATATTTGTTCAATGTTCATACATATACTTATGCTTTAAAAACAAAAAAAAAAAACACGACAGAAATAAAAACGATTGAATTTAAAGCTTCAATTTAAAAAATGGTTTATTTATAGTGGATTTGAGGATTTCGAAAATACGTATTTTTTGCAAAACCTAATAAAACACAACACTTAACTTTTTTTGCATCACGAACTTAGGTTGAAGCTGCTACGATTTCAGCTCTTCAAAGTAAAAAAAAGTGGGTATATTAAGCCACAAATGTGTTAGAATATGATTTTGAGCTTTTTCTGTGACACGACAAAAGAAATACATGTATCGCAATTCATTGATACAAATGGCCAAAAAGGAACGAAATGCCGCAACTGAGAGAAAATAAGTAACTTTTGTGTGCTTATTTCGTTTGGGATAAATAAAATATAAAATGCAGCTTGTAAGGTAACAAATTTTTGCAGTCAAATTATTAATATTAATTTTTAAGAGTAAAAATAAAATTTGAATATGTTTCAATAATTTTAGCAAAACAATAAATATTGTTTCTTAAATTTAAGTGTAATATTGTATGAATTCAAAAATGCATGTCATGATTAAAACATAAAGACCACAAGTTCCAAAAAAAAATCCTAATCATTAAAAAAAAATACAGCTTCTGTTTGTTATTTGATAAGGATTTTTATTTTCATTTTGGATAACAATTTATTATTGTTGTTGTTGTTCAATATGATTTTTCTAAGTGAATTGAATTTTTTTTATCATCAAATAATATAAATGGTCATAAATAATATTTTATTATGTAGTAGCAATCAAGATAGAAAAAAAATAAAAATATTTATTCCGTTCTGAATATTTTGTATATCAAACAATTGCTCAACGAATTGCAGTGTGACATAGATACTGTTTAAGATGTTACTAAAACTTCGAAAATGTCTTCAGGACTATAAAACAGTAAAAAAATAATATTACGTACATATATTCTTGTTTCAAAAATATTTACCAAGTTAAAAAAAAAGAAATCAATATCGTTGGTTTAATGAATTCACCTTTTCTTATGATTGAGTAAATATTGTTTAAGGAAAATAGAAAAAAAAATTACTACGAGTAGGTATTATCTTCATAGTCTTAAAGAAATTAAGTCGAATCAATCAAGCCGGAGCGATACAACATCAATGAAGCAAAAAGAAAAACCTAAGCCGTTGCAGGAGCTGATGTTGGGAAAGCCTTCGCCTAATATGCGATTGTACAAATATTTCATAAATCAATAAATCACTTAGGGTCAGTTTACATGTGCTTGCTAAATTTCATTATTTTCCGCCTGCACAAACCATTATTTAATTTCAAAAAGAGATCTCAGCAAAAACAGTTGCCAGTCGCCGCGGCCGTAAAATTTTATATTCACCTTTATTTCTCTAATGTAAACAGTCTTTTAAATTTTTAAACTGACGTATTTTGTATGGAACACTTAAAACCTGTTAAAATTGTAAGAGCGTTTGTTGCAACCAGCGATAAGATTTAAAAATATAAATAAATAACTATAAATAGCTGTCAGAAATCAACAACTGTTCAGACATAACGGGTCTCCACAAGAAAAGTTTACGCGATAAATCACTTAATAATTAAATACATAAGGCCCTTAACAAAAATGCTTCTATGTTGTTTTTTTTTTTTGGAAATGCATTAACCGATAGTAAAATATTTATAAAAAAAAATTAGAATACAAGCCTGGGAGAAATTTTGACTAAACCTAAACTAAAAAGAAATTCCCGTAGTCTCAGGGCCAAAATACCACTGTTGGTAACCCTAAATATACATAATGTACATACATAATGAATATTCTCGATAAACTGACATCTTGGTCTAATCTTAATTTGTCCCTTTCATTGACCCTTTGTATTGCATAAATAAAAAATTAGAAATCACATGTGTTTTTTTTTTGCAATATTATCTCAAAAACTGTTTGCTTTTAAGCAAATTCCTTCATCGTCATCAAAAAGAAAATTAAATTCAAAGTAATTTCCATTTTTTTAATTAAATGAAGTACCCAATTTAACGTTGTTTATTTTAGTCGACAATTGAATTTAGATTATACAAGAAATTAGTGAATGACAAGTAGGTAGGTATGTATATGATATAATGTACATTGTACATACATATGTATGTATGTGTACCAATAAACAGTTGGTTTTGACAAAATTTTTCTCTTTGCTATTCCTTCAATTAAAATAAAAACGCATTGCAAACAATTAAAAAAAAATTATAAAACAACAAATATTAGCAAATTGTTATTTTATCTCGCTCGCTTCATTATTAGTTATTATTGTTTTGAATAAATAAACGCGCGCCATGCTGTTATTTTCATCGTTTCTATGCAAATTGTCCTAAAGATACAAATTAAGAAAAAAAACTTTTAAACCCTCCCGCTTCTCCACAAGGTGGCGATCCAACAGATCGTTAAGTCGCAGTGCGGTTATTACTCCATCTACCTCACACCGACTGTACGAAGGTGTGTTAACTTGTTTGTTTTATCTGTTCACACACGCATAGAAGAATCGTGTAAACATTAAAAAAAAAAATTATTCAAATACGAATTGAGTATGGATTTGTACACAATAATTTTTATAAGCACTGCACGGTTTAATTTATATTAAAAAAAAAAGAACTCTAACCTCTAACACAGATCTGATTGCACTATTTTTAACAACTTCGGTTGAGCACTCAAAAGTTGAAAAGTCGAAACTAACTTATTTATAAGTCCCCGCTACATTTTAGCTGTCAAACTTAAAAAAAAAAAACATATTGAAACTTCAAACTTAAATCACTTGATTGTATCGCCTACGGATTCTTACAGAAATTTTGTGTGTTAAGTTGAACCAGAGCAGTGAATTAAAATGAAAACCTCGCACTAATCCAACAGCTCAGCCACCGACCCTCGACCGACACTACTGATGTTGATAGTCATGTGAAGTGAACTTGTTTTCGTTTTTATTCGTCTTCGTTTACGACGACGACCACAACAACGTTATGACGGCGACCGACGACGACACGACAACGTTCCATTTGATTTGCGCCTCCACTTATCGTTAAAGCCCGTCGGAAAAATGTCAGGTTATTTAATTAATTATTTAAATTTGTTTGTTGCTTTATTTTTGTCAAAAGAAAAAAAAAACACGAAGCAGTAAGCTTCAAAAAATCGGATCTTTCGTAGAATCAAAACTTTTCCAGGGCAATAACTGTTTGAAAACTTTGCAAATTCTGCAGAACAGAAAGGGAAGAATCACTTATGTGACGTTTTGGGTAGAAAAAAGACGCGATCACTTTTATATTATTTCACATGAAAATATCAAAACATTAACATGTGAAATCACTGAACGAAAGTAAAACTCGACCTTCGGCTAAAGCGACTATTGAAAGACTAGCACGAAACGCTGCTGTAGCCATTGACTGCCGGGAACGGATTGATCATATTCAGCAAGTGACTGGTGTCAGATAACCTGCTATCTGCCAGTGTAACCATGCTTACACCAGAGCGAGAGAGTTTTGCTGCTTCCCACAGCTTGATTTAGCTGGTGTAGAGTAGTAGACCACCGTCAACTCTACTCTACAACTATACAATTAAGGCAATAATACTCAGCTTCAACTTTGTCTAGCGATTGCAAAAGGCAAAAGTAGGTACATACCAAGCTGGCATCACACAGTGGGACAAGATGATAGTAAATGATAGGCATTTTCTTTTGGAGATGATGAAAAAGCAAGTACTTGTGGATATTATCATTTGCACTCATGGTATGCTTTTCCAGAACACAGAAGCAGTTTTATTTTTTTTTAAAGCAGTAAAATGATTGTAATCATTTCTTTTTAAATTCTTTTAAAATGATTCTAATCTTGAAGTCTTCTCATTACAATCAAAGTGTTGCAATCTAGACATTTTTTTCCTGATCTTTTTACTTCTTTAAATCATTTATCAGTTATGCTTTAGGATTAAATTGGATAAATGTTGATGATATTTGGTACAAATCGTGGAACTAAAAAAAAAACTTGATGTGATCCAAAAAGCACAAAAGCGAAAATATAATAAGTATAAACCGCATAAAAAGTTTGTAAAGATAAAATGTGTAATTTTATATTTGTTCAGGGGAATATTTGACTTAGTTTCGTTTGGCGGCCATCTTCTTTTTAGCTTAGATTCAAGTAGCTCGAAGTTTTATGGCAAGCTTGTAAATTTTCTACAAATGTAATGTTAAATTACTTTTTTCGATAACTGTTGTTGTTTATCTTTGTTTTTGCCACTGAACCGAAAAATTTGTTGTTTAAAAAATTGTAGAGCCTTAAATTATCTGTAATTTTTGCTGTGCCGGTTTTATTATTTAAATTAAGGCTCACTTTGCTGGGATATATGTTCAAGAAATCGGCATTTTTTAATTACATATGTCCAACAAGTGTTTAAATTTTGGACAAACTTTGTTTTTGTAAATTCTAAAATTTGGGTATCTGAAAACTTTATTTTTTACACAAACCACAGATTATTATTTAAATGTAGTTTTAATTTTAATTTGTTTATATTAACAAATACCTTGAAGTCATTTAGTATGCAAATTGAAGTTGTGCAATTCAATTTGAATTTGTACAATTCAATTTGAATACCTACATATGCTAAAATTGTACGAAAAAAATGTTTAAGGTTTAGAAAATTATTTAATTTTTTATCATAATTTAAAACAAAAAACCCTAACGTTTAGGATTGCTTTTTGGCAACAGCAGTCAGTGACATCAGCCAGCAGCTGTTGTTGTTGTCATTATAATGACAGCTTAGTTTGAACTTAAAAACTGCCACCATGGAGCGGACGTTATTAAGAATTGCAGTGCACAGTGGTCCACACACTAGTTTATAGAGGCATCAAATTGCTTGAAAGCATATTTTTTGAAAAATAATTTTCAAACTGAAAATCTGGTGGAAAAATTTTTTTATTTTTTTTTATAATTTTACGTTATTAATTGCAAATATAAGTTTCAATATTCTATTATGGATTTATAGTCAAATACTGAAAAACTTTATTTAAAATTTCACCCGTTTATAGTAAATACATTTTTGATTGCGCCACAGTCCGCGAAGAACTGGGCCTAAGTGACTACCAACTATCAAACATTCCTGTGTGCGTGTTATTGCAGGAATGGAGTGACCTACAGTTTTGTGTCGAATCCGAACCACTAGGATGAGAAGCACTCTATTCTTGGTACTCTTGGAGAATTTGTCAATTTCTCGCAAGAGGCAGAGAAGCCCGTAATTAAAAGCATTTCTGTTTCTTAGATGAACGAGTCTGGGAATCGAACCCAGACCTTTGACATGACAATAGTATGCACAAACCATCATGCCGCGGGCTACTATTTTCCTTTATAGTACTTCAAATAAATTTCAAATAATATTTTTGATATGAATCTTTCAGCAACAACTCAGTAATTTAAAATTATAAATGAGTTTCTCGGCGATGTGTTAGATATGTACATATATAAATTAATTTGTCAATAGAAATGCATAAATAGTTCACTTTTGAGAAAGAAGATTCATTTCTAATGAATTGGTACGATATCTCTACCCTATAAATATCGACTTACAAGCTTTGATTTGAATTCTTGGACTGGTTTGGCATTATCATCAATCATCTATCAAGCTGCTGTTGAACTATTTTTAACTTTTTTAAAGTTTTGGTTTTCTTTTTCATAAAAGCTTTTATAAAAAGACTTAAAGTGCGTTAATTTTCACATCAAACTTTGTACAGCATTAACGAAATAAAAGTGTCTGAGTGTGGATTCCCGACAGATAACATGGCTTCGCAGTTGAAGCTCAGTTTTCTTAATGGAGCGGAGATAACATTTAATGCCGAAAGTTTAAGATGTGAGATCTGCAATCATGCGAAAGATACTAACCGCTAACAAGAAAATATTTTAATTTATTATGCTAGACTCAAACCGTCATCAATGGAGAAGGCAGAAATCCTGAACATTGATAACGTATGAGCCTTAAAAATGGTAATAAGTTATAAAGAACAAAAAAAAAAATTAATTTAGAAACCGAAACGAAAACATTGACCCCACTGTGTGGCGGCTTTGTCGTTGTCATATTTTGTATTTCTTCTTTAACTTGGCAAACAAGTTTTGTTTGGACAATTTCTGTGTCGGTTGAGTGGAGAGCACAATATTGAATAGTCATAGTTTTTTTTGCAGCTTGTTTGCGAGTACAACATTTGAGCAAGATACTGGTAAAGAGATAAGATTCTTTTAGGCTTTGCCATATACGGCTCGAGCCAAACACAGATGACATTCTTTTGGATCTTAGTTCATATAAAAATTATTAGGTGCGTATAGCGTAATGGCATATTTATGTATCTATAGTAAGTTTACCAACAGGTGGCCCTTTACTTTTGATATTGACGACAACAACGATGATGGCTTAAACAGCACAGTCATGTAGGTAATTGAATACTTTTTCAAACTTCATTCATGCGTTCATGCGTTTAAAATAAAAACAGAGGCGTATACACAAATGAGTTTAATGATCGCACAGGTCCAGGTCGTTTGCTTTTTGCTGTGTGTGAAGTTGTTTTGATCCATTTGGCATACTTTGGCTGAAGAATGCAAGAGTTAACTGCAGATGACATTTCTCTTGGATTGAGGAATTTTCATTGATTTTATTTGAAGGGTGGTGTCATTTACGTGTAAATTGATATACCTATCCTATACAGAATTATGCACTGAACAAAAATTTAAAAAGTGCTATTAATGTAGATTAAAGAAAGAGTCTACTATCCTCTTCGATTTGTAATCTAGAAGTGGTCTGGAATAAAAACCCAAAATAAGCATTCTTTGTTCTTTTTCAGGAGAAAAAATTGTCGTTGTAAATTTCTAAATGCTACATAAATATTTGCATGGCAAAACAAATTCAAAGCAGATAAAATATAGCAAATGTCAAACTGGTGCAATCTACATAAAGTGCAAAACTAAGCTTAACTCCATTAACAAAAACTTTGCGGCATTCTTTAGCAGAAAATTTTGTTCATTGGTTTAGAAAAACTTTTGCAATAGACCAACATCTCCATAAATATTGAAAGCAAAAGGAGGTGGTTTTAATAATTTAGTAGGTGTATCATTTTTCTACAACAAATACATAAAATATTTCGTCAGTTTTCATGATGTCATCTTTCTCTAAGAAAAACGTCAATTTGTTTGCTGAGTTAATATTTTAATAAACCCCTGTTTTAATAAATCACTGTTCCAGGTCAGATGATCAAGACGACAATATTTAAATATATATAATTGTCTGTACTTACTTCCAGTTGTTCTCCGCACCACTGTATGAATAGTGTTTAATCCTGCTAGGTTACCTAGTGCCGCCACAGTAACTATTGAATCCTTTTTTCCGCTACTTATCTGAAAGAAAAGGTGAGAAATACGTAATGTAGATCGGCTAACTAAGTCACAAAAAAGAGGTAATTTAAATAGAAAATCAAGTATTATGCTTCAAAATGGGTTGGAATTATTATTTTGTAAATGCAAAATTTCAGATAACAAAATTCTGTATGTTAAAATTCTTCAAAAACCAATATTTTATAGATATATTATTCTCTGCTTATTAAAAAATTTGAGATTAAAACTCTTGTATTCAAAATTTCTGTAAATGTTAAAGTAAAATTGTTTTGTTAAGAAAAAAAGTGCGCACGTTCATCCTACGAATTTTGTAATACAAAATTTCCTAGCATTTTATTTGGAGTTCTATACCCATCAAGTAGAACGGAACCCTTTCCTAGAACTTAAAATAAAACCGCAGGTTGGCTCATTCGCCTAAAAGTCGTAGTAGGCATATTTAAATGCGGAATTTATAAACTTTTATGATATTATTTCGTTTTTTGATATTTTTTTATTTTTTTAGCAATTTGTACTTTTTTCGTATTGAAAAAATTTCTCCAACAAGGACAAGAAGTTTTGACTTATAGAATTTTTTTGGTATAGAGAGATACCTGCCAGTTCATATTTTTAAAAATAATTTGGTTTTAATGTACTAAAACTATAGGCAACCACTTTTTTTTCTAAACATTTTAAGAATTTTTTTATTTCAGATATTAATTAAAAAAACGCTATATAACAAGGAGAATTTTGTGAAAAATAACCCCAAATATTTTCCACTGAGAAAAAAAAGTACTATTAAAAAACAGTAAGATTCCCATATTGAGCTACGACTTTACTTTAAATTCTTATTAAAAGCAACAACAAAATAGTTTGTTTAAATATTTCTAAAGAGAAATCGGATAGATGCAGAGAAAAAACTTAACCAAATCTAATAAGACTTTCGTATTTTAGAAGAATACCCCTTAAAATGCATTTTCTACTAAGAATTTGCACAGAATTAGAATTCTTGGCTGAAAATTGGAAGGTTCCATTTGGAAAAAATAATAAAACTAAACTAAATAAATAAATTTTTATTTTTTGCCAACGCGCGATGACCATTTTTATAGGTTTTTTTTCCAATGTCTTAATACAACCTTCTTCTATGTTCAATTTTCTCTGTGCAATTATAATTTCCAAAGATCTTTTTAAAATTAAAATGACTTTAATAATGTTTCAAATATTAAGGGAAATATATGTATATTAGGGTGTCCCGTTGATGTATGGGACATTTTTTTTTTTCGAGCTACACTATCGTAAGAGGTATCAAAATTTGCGTAATTTAACACAGATAAAGAAAACGGTAAAAAAAATGAAAATAGATGTCATCTTGGGGGCGCTACCGTGTCTTGAAGATTTGTAAATTTCACGTTTTTACAGACTCTAACCGTATGCATAAAACTACAAAAAAAAATCAAGTTTTGAAGGTATCTTATTAAAAATATTATTGATACAAGGAACGTGAAAACAAAATAAGCAAAAAAAAATATTAATCAATGACAAAAACTTAAAATTTAAAGTTATTTTTGTGTCGAAAATTTGGCATTTCTGCTCGAGATTGCAATCTGTTTCTAATAAAGCCATCTCTAGAATAAGGGTCAGTTACACTTTGTGAGGCCTCAGTTACCAGTTTAACACATCTTTCCACAGATTGGGTGTGACAAGGAAAGTCAACAATTTCCAAGCTTTTACCTTTTGCCATGATTTGAAGGTCTTCAAAAGAAATATGTCGAAGAACCGGGGGTGGTGTAACTGACACTCGTTCCACAAAATAATTTCGATATAGTCTTTAGCAGAGAAGTTAATTTTTCCAGGTTGGCGGTTTTCCAGCTCAGGGGTACAGAAACCAGTTGATACAGCTTGACATATCTCATAAAGATATTTTTGATCTGTACTTAGTTCATCAACCTCATATGTCGGCAAGTCAGGCATATTACCAGCCACAGCGCAAAAGGACACGGTGGTTTTATTTTCGCAACTAGCTAATTGTTTCCCAATAGGTCCGGAATATTCTCTAGGACCCGAAGTGCAACCATCTAACTTCAAGAATAAATGACGAAGAGGTAACTCATTGGCATGCAGCATACAAATACACCATTGAAGCGGTCTCTCCAAAAACTCCTCTAAATATTGAATCACGCCCCCCTTCCAACCAGTGTTAGTTTCAGTTCCGTCGCATCCAACGCAAACCACGTCATCTAAATTATAACCTCGATCTTTTAATAATGTTGTGATCGAAGAAAAAATTTCCTTTGCGGTGCCACGAACTGGTGTTGTGTGTCCCAAATAAATTGATCCAGGTTCTGCCAAAATTGATGATAACGCGCCCCTTTTTTCTCATTTATCAGTGTCTTGTCTTTTCGTCCATCAAAGTAAATGCTTTTTATAGCTATACCTCCAATATCTTTTAAAGCTTTTTCACGTGATTTAGATACAGCTCTGTGGATTTTGTTTTTGTCAATAACTAGAGTTAAATCTTTGGTAGAAACCAAGCCGACATCAGCCAAAACAGCAGCAGATCGCGTGGATAAACCGTATCGGTCACAGACCTTAGCAACTGTTGGCAACCTCAATGTGTTCCGATTAGCCCTTGAAGTCGATGGTGTCTCTGTTAAAGGTGCGTTTGCTGGGGATGCCTCTGTTATTGCATACGTTTCTGTGGAAGATTCATGCACCGAATCTTCATCGCAGTTTCCTGACATAGAATCGGTTTCTTGCGTAGAACACCTTCTTGCTTCTCTCTTTGATTCTTCAATTTGCCTCTGATGTCGTTTCTTCAAGATATTAGTTCCTTTCTTGTCAATCCCGCTTATAACCATTTTTCTCTCATTTCTTTGATCCAGCAAAAAACTTCTCTCATTGATGGGAACTTTCTTAGGTTTTAAGCACGAACAAGTTTCAAATGAAGTGCATTTACTCTAAAAAACCTTTCAGTTTGTTTTCGAAATTATCATTTTGTTTGCTTTTGGGGCATCATCGCTTTAAAATCCTGTACTTTTCGAAATAGAATTTAAGTAGTTGAATAGCTCGCTTCTTAGTTACAATTGGAATCGAAGCTTTGGTCCAAATATTGTTGATTTCTTCAGAAACAATATCATATATATTTGCATGCGATGGATCCATTCCATTTCTTTTAAGTTTTAGGTCGTTCCTGACAAACAAAATACTTTTAATGACGTCCCTTATAGTTGGTAGCTGCCGATCGTCAAGTTTTTTGTATGATCCCAATATATCACAAGTAGTCCCGCTACGTCTCGAATTCATTGTTTGAAAAATTTCAAAAATTACTTTTAACGCTGTTACAACGTACTTTACACACCCCGTAGAGGATCTCGAATGAAATTTAAGGACTTCAAAGTGTAGCTTTTATATAAGAACCTTGCAATTCAGGTCTACAAATTTTGGAGTTCGACAACCCATTTAGTCATAAACAAGTGGTGAATGAAAAAACCCTACGTTTCCTCAATAAACCACATATATGAATGAAGTCAGTTGTCTAGGTAGGCCTCAAATTTTTACCCTGTTGTATTGATTTGAGAAACAAACTTTTAAAATTGGAAAGGTGAAGAAATTTTACTTCAAATTACGTCAAATTTATTAAGAAGTGGCTTAAGGCTCAAGAAAATGATGAAAATGGCGATAAAAAAAAAAATAATATGGGACACCATATTGGAGGTATTTTCAGGTTGAGAGGTGATAAATTTGAAACCACTGGAATGTGTTGCTACAAACAAAACGAAACGACAAAAATGTTCTTCATCTAATAATATCAAATAGTCAATAATTATAGTAAATAGTAGATCAGGAGCAGATATTAGGGATAGCGACATATAGTCATAAATAATGAATATTTTTCAAAACTTTGAAGGCCCGTAGCGCCCCCAAGATATATTTCAATTTTTTTTTTTTAAATACTTTTTCAATCTGTAACCAATTACGCAAGTTTTGAGAGGTCTTACGTTCGGAAAATCGAAAAAAAAAAATCTCGGGACACCCTAATGTATATATTTGTGTATCTACCTTATTTAAATCATATTGGATACACATTTCGATTCATATCTTATCACAAAAGGAAAAGTGGAAAACGTTGTCATTCCTTGAAATCTATTTACCACATTTGTGTTCTTTATAATCAGATTTATGTACATCAAAAAATTGTCAGTTTACTTTACATCTAACGTCACATCATTCATTTGTTTCCTATTTCAACCAATTTCAACCACATAAAAGCTAAAACATCACACTTTTTTGTGTTGTTAAATATGGGTAAAAAATTAAAATGTAGATTTTCCAGGGGCGGATACAATGGAAACAAAAACTTCAAAAGCGTCCAAACGACGAATTGAAGGTATAGGGTGAGAAGTTAAATACATATTTGTATGCAAAGCCAATTGTACTTTAGTATTCATCTTTACTTTTTCCAGGTTGTTTAAACCCGATACATATAAAATTAGTAACGATTTCTTTTGTGGTTCCTCCATTTCAGAGTGTAAATTGCATTGAAGTGAAGACTATTTCCACTTTAATAGTTGACGCTGTTTAGGGAGTCCATTTCTCTATTCACTGTATTTGTGTAACAGTTCGTAATAATTAGTGAAATCACACACCCTGTCCAAAATGAAATTAAGTAACGCGTCTGACAAGAAAATATCCCCTCAAACAAAAGAAAACGACACATTCTACTTGGAGCTACATAAATGATATACATATAATACATATACATATGTATGTATGGAATGTACCTCCTACTCAAATAATTATAGGTGAAGATTTAATTAACGAAATTGATATGAAGTACATATGTATATAATATTGGTATGTAAAGCAGCAGCATAGGAGTGTAGATACCTCCCTATAGGTAATTGAAAATACATATCACCATTTGCAAAATTTTCACTCTTAACACGTGAGATTGCATCCCTGTCAAAATGTGTCAACATCTTAAATAACCAAAATTATGAAAAAAATACCCAAAGCCTACAAAAAAAAATTGAATTATTTTCCAACCCAAAGATTTTAAATATTTTTTGTTTCCATGTACCTACAGATATTTTGAATTCAACACAATTTCTACCTTTTCTTTCTTAAGATCTACACTGAAAATTAAGATCCCGGGCTTATAAAAACTTTATAAATAACGGTTTTGTTCAGATTTTTAAATTAACAATTGAGACGACGAACAAATAAATATTCGATGGATTTTTAAGACCGTACTTGGTCTTATAATACGAGTACTCAACGGAACAAAAAGCCCAGCCAGGAGTTCAAATCGATTTAAAATTTAAAATTCATTTTTAGTACTGTAGGTATACCCATTTTCGAATGGAGATTCAGCTATGAAACTTGGTATGTAACTTCTATAAAAAAAAAAAAAGTTTTAAAATGTGTATACAGTTCTAAAAATGAATTTGAAATGTTTACTTCCGGTTTTTTATCAGAAAAAAAAATCAATTTCCAGTTTAAAACTCATATATAAAAAGAGAATTTAATTTACCATATATTTCAACATTAAAATTATTTTTCTATTGCTTAATTTAATTTAAATACACTTCAAATTTTGTTTGTATTTTTTTCTCTGAAATTGTGTGATTGAAACTCATTTTTTAAAGTGTAAGTAAATTTTGCCTGATTTAAGAAGTGACTTATAGTTCAAAGTATTGGCTGTAAAAAAAGTATCAATCTTAATTGTAAGTATTACCGTTATCTTTTAATAGTTTTTTTTCCACTTTTAGTACTTTTATCATGGAAGTGCCCCACCCGCCCAAACGGAGGAAGGTAGACCCTTCAGCTTTCCATAGTAAAAATGCTTGTTTTCGACGCCGCCTCTACAAAAATTAGTTGTCAATTTTTGGCGCCAAAGTTATCGTACTCTCCGCCTGTTTTCTTTTTTCGTTCGTGTATAAAACTACCCAAAAGCCTTTTTAATGAAAAATTACCTAGACTTTAAGGAAACTGTTTGTTTCCTTTAAATATAATTATATATACAAAATTATGTACCTAGACTTTAATTAAGTAATTTGAAATACACTTAAATACCATTAATTTACTTTTTTCAACATTACAAAGGAACACCGTCTGACGTTTGAATGATTTTTTCATTTCTTGATTTGTAGTAGAGCTCTTTTGATTTCAGAGGTATACGTTAAAATTATCTCCATTTATTTTTCAGCTAAAATAATTTTCAAAGTTATCTCAATATCTTATTTTAATGATGTTTTAGAGCATTTGCATTTAATCAAAATATGCAAAAAAAAAACCACTTAAGCAATTCCACATCTGGCACTCTTTGAAATTTTTGTGCAGTCTTTTCAATGTCTTCAGGATCTCAAAAGCCTTAAGAAAAAAATTCTTCCTGAACCTATTTTATACGGATTGACAGGATTCTTATTTTTATACAAATATCATAAATACACTTTAAATTTGTCTTTTCATTTACATTACACATTTCTTAGCTCCTCAAATAAAATTTAACCTTAAAGCGATGCAAACTTTAATATTCTTACCTTAAATATAAATATTTTTTTCCGATTCATAACCAGTTTATATCGCATCTTTGAAGAAAACTAGATTACGAACTCTAGGATCACATAAAACGCTTGCAAAAACTTATTCCATTTCTTCAAATCCCATCCAATAAACCTACATTTCTAAAATTAATCCCAGTTAAGGACGACCACCGCACATGACTGAACTGTGGTCGCCCACAAGTAAAGGAAAAAAAAAAACAAATCCACTTTGCCAACCTCACTGTCCATTTATATAAACGATAAATTAATAAAGTCTTCCAATTACTACTACAGACTGCCTCTCAGTCAGGGCTGCTGACCATCCTAAAAATTCCACCGCCCTTTATTGAGTTAAGCCCCATTCACATGAGAGCGACCAAAGAGACAACAACCGTGGGATAAATACAAAATATGAGATTTAAAACAATTTAAGTTGAAATTTTTCATGAAATTTTGCAAAATTAGTAGAAAATTTCCGAAAGTTTTTTTAATTACTTTAATAAGAGAAATTTTGGAGCTATTGAAATTTATAAGGATCAAATTTTTTCTCAAAATTCTCCTAATTTAGCAATAAAAGTACAAATTTTAGTACTTCACCATTACTAATTAAGATAATTTTCTTCCATTTTTGTTTAAGTTTATTTTTTTGAAGTTAAAAATTTTGTTTTCATTTATTCGACGATTGTAGGTCACTCTCATGTGAACGGGGCCTTATTATATAGAATAAAACTGAATGTCTAGTTCATATTTTGACTCTCCATCTCCACCACTGTCAGCAGAATTTCTTGTAGTGTCGACCGTCCGCAAAGTATTGATTCATGATGTTGATATTTCCTTCTGCAATCACGATTGAAAGTTGAAACCCTCATAAAGGAGTGGATCATTATTATTATTAGTCTGGATGGAAGGTGTATACCGTATATATTATGTACGTATGTATATAGATACAGGCTATGTATATGTTAAATACTGAGGACAATATAAACTAACTCAATTTGGAAAGTCACTTGAATGAAGCATATCTTCTTCGGTAAACTTTGAATTGAAAGAGAGTGAGTCCTGGTGCTGAATATTTTTACAAGATTTTAAGTTACAGACAGACCAATTGATGAGAGTTATAAATTGAAGAGCATTATTATGTATATTGCCATGTAAATAGCCATTACATATAATAATCATAAATATGAAGTTAATCACTTTAATCATAAATTTGTTATGTGACAATTGACTGATTTTGTTTTTGCAAGAATTTGCGTGGAAGTCAAAATTGAAAACAATAAACTCATACCTACATTTATTCAAAAACAGTTAGATTTTTTGGAGCACTCATTGAAGTTAGGATTCTTCCTTATGAATAATATTTAAGAGTTATCTATTATGTATAATTATTTTCAACATCGTTGCTCTTACTCGATGTGATGTGCAGGAAAGTGTGTTGAGAAGACGGATGGCCAGAGGAGTGGAAAGAGTGGGCGATCGCACCGATAACAACGAAAGGGGGAGAAAGAAGGGTAGGGGAATATATACATATGTAGGAGTAACGCTGTGCCATTTCTATATCAAAAATATGCGACAGTTTTAGCGAAAAGCTAGGGAACAGACCAATAAATCGGACGGATTTAAGAAGAGGAGTAGATAGAAACCGAAAATATAGGGCAAGGAAAAGGACATGGAATTGTGGTGAGAAGTTACCAAATGAAATAGAAACTGAATGTTTAGAGGAAATGAAAGAGCAAGAGAGAGGGAGATAGATAGAGATGATAGGGAAAGAGAAAGACAGAAATAGATAGAGATTGATCCCATAAGAGATAGGATCAGGATGGGAACAAGAAGAAAATGAATTGAGAGGTAGGGGAAGACAGTGTAATTGTATACGAGGGCTTGGAAAGATAAGAAAGAAGAGAGCAGAAAGAGAAAAGACGGGAACTAATAAAGAAATGCTAATAAAATAGGTGTTGCATAGACAATCCTGCAATATTTGAATAGAGGACAAAATATAAAACAAGGAGAATATCAAGATTTAGGCTAGGGAATGCAATAAGAAAACATATACAGAACGAAAAAAAAAATAACTGCAACATAGCATGCAGTAGTAAATTATAAGTAAATAGTTAGTGAAAATAAATAAATAAATAAAGCCAAAAGAACATAAATAATAAATGTAATAAGTAAACATGAAAATAAATGGAGAAATAAAAAACAAAAATAAGTAAATAAATAAATTTTTAAAAAGTTAGTTTAAAAAAAAATGTTTTAATTATTCCTAATTTTTTAAAATCATAAATTAGTTGAAAAGAATTCCAATCAAAGGATTATTTCACAAAGAACAGTTATATGAATATTTTGTAGAGATTACAAATTTTTGAAGAAATAGTGTCGATACTAGCCCTCTTAAAAGCTTAAATGGTAGTTTAAGAATATCATTTTGATGAACCCGTGATGATTAGGGGTCGGCCGTGGCGCGATGGTATGCGTGGTCGCCTGTCAACCTCACAGGTCACAGGTTCGATCCCTGCCGTAGTTCTATGTCATGTTTTTATTCCATTATCATTGATCATTGTTGGGCCGCTGGTTTACTCATTATATGTTGTTCAGGCATAACACTAACAACATTTGATTGAGTAAATACTAGTATGCCCAACAAATATGACAATGAACAAAATAATGCGAATTATAAAGGGACATTGATATAAGACACGGCATTTCTCCGCTTTAGCACAGCCGCCCAATCCTGGAGATAAAATCTGAGACAACCACCACCTTTAGTCTCAGTACCTCGCGCCACATACCTTTCCATACATCTTTCCCTTCCCATCCCTATCCTTCACGCCCGCGCTGCGCTGTGTTGAAAAACATATAAAGGGTACACCATCCCCTTGAGCGCGCTCAAATTATAAAAAACAAATCACATCAAAAGTCGCATTCGCTGTTTAACAGCTTCAAAGGTTCGTAGATAGTTGTCTGCGGAAAATGTTGAATATTTTCTGGAACAACAGTATCTCATATTATGAACTTCATACCAGAACACTCCAGGAACCCATTGACTCTAAAATACGAAAGGAGCAGTAGACGCTTAGAAAGAATTGCGAAGTCTCGTCAAAGTCTCGTTAAATTTGAATTATTTTTTTTTTCTCGTCTCGTCACGTTCTGGTACCAATTCAGAATTTCTCCGATTTTGTGAAAAAAAATTAGAAAGAAGAATTTTATTCTAGGGGCTATCTAATATTTATATTAAAATATTCAATTTTATGTTTCAAAAACACAATTTTGAATAATTTTCTTTACTGGAAAGACTCTCGTTTTGTTTCGTTCTAAAAACTACGGTCTCGTCTCGAATGCCTTCAAGTTAGTCTTATCTCGTTTCTCTACACCAAAAAGATTGGTATAGGAAATCACAAGAAAAAATACGGAGAAACCAAACCGAACAACTTTTAACGCAATTCCTTACGTACGAAAAAAAAACACCACAGCTTTATTGTCAACAATAAACAGAAAGGAGTTTTTTTAATTATAGTTTCACTATATGTCAGTGTTTTAAGGATTTTTCTCTTCCTTTCAGCAGGAAATTATTAGATCATCTTGGTTACTATGCTTAACTTGTGTGAACTAATCGATTGAAATGTTACCACTACATCCCGCATATTATAAAAAAGTAGGTAAATAAATAAAAAAAAATAGCCAAACTTACCTTATCATAATCAGACTCATTTTTTATTTGCATCGGATTCAAAAGTGACTGGTTGCATAAATTCGTATTATTTAAATCATCATTGTGAAGACCGTCATTCCCGTTTTGGAGACTACATCTCCTTCGTGTCCGACGGAAGTTAATGCAAAACAAGATATTGCCATCCTTTTGGTCTGACAAAAAACTCGGTGCACAACCCATGGCACAGATTTGAATTAAAATGCGGCAAGGATGCGCTGCTATGTACCTATATATGTATAATTTAAGGAGGATGCTGGGTTTCCTTTCTGGTGTCCTTTGTGTCACACTTTTGCATCTAATTTTAATAACGATAATGATATTCCATTTTATAAAATATATCTTCTCTCCCTCAAATTTACGATGACAATTTTTGTTGTTTTGGTCCTTTTTTCATTTGTTGAGCGAACATTAAACTAAAAGTATATATGGCGTTTATTTGGTTAAATTGTGTTTCTTTAAATTATCCTTAAGAATATTATCACCCGCTCTTGTATACGTGCAACTTTTTTTTTTCAATTTTGATTCAATTTTTTTCAATTGTGATTTTTTGTCGAAAGGATATTAAGGGCATCTCTTTCTTTTCACATGCTAAACACTAGTTTTTTTTTTATAAGTATAGTAAGTACGTTATTTTCTTATGCAAAATTCCAAAAATTGAATTATCATTTTTTCTTCTTCATTCAGGATTCTGCAATGTTTATTGTTCACATTGATGAAAAGGATGTGTGCTGCTTGGTTGGATACTTCAGCAACGGTAACTTTCAATAAACAATTCATTCAAGGACGCATGAAGATTCTGGAAAAAAAAAGAAAAATAAGAGGGTAAAAATGAATCAATGAATAGATAGAGAATGATTTCATAAAAGGATCATCGTTTTTAATCTACAAACGTGTGTATGTGCTACACAATCTTTTCATATTTATATTTATGGAAATGAAATGTTGGAAAAAACTAATAGGGATTACATAAACCACCTATATATGTATATGCAATAAACATATATATACATATGTAAAGAAGTTCTCTTTACAATTTCTACATTCTTATAGTGAAAACTTACAACATAAAATAATCGAAAAAGTTAATTAAAAATGCGCGCACATAACAACGAACCATTCGCAAATGCTGAATTAAGTCCTTTTTTTTCAGAATTCAATAGGAAAAAAAAGAAATATACATGCAAACCTTCATTTAATTTAATATGTACTTTTGAAAATTGAATTTTAAAAAGAATATGAGTTGACTATAGATTATGAATTTGTTATATGTATGTATGTACGAGAATGTTTATATTATAATATAGTTACATACATGATAATATATGGTTTAAGTGAAAAGCGGGCGCAGCGAATTCACGGGGGTTAGGCTTTGCACGGCATCAGCGTGCTATAACTTAAAAACCTACCCCTACATTTCACATTAAACTGTCTCCTCACGTATTCACATATCACTTCCACTCGCTAGTGCAAACAAGATGTATATTCAAATATAGTCAGAAGAGTCAGTTCAATGTGAATACTATACGTTCTATTAAGGTCTGAGAAGCTTTTGAAATTTGAAGTTCGAACGAAAATTTCATACGTTGAAAACAGAAAAAAAAAATGTTCAAATATCGTTCAGGGCGTACTCTATTGAGGATGAGCCCAGTGTAAAATGATAAGGTAGACGGATGCGTTCACGAGTCTCGATGGATTTGTTAGTAGAGTAGGGTCATCAGTGTTGTCTAAAATTTATGGAACTCATATTTCAAGCAAAAATCTTATTTAACTACTTATTAATTATTCAATAGAATTTGAAAGTTTAAAGCTTGTCAGGCGGGCGATTAATTATATTTTGCCTTAAATAAAATATTTCGTTCTAAATGTCATCCCAAAGCCCTAAAATCGCCCTTTCCCAGGGTAAACACTTTTGTACGCTCACTTACAAAAATTAGTTTTTTTGAACATTCATGTCGATTACAGAATTCGTAGAATTTTACTTCCTACTTAGATTTTTGTCCGGAGATTGTTGTTCTTTTTCCAGACCAAAAAAAAAGTGAATTCTAATACCCAGTTGGACTCTGCTGAAATAGTTTATCAAGACCAATACGTAGTTATGTATAATTCTTCGTTCTTCAGATGTTTCAGCGGCTCTCAAAGTATAGAATCTACTTGTTTACTATCCCATCGGATTTCTCGCTCTTTTAAAGTTTCAACAGCTTAATTACATGACAGTTCCCACGGACCATTGAATTTCGAATTCCAAAATATCAAATTGAAAATAAAAAAAAAAACCTTTGGCTGTACACCGTAAAAAACACTACACCAACATTCAAGAAATTCCACCCGCTCGTTTAGACTGTAGCTCAACGGACAGACAGAATTGCGAAACCCATTTTTTTTCGACTTTCCTTGACACTATTATCAAGCTTGATCAAAATCTCGAGTGCAATTTTTTCACGACTCTAAAACCTGTCCCATAGTACCTATAGTCCCGAGTAAAAATATCTATTAAAAGTTTTTAAAGTCAATCATTTCAAGGGAGTCTCCTTTATTTAATCGCATATATGTTCATTCTTACATATGTATATTCAAAAGACAAATAAACACAAACTGAGATAGTTTATTTTTACTAAAATGAAAGCATCAACATCCAAATTTATTCGTATTTAAATCAAACTTAATTGGACCCAGTAAAACTTTATAACGAGTTTATATTTATTAAAGTCTGAAGTATTTTATCTTCTTCTTTTTTAGTTCTTATGAGGATATTTTTGTCATGGGAACTTAATAAGAGTTCATTTAATAAGGAGTTTTTGTGTATGAGAGGAGCATGATTAAAATTCTTATTACATCTACATATATATTTATCGACTTTTTGTATTTTCATGCAGGAAAAACTGTAGGTACTCAATGCTTTTTTTTTTGCGATAGCATTTCCTGTATCTGTATCATTTTCAATGAAATATGGAATTAATTTTCTAAAATAATAATCAATTTTCTTTGCGAAGTGTAAAGTTTTATTCGAAGAATTTATCGCTCACCAAGTTTTGAGTTTCAAGGGAAATCGAGTTAATAATTTTATAGAGTGTAAAGTTTTGGAATGTATTCTTTTTACTATAGGTCCTTTGTTTCATAGAGAATTTATTGTTGATGAACCACAGCTATGCCGGAAGACTACAAAAGTTAAATTAAATTGCTTTATTATACGAAATCAAATATTGTCAATTTCATCACAAATTATGATGTTAGATGATGTTTCTCTAAAAAAATATAGGTGGATAGATATATGTATGTATAAATATTTTCAAAAAATTCTGTGACTGCACTTTTAATCTTACAATAAATTGTAACATTTTCTTGTATAGAAAAAAATATGAATTTAGTTAATTTAAATTAAACTGAGGGAAAATACTCAAAAAAAAAACTACATTCAAAAATTGAATGAAAAATTCAATAGATTAATAAAAAGACAAAATTTAACTCGTTTTTTTAAACTACAAAATTAAGAAATACTATTTTAATTATGTAATGTATATTCAATATAAGTATACTTAATAATAGATTATATAAAATAAAAAAAAAAAAGATTTCGTGAAAAAGTTTACTTTCTAAAAGAACTAAATTAAAATGCAAATACAAAATTTAAAAAATATTTCAGTAAGAATTGAGTATCGTTCGGACAGGATCTATGCCATTATTTAAGAAATCACTGAAATATAGAACCATATCGTATCAACAAGCAACAAAAAACATGTAGGTATGTATATACGAATAAAATTATCAAGCAACAACGTTGAAACGTTAAACGAAATTTTAAATTGATGAATTTTCTGTCATTTTTGTACGAGGTTTGCAATTAATTTAATAAACGATTTTATTTAATTTATACATACCTACACTCAGTCACGAAAGTGAGTATACACTAGACCTAATAGAAAGCAGATTTATGGTAAGACCGAATTCAGAAAAACGCTGTCTCGTCTGCCAAAAACATACTTCAGACTTTGAAGCTTGTTTTTCCAAAAGAAAAACCGTTTTTTGAATTCGGTCTTACCATAACACCATACCATAGATCTAGTGTATACTTACTTTCGTAACTAAGTGTGTATATGATATTTCAATAAATAACAAACAAATGTAGGAACACTTGCACCAAGTCTTTAATTGTGTCATTTTATACCATTTAATTTTAATCTTATTTTATTTTAATTTTTTTATTTTGTTTTTGCTCTTACAAATGCTCTGCAAGTGAGAACCGTTATTCATTTCTTTCTTCATTTAATTTTTCCGAGCCAAATACTTTTATTCATTATTCATTTTTTGAATAAAAAAAACTTTTAGAACAGAAATTACTTGTCGAAAAGATTCAATTTGTTCGACTAAACTTTTTTTTGTAATTTATTTATTTGGTCAAAACCAAGTAAAATTGACAAAATATCCATCCCAAAAGTTTTTTTATACCTTATGCATTTTATAGCTACCGAAAGACTAATCCATTTACAAAAAAATTGGCGTGTTCCAAATCTCAGCGCTTGCTCCCATTACACCCCATTTACTTTTCAACTTTGAATGTGGAATACGATCATCAATCGATTTTTAAAACGATTTGAAAATAGTGAAAGTTAAAACTAGATTAAACTTGCATTAGATATACATAACAGCCGACTCAATTGCAAAAGCTTATACACAAACAACAATTATTTTGCAACTAGAAAAGCCATAAACGAAGTAATAATACTTCTTTTAAAATATGCAGATTTTATATGCTCAGATGCACACATCGGAAAGACTGTTTGTCATGACACATTTTTTTTTTGTTTTTTGAATAAAGCTTGAAATGAGGTTAGTTATCACTTCTTTTCAAAGACTATAAATGTATATATACCTACATATATAAAAGAACTATTTTCCGGAAAAAGACAAACTCTCTAGGGTATAGAACATAAAGTTCATTTTGCAAGCAAGCCATGTTTTTTGTCAAACAAAGAAATGCAAATTTATTTAAACCGCTTTTCACAGTTTAACATAGATATTTGCATATGGTTTGTCATATGCATATGTACCTATACTGGAAAGTTTTTTTCCCCGAGAATTAAAATTGTGCATTTAAACAAGAAAAACAAAAACATCATTTAAAAGTATGTAAACGTTATTAAAACTTTTACAAGAATATCTCTAACACAAAAATTCATTTATTTATGGCGGCGCTTTGTAAATTGCAACGAAACTAAATTAAAAGTTGTTTTTATATGTAAATGCTTTTTTATTCAAACTGAATTATATGTGGGAAGCTAGTTAAATAAATAAATTTGCTAATAAGCATAGTTAAAAATGAAAATAAGATTTCCAGGAAACTATAAGAGATAGTGAAGCAAGAATAATATTGGAGAGAATCGCAATGACCTTCAAAATTTTGATTAATAAGAAATACAAAAAAAAATTACATAATATTATTTTTGTTTTTAAGTGGAGCATTAAGAGCTCCTTCTAAGCCAAATTAAATAAAAGTAAATTCATTTTTACGCATTTTATTTAATATTTACATATTTCAATCAAAATAATTTAAAAAAGAATTGTCGATAAAAAAATTGTAAAATTAAATTTTTTTCAAAATAAAAAATTGTTAAAAAATGCCAAAAAACATAAAAAAAACGTTATAATAAAAATTGTTCGAAAAAATAAATTGTGAAGATTTTTTTGGGGACACTGGCTTGCTCACGTATGCATTTGTATAGTTGTCAGATAGGCGCTAATATTAAAATTTTTGTTTATACATAGATATATGCTTAGCGAGAAAGTATTTTTTAAACAGAAAAGTATTAAAAATATTAAATGATTTTTTTTTTAAATCAAAATCGAGAATTCTCATGCAAAAATTTTTTTTCTTAAAATAAATTTTTCAAAAATTTGCCCAAAACAAATTGTCAAAAAATAAAATTTTGTTCCAAAATTGTATAAAAAAAATTCAGGAACTAAGAGCAGGTAAATTTTTTTGAAGAGCGAGAATAAAGTTTGGTTTTTGTTCACAAACTGCAGTTTCATCTACAAACGTTTTTTTCTAAAATAATTTTACTCAAAATTATGCCAAAAAAAATTGTTATAGAGGAATTGGAAAACAAGGTGTTAAAAATAATCAATAATGTCAGGGAACCAAGTAGTGTAAATTTTTTGGAAGCACAAAAATAAATTATTATAAAAAAAAACTAAGTGAATTTTTTTTTTGAAAATTGGTTTAAAATAAATTGAAAAAATTGCCCAAAAATAAATATTGTCAAAAAAACAAATTTCAGTCGGAATTTTTTTGAACCGCTTTTAAAGGCAGTCAATTCTTCAGCACAATCGGTCCGGTCCAACATCAATCATTGTTTTGCGTAAATTCGTAATGCAATTTACTTGTCTCAAGATAAGAAATATTTTGTTTCTAAAGTATAAAGGAGAAAGGATAAAGGAAGAAACTGCTCTTAAATGAATTCCTTGGTGAAGTATATGAAGATGTTGAAAATGTAGTCATCAGTATATTCGTTTGAGCTCCATTTTAAACAGGTTGCATATAATGTTGTGACTTTTCAACACAAAATTTAGCTCTTTGTTTAGAAAATTCCTTTTGAAAGAAATCGTGTGTCCTGTATATTCAATATCTTGAATGACAACAGCAACATGTTACGTTTTTTAATAGCTTTTTCACAAAACATACATATATGAATGTACAAGCATACCATCTAAAACGGACACACATCTTTTGAGAAGATGAGATGGACGTGTGCGTATGAAGAACAATTTTCCTCTAGTTTATTTCTTCTTAATGACCATGTTTCAAGTTTTCAAACCCACATGCATACACTTCGGTTCCAACAGATATAGTTTTATGAATAAAATGTTCATTTAGATTATTCCTAAAAAAGGATAAGCTTCAGTCGAACAACATTCATCCAATCTTAAAACTCTAAATTATTGCATTTCGTGTCGTTTCTTGACAAACAAACTAAATAAATACGAAGGTTCTTTTATAAAACTTATTCTGTACATTACACAATTAATTAATTGAATTTGTTGAGTTATTCAATCAAAAAGGCCTTTAGTGACCAAAAGTTGGAGTTCCGTCGCAGCAACCTCACTTGGACTTATCAGTTAACAGAGCCGCTTGTTCATAAGCTTGTTGAGGTCGCTAGGACGAAACGTCAATTTATTTTGGCTAAAGAAAGGCTATTTTAAACTAAATAAAAATTTTAAGCTGTAGATTGCTTAATCAGAATGTTAACTCAATGTGGACATAAATTTGTTCCTTAGAGCAAATTGTTCCAAAAATGTTTTCAGAGGGATGGGTAAGACCGCAAATACAAATTTGACAAATTCCGCTCTGAATCTTCCTGATTGAATCACATTAGCTCCTCTTGGATCATCACAAACAGTTTATTGAATATCAATCACTTGCTGTTCATCGACTTCAATAAGGCGTTCGACAGTGACAATAGAGAATTTATATGGCTTTCTTTTCGTAGGAGGGACATACCAGATTGATTGTTACTATAAAGGCTACAAATAGGAAGGATGTCAGAGGAGTTTGAAATCCAAACAGGGCTTTGGTCAAGGCTGTATACTGTCACCAATACTGTTCTTATTGGTAATTCTTGATATACTGCACGTAGACTTTAAATAGAGGGATTCAGTGGACTTAGCAGAAAAACTATGCTAACTCCCTCATGGGATAATGGATCTTCATCAAATGACAACAAGCGCGGGGAGAGAAGGTACAATCGTTCGGCTAAAGATCAATACATGAAAAACAGAAGTTCTTCATCTGTTCAGATAGATATTTTTGGGTAACTTAACAGACATATTAACAGACGAATCTGCAGCACTTGAAAAGGCACATCCGCTGTAACTTGAAAGCTTCAAACGTTCGTAAATCTATGAAATATTTTGAGAAATTTTTCCCTCAACATTATCTCCAAGGATGAACGTATTGAACGTCTTACGAAAACATGTTAAGAAGCCATTGTCTCTTATACGATAATATAAGTGACAATACTGACAGTGGATTAGCCAAAAGCTTCGAAAGGGTAATTTGTGCATTGCGAATCAGGTGATCTAATGGAGTCCCTAAATGCAAGCAGGCAAACGAGCGGGGTGACCTAGAAGTCGAAAAAAAAGTCAGCAAAACTGGGGAAGAGTTCGAAAGAAAGTTGATTTTGTCAACAATGAATAAAATAGATACCTACAAGAAAATAATAAAAGTAGATATTCAATGCATTTAATCAATTCAACCGCACTGTGTACTATGATCTGCATGCCTGAGACTTTTAATTAAATGTCAAAATACAAGTGACCAAAGAATATTACATTTAAAAGTATTGTCCTCAATAACAACATGTTAATTTGTAGATATGAAAGGCTTTCATTTGAATGATTCCACGATACCTGTACGAGTAGGTAGGTTGTGGAGTTTTAATTGCTAACTTAAAGGAACATTTCAAATGCATTCCAAAATCAACGACAAACGGCAAACTGCTATCTGGTTTTAAAATATATGTATTTCAAACGGCTTAGAAAATGGTTTCTGTTTTAAAGAACGCTAGTTTTCCAAACATTTGCAAACAAATTTGAATACCAATTACATGTGTATTAATATTTTGCTTTAAATTCAGATCTTAAAATAATATGACTAATAAATTTAAATACATAAAAAGAAATACAGTTGATTATTGTTTGTAATCTGCTTTAAAATTTTTATTTGCGACAATAGATTCTGTACCAAGCTTTGGATTCGTAAACAAAAATCGAACTCGAGCTTCATATTAACGAGACCTTGAATTACTCGCAATTCCGTCTGTCGGTCTGTCTGTACTTATAGTTTAAGCTAGTGAAGTGAAAAATAAAAAAAAAAAAAAACGTAGGTATACTCATCATATATGTACATACATAGTTGTTACGAAAAAAACTTATTTATCTTATTAATAAATATTTTCGAAAAAAACCGTTTTTGACGATATTGCCCTGGAACTGGATTTTTGGTTTTCGATTTTCTAATAAATGGTTGGATTACAAGATTTTTATAAAAGAGATCATATTGATATTATAGCCTTAATAATTTTTGCATATCAAAATTTTCAAAAAAAAAAATTGTTGGAATTTTGAAAAAAATCAATATTTTTAAAACGGGGGGATGATTTTTTAAAATTTTGTTTGTAGTATGTATATACAATTTTTAATACAATTTTTAAGAAATCTTGTGCATTAAGTCAAAAAATTAAAGTTTCTTCTTAGAATTTTGATGTGATTTTTGAAAATAATAGTCACCAATAATAGTCGTTTAGAAAATAAAATTGAAAACATTGTTAAGCTTGTAGTGTTTTCTTCTGAAATGAATAAATTGTACGAACATTGCACTCGGCAGAGTGTACATTTTAAGAAATGTGTTTATGAGGTCGATTGGGTGCACTGAAATAACGGTTATGAAACAAACTGAGCGCTTTTTCTTTGATCATCGATATCTCCGAATGTATGGTCACACAACAAAAACAAGGACAGTTTTGAAAACTGGAATGTATTCTCTAACTAATGACCAATCAAATACATATTTTCCTTATACTTAAAAATTGTTTGAAAAAGTACTTACTATATTGGCATTATGTGCTTTTTGCTAAATTCACCACAATTTCTAAAATATTGAATGTATAATATTTTTGCGTGTTTTTTTTTCAAGGATCCCTTATCTTGCTTAATAAATTGTAATCGTGATTTCATAGTTTTTTTGTTACTATTTTTACGATTTTTGATTTTACTTGTGAAGTTTAACGATCTTATTAGCATTTAACCTCAAATTGCAATAAACAGTAAAACAAATATTGATTCAGTATTAAGAAGATTAAGCAAAAAATTTTAACTCTGAATGCTCCAGCTCTGAAACAGAAACACAATTTTTTTTGACAATTCACCCTTAGTTCATTCAAGCAAATTTGACTAATCAGTTTGGAAAAACTAACCGGGGGCCAAGAGTAATCTAATGGAAAGGGAATGCAGAGCACATAGAGCGTACCATCAATATTATTACATTTTTCCATCAACAACAAAAATACCAAAGCCCTGCGTACCCTATTTTTTTTTTATCTCCATCCACAAAAAAATAGGAATGTGGGAATATAATATATTATGTTGTATTGTGTATACAAAATGACCGAGCAAGTGGTAATCAAAATTAATTGTGTCGAAAGAACTCAAAATCAACAAAACATTATAAAAGCGTTTATTAAAAATCAACAAAGAAAATTAAATTTCAAAAAAAAAAAAAAAAAATCTTGTAAACAAATTTCTTTACCATAGATAACATTCAGAAATTGTCTGAAATATATCATTCATTCTTCAAAAAATATCCATTAATCAAGAGTACCTACATAGTACATATGTACAACGCTAAGCTATACACTTAATGCTCTGTGAAATCTATTTAACAGATCAAAGAAATCCTGCGAACAAGTAATTTTTTTTTTAAGCTTAGTGCTATCGTTTTGGGTAAAACGAACCCCACGCACCCACCCCCAAGCCCCAGCCACTAACCCCGTCTGCGTCTCTGCGAAGCCACAGCGGACGCGGACGCTCTCCCACCTATCTTCTCGGTTGCCAATGTGAATTAAGATTTATACAACCTGCATTAATGTTTGACCCCTAAACATTGCTTGAGGGTAGCGAGATGTTTTACTTAATTTTATCAAACGTGGTACTCACAAAGAAAAACGTATACACGGTATTAATGAAATAGCATCAGAGCAAAATTAATTTTCTTTCTCAAACGAAACAAGAAGTTTTGTATATGAATGTTTAAATTTATATTAAAAAATATTACGTTGGACACACAGTCTTTTTTGTATACTTATTTTATGTACAGTATTTAGCAAAACAAAAATTACTTCTTCTACTTATATTTTTTGGGTGGAAAGGCATTTAGTGAAAAATGTATTTTTTTTAAACTTTTAGTTAAAGGATGCGCTATATCAAACTCGAGGACCAGCCAAGAAGTATAGTGCTCGTGTTCCAATAAAATGAAGATACATTTTTGTTAGAATTCAGTTATCATTCGGAACTCAATAACTTATGCAAAGTTCACAAAATGTATGTATGTCCGTGACAAAAAAAAAATTGTTTTTTTTTTAAAGTGGTGATGTTTTCTTTCAATACTTAGTCAAAACTTATTTTTCCCAAAAATTGATAAAATCACTTTCGTTTTTTTTATTTACACATAACTGTATTTTTGTTTTACTTTGTTGGTACAAATAATAATTTCATGTACAAGGTAAGATCATATCAAAAGATTAGGTTTCATCCTGCGTATTTTATAAATTATAGAAATTAGCTGTTTGGCATTTATTCTTAGGGTGAATGGAAAAAATATTGGAAAATTATTTAATTAATTATTAAAAAAAATATTGGAAGATAATTTAGCTTAACAGAAATAGCAAGAGATACATATGTATAAACCGAACCGAAAAATTAAACATTGTCAATCTCAGAGTTCCGAAAATTGTGGCTCCTAACATAAGAACGAATTTGTTCTAGAAGAACCCGTCAATTTATGGAACCAACAAAGTGGAAGCGTTGTTCAGGCGTCTGTCTATTTATGTTGAAGTGCCAAACCCAAATTACTTAACAGCTTTTTAAATGACCGCCATCGCCAGTTAAAAAGGTGTTGTATAAACGCACTTTTTTCTCTCCTAACCAGCAACGCAGTTGGCAAGAAGAGGATATATAAGAAAATCGAAAACTAAAAATTCGGTTCTATGACAGGTACCGTTAATAACTGTTTTTTAAGGAAAATTTTTTTTTTAACAAATAGTTACAAAAATTTATCAAAATCGTTAGAGCCGTTTTCGAGATGAATGAGTTTTGTCGTAACGGTCTTATGAAAGGTACCATTATTTTTGGAGCTAAACAAAAATTTCACTTACTCTAGGCAATCGTAAAAACCTCAAGTTATAAGTTTGAAGAAAATCGCTTCAGTAGTTTAGGCTGAAGGTCGTGGTGCAAACGAATAGACCAATCAAGAGAATTGCAATCTTTCCATTCTCTGTCATCACAATGTTTGATTAAAACCTCGATTTCGATTTTTGTTACAAATCCAAGACTTCCCTTAAGAAAGTAACTTGCCTTGAAAGTATAAAAAAAAATAGCAACATTTTGGAGAATATTTTTCCAAACATGAGTTCTGTCAAATTTGGTGATAATAATAATGTATAGCTACATACGTAACCTAGATGGTTGATATGCCCAACCGGATGAATATACAGGTGCAAGGATATGGTTGTGACACTTAGGGTCTATATGGACTGGACGTAAAAAAACGATTCATATCGAAAGAGATATAAACTTTATCTAAGACGTCCTCACACGTGAACAACGACATCAACCAGCAACTGGGTATTCCATTATAACAAAGAACATTTTGATAAAATTACGATAAACAGAGGAGATACGAGATATGATAATTGCCTTAGTGGTGGGTGGTGGGTGGTGGAAACGTATGTTTGTTGTTATATTGGAACTACGAACTTCAGCTGACCATTCCTGAAACATATGTATAATCCAATCATATGTAATTGTTGCCAAGAACATCGGCTTCCATCGACATAAATTGTCCAACCGCTTTTGAAGTTTAAACACAATGAATATGCTATGAAACAGACCTGAATAATAAATTGTACTAACATCAGATTCAGTAATGTAAAGCCTATTTTGAGATTTTGCTGTCTACTCACGAAATTTTCGCAGTAACAAAAAATAAACTTATCAAAAAAAAAAAAATCAACAATCGCTTTCAAGCGTGTTGCCCTTAAAGTAAGGTCCTACCCATGAATCCGATGATTTCCTCCGATTAATCGAAACAAAACAAAAAAAAGTATGACGATAATCAATCGTGCACACGTACAATTGTTTCCAATGCCAAATTTTTGGCACTCAAAATAAAATGAATTCTTTTTGTACTGAAACTTCAGTCTGCTTTATTCATTGCATATGCACATCGGTCTGCCATACCCATATTTTTCCTTTTGATTTAGATATAATCCAATCAAATCAATCTCTAAAGCGATCCGACACACCAAAGGCCATTAGACCGATCGTTTACATGCTGGCGTTTTCTATTTTGCGTCATGATGTTTCGGCTTTTCGCAAATTACCCTGAAACCCGAAAAAAAACAATTCTTTAGGAAAATTATCATTCAACACAACAACAACAACTTGTAAACCACATAGCCATGAAGTAAATCGAATGTGACAAGAATGCAGAAACATTAAGCTGCCATTCAATTTGATGTCTTCACTTTTTTGGCATTCATCTTTAGTAATTCAAATGATCGTTCTTGAACTAGAAAAACAACAAACCAACCATCCAACATCAGCGTTGTATAGCAGCTCTTGCGGCTGGAAGATGGCCAAATATTTCATTGGCGTGCATTCGAGCAAAAGATTTTTTTGGGTGCTTTTTCTTTTTTTGAATAAACACATTGAGCAAAAATAAAAATACTTAAACAAGACTGAATTTAAGAACACTTCTAATAGCTTGAGTTCAAACATCAGCAACGTTTATGTTCTTATTAATTGTTTCTTCGAAAATGTAAATAAACAAAATTCACCAAAACAAAACGCAATTATTGTTTTTTTGTTTGTTTTTGTATAAATATATTAAATCCGAAATTCGTACTTCATTATTTTCTTTATTCTTTTTATTAGAAAATGAAGTTAAAAAAATGTGTGTAAACAAACCTTAAGTAAAGACTTTTTTATGATGAGCGTTGCCTGAGGAAATTGCATCGGATGTTTTACGTTTTACCTGACGGACGACCGAAGCGGCGCGAAGCGAAGCGACGGACGCGACGAGACACAAAGCTACGGAAAAATTTGAGTAAAATTTATTTATAAGATGAAGGCAACGTGCGATTATAAAATTTTTGCCGGTTTCTCTCTGTGCGTAGATAAAGCAATAAAATAATTTTATTTATATTCAATTAAAACAGGCCAAGTTTATAAATTTAATTTATATATTTTTTTGTTTTCTTCGAGTGGGAGGGTGATATTTATAAATTAAATTAAAATATTTACTTTTCATGTTGAAAGAAAAATTACATATGGAGTGCATGTATTTTAAAATAAAAAAAAATAAAAGTATGATAATTTCTTAATAAGATTCTTTATAGACTTTTGAAGAACATCAATGCAGTTAAATTGTTTTTGTTTTTTTTTTTAAATAGATTTTGAAGAGAAAGTAAAAGTAGGTACCTATTTGTAATTGCCTACCTCACTTTTTTAAAATTATCAATTACCTACATTTAAACAAAGTAAATTCTATTTCAATTACGGAATTAAGACGCAATTGGCGTCCTGCATGAGGACTGATCGGGAAACTTAGAGCCAGTAGGTCAGCAGTCAATCACAATGGGGTGCAACCATACCATCTGCGTATCACACACACTAAAACAAAAACTACATTATGAAGCTAACACTGCGCCTTGGATAAGAAGTGAACGTGCCATAGACTTTTGGACCCGGGACAAGAATGATTTCTGGAATGTCAGGAAGATTCTTGATGATTGAAATGATTGTTCTCCAAATGCTAGATTCATCCAGTTGGAGAAGGAGTTCGTGAGGTATAATATGGACATTTTATGTAGGACTTAATGATGTAAGATGGTTTGGGTCATGTAGATTCAGGTCTCCAACTCGTTAAGACTGTACTACTCTCCTCTAGAAGCCTTTGGGAGTTTGGCGTTGGATTTTTGCTTTTTCTGCTCTACGACGAGAAGGATGATTGCTGCTGAGTGATGCTTCTGATAATGCGTGGTGTACTATCAGAAGCAGCACTCAGCCGTTTGGAGACATATCGATAATAGTATTGAGACAGGCGAAACGTCAACCATTACTAAGAGGGGCCACGCTTGAAGACAAGATGTGTCACAAAGTCAGTTAGGTGTCGCCGGACAAACAAACAACTTCCAAACACATTGATGACTTTGCTATTAGCAGGTGATTTAGCACCAGATGTGCAGACATGAGATTAACAAACGAAATTTCTCGAAAGCCTTAGTTTAACATCGATAGACTAAGAGATCTTGCAGCCCACCAATAACTCACTTCTCAAAACGATTTAGAGCAACGAAACCATTAGTTTTCAGTAAAAAATGTTTTTATATTCGGTGCTGAAAGTATAGTCGGTCGGTTGCAAGGAAGCCACAGTGCTTAGCATTCCGAAGAAACTTGGGAAAGGATCGAAATAAGAAAATACCTCAAAACTCACGGCAAACAAAGCTCTATAGAACAATAAATCGCTTTGACTGTGTTTCCGCAGAACCTTTACAAACAGCGCCAACAACATCGATTGAGCCGCTGCACCTACTTATTGGGAGCATAAAGAGCTTTTGTAAGGAGGGGGAAAAAAGAAATGCTTGTCAAGCTACCAAAGAAAGGAGACTGCACAGTTCGAAATATGGAGAGCGTGCAACATGCAGGAGTCAGTATTAGCAAGTATCGTTTTGAAGTTAATAAAAGACGACTTTGAACACAAGCAAGCGTTCGAAATGCTGTCCAAAATATGAAGAAATAACTCTTTAAGCTTAAAAACCAATCCAAGATTGTTCTATTGAAATGTTAAAACCATGCTTCTTTATAAGTGCAGCACTTGGAAGGTCACATCCACTCTCATAAGAAAGCTACAAACGATCGTAAATAGATGTCGGTGAAATATTTTAAGGATTTTCTGACACAACGAACTTCATATGAAGACATTAGTGGCCAAAGGATAACGAGTGAATTGCGAGTCAAGCAATGCAATATGGAACCCTCTCATACAGACAGGCAGACGAGTGGGTTGACCTAGAAGCACTTGGTCGAAGAGGAATCAGCGCAACTGGGGAAGAGCTAGAGCGAGATGAAATACATCTCCAGGAACCCCATACGAGTAGAGGAATCATTTTCATTGATTCAATTAAAATTTATTTTCTTACTTTTTAAAAAGTGGTTTTATTTCTATACAAAAAAGGGAAAGCATGCAAAAGACACAAAAAAAAACAGTTTTGATAAATTAGAAAACTTCAAATTCTTAAACAGTAAATAGAATATATCTAACTGAATGAACTAAAAGACCTAATTAAAAAGATTTGAACTTCATGGAGTAGAAGATAGCAACTACAATAAACAGAATACAAAACTACCAATTTTTCAAAACCGAAAAAAATTCACAAAGTCAAAGTCTAATCTATTCAATAATTCTACAGAGTTTATGCATTCAATACAGATTTCAAAATATACTCCCGAGAACTTCTTCGTAGGAGGTAAAAATAATTTTGCATTGCAAAAATATTGAATCTATAAAATAAAACACATATACATTCTATCCTTGTGTCCTTGTCTAGAATACTTTAAATTTCAGTTATATTACGTAATTGGATTTATTCTCATGACTTCATTGCTTTTCTAAGTTGATTTGTTACAGTATTATTTTGAAGTTAAGTTGAAAAACACTATTAATCTGATAGTCATGGTCATCCTTTGAAGTTATTTTTTTTTATTATTTATTTATGTTATCTTAGAGATTTTTCTCCCATAACCAATCTTTCTTACTTCTACAATAAGGAAAAGTAGGTACTACATTTACTTATATATTGAATAAAGTTCACTTATTAAGGAGATTTTACCCATCAACAATCCTATTTTTGCTTTATTCACCATTAAAGGATTAACAAAAGAGAGAAAATACGATGGGTCTCCTCGATGAAACCTTAGTAATTGAGTGGACTTATATCCTTTGGAAGATGGGGTTAAACTATTAACCTTTTAGACACAAAAGGATGTCAAAGCAGCTAAGCCTAATAGCTTTTGTTTGTATTTTCAAAAGTCTCTTCTGTGAACATAAATATATACATTTACATTTTGATTCATTGGCTTCCTTAATAGAATTAATTGATGCAAGCGAAAATTTGGAAGAAGTATTTTAATAGGAGGATACTTATCAACGATTTTCTAAAGAAAAAAAAATCCACTGGAAAAAACATTTTAATTATACTAATCTAACAGGATTTTCAGCAAGCGAAAAAATAAAAATTAAAAAAAAAAACGGTCCTTTGTTATAACTTACAAGTTTAAAAAGTATCTAACTAAAGTTGAGTTGTGATTATTATGATGTACATAACTACATACTTCACCTACAAAATCCTTGCTAATTTGATCATACAGCTGCTGAATTTCAACTCTAATTAATACTTGAAAACCCACTGAGGTAATATCACCATGAGCATGAGGATGCAAAATAGCAGAAGTTGCTCAACTCTAAAACTCTTTCAGTATATTTTACAAGAAATTAGTTAATTGCCTGAATGAATTTCGCCAGAATTGAGCATATGAAATTTGAGGGAATACAAGTTAGTAGATATAGTTACATATTTGTACATATTTGTGTTTTGGTTTAATTGCATATTCACTCAAATCTCGACGAGACGAGACCTTATACATAATATTAAATAATACATAGCACATTCATATGTACATACATATATATATGTAGATTTAAATAATATTTTGCATTGTAAAGCTTGAGGTGCTTGTTCAGAGCATTTTAATGAAGACCAGACAGAAAATTTCAACTGGAAATAATAATAATTGATAGGTAAGGAAAGGAATCTGAGTTGAGGATTTTCGTTGCATAATTTAAGGCGGGCAATTTAACTCAAGCAAAATGTTGTTATATGTAATAAAGTGTTTTTATTAGAATGCGTTTTCTTGATAAAATTTCAGTTATTTAATCATGATGATTGTAGCCATCCATGAGTGAGGCTAGAGTTATTATAATTAAAGAAATTAATTTGTAGTTTGTCCTTTAAACTTTTATTAGGTAATAAGAAAATAAATATAAAAACAAAATATTTCTCATTATGAAATCAATTTGCTTTTAATTTTTAGCACAATGCACATATATGAAATCAAAGTTTAGCTAAAAACAATTAAGATTACTTTCTATTTTATTTTTGTTTACAGCAGCTAAAGATGTTTCATTGACAATAAAGAACGGTATAGAAAATATACATATACATTTACAATTAATATATGTAGGTACGTACCATATAAATACAAAAGACATAAATTCCTTTTAAAGTGTTTTTTGGGTTTGCTGACGACAGTTGACAGTTTTGCAAATCTTAGTCACTTTGTTTCATAGCGTTGGTCTTTTATATTTTTATATTATTTCAACAAAAATGGGATATTCTTTTAAATTTAATAAAATTTAAATACTATTTCAAACATTAAAGATTGTCGTTTTCCACTGACATTTTACAAAAACTGCTTGGTTTAAAATTAACAACACCCAAAACATCAATGTTAAATCAAAAATAGCTATTTAAACTTATAAATTTAAAAAAATATCAACTGACCGATTCGAGGTTATGTTAGGTTGCCTGCCAACAGAACTGACACACCAAGAATTGACCTATTGTGAAACCTTAAGAATCTAGAGATGTTTCTCAGGTCGTTGAACCATTTGAAGCTCCTTATGCAGCTTGAGAGTCTGTTTATGTTAACAAGATCGCTGGGTTCGTTAAAATAGTATTCTCCCACATAGAGTCTAGAATTTCGGATAGAGCAGGGCACTTACAGAGAAAATGAATATTGTTTCTTCCTCTCCCTCGTCCCCTGTTATGACACCTTCAATGGAGCTGTTTTGTTAATTGTTTGGCTTTTATCACTATTTAATTGATAACTTCGGAAATGATATTTGGAATGTGTTTTTTTTTTTATAAAAATCTAATCTATGAATCAAAGCAAGTTTCTAAGAACTTAAGAATATATCTTTAATTTGAAAAAAAAAATCATAAAATTAAAAACCTAAAGTTATCTTAAGATTTCCACAAAATATTGCTACGAAGTCCTATAAGAAACTAACTTTCAAAGTCATGAACCAACTTCAATGATAAACCAAAAAAAAAAATAAGCTATAGGTAGGTAATGTTGGAAAAAAATTTCTTACAAATATTATGTAATATTTGTAATATAAAAGAATTTTAAATATAGTGACACTAGCGAATTAAGTAAAAAAAAAACATTTATGATTTCCTATTGTTTTACCACATTCTACTACCCAACATTTCCAAATATTTCCTCTTAAAAAAAACTTGAATTACCTACTTTAAATTAATATCTAATTAAATTTATAAAAATTAGTTGAAAAAAAAACAACAAAACAAAATAAATTCAAACATTTTCTTTTTCTTCTCAAGCTTCTTTTAAGAATCTCAGCGATACTAGGATTTCCTTTAAGATTTTGGTTTTTGTTGTAAAACTAATTGCCTCGTACGTCAGTAAAATTAATTTTCATAAGATGTTGGCATTATTTCATTTAACCATACAATTAATAAGAGTGGGTGGCATAGCAATAAGTACAAAATTCACATCAACCTTATTAAACGAACATTTTAATTTTGTGGTATTATTTAATTAGTAATTAATTTAAAAACGTAAGGAATGATTTTCATTTAAACTCGTAAACTAATTTCACCTTTTCACAATCTTGAAATCAAAAATGGTATTTGCGTACATATAGGTTTAGGTAATAGGTACATAAAGAGAACTAATGCGGACTAATAAATGAACAAACAGGATTTTAAAAATTTAAGCATTTATAAACTTAAACTCTTTATAAAATCAAGACAAAGTGGTGAAATAAATATTGAAAAAGTAACCCTAATGGACTGCAAACTTTTGTGAATAGTTTGCGAATATAAATTCTTGGTATGTTTATTTTATTTGTATTGTTGAATGTTTAATATATACCTTCGAATGAACCTTCGTGAAACTTTAAGGTTGTTTCCAAAATACCCTTTTTACACCAATTGAACGTTGTTTAACTCTATTCATAGATAACAATAATTCATATATTTTTTTTTAATATGACAACTTAATTAATAATAAACATTTTCTGACTTTCAAAGCATAGACATGTAATTATAAATATTATATGATACTTTTAATTTAGTGGTTTAGAAAAACATCAAAACACCAACTATAAACCATATTTTTCCAATTTGAAAACTCATTTAAAAACTCTTATTTCCTGAGTGCAAATCAATTCCATTTGGTAGTTATAGGTAAAAGAAACAACACTCATATTTCATTATAACTGCATATTGCATTCCACTCGTAATATAATATATTTCACAATTACTAAAGTTTTAATGAAGCAATAACTCAAGAACAAAAAAAAAAAACAAAAAAACAATAGCCTATAAGGCACAGTGTTGACGTGCTTTTCATATTCAACCGTAAAAATTAAAAAAGGCAATTAATGATTTTTTGTTTTGTTTTGTTTTCTTTTTGTATTTTACATTGAGTCCTATTCATAGCAAAGATCAAGTTGAACAAACAACTTTAATTAAGCTGTTGTTATTTTTATTTTTCGTTTTTTTTTTTTTTATTATCGAAAATACACAAGGAATCTGTTCCTATTAGTTGACAAAATGGGCTCATAATAAAATTTACACTTATAGATAGCCATTTTTTTTATTGATGATATTTAAATTAATTTATTCTGAAAAATTTAATACTATTTAAAATATTTAATCCTTGTTGCTATAACAACCTTGTGTTGAATTGTGAATAATACAATATACACATATATTTACTGAGAAAGAACAATATGATGTACATTTTTCTACAGTATTTCTACGAAGAAGTGAACGACAAGCAGTAGAGCATTTAACACCAAAAAAATGTATTGAATTTGTTTTTGTAAGCTTATGTCTTTAAAAGTTTAAGTTTTACCAAATTGATCCATGCGTTTGTGAGAAAATGGTCACACTGGTCACCTTTCAATATATTTGGTTGAATCAAAAAGTAAGCCAAATTTGAAAATTTGACTAGACTTTTTCTAGAAAATTAGATTATAAAATCTTTAAAAGCTTAAAGGAGTATCTTTCAGGGTTAAATATAGCAAACATTTTTTTGTATTTTAAATGCTCATAACCTGCAATGGACCTAGAAATAGCATTTTTGTGATCTAGGCAATCAAAACTTTTCATTTATGTATGATTTTTAAAGATTCGATCAAAACAAAGTTTTTGTCATATTCATCGGAGTCTAAAAACCTTAAAACGCTAATATCTCCTAAAGGAAGCATCTTTCATTTAAGATTTTCGAAAACTTTGAGTGCTCATAACTCGTAAAGGAGAGCTGAAGAGAAAGCATTTTTGTGATCAAGGAAAATTTTACAAAAATACTTTAGTAGAAATTTTTTTTAAAAAATCGAACATCATCATACATACATTTTGCAATTTTTAACTTAACTTAAAACATTTGAGTGTTGAAAAAAGAAAGGCATAAGACATTTCCTAATTAAGAAAAGGATATTATGTTTAAATCTTCAATATAAAAGATCATAAAGTATTTCTGATCCAAATTGGTAGAGATACATCCATTCAAACATAAGTGGTTTTTTTCTGTTTTTGCTATGTTTCATTGTAAGCTTCTATTTTACTTCGAATTTATTGGTACTAAATGGATCGTTTTGTATTTGTTAAATTACTCGAATTATAGGTTTTAACTATGTAGATATAACATTAAAATGGCACAAAAATAGTAAAAAGTTTATCCCAAAATGTCGGTTGTTCATCTGGCCATTTGTATGCATGCAGACCTACAGACTGAACGGATGGATTAATTTAAAGAAAACTTGGTTTAGCGTTTTTTTGGGCATTGTCCAAATTAATGCTTGTGTTCGTTAAAATAACGTCTTCGTGAAATTTTAATCAACATTTTGTACAAGAAAGTTTTGAAATATTCTCTATCTTTATTTATATATTTAAAGAACGGATGCTCTTTAATATCTATAACGTATTTAACGATCATTTTTTCCCCACAAAGTATGTAGGTTCTATGCAAATACTTTATTTTTCTATTTTTATATTTATTTTCTATAGATAGTTTACATTATGATTTTAAATTATTGTAGCAAAATGTGAAAACCTTTAGTTATCATATTTTTCTTAATTTTCGTTCAATCAAATTTATTAGAGTCTTATAGGTCCAATAATTAATTTGTAGAAATATGTAATTAAATATGTTTTTTTTTTTTTAACTTAATAAAAACACTTCTCGTTTTTGTAAATGTTGTTTTATTAAAGATTGATCTTAAATTTGGCTTCGTTTTCGAGTTATACCAAAAATAATGAAAATCGAGGGGTATATCTCTCAGAAACTCAAGGGTGAATTTATTAGCTTTTTTGGTCTTAAGCATTTTTAATTTGTTCCATTCGAAATGGTCATGGCCAATATTGGCTGAAATGATGAAGATTGAAAGCGCAAATTGTTCTTGATAGTTAAGACCAACGAGGTAACCACCGATCAAGTGAAAATTCGTCGGTTGTCTTAACGGTATTTTTTTTCAATAGATGTAATATGAAAATCATTTTTCAAAAATCCGTTCAGTCTTTTTCTTCTTCTTCTAGAAGAAAGTTGGTGTAATCCAGCCGTGCATTTTATTTTTAATCAATTAACAAAATTTTAAATATAAACAACTCTTATCAGCATTCCATTCTATCTCTTAAATCAAGTAGCTACCTAATGAAGTTGATTGCGTTTATAGGAGGTTAAATGGTCGTTGTTGATTTTCACATTATTTATAAGAATATTATTTAGAGTAGGAATAACTACCTAAAGCTAAAAAACCACTAAAAGATAATGATATAATCGATATTAATTAGAATTTGACAAGTTATAGTAAATGTACCTTTATCAATATAGATACTTGTATACATACAAATATTTATGTATAAGTATATACATAAATATGTATTTATAAATATATTCGCGTGTAAATATAATATAATCTATTAACTCTGAATAGTTTTATGTCAATTGAATTATATTTGGCAGAAAAACTCATAGATTCTCGAGCAAAAGTATCAGTTTCTTTGGGAAGTTAAACGAAGGCATTTACTCTGCACTCTTACTCTGCTTAAAAATATTTGTATCACGTCAAAAAAATGGGAATTTCAGTTCATGGATGTTACTTGCTCTTTCACTGTACTTAAATCATTAAAAATAAGACACATTAACGATAACATAAACCACCATCCCTTTGCACGAGATATAAGATTTTACTCAAACAAATAATAATAACACTCACCGTTATATTTTTCCAATGATACTTCCAAAAATTTGTCAAATCTTTGGCACACAAACTAGACAAAAGTGCTTATTGTACTGAAGCGAATTTCTTTGGAAATGCTTAATCCATAATTAAGAACTAATTGCATTGGTAATCAAGGAGCGTTTGTTCACTGTTTTTTTAGATCTTGATAAACAAATGCAAGCTGCTTAGCAAATCTTTCCATTTTCCAGTAAATCTGTTTGTCAAGAATTAAATTTAGTTTTGCATTCCTGTGTTTTATGATTGCTTCCATTTTGGTCAATAAATTAATTTATTGTATTTTATTCTGAATTTGGTATTTTAAAATTTCTCAATAAACATCAAATTATAATTAAAATAATTTAAGTGAGCAAACGCAATCTATGATTATCATCTGGAACAGTACTTGTAGTTCAGTAGAGTTAGTTATTCAATGAAGTCATCAATCTCCTATGGGCGTTTAAAAATCTATCGATTATACGTATACAAATAAAAATGTATTTTACGCATCCTATTTAGAAAATAGCGAAAACTGAGCTCAAACTTTAAATCGATGTGATGACAACCCTGCAAGGCACTGCTAGTCGGAAAATTCGTTGTAAGCCTTCTATTTAGTACTCTAACGATGGAAAAACAAAAATTGCTTCCATTGCTTGGTATTGAATTTACAAAAGGAGTATTAGGCTAATTTTACCAAACCAATGAAGAATATCAATGCTGTTTCCAAAAACCATTCTTCTTGTCAAACATTAATTTTTATTTTTTAGATAAAGTTAAAATAATGGTTGCTATTCATGGAAAATTAATTCGCTTTTTGAATCAATAAAGCGACTACCCTGCAAGGTATTGGTGGTCCAAAACTCGAATTTTAACTTCTTATATTGTATCTTAACGAATTCACACAAAATTTATTTCCAATCTTTCAAAAAAAAAACACTTACTATAATTAACTGGCAGTTCAAAAAATATTTCCATTTGGTTGTTCCCTAAAAAAAATTTTTTTTTTTTTCTTTTATTTCCGCGTTTTGTTAAGGACGAACATTTGTTTTGGATTCGTAAGAAAATCGAACTTGAAATAAAAATCAGACCTCTAAAAATTACGATAATAGCGAAAAAACTGGGTCCAATTTTGTTTGTCCGAAGCGATTTTTTTCAAACTTGGAAATTAAAGTTTTTAGGAAAATCCCAAGAGGAGAAATTGATTTTTTTTATCTGCAAAAATAACGGCACCTGTGGCACAATTAAAACTAAACAGATTTATCTCGAAAACGGCTCTAATAACTTTGATGAAATTTTTTCAGTCGGGTTTTTAAAATTATTAGGTTAAAAACATTTTTCAAAAATCTTTATTAATGGTATACCTGCCATAGAACCGGAAGGTTCTGTTGCGCCCTTTTGAACTGACTTAATATTAACATATTTTCATAACTAATAGCGATGACTTCATTTACATAAGTTGCCTTATGAAATATTATTATAGTATAATTGTTAGAAACCAATCTAACGTGCTTACTTAATGTTGAGAGAACTGAGCTTCGATAAAATAAGAAAAATGCTTATTCGTTCAATCACGCTTAAATTTGCTTTGTGTTAAGAGTGAATAAGTACAGCATATTCACCGAATTATTTTTTGATGGAAAAGTCATAGGTACATTGTTTTTGAAAAAAAATATTGTTTTAACATTTTTTAGTACATACTTCATCAATTGTAATAATTAATGATTATGAGCAATTTTGTTTTTAAAGTAAAAAATTTTCAAACGAAGAAATAAGCAAAATGTTTTTTAAATTTGAGTGTTTAAAAACATATATGAATTTTTTAAAATATCACATCGCGGGAAAACGGCTTTTCCGATTTGGCTTATATTTACTTCAGGATTTATATGTATTGTATATATTCCCGAGTCCAGGATTTTCTAGGGACCCGTGAATTTATAACAATAAATTGAGTCACATTTTCTTTTCAAATACATTCACGCTTTTTTGAACATGAAAAGAGTACTCAGAAACTTATTCTCGCTTTCAAATTTATAATTAATTTTTATGGATGACGAACTGCTGAGTAAGGCTTACAACATGTTGCAATAGAATTAGCAGCAAAGTGGGCAGGGTTCGGTACGCCAGCGGCTATATATGTATAATTGTAAGCAAAGAATTATATTGGAAGTATTTTGGTACATCGATAAAATTTCGTTCGTTGAAGTCCACACACCTCCTCTTAAAGACCAATTCTGCCGTCCTAAGGAGAAAGGCCGTAAGTGCCAAAAATCAAAAATTGAGTTTGAGGCATTTTTGGAAACGTTTAAGAGTGCCTCATTTTTGTGTAAAAAAAAAAATTATAAATTCTAACTGTAAAAGGCTCAAAATCACTTGTCAAAATGGACACATATCCATTTTCTACTCTTTTCCTAAGCAAAAAAGGCACATAAGCCATTTGCTGAGTAAAAAGGGCCCATATGCTAACATGAATCATTGCCTATGTGTCTTTTTTGCTTAGTATCTTAGAACTTCATTGGTTCATACGCCCTTTTACCCATAACACACTAGGATTCTAAAAAACAATTATTTTTTGTTTGTTAGGTTTTAGTTTTATACCCAGAATAAATATAATTTTGTTTTTAGAAAAGTTGAAAAATGTTTCTTAATTTATTTAATTCCACTTCAAAAAAAAAAAATGAAAGCAATTTTTTAGGTATCTTAACTATGCCAAAAAATTGCATCTCCATTTCATATGTGTTTACTAAGCAAAAAGGGCGTAAATCCATTTTATTTACATATGACCAAAATAACTTAAATTCATTGTTACCAAAAAATAACATGGTATTTTTTATTAACAAATCATTTTTTAAATTAAAAAAAATATTTAAAGGTGCGAAAACCAAAAACACTAAAATGCATTTATCTCAAAACTACAAAAATAGAGATACGGCCTTTTGGCTTATGACGGCCGAATTGTAGCAGTCATGTGTGCATTGTTCTTTCAGTAATTGTTTGATGATATAAAATATTTTCTTTCAATTATTTTAGAACAAAACACTGTTATTACTCCTAAGACCCATTAAAGAAACTCCCGTCTGGAGATAGTATCCAATAAGCTAAATAATAAGCTGGCGTTCTTCTTCGACAATTGCTTCATTTCTGTTTAAAGCATTAATTAATATAAAGTTAAAAATTACATCAAACAAAATATAACCTACAAGTTTATACAAAGTTAAATTTTCAAAATAAAAATAACATGTTTAAAAAATGTATCAACATTTGTATGGGAGGTACCGTTAATAATGTCTTGTTTTGATTTCAATTTTTCATTACATATTTATAATATGCCGTACACCCAAAAAATTTTATCAAATTTTTCGGTGCCTTTTTATGACAAATTTGAAAAGGTTTTTTACATTTGTATGGGAAATATCGTTATTTTTAAGATCAATTTTTTTTTCAAATTGTTAAGGATTATTAAAAGAGTATTAAAAAGCGTTTTTTATCAACTTTAAAAAACATATTTTGAAATATTTAATTTCAAAGGAAACATTTTTTTCTTCAAAACTCAGAGCATTTTTTCTGAAAATTTAAGTATAAAATATTTAATTTTAATTTTAGATACTTTTGCATACAAATTTTGATTACGATCAGGTCAACCGTTTTTGAGAAAATCAAAAATAAAAAAAGATTCTATGGGATCTTAGATTTTTTAATTTAAAGAAGGCCAACATCTATTTAAATTTATGGAATTTCTTTTAAAGATCTTAGGATGCATTTTTGAGAAAAGTCGAATTTTGCAAAATCATAAAAAAATGTATGACAGGATTGTCTTGTCAGGTACCATTATTGTTTGACTTTCAAAAAAATTGGAAAAGCTAGGGGTACGGCCAAAAAAAAACGATATACTTTCAATCAATTCAACTCGCCAATTTTAGGCTGTAGCTCAACAGCAAACAGATAGTGCTATCGTATACCCACTTTTTCAACTTCCCTATCATAGTAATGTTAAGTTTGATCAAAATCTTGAGGTCGTATAGAGTCGCAAGTAAAAATTAAAAATATTTTTTTTTTGTTGTTCGGTAAGAACCTAATGACTTTTTGACCAAAACATATCTCTGACTTGAAATAATTTAAAGCCACATTCTTAATAAAAAAAAGTATTTTATTTTAGATACAAACATCGTTAGCTTTGTCATACTGTTAAAATCTGAAGGAAATCTCTTCTCGTTCGTTTTGGGTGAATAATTTTCCAAAAAATGTATGTATAGTATATGTGTAGATAATTGTAACTTTTTTTTTTGATAAGAGCGACAAAAGTTGCTGACATGTCGCAAATACCTTCCTATCAAAAAATAATGCGAATTTTATGTTAATGATTGTATATATGTGAATTGTGTTGAAACATTGAAATAAGTGGAACTTTTAAAAGGTTGGACTTTGGACTAACAACAAACTATATCAGCCCTAATTTGTGAAGTTTAAATTTTCTAAAAGAAAAAGCTATGCCATCAGTTTGAAAGTTTGTATGACTAATAAGATTTCAAATAAATTTATAATTTTTTCATACAAATCGTATGAAAAAGCGAGATAAGGCCACTTTTAAACGAACTCAAATTTTCAAACATCTGTAGTTGGTTACCAAATAAAAACTTTAAAAAAATGAAACAATCTAATCTCCATTATGTACATTGTTCCTATAAAAATATTAAAATGAAACTTTTAAAACCCTTATTTGAACTGGTGAGTGTAAGAATAGTATAGGTACGAAACCTTAGTGTTGTTATCATTTTTTTGTAAAATAATACAACGGATATTTAAAGGATTTTGAACCTTGAGACAGCAAGAAAGAAAGTTCAATTAACGTTGACAATGAAAAACATGAGTTTTGTAAGTACATAGTTCATATAATTTGGTCAGCAAATATTTTTCAAAAAACCGTTATTAACGGTAATTGCCATAGAACCGAATTTTTGGTTTTTGATTAGTATTGCTATGCAAATTTTTAAAAGAGGTCCTAAATAATCTTAACTATCTTACATATCAAAATTGTCAAAAAAAATAGTTTTTGGATTTTTTAAAATGCATAAATATGTAAATATTTTTAAATCGTGTTTTTTTTAAAATTTTGTTTTTTAGTGTATATAAGATACCATCTTCAGTTTGGAGCTCAAAATAAAAAAAAAATGAAAATACATATACCAAAAATTATCGAAAAAGTTGACATATTCTTGTACGTACTTATTTAATAAAACCTAAAATAGGGGAAAATTTTTGTAAAAAAAATTTGTACAACGGTAGTATTTAAATATTCACATATACATACTTTTCTATCCTATAAAAAAATACTCTTCAATACAAAATATTTTATACTTTACAAAGTTTCACGAAAGTACCATTTTTTGTGACAAGTTTTTGGCCACCCTTTCTGTACATAAATGTACTGGAGCCGTATATTGGTTAAGGTTTCATGTACATAGGTAATATACAAGGTAAATTATTTTCATAGACTTTTTTGATTCTTTTCAATTTCTTGGTAAATAAAGTCACCATGTTTCACGATGGTAATATTTATTTTTTGTTTAATATATCCTTTTTTACTTGTTTCTGTTTCTGTACGTTTCGTTTTTTTTTTTCATTATTAAAAAAAATATTTAAAACATTTCTTTCAAATTCTATTAAAACTCTATTATACCTTAAAAAAAGAAAAAAAAACAATTAGCACGTTATTAACAGCTCTACCCATATAAATATCGGAACACAAATAGAGATTTACTCATATTAAAAAACAAAAATAAACATTTAATTAAACGAAAATAAAAACTTCAGAAACTGATAAAGCAACGCAAGAAAACGAAATAAAAAGAAAAAAAACTTTTCAATTGAGAAGATACGTACATACCTACATACATTATGTACCTCTACTATCGTCAAATAAAAAACTTTATAAATTTTGATGCACATAATAAATATATGTATGTGTACATATCCTCTTTATATGTACGTTTGTAGATAATTAATACATATGTACGGTTTGACTTTGGTGCAGTTATTTAAGATATCACGAAGCACCACTGTGTCTGTAAAAGTTTTGTATATACCCAAAGAAATACATAAGTTGTGTAGAAATGTTGAAAATTAATTTTTATTATAGAGCTCTTGGTTACGACTGCGTATTAGCCTCAATATTTGGGGTATAATCCGGGGCAAGGCGTCTGGTATCCACGTATTCGAAATATCACCAGATTTCCAAAACATTTCGGGGTATCACTGATAGATACAGGTTGAGTGAGCCATAAGGTAAGGTGGCAGTGCGAAAACTGTGTTTTTTTTACAGTTTTTGGAAACATTGGAAGTATACAATGTTAATATTAAACAGCCTTTAGAATAAAATCGTTGTTTCTAATGTTTCTCAAAAACAAACGACTAAATCAGAAGGATTCAGAGTTGGTAAACCAGAACGAGACAAGACTGAACTGTATTTATGTCAGCCAGCAAAACAACAAAAATCCTATAGAAAAGTAGTTTTATTACTGTTTAGTTTTCGAAAACCAGAAAAGATAAAAGCATTTTCTGTGTGTGATTCAAAGTTCATATTAACATGGATTATAAACTGTGAAAACATTTTTAGTATGATGCCTAGCTAAGAAAACATTACTTTGACGAATTTAGCATTGCTATCGCTTAGCATTTTCTAAAGTGAAACTTACCAAAGGAAGATTTTGTGTTTTTAGCATCATGTTAACTTCAATGTCACCTTCACATTTCACAAAATTGATTAAGGCCGGTTTGGTGTGATTTTATTAAGATAATCGTGGGCACGAGTACGATAACTTGGGCGCCGAAAATTGATAACGGTTTTTTGTAGAGGGGTCCAAAACAAGCATTTTTTACTATGGTAGGGGGGGGGTCTATCTATAAAAAAAATTTATGTGAAATCTTATGGTTTTGAGAAATTACACTTCAAACTTCTTTTTTTGTGTTTTTTTTCCCGAATTTTGTGTTTGAAACTCATTTTTTCGAAAACTGTGTATAATTTTTGATTGATTCAAAAAGTGGCTTATAGTACAAAATACTGGCTGTAAAAAACAATATTAAACTTAACTATAAGTATTACCGTTATTTTTTAATGATTTTTTTCCACTTTTAGTACACTTTTCATAAAATTGCCCCTCCCGCCCAAACGGGGCAAGATAGACCCCCCCCTCCCATAGTAAAAAATGCTTGTTTTGGACCCCTCTACAAAAAACCGTTATCAATTTTCGGCGCCCAAGTTATCGTACTCTCCCCTAATCGTGCTAGCATGATACTAATAAGCAAATGTTTAAAATTATGAAAAAATCTAAAGTGATGTGCTAAAAATTTAGCAAACTTAGTAGGTATCAGGTTGTTTAAAATTTTTCATTAAAAAAAAGATTAATGCGCTGAAGAAAAGGTTACATTTTTCAGAATTTATTATATGTATTAATAGGTATGTACCTATGCATGTATTTAAATATCATTTAATAAATCTGCAAACTTAAAAAAAATTAGCAACCTTACTTGCATAATTACATATGTATGTAGATCACGAATAAATTAAAAATATGAAGGATATGATTGTCAAATGAAAAAAATTCAAACCAATATTTCAATCATTTAACACGGAAAAACACAGAAAAGGCAACTATAAAACCCCCGTTTTGCTGGGCCGGTTGTACCTACCAAAAACTAAACGCTTCTAAAAAATAAACAGACTTTTAAGTTTTAAAATGACGTTTGTCACAAAAAGGTAAAAGGTAGGTATGTATATATGCCAATGTATTTGCTTCAAACTTTTAATTATTGAAGACTTGCAATAGTCATTAAAAAGAATAATTCAAACTTCACATTACAACACAAAATATCAAAAGTATATTCAAAAACCTGAAAACAGTCGGACAAAAAAAAATAGGTATGTAGGGATTATTAAATTGATACCTACTCGAATTTCGAGGGCTGAGCCTGCTTTTCGTAAAAGGGAAAATCAATTTTAAAATTGAGTGAATATTATAATATAGCATACCTCACCTACCGACATTTCTTTAAAAAAAAACTCTACAAATCTTACACCCGCAATGAAAAAAAAGACACATTTCTTACACAATTTATCTAAATTACTCTGCAATTGAATAACTTGGCACATTGAACCCATCAGATTCATTCTAAAAATACTCCAAATGTCCTACGACAACACACAATTTTCTATAAACCTCCCCACCAACTATTCTTCAAAAAATGAGGTGAGTACCAACTACATGTATGTATGTACCAATGTGCATTTAAAAAAAAAATAAGTAGGTATACTCATTCTCTCTCAAACAGCTGAAACGCCTTACAAACACCTACCTATGCATATATTCATCTTCATAATGTAGATATGTAAATGAAATGATAATCAAAAGAGCAACCAGCAAAACATAAACTAAACTATTCAAAATCAAGCCTTATCCCTATCAATTGTGCAAAACTGTCGCTTAATTCTCACCTTTTAATAAACAGCGCCATGTCATGCTGCGGGGGGTATGTTTGTAGGTACATATGTAGAATCCACAACAATAGCTGATGAAGATTACGTCTTCCATAGACTTCGTCGCCCCAATAGTTATAAGCTGTTAGCTAAGTGACGAAGATGACACCGACAAGAAAAAACGAAACAAAACGCAAGGGGTGCCTAGCCTCTTATCTCTACACTGCAATCAAGTGTTGGCAGCTTGTACCAATACTGAACTATAAACGCTCTTCTCTTCTTATAGAAACTTATTTATTATTGCTCGAGCCATCATATGATAATATGTACAGTACAAGCGTAGATATGTGCAGCACTAAAGTTGATAAAAAAAGTGCTACTGTGTCACCTATGCCCACTTGTTGAATTCACAAATCAGAATATACGAATACGTTCTTGATGCGCGTGTTGCCTTGCAATAACTATACGACGCGAGTACTTGCTCAATTTCTCGTCGTCGAATAAATAAAAAAAAAACAGAGAACCACGTTACATATTAATTTAATGATGACAGTAATAATAATATTAATTGAAAACAACACCATTCATCCGTGAGCAAGACCCACAATTACCGATATTTTGTATTCGCAACGCGTGCACAGTCACCGCGGCCAACTCACTGCTGCCAGATTTCACTGCGATATAAACACAAAATAATAATACGACAAAAAAAAATGGAATAATTTGGGGCAACAACAAGGCAGGAGAAAATTTTTCAAATTCAACAAACCAAAAAAAAAACACAAACAAAATGGCACGACGTTATTCTTATTCGAATGGTGACTCCAATCTCCAACTCACTAAAAAATGTTTGTTTTTTTTCAAATTTAATTGTTGGTAGGTTTACTCCCTGGCATCAACTTGGTATAAATCTGAATCAGTGTCAGAGGTCACTTCAATTACCTTACAGACAAAAAAAAAGCAAACAAAACCAAACGAACACGCCGCCGCCACCGACTCTAAGAAATAAAAGGTGTCTTATTCTTATCGCAAAATATTCGCTATCGCACAATTCACAAGCACCGTGGTCCCCTAATCGCCTGCTTGCACCATCGAACCGCACACAATACTGAATACTAAACTTTTGGCACTAAAATAACAAAAATACTGAAATCGAAATCAGAATCACTATTAAGTACCTACTCGCTTTCGTCCGATGGATTCGAATCGGACGGAACCCACTGTCACAATCGCAACACAACTCGCCAAGCACCAAAACCGACACCGAGCACAGACTCAACGCGTAGAATCGTGTAAGAAGGAAAATACAATTTTATTATTTTTTGATTATTTAACTTCTCCGTCTATGCGATGCGTTTTATAAAATCAAATAATTCTCATAAAAAATTAATTGGATTTTTGTTTTTTGTTTACATTTCGTATCTTTATTTTTTTAATAACTTGATTTTTTTGTTTTGCTGACAAACAAAAAAAATTGAAAGAATTTTTTTTTTATATAAAACCCGTAGTACACAATAGCAGAAGTACTAGAGTCTTATTGCCCGCACACGAAAAAGCAACAACTTAATAAAACTGTTTATCTATCTGTTGATTCAGAACGCCGACTGATGGTTTTTAAATGCGATGCGAGATGGTTGAGCGTGTTCCCTATGCGTATTCTGTATTCGCATTCGGCTTCACACACAGAGGTTCTTTTTTCTTTTTTTTTTTTGTTGGTTGATCCCCAGCAGCTGCTAAGGAATTTTTACTTTGTGTCTTGTTCTTGTATCCCCAATACCCCAATATGCCCAGTCCCCAATTTTACTTCTCTGGTGGCTGAGGCTGAGGCTGATGTCAATGTCGCTCTTTTTTCTCACAAATACAATTTCACAAAAACTTTTATTCAGATACGATTTTATCCTCTTTTAGTTGATTGTGTTAGTTTTGAATGGAACTAAAAGAGGGAGCTACTGATGAACACTGTAAATACTGAGTTCGATGTGCGCTGAATCTGAAATTCAGAAATTCAGCAAATTTGTGTCTGAGTTTTTTTTGCTTCTCATTTGTGTGCAACAATGTCGCTCTATTCGAATATACACAATTTTTGTAGACAGAGAGACTCACCCACTCTACACTATGCCCATAATGCACAGCAACACTAAAATCACCCACTCATTCCCATGATAACAGAGGCGAGACGACGAGTTTTTTTTATCAACACAATGAATGAGCAAAAAAAAAAAAAAAAGCTTTCAAGTCACGTAATTCTTAGCAGAGAGAGTCGAGACCAGCCAAACATATTTAAACTTATTCATCTGGATAGAAATAGGTATATTTATTGTAATGTCGCATCAGTGGTATGTTATCTATTTAAAAAAGAATATATAGGAGTTAAATGAGGCGAAGAATGAATGAAAGTGATTGCAATCTGATTTTTTCTTGCAATGGCTACATAATAAATATGTATGTTATGTATGTAAGGTGGGTTTAACTAGGTATAAAGTGTTTTAAAATATGCGTTCGTATGAAAATTAGCGAAATCAAATTTAAATGAAAAATCATAATATACATACGTGATGTTCTTTTTTTTAAGGTTTCCACAAGCAGAAATAATTTTAAACAGCAACAGTTTTAGCACCGGAGTTAAGTAATTCCAACTTTAGAACGCCTCTAATCCTGAAAAGCTAATTTATAAAAAAAAATACACGAGGAATAGAGATAAAACTTGTTCATAGGAGTATCTAAATGTCATTTTGACATAACATCGTGTTACAACGAGGAGTGTAAACGAATTTTGTTTTTTGATTTTCTTACTTTTTTCGTATAAAACTCAACCATTGAGGGATATTTTTGAAAATAAAAAATAAGTGTCAACCGACAGCCAAAAATTTTTATTTTTAAATAAATCTCAAACCCAAATTCTTTCTTTAGAAATGTAGTTACCCTGTGAAAAAATAATTAAAAATAAAGGTTGACAATAATTTTTTTTTTGATTAATTTTTAGCTTTGACAATTTTTATTTTTATTATAACATGGGAAACATATTTAGACCAACATTTTTATCGAACCAAATTTTTTTCACCAATTTTTGTCGACAATTTGTTTAATTTTTTCATTTTGAATATTAAAATACATATGTGTTAAGAATGCCGCTTTTTTTCCAAAGACAATTTCTTGTGAGTGGGACGGTGTCCCCAAAAAACTAGTTAACCGTAAAAAAGTACAGTAGTAGACGGTACCTTGCTACCAATTACATTGATATAAATATATAACCCAAACCAAAATATTAAAGAAATTATTTTTCAATTCAATTTGACATGTACTTCGAAAACGATTTTTTGCGTATATTTTATTATTTTTTTGTCTTAAATATTTAGGCCAAATATTTTTTTATTTAATATTTCCAAATTTAAAAAAGAAATGGTTATTTTTTTTAATTTGTTTTTCACTTTTTTAATAATAACAGTGCTCTGAATTGAATTTCAATTGCTTCTCTTAACAAAGATTACTAATTTCTAACCTAACAAACCTATATTTAAGTCTAAGCTATACAATGTGTTCGGATTTTTTAAAATCAAATTAATTGTTTGTTACAATAATTTTGAAACAAGATGTGCATTTTATTTTCCTATTGTCTTATTTACACAAAAAAAAAATTAATATCAAGTTAAACGAATCCATAAATTAAAATGTGAGTTAAAACTGCAAAAGTAAGCAATTGTCTTAAGGACGTATCTTAAAAATTAAGTTCTTTTTTCTTTTATTAATGGTAGATAGTAAATACTTTTAAAATACCTACCTTGCAAATTCTACTTTAAAAGAATATAAAACTGTCAATAAGCTGGAATCAGCAACCATCCGGTCAACATGTTATTAGATTCTTTTTATACTAAAAAAACATAAATTATGATTTTGAGTCATTTTGCTCCATGAATATATAACTTGTTAATAGTGGTTTTATGATTGAATGGCTGAGATCATATCTAATAGCCAAAAAACAACAAGTGAAGTTTTGTGATACGATGAGTGAAACAAAATCAATACATTTAGGAGTTCCACAAGGTTCGGTTCTAGGACCAATACTATTTCTCGTCTATATTAACTCTGACACAAGCTGATAATAAGCTCGAAAATTAGAGTAATGCTTTTTTGGTCTGTCTGAGCAAAATATTGCTGATGTTGATCTTTTTTTTCATGTGACTGAGTCTAAAAAAATTTAAACTTTCTAACTGCATCTGCAATTCTGTGGCAAATTTTGAAACATTTACTGATGCGCAAAATTGTTGTGATAAATGTTTTAAGCTAGGAATTGTAGATGAATTTAAATTCCAGTGCTTAATTACTGATTCTAAAATGAATTTCTATAACTATACAGAAAATCTTATACAATAATTCCGGTGTAGGTATTCTAAGAAACTTCTTCTTCTTGCTTAAAGTTTGCTCTTTTGGATATACTTTGGCATATTCCACTCGAATCTACAATTTGGTATCTCTTGTTGGGGAGGTACCTACCATTACAAAATACAGCCCTTAGATATTAGTTTTAAAAAAGGTGTATTGAAGAAAATAATTAGTAAACCTCGCCTTTACCCTAGATTTCCACTTTTTAGAGATTTGAAGATTCTTTCAGTACGGCATATGTATTGCTATGTGCCTATGTGGTTGCTAAAACTTTCTTTGGAAGATCAGGCAATCCTAATTTTAGAATTATTGATAACCATGGTGTGCGCGGAAATCTACTAAACCGGGTATCTATACCATTATTTCGAACAACTGCATTTCGAATTTCAACAGTGTTTCTTCCTGTCGGATATTTAACAAACTCCCTCAATCTTTCAGAATGCAGATTTCTCAATTGGTATTTGCTAGACTAGTAAAACAATGGCTTAGCCTTGAAAAAATGAATTTTTGGTTAACGGTTCTCCCTAATGTTTTTTTGAAGTCTTATTTTAAATTTATTTAAAAAAATATATATTTTTTAATAAATTTTTTTGTATATTTTAATTTAAGTAATTTTAAATTTTTAATAATTTTTTGTTTTCATATTACCACCCATTTAATAAAAAAATTTATTAATTTGTCTTAAATTTTGTTGTAACCACATTAGTTTGTAATACTTTTATTACTTCTGTCTCTTCTTCCTATTCGTCCCTGTAGCTCCTGCAAAAATCATTTGCAGGGGCTCCAAGTCGAAGTGCATGTCTGCCTAATAAGCAGTGTCCAGTCAGGACACCTATAACGTAGCTTATGTGCAATCTACTCAGGGAGATCAATTGTTTATAGTGTTTGTTTAGAAGTTTTGGCCAAATGAGTTTTGTCGCTATAAACAGGTAGTGATGTTATTTCACCTGTAGTTTTATTCTCTCTATAGTATCTTGCTCTAGCATGAGTTTGCATGTAGCCAAAGACATACCCACACTAGCTTTGTGAGCCAGCAGAGGCAAAGATGTTCCTCTTTTTGCAATTCCGTGCTTTGCAATTTCCTGGAATGACTCTATGGCCCGGCACCCAGCAAAGGTGAATACTGAACTGTGTGGCCATCTCCGTTAGAGAATTAGAGAGTCTGAGAGTCTGCATTCCAATTTCCTTTCTTAAAAAATCTATAAGAAAATTATAGATATGTATATAATTATTTCTTGATAAAAACTGCTCTAACGATTTATGAAAAGTTTTTAAAACATGTTCGATACCTCAGATGGCATCTTCAGCTTTGGCATATTTTTTTTTGCATATTTTCTCCAAAGATATTCTTGTCTTTGTAACTTTGTTGTATTTTTTTTAAGTGCTTTAATATACATATGTAGGAGCAAGTTAGTGCGATCCAGTCGTGCATTTCATTTTCTTGGAACATGTCCATTAAATATTTGAAATACATAGTTGAAAAATACTACAATAAGTAGTAATAGTTTTTATTTTTATGTTAAATTTTTCACACCCTACGTTTGGGTACGAAATCTGAATCTTTAGCTCTGACAAATAAAAATGTCAGAAACTTTCACTAACCCTATTCAATTTGGATCATTACTGGGAAACAATAAATACAAATAGACCTTATCTAATACCATAACTATGTAAAATAGTTAAATTAATTCAAAATAGACAGTGCCAAAATGAAAACCTCCAAATTAAATAAAAATCAAAATCAAAAATAAGCTAATACAAGCAAACTATAATATATATCTCTATTTTTATTAACCACGAAATATTTTCTAACAATAAAACCACAACCACATACTGACCATATTTTTATAATATTGTGCAACCACAAAATCTAGAAAATACTTAATTATAGACCAGTCTATAAATTTTGCTGAGTTTTCATATTTATATTTTCCAACAACAATATAAAATATTTTTATAAACAAAAAAAAATGATTTCGCATCTGCAAGTTTCCAGCGTCATCATTAAACATTTATCTAAAAATAAATTTCATCAAATTGTGGTTTAACAGTAAAAAAAAACATAAATCCCCACAGACAGAGAAAATTAAAAATAAAAAACACTGTAATGCTCATTTTAAGTAAAATAATAGAAAATAATTAGTTCTTAATTAAAGTACATGAGTTATTGTTATTGAATTAAATACCACCGAAATTGACAAACAAATCATTTAAGTATACTTACTCTAAATATCAGTTGAATAGCTCATTTGTCTTATTTAAAAAAAAAGAAGAAAAAAAAAAACAAACTATACATATTTTATAAATTGGGCTACATACAAATCTTAGGCACCACGCCAATTGATGTAAATATAGTATAAACATTTATGTATGTACGCAATGTTCTTTTCATTATTTTAGTTTGAGCTAATTGAGTGAAATTTATCAAAATATACAACATTAACAGTGCATTTATGTTACTTAAGATACATTTTAAAACAAATCAGATATTCACTATTCAGCCACAACATGAGAAAACCGTTAAAGAATCTGAATCTGTTTGCTGAAAAAAAACATATGAGAGCCACAAAAAAGCTCTCAATATTCCCCACTCTATTTTTGGTATCCTGTAAATGCGCAAATCAAATTCTTTGTCGAAGCTAAGTCTAAGTAAAATCTCTTTGTTGAAAAATACTCTCACACGTCACACCATCTATTGCTTTTGTTGTAGAATTTTTAAACATTAAATGCTCTTTCTAATTTAAGGTACGGACACGGAAGTGCCATTGAACCAATTTGCCAAGCTTCTTCCATCCCCATTCCATTCCAAATGTTGCAAGTTTTCTTATTTCTATGGAGAAATTAAATTCGCTTTAAATATTAGGAAACGGAAATAGTAAAGTTGCAAGCAAGTTCCCCTGCCCTGGCCGTCGTCGCGTCGCATCTTCAATTGGGTTTTGATTTGATCTTCTAAGAAAGGCACATCTATTAGAAGTTTCCTTTCCTTTAGCACGAAGAAAATAGCCTCGGTAAATTCAACTTGTGATGGTTGTCTATTGTGGAATGGAATTTTCCCATACTTAAGGCTTGGAAGCCACAATGTAAAGCCACATGTCCTGAAAATAAAATAGGTATGTATATTAGAAACAACCTCCGCCTTCGCCTTAGTCGTCGTCGACGCCACCAACGACATTGTCATGTTGATACAGAAAATTCCAAGATGGGGACAATTCAACAGGAAATTTTATACAAACCCTGGAGCTATTGTGTTTTTAAACCTTTGTTCTGCTCCTTTTGCTTTTAGAGAATCAGTATAGGTACGCGTAGATATATTACCTGAAGTCAAAACGTATAGGCACCAATATTATGTACCTACTTTACTTTTGAATGACTTCGTATTTACATCACATACCTATAAAATGGTTCTGATTTGACTGCGTCATTGTCCTTGATCTTAAATCAGGTGAATGATTGTACTTTTGTATACCTACATATATAAAATGGCTTAATAAAGTTTTATTGTAATATAAGCCAAATGTGTTTGGATGTTGTCTGTATGTACCATACTTGCTATAGACATCATAATATGTATATTTATTTTTCTCAAATAAAATTATATTGATTGTTGTCTTCAAGGTAAAGATTTGCTAGAGCAGAAGAGAAATGGAATTGAGGGGGTGATAAGGTATAGTTATATTGAATTTAAATTACCTACATGTATTTTTGCAGATATTGAGTAGCTGTAGCATGTGAACGATACTTATTATTTTTTTAAATTTATATGTTTATTCAATTTGTATATCAAGTTCATTTTATTGTATTATATACATACATACATGCAAGTATTTGATATCATTTCCTTACAATTTACTCGATTGGTAACAAATTTTTATTTTTATATTAGTTACCTGTACATATTAAAATTCACATTTGCCGATATATAAATAATGTTTTCACTGAGTCTGAAGTTTTACGATTTCGAGAACTCTCTTACATACAGCAATACAGGTATGTACTAAGTACATGTTTTATGTACTAAATACTTTTTATAAAAATGTTCATGTGTACTAAGTACATATTTTTGTGTAATAAGTACTTTTATAATAATGTATGTATTAAGTACATGTTTTATGAACCGAGTACATGTTTTTTTTATGTATTGAGTACAATGTATACTACACAGTTACAATACATTTTTTTTCTTGATTTCCTTCATACAAGCTCAAAGGTTTCGGTTTGTTAAAAAAAACAAGTCTGTACAAATTTGAGCTCTTAGCATAAACTTCAAGCGTTTCACCAATACCTTCTTGTACGAAATACGTTTCAAAAATAGATGTCTAATTTGATATGTTCTGAAATTGAGCAATACTTGGAACTAATGGACGAAACAATTCTGCGAACTATTAACAGTATAATACCAAAATACTAAAAACTTACCGCAACCGACGTGGTTGTGGCCATTTTTAGATTCCTATGGTAGGGTGGGTAATGGCCTCCCTGCAACAACATCCGCAGTGCCCTGATGTGCCAGTAGTCCGTCCGAGGTCGTTACTAGTCCGTTTCCTTTTTACCCTAGTATTCCTTGGCCTGATATGTGTTTTTGTCTGCAGGCGAGGTTGAGTTTCCGGGGACAAGATCCCCCCCGTCCGACGAGCTAATGCCGTGCAATATGCAAGCAGGCCGCGTCCCTGGAGCTCAACATTCCACCTTCCCTTTCACAACTCTTCCTTCCTCTTTTTCCTACCTCTTCCTTTTTCCTACCCTTTCCACCTTACCGACGCCCTCCTCTCCTCTTTCCTTGCAACAAACTTCAATCCGGCGAATCTCCGGTCAATAAGTTCATCATCAATTGTCGCAATGAAACCTGGAAATTTGGAGATCGGAATATTGAGGTTGTTAAAGAATATAATTATCTCGGAGTAAGGATCTCCAGAAATTTAAATCTGAAAAACCATATGGTAGATAAACTGGCAAAGTCAAAAAGTGCCATAAATGCAACTTGGGAGAGTGTGATGCAGTGCAAGGATGTTGAGTACGAAGCAAAATATCGAATTTTTAAAGCAACAGCGAGATCAATCATGTGTTATGCAGCTCAAGTTTGGGGACATAAGCAGTTTGAAGAAGTGGAGCAACTTTTGAGGTACTTTTTAAAACGAACTTTGAGGCTGCCAAATAGCACACCTAACCACATTCTTATGTTAGAAACGGGTCTGTCTCCTCTGTTCATTTCAACACTAAAAATGCAGATTGACTACATACTAAGAACAATCGAAATGGAGGATAATCGTTTACCAAAAAAAATAACAATGCTGGTAATACTAAAGAAAACGTCATGGTTCGAGTCTTGGAGAAATTTAGCCGAGTGCTGTGGACTCTTACTGTCACTTCAAGTGGATAGGATGGACACGTGGAAAAGCGAACTCTATCGTTTCATTAGTTTGGTAGATGAAAGGAAGAGAGAAGATTATGTTGGGAAAGCAAGAAGTTCGATTCCTAGGTGTATATATGCGCAGCTCAACTACAACTTAGAAGTTAACAATTACTTCAGGGTGGAGTACTCAACCGACCTCATGACACTCATTTTAAAAGCACGAGCAGAGTTACTCCCCTTGAACTACTTGCCGCATAGAGTTGATTTGAGAGAAACGTGTGAGCTGTGTAACCTTGCGGAGAAAGAAGACGTATTTCACTTTCTGGGTAGATGTCCGATTCTGGTAGAAACTAGAGGAAGTACCTTTGGAAAAAGTTACCTGAGCGTTCCTGAAATGGTTAATATTCTTAACGGGGACTCTGATTGGGATGCTTTGTATAAGTTTATCAAGATAGCACTTAGCTACAGGAAAAGTATTTTCGAAGAACTTTTTTAAAATAACTTAAAAACACTGAACAAATGTATATTTCGTATCTTTTTTTTTAATTTACTCGCCAACTGGCAGACGGCGTATGCCATGTCATGTAATGAATGGAAACCAAAAATGTATATATTGTATTACGAAATAAAATCATTTTGAATTGAATTGAAGTTCATCAAGTTATTGTTCAAGTTGACGGAGAAGGATCATATTATTCAGTATAATAAGTTCGGTTTTAAGACAGGAAATGACACTATTTATGCCGCCTTTAAGATCGCTTCTGATATCCAATGGAACACATATAATTGTTCTGATCGAATTGGGGAAAGCGTTCAACACCGTATGGTTAGACGGGCTTTATCTTGAGCTGACCGTTTTGGTTTATGCCACATGCTTTTGTATATACATGCTTTATGACATGGTGATGGGTTTTGGGACAAATGTACATGCACTGGCAAGTAAAAGTGCAGTAAAGTATACCTTGACTCTGGTACGATCAGTATTAATGTTTCGATAGACAAAGACATGATCTAACCAGAGCTAAAAGAGCCTTTGCCTTGACAAAACGATTGGTTTATATCAACCAACTAGACTCAAGGCTAAAGGTGATTTTCTACATTGCCTTTATAATGCCGATGAATGCCCATATAGATGCCCAGTGTGGCTCAACGTTACCCCAACTCAATTGGAAAAGATTAGAGAGGCAGCCTTGGATTAGCAGAAAACCAGATAAAATTATTATTCCAACCAGATTCTATACAACTGAGCCAAAATAAAGAAAATAAATAATTTCTTTCCAATAAAATGTATTTTTAGAGGACTTAAAGGTTCTAACACTAATTGTATTACGAATTAAGTTTTTATTAAATTTGTTTATATTTTATTTGGCCGAAGTTATAACTATTTCAAACTTGCCAGGCAATCATCACACTCCTGGTGGTGCTGAGCTTTAATGCTATTTTATTTCAAAAACTCTTGTAGGATTCGAACCCACGTACATCAGATTTGTTCAGTCTTAGGAGTCGTGTGCACTTACGCACTCAACCTCATTTGACCAATGACTTTACATGTCGAGATGTTCTATTTGTTTATCAAATGCATTAATTTGTAGTCACATCATTTTTATAAGCGCCTTTAAGCATAACCATATGAGCTTTAAAAAAAATCACTCATACGCCATAGTGAACATTTGCACATCGATTTTTTTTCTACCTATTGGAAAGAAATTTTGTCGCCAGAGTTTCTCTTGTTACAAAATAATTGCAATTGTAATTGGTCTAATTAATTTCCCAAAAACCCAAGTACAACTGAGACTTACATTGATTTTTGCTCCGAAATGAAAAATGTATTCCTAATAGAATAACTGAATTCGTCTTTTATCGTTACAACTCCCTCAAGTGAACTCATAAAAATATTAAGGTGGAATATATGTTTGTATTTCTACCTTAAAGCCAGGAACCTATAGTCTCATAAGATTAGAATGACGATTGAAATATTATATCACTCAAATAGCTTCGAGCTTTAAATCTCATTTACATAAACATTAACAATGGGTACATTTAATTTTTCCCTAAGGATCTATTTCAAAATCAAATTTTACTATCACTCTCAATAAAATCAACAAATCCGTTTTATAATCTTTAAGGTTAAATTCAAATTAGATATATTCTTTGTACGAAAGTATACTTTTAATATTCTATAATAAACTACGTTTTTTTTGGTTTAATATCCAGTAACATCCAGGCAAGCTATGGAATAATAAATAATTTTGAAGTAATAGCCTTAAGTAGTTCTCAAACGGAATATATGAACTTTATATACAATTTATATTTTCAGTAAAGGACATATTTGCCTTCCACTCTTATTTCTATGGATTTCAATTAGTTATTTCACCATTTAAAAAGCTCCTTGCTCTTCAAATTCAAAATTAATTTTATTGAACCGCAAAGAAAATAAACAAACATTATTGTTTGTTTAAATAGAAACTGGAAACAAATTTAAAAAGATAATTTTTGGCGCCAAACAAGAGATAATGGATTATTTTCCATTATGGGAATATTTAATAATGGGAATATTTAAAAAGAAGTTGTATTGAGTTTAAATTAGTTTTTGTACATATTTAGTTTAATTTTAAAGCAATTTAAATTCACTTGAAAAACTAATATCCCTTCAAGTCTTTCAAATACCTAAATTTAATTTTACATGTAGAGCAAAAATAAAATCGTACAAGGCATGAGTAAAATCATTACGCTAGTCAGATGTTTCCGTATGTCATGTTAGGAAAGCTAGGCGTGCTCATTTGACTTTTAGTTTGATTACTAAAATGAATCCTACGGTATTATACTCCTATGAGACAAGCGTGAGCTATTTTTTTTTTTTTCAAAAGAATCGAGCAAATAAAAAGCTTAAGTTGTATTTCTACAAACTTAAAGATCGATCTAAATGAGTTTGGGTAGCTTATTTTACAAATAAGTCCACGTTCAAGTAATTTTTGTTTTTTTTTAATCCAAAATGTATTTTTTTGAAAATGCTGATATGCAATATTATTAAAATTATATAAGACTCTTTCATGAAAAAGCCAAATATCCGGTTCTATGAGAGTAGTAATATCGGTTTTTTTGAAAAATATTTTTGATGAAACAATTTTATCTACTCAAAAACTCCACTGGAAAATTCATCAAAATCTTTAGATTCGTTTTCAAGATAATTTAACTAAAAAAAAATCGATTTTCTTCTAGGGAATGTTCTTAAAACCTTAAGTACAAAGTTTGAAGATTATCAGTTCAGTAGCTAAGGCGGTAGGCCCAGATACAGACAGAAAGAATTGTTGGACCAACTTTTTTCGCGTGCGCTATCAATGTAAGGTCTGATTAATAAGCACAAGTTCGATTTTTTTACGAATCCAAATCCTAAGTAAAAAACGACGTTTAGTGTGCCTAGACCCAATGTCAAGGATCCAGCATCCGAAACAAGTGACCCACCAGTATTAACTATCGTTTTTTTCCTAGGGGAATAAAAATTCAATGCTGACCCTAATATTTGAATGCTATACGTTTATTTTGTGTGCCCTAGACCCAAATACGTGTCGAATGAAATTTATAGAAGGTATTAATTTATTCAAGGAATGCAGGTGGATTTTAAACCGAGTATATGTAAAAAAAACTGAAAAGAAACGAGTATTGTTTGAAACCAACTCTTTGCTATCTTTGTTTTAATTTAAAAGAAACTTAATTGCCATTTCGCGTATTTTTTCTAAGGTTTTATTGTAATATAATGTAATAACCAATATCTATGAATAATTAATTCACAACTCAAAAGTAAAAAATAACGGTAAGCTCATCGTTTTTCCTTCACGATGCTATTTGTAATAATTATTATTTAATAACATTAGATAAATACAATGCTAACATTAAATTATATACTAAGACACAAAAAAAAAAGATGAATCGAATGCGACTTTCATTTTTAATTACAATTAACTTTATATTTATTTTTATCGATAGTTTTTTTTTGCTCTAAGTTAAATTATTATTTTTAAGAACATCCAGGTTGTCAAAAAGTTAGCAATATATGCAGTTATTCTAGTATATCATTACACTAAGCTATTTACATTTTTTGCACTTTTTTGCCAACTTAAGTACAAAACTTATCTATTATATCGAGAAATCAACAAAACTTCCATGAAAACATCGCATTCGAGAGAAACACTAGCACATTTCTTATAAAATACATTAACTAGTTAAAGATTTTATTAGACACTTATTTTATATATTATGTATATGACCTATGTTGTTATGATTATTTATGTTTTGTTGGTTAATGAAAAATTGTTAGCTTCATTTGGACAATTAAATTGTCAAAATCGAGTCAGTTGAAGATTCGAATCGTTTGAAGATTTTTTTTTATTATATAACTACAAACAAATTTTGTCTCTGGTTTGCTCTCAAAGTTTTTTTTTTATTATTATATTGTAGTTTTTACAATTTTTAAAAAATTTCATCAATTCGAATTATAAAAAAAAATGTCTTTTATAATGATTTTAAAAGTGTATCCTACTCTATAAGGAAAATTTACAAATTTTTTTTTACAATGTTAATGTTTAATAAGATGAAATGGATTAAATTTTAGTATCCTGACAGAGTTTTAAAAATTATCACTCCACAGGAAGCGCTATTTTGACATGAAATAGTATAACGTGAGTGGATTTTATTTATGCAATTGTGTAATTAGAAGAAGTTAGCAATTATATGGCTTAACTAAGTGACTTAAAATCTAAATTCTTGTCGACCTATATTTACATCTGGAAAGAAAATAACCGTCGGATCCTTTGGTATTTTGGTGTGTTTCAATTAAATTGTCATATGGGCAACTATAGTTTAACCACTGAAGATTTGTTTTTGTGGAACCTTTAGCCTTTATTTTATGGTTGTATTAGAGGCAAAGGTCTTTCTTCTATGCGATTTTTTTTCTGAACATCACTTGGTCCATTGGAAATTAAACTGGCTGGAAGTGGTAGGGATGGTGTTGTTGATGCGTTTGTTGTTGAAACTGTATTTTGAGACAAAGTAGGATTGGCAATGAGCACTCCTTCGTAGTTCATTCCATTGAGTTCAAGATTCACAACTAGTTGTTGTTCTCCATTGGCGCCGGTAGCTGGAATATAAAAAAAAATACATTTTATTTATTTGTTCCCTAAATTTCAATTGACACAACCACTCACATTTTCGAGACAATTTAAATTGCATCCCTGAAAGGAGCGACAACTCTGCATTGCTTATAACATGGCTGACTTCCTTTTCTGATGGCTTGACCTGCAGCCGGCTAGATTTAACACTGTCGATGTCGTTACTCTCTACATTTGAATTTAACTTTTTCGGTGACGAATGTATCACTGGTGATGTAAATTGAACATTTTCTTCAGTATTGTGCTCCTTCCTTGTTGTCATGTCGTGGTGATTGAGTTCCAAATGCTCCAGAGATGTGTTAGCCGGTGTATTATGGTCAGTATCATCTTCTAATTGTTCATGTTCCTCATGGTGAAAACTACTACGAGGTGGTGGAATATACATATTTGTTGGAAGTCCTCGTTTAGCCGGTGGTGGTTGACTGAAATCTTCTCTATCCGAATTTGCACCCAACTCCGAAGGTTCACGTTCACGTTCTCGCTTTATAACAATATTTGGTGGCGAATCCGAGAGGTTTAGGGCCTCACTAAAAATAGGAAAAGAACTTTAATTAGTTTGAGCACATACATTTCTCAATTCGCCGCAGCAGAGCTAAGACACCAACCGTTGTGGTTCGATTCCCTGTGGTGAAGTATTAACCGAAGCTGGTGGACTTGTGTTGTTGTGGTACATCGACCACAAAGCTACACGTGACATTTCGAGTGCATTTAATGCATCGCGGGTTGTAGTTTCTGGACTCTGAGATCTGGGACGAGGTTGTTCCTTTTTCGGTTGGATTAATTTCAAATATTCCATCATGCGTTGTTCGATTTCATGTTGCACCAAATTGGGCACCTGACCAAATGATGGTGTCATCAGTCTGTGATGTGCAGCAGCTGCTGCTGCCGCTGCTTGTGGATTACCATGGGTTACTAATGCAAGGGGGGACATTTGTTGAATTGCACCAGTGAGATTGTTTCTTCCCATTGGAGACTGGAATTGAATATTAAAAAAAAATAAATGTTATTTATGTATGTGTCTGAGCTGATCTTTACATATTTTTGAATATTTTATGAAAAAGAGAAATGTTCAAGTGAGAAAGCTGATGAAGTAGATCTGAAACAGTAACAGTATTCAAAAAATACTTTGCGGTATCTTGAAGTAATTCTTTAAAGCATTTTGGTAAACTGTTTATAAAATAAGTTCACTCAGGCGTATACGTACTTTTTTTTTATTTGGGCACCATACTTTACGTTATAGCGATTTGAATATTATTATTTAAAGTAAAAATCTCATAACCTTTATTACTTCACGAAATGTATTTCAATTTTTGTCCAATAAATAAAGACTTTACTTCAGACTTTTAAAGAACAGCAACGATTTTGATGATTTTTTTCATTGGTAAATAAGTGTTTTTTTAAGTAAGTCTCATTTACTGAATTTTCCATTTCGAATATTGTTTTTATTTTCTATTTTACATTTTGCAATTTTACTTAAAAAGTAGAATTTCAAAGAATCTCTTCCGCTGACATTCTCAAAAAAAATTAGTGTCAGTCAGTGTTTAATTTAATAGAAGTGAGAAAGGTAGAATTTGGACTACAAACGTTGTTCGGGAAAATATCCTTGGGGAAAACATTTTTGGGAAAAAGTACTTCCAAATGTTATCCCAAATAACGTAGTCAACTATTTTCCAGATTACATTCGCATAGTACAATCAATATAAGGAAAAATCGGGACGTTTGTGTGTCGCCAAAATTTATAACAGACTGGAATTTGAATTTCATTGTTATTTTTGACAGTCAATTTCGTATACCTTAGGGTATTTTTCTGAGAATTTTTTTAGTGTCTTAGTGTTTTTTAGAAATCCCAATTTTTTTGGAAGTTAGTTCATTTGGGAGTTAGTTTGTAGGGGCAACGTTTTATGCCCTCAAGTTACAATAAAATGGAAAGTCCAAGCGGTTACAAATGTTTCAAATCCTATTTTGATTGTAGTACAAGTTACATGTTATTTGTAATCTCACGAAATTAATTGAAGTTATAATTTTTTCAAGCATTTAAAACAGACAATTAGATTATAATTAAATTTTACTATTATAAATAATTTTTTCCATCAACTAAATTCTTTGAAATAGGTTGGTAAAACAACATCTAAGAAGCAATTAACACCATTTCTAACTCGTTTGTTTAAAAAATCATAAATATTATTTTCACAGCTTAATCGAATTCCATATTAAGTTAAAAGACATCTATCATTGACCACTAAAAATATTTCCATTGCAGTTTATTGGTAAGGTAAACTTCGACGACCAAATGCGACTTTTCTTTTCTCACACCACATCAGTTACCATTTAACATTTTACCATTAACCCAAAGACTATCATCAAAACTCTTGTACTTACCATTTGCATCTGGTTGTGCATTGCCTCAAATTGACCATAGCTGGAACGACGTCCCTCTCGGCGATTGCCATCGATCGCAGCTTGCAATTCAGCTGGCGAACTCAAGTTTTTCTTTTCACATTCGTAAGGATAGAGATACTTCATATACCTATACAGAAGAGTTAAGCAAAAAAGAAGATTGGATATTTTAAAATATTAATGGAATAATAATTAATTTATTTTTTATTGATACAAAAAGATAACACACCAATCAAATTGTATATTAAGAGAATATATGTAAATGCAAGAAAAGTTCAAATATGTCGAGGAATTTACATTCATCTACTACAAGTTGTAATGAATGGGAACCATTTACAAATGACTTTGGTCTATACAACTCATAAACGTATACACATTATACCTACCTATATATTTCAATAAACAATTAAGATATTGTTTGCTGGCAATGGAGCCGGAGTTTCCAAGCCCATCACCGTAGTGATATCAGTGAAAGACTTGAAGAACATGGGCTTTGAAAACAAAAAAGACAATAACAATCGTTGATGGTGGATGAGTAAATCTATAGACATCTCTTTCGAATGCGTGAGGAAACCAGTTTGCCGTGAAGCTTAAAGTACTGGAACTAAATATATTTTCCCTTTTTATTAATTGGATAGACAAACATAGACGCAAAGACAAATATCTCTGTGGAATAACTTTTTCATCACAGAAGACGCTGGATTTTCTTGTGTATATAGTTTTTTGTTGGAATTGATTTTTTTTTTTATAAAGTGTGCCTGTGAGAGTTAAAATGATAAAACAAGAATAAAAAAAAAATAGGAACGGAGGAGGGGTAAAATCCATCATCAACTAAACGGGCAGCACTTCTTGTATTTTTTATAATTATAGCGATGCGATAATGGTAATCATTGAAAGAGAGGAAAGGAGTTAATTAACCAGAAACTAGTTGTTATCTTTCTCTGAAGATTTTGAAATGGTGTATCAATCACTGGATGATTTTATAGAATACAAAAAGGTAGGTATACAACAGAAAAGTTAATAAAAAGTATTTACAGCAGAACCTAATTATCAGTATTTTTATTTATAATAGTATCTTCCAAATTGTACCATTTAAAGTTTTTAGAACGACAGTAAAAAAAAAAAAATGCAAAAAGGGAAAGTCGGCGAGATACCTTCTGATTTCTGAAAATGATGGGAAACATCGGATTTGTATGCCCCATGATTCTCCCCCACTTCTCTTACGGGCCCCATGTACGGTTTCTACAGAATTTTTCCCCAGTTCGCCAAGTGCTTCTAGTTGACTCACTTGTCTGCCTTTCTGCGTGAAAGGGTTTCATTACATCCATTAACTCGGAATGCACTCATTGCCTTTCGAAGCGTATGGCCAATACACTCCCACTTACGCTTTTGTATAATAAAGTCAGAAAATCCTTAAGATGTTGCGCAGAAATATTTTTTACTTGTAACTGATACATCCATTTCTGTTTCGCAATCAGTAGACAGTACTCCCGAGATATTTAAAGTTTTCTGCTGCCCCTACTGGTTGTCCAGAAATATTTACAATAACCAAAAGTAGTAAACGTGCAGTCATTCCTAGTCAAAAGCGTAGTGCTGGTTACTTGCAAGTTAACTCATGATGCGGATGCCCCGTAGGAATGACCAAAAAGTTCTCAATTAAAAAATGTGTGCACGAGGAAAGGGTCTTAGGTCCTTTGCTCTTTATTAGAACGATGCAACCCATTTTTAGATTCACACAGGTCTATTCCGGACATCTATTCAAATGTGTGTGAACAGCACTTACCAAGTGCAAAAACCTTTCTATATGAAAAACATAGTACTATCATGGCAAAAAGTTTAAATATCTTGAACCTGTGGTCCGGTAGCAGTTGTTTGTCCTTTCTTACATACGTTCACAATGAACAACAAGAATTGAGTGCAGCTGAAATGAAGATGCTTCGCATAACAGCAGGAGTGGCAAACCTTAGTCGAATAAAAAGGAAGAAAATCCGAGGAAGCCTTTACGTCAACAATATCATTTTAGACCAAATACAGTATGAGCATTGAGCAATTCAGGTCTGCTGCTGTCATGTAACAAGAAAAGAAGATTGCCTGATAACCCAGTTCAAAAGACAATGGCTTACGACGTTCGCGGGCGCAAAAACTCTTAGATCAAACAAATGCAACAACGATACCCGCATATAGTTGGCCTAAGACATCGAACAATCCAAAATCGGGTGGCCTGTCAACGATTTTTGATGTCAACCCAGTGAAGTCAAAGGGAGGAGAAGTCTTTTAAGTTTTAAGGTAGAACCTATTAATTTTTACTACATTGATGTATGTAGATCCTCTAAATCTTTGTTAAATTAAATTAATTAATTAAATTATTTTTTTTTATTTCTTACATATTTTTTCTTTTTTGAACTTCTTCCGACTCGATTGCCAAAAGTTTTTCTTCATTATTCTTTCTGGAATACAAAATTTTGATTAGAACAAAGTTTTGTCATATTTTTTTTGCTGTGTTTTTAAACGAATGTTCGTTAGTGTCGTGTATTGAGTTCGAGCATCGTTAATCCGATTGAGTTAAACATTCAAGAGATTGTTGTTATTAGCGACGGACGGATGGACAAAAGCCAAAAGCTGTTCTCATTGCTCACAGCTTCGAGCATTAACTACACCTTTTCATTGAACATTATACATATTCATACTACAATTTCAATATTTGGCACCTCGATGTGACAACTGTTTGCAGCAGAATGCAAAGCTTTGAAATACTTGCAGAAAGTCATTTTCATGACGCCTAATAACCACAATCGGATGCGACGAAAATTGTTGTGTTCCCAAATTTACCCTGGCGCCATGGCGCTTTGATAATTTTCAAGCCCTTAAGCACGAGTCTCAAATAATTTAATGATTATCGATAAGAGCCAAAAACTTCAAAGTCTTATCTTGTAAATTCTAGAATTACCTTATTTCGGGAATTTACAGTAACATATACAAACGTATATGTATATTCCACATATAACTTATCAAACCAATATAGTTTGATTTTATAGTTTAGGGAAACCAAATCTTAAATGATTCGAAATAAACAAGAGCATTTAAAAATGTTTTCAATTTATTTTATGCACTAAATTCATCCTCCCGCATGCATTTAACCGATTGATGCTCGTATACTTTCCACAAATATAAATATAAAACCAGAAACAAACCAATCGAAACAAACCTTCGAGGTTTTCAAATTAACGTCGAGATTTTGATGGATTTCATCCTACGCGTCTTTTCTATAGCGATCATTCGGCGAACGGGTCGGACAGTTGGCAAATTTTATGCCATTACTCATATGGGCAAGCTGAACTCGTGTATAAGGTAAGGATACGCGGACTTGGCGGGCACTAATACAATCTTTATATGCTGTGCAAGCGGAAAATATCCACCTTTTAAGACCCCGACAACGACCGACGAACGGGGAAGATATAATGTAATTCATCAAAGAAAAAAAAAAAAAAACTTTGAATATTAAAGTGTAAATTTTGAAATGACTCCATTCTGGCGGGAGATGTATGTTTTTTGTTTTATGTAGAGGAAACTGAAGTTGAGAATGCTGGGAATATTTTGGTAGAGATGATGATGATTTTTGTTTTGGATAAATCAATACAATTCATATAAATATTTTAGAATTACTACGAAATGGATCAATTTACTCTTAAACAATTTTGGGTTATTTAGACTAATCAAAGTGTTCGTTCCGAAACGCGATGTTATATGTAATCTATAAAATTCGTACAAACTAGAGAGAATTTTCTGGCAGTTCTAGGTTACAGCTTACAGAACGGATAGCTCAATCGTGCTATCCATTGAATAAATGGAAATAGAAAATAACACCCAATAAAATTACAGTTTTTGTATTAAGCAAACTAATTATTTCCTAATTCCTTGACCTTGTAATGATAATGCATCCAGTTATCAAGCGCACCGACTGAAATTTCACTAACTTTAAGGAATAGCTGAGTTAATCTACAGTTCACGACCTGCGAAACAATCCGTATTTGACATTATTTCCAACTAAGAGTTTTCTCATGTCACGGCGTTTTCCCTTCCGAACATTTATTCAACAACTGCATCAACATCGTAAGAGGGAGAAGTCCAATGTGAACACCGTTTAAAAAGGCCCCAAGTTTTACAGCAGTGTTTATGTATCAAATTGTTAAACACTCTCACCGATTCGATACATGCCTGTGACATTATTAACGAGTTCACATTGGACTGCTTTTTGCAACATTTTTCGAATTTTCAATACTCATATCTTGCTCTTCTATAATTAAAAAATTAAGACGTTTGGACAGTATGCCATACTTAGCGTATACGATTTTCTTTATACTTAACAATTCTTGTTCTATATTCCAATTATTTTGGAGAAATCAAAATATGAAGAAAAACATTATTTTAATCGTAATGTTAAGTTTGCTTAAAACCTCGAAATTTGGTTTTTACAAAACGAATTCCAAACCGACTCATAAAGAGCAGAAAAGAATTTGAAGAACAATTTTTGAGAAAACTTATTATTTCCTTCCATCATTTTCTTACACAGCATAAATTTTGTAAGTGCACCACACTCCCCTAAACAATTTAGGCGGGACCTAAATATAAGCAATAAAGTTGCCATAAAAAAGTCCCAATGCTCTTTAGGATGAAACTCATTTAAGATTTGTCGAACTATCTCCTTGACCTTTCCTAGTTGATAGATATATGTACGTATAATAATTTAATATGTTCCCTATCTACAATAAAAAAAAATTCGAGATCAATGGCCTGCAGTGCCACCAAGCGGGTGCAACACACCTTCGCACAATCATATATTAATTGCAGAGCAAACATGAATTTGTCATCACCCATCATACCGACCAAAAGTGCTGTTAGTTGAATGAAAATTAATGACAGATTCGAGACGATCTGTACCCACACAAACACACACAACACAAACACACTTATTCAGGTAGAGAGTATGGCAGAAATGTCTACCTACAGCATCAACCATCAACCGAATAGTTAATGCCGTAGTTGATATTTGCATAAACATTCGTTTGAGCTATTGCCGCTTGCATCCATCAGGACTTGAAAATGTATAATGTCGCCACACCACTCCGCGGCAAATCTCTCTCCTGGTTATGAAGAATACCACGAACTTTATATCAAATATTTGAATAATAGGCTTGGAAATCATTGCATTGATTGTGTTAATTAAATTAATGCACCGAGTGAGAGAGCACAGAGTACATAACATGAACGTCGCGTCGCGTCGGGTAGGTCGGAGGAATCACAGTCGCAGTCGGACGAGGATGATGGCCAGGATAATATTTGATTTGGTGGTATACATGATGATGCACCATACACCATGGCATGGGGAACGATCTATTTACTTTTGTCCGTTTTCGGCTGCGGCACCGCTCCCAAGATCCTTGTGATCGTCCAGCAAGAAACTACACAAGTCCGTCGAGTATAGCGTCGTCGCGTCGAGTCGTCCAGTGCAGCGTCCATCGAAGTCGAGTGGTTAAGAGACTTTGTTCGTTTTTGTGTTGTTTGCTCTTTCATGAATAGGTAATGTGAATGGCTTTTATGGATGGAATAGGTAAATTAAGCGCGGTTCGATGGACGATTCACGTTAACAAGCGTTTAAAGTGTGACTTTGAGTTAACACGATTTATATATGTATGTATATAGGAACATTCGTTTGCTGGTGTTCTGACCGTTTATGTGTGATATGATGATGATGATGATGATCGGCCAACCGACGGACGGACGACAGACCGATAGCGATGATGATGCAGTGGAATGTAAACAAGATGTCGGAATCTTATTATAACCGATCGATGGGCTCTCGGTCGTTTTTGTAGAAATATTTTTTTTGTGTGTTAATAGTTTTCGAAATTTTATATAAAATTAATGGGAATAAGATGAAATGAAAATTGAATAACGTTTATCGTCATTTCTATTATTTGATCATTAAACAAAAAACCTTCAGTTTTGATTTTCTAAACTGGGAGAAGTAAAATCGTCTCGTGGCCAGGTCTGCTAGTTACATATATAAGGAAAACTGTTGGTAATTTCTAAGCAACAGAGTCCAAGTTTCATTTCCCCTTTCTTTCCTTATGGAAAAAGTAGGCATACACAGCAATGACAGAGCTTAAGAAACTCAAGAAGAAATGTCGCCAGACCCGTATCCTTAAATGCTTTCCTTTGCCAGATCGGAAAAAAAGGATAATAAAGAATACCAATATGGGGACATTTTTCAGCAAACAATATTAACCACAACGCCGTTAGAGAGAACTGTAACCTTAGAAAACCTTGACCACTTGACCAGTGAGACGGTGATGCAACCAAATCTACACTAATATATATATTTCCTGCTAAAAGAGAGAGTCCTAAGTTTGTGATTTGGGTGACCTTGCAGTAATTCAAGGACGTTTCTTAGGGGAATATTTGAGATTTCAAAGGGTTTTAGGGGTTATAGTCCCGTTATACCGTTTATGTAAGAAAGCTATAACGCGATCAAAGCATCGCAGAACAACAAAGTAGTTCGACCAACAAGCATCACCAACAACTTTAAGTGAGCTACCCGACCTTGGCAAACCGAGAGCTCTCCTGAAGAGTGGAAAAAAGTAATGATTGATGAGATCAAACGTAGTGGGCAAATTGGAGAGGAATTGGCATGCATCCTGCAGTAACCAAGGTTATAACAAGATGTATAATGCAGTGAGTAAAAGAACACCTTTAAATTACACTCCATGCGGAAAAAGCAGGATTTCGCACTGGTTCTTCCTGTGGGTACCACATTAACACCTTGTGGACGATCAACGAACACTGAACAGAGCGTTGAATATCGACCACAACAGAAATTTAGGATAGACTATAGATCAACGTGGCACATACACAAAAAAATACTTTTGAACATTTTCAATGTCTCTACTTATAGCGGAACCAAACTAGATACGCTACGTTCGGAATGGTGTCCAAACTATGAAGAAGCAATTTTATAAGCTTGAAGACCAAGCTAGGACTTACATGTTGAAACGGTGCTTCCTTATGGGTACCTTCGTTGGAAAGTATGTCCAATCAAGAAAGAGTAACTAGTACATTATAAGTCAAAAAATGCTATGGAAGACTTTCCCAGAGGCAGACAGACGAAAAGGTAGACCTAGAATTACTTCGCGAAAAACGGTCGGAGGGAAATGAGAAGAGTTGGAGAGAGCCCCTCAAAAACCAAAAACCCTTGTAGTGCATAAAGACTCTTCTTTCTTGCCGAAAAAAACACGAGAAACTCGATGAAAATACTCTATATAACAATCTATTCCTTTTTTTTACTGCAACCTGAAAAAGACTTTGTTACTGACCAAAATTATGTTAATCTACCTTTCTTATTCACCATAAAGTCCCTTTCTAAAAAATTCAAATAAAAAACTATAACTTCCTCTGTTTTCAAAAGCACACGCCCTTTATTGACATCACAATCCAATGGAAAACTTCTAATCCCACATACAATGACCACGACTATAACATTCACCAACCAACCACCATCCAATAAATTTTTTGTTTTATTTTGTAGTGAAATCGTCGACATCAATTTAAAAATGATTACACGGTATTATAATTTAGACGATAACAAAACATGGAAACTATACAATTTTTAGTTTCTTTATTATTCGACACGACCCTATATATCCAATATAGAAAAGACATGAGTATGTGAGTATAAGCCATGTTAATACAACACTCAGCAAGTCATAATAAAACAAAAATAAAGGTGCACATGAAAATCGTCGACAGCCAAACGAACGAATATTAGCCATTGCAGAAAGAGACCTACCTATATTTTTTTCTGGCGGTCTCCATCGTCGCAAATTTTTTTTATGGAGGAAAAAAAAACCAACGAACATTAAAAAATGCGTTAAATAGTGTATAATTATTCACTATTACTACAATGGGCGATAAATTTCCGCTCCACTCTATTCCATAGATATACCAAGCCTGCATATTGGTTGGTGTGTCATGTCGTTAAAAAATTCAAACGCATCCCTCCTCTTAAACCGCCAAAACTTGGAGCGACCAATACAACAACGCTACAACAACGCCAACAAAGAAAAATTCAATAACCCATAAGTACATTAAAATGGCTACATTGTATATCGTGAAGTCATTAGACGAAATAATTGCGGACACTCTGTCTGCTGCCTCCTCGCATAGTGTAAATCATAGCTAGACCGCAGCCTTTTATAAATCGATTTAAAGCAACCACATTCGAGCTTTTAACTAGCTCTACGTTGTACATCTACACCATGTATAATCTATGTGAATATATGGATAGTCCGAGGTCTATGGACTTTCTTGCGAAATAAAAACAATATTCTCCTGAGGTTTTTCTTCCGACAATCCACGACCGATGCGACGCCATTGTGTGGTGACCTCTCATGGTTTTGTGTTATTTAAATAAATTATTAGATATTAATTTGGGTGTACTTACTGTGTGCGCAATGTGAACGCTGCACTCGTTATGCTCGATGGCAGATGTAGGCCTTTGATGATCTCCTGCCATAGCTTCTTGTTGATCACATCGACAAGACCACCCCGGGCAATGACCAAATTGTAGAGCTCATAAAGATCAAGAACTGATTTTGCCATGATTGGTAAACGGTTAATGGGTGAACCTGTATGAGATAAATAAAAAAAAAAAACAATTGTCAAAAATATTTGAAAACTTAATATAAAATGCTTTTATTTGAAATGACGTACAATTTGTATTCCATGCATCACCGGCTGCGATATGAAATACATACACAGTAGGGTTCTTAAGATTTTTAAGCAACGATGTGCAAACGTATCTTAAATTGTTGGCAACTTTTTTTTGCAAATTGTTATTGCAATTGGTAAGTGGTAGAATATTCAAGAAAAATAGTTGTAGAGTTGGTTGTTTGAATCAGACACAATTGTCAAAAACGTACATATGTATGTATGTAGATATTTCAACCCATATCAATGATAAAAATGTTGAAGACATATTTTTAAGGAATATTTCTGCATGCAATACTTTTGATATGAAATTAAGGTAAGTATATATGTTACTTTGAAAGTTACAGAAGTGTCCCAAAGGAATATAATAATATAATTATAAAATATAATATTTGCTATAACAGGGAACGTATAAAAATAAAATGTACGACTGGATCGCATGAACTTGATCCTATAATAAAATAATTTAGAATAAATAAAAAAAAATACAAAAAACAAGAATATAGTATCATTACAGACAAAAATATGAAACAGCGTAAAACTCATTGATTATTGAATTACAAAAATATTACTACCTCGAGTTGGATTTTTTTATGGATTAAAAAATTTGCCCGACAATACCTTTTGGCACATGTAATTTTTTCTCCCAAAAAAGAAGATTGTAGGGTAGTGTGAACACCTCCTTACTCCACTTTTAACTTGACCAATAGTTATTTACAAAAATAACTTCCAGCGAAAAAAAAGATTTATTAATATATTAAATCCGCTATTTATTTTGACTTTAAGAAAATTTCTTTTTCATTGTCTCATGAAATTTTAAAAATTATAAATCGGTGCAAGTCGCTACGGTAATTTTATGTTGGGTTAAATTATAATATTGTAAAATTTGAAGAAAAAATTAATAGACATATCACATTACTTCTCAGATTTGTATTTTAGCCGGTATAAGATCCACTGTTCTATGGTGGCAAACAAAAAGGGACAAAAACGCAATGAAAAACGGATGAGTGTCGAGCGAAATGTCACGAGCAATTTCAATCACATTATTGTGCATTCTTATTTGTGTGACCTTAAATTCTTCAAGGAAGAGGAGTCGGTCTCAGTATGCTAAAAATATACTCACAAAAAAAAAAAAACAGACAAACAAATAAATGCGGCAGCAATTTGAACAAAAAATCATTTAAATTTTCAAAAATGCATTTGACGTGCGCTTCTGTTTTGACTCTATTGCAGCAATGATGAGGATGAGTTGAGTTGAGTTGAGTATCCTCTTTTCTCTCTCTCTCGCTATGTCTGATTCTGATGTGTCGTTAATGACGGGTTCTTAAAAGACGAAACTTGGGGTAGAATAAATTATTATTATTTTCATCAGCTTTTGTGCGCGGTGTCTTACCCATCATACATTACCTCACAACACAATAAACTTAAATTAAATTTTATAATATTTTTATGAGACACATAAATTGTGTATTTTTAGTTAGCAAAATCATATTTGACACTTCATACGGTACCGTACCATCTCTTGCTATAGTACATCACACATTCATCAGTACTTGGGTGATGGCATGTCATAAGACTCACAAGACATCAGAGTGATTGAATTCATATGTAAATTAATGATTTTTTTTTAGAGGGGGTCGCATCTCGCCTATTGAGCCTGTTGTTGTTGTTATTTTTTTTTTCTCGAATAAGTATAGGTACCTACTCTTTTGTATCTTTTTTTCAGTACTTATTATTTTTTGGTTTAAATTAGATTTAAAATTTTGTAATCAGGTTTTATATGTTTTGTTTGTTTTTAAGGTGACTGCAAGTGTGCAGTCAAATGGAACCTCGATTTTCTTTGAAATATTAGACTTTGATTTCTGAAAACATTTTTGTCTCTGATGAGTTAAAGATAACAACGAATGGGTTTTGGATGTGTGTATTGCGCAACGATATTTAGTTTTGCTTACCGCTGCCCTGCTGGTTTCTCCAGATGGGGATTATGCATAAAGCGAAGGATTTTTTAGAAAGTAGGGTGGATTTAAGGAAATCATTTTTCAGGTCGTTATATCCTGCTCGAGTCTAAAGATTGAAAAAAATCTCTAGCTAGTTTTTCTAACTGCTCAACTGCGATTTTGATGAAACAATATGCTCTCAATTTGAATTTATTTATCGTTTTATTCACAACTTATATGTAGTTCTGGTTTTAATTTTAACTCGAAATCACTGTTCCTTGTATGTTAAACAGTATGTCTAATTTTTTTTTTCTTAATTTCATTTAGTTTAACCATACAACTTGGACGAAAATAAATCCCCCTCGGACTTGAATATAGGTATATTTTCTGCACGTTTTACATATTCCATTAAATGATTTATTTAACTAATGTCACAAAGTTCAGAATTCAGCAACACAAACATTGCGTATATGCAATGCAAATACATCTCTCAGCGTCGGCGAAGGAGCCATCAGAAAATATTTTGATTGATTAAAAGAAAAAGAATCGAGAGGAAAAACTAAAATCCATTATTCCAGACACATTGCAGACTCATATACACCAAACCAACCAAGGAGCCCTTCATTCAATCATATCTTCCTTCAAGCCGTTTTGCACACAACCTTGTATATGTCGCTCTGATAGGAAAGAAGATATCAGAAAGACATTAACTCTCTCGACTAAGAACACACATCTCTCATGTTGATTCATTAATCTAAATCCATACTTTAGTATCCGACCGCGCGCGCAACGAAATGCCCCAGCCACATCACAATATTGCACGATCGCTGGTGTACCCTGGTGCATTTAAATGCATTCAATTCATTTCAGCTGAAAACCATAATATGCTCTCAGCTTGATGGCGCAGGCTGGCGGAAACTTGTCATATTCCACAGACCTAAGGATAATAATTATTTTATTTGCATTGTGTTTCAATTTCCGCGCGCCCTCTATATTATGAAACAACTACAAACATGTTCATACAAACTATTCCAAGCAAACCATCATCACACATTTACCACCACGCAAGTTTTTTTGAAAAAATTAGAATAAGAAATCGTAAAGTGATCTATTTTCGGATCAGTTTCTGATTTTTGAATGACATCCGATGATGAACACATGTTTATCTTGGAACTTGGACGAAATTTTCCAATTTGAAGACTTTAGTCACTTACTTTTTTGGGTCCTTTCACAATTGACGCTGTCTAGATGGCTGGTTCAGGCGTTGAACAAAGTTGTTGCGTTAACGCTATAGGTAAATGAATAATTACACTCGAGATCAATTAGATTGGGTCTTTTAAATTGATATAGTGAAAACAACAATCAAACAACGAATATTTTCATGGGGATTGTGAATTATTTGTGTACCACAAGCATATGCAGAATTTTAGTGAAATCAATAATGAAATACATTTTAACACAGCGTCAATGCTGGAAACATTGAAGATTTTCTTTGATCCAAAATATACAAACATTGACATGTATTATGTGTCTACGCGTTTTTTGTACTCTTAGGTGTCAACCTATCGATCAAGCAATAAGCTGTCAGATTTTATTAAAAGATGGCGACGATCTCCAAGAAAGTTTTTCCGATTTACACTAGATTCCTACAAAATGTTGATTGCTGATTTAATTGCGTTGATTAACACGCTCATAATAATTAGTTAAACCTGTTCGACAGTATACAAAGACGAGCCTTCAAAATGATCAAAGACAAGAACATCATCGATATTTTTACGTCACTCGAACACCGACGTAACGTTTTCTGTCTCTCACTCTTTTATCGTTACTCTCACGGTAAGTGCTCCAATGAAATAGCCAGTTGCATTCTTCCCCTTAAACTTTTCAACCGTAATACTCGCGCTTCCAGGAATGTTCATCAGTTTGCTCTTGAACCCAATTTAGGTCGTACTGCCAAGTACAGGGTTTCGTTCTTCAGCCGTACTACGCGAATGTGGAATACATTTCAACGCTGTCTTTCCCTCTCATTGTGATATACTGAAATTCAAGACTAATGTTCACCGACATCTCCTTTCAAATCTCCTCCTACTTACCTAAAGCTCTCACTGTGTCTCTGACATATAACGGGTACATAAAATCCCCTTTAAAAAACCAGATCTAAACTAAACAAAGTGCTTTTGGCAGCCACGTACGCATAGCTAACAAACTTGCTGAAATGTTGAATAGCCCTGTAAATTAAGTTGATCAGCTCGGTTAGTTGTTAGACAATATTTGTTGATTAACGTATTCAATTGTTGAACAGCTCCGAACACATAGTTGACGTTCTTATTCAAATGTTGAATAAACTAAACACTAGTTGATAACTTTATTCGATTTTGACCAACAAAAAATAAAATTAATCAAGTTGATCAACTGATTTTTCGATACGGTTTCACATTGATTGATGGGTTTTGATTGGGAAATCAGCGTTTTGACAGGTCTAGATCAAAAGGTTTTAATCCAACATTATGTTGATTTGTGTAACTTAACATCTGTTGAGTAATTGTGGACTCGTGGATCAACAACTGACCCAAATGGATAGATTTCAAAAAAAGCAAAGTTGTGTCGATGAACTTTTACAACACAATCCAATGTCGAGTAAGTTCATCTGGGTGTATTTAATAGACCTGCGATGTAAGTATCTAAGTAAAATATTGTCAGTGCTCATTTCGATGATGGATCGAATTTTGGTACGAGAATTCTAAAATTAACATTTTAATTGGAAAACATCGCTCGACGATCACAGTTTATGAAGTGCTCAATACTTTGTAGTTTTTATTAAACTTATTATCATCTGTTTATTCGAGATGTGTCAAAAAATTGTTACCGTTGTAAAATTGCATGTTCTCGTGTGTGTCTTCTTTAATCTTTGCAATGGAATTCCAGATCGTTTGGTTGGTCGGTCGGTCGGTCACTCATCCTTAAGTAGAATATTTGGCTCAAATATCAAGTCAAACATTTTAAAAAGGTAAGTATTTATATTGGTTGGTACTTCAACTTGCGGCCGGCCGGCGGTGATGTCGGTGGCAGACAGTTAAATGTGCCTAATATATTCTCAAAATATTTTGATTACATTAATTTGAGCTGCTTGCGTGTTGTTCTTTTACTCTCTCCTCCTCAGTGTTTGGAGCGGATGACGGAAGGAGCCCCTTTCAACTCTTCGCTTCGCCGTGTGCATTTGGTATGGGTTTTTGTAGGTACTACTATACCTACCTCCCGAATGTCTGTACGTAAATGTATCTTTGTTTATACTACTTTTTTGCTTCAATCAACATGTCTATCATTTTATTTGATTGATTTCCCCGGCATAAAATCGAACTTCAAAAATGAAAAAAAAAAGTGATGTGAGAAAACAACATCGAAAATTGCCCAATTTTTTTTTTTGTTTCGTTTTAATAAATTCAAGTGAAATTATCGACGGAAAAAGTTTTTAATGGTCCGGATTCATTCATTTGTTATAACTTTTTTTTTAAAGCTATATTTGTAGGTAGGTACTGCTAGATATGTATATGTATGTATATCCTCTCTAAATGTTATCTAATAAAACTGAAATAAATCTTTTCACATTCTTCGGATACAATGTTAATGGGATCGTATTTTTTTTTTGTTGTTGTTGTTATTGTTGTGATTGCTAAGTTTACTTAAAAAATTTACTACAGTCTTTTAAATTTGAATGGCATGGCAAAGGGAAGAGAGAGAGAGAGAGTTGAAACGAGAGGATATGTGTACTTAATTGAGAAGAAAAAAAAATAACACACTACGAGGATTAATTGCGTCAGGCTGAGAATAAACATGAGAAATGCAATAAAAACGATGGCTAATCGACAATAAAAAAAATTCTCTTCATATAACGGGAAGAGTGATGTTGGAATTTTTATATCATTGCTGATGCTGGATACAATCAGGTGAAACAATAAACAATTAGAGTATCTACCATATAATAAGAAGAAGAAGCAACTGCTACTGCTGCTATGATGATGAGAATGCCTGCCGGCCGTGGAGGTGTTTTAAGTTTCACAAATATTTGGATTTGTCCTTGGGAATGATGGACTGACTTTTTTATTTGAAAGATCGAATATAGACAGCCGACTGTCTGCAAAAGTAATTAAAAATGAGGGGAATTAGTTTCTTTTTTTTTTTTGTTGTTGTTATTGGTGTATTTATGATGCATTGGATTTCTTTGTGTTTTGAGTACATAATATGCCAAGCATAAGAAATTCTCTCATGAAAGGACTTGGGAATTTTTGTAGTTAGTATTACTGTATTATTTTCAAAAAATATAGTACTAAATGGGTATCTATTACCTATTTTAACAAGTTTAAGGTACATTTTCATCGATTGAATGGATTTAGTTGAAGCATAGACATTCCCAGAGGAATACACATTCAAAGTCGAACAAGCAGGATTTCGGGCTAGGTCTTCCTTTTTAAGATTAAAGGCCAAATGTCATGTTCTGCAGAAAGGAAGATCGTCAAAGAAGTTTTAAATCCAAAGTAAGGAGAAGCAGAGCTGTAACAGTATTCTAATTTTTTCTTGTTAGTGATTAGTGATGTACTAAACGCCGCTTTATTGACTGGAAATGACGAAATCCAGTGGACTCTCCCATCTCAAAGAAGTTAACTACACGGACGACTGAAATCGTGACTGAATCGGTGACTGAAATCGTTGGGTTAAAATTCAATACGGCAAAAATAAAAATGATGAGTTCTGGAACTTCGACAGGGAATCCATTGAGGGAGAGGTAAAGTAACGGGCAATGAGTGCATTGCGAGTCAAGTCAGGCAGACGAGCTGATCAGAAGCACTTGGCGGAAGAACGGTGTAAGAGCCGTAAACGAGGGCGCCTAGGGTTAGTGGAGGCCGAATTGTCTTCAAAAGGAAAAGAACAGAGGTAATAGACACGTCATCTTAGCACCCTAGAGAGTAAAGAAAGTAATAACAGAAGAGCTAAAATTTCTGGTTCTTCTCTGTTTGGAGAGCCTTAACTTTTGATTTAATAGACAGCAACCCAAGACCTTTCTACATACAATCTTTATTCTTTTCTAAAACTTATGAAACAAACAAATGCAACATTGACGTTGCACCGTTCAGCCCTTTAATTCACAAATTTCGGCGGATTAGCGGTGCTTCAACGCTACTTGAGCATGGAGTTGGCTGTTATCAAACACTACAACCTTGGACTCTCAACCATTCCTGTTAGTTTTTTTTTTTGCATGAGAACGGAGGGATCTGCAGTGCCAAATCTGAACGGCTAGGATGAGAAGCACTCTATTCTTGACAAGTGATACCGTGAAAATTTCTTTTTCTTTTTTAAGATGGACGAGACAGAATCGTACGAATCCTGTTCACTAACCATTATTCCATCGCAGCCTACTGCTACTTTTCAATAGTTCCCCAAAAATTTGAGTCTATTCGATACTTCAGGTATACATATGTACATATGTATGTGAAAGTTTAAAAATAAATTGATTGATTGAAGAACGCAGAAAATATGAATTGAAGATATGGATTGCTAACAAGACTCTTGATGGTAGTGCTAAATAGTAAAAAGAATAAAAAAAATATATATTCTCAAGCCTGTCTGCTTGGTTTAATTTTTTACACTTCATAAAAAAATACTTCCCCTAGATATTTTTTATATATTCCTTGCATTACACTTCTATATGCTGGAAATATGATACATAATTTGTAATGCAGGCACTAATAAACCCACAGTCGATTTTGCGTGCAATATTGTACCTCTTATATCTACAACAAACAAAATATTAAAAGCGAGCCTTAACACTAGTTGTATATTTTCAACATACCCATGCTAAACAATCTATTTCACTTCTGCAATCCTGCACCCCTGTCAAATACCAACTTGGCCATTGCACTTGTTCTTCTGCGTTTCTTCTCAAATGTACTTTTTTTTTACACTTTAACTAAAGTCATAAAATTCTTTTATTTTGTTTTGTAGGTAATATATAAAAAATATGAACAAAGAAATAATGAGCATACATATGTATGTATGTATACGTAAAGGGAGGAAGGAAATCGAGAGGCTTATGACATTTTTATGATTTCTTGGCTTCAAATGAAAAATGATATCAATATCGTCTGATGTAAAAATATGAGTCGTCAACAAATAACAACAACTATATGACTGTTAATAGAAGAAAATATGAATATACCGATATAATAACAGAATCAAACAATCAATTTAAGTAACAAAAATATAAAAAAAATGTTTTAAATAAATAATTGAATTACAGAACACTAATGTCTTGGCTGATTGGGGTGAGGGCGGGAATCTCCCTATATTTTTTATAAGTCATGTTTTATATTTATGTCCTTTAGTGTTGACGTTCTTTTAATCATAAAGCGATTATATAGAATGAACTCTTCAACAGTATACCTACATGTACAATTATTGGGGGGTATTTTGTACCCTGTGAAATTTATTTATATGGATGATATTATGGGGGTTGATGACATTAATTGTAGAAGGTAAAGTTATGATACCTTTACCTATATTGATCATATATTTCAATTTCATTTGTTGTTGTTTGGTTTCAGTTACAATGGTAAGAAACCTTTATAAAATATACCTAACAATTTATTGATTAGTATTTAAAACTGCTATCAACATTGTATAGGATACAAATTGATTACTGTCATTCAGGGTGAATTAGTCATTTTTTTTTAAATTAATCAAGTGCAATCATAATTGATTGGTCAAGTTAAGGTTTACGGTATTTTATATTTTAAGCTGTAATTTAAATATAGTTATGTATCTATTTGAATGCATTTACCTACATACATACATATGTATGTATGTTTGTAAAATTGTAACAATCGTTTATATGCATACAGAAGATTTTATTTGCATCAAATTTATACATAACCTAATAACAGCTACATACAATGTTGTAAATGAAACTCACCCGAAAAGCTGGAATAGAATCTACGAACGAATTTGAAATATTCTGATTTTTAACACTTTAAATGCAATCACTCTTCTTCAAACCAATTTATGAATTTTGAATTTTGTTAAATGTTCCCAGAGATGTTTTCAAATTTTTTGTTTGGTTAATTTTTATTAAAATTTAATTTGTCTTGATCTAATTGAAATTCCAAAGTAAACTGAATAATATTTATTTAAGGAAAATGAAGGAAAGTGATTTTAATTTTGTTTGTTTAAAGTTTCGATTCATTTCCATCAATACGCATTGTGCTTTTGGATTTTGCCAAAAAAGGTTTGACAGCTTGCGATACAAATTTTAATGAAAGAGGTTGTAAGTATATAGTTTTAATAATATTCCATATCAAAATTTCAAAAAAAAAGGTTTTTTTTTTGGATCGGAAATTTTTAAATCAGGTGAATATTATTTTTCTTTGAAAATTTGTTCTGAAGTGCGTTTTTTAAAGACTTCTCGGTCTCGGTCTCGTCAAATTAAATTAAAAAAAAAACCGTTTCGTCTCGTCTCGTACTATTTCAGGTGCCAAATCAGTATTTCTCTTATTTATAGTCAAATGATTTATTGGAAACATGGACTACCAGTAAGACTCGTTCCAAAATTACAGTCTAGGTCTGGGATGTCTCACCAGCCCTATAAAAGAACGAATTTAAGCTTTTGCATATTTTTTATGATATTCCTTTGTATATGAAAACTATAGTAGGAGTTTTTTTTAGGGTTGCAAAGGTCTTGGTGGTGGCGCTGCAAAACTTGAGGTGTAAAATCCGATTTGGGGAGTCTTTAAGCGTCGAAAATTGGTGGTAGGAGCAAGAGGAGACTATTTTTTGGATTATTGCATCCAAAAAATATCAATAAATATCATTTAAAACCTCCATAAGCTCTCCGCAAAAAAAAAAGAGTAAGGGTTGCAGGCATACATTAGATGTCGCCCCATTCGACTTCCAACATGAGAGTACTATAGTTTTCATATACAAAGGATATTCTTGTTGTTTAAATTGTTTTTGTTTATTCTAAAATACTTTAACATTCGACCGAATTCGTGTGATCCCAAAACCTGGCCCAATTAGGCAATTATGTTATCGTGATCGGATTTAAGTTCAGAACACTTAAAAAAAAGTAGGAAAGTATTATCTAGTTTTCGCATTAATATGACCATCAGTGTTATGATTCGATTATCTTCAAAAAAAAATTATATAAACAATCTTTAAACTCTGATCTAGTCTTTATGTGAAATTCCAATATTGAATACTTTAATTTTAAACCTAAACAAAAAAACTTCTATCGAAAAGGGTCAACAACCTTATTTCCACTCAAGTGTTAACCTTAATCTTTCAAATTTTTCAATCACACGACATTTGCAACAACATTTTACTCGTATATTGAGCCTGTTTATTTTATAGCATGCACCAAAAAAAATATCAAAATACACATAATTACTATATTTTTCTTTTAAAAAATTTCAAAATAAAAATGAAAATATTCCCAGACCCAAAACGAACTTAAAAAAAATTTAACACAATTTACATCATCACAATAATAGGTACATAAGTGATTATAGAGAAAAAAAAAACTTACCTCGCTTCTGCATAAAAGAAAACAAGTCATCAAGGAACTCTTTGCGCTTAGGGTCATCATTGATTTCATACAGCTAATAGAAGAAGAAAAAAAAACAAACAAAAATAACATTATTAGATAATAGATATTATATTCACAAGAAAATATAATAGAGAACAGAAATATACACATTTTTATTCTATAGAAATAACCGGATAATAATATCGTGTTTGCTAATTGGAATATAACAAACTTCTAACAACTGCTTTTTATCTATCTACCTACCCTATACTATATTCATACAAGATTTGAGTCAACCACACACATTTTATGTCAACACCAATCTGACCTCTTCCCATTGAAGTAGAATAGACCTCATCTTCTGTTCGTTGTGGCAGATTTTGATCTGCCGATAACCCTCTTTTGTGCTAATATAATCGCCCGGTAAATCCCTAAACACCTAAGGTGTTACAATGCACCCCGGGTCTTCGGAAAGGGCATGCGCCGACTCTTCAATGAGCTCATATAAAAAAAAAACACAATCCCTCGTCACCATACTCCAGCCCAGGGCGCAAGTAACACAAGTATTATAAGCAAACAAAAACATTTTTCTGAGTATCTTCGCAGGGTAAAATGTATCTATAGAAACTCTATGAGAGGTGATATCCATTGAATCATTGATCATTTTCATTGTGCTGATCACCGACAGAGGAGATGCAGAGGAGTGAAATATTTTGACTTTCCTGTTCATAGAATTTAACAAAAAAGAAACAAACATTTGTTGCTCAATCTCAGATCTCAATCTCGGAGACATACTCGTACATACCTACATAAAAAAAAAATTACAAAAAAAAAACCGCACATGATGGAATTTTTGTTGTTTATAGGTACATAGGTATGTTAAAGATATCTTTCTTAATCACTTTTTTTGGAGAGTATAAACGAATTTATATCCCGTCGAATGTTGTGCACGATTTGAACAGATTGATGTAGTATCGCGATTATTCAAACTTCTCGAAATGCATTAAATCGCCAAGTCTATAACCTAGAAAACCATATGTTCCTCGGGTTTTTGATTGATTCCAATTTACCACGCCCATCACGCAACTCCAAATAAACTGCAGCCATATACCGCGCTCTGCACTTCTCTCTATAGCTTATAAGGTATCTGATGCTGGCTGGACCCCTTTAGCTTTAATCCTGATTACATTACAAGCCATTCACTGTGCCACTCATTAATGGCTCTCCTGGCATGTTGATCAGATGCGAAGTTAAATTTTGTTGAGTGTATGAGTGAACATGGCTCTTGAGTTCGCTCCTCCCAGGGATTTATGGCCATATCCACCTGAATTGATGGAAGCATAAAACGGCCGGCACTATCGTCTTTGCAAAATTGCAGCACCCCAGCCAGCCAGCCATCCAGCTCAGCGTCTATAATACACGTCCGTCGCGTCCGTCGTCGTCTAACAATATTCACCGCGAACCGCCGCCGCCGAACGTATCCTTCATAAATTTAAATTAAAAACAAAAAACTTATTAAAAAAAAAAAACAAATCCAATCACAAAATGGTATTCATATTGTGTGTACCTGTACACATGTAGTTGTAGTTCATATATTTGGCGAAGTTTTGTTGTAGTGCTATATAGCCCGGCTGGCCGGAGGGCTAAGAAACAGACCCTAAGTTGACTGGAAAGGGCCCTTTTATGATGTTTCCTCTTTTTTTGACTCCTCACCTCTTTTCCATTGCTGCATTTGGTATATTGTAATTTTCATTGCGAATTATGAGGGCGTCAATCCGCCCATCACAGCTTTATGTACGGGGGAATTTATGTGATGGATTTGGCTTACCTAGTCTCTTAACAACGACTAGAATACGACTACGACGACACGACGCGACGCACGGACGTATGGTGTGGTTAAATTTTTAATCTAAATGAAAATTTCAAACCCTTCTAAATTACCTACATACATATAATGCATGTAACTATTTAATAGCTATATTTCCCTGCCCCATTTTATGAATTGCTGTTGTATAAATGAGAGATAAACTATTACATACTCCTTCGGAATTCGAATTTAATTAATGTGAAAAGAATTTTTTAAAACAAAGAAATTCAAGGACCATTGGGTATGCAATACATAACTTCGACAGTTGAAATTGAACAATTTGTATTTTTATACTTTAAATTTGTGTTCAGCTGCAGGCTTTTTACAGTTTTACAGTAATTCTGTTTCCCATTTAAATATTATGAGCTAAACAAAATCTACTATAATAATAACTGCTACACAATTTTGATGATCATGGGATCAATGGTGCAAAATTTTTGTCGAAGTTGAAATATTTTTAGTATGATTCCTACTAAGTAGGTTTAAATGAAAATGTTGATAATTTTAACAAATCAGCAGTCAGTGGTGTAGATATCTAGAATTTTGTGTAGGGGAAAGCCCACATTCAAGGTCTCGGAGTGTTTCGGTCGAGCTTCGCGAGAGGGAAACAGTGAAATCCCAACGGTAAATTCAACTTGTTGTTTCTATTTTTCCCCGAAAAGATCATGATGAGATCAATGGACACGGCGTGAAAGATTAAATCAAATGATTGCAATCTTTTTACTGCTTTTAAAAACAATACATTACTAATGACTTCATAATTGATTGGTTATGAGATAAGTATAGGTAGTAGAACATTTGGTCAAACAATCAAGGTAGCGGAGCACGAATTTGAAGTGGTGCAATCCTTTAAATACCTTGGGTCAATAGTAGCAGGCCGATAGTAATATAGAAGAAGAAATACGCGGGCGGCTGCTCAATTCCAACAGAGCCTACTATATAGTCTGTCAAAGCTCTTCAAATCCAGAAATCTCACCATAACTTCAAAACTGCTGCTGTACAGGACCATGGTCCTGCCATGGTGCTAAGCAAAAGACACTCCGACCTCTTGGCCGTGTTCGAGATAAAAGTCTTAAGGAGAATTGTTAGTCCCATATGTGAGGAAGGACGATTCCGGAGACAGTATACAATCATAAATTGTACGCAATCTACCTTGAAGCAGACATAGTGACAAAAATTAAGCTCGGTAGACTCCGGTGGGTAGGGCACCTAGCTCGCATGAGCGAAGAGGAACCGGCTTGGAAAGTCCTTTGTGGTACATTCTATGGTAGAGACGGCAACGTGGTAGACCATGCTTGCGCTGGAGAGATGGCGTAGACCAGGACGCCCGAAGCCATGGGGTGCGCAACTGGATGGCGCGGGTCGAGACCGGGATACGTGGAGAGACTTCTTGAAGGAGGCCAAGACCGGACCCCCGTTGTCAAGCCGATGATGATGATAGTATTTTTGGTATAAGTATTTTGGTGAAGTAAGAACACCCAAAATAAGCTTTTTTTAACCAAATGATTGCAGTACGAAAAATGTTGCAATACTTTACATCTCTGTTGATCTGCAACAAGTGTTACAAAAATCGAGGGCATATAGATTGGACAAAGATAAGAAAAGAATCGTATGAGTTCCTGGTGTATTTCACCCTGTTTAGGTGGGTGGAGTAATTTTCTAAAACAAAAATTACGCAAAACAGAAAAAAAATATTTTTAAAAAAACGGCAAAACTTACAATATTATGGTATGACTTTTTTTTATACTAAAAATTCATGTTTCTTAAATTAAGACTCTTAGGCAAGTATGTTTGGAAAAATTAATTTTCAAACTCTTAATTTTGAAGAAAAAAAACAACAAAATTAGTCGTTTATATTCAACACTCCATCAATTTTAAATCAAAACCAAATCGTTGTAGGAATAGTACTTTTGGTGTTGATGTAGTGGTCATACATAACAATTTAATATTTCTTCCCATAGTATAGGGAAAATTTGCATTAATAGTATCTACCAAAAAGTATCCATTCAACAAACTGGTTGCATCATCATCAGATCTGAATCTAAGATTTAATTTAGTTTAATTTATTAAATTTAAACTATGTTTTGTATTTTCGAGCTCTTTTCGCTAAGGTTTGAGAAAAAAGTTTGTTTTATATATTAAATATTTATGTATGCAGCTCATTGATGTTAGGTGTTTTAAAAACAACTTCAATAGCACATTGTAGGCGTAATTTAAGTAAACAACAACGATCTCCTTATTCAGCCCTAAAATAGGTGTAACAACTGCACAAAAACTCAACTTTTTTTTATGCCAAGTTATAAAAATATTATTTACTTCACAATAGTTCTTGGCGATTAATTTTGTAACTGAAAAAGCTTTTTTTTTTGACATAGAGCATAACTTTTAAACAAAAACACTCAACTTAAAAATTCACGAAAAAAAAACACAATTTTTTGCCCCTTAAATAAAACAATCCTCTCAATTTATTATGAAGCATGTTTGATACAACGTTTAATCGTTTGCATCGAAAATTGGTCCTAATTTTGCTGTGCAAAATCCAGTAGCTGCATATTCTTGTTGATGATGATCCATTAAAAGGGTATAATTTGTGGCACAAACACGAAAATCTCATGAAACACCATGAACAAAAAAAAAAATAAACCTTTGCTAACCAAACACAAAACACTTTTTAAGATGTTGCATGCAACGCGATTATCACGCAACGCAATTAATTTGAATCCAGTTTTGTAAAAAAAAAAAAACTAAACGTTACCTCATGAACTTGATCCTCCGTTAGTAACATTTTTTTTTTTGTATCTATAAATTAAACGTCTCTAATAAACTCTTAATTAACAACTCATTAAATTATTAGATTCAAATCCAATTCCTTAAACTATTTGATTAATCAAAATCCTTTAATTATAATCAAACGAAATCAATTATTCAACACGAACGATTAAAAATGTTTAACAAAACAAAAACGATCTTTCGATATCAAGAACCGTTAATAAACTAAAAATAGAAAATTTAAAAACCAATCAATGCATAATCGAGATAGACAAACTGAAAATTACAACCCCCAGAGCTAGGTATTTGTGCTCGTTTGCATTTGTGTTAGTACAAAAATCTATGATAGTGTTATACGCGTCGGGGATTAAAATAAAGCCGCATATATGTATGTACAGGCAACGTATTTAGTTCTACATACAAGGACAATCATAATCCCATATAGTGTAATTATTGTCCCTTCTCGAATGCGTATTCTAAATAGGGCTTATAAAACAGATACAGATTATTTACGGCAGCAACAGCATGTAATTTGATCCTTTCCAGGAAGGCTATATTATATAGGGACGATGAATAAAATAACGAAGAGATTTCAAGTTCCAGGTCAGGAAGAACCGACCGTTCGTCGTCGCATCGTCCTTTCCGGGAGTTCGTTTGTGCCTCTTATAAATTCAAAGAGGGATAATAAATGATATTTTATATAATAGGTACGCCGCGCCGATGTGACATCAGCTCAAATAAAAAATATCCTCTATCTCTGTCATGAGTGTGTTATTTTGATGAAAAAGTAAACAGAGAAATAGTAGTAAATAATATTATTAGGATGGTTGTTTTTTTTTATGGAAGGATGTTGATTTCGGATCGAGGGTTGTTTGTGCAAGAATAAAGGACATCGTTTTTATTGGACACATCATTTGCAATGGGCAAGTACTTGAGAACAAAAAAAAAATATTTTGTTATGTATAGCAGGAAAGGTTTGCTGAAAAACTAAAGATTGGAGAATGTAAATTTTGCATAGGTCGAAATAATAAAAAGATGCCATAAAGTAATAAATAATTTTGTCCTTTAATATGAATAGAAAAATATTTATTTCATATAGGTTGGAAAATTATGTTTTTTTGAATTTATGTTAAGGCTTGAAAAAGATTACGGTTTTGTTTGCGGTGCGTTCAATTAAACGAAAAGTGACAGGACAATTTTGTGCTTGTATAAAGAGTTCATTCGGTTTTCACACTGATTTAACACTACCCAATACGGGCAGTAGTAGTTTTCTATTAGGTACATTGACTGAATACAAACAAAGATATTTCCAAAACGCCCTTAAATTTTGTTCGCAAAAATGCCGTGTTTTCTTATTTAAAAACACAATTGCAGTACTTACTTTATTTTATTTTTCATAATGACTATTATTTTTAAAAAGTTTGATAAAAAACACCTTGCCCCCCCCCCCCCAGATTTTTCTTTTACTTTGAAAATATTGCAATCGCCAATTCTTTATCCTTAAAAAGATTGCAATCAACTGATTGCAAAAAAAACTGATTGTAATCAACTGTTTGCAATCTTTTCGGACAATAAATACATGAAGTCCCAAAAGATTGCAACTTTTACGGCAAGAAAATTTGCGATTGTGCAACCTTTTGATTGAATAGTTTGAAGTTGCAGTCTTGAAAAAAAATAAAGATTGAAGTCTTTCAGATGAATTCAATTAATGATTGTTAAAGAATGCATTCACAAAGATTGTAATTTTTTTTTGCAAGGAGGATTTATTTTGATGAAATAAAAATTAAAAACAAACTATTTTTTGCGAAATACCTGTTCCTAGTTTTTTTCTTTCAAAATTCGTTAGAATAATATCATACTATTGCACCGCTTTTTCGCATAGATTTGGCAGTCTGCCAAAAAATTATTAGAAAGCACAGCCTTTTACTGAGGCAATTTTCTTCAAACTTGGAACTTAAGGTTTCTAGGCAATTCTTTTGAGGTGAATATTTTGAAAACTGATGAATATTTTTTTTTTAATTTGATTTTAAGTGTATGCTAAAAAATTGCGTTTGTTCGTAGAGTTTTGAAGACATATAAAATTATTTTTGGAAAAAACCCTTCAAATTTTTGATTTTTTTTTCAAAAACTTAAGTACCTACATAATTCATCAATTTACAAAATAATGAATTTTATAATTTTTCATATTTTTCTCTGATTACATTCTTGTTTTTTTTTTTTTTAAAGAAATTAATGTCAATAACAAAAACACATGATATGCATATATGTATGAACAATAATTTGCCCTTAACCTTGAAGTCAGTGCATGCATTTTTTTTTTTTTTTTTTTGAAAAATTAATATTTTTCTATATTCAGAAGTGTTTCCAAGAAAAAATAATGCAAGAACGTTGTAAATGTCGCCATTCTGTTACAAATTAAGGATTAGGTACCACATGTGATAATGAATCGATAGCATGGTGAATTTTTGTCCTTGTCTTGCTAGCCACGAACCATTGTGCCTCTTTGTATGAACCACATGTGCTTTATTCTTCTTCCAATAAATTAATGTGTCGATTGATCTTTATGTTTCGATGGCAATTTTCTAAATTTAGAACCGGGACTAATTTTTAACGTCCTTTTCAAGTGCATTTCCACTGGCTCGCTCGCTCACACCTAACTAAGGAAGGGATCATCTTTTATTTTTGTTTTTCACTGGATATTGGTATAGTGTTGAGAATTTATCAGGCAAAAACCATCTGTCCCCGGTATCATTATGATGGAGCACAAGAAACATAGTTTCGTACATCACAATCCACGCAGGGTCCGACATTGAGTTAGTTTTTATTTGTTTAATGAAGACAAGGTGTTAATTTTTGACAAATCTTTTTTTCACTGTTGATGATGGAAATACACTAACTTGTTGATGCTATATAATTCTGGCTACTTTTAATTGCAACTAATTATAATGCGGAGCAACAAAAGTGATGCGCATATATAAAAACAGTGCAACGTGATTATCTGCCCACGAGGGAAATTATTTGTGAGTTTGGGTCTAATGAAATTATCACCTGTGCGGTATACGAGTACGAGAGTATAAGGAGAATTGTGTACATTTGGCCGTCTTCGTCCTTTGGGTTTTATCGCTTGAAGAAGAAAACCAACGAGAGGTTGTTGGTCTCCGATTGTCTGTTGTCTACGTTTAATTTGCACAGGAGTATTAAAATGTATACCTACACCTTGAGAATTTTCATGGGAATCCTAGCAGCTACTCAATCCATAAAGTTTTAATGAAATCTTACGAAGTAATGCATGAATTTAGGATTAATTTTATTTCCTTTTCTTGGGGGTGTTTGTCCGTGTAGACAAAATAAATACACAAAAGAGAAAAGAATGGTTTAAGAAAATTGCCCATATCACCGCAGGTGAGCTATCTATTTCTTCAATATAATAAATGTAAAGGGTGCAATTTGAATTGGGATTCTATATTTTTAAACGGATTAGATGTCCTTCTTGGCATTGCAAGTTTGCTGATGGATTGATTTATTGCTAAGACTTTGTTTTTTTTTTTTCTTATTCCTCCCGCACGTTACGGTTTGACAAGCCGTGGTAATCTGATAATCCTGCTGGTAGGTGTATGCAAAATAGGTTTAGTAGAAAGTCGTATGGGTACTAGATACTTTGTTTGTGTGAAGGGATTATGAAAAGTGAAACAATGTAAGTAAAAGGTGAGGTTTTGTGTGGTTTATGATTTCAATTGGTCTGTGGTGAGTTTTTCTTTGTGCAAGGCCCAGTACAGTCAAATTAAAAAAATGTATGTCAAACTCCATTTTTTTTTGCAGAAAACAATGGCGGTGACAACACTATTTTGCTCGAAACAATTAGTGATGGTGATAAATTTTTTTCCACTGAGGGTTGGTTTACACTTCAATAAAAAAATTTTTAAACGTTGACCTTTTTCTGCCCAAAAATCATTTTTGTTGTTCTTGAAGAACTGTATACCTACTGCAACTTGGCTAAAAGACCTACTTTTTATGCAAATTGTACCGAATGAAGAAATCATATCGTTGGTTTAGAGTCTAAACCTGCTAACTATACAAATTTATTTTTATCATTTTTAATTATTTCAAAAATTGCTTAAAAACTGCTATTGACCACCGGTGGATCAATCGTGCAATTTTATAAAATAGTTAAATTTAATATTTTTATATTTTACAATGAATAAAAAAACATATATATTACCTGTCGAACTTGTTTGTACTGTTCTTCAAAACTCCAGCCGTTATTTTGCTGGGAGGAGTTAGATGTTTCACTGGACGTTGACGAGTTAGACGCAGGATTAACTAAAAATAATAAAAAATCATAAAAAATAATAGACAGATAATATGTAGTTAGATTCAAGCATTTTAATATGTAATGTAAAATATAAAAGTCGGATTCATTTAATAAAGAAAAACTTAATATTTAAGTTTTAATAAGATTATATTAAGTCTAATACTACTTAAAATGTACTTCAATGACACGAAAAACTTATTTTAAAAAGTTTACTCAACAAAATTCAATCCTTACAAATACAAATGCAACGGCAAAGTCTGGGCTCAGACAGAGAAATTTTTAAAAGTCAAATTTTCTATTGGGAATTGGTTTAAATCAAGTGTTCGCTTAGGAATCGGAAGATTGCAAAAAATAATAAAACAAAATGCCGAATTAATAAATTAATAAAAGACATTTGCTGAAAAGAAACTTAAATATTTAAGTTGAACATAAGAGTTTATGTGACAGTTTACAATGAGAGAAAAGTAGACATTAGATATTCAACATTAATATTTTTTTAATTTCGTGTCTGCAAAACGTTCTAAATATGAGTAAAATCACTTTTTTTTGCTGCCGGTCATTTGTATTGATTCTTCTTATCTCTGGATGATACTTTAATGGTCACACGTTTTTAAAAATTTAAGAGACTCTTAAGTCGTAAAGTGACGTTTGTTCCACACAAAATATTTATTTTTAAAGCTTAAAAGCCTCTTAAATATTGGTACAACCGAATATAAGTGTTGCAGTGGATTTTTAATGGGTTACTGGGAGACTTCGGAGATTGGTCAAATCTTTGCGCATAGTCGAATACTCGGCAAACCTAGCGATCTAGGTGACAAACAAAATGGATGACAAATCAATAGAAAAGAAGTCAGTTGTTTCGCGATACGAGGTTTTCAAAGAAGTTCTAAAGTAGCAAGCACAATTCGACAAGCGCGCTGGCCGTATTGCAGAAGTCATGTTTAAAAAACCTCGTCTGGGCTGAAAGACGCCATCTTGCAAAGAAATGGAGTTTCCACACAAACTATCGATAGCAAGTATAAGAATATCGTTGTTGACCCATCTCTAACCACGCAAAGCCCCGATAGACTTTGTTGTTTTTACATTTAACACATAAATTTTTTATAGCGATAATGGCAACTCTGGACTTACTAAGTTTAAAAATAAAACTATTTTAATAATCTAAATTCACAAAGGGAAACTTATTTAATAGAAAACCAAAAATTTGAGGGAAATCTTACCGTCTTTTGTGCTTGGTGCTGATGGTGACGTGAACGAGAAGCCATTTGAAATCGATTGGGAACTCGTTTGCGACTGTTGTGAATGCTGCTGCTGCTGTTGCGTTGATGATAGCAAGTTTTGTTGCTGTGGCTGTGGTGACTGCTGCGATAGATTCTGCGGGGAGTGGTTGAATGAGTTGTGTGAAGTTGGCGGAATTGTGAATGCCGTATTAATGGGTGTTGGAATGACATTTGAGCCGAAGTTACTATGTGATGGGTACTCTTGATCCTATTTTTTTTTTTTTTAATTTTTATAAAAATATTTTGACTTTATTTACGTATTAAAAAAAAAACAAAAAAATAAACTTACCATGAGGCCCACTTTCATATCGCGGACTTGCATTTTCAATTTCTCCAGCACATCATTGTGCTGTTGCTGCAGGTTTGGTATGCTATGCAGGCCACCCATACTCATGAAGTTTCCTAGCGCACCCAGCGGATGATTCACTCCAAACTGTCCATGATGGCTATATGGACACGAAGTTGGCCTTAATACATTATGAATCATGTCTCAATGCTACAATAGACAACTATACATACCTCATTGGAATTTCTGAATTGTGTTGTTCGGGGCTCCTGCCACCTCCCAGTCCTACATAGTCCATGGTCATTCCATTGACCATTGAGGCGTTTAATCGACTGTGGTTTTCGTCATCCATTGATTCACAGTCTCTCATGTCGTCCTCAGAGTGTTCGTCGTTGGACTGCAAATGAATATAGATAAGAAGGAAGAGAAATATTAAAACACATCATGTATTCGTACGTATATATAGGAGATTCTATATAGAATTATTTCTTCGATTTATTGGTACATTTATTGGAACAAGCTGGCTATGATTACGATTGCACCATTTGGAGCAACATGATGCCAGATCAATATTTGACTTTCATCGTTTTGTCAACGTTAGTTTTAGTAGTTTAATTTTTTGTACAACATAAAAATGCTTGCTGCGACTCAATCGAGTCATTTGTTTATAAAAACTTAGATTGGTAACGCATGGCTGGCAAAAGGAAATATGGTTTGGTAGTAGCGTTTTCATGTCCCGTCCCGGTGATGCATTTTAATCAGCAGAGAAAGGAACGAATGGAGATATTGATACATCTCCATAATAATAAAATAGAAATAAATAAAGCAATTGGACACAGAACACGATGATGTTGTTGATGCAAAAAACTTTATTTTTTTTCTTGCTTAATTAATTTATATCGTTTACAAGGTGAATTCAAGGTTCAATATATGTATATGTACATAAGTAGGCACTTATGAATAAATGTTCTTTCTGATTTTATGAGACTTTGAGTGATCAATGCAATAGACACCTATTGGGTGATTTCTTTTTAGAAGAACACCATAATATATGACATTATTAAACCCTTATTGATTACACTTTTTTAATATAAACAATAAAAATAAAAATTAATTTTATTGATTTTGTACCTCTTGCGCGTTTCGATACTTATCTAAAATCATCAGCGAACACGACTGATGAAAATGAGTGTCACCTTCATTTTACAGGTTATGTGGTCCAAAATAAGATCCAAAATGCAAGTCATTGTTTTGGTTAAACACGAATTAGAAAAAAGATTTGACACCGATTTGTACGGACAAGAGAACAAAACAAAAACACGAAAAATTAACTTGTGCAATGGATGCACTTGTCAGGGCGAGATGAAAGCTAGCTTTCATAAGCATCCAACCGTCTCGCATCATTCACTTGTCGAACTAATTTTCTTTTGTTATATTAAAGTGGTCGTTAGTTAGTACATGATTAGCTAGAGCTGAAGTTGTTTGTTTTTATGTAGGTGATATGTCCTTTAACGCGTTTCAATACTTCTTTTTGTTTGGCCGTAGTAATACAAAAACAATTTTGGAAATTTCTCATTATTTTGCCTTTAATATACTACTTTTTTTAAATCATGTGGATAGTAAAAACAAATAGCTGTTGTTTGCATGTCACCATTTTTGAGACACCTAATTAACCTTTTTGTCTATTTCGTATGTATGATTGCGTATTCTGAAGTCATGATTTCGCTCCAAATCAGGATTTTTCTAGAACTATAATTTTGTTTTCTAAAAATGCAAGTTCCGTGCACGAAGTTAATGTTTTAGTGAAATTACTTAATTTTAGTGAAGCATCGTACTTTGATTATTGATATTGAAGTTTGATTGAACTTGAACTTCTTTCCATATGGCAAAATATCCTATTTTTGCTTGTTGGTTTTCAGATTGCGGTTTTGAATAAAATAGAAAAGTTTTGTTAACTAAATTTTTAACAATTCTAATTTTCCCCTTCAACTTTACTGAGGTTCTTGGTAAAATAACTATAGTTCAGTGGGATGTTTTGAACTATAAGCATGAGCACATTGGTGTCTTTCGATTATGATTAATATCACTCAGAGAGAATTTTTGGCCAAAAGAGTTGAAAAGCATCCATGCCAAATCTAAAAAAAAATAATGTTTTCACTGTTTTTGAAAAACATAAAAATATATTTTTCAAAAAGTGGCTCAAAAATTATGGATTCAAATACTCAAGAATATTACAAAACATTATTATTAGACCCGTCCGTGTGTGTTTTTTCAAAGTTATAGAACTTTAAGCTGGCAACGCTTTGTTAACTAGACGCCATTTTAATAGCTGTTTAGTAATTTGTGTTCAGTTTGGTTTGGCATTTTAAAGTGAATAGACTGCCACCTGAACAACGCTTCCATATTGTGCAAATTTATACCGATCCCGATTTGCTGTGCTTTATGAGCTGGTGGAATTACCATGCTGGCCAGAACGTTACAGTCAATGGTGACCGCTATTGAGTCATGATTACTTGAATTGGCCCCCAAAATCATGCCATAAAACGCCGCTTGACTCCCTTCTGTGGGAATGTGTGAAGTCGCTAGTCTACGGCGATAAGCTCGAAACGATCGACCACTTGAAAGGAAGCGTTATTACCGATATACGGCCATTAAAGGTGGTAACAAATATTAAGTGTAACAACCATACAAAAAAAAATGATACCAAATGCAAAGTCCTGAAAAAATGATTTTCATTATGATTTTCAGGGATTTTTTGAGCTGCAAAAAATTCTTGTGTATTCATATTGACATATGCTGAAAGTATTTTAAAGAATTCAAGATTTTTTTTAGCAAATTATCTCTTTTGATTCAGGATCGAGCTTCACTCTGCTGTTGAAACCAACAGATGCGTTCTAATGCGAAATAAATAATTAAAATAATTCGCATATGCTTAGCTGGACTTAAGCATGAGGTGATAAATTCGGAAAAATACTTGTTTAATTAAAGATGGTATGTATCACTTTTGAACCTGGCCCACTGTTAGGTATGTTCCTCTAGCTTCTAGTTGTATTCGAAAATTCAAATGATTTTCTTCTTTATTAAATTTGACATAAATTATATTGTCCCAAATACCTGTTTCTATATTTACCTACCTACTTTACCAATAAAACTTTAAAAAAAAATTAAACACATGTTATTACATTCATTACAACCACATATGTGCATAAGTAATAAAAGTTGTAAAAGCTATTGTCAACAGAAAAAATAAAAATAATAAATCCTTAAAAAATATGATAAGAAAAGAATATAAAGATTCGAATATAATTTAATTAGTTTTTAATGTTTACAAAGAAAATTCCCGATACTTATTTGAATATACATACGTATGTATATTACGCGATTGTAATTTTGTAATAAAATAAAAAAAACTTATATAATTTGTATAAAATATCTCATTGTGTATTTAAAAAAAAATCGTTTTTTTTTTAATGTTTTCATGACAGCACTGATTTATGAGTGTTGTCGCATTAATGCCATCGACGACTAGCAGGGTAGCTGACATATTGCAATTAAAAATAAAAAAAATCTATACCTACCTGCATTCAGTTCACGGAATAATATTAACAAATGAAATAAATTTATTTCTTATCTTTGTAATTAACCTTTGCTGGTGATGACTCTATATTATACCTGGGTGCATTAAATTGCTTTATTTTCATGCACGTCTTTGCGAAATCAAATTGATTTGTTAAAGTAAATTAATATAAAAAGTCATATAAAATGTTGTTGGGTGCTAGCTATTAGCATTTAGCATTTGAAAATAAATGGCTTTTTAAAAAGATATCATTTTTTTTAAGCTAAAATTACGCATCCAAGTATAAGATATGGAGGTAATGGTAATGGGCACTGTAATCAATCAAAACTTACTTAGTTTGGTAAAAATAGTTAAATATTTAAGGCTTAAGTTTCTTAGTATAATTAAGAATTTTTAACTTGAAATTTTGATGCCTTAAGAAGTCAGTCAGATAGCACAACCAACACTATTGTGTATTGCGAAAGAAAGACGGGCGTAAACACTTCTGGAACAAACAATTGCAACGGTACCTCCATGAAACAATCAAAAACCGGGCATGCCTGTCGCTGTTTTCTAAGGGCAATTCTGTGAACCCCAAAGATGAAGCTTTGAGGTAGGAGATTTGTGGTGACAGTGAAGATCGTGACAATCGTATGTAGTTGAATACGGAAGAAAATCCGAATCATATCAGTAATTCGTTTGCATGATCCAAATTCTCCACAAACCTTCTTCTTCGTTAACGGTTGCCTTATGATCTAGTGACTCGTAATTGGAGACTGCGACCTCCACTGCACTTCTGCCACTCCATTTCCGGAACAGGTATTGAGCTAATTCTGTAACCATTTCCCTCGAGTCAAGTTCTCTGATGCACATCTCCTCAAATTGCGAACTTTTCGGTATTCCGCAGCCAATCTTACCTTTTTTAACTTGCCCGTACACGTACGTCGTACATGTCTATGAATATCCACGTGTAGACTTTTGGAACTCCTCGTTGCTGATAATTCAAAATCAACATCAACACATACAATATGCCAACCTCTTGAGGAATCCCGATACTTTTCGATTCTGGTACTTATATAACAAAATAATCCTACACTGGTCGACAGACAGCTCATAGATCTCCATGGTGTGTGACAGCATTGTGATTGAACCGTAGCTTTCGCAATATCGCGTATCACCCTTCCCTATGCAGATTGGAAGAAATCAACTCTCCTTTCACTAATTGGCCATGGCCCAGACGAGTTTCCCTTTGATTTCTGGAAAAAGATAGAGACAAGGGTAAACCCCTTGTTAGTAAAGAGTAGACTACTTGTCTCCAATCTCGTCTGGCCCAATCACTTTTTCCTTTTAGTAATTTTTCGACTCGGCGAATTCTCCATTGTTAGGTGCAGCTATTGAAAAGTGTAGCCTATGAAACATTTTATTTAAAAGTCTTTCACAATACTATCACCATCTGTGAACAATTCTGTCGTCATCCACATGGAGTTGGCTGCGTTGAGCGTTTTCTAATTGCGCTTCAATTTTAAAATATTTGCGCCCTTTAAAATGGTTGGCATCTCACAGTTTTTGAGTAGCATGATTTGCACCAACAGGTTTTGCAGTTTCTAGCAGTGGAGTTTCAGGTATTGAGCAGCGTTTTGAATCTTCTTAATTACTCTCCCAAACCAACATAAAACATTCGCTGGTTACGAAGAAACAACGCACGTTACTGTCGATGTTGTTGTTTCGTTTTCGTCAGCGAATGTTACGAGTAGTTTCGGAAGTCTTAATTTTGAAGTCTTTCAAAAGTTTCAAAATTGAGGTTTCGCCCACTCGTCAAGTTCGTCAGAAAGAATTATATTATTCTAGGGCTACAATATTAGTTTAGGCCAAAGGCAGAAGAATGCACAAAGAAATTGAGCTGAGCCCTTTTTTTGATCTTCATTCAACCATTTTTGGTTTATTCATCTGCAAATACGTTTTCGTGTTTATTATGGTGTCCTGACTTCTAGGACCCATCTTACGGTTAAGGCGAATCAATATCAATCAATTTTGAATTCATTTCGCTTTCGTTTGAAATTGTACACTTCTTTTCTTTTTAATTACCTATATATACCAACACAATGGGTCTTAGGGTGGCCTTAAAATGTGTTTTATCTTAATTCATAAAACAATGGACCGTTTTTATTTTTGTATTTATTTTTTTTTCATATAAAACAACATACGAGTACCTACCTAATATGCATTCTATTTTTCTTAATTTCTGGGAATTCTCCAAATTCAATTGACAATAATATTAAACTCTCTTAAGTGGTTAATAAAAACATGTGCTGCTCTCATGTTTGGGATTATTTTATAGGTAGGTAGTTTTTGAAAAAAAAAAAAACAATAAATGTCACTCGCAGTCAAAAACAAAGGACCATGAAATATCCAGACACAAATAATAATAATAGGTACTTGTCTCATGCGCAAAGAACCTTTTGCCAAAATTCCCGGAAGTATTGATTTGTTTTATGATCCTTCCATCATGAAAAACGATACCGCCAGCTAACAGCCAGTCACCACCAATATGTTAAATGTTATTGAAACAAAATGAACGATTTTATCTGAACTAATCTAACGCCACTGTTTGAAGTTGAAACGGCGGCAGCAACAACAAGTAGTAGCAACAGCTCATTTTTCTATATAAAATGCATACAATACTTATCTTGAAATTGAGTACATATTGCTATCTATACGAGTGAATAAATTAAATACAAAGATACATTTATAAGCTCTCTCTGGTTGCAATCTGCAACTGCAGGGAATATAAATTATACGAATAAAAAAGGCGGAGCTTACTTCGTTTCTCACATCTCTTACTAATACTACCAGTTTATTCGCTTTATTTATTATCCGCTTAATTTGCTTCGCTGTTGAATCTTTTCTATACTATAGGTACTGCTACTTTAACAATTGCTTTTTATTCATACGCGATCTGCGAGTAATTGTGCTATGCTACTTGCGCATCGTACCCGCAGGGAATACACGTTTATCGTACCTATAGATAGGTGTATACCTATTGATATTGTTTTTAAAATTGTTTATTGGTATTCATAAGATATTTTGAAATGTAGTCTGCAAATTTTTGAATTTAATATTTTATTTTTCGTCATTCTTTAAAATACCTGTCAATTTATTCTATATAAATTATAATCAATTGTAGGTAACTAACAAAATATTGTAGCTACTATCAAAATATTAATCAAAGCTACTTATAATAGGTAGGTAGTAATCGTTGTTAGTTTAATGTAGGTATAGCGGGGGAACCTGAAATTTCCTATCTTCACAAAATTTGAAACAAGGGTATTTATGATCTTCGGGAACAGCCAAACTCTCTTCGGGTTGCTGTCTTAAAAGTTATTTGATCCAAAACTTAGACAACATCCTACCGGCGTCAATAGACATTTTTTTGACAAGTAGTTTTAGCAATCATTGAACTTTGGCTCGTCATTAAAAAAAGATCTGTGAGAAATGTAAAATTTTGTTCTGCCAAACATTATATAAGTATAAGTACCTACTAAGTTTTATTTTGGTCTAAAATAATATCACCTTAAAATTATCATTAAAATATTGCAATGATGACTTTCATGAGTATAGCTATTATGAACACGCCTAAATTATTAATTTTAAAAGGAAATGTCCGCATTCATTAATATTCTTGTTTGGTAGACTTGTATTCATTGAGAAATTTGTCAAGAAACATTATCAAGGAATCGCACAAAGTGTAGATATATAATTAAAAGGACCGACTTGGAGCAGGGCCTCAACAAACATGCTTCTCCTAGCTTGCTCGGTCGCCAGATAGTTGCCTCCAGTCCTCCACCTGCGACCGCCAACCATCTGTATCATGGTATTCTACGACTGTACCACGCACCGTCGCGTGAACGCGACGTGCGTCACTTCGGATTAGAACGGTTCTGGCAATCTTCTGAATACAATAACTAGGTTAATTGATTTTCAATTTTTTGAATGTCACAACGTAAATCTCTACATAAGTACCTTAGAACATTGCTATCTCAAAAAAAGTAGTTATTGCAATCAGGGGCTGATATTTTTTCCTCCAGTCTTCATCTATGCAGATGGGACCGGATAGTTTTCCTTTCAAAAAATCCTTAAGCATTCTCCTCTTTTTTTAAAGAACCGGGATGATAAGTGATTTATAAAGGGGAATTAATGGCGGTAGCTACGTAGACAAGGTCGTTTTGCTTCTTCAACCTAGGATTGTCATGATCCTGAGTGTCTTTACTGGGACTACACCTCTCCCCACAAGTGGAGCTGTGGACTTGTGGAGTTCACCGGGTTTACCTCAGAAACCATTGACAGGCTTCCCGATTTTGGATTGTCCAATATCTGAGGCTAACTTAATACCAATGTAGTTAAATTTGTTTGATCCCACAGTTATTGGCGAAGTTCTTAACAAGTTAAGGTTATAACTGTCTATACAGACATCCTGTGACTGAGTATTGAGTATGATTTCTTGATGACAGCGACAGCCTACATCTTCTTCTTACGCCTCGAAGCTTACAAACACGCCACCGATATCACGCTGTGTAGAAATAGCTGGTTCCTGTGACTCCTTTCGATCTGAACACAACAACAAGTGAATGGTCACAGGATTCGCCATTTAGACCGATTTTTACAAATGCGCACAACTGAACCAAAACAAAAAGCTAATGATATTACCTTCATTTACAATGCTCATCCTTCTAACCAAGTCATGTTCTGCCACACCAGAAGCTTTGTCGAAATTAAGCCTATAGATACTGATATCTTCAATTCATCCGGGTTAAGTGGACAGAAATGTTGCGGAATTTGTATTTTCATCATTGATTGCTGTTTTGAAAACCTGTTTTTAACCTGATTTCTGCTACAGAATCGTCCTACTCCCTCTTTTTCTTCTTCTCTCCTGCCTGGCTATTCTGTTGCAAGTGATGCAATTGAACCCTCTCACTCAGACAGAGAGATGAGCAGGCGGACTTAGAAGCACTTCGCAAATAACGGTCGGAAAGGAATCTGCACAACTGGGGAAGAGTTGGAGAGCGCTGAAATGCATCTCCAGGGACCGTAGGACTAGTGGAGGCCGCAAAAGGAAACAAATGGACATAATAACTAAAGATGTGCTTACCGGCACTCATCGTCAAACCAAAAGTTTCGTTGTGGTGAAGCGTGAAACCCAGCACTTCTTGGCAACTATAAAAAGCTTTATTTGTCAATTTTAATTTTCTAGTTTATTGAGAAGAATAACTGATATTCTCTTTATGAATTATGCTCAGGTATCTCAAAAATCCGATAAACAATTTTGGAAATATTTGACCCACATAATGTCCTCAACTTAACCATTCATTTGCTCCTGAATTTGTGAATCAACGCCCTCTACACAAAAATGGGCCATCTCATTTTTTATCTCGGTATTTTAAGCTTAAAATACTTTTTTTTGTTTACATGTGTATTAAGGGCTATTTACTCATGTGACAGTTTAAATAGAACGTAAATATCTAAGTTTCGTATGAAAAATAAAAATAGTCCACTCCTGATTTCGAACATACTCGTACAAGTACATGTTTGCAAAAAAGCAAATCTCTACCAGCAAAAATCCGCTAACAAACCAGTAGCAATGATTAAGCTAAATTTCATATCTAATTCAAATTTAATCAAATACTTCCGTGACAATCTTGTTAGGTTCAATGAAATTATTATTAATCCATGATGCATATATGCGGCTACCCCTATTCGCACGTAATTAACTTTCTCCCATAAAAACACAACTCCAAAATTGATGATGATTTTAAAAATTTCCTTCGCCTCATCAATTTATGATATATTTAAAAATAAATTGAAAAACATCTACCATCACCCACTCGTTGCAAAAGTCAATTGACACAATCTGGTGGTGGTGCATATAGAATAGGTCAGTTCAAGCGTACATAACATTTTTTTGAACTCAATTTTACAGTTTGTGGGAAACGTCAAAACTTCGAATGACAATAAATAAAAATGTCAACTTTATCTCATAGTTTTAATCAACACAAGAAAAACACCCTCAGAGTTCTATATTTATGCTGGTTGGTAAAATTTCGCACACAATAAGTATATATTGTGACGTCTCTGTCCTACGGGCGGTATCTATAGATGCCTACAAAAAAAATTATTTAAGTCGATACCCCGCTCAAAGGTCATTCATTCATTTAACTTCAAACAACAACACCTTCCTACCTGTTGTCATCGAGCTACTTCGGGATCGGATACTGAAAGTGGCTTCTATTTTGCTTATACAAGAGTAGGTTAGATATAGTTGGTGTTCGAAAATCTTCTCACTCCGCATTGTATACTCGGGTGTCGTCGGGTCGGGGGTAGAGCACGTGCTGTGCGCCAGCACAGAAAGTTCCCACATTAAATCTTCTCGCGCTGGGTGCCACAAATCACACCGATTCCATTATCTTTTCGCCTCCCGTTGGAGCCATGAAGCCATTCCACACACCATGGCCACCACATATTATATGGAGCAAGAGAGAGTATACATACATATATATAGTTGTAGTATACCCTTCTGGCTTGGTGGTGCCATAAATAGTCGACAATCTTGCTCATTTAAGAGGCAGAGGCACCATCACGTTCAACACATGTGTCAAACTTAAGGAGGCAAGTGAGGGTTCATTTTGGTGTTTTTTTTTTTCATTTTTTTGTGTGATTTGTTTTTGAAAAATGTCTCAAAACATTTCGGCTGGTAATTTGTTGATTTGATGATGGGGCTTTATATTGCACCTGCTGTGCAGCTATCAAAAGCTCCATATTTCCCTTGGAATATTGTTTAAAGATTTTAATTTCAATTTCAACAACCAACGCAAGTAACACAGCAGGCGATCTCTCTAAATAATGCAAAATTAACGGAAACTGTTGGAATCGAAATCGACATATTAGCGCCAAATGGTGTTGAAAGTCATCGACGATATATGGAAGGTATAGGTGATGCAGATATCGATACAACTATGTATGCGTATATTTGCATTTCATCGCAGCATGATGCAGTTGTTGATGTTGATGGCCTTAATTAAAGCATTGATCGTGAGTTGCTATAATTTAATTATTATTGCAGATCAAATAATATTGTTAATATACTGTTATGATCACAAATAATCACATGTGGGTAGCTATAGATAATGTTTAAATATGCATACATATATGACTTTTGTGTAACCTTTGTAAGAAACTAGAGCGGAATTGACACGCTAATGTATTGCGATAGTTTTTTTTTTTTTTAATTTTCTTCGTTTTGTTTATTAAGCCCGAAGTCGTTATTCCTTATCCTGGAATCAATATTTTAACGTGAGAAGACTTTTTGATTAATTTTGCTTGAAATATCAAATTGTCTGCAAAACAACTTGCCTTTTAATATACATACATACATACCTAATTGTAGAGTAAAGGCGGAACTATATGTAATTGCCGGACCCCTCGCCAGCGCCAACGTTAATGGTCGTACGAAATTAAACGTTTACATGCATTTATAAGACGCGCTCATAATTGCGATTTGATTTCTCCCTTGTATGACTTTTCTTTTAAGTTCTTCCTTTTCCTTCGAAATCTTTGGGTTTTATAAGCTTTTTACACATTTGGGAGAATTTTTATGTGAGATTAAATAAATCGAAAAAAAAGTTAATTTCGGGTCTTTATAAAGCTCTATTGTACCTATACAGTGATGATCCCCTGGATCAAACAAATGCAAAGAAGCCCGGATTTAATTGAACTTCACCAATAGAATTTGAATCAATCCAAAACCGGGAGGCCTGATGATTTTTTTCGGATTTCAAAGCTGCTATAGGTGAATCACTGGAATGGAAGAGTTATGGTCCCAGTAAAGATTATAGTAATCCACGGTTGAAGAAGAAAAAGAACTAGAAGAACTTCACTGTGTAAGGATTTAGGAGATAGCTTATGCAAATTGTAGCAGATCTTAAATTTTGGCATTGTTAGGATCGGACATGAAAAAATCGCTCCTGGAAATTACGACAAAATTTAATTTTTTTTTGGAAAAAACGCCAGACAAATTTCAATACAATTCAATAAATTTCTGTTGTTTTTTTGTCGTAGAAAAATTCCTCTGACAAAGCCGCAAAGCAAAATTAGTTGAATTTTCATTTATACCTGATCAGCTATATATTTCAGACTTGGAAAAAGTGAAAAATTTGAAGAAAACTTGGTGGAAAAGTACTCTTACCATAATAATCAAATTATAGATGCAAAAATGCTTATTTTGAAATCTGCCAAACGCATTTTTAGAAAAATAAAGTTTGAAAATCATAAAAAACAATATATATTATATTTTCAAGAACAGCCCTGGTATTTCAAATTTGATTGTTCGAAAATCCAATGATTGTCAAAGTTATTAATGATTTTTTACTTAATTTATTAATTTTTCTCTATTTTTGTTGGTTTGAGTCATTTGAAAAATTATTGATATTTGAAGTCAGTTTGTTTAATTGAGATGTTATTTTTGGGTTTTGTAAAGGTTTGCCAACGACAACGCCGTTTTTCCAACCAAAAATGATAAGTGAAAAATCAAAATAAAATATTTACATATGTACATACATATTTCGTATCTGCACTGTAAAAAAATATGTCGTTAGTTTTGAATGGATGTAGGACAATGGACAACATCTGCTGGGGTTTTCTAGTCTAAAATAATGATCAGTAGGTAGGATCAGTAATTTTTTTATTGAAATTAATCATACAAATTAAAGGAACAAACTTCTACAGGGGAAGCATATTGCAGTTTATGCTTGTTTTTCTTTTTGCTTTCATTTTATAAAACATACCTAAGAATTTTTTACTTCCGACTGTAGGTAGGTACTACAGAGAGCAAGTTTTGGATTCGTAAAAAATTCAGACTTTACACTACAATGATAGAGAACGCATAAAAAGTGGGGTTCCGCAATTCTGTCTGTCTGTCTGTCTTGTCTGTTTGTATTTTTCTAGCTCCAAACATAACGGTACTTTTCATAATGTTATTTATCCAAAAAAAAAATTATTTGATGAAATATTTTTTGTTCTTGCTTCGGCAGAACATATACTAAAATTGGAACGATACAGAGAAGATTAGCATGGCCCCTGCGCAAGGATGACACGCAAAATCGTGAAGCGTTCCACATTTTTGTTACAGATTGGACAGATTGTCTGAGAAGGGTGGAGGTGTATGCATCTTCGTAAACAAGTCTGTGAAACATAAATTAGTTCCAATTACTAAAACTCACTTGATAGAAACATTGTCAATTGAAGTTGAATGTAGTCCCACAAAAGTATACAAAATTATTGCTGCTTATTTTCGTGGCGGTAGTAAAATTACTAATGAAAAAAAACAACAATTTAAATCTGACATCTTGAAATTTATAAGAACAAACGAAAATTATATCTTATGCGGAGACTTTAACTGTCGCCATTTCTCTTGGGGCTGTGTTCGCGCTAATGCTTGGGGAAACATTTTGTCAGATCTTAAGGTCTTCGAAGATTTCGATATTGTTTTTCCTTCTGAGCCAACTTATTATCCTTCCAATGGTAGAGGACATCCGTCGACCTTAGATCTGATACTTTCAAATACAATTGACAATGTTTCTCGCCCAATTGTCATAAATGATCTTTCATCCGATCACAAACCTGTTGTTTTTTATCTTAATGAATCATTCACCACTGCAGCTCCAGCTGAAAACTATAATTTCAATCGGGCTAACTGGAAAAAATTTAAACGTTGCGTAAACGATTCTCTTTCTGGCTTTTCTCAACCCTCTACCTTTACGTTAGAGGAAATTGATGATAAAGTAAATGCATTTGAATGTTCCATTAATGTGGGAGTTAAAGCGTCTGTCCCTTTGCTCTTTGCCTCCCATAAAAACAATAGCGAAATTTCATTGCTAACTAATGACGTACGAAGGACTATAACATTTAGGAACTTAATTCGTAGACGTTATCAAAGATCAAGAGACTTATTTCTAAAATTTCAATTGAATTTGCTTAACAAACTAGTCATAAAAAAAATGCAGGAAATACGTAATAAAGACTGGAATCGAATGTTATCCCAAATTGACAAACATGACCAAAAAATATGGAAGCTTTCGAAGATTTTTAAGAAAAAAAATAAAAGAATCCCATACCTTGAATGTAATGGGCAAATTCTTCATACAAATGAAGAGAAGGCTACTGAATTTGGTAAATATTTTCTTTCTGGTCACTCAATAACAGATAGCTTTAGTGACATTCAAACCAAAAAATTAGTACAAAATAGTATTAACACTATTAATCTATCTTCAATAGAAATCAATAATATCCTTATACCAGTATCTCTTGTTAAAGATACTATTTCTTCTATTCGAATAAAAAAAGCTGCTGGTAATGATAAAATTTCAAACAGGGTCATTAAAAACATACCAAAAAATGCTGTTCAGTACATAACATCCTTATTTGAAAGTTGTCTGCGTCACGGATATTTTCCAAGAAGATGGAAGATCGCGGAGATCATTCCCATAGCTAAACCTACTCAACCATTGACGCAGGCGTCTAGTTATCGCCCAATAAGTTTACTCAGCTGCTTGGGCAAACTTTTTGAAAAAATTATCTTTTTAAAGATGAATGACTTTGTAGAATCAAACAACCTTGTTCCAATCGAACAGTTTGGTTTCAGAAGGGAACACTCGACGACTCACCAACTGAAGAGAATCACAAATATAATAAGTGAATCACTTTCAAATAAAAAATCCGTAGGTATGGTTTCGTTTGACATTCAAAAGGCATTTGATAGTGTTTGGCACGATGGCTTGCTTCACAAACTATTTACTCAAAACTTTCCTACCTACATTCTAAAAATCATCCAAAGCTTTCTAACTGATAGGCTTTTTTATGTAAAAATTTCCTCTGAATCATCTCCCCTGTTCCCCATAAAAGCGGGCGTTCCACAAGGTTCAACCTTATCGCCCCTTTTATATAATTTATATATTGCTGATTTTCCAAGAGATTTACACTGTGAAAATGCCTTTTTTGCTGATGATACGGCTATATTCTGCAATTCAAATGATTGTCAAAGTATATTAACGAATTTACAAAATGCTTTATTTAATATCGAAAATTATTTTCACAGGTGGAAAATTAAAATAAACCCATCGAAATCTCAAGCTATATTTTTCTCACGAAAGAGGAAAGCCTCAAATCTACCTCAATATAATCTGTCGATCTGTAACACTCCAATTGAATGGACAACAACAATAAAGTACCTTGGTATCACTCTCGATAAGACGTTAACATTTTCAAATCATATTACTACCTCCATCAAAAAAGTAAATGTTTTAATAAAAATTCTATATCCACTTTTAAATAAAAACTCTTACCTAAGCAAAGATAATAAGCTTCTTCTTTATAAAGTTGTCATCCTACCTTCATTAGTATATGCTTCTCCTTGCTGGTATAAATGTGCCGAATGTCACCTGAAAAAACTTCAAATTTGTCAGAACAAAACCCTAAAAATGATTATGAATCTTCCATGGCATTTTTCCACACTAGCACTGCATGATATAACAAAAGTTTCAACAATAAAGTCTAAGATTACAACTCTTTCAAATAAATTTGAAAATAAATGTTTGAGTCATGAAAATTCATTAATAAATTCACTTGTATGAACATACTGATTTAGTGTAAGTTATTATTAAGTTAGTTTTTAAGATTATTTTATTTATAGTTTTTTTTTTTTTTTTTGCATCTATTGAGTTTTTTGTCGAAATTTTTCTCATAATAAACTCCACTTTCATAAAATTTTTATATTATAAAACTTTAGTTGCTAAGAATCATTGTAATTCTAATCTCTATAATGTTAAAAATTCTCTAATATGTATCTCGATTTCACTGAAGAATAAATAAATTGAATTGAATTGAATTGAAATATTTTTTTTGAAACTCAATACATATACATATATTGAAAACGGGTGTAGGTATATTGTTTTTCAGATTTTGTTTTTAAGTGCATATTTTTAAATCATAAGAGCCTTAATATCATTTTTTAAAATTTATTTTACTAATTAAAAATTACTTCTCTACATCAGATGGCATCTTTAACTTTGAGCTCAAACTTCTTTTCTGCCTTTTTTTAGCAATTCAAATAACAGTTTTTATTCTTTTAAATGTTTATATTGACATTCATGTTATTGTACGTAAGTACATACTTCAACATAGGAGCAAGTTTGTAAGATTCAGAAGTGCATTTTATTTTTTTTTTATTTTATAAAATACTAGCGGGCCAACCCCGGCTTCGCTCGGGCAATCAACTTTAGACTTCCTAAACAATTGATAAAAAATCATCTTAAATATCTTAAACTAAGGCGCGCCGTTTGTGCAAAGTTACTGTAAGACCTCAAAATTTTAAAGTTCTAGAATTTATTTAAATTTGATATATTAGAAATTTATTTATACCTCAAAATTGAAAAGCGATATCCCAGAATAGACTACCCTGGCATCCTCTTACAACCCCGGTGGATATTGCAGTACGCTCATAAAAAAGAAGAATGGAAGTTCTAAATTTTGACTGTCTAACGCCTCTATCAGTTTACTTGCTGACCTGGCCCGGGTGTAAATGCACAAAACGCTGTTCTTGGCTTTGTTAATTTTTTATATTGTTTGGAGGCTTCGGACGCATTCTGAAATTGTACTCGGTTTCATCGCAATTAAAATACGACTTCTTTTGCTTTAATCGTTCGCAATCATCTTCGTTTTTTTTTTCTTCTTCTGGAACCAGTTTCGTCGAAGATTTCTTTGATTGTTCGTATGTAGAATGGAGTTTTTAAGATCTGGACAGGACCGACCTTTGCCCCAGGTTGAGTGTCAGTCATCTTCAGAAGATTGTTTTTATTTTCTCTTCATGAGATTCTGGAGCTTCGATTTTGATTTGATTTTGGTCGCTTTTGAATAAATTTATTTTTATTGTATACTTACGAAACTTTTATCAATTTTTTTTTTCGATTCAGTACCTATAGTGCTAAGTTTTTAAATTCTGGTAAGCGATGGAAGGCACTGTCACCTTTCAACTTTTATCTGTCACCTTTCACCTTATATATGTCATGATATTGTACGTAACGAAATTGGTTCTTCCAAATCTTGGAAAAAACCAAAATTGTATATATGTACCTAGGAAATAAGAAATAATAAAACGTTTAAACGATTATGTTTGGTCTTCAAATTTCCAAAATTGATTATTTCGCTCTTCAAATTTTCAAAGTCTTGAAAAACCCAAAATTTACATGAATGAATGTAATGTAACGAAGTAAGCAGTAATAAACCGTACCTACCTTTCAACAATGTGGTACACAATTTTTTCTTTTTTTTTTTGTTGTATCTTGTGTATCTTTCCTTAAAGAATTGAATTTGAATAAATTTTTTAATTTAATTTTTTGTGACAACCGAACTGATTTTTTTTTATTTATATTTATGTAGATTTTTTGATAAATATAGTTCTTAGTGAGTGTTATTTTTTTATGCCCAACGTACACCATAGTTTTTTTTTGTTTTAAGTATATATAAACATTACCGTATTCGAAAGCAATGTTGTGTCAAAATTTCAAAGCCATTGGTGAAGAACTTTCGGAGATTAGCGGTTAGGAACAAACGAACATTTACATTTTTATTTATATATATTTCAAGCTTGTATTTAATTGCATTAATTTTGCTCACTTGTCTTTATGAGGTTGTTTTTCTGTTGAAAACTATGTTAGTACATGATTCTCTTCGTTGTGAAACTACATACCTATAAATGTACATATAATATATGTAGGTACGTACGAGTAAGTACTTATGCATTTCTCATATGTTTTCATTAAAAATAGAAACAAAAGTAGCGTAGGTACAACCTATAAAATTCTTTTATTGAATGTCGGGAATTAGAAATGCTTACAGACATAATAAAACTGATGCATAGGTATATGAAAACCAATGTCAGCTTAACACCCCATTAGTTGATATATTTTAACTAATAGATATGTGTAGATATTTTCAACAAAAAAAAATTATTCTAACGACAAGAAATGTATAAATAACTTTTGATGAAATCTCTTAATTAAGAGATTAAATAAGAAATGTAAACTATGTTTCTTTTGACAGCATTATTTTTTCAAAAAAAAATTGTCTTGAGTTACAGTTACATAGGTAGGTAATTCATTATCAACAAAACTAACTTTTTTTGTAAATTTTGGCTAACTATCAATTTTTTTATTTTTTGAACAAGAATATTACTACTTTTGAATAGATTTCCGAATTGATATTGCGATATCAATATATGTAATGTTCAATATATGTAATATGAAATATACAGGTTGATGTGGTATTAAGGTGTGACAAATATAGAATTTGAACCGAATTGCTCCTTTCCCCTGTTTAGAAGGGAGGGGTTATTAGGTACATTGGAATACTCTTAATTACAATTTTTGTGGGATAACGGGTTTTTCAAAATTGATACTCAAACAAGACTTGTCAATTTTTTAAGTGGTATTTTTTTAAATCATTTTGTTCGTCAATGATAAATTTGTATTCCTTGTTATGAAAGTCATTTTTTTTTGTACAAAAAAAGAATTGTTTAAAATTATTAATTAAAAAAAAAACGAAAGTTCCAGACAAAAAAAAATATTAATTCCACTTCAGGAAAAATTCCGAAAAAGTATAATAGCGGAAAATTTGCATAATGTGCATAAAATTTTTACAAAAGAACTTAAATTTTTTTTCTCTTTGAACTACCTATGAACAATTCGCCCGAAAGAAGCCAAGAAAATATTCGAAATAATTTGTTGTTGAATATTAAATAAGTTTAATAATTTTGAAGACTGGATTTGTGTGGCTCTTTATTTTGTGTGAAAGGTAGCTAGTTGATTTTTTAACTCAAGATTCAAGCCCAAGAAACCGAAATATACCTACGAAGAGTATCGTAGGGCAAAAAATTAAAATATTAAATTTGATAATTCAATATAAACATTTAGGTGAGACCGAAAAGACCGTGAAAAAGTATCTACCAAAACATGAGGTAGAAAGTGTGTTATGCACTAACGAAAAGTATAGCTTTACGAACACTTAAATGGAAAATAAAAATTCCCTGTAGGTATATTCGCTTAGTTAAATGGTAAATTTTCTAACAACCCTTCACTGTTTTGGGCGTATTCGGTTTGATTTGTTCTAGCGTGTTTGAAATTAATAATAAGGAGTTAATGAGTTAGAAAATTTTGTTGGTATGTTGGTATTACGCTAGAATCGAATCGGAAAAAACCCAAGCAGACGGAGGACCAATTCCGCAAGTGTAAATGATTCTTATATTTTGTTGCTATTCACCCGTGAAATACCTATGAATAAATTTGTATATACAGCACGTTATCCGTCAACAAAATGTGTACCTCACTGTTGCGGAATCGGAAGCGAAAAGACATAAGCCCCCAAAAAAAATTGATAACAAAAAACATTTCAATGAGTAATGTACCTACCCCAAATACCTATTATATTGTATAATTCGGAATCGGTGTACCTACAGCAAAATAAGGTAAGGACTACATTTCCATTTCGCCGATAAATGAAGAATATTTCATAAAATTATGTCAAACATAACACTACCCAAAAATTCTGAATTCTTAAGTAAATATATCCAAAAGGCGTAGTTTTAGAATTTGTGAACTTTTAAACACGGCAATTTCGGCGGATTGGCTTTGGTTCAACGCTAGTTTGAGCGCTGAATTATCTCTAATCACAAACTAAACCTAAAATAACCTGTTTTGAAATCTGAAGCACTGTTTAGATAGGTATTTGTTCAACTAGTCCAAAGAAGGTGTTGTATTATAATCAATCGTAATCAATCGTCCACAATTAGGAAATAGGTCATTTAATTTTCTGTTAAAAATTTAAATCATCAACAAAAAAAAAACGCAAAAGAATAATTTTGTAGGCAAGTGCGTCGAACTGTGCGAGCCATCTGTGTAGCCATCTACATCTTTATACAACACACCTTTTGTTACGAACATAGGTAGGTATGTATATCTATACTTACACTCATTCTAAGAATATACAATAGCACAAGTTATTTTACCTACCTACCTATCTATAATTAAATTGACAAATATTTGAATTATTGATTAATGTGATCTGTGCGCAGAAGAATAAATTGCCTACATTACCTTATTTATTTATTAAAGGGAAAAAGTGAAATCTGAAAACAGAAATTTTATATTTGCACAATTAATCAACGAGAAACGTTTTTATTCTCCTCAACTTCATCTCCTGGTCAAACATACATATAAACAAGGCCACCAAATTCAATACGAACCAAAGTTGTACCTGACTGCATAGGTACTACCTATAGATATACAGTCATAATTGGTATAAACAAACTAAAGAGGTATTACAAAAATTTAATAATAATTAAGCTTTCCACACCACAAGCACAAATTGAACTCATCTCATCAGCCATTTTGTTTACTTACCACAAGTGAGTCATCTCCCAAGTCCGAATCTCTTTCCGCCGCATTATTTGATCGAATACAATCCATATTTAATTTCATTCGCCTTACGATAATAAATTTAAAGTGATCACACACCTTTCCCTGCACAAACAGACAATACAAAAAATAAAAACTATGGTAGGTAGGTACTTTATTGGGAGCGAGAGTGCGGTGTGAATCAACTGTTATGTGAAGAGAGTTATTTTGCCGTTATAAGTTTTAGCTTTTAGCACTGTGTCAAAGCAGTACGCAATAATCGATTTTATTCTTTTGTAAAACTTTTTTTTTCAATTATTTGATCGTTTTAGGAAAAAACACACACTTCACAATTAGACACCGGTTCTTTATAACAACCCCAACGAGATGCATCAAATTCTGTATATTTGTTATTTTTGTTGACGAGTTAATGACAGAGGGGGCATGCACTCACTAAAAATGACACTCGCTTCTGCTACTAATCCTTGGGTGTTATGTGATGAAGCATAAACAATCGCGGGCGAAGATGTCAATATATGTATATATTTTTTTGATGATATTTTCTTCTGCACGATGCAACCACTTAATTAAAAACAGATCACCTTAGAAAATTTTTCGACAACGATCCAGCGCGCACCCAAAAAATAATTGAAATGAAGAAAAAAAAAATTGCGGTTTGATTTGATATAGTAACGTCACTTAAATGGAATTATACCGTTCATCAATCACCACCTCTCCCGTGAGTAGGTTTATATCAATATCAAGATAAAAACAAACACTATCTTTTCAAGGGAAAAGCGTGAATCAAGAGGCAACAAAATGCCAGTGCGGATTTTGCAAACGATAAATTCTATTTAGAAGAACAACACACAACAATTCCGTTGTCAACTATCGTGGCCATACTCCGAAAACCGAATGAGAAAAGGAAAGAGAAGACAGAAGAGGAACAGCAAAACGATGGTCGTCATTGTGTTCCGAATCCCGATATCAATTTAACTTAGAGCTATGGGGAATATGATGGAATCGAATGATGTTTTGATTCGTTCATAGTTGGAATAATTGGAGAGGGCATCATTAAGTGAAAACGAGTGCGCAACATTGTTAGAGGGAGACAGGTAGAGGGATGCGACCTTTATGTAAACAAAATAATAATTGATTAGTGTGGGCTTATCGAATTATAGGGACATTTTGGCAAGTGGAACAATTGATTTACTACAACAAAGTATACAGACATACAGAGTATTCTCTGTTGTTGAGAATTTGGAAATTGGAACTTGTTTTATTTTTTCATTTTCAGAGTTTTGTGCTTAGTGCGCCTCTACTGTTTTCTTTTTTTTTATATTGTGTTGAATGAAATCGGGAAGTTTAATAATATTCCTCCTGTGCTGCTGTTGATGATGATGTGAATTTCTTTGGCCAATCCCGAACTGGTTTTCTATCTATGACGCCCTGTTTGATATGGGCGTGGAAAACATAATCAATTGAATTGGCACAATGAAGTGGGGAATTTGCTGCTCAAGGTGTTGATTTGATTCGTTGATGAAATAATGTAGGTATGTGTGCAGTGGAGGGCAATGAAACGTCGAAATAAAATGGAGGCTTTAGTTATAGGTATTAATTTGGAATAATTGGGTTTTTTGTTAAAAATCGAAAAAAGAGATGTAGGTATGCATAATAAACCTACCTAGGTAGGTACATGTAGCACAAAATTGACTACTAACTATACCTACTTCTTATAAGTAATGTGGACTCGAGCCTTACTCTAGGCAGCATTATCTTCTATATTCTCTCTGTTTCAACTGGATATCACCCGTGGGACTTAATATCTACCTAGGTAGGTACCTACCTACTTGGTTAGATACCTAACCTACAAAACTGAAGTTTTCGGAGCTATTACCCCCTTGCGGTGAACAGTGCCTTCACTACTCCTACGGGCCATGGTATGGTGTAAATTCGCTGTACGGTTTCTGGAGATGTATTATTTCAACTCTCTCCAACTCTTACTCAATTGTGTTGATTTGTTTTCAAACTTTCTTTCCAAGTTCTTCTGCGCGCCCGGGCCGAAGGAAATGAAAATGGATTGCCATGTCCTTCACTGTTTTCCTCTATCTACCTAATAATCTGTTTGAAGAAGTATACAAGAGAAATAGCAAAAGCATGATGTCAAACTTGACTCAAAAGCCCTTCCACACCGTCCTACTGAGTGTTTACACTTTACCTTTGTATATAAAAATTATAGTACTCTCATGGTGGAAGTCGAATGGGGCGACATCTAATGTATGCGGGCAACCCTTACTCTTTTTTTTTGCGGAAAGCTTATGGAGGTTTTAAATGATATTTATTGATATTTTTTGGATGCAATAATTCAAAAACTAGTCTCCTCTTGCTCCTACCACCAATTTTCGACGCTTAAAGACTCACCAAATCGAATTTTACACCTCACATTTTGCAGCGCCACCACCAGGATCCGGGCAACCCTAAAAAAAACTCGCCATGAGAGTACTATAGTTTTCATATACAAAGACTTTACACACTGTCAAAAAAGTATAAGATCATTTTCTTCACTGTGTTAATACCAGTGCTCAGTTGGATACTGAGAATTCGTTAAACTTGCTTTTAAAATTTATATGGAGGAAAATGGTATCTATATTTTATTGGTTTGCTTATTGGCTTATAGAACAATTATCGAAGAACTAAAATTTTGAGAGAGTTTCATGCGATCGGGCATTAAATCATGCATTGGAAAATTACGTACTTAGTTAAAGTTAAGTACCTACTAGAGCTCTTGATATACCCGGGTACCCGGATACCTGCAAGACGTCGGGTACCCGAAACATGATTGGGTACTCGGGTACCCGACACCTGACGGTGTACTTAGGTATTTTTTTTTCCAAAATACCTACCTATGTAAGTACATATGTATACATTTTTTTTATCAATTCACTTTTCTAAATTATAATTATCTTATGAAGTTGATAACAATTTCGATCTCTTTTGATTTTTTTTTTTTGTCGGAGGTGGGTGCAGCCGTGTTTTCTTACAAATTCTGTAGCCTCATTTTTTTTAGGTCACGATGTAAATCGCTATTTCTTTCTTATACCTATACCAAGGTGCATTAACTATTCGACTAAGGACTTTGTTTTGGAACTTTTGGATGATGTCGATATTTGTTTTCTTTGTACAGCCCACAGTTGGATTCCATACGTCCTGGGCTTAAGTTATTTTTTTATTATTAGGTATTATCTTTTGGATAGATAAATCAAAGTTTGTCCGGTACCAAAATGCAGTATCGTCTGCAAACGTAGCCATGATGGCCCACTGGAATATCTCTTGTGTATAGCAAATACAGGGTAGGTCCTAGACACTTCCTTGTGACCAAGGCCGTAGCCAGACAAATATTTCGGGGGGGTTATGTTTTCTGAAAAATATCTTTTCACCTTTTATGTTGTAAAATATTGAGGGTAATAAAAAATCTTAAATTTCAAATTTCAGTTATATTTAATGAGTAGTATTTATATGTATGTACATATAACGGAAATAGGTAAAATAGGTTAAAGAAGGAACAATAAAGAGTAAGCAAAAATTAACATTATTTTACATAAGTATATCTAATCGCCTGGCCTTTTTACTCCAAAATTATGAATCACTTCGTCGGTATTGATTTCGATATGTCGATGAATTGACATTAACGCTAATCCAGTTAACCGTTCTTCACCCGTAGAATTTCTTAAAAATGTTTTCAGTCGTTTCAGCGTCGAAAACGTTCTTTCAGGAGAGCATGTTGATACTGGTAAAGTTGCCAAATTTTTTAAAAGTTTATGTATATTGGGGAAAATATCTTTACTGCAGTCTCCAAGAGCTGTTATAGCTGTCTTTGAATGTTGGCTTTCTTCCTGTTCATGATATTTTATCTTCCACATCATAAACTCAGCCTTAAACGTGTCCCAATCCAAAAATTTTTTATAAAATTGGAAGTTTTCTGCGTTAAATTTTTAATCACTTTTCCCAAGTACTGAAGGTATCAAAATATACAGTGATGATAGGACAGACTTATGGTTCTCAAACCGCATTTTAAGCTGAGTTATGAAATCATCTAACAGAGGAATCATAACAACTATCCTGTTGTATATTTATTGTACTCACTGTACAAGTCTACATGTTATATAATATTATCATATGTTATATTAGGTACTTAGTAATAGTTAATAGGCTTAGCTTATGTATAATTATTAAGTGTCTATACCATAACTGTTATCACTTTCTCTGGGTCAGTTAATAAACTCATTTCTTAAGAGACAGTTGTTTCTTTTAATAAAATACAAATACACATCAATCCTAAAATAATTTTGAGGATCTGAGGTGTTTACATTGGCTCGGTGTTGCTGCCTCAATGCTGTTCGTGGAGTTTTTAAAGTTTAATTTTCATCCACAATATTTAGAAGGCCTTGCGCAGCGTCAAAGATATCTTTGAATTCAGCAACAACATTTTCTCGAATATGTTTGCTTCTATTATTTTCTTTAGAATTGGTCTCTACTCCTGTCGTAAAGGCTTGCAGTCCGAATCAAAGTTTTTGTGAAAACCAAAAGAATAAATTATCGGATTGTAAGTCACTTTCTTATTGAAGAACGTCAACGTTTTTCTGCCGCCCACTTTCTAAGCTGCTTCTCTGATAGAGGCTTTTCGTTTTGTAATTAGAGCAGAATCTCAAGTTTGCTTTTTATTCTTTTCAATTTAAAAAAAATATGTATTTGGTTGCCTTTTGATGTGAACATTATAGTTATTGTCTTTTGATAAAAACAATCACTATTATAATTATACACAAGTCAGTGTTCAACAAATAATAGGTACTTTATTTGAAGGGTCGAGGTGTCAGAAAATTCAACATGAATTTCTAGAAATTTCATATTTCACCTAGATTAAAGTGTTGAAAAATTCAAATTCAATTATGGTGTGGATAGTGAATGATTTAATATTTTTCGATATTTGAAAAACAAAATTGATAAAGGATTTCGGGGGGGGGTTCAAACCCCTATGAACCCCCCCTGAATACAGCCTTGCTTGTGACGATTTTAGTATTTCATAGTAGATACTGCCTGGGTAAATCCCTTTGCAGTTTCTTTTTACGATATAAAAAAAAAAGAAAGCAGGTGATGGCACTAGTAGTCAGCCCTTTAATTTTGTTTTAATGTTTAAATGGTTCTGAAAAATCAGTTATTTATTTGCTGAACATCAAACTCAGTTTTACTGATCAGTTGACATTCGCAGGATAAGAAATAAGAAAGGTATTTGTTAAATCATTCCCCTTAACAAATTTGAAATTATTAACCATAATTCAGAGTTAAGTCGGATTCTTGTAAAGTCGGCCCCCTATATTCCAGTAGTCTAGTCTAGTCTGGCAACTAGAGTTGCCAGTAGTCAGCCCCCTTTATATAATCCATTTTATATAATTCAAAAGCCATTGCAAATTTGTTTACAAACCTTTTTTACAATAGTTTATAATAAATAAATAAAAAACAGAAGACACAACACACTTATACCTAATTTATAAAAAGGAACTTTTACTCAGTCAAATCTTATTCAATAGACCTTACATACCTACATAAACTAATTTAATAAAAAAAAAATAACAAAAGTTATAAAGCAGTTACCTGCTAATAAATAGGTAGTAAAATAAACGTTACAAAAAACATAACAATACAAAAAATGTATGATTTACATACTAATTAATAAAGCAAACAAATACATACATAGGTATTTAGAATGTTCTTAAATATAGTTTTAAAAAATGTAAGTCTTTAATTTAGGTACCTACCAATTATTTGAAAAATGGACATTAAAATTGAAGGTATCAATTATAATGCAATTTTAATTTGCACAACTATCACATACTTACAAATTGTTCACTTTTAACTTCTTCAAAAATCTTCCCGGAAAATTGTGTGCATTTAAGATGAAACCATCTAATGCATGAATCACAGCCTAAGTTTTTTTCATCGTTGTCTTCCGTGTCAGAAATCAGTTTTACTTCACATTTGGAACATAGTATTTTACTGGCCTTTTTATTTTTCTTTTCCATTTTGGTTTTTTCAACTTGAATGCGTTTTTTCCCGTGTTTGTTTTCGTTGTTTTATTTCCTGTGCTTTTCTTGTTTTTTCTTGTTGCTTTTTATCGAAAAATTCCTTCCATGCAAACGAGGAAACACTGCAAGGAGGCTTTTTGACGGGATAATAAAGATGTCGACTAAACGCAGGACTAACTGAAGTGGAAGTTGACGGTTGGCACAGAGCTATAAGACACTTTCGAAGATTCAAACATTATCATTTTAATTAAATTAATCATTTTTACAAGAATTATTTACCAGGTTGTTTTTCCTCGGCAACATTTGCCAAAAGCTCATTGATTAAAATTGATGATGCTGAGGAATGCCTTGATGAATGATCTAAGAAAAAAGATATAAAATATAAAAATTATAATGCCTTTCAATATAATACCAATGGTTGCAGCTAAGACTTCTTCCTCTACATTTTCGCTTTCATCGTAATTTTGCTTATTCTTTTCACTTTGGAACTTTTCTTTTGGAGCTCATTTGTTTCGGCAATGTTTGGAGCTAAAAACTCTTGTGCCTGCTGCAAAAGCTCATCTACAGTCTCCTCTACAATCTCCTCTACAATCTCCTCACTTTCTTCGATGTTCGGTGGTGGACAATCAGTTTCTTCGGAAACCAGCTTTTGCAACTCACCTGTTTCATCAATGACGTATGTGCCAACTAGTGTTTCATTTGGCCCAGCTTCACTCAGGTGAGTTTGCTCCAGCTGTTCCATAATGTTAAGAAGGGCATCGAAATCAATATTTTTTTAGCGATTTCGTCCTTCGCCAAGGATAACACCTTTTTGGTTTCGAAAAAACTTAAATTGGTTAAGCTTACAATTTCTCTTTCAGAGGAGAGCTTCTCAATTTGGTTTTGAACACATTTTGAATAGTCGACTGCGTCCGGGTTGAAAGGATACAATCCACATTTCCGGAACGAATTTTGGATTATTTCAGTCCTATCTGACTTATTCAGAACCATTTAGAGAACTTTGCAAAAGTTAACTTTGGTTATAGCTTTATTCCTATTTTCAGGAATATTTTGCCACTCATGAACCGTCCGTTTATACTCGGTTTTTAGACCTTTAAACGCTCCAACATCAGCGGGCTGTGTTATGTGGATCGTATTGGGTAACAGGGCGTAAAGAATTATGTCGCTATTGCGACAGAATTCACTCAGTTCCATCGAACTTGTGACTTGTGTCCATCGACTAATAGCAAAACTGGGCGTTTAATATTGTTTTCTGTAACCCACTTGTTAAAACTATTGGCCACATATTCAAAAAAAAGTTTCGGATCGCATCCACCCACTTTCCGATCTGCCTAAGACCCATTTATCGGCCATAATCGGCCATACTTCTCACAACCGCTTGAGGAGGCGCACATATAGAAAGACAACCAACGGTGGTAGCATTTGTCCAGCAGCACTGAACAGAAAAAGTAACGTTATTGTCTCTTTTTCATTTCCTGCTTTCACGGTGTAGAGGTTTTTCCAACCTTTTGGTGCCAAAACATTTCCTGTCTTTGGAGAATTCATCCCCATTATAAATTCTGGAAGGGTCTTCCAAAATATCGGCTGCATCAATCTCTTCTAAATATTGCTTCAACTCCCGAATTCACTTCCTTACTGACTCCTCTGTCACGATAGCCCATCCTTTTGAGAGTCCCTCTGGTGTTCTGAGGGACAGTTCAGGATGACGCTTTAGGAAGGCGTAGTACCACGTTTTACCGGGTAGGCTATCATTAAATGGAGTCTTTCGTTTTTCCTTACGGAGAATCTTTTGGACCATATTCAAGAGGTCTGAGGGCTTTTGTGGAAAGCCACACTTAGCAAGGTCTACGAGCCACTTTACTAGCTGATTCTCTTCGGCTAAACTAAGGACATTGTCCGGTCCCATTTTTCTTGGCTTTTCTACAACTCGGCCATGGATGCGGTCTTGTAATGTACCTCTAGGAACCCCGTATTCCCTACTTGCCTTTCTAATTGGCCAATTGTGCTCTCTTATTTTTATTAAGGCGTTACTAAGCGCATCTTCGGTGTAGTTATGAAATTGGCGTTTCGTTATTTTTTCTGAGCTGTTCATTTTCGATGCTGGAAGTCTACATACAAAAACCTATAACAAACCAAATCAATGACTTCAAATGAATTTCAAATTTGTATAGGTATACCTATTATAATATTTTGAAACCTCTGAATTAAAATTGGATGAGAATTCTACTACATATTTCCCACTCTGCGAACTTATAAAACACAATAGTATAATATGTTTTAAACTTACTGATCTTAAAGGGCTGACATAAGAGTACATGTCTTCTATAGTCAGCCGCCCCATATACCTAAGCGTTTACAGGCGGCTGACTTCTGAAAGCACATTTAATTTTTGGCTTTTTATTGCGCCAATCGAAAGAGAACAAAATTTCCATTCATACTGCATCTGCATAGGCATACTCAGTGAATTTAAAAAAAAAAGTTGGTTTCAGTAGTCAGCCGGGGGGGGGGGGCTGACCTTAGGAGAATTGACAAAACTTTGTCTTTCTTTCTAAGGTCAGCCCCCCTTGTAAATATTTAACAGCAATTTTTTTTTACATATTTTAATTGAAAACGACTAAAATGAACACTGAAAAATATAAAAAATTTCATATAATCTACTTAACTTCAATATTTTAAAAGTTACAACTTATTAGCAGCACTCGTTTACTATTTTTTGTTTTACTTAAGACCGCACATCCACCACTCGCAAAATCTTGAAGCAAACTGGAATTTTTACAAAGAAAACCTGCACGTGCACGGTTTTTTGCACACAGACAGAAGAATAACTAAGCTTTTAGAAAAAAAAAATATTTGGAGGGTAAACCAAAACCTTTACTATTACGGTCAATTTTATAACGAAGTGGCTGACTACTAGAGAGGGTCTCACACGACATCACCCCATACATTTTGTTTCTTTGATTACATTTTTTTTTTCAAATTAAAAGTAAAAAATAATCCTGACGAAATTCCAAAAGTTTCTTTTAGGAATTTTAGATTCTCATTTTTTTAAACCACCCTGAAATTTTTTGGTGAAAAAGCCTTCATAACTTCATAAATATGTAAGTCATTATTCAATTTTCTTTTGAGGATATTTTTTACCAATTTAACTTGCGGGCCATATGTTAGTAGGTATTGTTGGGAAAGTTTTGAATTCGTGGCAATTAAATTCAAACTCGAGATTTTGATCCAACTTGACATAACTATAATGATCGGAAGTCGAAAAAATCTGGGCCTCGCAATTTTTTCTGTCAATCTGTCTGACTGTTGAACTTCAGTCTAACTAAGCGCGTGTATATAATTTTATGGGCCGCATCTTTACGGGTTTTTGATTTGCCATAAAAATATTTTTTTTAAAAACCCGTTCTCAAACAGTCAGTTTGTGTGGATGTAACTGTTTCTCAACATACATTCGAGGATTATCTTGACTGCAGTTTTGTTTACTGTCGAAGCCATTCAACCAAAAGTGATCTTCATTGTTAAAAAAATATTCTCTTATATATATATACACATATATAAGAGAATATATATATATACATATATATATTTTATGTCCATTCATTGAATCTACGCCTTGCTAGGTGATCGTGTGGCTTCAATTCTTGAAATGCTAAACCAAACTCAATATATACCACATTTACTAGCAGAATTAAGAGCTCGAGTTGGATTAAGGTCGAATTTTCGACCCAGGTTTTTCGTCATTTGAGTTGAGTACTCCAGTTAGAGTTTAGTTGAAAATATGTTGAGATGACAGCTGCTGACGTCTCACTCACACAAACGTCAGACATTTTGCCAATGCCATACCAACTCCTCAACTCAGGTTTTTCAGCACAAATTACGACTCGACTCCGCTCCTGAAGTCGAGTCGGTTGAAGCTCATTTCAACTCAACACAGGTATACAAAGGGACGAAGCGAGCTTGAAGCTCGCTTCAATACCTCTTGTAAACATGGTAATAAATCACTACACCTACTCTTTATTTCTTTATTTCTAAACACATTTTTTAGAAAATTACCCCTTCCTTCATCTTCAATCGGAATATAGTTTTAAATATGTAACGTCGCAGGACTTGCGGAACTAAGGTAGACATTGCTATCTGAGATAAGTAAGTTATTTGTGTTAACACTTAACAGTGTACACAAAAGTTTATACAGGGTGTCCCAACAAGAACGCAAGATATAAATTTTAAATAAAACGCAGATATTTAAAAAAAAATCGCGAATTCTTTATTATATCGTAAGGTAGACAGGATAAGGTTATGTATGGAACAACACATCGGGCAGATGGCCACCGCGGCTTTGCTGGCACATACGCGATCTTTTAATGATGTAATGAATTTTTAGATTACCTACTAAATTCAATTTATTTTGGTTGTAGAACGGACCTGATATGGTTATGATTTATAAATTAAATACAATTATTGTAATTATTGTAAAGCAATCACTCACTAATTTCAGCTCGGTTAAAAAATGGAGCATAAACGTTTCCTTATCATTATTCCTCATACCTCATTGAACTGTGTTTATTTTTATTATTTAAGGGAGCATCAAGAACCTTTAAGCACCCGTACTCATCATCAATTGAAAATCAACTGGAAATTAGTAGAGGCAGTAATTTATCTCCCAAATCATTAATCAACGCCATAAAAATTGCTTTCCTTTTTCGTATATTGTTTTACTATAGAATTGGACGTATACAATGTTTGTATATAGAATTGCAGTTTAGTATATTTGTTCAGCTATCAACTTTGGCAGTTTGAGTTCTTCTGTATCTTTCATTCTTTAAACATATAGATTGGATTCGCATTTAACGTAAGTAATGGGGGAAAAGTGTGCAAATTGGAATCTATTTAATGAAATGTTTTTGAAATTGATGGAGTTTCTTTTGCCACCATTATATAGTCTTGTAGAAATTTAAGTATAAGAATGATATTTGAAAAGCAAAATAATGACGAATCGATTTATAGCTAAAATGTGTATTGAATATACCTACGAGTAAGTTTATTTTTGCCTACTCAAGAAAATTAGCTCCTTTAACTATCCAAACGTTCCTTTTAAAATTTTCCTTTTCTTCAAATATTTAATTTAAATTACAAACAACCTACATACATACTTATATAAAGGTATGTTTTCGGATTGATTTTGCAAAGGTTTTTTATTTTGAATCTGAAAAAATCGGCACCTTTAATAGTAAATTGCAAATTTTACTTCTGAATGTCCCTCATGCGACAAGCAATAAAGGTGAATTCCCTTTTGACATCGTTGAACGCCTTTTCGAAATTAACAGGTGAAGTGGGGATCGGAATAATGATGATCCGCAAGGCTTTAATGTGTGGTCCACATCAACACAGTGCGAAATTCTGTTTGCTTACAAATTTCTCCTGTTTTCGTACTGCCTAAGGTCTACTTTCTTTGGGAAGCTCTCCTGTTTTCGTACTGCCTAAGGTCTACTTTCTTTGGGAAGCTCTCAAACATTCCCTTTTACCACTATATGAAAGCTCTCTATCTCCTGAATTCTCTCAATGAGTGGGTGCTGTAACTCGCTCGATGTTATGGCGCTGCTCGTAAGAGCCCTACTGGAATACTGTTGAATCAAAACGCTTTGTTTTTCATTGCAATGATTGCGGTCTCTACTGTGGGGGTGGGGGTACTGTGTGAAAAACTCAGTTTATATTTGCTGTTTTGAAGGAATTACTACTTCGTCAACGATTAAAATTAATAACGTCAAAAGTTTTTGAATATTTAACATTTAATTTTTTTGACCCTTCTTCATTTCAAGTAAGGCTTGGGATTTAAAACAAAGAAGTAAGCCCATTTAAGGGTCTGATTCCCGGTTTTACGATACGCTTTGAAATATGTATACATATTTATATCGCTTTGATAAACTGTAAAATGACATTTATCCGTTAAATCAAATAATTTTACTTCTGAAATTAACTTTAAAACCTAGTTTTAACGGAAATGAACTGCCCCACTGAATATTAACACATGTATACTTTCTTGACCTTGTGTTAATACTCAGTATAATAGTGAAAAAGAACTTTTCATTGAAGTTTGACTTCACCTTATCATATTGCTATTTCACTTGCACTCGTTAAACTTTTTCGTTAAATTTAAAAAAGAGATGATAAAATCCAGGGATGGTTCACAAACAGTGAGGGCCATTGGTTCAACCCAAACAAATTTATCATTATAAACATTTTTCAAAAACCAGTTTTTGTGGATATTAGTCTAGCTGGCCATGGGTCTATTTTATGACCTCGATACTTTCTGACATCCAAGATATTGGAAACATTCCTAGCGTTTACATAATCTAGTACTTGCAGTTTGCTATGTCCTTATTTCGATCCACCGCCGCGCCGCGCCGCACCATAATACATATATGTATTTAAAAACAGGTACCTGCAACTTTTTTGGTATTTAAATTTTTAGGGGAAACGACTTAATATTTTGCACAAAATTACATACATATGTGTGTATGTATGTATATGATTTTTATTTACTAAAGTTATCTTTTTGTACTAATAATTGGCTTAAGTTGTCAAATCGTCATCTGAATAAACTTTCTAATATGACTATTACAATACCGCACCCTTTATACATCTAAACTTTAATTACAAATGATCACACCTTTGCTTAATTCTGCAGAAAGCCTATTAAAAAACACCGATAAACAAACATACTTATCTCGAAAAAATCACCAATTTGTAGATAATGCTTCATTTCAATATATGCAAACCAATTAACGAGAATCAAGAAACATTCGAAAAATACATGATGATAAATTATATTCTGACCATCCATCTGTCAATATTTGCACCTGATTGACTTATTTCCTGAACTCTTAAATGAATAACAAAAGCCGGCTCATTCTAACAAGGCAAACTTTTTCAAGATTCAAACAAATCGAAAGTAAATTGCGCTTCTCTTCGCCGCGCCACACCGTACCACGATACTTTTTTTCTGTATGCCCTTTTGTTTATATTGACAATTTTGGATCGCCGAACAAATTTCATACAAATTAGAAAACAAAACGTCAAATTGTTTGATCTTAAAAACTTATATTGGTCACCATTTTTTCACATCCATAAGTTCGGGCGGGAAGTTCTATGCCTTCGTTTTATTGAATTCAAAATTTCTTCATTGCTTGATGTAAGGCCGTGAGAATTTGTCTGCATGACCAAGTAAACAATGACAACATAATATAGTGACGGAGGAGAACACCAAAAGCTCGAAAATTCACATTGGCTTTATTATGATGGGTGACACAAAATGTATCGACCTAATGTGTTAGTACACAAGTTAACTGCCCATTGAATGCAATATGATGTTGTGAGAAGTTATCGAACGAGAATGTTTGTGGACGGGGGGAATTTGGGGCGACACCTGTTCTGTTGTTATGACTCGTGAGTATGCTCGATGTATGTATAGTGTTGGTATATATAATCGACAATTACAAGTGTTTTCCCCCTCTCAACTGAAGTGGCCAACACAAAAAATACAATAAAGATATTCTACAACGAGGGATAACAAAAAAATCACTTTGTAATTCTCCGAAGGGGGCGCTGAGTGCCAGACAATACAAAATATAGTGTCAGTGCGATGGTATTTCAGCAATGGGAAGAGGTAGGTATCAGGTATGTATATCAATCGAGGTAAGACTTTAATACCCACATTGGGTGCGATTACACAGGGTGTGTGCATGTTTGAAGAATTGAGTAATATCGAATGTATAAACGACAATGTTTAGGATTATCGATTACAAATGATTGGAATTGATATTTTCAAATAATCAAAACAATCGTTTTCCAGGAAATTTGTCATCCTCAATGAACAGAATTCAGAATGTCGATTGATTGATGGTTTAATTTGATTTGCCAATAAGAATATCTATTTTTTTTATTCAAAAATGGGATATTATGGGATATTTGAAATTTCTAATGATAGTTTTTGGTTATTCAACAAAGCAGTTCATTTAAATAAAACAAAGATTCATGAAAAATAAAATGAAGGACTGAATCGCACAAACTTGCTCCTATGTTAAAGTACCTACTTGTTCTTTAGAGTAAACGAAAAACATTACGAAAAAAGAATGTCTTTAGAAAAAAATATGTAAAACATTCAATTCATTATATTTGAATTGCCCAATAAGTCAATAATGAAATTTGTGCTCAAATCATAAAAAGAAGAATTTTTAAAAAAGTTTTTAAAATATTTTTGTAAAAATAATTTCGTATTATTATATACCAGGTACCGTAATTTTTGGAGCTAATAAAATATGTATTTCGATTTTCTCTCTAGGGACTCATCTAAAAATCTTAAGTTCCAAATTGGAAGAAAATTGCTTCAGTAGCTTAGGCTGAAGGTACAAATGCAGGCAGTACATGAAACAGAATTGCGCGACCAACTTTTTTCGCGTTCTCTACTGATTTTTTTACCAATCCAAAGTTTGCCCTATAGTACCAAGTAAAACTATATAGCAAAAAAAAAAAAAAAACATTAACACAACATTAATTTAGAACCTTATTCTTGAACATTTCATGATCTTTCTATTTATATGTGCTTACGTTTTGTAACTTCTGACATCGATAAGTCTCGAGAAACGATGGAAAATGAAAGAAAACCCATATATTATGGGCTCTCCATCTTCTTCTTGTTCTTCAATGTTATCATTAGAAGCAATTTAAAATCATGTCTTGCAGCATTTAATAATAATAATAATAATAACCTGCAAAATCCAGTTGAAAGTTCATACTCGAAAAATCATTTTATAATACCAATCATCAATTTATTTTTTCATTTCTTTGAAGCCTGGTGGCTCTTTAATAAATTCGTCTTATGATTTAGCATTTTGAAATATTTTATTTTTCTAATCTTTTTTAAAATCTTAATCAAATTTATTTTTTCATTTCTTTGAAGCCTGGTGGCTCTTTAATAAATTCGTCTTATGATTTAGCATTTTGAAATATTTTATTTTTCTAATCTTTTTTAAAATCTTAATCAAATAAAAATTATACTGAAGTAATTAATTTAACGCTATTAAAACTGGAATTACTTTTGTAAAAAAAGTGCCTTTTCGCCACTACCTGGCCACCAAATTTCAGTAGCCGACCACTTTTGTTCCAGTATCCAGCCGGGCCTTTCTTTTGTAGGAAATCTTAAACCAAACGCTTGAAATTAAACTCTTTTATTAATAAATAGGAATATATATTTTTTGTATTAATTATTGTAAGAGACTCCATCTCTTACATGCAATATAAATATTAATATTATTTGATAAATTAAATTAATAATAATAACATACAGCAACGCGAATTTACGATATAATGTTTCATGTTTTATGTTCTATTTTATTATTATTTTTCAGAGCTTTTTTATAATGCATGTTTCTTTCGAAATATTAACTGTTTAAATTTATATATATAAGAGCTTAACTCTTTCTCAAGAAATCGAATGATTTTTAACCTGTTCTTATGTACTGTTCAAATAACGTTCTTATGCGAAAGCTTTTCTCTTATTTTTAAGAAAATGATATTATGTTCTATGTAAAAAGTCACACTCTGAATAAAGAAGTCGAATGGACAAGTTGAATGTTTCTTTTTATTGAGTTTGCTTGCTTTATTAAATAAGTTTAATTTTCGCATGTTTCAATAAGTATTTTGCTCGCATGGTTTCGCTTTTACTATTTTGTATTAAATTGTAATAAAATTTGCATGAAAGAACCTTACATTATTTTTGGAGCATTTAATTTATTTTAATGACATTTTACTTGTACTTAATAATTTAATATAGCACTTTAAAGTTTATAGTTTTGTTTTATTTATAAAAAACGAGATACAAACTTTTCCTTGTTACTAAACAAAGACATTTCATTGAAAAACAAAACATAAGAATTCAAAAATGGTTTTAATTTCAGTCTTTTTTGCAGGTAGGTAGAAGTCCACCTAACCTATTTGGAAAGTAATTTAAAAAAAACACACTGTTACACAGATGAACTTAAAATTAACAAACAAAAAAAAACTAAAAACATAAAATTCTTTTTTACATAAACAGTTATTAGCTACAAGGTTCAGTCTTCTTCAACTTGACTGAAATTTTTGTTAACTTAATTTATTTCATGAATAAAATATTTATTAAAAACAAACAAACAAAATAAATAGTTTCTTAATTTAAAAAAAAAAAAAAATCAATTAAAAAAAAAACTTAAAGCTTAGCTAAGGCACTTCCAAAGATTTTAAGGAGCTACAATTTTATATCTATATTGGAGCTTAAGGGTATGTCTTACAAATATTCAGGTACATTTTTATGTATTTGAGTTCAGGCAATTATCACAAACGAAATTCATGTGCATAGCGTCTTCGTAGGGCAAAAAACTGATGGAACTGCATTTAAGGTGATACCACAAAGGACAAACATCGCAACCTATGTTTTTAAGACCTTCTTCAGTATCGCTTATAAGAATTTCTTGGCATTTGTTGCATTTAGTGATGATTTTTGTGCTTCCTTTTCTTTTTTTCTTCGTAACCTTTACTCTTTCTTTTTCTCTACCGCATCGATCTTTTCTTGCCGGGCCTCTTCCTTACGCTTAAAGATATCCCTCCAAGCCTGTGAAGATATTGCACTGGGAGATCGCCAAGTCTGTGTAGTAGTTTTCTTTTTAATAGGGTCTGGGTAAAATAAATGTTTCGATAAATGAAGCGGGGATCTTGATCTGCAGGGCGAACAGGATGGACTGCTTTCAGTTGAATTGATTTGTTTTAGATTTGACAATGGTTTTGAAAGTGATGGTGAACTAAATGTGGTGGATCCTGTGTTTTTGAAAATATGGCTTTCATTTAAAGTTATTGAGGAGAGAGGAGATCTTTTTAAAGTAGTTGGGGTATCCGGAGGTATTGATTGGATTGAAGAATGTTCTTTAATAGTTGCAGAACTTACCGTTTCAATTCTGTTTTCGAAATTGATTCCTAAAATCGGACTTGGAAGTTCTGGTGCTCGGAAACTGAAATCGGAATACGATTCCGGGTTTAAATCTATAGCGTCGGCAAGCTGCAACGTAAAATCTTCGTTAAGGTCAAAAATGACTTTCATTGGTAGCGAAGTGAGATCGATATTTTCAGTTTCTTGTTCTTGCGGTGCTTGCTCAAGGCTAGGCCTTGATGTTTCTAAGATATTTAATACCTTAGAGATACCTACAAATACCTTCATTCTCAAGTTTTTCCTTTAATTGAAGGATGACAGATTTTGCAATGGAGAATCTATCTTCTTTAGCTGGCTACACAGCTTCTATGACTTCAACTTCTGTAGACTATGCAGTAAAGCTTTCCATTACGTCTTGAACGCATTTTTCATAGTCCGCAGCATTAGAATCAAAAGGAAAAAGTCCGCCTTTCCGAAATCCGTTTTTAAATGGTTTCCGCCAAATTTTTGTTATTAGAAAGTACGGTTTCTAAAAGTGGGCAGAAATCTTTTCGCGTAAAAACTGTTCCAATGTGTTTTATGTGCCACTCTCGAACTGTTTTTTTCCAATCTTCTTTAGTGGCTTGAATACGCTTACATCAGCTGGTTGAAAAATGTTGGTTGTGTTTGGTGGCAAGGCATAGATAATAATGTTTTTGTCGGCACAAAGCTGGCTTAGTTGCATCGATAAGTGCATTCGTAGAAGATTTCACTTCGCATCCACCCCGATGAAGTCTTTCCCAGGAAACAATTTTTCGGAACGCTCATGACAATCTCCTTAGGTGGTCGAATGTAAGGGAAAATCACCAAAGGCGGTAAAAGCTCTCCGGAAGCTGTCATCATTGCTAGGACTGTTATTGTGTCTTTTTCTTTAGCCATTTGCACTTGGTATACATTTTAAAACCCTTTGGAGCTACAACTTTTCCTGTTTTCGGACACAAGGAAAAGCTAGTTTCATCTCCATTCATTATTCTATCTGTTTTCTGTAAGGAAACTCTCTAAATCGTGAAACCACTTTTTAATGCTGTTTTTGTCACGACAGCTCTGCCTTTTGATATCGTCTCAGCTTCCCTCAAACTTAAGTATGGGTTTCATTTAAAGAAAAACCTTAGCCAAGTTCTTCCTGGGCGATCATCTTTGAAAGGGTTATCCCTTTTTTCAGTTTTTATAATTTTTTGGACGGTGTCCAGAAGATCGTTTTTTTTAAAGGGAATCCACACCTTGCCAAATTGATTCACCAGTTCATTATTTGTTTCTCTTCTTCTGGATATACAATTGTATCAGGTCCAGAAAAACTGGCAACCGTCGTCAACTTTTCCATATATTCTATCTTGAAGGGTACTCCTTGGGACGTTATATGTATGTACAAGCGGCTTTTCTATGCCTTAATTTGTTTTCACGAATTTCCTTTAGAACAAGTTCGATTCTTTGCATACGTGAAAGTTCTTGTAATTCTTCTCAGCAATTTCTCGACTCATTTTCTAAAAAAAAATAAGGGCATATTCATATTCACTTTTTAAGTAGTTTCTAAAAAAATACTGGTTTGTTTTATCCTATCTAATTTACTTTGGATAAACCCCTGGCTAAGATAAACTGGAGTCCAAAAACGACTATATGAATATGCACCATAGTATAAATTTGTTCACAATTAGTTGTGGCCGCATACTGGTGCAGCTTCTAAAATCCGGCATAGTAAACTTTTGAGAAAAAATTTAGGGCCGGATACTGAAACTTGATACATTTAAAACATTTTATTCGATTAAGGAGGGAGACCAAAGTATTTTCTTTCGTTTGAACGTGACAAAGATAAATTATTCGATTTCAGGCAAAGTTCTTATACCCGGCCACCCTGGCCGGATTCTAGAACATCATGCAAAAATTGTGTTTTAATAACCGGCCACAACATTTTTAAGTTTATCAGATCTGCACCTCAAAGATCCTTGTCAAAAAAATATTTATTTATTTATATTTTACAATCAATAAACATATTATTAATTTAAAAAAACACAAGCTAATTTGTATACTCACAAAAAACACTCATTTATTTTGCTGAAAGGTTCTACTAGCACTCCCGAACTAACCCTTGCACTTCCTGCTCTCACAACGAACTTCACAAACTAAATATTTTTTTGACAAGGATCTTTGAGGTGCAGATCTGACAAACTTTACCAAACCACTACATGGGCCTGAAATAAAAGTCAATTATTTGCTCGTATTATTTCACATTTAATAAAAAGTGGCCGGATACTAGTGACTGGCCGGGTACTGGTACACCTACCTACTTCATAATATGATATGAACTAATTTAAAACTAGAATTCAAGGTTTATTTCTTAGCAAGAAATAATTAAGAAAAAACTAGGTGTCTATGTAGGTATAAGTTTTAGATACGTCTCGTTATTAGCGTTCATTTTAATATTGGTATTTGATATAATAATTAAAAAAAGTTTTTTTTTATTTTCACGTCACTAATTTTACCATTAATCAACATAACTTCGTACTTATGTACCTTTTTAAATATTCCCTTAATTCTGCTCGTACCGAAAATATGATAATAACGTTTTTTATGCAAAATTGAATTGTCTTATATTTTTTAGTATCTGCATAAAATATTCACAAAAAACTACAGTTAACTTCAAACCTCTCCTACGCATCGCTCACTGCCCTAGGTTGGGGACTTTGAGTATGTTACATATACCTGACCCTGTCATTTAACAGAAAACTAGAAGAGCACTATTTTTTGCATCATAAAATATTTTAAGTGTTCCTTGCCTCAACTAAAAGAACTGTATCCCTTCTAAGCTCTAAAGAAAAACAATTATGTATTTAAAAAATAAAAATAAAAAAAGGAGTATTTTCAACAAAAAATATAGGCTTGTAGTCACCAAGTCTATCGTTTTTGTTAAAAATATTCCTTTTTTATTTTTTTTTTCACCAGTTGGTTTTATTGAAATCTAATTCCTTTATCAGGAGGTACCTACCGAAGATTGTTTTGAGTTCGATTTTGGATACAAAGGAACTAACAAATAAATCCAAATTAATTTTGTTGCTCATCTGAACTACTCATTTGCGCCCCAATCTATACACATACCTATACTATACATTGTTTAATTCTTAAAGACACTTTACTTCCCCTTTGTATCTGATTGATGTCCAGATCCGGCATCGAATAACAAAAAAAAAAATAATAGCCGTCTGTCATTATTTGATGTAATCATATTACATTACCACACAACAAACATTCCTTCTGTCTTGACGACTCAATATATAGCATTGGATTGGGGTGAATTATATCTTATCCTTGGGTTTACATTTAGAAGGATAATGTAGGAAAAATGAATCATAAGGTTTCTTTCAATAATAAGGTTTTCCTCGTAAAGGTGTTTCATATAGGTATCTACCTACCTATACTCTATGTTTTCCTCAATCAAAGAAAATCATGGATTTTCAGCTCGAGCTCCCTTTTTGTGTGATTATATTGTTGTGCTGGGTGAAGGATTGTGGTGGGATTATTGCGGACTCAATATTATAGTCTCAATTTCTTGTATAAAAAATGTTTTGGCTTGCAAAAGCGATTAAAAGAACTTAATACCAATGCTCGATAAGTTCGCCTTTTACCAACCAAATTGAATGTCATTATATTAAAGCACGACGAGTTCTGACGGAGTGATTATAATACAACTTTAAAAAAAGAAGTAGAGCATCGAAGGAGAACATTATAAATTACGGGGTCTAACAAAGAACTCATAAATTTTACCTGTCCCAGTTTTAAACGACAAATTGTGATGGGCATTAACTTTAGATAAAAATAAAATGTATAGGTACAACTGGATCATGTGAACTTGCTCTTGAAATTTAAGGAGATACATTTTGTTCTGTTGCACCAATGTTTAACTTACTTCCGGGGCCTCAACCAACATGCTAGCTGCCTCCAGTTTTGACGCCAAGTTGTTTGAGGTCCTTTTCTACCTGAGGGCGCAACCTGGGTCGCGGTCTTCCTCTACTGCGCGGTCCCTCGGGAATGTCCTGAGAAGTCGGCGTTGTTATCTTTTTTGTCTGTTTGTAGAGCTTTGGTTCTTGTCTGCAGTATTGTCTGATAAGTGGTACTTTGCGTTAATATCGTAGGTGTTCTTTAGAAGATCGTAGAAAACTTCGTTGGTTGTGCCATATCTCAGTTGTGTAGGAGCGCCGATGCAGACCAGCCTGATGTTCTTGCCCTTGAGGGGAATCTGACCAGGTGCTCGCGTAATGTCGTTTTCAATTGGCAATCCGGAATGGGTTTTAGATTCGGAATCCCAATTGAACAGTTTTTTTCGATTCTGAAAAATTTGAAGTTTGGTGTGACTGTATTAGTAAGTGTAACATTGTGTGACATATTATATGTGTCAAATTTCATTTGTTTTTTTCGCTTGTAAACATGGAGCAGCAAAATTTGGAAAACTGTGATTTAATTTTGAATGAAAATGATAATATTAATTCAATTACCGAATTAATTCTGCAAAATAGATTTAGTAAGTACTTTTTGAAGTTTATACTTTATAAATCATCATTTCGCTAATAATTCTTTTTAAAGCTCAAGAAACGTTTGCAGTGAATTATAATGATGCAGCTGAGTACTTTGGGCTGCCTTTAAGAACCACAGAGTCCTTACCAACAAGTAAGAATAAAGAAAATATATTCAGAGTATGGAATTAAAATTTTATAATTATTTAAGGCATTTTCAAATGGTCAGATGACCAGACGCACTTCATGTTGCAGCTCTACAAAGAGCGCACAAGTGGGTCCAGTAAAAAAATTTCGCAAAAAAAAGGACATGTGGTTTTTTCTTCGCCATGGAGCTTAATAAAGAATTTTATATCGATTTGACTGGTCTGCAAGTTGAAGGTAGATTCATGACCATAATAGGGAAGACAAAAGCTGTCTTGCACAACAACCGAACTAGCGGATCAGTAAGAAGAACAATCCCATTTGAGTCGTCAATGAATGGAATTATTCAATCCGACCGCTCGATAATGCCGGAGCTGTGCGTCGGCCCAAACAGGCTGCTCAGAAAAAAAAGCATTCTTCAAACTTTGGAAAACCACACACCAAATCCTTACCCAGCTTCCCAATCCACACCAAATCCCTACTCAGCTTCCCAATCCACACCAAATCCCTATTCAGCTTCCCAATCCACACCAAATCCCTACTCAGCTTCCCAATCCACACCAAATCCTTACTCAGCTTCCCAATCCACACCAAATCCTTACTCAGCTTCCCAATCCACACCAAATCCTTACTCAGCTTCCCAATCCACAACACATAACCTTAAACCAAGTCCTAAAAGCAAGAAGAATAAAATGTTCGAACGCATCATGGCAGATCGTGCGGAACGTTTTAAGGCAAAAGAAAAAAACAAAGAAAGACGACACGAGGAAAAGCTAGAAGCAATTAATAAAATTGCAAATATCTTATCCCGTCTGGTGGAAGACCGTGAGACAGTCCCCAATCAAACAATTTAAACAGTTTGATATTTTTTTTTATGTAAATACTTCTTTTTGGTTTTAGTGAATTAAGTTTTTTGTTTGCCTTTTTAGAGAAAGAATTTTTTATTTTAATGATTTTATTTTTTTTTTAACGTTGAATAAGAACTTCCTTTTGTTTTTAGTGAATTAATTTTTTTGTTTTTTTTAGAATGAATTTTTTTATTTTAATAATTTATTTTACAAATTATATTATTATAATTATAAGGAATACAAATATATATGTAATTGATAGTATAAAATGTGATATTTTCAATATTTAACTTAAATAAAATAACTACGAAAGCAAATTAGTAATCCTGGTTCTTTTTATTTCGCCTAAAGCGCGCAAATCATTATTTCTTTCCAATAAAGCTGCACTTGATCGAGGTTCATTTTCGGAATCGTTTATTTGATGTTGATTGGTATCTTCATTCCAAAAGTCTTCTTCATTAATACCTACACAAATTGTGCAAGACACAACATGCGAGGATGAATTTGCTCATTTTTTCAACAGAATGAAAATCCAATCGCATCAGTTGCCTGAATCTTATTTTTAATAAAGAAAACGAGTTTTCTATCTTAACCCGTGTTTGGCTATGCTTCATGTTATACCTTCGCCTTAAGTTTGTGATGTTTGCAGTATGTGTATATGGAGTCAACATATACTCCCGTAAAGGATATGCAGCATCACCAAGTATGTGGTATTCTGTTCCACAAATATCGGGAAGATCGCGGCTTATGAAGGATAATTGAAAAATCCTTGCATCATGGATTTTACTCGGGGATCCGACAAACACATCTATGAAGCGCTTATCACTATCACAAATTCCTTGAAGAGTCAAGGACAATAGGTCATGGCGATTTATATATGTTGACCGTACTTTGCCTGCCGGTTTTCTTACATATATATAGCATCCATCGATGCACCCTAAAACTCCTGGAAACCCAGCGATCTAAAAGAGAATTTATTAGAATTTTTCGTTGTAAAATAGGCAATAGTTGTAGCGACTTACCCGTTCGAATTTTGCTGCTGTTTGCTCCTTTTCTACATCCGTGGCAGGGAATTTAATAAAGTTCGGAGAAATTTCAAAAAAGAACTGCACAAGACGAGACAAAATGTTGAACATTGAGGCAATAGAAAAGTTAAATAAATTGGCAACTTCTCGATAGGAATCCTTATTTCCAGCAAACCTTTAACGTTTAAGCATACATATGTTAGAATTATAGAGGAAATATATAAATATATTTTGGCTTTTACCACAGAAACGCAAGAATTTGTACTTTGGCAGGAATTTCTTGCTTTCCACCGCAATCCACTTTCTTTTTATAATGAGACGATATTACAAATTTTTGAGTTAAGAACTCAGAAGTAGTGAAATCTCTGGCAGGAAAAGTTATGAATATAATTATAAAATTATTACCTGTTCGTCTGAATATTTATCCACTATCCTTCACAAAGTTTTGCAACTTTGGCTTTTTGGAGAACTCCTGCAGGAGAAAATCAACTGCATCACTTGCGTCGTCATCACTTGATGAAGAAGATGAGGAAGACGATTCCAACAATGTTTCTAACAAATTAGGAACACTTCTAATGATATTTTCAATATTATTTTCCATTGTTTATGTTTTAATTTTAATTTCAAGCAATCACTTCACAATTTGCAAAATTTGTAAATTAAAAAATATGACATTTATCAATTGTGACATTTAAGTCTTTGAATGTGTGAGTGATTCTTTTTTTGCTTCTGATTTCAAATCCAGAAGAGAAATTCTCTTTTTTTTTAGAATAAGAACTGTCACTTTTGCCCAATTGAACGCATTCAAAATGCTTTTTTCTACTTCCAGATTGCCAATTGAAAACGACATAAGACTTCTTGTCTAGTTCTTCTACTTATGACAATCAAAACCGCATCCAAAATCCGTTAGACGTGAACAAAGTATTCTACCATAATAATATCTACTTAATTATAATTAAGTTTTAGTTATAGCTTTTATGTAAACTGAAATCATGTAGTTCATAAAGTATATAAAAAAAAATAAAATTCTTAAAACTAAATATGAATACATAATTTAAAAAAAATATATATGTACTTCAGAAATGAATACAAATCAACAGGGGTCAAACCACAAAACCCAGAAATAATGTCACATGATGAGAACTAACGCTAGCCCGCCAGCAGATCAGAAGATCATCGTTGGACCCTATCCATCCAAATATATTTATTCAAAAACAAAAAAAAATGCATTGTACAACAACATTGTTGCTGTCATATTGTGGCACCTTTCTTTTGTTCATTCCACAAAGGATTCCTATCTTTTATCTAATAAAAAAAATAATGTAGAAAACCTTACGGAACGCATCAATGACTGTGAAGAGAGGTAATGTTTTTTTTTTTCAATAAACTTGTAATTGGGCGCATCATCACAACATTGTGTTTTCAAATATTTTTGTCGTTTGTTTATTTTAATTTGAATAATTGTGCAATCATTTGTTTATTTTTTTGTAAAAATTATTTCCTTTTTTTATTATATTTTGTACCGTATCCTGTTTGCTCTTTGAAAAATGTTGTTGAGTAGACAGACAGACAAACATTTATGTATGTTTTTATATGAAGTTTGTTTATGAAGCAAATGTATATTACCAAAATTCCACATAATAGCTCCGTAAATGAAAGACTTAAATCCAAAGATGAACCAGAGTTCAATAATTTTAGTATTTAACAATATAAAGTTTACTTTGTTGCAAAAAAGTGCAAACACCGGAAATATTTTCAAGATATCTACTTACTTATATGCAAATGGAAAATTATTCAAAACTTGCTAAATTTTCAATAAGTAATTGAGCAGGTTTTATAAAAAAACAAGATGTGCTTTTGAATATTACAATATTAAAGGTAATAAGAAAAAAGATATAACGTATTATACATTAACTCCTTTGTCATGGATTTTGCAAAAATATTTCATATTGAGAAAATAAAGTGCCTTTGCAATGCTTAAATGAAGCAATTCCTTAAGATTTCTACAAAACGACAAGAATAGCTGGGCCTGGGGACACCAAAAAGCCAAAGGGCGAAAAAGAGAACAACTAGATCGGCACATTTCTGCACACGAAGCACCTCTTTTATGTTATGTACACAATTTATACTGGGGCATATTCATAGTCGCCTGACAAGTTGTTTCTTTGTCTTGTTTCTAAGCTAACCTGGAGTTTATGTTATTCATAGACAATTTCATGTCTGTACATTTAACCCTAGAAATTGAAAACACGCTTTCAATTTCACAACAAGAACAAATCCCATAAATTTCGATTCAAGATTATACATATTTGTCAAAATTTTTGACTCAAGTCATCTTGCGGATTACAGAATGACTGAAATTTGACCATTCACCGCAACATTCAAACTTTTTGGTTCTTTTTACTAAGTACACATCTGTTTAAAATTACCTTTCTTTGTGATTATTTTAACAATTTATTGTAAAAATAAAAGCAAATGCGTTTAGACTTAGTTAGATAAATTGTTAATATGAAAGCATTTGCTGTTAAATGGGTGATTCCAACAAATTTTTTTATAAAAAATAAATTTGTTAGTAAAAAAAAATTGAAATTTTTCCCAAGGATTCCTCATCAAACTTCTGGAAGATTGAAACAGTCAGAAGTGAGAAAAATTTCAAGATACATCAACATCAGCATAAAGTATGAGCTCTCAGCTACTATGTCATTTTCTACATTTGAGCATTCGGAAGAAAATAATTAAATAAGATTTTTAAAAAACAGCAGAAACACATGCAATGTCATGATAGGTATAAATTTGTTTAAGTCTAGTAACCCTAGAGGTTAAATTCCTGCGAATTATTGGTTCGCAGCACTGTAGAATACCAGTTGGTTTTTTGTACTGGGAATTCACATTTGACATTTCGCTGGTCGCACTATAAATATATTAAAATTTGTCAGATAAAATAATATTTTTTATTTAAATTTTTAAATATGTTCATTTGCTAGCTTTTTTTAAGGTCTGGAATGGAGAACAAGAGATATCAATAGGCTTAAGTGTTGCCATTTCAAAATATTTTTTTTTCTTTTAAAATATACCAACTTATTTTTTTTTTAAATATGCCCCAAAAAATTATGTTTGTCCACGATTTTGACTTGCATAGCTGCTTTATAGTGCATTAAACTCCTCATGACATTCATGACATGACCTTTCACATAATATACATAAGTTTCATCACTGAGAAGATGCTTTGTATATGAAAAGCATAGTACTATCATGGCGAGTATTTTTAAATATTGCCCTGACCCTTGTGGTGGCGCTGCTAAATTTGTAGTGTAAAATTCGATTTGGGGAGTCTTTAAGCGTCGAGAATTGGTGGTAGAGGCAAGAGGAGACTAATTTTTGGATTATCGCACCCAAAAAATATCAATAATTATCAATTAGAACCTCCATAAGCTCTCCGCAAAAAAAAAAAGAGTAAGGGTTGCCGGCACACTTTAGAAGTTGCCCCATTCGACTTCCACCATGATATTACTATAGTTTTCATATACAAAGGAAGAGATAGGAACTCAAAGCTCATGGAACCATGGTGCTTTCAGCAAAACTGTGCTTTATGTGATGAAGCCGTTCATTGGTTTTTTACTGTTGAACGAAGATATGTAATAATATGTATCTATGTATACCTACATAAGTATCTACACAAACATACATGCATGTTTTTATTTTAATATTTATTTTCAAAAAATATTAAATTAAAACATTCATTAGGTAGATAGTTACGTCAATTTATTTATACCCACAAAAAATACACCCAAAAATCTTAAAAACAGAACGTTGACTGATTTCCTCATCTCCAAATGTATCTAGTTCAATTTTAATGATCATTTGTTGTTTAGTCGCTTTATATTATAATTATGAATGTATGTATGTATGTAGTTGCTGTTTTTATTTTTAGTTAAGATATTCATCGTGTTTTTAACTGTCACAGGTACGGATGATGCGAAACGAACAATAATTAATTTGAATTTTCGTTTGCGTTCACCGCAATGAAATGTCATTTGCCTTTGAATACAATATTTCAAAATAGATACATTATATTGGGGGAGCTCTCGTTTAGGTGCGGAATGTTTCATTATTTCAAATGAGCATCAAGTTGCCCTGGCCCCTTCCTTCACTCCTTGCCCCACCCAAAACTGCCATCAGCAGCAGTAGCTTCGTTTCGGTTTTGTTCGCCATCAGATATAAGCAGGCGACCGTATATATGTATGTACATACATACTCGTATTATAATATGCATGTGAATAGGTATACATAGGTACGTGCGAGCTCGAATATCTGGCAACATATTATTATTCCTTGGAATTATAATTTATTTCTCGTTAATGGATTTCTGTCAATCAAAATAATGTGATTGATTAAGTGAGAAAGGAAGAAACAAAAAAATAAATAAATAAATATTATAAAAAGAAAATTCAATGTCCGTAGGATCTATGTATGTACATAATATATAATGTATACATTTGTTATATTTACCTCTTATATGTGAACTAATGTAGATACATTTTATCTGAAATATAGCTTTGTATGTATTTCCTCTTTGAATGGCAATGACAGTTTTTTTTTAGTGTAGATGTATCAAATTTAAAATTTGAACGAGGAAAACACACCACCTTCTCATCGCCACACATTTATTCATTCATTCGAAAAATAGATAAAACAGACTTGAAACAATTTGAATTATATGTATGTAGTATGATATTTTTTTTGTTATTATAATAAAGGCCCTTATAAAGGTTATTGTTAAACTTTTCGAAATAATTGAAAAAAAAATCCTGCAAATTCTTAGTACTTAATAATAAACAGTAAACGGTCCCAAAGACGCTGGCTGTTTTCTATTGCAAAATTGTAGATAATGTCTACTTTTTCATTTTTAGTAAGATGCACATTTTACAGTCTTATTATTTATTATTGAATAGCTAATCCGCTTCGAAGTATTAGTTATGTAGTTATGTACATACTATGTCAAAAATGACCAATCTACAACTCTGGTTCTTGTACGTTGACAAAACCTAGCTGATTTCCATAATTATCAAGTTCAGACCCTCATTTTTTGAATAGCGAATCGAATATTCGACTCAAAGCGAACTTTTGGGATATCCAAGATGTTGAAATATTAGGGAAAGTATGTAAGCTTCGATGTTGGTATAGAGCAACTTCTCATTTTGCCAGACTTTTGCCTTTCAAGGCTATTAAAGATGCTGTTAAAGCTCCAAGAGTTAACTAAGAAAAATGCAAACATTCAGTTTTATAGTAAAAGAATTATTTAATAAAGCAAACGTTCCTTTGAGTATGAATTTTCAGAATACAATAAAATAAATGTTCTTATCAAAAAGCTTGATAACAACAAAACTACTAATACTGTTGATATAAAATAAAGTATTTAACTTGATCGGTGTTTTATATCCTCTTCAAAAGATGTGATTAGCAAAATGAGTGATTTCTTAAATGTTTTGAAAGTAGAAAAAAAATTAGTTAAAACTCCTTTTTGTAAACTTCACACAATGTTATTTTTAAATGACGCATTTAGATACAAAAATTGCTTTATTGCCAGTTGTGGTTTTTTTCGCCTCTATTCCATTGTTTTTTTTTATAAATTAGAATCCAGCAATAATTTTTTTTTTGCAATAGCTAATTCTTTTTTCAAACATAACGTAATATTTAATTTCTTCTTTTTTAAGCTGAGTAAGCTTTTCTCAATTTTGGAATTGCATATGTTCTTCAGTTTTATGTTTTATATGAACTATGAAGTTCGAACACGTTTGCTTTATTGCAGATCATTTAAAGCTGCTTTCCCTCTACAGGTGCCTTCTTTTCTAAGGGTTTTTTGTAAAAGAAAAAAAAAAACTTGGTTGATTCTTGGTTCAAAAGTACATCATAAGAAATACAGAAAATACGTTTAGTGTTTTTTTTTTCTCTTTTCAAATACCTTGCTCTGCAAAGCCCTTGATTGTTATCTTACTTTAACCCTGCATTACCCTAGTTTTAGCATTTTTTTGTTTGCCCTGTCGATTTTATAGCAAAGCACTGAATAATGTTATTTATTTGATTTTAAATTCCTCTTTCTCTTTTTTTATACCAATAACGACTCGTGTCATCATTTTCCTATAATATGTATCTGAGCCATATTCATTCACACGCGGCCGCGGCGGCGCGCCTTCGACTGAGGACCAACATCGACATCAAATTGCAAAGCAAAAAACGAGATATGCAAAAGAATACTAGTAAAGAAAATGGTAAACTACTCTGTTGGAATGTAATTTCTTACAGGTAATAACTTTTCCCTGTTTGCAACACATTGTGTTTGAGGTTTATTTTGATAAATAAATTGCTAACTGTTAAAATTTTTTAAATTCCATGGTTGATTGAAGTTAAGTTCATAAAAATGAATATTTTAGTTGTATAAGAGGTTAAGTTGATTCAAAATAAAATGGTAAGGATTGTATTTAGTTTCAACTTGTACTTGCATTTTAATAACAATGAAGCAGATACATAAGTCGAGATCATTTTTTTTTCAGCTGTTTCTTAGGCCCATTTGCTGATACACAACATAAATAATTATGTTCCACATAAACTCTTATGTGACAATTTACGTACCTAGAGGAAAAAGTAGAACATAAGTTGAATATAAATATTTATGTTTCGTTTCAGCCCAATGGATTATCAGGTAAGTATCTGGTATTTGCGATCCAGGGTATCTGAGATACTTTTGCATACAAGTTGGAGGTCAGCAGTTTTTTAAATATCAGCTGATGCTGATATAATTTTTTTGGATTTTATAGATGCCCTTTCCGACATTTACTCGAACGCGAGGCCTGTTATAATTTTTAACACTTAATACACTTTTAATACTTTTCATGTGCTAATAAAGTGGATTTTTTGAAATATGACTCTCATAAACTTATGAGCCCTCCCCCTCGTTGAGTATCTATCTAGTCTAAATGTATTTCGGCCCTTTATATTTTTACGATACCACAGAATTCATAACTTAGCTCTGTTCGATGTTAGCACTGGATTGCCCGGAATTCGCTCTAAGTCTTTTATGTTGCTCTTTTTTCGACGTAGACTAATTGCATTGTGTTCAATGCCGAGGCGTGTTCTGGGTGCTCTATGAACGACTCCAAGTTTTTTTTTAGCGAAGAAACAGAGTTGTCATAATTCAAATCAGCTTTAAGCATTTCGTGAAGCCTGATTGTGATGAAACCAACTTTATCACGAGTCAATCAGACAACTGACGAAAAATCCAAACATGTTGGGATATGCCGGTTTATCGCTTATTAACGAGCGTCATCAGACGATGTTGCTTTTAGAGGTGTACAGGTGTACACGCTCTCTCTCCTTTCTATACGTTTGGTTCGATCGGCCTAGTTCAGCCGACAACGGCCGAACATACCTCGGCCGATGACGGACTATAGACTAGGTTTACCCGAGCCGTTAGAATTAGATGAGCCGAGTAGTTGCGCATCTTAAATCGGCAAGAGGACATCTGTTGTTTTAAAATATTTTTGTTTAAATAAAGAAATTGATTACACGTATTATCGAAAATTCAATGGAATAATCAAAAGACGAATGAAAATCAAATAACACTTTTTTTATTGTGTTGCTACTTCAATTTTACTGTCAACATAATCGACCATCAAAACTGACGTATTTGAAGACACCGTTATATCCGGAAAAACTGAATATTTGGTGTGCTTTATGAGCTGGTGGAATGTCACCGAATAATTTCACGTTTCGAACCCGTGAATTGTCCTCCAACATAGAAGATTATTTTGTCTGGTTATATATGAAGTCGCAAGTCTACGCCAATAAGCCGGAAACGATCGACCGCTTGGAGGACCACATTCGCTTTATTACCGATAAACGGCCAAAAATTGGAAAAAGCGAACGAAAATTGGACCTTCAGATTAAATTACGTCCGAGCAAGCGGTAGCGGTCATATTTGAATTATAATGCCAAAAGATTATCTTTCGGATAAGCCAATTTTATGTTAATTTTAAAAATTCAACTTTGTTTTATTCCATTTCTTCAGATCGTTTCTATAGATATATTTTGTTAGTAAATTTGTTATTTATTCAATTCGTACAATAATTATTCATGAAACGTTAGAAAATATATGTAGGTAAGGGAACAAAAATAGAAATTATGTGCAACGGGAAGAAATCTGGGGGAGAGTATGATAACCGGGGCGCCGAAAAATGATAACGGATTTTTGTAGAACATCCAGTTTTCAGTTTTTGATTAAAAACAAATAAGAGCAATGAATTCTAAAAAAAAAACAGCAAATAATCTTGAAGTTTTGAAAAATTACACTTTAAACCTTTTTTTTAACTTTTTTTTGCCCAAATTTTTTTCAAAAACTATGCATAGTTTTGACTTCATTCAAAAACTAGCTGATAGACAGAAGTTTTGGCTTTAAAAAAATGTATAAAACTTAGTTGTAAGTATTACTGTTATTTTTTAATTATTTGTTTTCCATTTAACATACATATTTTTTAAATTGCCCCTACCGCCTAAACGGGGGGAGATAGACCCCCCCTACTGCAGTAAAAAATGCTTGTATTGCCGTGTTCTACAAAAATCCGTTATTATTTCTCGGCGCCCCGGTTAACATACTCTTGCCGAAATCAGCTGGAAGACTTTTTAACCCTGAAATGAATTCGATGTACAATAAAAACCTGAGCAAACTGCTTTTTTTGACAATTGAGCGACATTCAACAGGGCGGTGACTTGGAACGGGCAACATCGAACAGACCTTTTATTGAATCCTATGTACATATTTCAAGAAAATTTAGATATTTCTTAATGGCTGTAAATGATTATATTGCGAGTGCCTATGGCAACTACATACATTCAATAGCCCACAAGCTCCTCCAGGGAAAACTCTTTTGTTTTCTTTGTTAAATTCAAAGCCAAGCATCTCATGGTTCTTATTATAATAAAATGATCATCACCCTTTGATTTTTTTTTCTCGAAAAGATCAACAAAGGTAAAGGTAAGTAGTTACATTGACATGGTTAAATTTTAAATAAAACCTCCAAAGAAGCGACATATTTGAAAAAATAAAGGTACATTCGTCAACAAAAAATAAACTGATCTCTTTATTTAAGCCAACATAAAAGATACAAAATGCATTTATCACTGAAGTCCAAAATGCAGATCAGTCACTTTTTTATGTACTCGTACTTTAGGACCGAAGGTATCCAATACGACAATACCGACACCAAGATCTTCGTTCATTAATTTCGAATTTACGCGAAGAAAATTGAAATTCTGTGGTTGGATTATTATTATTATTTTTAATAACCCTTCATGCAATGTGTGTGTTGTCGCATCGTATCGTTTCGGGCGTGCGAGATGTGGTGCGGCTCTATCTGAAGGCAAACACATAAAGACGTCCACAAATGGACAACAAAGACTGCAAGGTAATAAGGAAGATTCAGTACGTGCTGGTGCCGTCCCATCTTCATCATCATCGCATCAGCATCAATGGTCTCGTTGCGGGATGCCTCATAAATTCAATAGCGTTGACTGTTTAACAAATTATTTATAGAAATTTAAATAAGCTTATAAGCGCGATGGTGTTGGACTTCATATTCTTACATTTTATTGTTAACAGTTTCGCTTTTGCGTTTACACGCAGTTATTAATATGTTTTTGTTGAACGACAGATTGTATGGATATACATACATTTGACAAATGAGTCTTTTATCTTCACCTCAATATCGTCAAATTATGACACTTTGGTTTTTATTTGTGTTTATATGAGTGGAATATGAATTTTACGATGAATTGTCCCAAAAAATTTTGATGTTACCTTTGGTGGGAAAAAATATTAAGAGAAAATCTGAGTTTGCATGATTAGAAAGAAATTTTTTTGTATGTTTGTCATGTTAATAGGTTTTGAGACTTTTGAGTTTATAATGTATATGAGACGTGAATTAGGCGCAGCAAAATTAATGTCTTTGGATATAGAGTAACATCGACAATATATCAGTGTTTGTTTGTCATGAGTAGGGCATAGGTAGGGACGTCCGAACAAGTAGAGGTCTAGACAAAGGGATGACACTAGGGCTACGATCTGATAGTTGCTACTAGACATCTGCAACGAATGGCTTGAAACCACTTCCAAGCCGTTCTTTATTTTTTTAAATACACTATTCACTGCATTAACATCTTTCAAAACAAAACAAATGAAACATCAACTCAAACCAAAACAATAGAATCGTGTATGTACTTGAAACGATTTGATTTTTTCCTAAATGGGCACGAGTACGATAACTTGGGCGCCGAAAATTGATAACGGTTTTTTGTAGAGGGGTCCAAAACAAGCATTTTTTACTATGGGAGGGGGGGTCTATCTTGCCCCGTTTGGGCGGGAGGGGCAATTTTATGAAAAGAGTACTAATAGTGGAAAAAAAAATCATTAAAAAATAACGGTAATACTTATAGTTAATATTAATATTGTTTTTTACAGCCAGTATTTTGTACTATAAGCCACTTTTTGAATCAATCAAAAATTATACACAGTTTTCGAAAAAATGAGTTTCAAACACAAAATTCGGGAAAAAAAACACAAAAAAAAAAGTTTGAAGTGTAATTTCTCAAAACCATAAGATTTAATATAAATTTTTTTTATAGAATTCGGTGCTCTTATTGATTCCTTATCAAAAACTGAAAACTAGATTATTTTAGGTCTTCTAGTTTTCGAGAAAATTGAAAATTACTAATTACTTTTTTACTTTTAAATAGTTTAGAAATCGCACAAGATTAACAGAAAAGTGTAGTTCTAATAATATGATATTTATCTGACCCAGGAAAATAAAATCATTAAAATTATACAAAAAACTAAAAACTATATTTTCTATTTAGGTTCCTGTAAGAGGTAAGTTTAATTTTATTACTTGAAGTGTACTTTGTTCGATATTATAACCCCGCCAAGCAATAAATCTAAAATCGAATAAATTTAACCAAATTAAAAATCTTTTTTCTTTTAAGGCTTACAGTAACAGCTATGTTCCTTTGTATGTGGCATATTCCAAAACTTCTAGCTACACATATTTTTACTGAACCACCTAGAGCCCCAGCAAGGAGTCGTCCACCTTCACTTCAACCCTGTGTCAATGCATTTGTGTTTTCGTAACTTACACTATTATGAAAAACACTTTTTTCTCGATTTGCATCTTCCTGTACTTCTTGTTCAGTGCTAAATATCAATAAGGCAAAAACAAAAAGGTACATATTCCGCCCCAATTTTGAATCTGCGCTTCTTTATGAATGGAAAACTTGGAAAGTAATCAAACATACCCAAATTAGTGACAGTTCCTTTGCAAACATGCCTACCTTTTTGACATTTTGATATGCTGTTTAATTTTTAGTAAAATCGTTTTTGGCCATATTCGTTAAAAATTTGCTCTGTTCTTTTCAACGTAGTATGCATATATATAATACATGCGTAGGTATATAAAAAAAATATAAAATTCGTTCTAAATCAACCAAAGAGCCAGACTTTATCTGGTATGGTTTGTACGAGTATGTACCTATTTAAAGATTTGTTTGATTTTTCAGGTTTGTTATGCATATGATTTCTTACATACTTTGCATTCAATACGCACAACAATCATCATTTTGTCAATAATTATTGTTATTCCAATAAGAATTGTAAGACATATTAAGCACGTAAATATGTACTTAAGTTCGCTTTACTAGCGTGAGATACTTTTTTCTATAGCAAAGACGAAGACGATGACGAATTACTAAATAATAACTATCGTTATTCCAACAAGAAGAGAGAAACAGGGACACGACCGACGACGCGACAACGCGACGTACCCAACACCCAACTAACCTTCGTTCGAAAAAAATTAAAAAAAAAAACTTCATTCAATTACGATGAATGCATGGATCACAGAGATATTATTATTCAGAGCTCCATGATGATGACAGATCTCATTTCATCTCATGACGACATGTGTGTATAATCCAGCGTGGTCATGTAGGTAAATCGAAATTTATCATTATAAATGGTGTTAAATTTTAAATAAAGATCTTACAGGTAATAAATTCTCAATTGTGTACTTTCACACAAAATGTTACAATACGTCCGGTATTATATTTTTTGAGAAATGTACATAATCGTTTGGCTTTGGTTTTGTATACCTACTACTCAAGGAAGTTTATTGTTCGATTAAATTGTCAGTTGACCTGTGTTGATATAATAAATAGCTTACTATTTGTCAAAAATTCATTGAATTCGTCAAAGGGTTGAGTTAATTAATTTATTAATAGTTTGGAAAGGCGTGGGTAAAAATATACCCACGAGTACATATGTACATATCTAGGAACTAGGAACACATATTTTTTTCTTAAAGCACTCCATAGGTACACGATTCAATTAAATTTTCAACTCAGTTGCCAACTAAATTGATGCTTCGCCGCACACTATATAAACTTAGTTGAAATACTCCTGATTCAACTGTCAAAAACATAATTTTTCCCGTTTTCATTGAAGTAATCATATCAAGATGTGTGAAGAAAGAAAATTGTTGACATTAATTTATTATTGCATTATTATGTACCTATATTTGCATACCATAATGTTGGTATATAACTATATGGACATCGTCTTCTCCAGCCCCCGAATTCATGGAGCTATTTATTAATTTTAATTCCCGACAATAGCATGTTTTGAAGTTCAAGTTAGTCAGATTATTTTTTAGGTGGTGGAGAATTCCATCTACCATCTGGTTCAATTTCTTTAAACTTCTCCAGCCACACATCTCAAGATTGGTTTTTTTTTTTAAAGCTTATTTTTGTACTCTGCACTTTTAATTCTCCAAAGCAAGAATGTTGCTGGATAAGTCCAAATAGTTCCCTTCAGCATTTTTTATAGGCATTTTGAGTCATATTTTTAAATATTTTTTAAAACCAACGAAAGAAAGAACGTGACATGACAAGAACACAGACAACAATCAATTGCAATTACCACGTCTGTTTTTTATTTCACTTTTATTTCTTGCTAAGAATGAGATGACCATCCCCTTATAAATTTGACGATGAGTTGAAATGCTTTTGGCTTGACAGTACATCAAATGACTTGTCTAAACACAGCCCAAGTAAGTCATAGAAGAACACTCACATCAACTTTAAAAAAATTCAAAATCTTTTGATTAGTATATTCCAACTCAATCATCAACTTTAAAATAAATCAAACGTCAGGCCCACGCACGAGTTGATTTGATAAATTTGTCATTAAATTGACACCGGAGTTCGACCGTGTATGGAGTGCTTGATAACAGAATAACTATGATTTACCTGAGAAATCTGGGCTTTCTTACTTCGGTCCCCGGGATCTATTATGTCGCTGAGTTTCCCCTTGCGGAGCATAGGGCCACCACTACACCTCCATCGTTAACCGTTCCTAGAGATGGATTGCATGCAATACTTTGCGATGAAGTACTTCAAATCGTTTTTCTTCTTTAATATTTTCTCCGAAGTCCTCCGACAAGTTCTTGTCGCGAAAAAAATAGTTAATTAAATATAGGTACATTTCATACATATGTAATAAATAAATTAAGTGTATTTAAGTTAACTTATTATTTATAATGGACTTTTTGTTTTTAGGCAGAACGAAAAAACTAGCTCGCAGCAATATGAGCGGATGATAAATGTGCTTACCGAGTTAGAAGATAAGAATTAGATTAGAAGCTATGGCTTTCGTTTCTCAATTTTCTACTGTTTCATTTTGTTTGCCTCTCAGGTATCAGGGCCAGTTCTTTGCTGGCGCACCTGTGGCATAGAATTCTCAGAAGCAACCTTGCCTTATCAACAATAATTGAGAGAGAGTCTTTAGGTTCAATTACTCAGGAAACTCTTTGGCTAAAACGTCTTCAAGAATAGCTTAAGGAACAAGCTATCCAATCAAAATATTTTCGGACAGTAAAAGTGCAATACAATTGACAGAGGTATATAGTAGAACAACATTGACCATCAGCGCACTAGACATATAGACGTTCGACACCACTTTGTAGGAGAGAAAGTGTTAGAATTAGAAGACATAATCCAAGTATATTATGAGCCAACAACTGAAATGACGGCTGATGTTTTAAACAAGGGCGTTGAATCGTTGATGCTAAAAAGCATATATATCGTATTGTTGAATTGAAATGGATATTGTATTTTAAAATGTTTTAAATTATTTTTGTTTAATATTTTAATATTAAAAAAACTTTATGTAAAATTGAAATCGCTATCTAGTTAAGATACCATTAAATAAAGACTTGATATTAATGGGTGTATCAAGATATTATTAACTAATGTTTGTATTGTTGTCTCTCTCCGGAAATCGTTCTTTCACCGAGTTGGTTGTCTTTTTATTATGTATGTATGTATGTCTTCCAAGAAACTTTAACTTTTTCAGATAATTTCATGAGGATCGTTGCGTGAATTGTTCAGTTAGAAGTGAGAGGTATAGGTGAATCTAATGTCAAAAAAGAAGCTAAGGTAGCTCTCGAGCAGTGAAGTGGAGAATTCACACTCAATCATATTTAGTTTTTTTCATTCTTACCAAATCATTCTTACTTTAACCAAAACTGAGCCAAGCAAAGCTACTTTACATCTATTGCTTTTGTCTTGAAAATTTTACATTGTTGTAATTTATGTACTATTTTATATGTAGTACATGTGTAGTGTATACAATACCTTAATCTAAAAAAATAGACCTGTCATTAATCCTAACGGAAAGCATAAAACACACGGGCATTGAGTGTAATAAATATTACAACAATTAGGTATACCTGAGCTGAGCGTGTACAACAAACCTACATGCAAACTTGCGTGCGCAATGTTTCAATTCATTTTGGTTTCATTTATTCGAAAATTAAATTCAAAATGCGCATACACCGGACTAGATTATTCCCGTATTAAGGTCGATATTAAATTATTCACCCTATTTTTTACCAATTATTGAAATAGATAAGTATACATATATAAACCTATCGAAGAAGTGCGCGTGAATGGGGCGTGTGCTTATTTAATTGGAACGATGAATAAATATTAAACAAAATATAAAACAAGCATAGCCAACCAGAACTTTATTTTTTGCTATAGGGACTTTATATAATTTTTGATGATGACGTTAATAAATATATTCATTTATCAAATTGCTAATATTGAGGGCTTAACGTGAAGCGGACAACGAAAAAAGTGGTGTCTTGAAATTGGTTCATCTTTGTGTTATTTAAACTTCTTTTAGTTCTTAATCTAAATGCAGAAGGATTTTGAATTTTGAGGACTGGTATTGAAGTTATGGGATTGTAAAGTTTCAGCATTTTATGCCTATGGGTAAGGGTTTTCTTGAAAAATGCTGATAAATTAAATTGAAAAAATAATTTCAATTAAATTTTAGCAATGGCTAAGTTGCATTTTAATATTTTTTTTTTTTGGTCTCATTTTTAAGCCTAAATCCTAGAGATTCCACACGCCAAGTTTCAGAGTGGGATATCAATTGCATGTAGTTTTTTTTCGATGATGAATTGATTAGTAGTACACTAGGCTTAAAAAAATATCACTGCCATTGTTGTGTGCAAACAAAAAAACAGTTATTTTTTCTCGCCACATACCTACCTACATACCTATACATTTTTTTGCAAAACAAAATTTTGGGACCAATGTCTGTGCTGAGAAAAAAAGCTATTATTGTCAAAAAAATGTATCCGTCCACCTCCATTTTTATGTGCATAAAAAAATAATTTTGCAGAAAAAAAATTATGGGTTTGTTCGTTGAACTTTACCCAGGGTTAACCCAGGTTTTCTTGACAACCACAAGAGTTGTCAAAAAAACTTGGGTTTTTTTAGTTCTCAAAAAACACTTAAGGGTTGTCAATTGTCTCTTTGACATTCAAACCAGAAAAAAGCATGAATTTTGTACTATGTTCTGTAATAATTTAAATTTATTGCACAGTCGACAACATCAAGTATTTCCATTTCTACTTCTATTATTGTTGAATTAAATTCATTTATTCGATTTATTTGTACTTAAATAATAAACAATTACCTGAGGGGAGGGGAGGGGAGGGGGTTTGTGCCTCAGCCCCAGGGTTATTGCCTCAAACCCACACCTAATCACACCTTTCAACTGCACCATGGGGGAAAGGGACTCTTTACTGAGGATGACTATAGCACATCTATAGGGCCCCCCTTTGCTTCTTCCAGTTTCGCAACTTTCCAGTTGTGAGTAGGGAGGGATGGATTGGAAAGCCGGATTATACCTTGAGCACTTGATCCAAGCTATCGTATACGGCCGGAACCATGGTGCGAGCCCTTGGTCTGCAGGGAATGTCTTATTAGCGATGACCTCAAGCTTAGCACCAGGCCAGACCTCACCGAGTCGGCTGACAGCCAACGACAATAGATCACACGATATCTGATCATCACAGACCATCAACTTAATGCGGCCTGATGCCAACCGTCATCGTTTGTGATGGGCGGTGGTCCCGGATTGTCGGATATGATCCTGAGGAAGCTAAGAGCCAGCTGTCACCTGACCAGTATCCAATTTGGCTCTGGTGGAAGAAGGGCCATGCTTCACAACCCTGCTACACTAAAATGGGGGCTTTAGTTTTGGAGAGTAGGGCCATGCTTCACAACCCCTTGACTACAAGAAGGAGGTAGTACTACTACCTGTTTATCCGTTCTTTCGCTGACGACTATGGTTTATAGCCATCTCGGCGTCAGTGGAAGAGGGATGAACGGCAGACAACTTTACAGTTGTATTGCTGGCCGATTCGGACTTTGAGTTTGAGTTTGTTTTTGAGTTTAAATTCATTTTTTCATCCCACGAGTGGCGGAGAAGGGGTGGTCCATCTGTACAGAGATCCATATATACAGATAAGGCTAGTTAATCCGGAGGTCGCTAGGTACCCGGATACTCCGGAAAGGATTGACTGTAAGGATGACAAGCATCATGCTTTCCCAGTAGGTTGAGAGAGGAATCAATGGAGGGAGACATTGAATAGTTTTTTTGTCATCAACGTGGGATGAGTGGGAGAGGAGTTGGTAACAATAATTGGCTATTCGCTTCCTATTGAGGGATGGGTTAAAGGAATGTCAGTGACCTTTGGTTTCAGGACTCATCTGAAGATGATCTCTCGAGAATAATTGACCCTACTCAGCTTCTACAACTCGACAAGTTCGACGCTCATGTAGAAGACACCATACATCAAGTACTAGTAGCATGGATGTAGGTTCCTCACTTGTGGTGACTTCGTCGCCTCGTCAGCAGAGAAAACCAATTCACTTTGAAGTCCGTACCTTATCCTTCCAGTAAAAAGTCAAGGACTGAAATAAAGAGCAAAGGATTCTACACAAGACGCTTTCCTGGTGCACGCTACACTAACTGGGATTTTTTTCTGTGAATCCTGCAGTACGTCTTACCTTAAACCTTTGCTTAAACTTGCTCATCAAGTCCATGATCATCAGCACGTAGACATGCTGAACCCTCCTCATTGCCTATAAATCTATAGGAAACTTCATATCTTACCATTCTGATTCTTGTACTTCGAATTGCATCTGTGGTTGTAGATCAGTAAGTATCTTTGATAATTTTTCTCATTATGTAGAAAATTTTAAATTTTTACAATTTATGTGCCTTGTCTTTGTTCACAAATAAATATTACGCATCAAAAACCTTAAAATTACAATCAAAATGTTTGATTGGTTTTCGCCAGACTGATGTCAATTAAAATCAACTCACATTTTTTTATAAATTTTTATTTCAGACTTCGAATGATGTGTTCTCGCTAAATGATGATCCTTTTGATATTCATTTTTATATTAAAGCGCCAGACACCTACCCTGCTGCTTGGCTTGTGATACCTGATCTACTAATGGCCTTAATCGTTAATCTCTGCCACTTATTAATTTAAGTTTTATGATTCGTTTCTCTCAGCTTAAAGTTGATGATTTATGATCAAGAACCATTTTCCATCATAGCAATATGCGATCATCATCAGAGATCAGACTGAATCAAAGATGATTCCGTCGTCGCCGCCCGCCGTCGCATTCCCATAATATGATACATATTGAAGTTTTAATAATTATATTCTTGTAGTCTCCGTATCCCGAGCTTAATGTTTATCTATATTATGTATTGGATAGTAAGCATTAACCGCGCTGCTTGAATCAGATTTTTGTTTTAATTAATCTAAATGATTTTCATCATACATGAGTACGAGTAGGCTTTGGTGTAGGAGTGTTTCTATATATGATTGTGTCAGAGATGTGCAGTGATGGAAGGGGAGATTCGAAAAGAGAATCAATCATTTGCGGGACTGCCAAAGTATTAGATAATTTGTTAAGTGTTTGCTATTAAAATGAGATTAATTACTGACAATTATCAATTTGTCTTCAAGCAATTATTACAGATGATGCGTCTGACCGTCCGTCCCGTCCCTACTTAATTTGTTAGATTTTGAATTGTGTGAAAAGACTTAGTGCCGCTAGGCTAATCCGATCATTTATTAATAGGCAATGCAACAATAGAGTTATTGATAAAAAAAAAGAAAAACATAACAAACCGTATTCTCCCCTCGTTCATCTGTACCTGCCTATACAAGAAATTCCCGACATGAAGCTTCCAGCATCTCGTTTACCATATACATACTTAGAGATCTGATGTGTGTGCCTCCTGGAAGAATCATCATTAAGACCAATCTTGAATAATTGAATTTGTGATGTGTTAAAAATAGAAATGCAATTAGAGTGCGGATGCTGCTGTCAGCAGTCGACAGATATTGAGTCGACCTATACATATACATTTTATATTTGCATTGCTTCCGCAGAGTTTGACACGTTTCTATATAATATTTAACTCATTGATATTCAACGTATGAAGGTTTAAATTTATCACACAGAATACGATAAAAATCAGAGATGTAATAATGTACAAGTACATAATGTTGTAATCACCGAAAAAATTGATGTTACAATATTTTATAGTCAAAAAGCTATTGCATCAATTTGAAAATATATCATTCAATCAGTTTTAGGTTGATTTGTTGCCTTATATTTTGTGGAATCATAGTTCATCTTCATACTTATTTCCTGCATTCCGTTTGAAAGCGAATAGTTATTGCTCTTCTATTTCAAAAATTTGTAAAAGAAGATGTGATATAGGTTGTACTCAGGCAACGAGGAGTTCCGGAAGTTAAAACACAAGTAAAATGCCCCGCATGAATTTCCGAAGAGTTCCCAATTGGCTTTCTACTTGAGGATAACGTGATGGATCGCAAAATTATAATAATTATTAATTATTATTCTTTGATGGTGAAGATCCTTTATTCTTGCACTTGAGAGAAATGTATACAATTCACAAACGTAAATCTGTTATATCAAACTATAGGCCAATCACCAAATTATCAAGTATTTCTAAACTTTTCGAAAGTTCGCTTTGACACTATTAACTATTACCAAATAACACGAGTTTTGAAAGTTAAATCTAGTTTTAGTTTTCATTATTTAAACACTATTAAAGGGAAAATCGAAGTTGATGTTATAGTCACGAATTTTAGTACGACTTGTTGCCAAAATTTCACAAGCCATTATCTCATTTAAACTTAAAGCTCTTCGATTTTCCTCTAGTTTCGTTCAATAATGGAATCATACTTATTAGACAGTAAATATCGGGTCTTCCTTAGACCTTTAATTTCAGATTCATTTATTGCTTGGCGTCCCACAAGGCAGTCACCTAGGACCTATTATTTTTATTCTTACAATTAATGATGTCGAATCTGTGGTTAAACATTGCGCACTTTCTACTTATGCTGACCAGAAAAATGTGTTGCCAAACTTAACGTTAACAAATGCCAAACTATCACTTATTAACGCAAACTTTTATTTAAATTTTATCCCAGAGTAGCGCCCATTGGAGATTTAGGTGTCATTTGATTGTGAGCCCTACAATTGGCTCAACAGTGAGCAATGTTCAATCGTTGATGTGAATTATTTAAGCAATCTATTTTCAAGTGAAATGTTAAAAATCGTAGATAGCTACGTTGATACAAAAGTGGTTAGCGAAGACTCGGTATAGTGGTTTAACGGTTTTAAGAGATTTATAAAGAGAAAAGTTAGCTTGTTACCATTAAGCCTTACAGAAGAAATAAGTGATTGGGAGTCTAACAAGTGGTCGCGAAATCGGTATAAAAATGGATTAGTAAGAAGCAAGGGACTTTTCGTACAAAATAAAATTCTTATGCAATCTGACCAAAAAGGTATGTGGAGAACGTTAAGAAATGAAGAGAACATTACTTTTAACAATTAGTAATGTAAAGATAATAGCCGATGAGTTGCATACATTTTCGAAACTATCGATAGAGGGATATTAATCCAAAAATTGAAGCAGTACGTTATCCGCGACAAGGAACTACATCATATCTATTGGGAGTGCCTCAGGGCTCAATACTCAATACATTTTTATTAAATTCATACTTATAACTGTCTTAAAACTAGACAAAAATTAGTGAAAAACTAGCTTACTTATCAATAACTTACTGACCCTAAACGGGCGCTTTAAGTTATATGTAACTTAACAATGTCTTAAAACTAATTCCTTTCGGCCCTACGAACTAATATAAAAACTAGACTTCTTTATCTTTATTTTTCAACCAAGAAAGATTTACAAAAAAAAACTAGGGTCTCTTATCATTTGTCAAATTTTTAATTCTTTGCCAGAACATGTTCAACTGGAAACAAATTTGAATGTATTTAAGCGCAATGTAAATGAATTTGTAAAAATAATTTTAAAGATATAAATTCTGTTATAAAGCAGCTTAATTTATATTTCATATAAATGCTAAATATTCATATCAAAGGAATCGAAGCAATTCAACGTAGATTTCTCCGTTTTGTTCCAAAGGGATTACCTTAGGTTCATAATTTTAGCTTGGCCTCGTATCAAGATCGTTTGCGGTTGATTAATCTACAATCCCTCGAAAAACGTACACCCAATTCTGTCTGAGGTTACTGAAACTTCTACCCTTTGTGGTACTAAGTATCAACATCAACTCACTTTCTCTTAGATGATCAATACCTCAATTCAATCAAGCTCCTTACAGAACTGATTATGGAGAAAAGAGCCAATTACAAGAATGTTGATGGAAGTAAATCTTTATTCTAAAATTTTCGATTGTAGATCACACAAAAAAGTCTTTTATGTGACTCCCTTACCTCTTTTAACTAATACAGAATTAATATGTAATTAATTAAATTAAATGCATCACATTATGTACATAATTATGTTGTTACATGCTCATAGAGCTGCAATTATTATTTTTACTACGAAATTTGGCAATTTGGAACAAATACACAATACGATTTTGTGATAGTTCGAATTGAACGACATAATCCGCATGCAAGATAAGGCCTAACTATTCCTCCAAGCTTAGGTACCTACATTCTAGTAAAGTACCAGTATGTTACATAGTCACCTACCTACCTGACAAGTACCTTATATTGTTTTAAAACATTTGTATGCAAGTATCAAAGCATTTATCTAAGTCCTGCGAGTCTAAACTTACAAGATGAGAAACACATTAAGCAACATCTGCACGTTTTTAATAAGTTAAGTCCAAATAATAAAATGACGCTTTTTTCAACACAAAAAAGCTGTCTAATAAAATTGATACGTTTGGCAATAGCAATATCACAAAATGAGTCATCAATTACACAAATATTTGTTTAGCTGACTCGCAGCTCCTTGGTTCCGCCATTGCCGTTGCATGACTTTCATTTCTCAACCAAACGACAGTACTGTTTTAATGCATTTTCCATGATAAGTCGTTTTTAAGTTTATATTTTGTCTTGAAGTGTCTAAATTGAATTATTTATTGGTAAACTGATGGGGAGGGATAAGATGTAAATTTCTTATTGGTGCTATATAAACGATGCATGATGAGACTTGAAGGGGAATGATGGTCACAAGAAGGTAAAAATATAATTATAATTCCATTTTTTTTACAGATTGTATAGAGTTGATTTTATTGGAGACGTGGAAGTAGACTGAAATGACTTATTAATACATAAAGGTTTGATGGTCAAGAATACTTCAGTTTGGAATTTTATTTGAGTGAAGATTTATTCAAATACCAGGCGACCCGTCTAAGTACCTACCTTTAATAGCCCTTTATCATATTCATTTTTACAATAGAGCTTATCAAGTTCTACCTTTACACATTTTGAATTATAGAGAATACAAATTAAATTATTCGAGTTTATTTGAATTGAAGATTCTGTTTTAGATGTTTGATTTAACGAGTATTATTAACTGTTGGCTACCGTTTCACATCCAACGTGTGTGTGTATGAGTGGGTGGATAAATAAAAGTTAGGTTAAGGCAACGAATATAAAATCAAATTAAAATACAGCATTTTGAAGAAAAAAAAAGTTTATGAAGGAAGTAATTTTTGATTGAAGTACTAGAGAGTATGTGTACCTAAATTATATTAGAGAGCATACCTAACTTATACCTTAACTGTCTGACAAAAAAATTAAGATGTGAGCAAAATAACTTATTTTTCATTAGTTACTAAGTTAAATAAATATTTGAAAAGCTGGCAACACTTTTTTAACTAGCGCCCATTTTAAAAGCTGTTAAGTGATTTGAGTTAAGTTTGATTTGGCATTTCAACATGAAAAGACTTATGCACGTCTGAAAAACAGGGGAGAGTACGATAACTTTGGAACCAAAAATTGATATCGATTTTTTGTAGAGGCGTTGAAAACAAGCATTTATTACTATAACACCCCTTCGTCTATCTTGCCCCGTTAGGGCGTGAGAGGCAATTTTATGAAAAGAGTACTAAAAGTAGAAAAAAAAATCATAATCAGGAATTTTGTATACACAGTTTTCGAAAAAATGAGTTTCAAACCCAAAATTCGGGAAAAAACACAAAAAAAAAGTTTAAAGTGTAATTTCTCAAAATCATAAAATTTAAAATATTTTTTTTTATAGAATTTGGTGCTCTTATTAATTTCTAATCAAAAACTGAAAACTAGATTATTTTATAATACTAATTAATTTTTTATGAGATTTTAGCTTTCTGACCCATACATAGCTCAACTGTTTATTTTTGGTTCCTTACTTGCATTATATTGTCAAATAAAATTGAAAACATTAACCTTCAAAAAAAGACCAACTCCCAGATCTATGTAACTATCCAAACCATAACATTGGTTTGATTTAAAATAATTGCAAAGGGATACCATGCAATAGAAAGCTTTATAGATACCAAGGAATTTACTTATAATATATGTACAAATCTGTATAATTATACTGACCAAAGGAATTTCTCATATTTCATGGAATCGGTATAGAGGTAATGGTATTTAATCACAGTAAGCTGTTTTAACTCATAAAGCTTGCATCCGCCTGCTGTCGTCGCGTGTAATAACATTGAGCGATTTATAAACTTCACACATGAAATCATTCTTTCATCTTTGTCCATCATAACCAAGCTCTGGCATCAGCATCAGCATCACATCATATGCAGCATTCAATACCATGCTAATCATGAAATTTACGTAGAAGTCGTAAAAATGTTTCTTTATTAATGAAAAAAATTGAAGTTAGGTTAACAGCGATTCGCACAGGCCCATTTAATTTAAGATTTCGAAAACGGCACGCACAATCTGCAGCATAAATAATTCAAATGGATGTCTGACGTCTGACCTGACGTTCGACGCGCCAGTGTCAGTGACTATTATATGGCAACCAGTGCTGCTTCATTTTTGTGTGGTGTTTAGCAATTGCAACTTTGTCATCAGCTGTACCTTAGTTAATTTTGCAATATGTAGAAGTGCGATACACTGACTGTCAACAAATATTGTTCATATTTGATGGAATACTTTATTACCATGGAGAAATTACAATTTAATTGTAAATCTCGTTGACTGGCCGTGCAACGCTGCAGCAGTCTTATTCATTGCATTTCAGTCGATAAAATCCCTAAAGTGATTTTTTTTTATATTTCCACAATATTAAATGATTTGCCTTGTGGCTCTGAACTGCGTTATGGTGCGATGACATTCGCTCGACTATCGAACGTGCCAACCGTCTTTATTGCTAATTTGAATCTGCACACTGAAAAGGAAAAAAAGAACAGGAATGATTCTGAAGTTGCTAGGTTAATTGCATAAAAGAAATTAAACTTTAATCGAATTCAATTTAATAAAATTGATCTGTCACCTTGGGCCCTAATATTGTGGCCGGCAATTGGATTCATAACTTTAACACCTCGTTAGGCAGCAATATATTGGCTTCGTGAATCTGAAAAATAAAGCCTGTTTTAAATCGAATGAAATGAAACGGCAGTTAGTTCATGATGTATATTATGTATGTAACTATGTACATTGTATGAGTGGAGGTTTGAAAGGAAAAGAAAGGAATAGGAATTGAAGTAATCATTTTGGTACCTACAATTATTTAACCTTTTCCGTTTTTACGGGCGATTTTATGATCTCGGCTGGGAGAATAGTCCATACTTTACATAAAGTCTTAAAGTCTCCCATTTTTGGATTGTTTCATGTGTAAGGCCGACAAAGCTGGGTTTGCAGGGCATCTTTCTTTTGTTTTATTCTCGATCACGCTTTTTAAGGTCTTGTGCAAGCCCACGAAAGGTCGTTCCGCGATCGGTTAGAATGTGTGAGGTTAGCCCCTTTTTTTGGAAAGTTGTTCTAGGTTGCATCCGGTTTGTTACGGATTATTCAAATTTTTTTTTAATATTAAAAAATGGTGGTTTTAGTCCCCCAGCCTAATCCCCGTTTTTTTCGAAAATCGAAACAAATCAAAAATTTAAATATATATTTTTTTAAAAATTATTTTCAGACTTATATTATGATTGTGCAAGAAAAACATTTGTTGAGCACACGTACTTTAAATCAAGTTCTTAATCTAATACTTCAAGATGTACATTTCAGAACTTTAATTTTTTGCATTAATGGTAACAACATTTTTTAGAAGCGGAAAAAATAGAAAAAAGTTAGTATTTCAAAAAAAATTAGAATTTCAAAAAAGAATTGAATTTTTTTGAGTCCAAAAATTTGAAACAACATTCTGGAACTTTCAAAATTTCGATTTCCCGGAACAAACCGGGAACAACCTAGAACAACTTCAAAACAAATTCAAAAAAAGGAGGGCTAACTTCACACAATCGATCGGTTAGGTTAGCGTCTGACTTCTCTTCTGTTAACATAAGAACCATCTTCATTACAATTTCCATCAATTTATTTTCATACGTCTTGTACATTGTTCATCATTGTGAGCCGTATATAAGCGCTGCACAAGCAATTGCTGTGTAGTGCCTTTTTTCATCTAAGGCGCTAAGGTTTGAAGTGATCATCAAATGATGGTTTGCTTTTGATCTATGATGATCTAGTATGTTTGAATTTTTTAAAATGATGCCGGGAATAGGCCTATGAGGATCAGAAAATGAACAACATAAGTTCGGTCTCTTTCGAGCTAACGGAGTATCCTTTTTTCTCCATTTTGCTCCTTTCAAGGATAAAAGATCTTCGTCTGTTACCTTATCGTAAATCAGAAAGTCAAGGAATACCATAAAGAGAATAGGGCTGACGATGCTTCCCTGTAGACACATCTACTCTAATTGCGAAGTCTTCTATGATTCCTGTGGAGCATCTTACCTTTTGTTTCAACTTACTCGTACATGTCCATGATCATCCTCTCAAATTTCAGGGACTCCTCGTTTCCTGGTGGTTTTTGTCGAATACTATTTCAAAATCAACGAATACAATATGCAAATCCCTTGAGGAATCCTGATATTTGTGGATTCTGATTCTTATACTCTGCATTGCATCTGTTATTGATTAAGCCAAAACAATGGCAATGATCGTTAGAAGGCAGTATTGTTTTTGGTAGATGATGGTTAACGTTCTTCATGTTGTGTGACTTCAGCTTGATTGAAGGGTAGCTGTGTATCACCCTTCCTGTTGTAGATTTGAAGAAGGTAACTACTGATTCGGTCACAGCAGATAGGTTTAGAGATGAGAATCACGAACCATCTTGACCATTTTTTTTTTTCCACAACTCGGAAGGTATGCGTTTGGTCAAATCGCTTTCAGTAATTTCAACCGCAGCACATCACTTCTTCGACTGTGATGCCGGCTGTGACTTAAAGTATAACTATTATCGTCGAACGTCAGCTGAAGTGGTCGTAAGAAACAAAACGAATACGAGGAATTTATATAACGCGCCCATTATTGCGATTTGGGGGCTTTCGTTAGGCTTCGTTAACTTTCGCCATCGATATCAAGAGCACTCATCGACCGCTCCTGCGAAAGTGAATGGACAGATAGATACAAAAATCAAAATGGTGGAAGCACATAATATGGCCGACTTCTTCATTTGAGTGTTCGGAATGCTAATTTTCGTCCAATTTTGACATTAGCTTCCTACCACGTTCAACGATTATAGTTCTACATTTATTCGTTATTAACTATTGGAAAATGGAAAGTATGTATAGCCTCGGAAACTGTTCATTTAAAACTCCATTACAATACTGTTGCCATCTGTGAAAAATTTCGTCAACAAGCACAAGGTCTTGAGCGTTGTTGTTGAGTTTTGGTAAACGAACCTCATCAGTGTTTTTTTTTAATGTACGATGCACAATGCATTTACATTACGGATAAAAACAATTCCACAACACAATATTATTTATGTATGCACATTGCACATGCATACACATAGTGCAAATTTGTGCATGTGAAGGCGCACACTAAAACGAAATTACACACATCAATGCGAACGAGCTTATACCAACTTTTAATGACTTAAGCTGATTTAGGCATGTTATTCAAATATATATATTGACAGACTAGACATAGAAAGAGAGGAGAGGAGAGAGGATTGGTGAGAAATTAAGAAAACAGAATGCACTTGAATAGGAAATGTAAGCCTAGTAATTGAATTATTAATACTTTATGTGGCGTGGCAGCAACACTCAGCATTCAGGACTTAGTGGTTTACAAATAAGTACCTTGTTATAATTTTGTTATTCATTTGTATAGCAACATTACGATTCACTTGGTTAATACCTATAAATTTATTTCAATTTATTTTGTGTACTTTCAATTTCTCCAAAAACATTTAGGTGTAATCACTATTAAATATCCTTAGTTTGACATATTGTCCAAATCTATTGATAATAGAAACTACAGAAGCTGATTGTAAGACTAAGCTTTAGTCCAAAAATAAGTGAAACCAATGTTCAGATATTTTATTTTTCGGCTAGAAAATGGTAGTCCCTTGATGTCAAGTTTCTGGGTTTAACTGTTCAGACTATGTCACATAAGAAATAGAAATATTTTATTCACGGACTGATACCTCTTGCAAGAAACTATCACATTTAATTTTCTTATTTAACTTTGGTATTATTGCCCCATCGAAAATGTATTGTCGAAAAACCACTACTTAACAATTTGCAAATGGATTAAAACTTTACTTAACTTTTTTTAGTTGTAAACATGTCCTAACTAGTATCATTCAATTGTACGTACCCTATATTTGGCATTTTTAAACGTCAAAGTGACGTTACAGGTAGGTACCACAACACTGAAAAGATAAAATTGGCCTTGGCGAATGTAACTTGTGTTGAATTTTAACTTATAGTACGATACCAAAATCGTTTAAAATTAGCGAACTACTATTTTTAACTTAGCCTCATACTAAAAATGATTTAATAATGTACTAATTCGACTAAAATTTTGCGCCACTGTAACAGTAGTGCCAATTAAAATAATTTTGTGACATTAAGATCTGATTGATGGAATTTGAGCCGAAATTCGACATGAAAATTGTATGCCAACACGAAAACCGGGATTTGTAAAAAGTACTACTACTAAAAAATAAATTGGACGACTGGGTCGCACGTACTTGTTCCTGAGTGATAACATCTTGGTTTTAAAGTCTGAGTATAAAAACAAATTTATTTGAAAAGAATCATATTATCATATTATTGTCAGAAGTAAAAATATGAAAAAGCCTGAAATTCATTATTTGAATTGATAAAATTAGCCAAACAAGAAGTTTAATCTTCAAACTGAAGCTGCCATCTTATGTACCATGAAAATACAAAATTCTTGAAAAAAAAATTCAAAAACCGTTAGAGCTGTGTTTTCAAAAAATGACTTTTTAAACTTTTAAGCATTTTTATAAAAAAAGTTGGTATGCACATTTTTAGTATTTGATAACATACACTTATGTAAAACCAAATTAAAAAAAATATTGATTAGTTTTCAAAATATTGAGTTTTCAACAAAAAAAAATTGATTTTTTTTAAATACAAAAAATATTGTTTTTGAAAATTTTGATATGCAATATTATTAAGATTAAACAGGACCTCCTTTAGAAAAATTTTCATCGAAATCCGTCCAATAGTTTACGAAAAAACCAAAAATCCGGTTCTATGGCAAGTACCGTTAACAACAGTTTTTTCAAAAATATTTTTGGACTAAATTATTAAGGTTAGTGCACAAAGAATGTAAAAAAAAAATTAAAAATTTTATTAAAATCGTTAGAGTCGTTTTCGAGATATAAATGCTTTGTCTAAACGGTACTATGACAGGTACCGTTATTTTTGGAGCTAAAACAAAATTAGATTTTCCCTCCAGGCAATCTCTCCAAAACCTTATGTCCAAAGTTTGAAGAAAATCGCTTCAGTAGTTTACGCTTCGGGACCCACTTTTGCGTTCTCTTTCATCGTAATGTTGGGTCTGATTAATATTTCGAGTTCGATTTTTTGCACGAATCCAAAACTTGCCCTATAGTACCTATAGTCGCAAGTAAAAACTTGATACACATATGCCTGCAAGAAATTATTTCGGATATTAATCCTGAAATTATTTCAGATATCTGATAAAAGCTTTAACCAGCTTCTTCTCTCTTCACTATGAAGGTAATGATTTCAAGAGTTATCTCTGATACAAAGGCTTATGCGATAAGTTAACCAATTTATGTATGTACTGAAAGCAAGCCTCATTTAATGAACTGCACTGTTAATTTATAATAAATTCCATCGAATTTCTTAAGTTTCCTACAGAAAAAATAACGTTTTTATATAGGCATATTTCTCGAAACCTGCAAAGTGTTCAATGTGTGTCTATTACACTATTGTTGAATGGTTATAATATTGTAATAAATGTTATATGAAAGTTATACATTACGTTGGCCTCCTTAACTGACTTGCGTTCACATTTTGTTTTAATTTTGTTCACAACTTATGATTTCCGTATCGATTTACACGTTACTTATGGTTGACTTGATTCCATTTTCTTGAAAAAGATTTTCATGGGTACATACTTTTATGTGAAGCTTTTTGCAATTGGGGGAAAGCAAAAGACTTGAACTAATCGCAATGTTTAATTAAGATTTCAATAATATCATACATTAGACACGTAGTGAACATACATATACAAAACACAGAAATAAACTTTTTTAATTAACAAAAGATATTCAGAACCAACATTTGATTATGGTTCCTGATGAATGGAAAGCCAGTAAAATAAATTCTTTTTACATGAGAAAAAAGAAGAAAGATTTTTTTTATGGCAGGTATAGCTCTGTCAATCAAATTTTTGTGGATGATATTATTCATTGAATATTCGTTTTTATAAATACATACGAGATGGTAGATGAATATTTTTCCAATAACAGACCTTATTTAAGATTAAATGAAATATAAAATTTTTGGAATGTAGTTTTGTTTGCCATCAAACGGTTTTTCATTTTAGAGGGTTTATAAGGATATTTATTTTTAAAAAAAGAAAGAGCGTACAAATATATTTGCGCCAGGCTTAACAATTCAAGAAATTAAATTGAAAGGTAACACCACAGTCGGAAACAAAATTAAATGATTTGAACGACTCAAGAAATTAAAATAATGACAGGGGCTTTGTTTGTCGGTAAGGTCAAACTTTAATAGCTTAAGCCTAGTAAGCAATCCTTTTACTTGCTTAGGTCCTCAGACTTATTATGTCTGCTAATTTCCACTAATGGGGCACAGGGCCTCTAGTACTCCTACGCGCCATCGTGTACGGTTCCTGCGGATATATTTGAGCTCCCTCCAACTCTTGTCTAATTTTGCTGATTTCTGTCTGAGTGAAAGGGTTCCACTGCATTGAATGACTACCAATGCATTCGCTACCCTTTCGAAGCGTATGGCCAATCCACTGCCACTCACGTCTTCGAAGTTCATCATTTGAGAATCGATTTGGCCAGAAAATCCTCAAGATGTTGCGTAGACATCTATTTACGAACGTTTGCAGCTTTCTAGTGACAGCGGTTGTTATTTTCTAAGTGCTGCACCTTTAAAGAAGCACAGATTCAACATTGGAGTGGAACAGTTCGAGCTTGGTCTTTCATCTTTTAGAGTTGTTTCTCCATATTTTGGACAGCAACGAAACGCAGACTTTGCTTTTCCGATTCGGCTGTTAATGTCTAGTTCAGTTCATCTGTTGACGTCTAGTTTTCCGCTATCAGTAGAGACAATGCTTCCAAGATATTGAAAATTTTCAACCATCTCTACTTGTTGTCCAGTAGCAAAGCGTGACATTTGGATCCATCATATGTAGCCTTATCAGCGATGTCCCTCCTGAGCAAAGAAAGCCAGATAAATTCTCTATTGACGCTGTCGAAGACCTTTTTGAAATCCATAAAGAGCAGGTGAAGTGGTGATCGATATTCGACGCACTTTTTGATGATGATCCGCAAGGTGTTAATGTGGTCCACACATGAAGATCCAGTGCGGAATCCTGTTTTTTGAGCATCGAGTGTGTTTTTGAGGTGTTGTTTTACTCGTTCCAGGATGATTTTTGCTATGAATTAGGTTACAACAGGAAGCACGTAAATCCCTCTCCAGCTTTCGCACTGTGTAAGATCTCCTTCTTAGGAAGCTTGACAATCATTCCTTTTTTCCACTTTTCAGAAAACTTTTCACTTTCCCAGGCTCTTTCGATGAGTGAGTGCAGTAGTTTACTCGATGTTGTTGGCGCTGCGCGTAAGAGCTCCGCTCCGGTAATACCGTTAAGTCCAACTGCTTTGTTGTTCTTCAGTGCTTTGATTGATTAGATTTCTTCTTTACGTACGGGTACGGTGCGTATTCGGAAAATTGTTACTTCGTGCAGATCATTTTCCGTCGGGCTCACTTCACTGGTGAAAATACGGTTTAGAACCGTTGAAAAGTGCTCCTTCCACCTTCTGAACTGGTCCTCATCCGAAATTAGCAGAGATCCGTCTGTGTCTTCTACCTGCTGCTGGATTTGCTGCGATGCGAGCTTTAAGATGTTTTCTTTCTTCGATCTTTGCCCAAGTTTCTGCGGAAAGCCAAGTACAATGAGTCCCCTGATACCGACCCACTATACTTTCAGAACCGGATATGAAAACATTTTTCACAGCACACCAATAGCAAATATTTGCCCGGAGACCACCACGTGGAGGTAAAAAATGAATGTTGTCGATGTTACATGACGGCTCACAATGTTGGACAATTTACAAAAAGTTTGAAAGTTAAGTGACGGGGCTGAAACGAAGATGCTTGGCATTACAGCAATAGTGAAAGCGTGGTCGAATAAAACGCAAAAAAATCAGAGGATGCCTTCAAGTCAAAAACATCATGACCAACGGAGCTGTTGCTGCCATGAAAAAAGAAGATGCCCTGGGAGCCCAGTTCAAAGGGAAATTCCACACAACTTACCAACGATAAGGCGAACACCTATGGTAACGTGCGTCGGAGGGGCAATAAATTAAATGAACTGAACGTTTGAAGATATTGAAATAGACTGGGAGTTAAACACACTTTTAACTTAGCCGTCAAAGACTTCGTCAACTACACCGTTGCCACCACCAATCTGTAGGTAAAAAAAACTTTGAAACTTCGTCGTAATAAGTTTTGTCATTTTTATTTTGTTGGTTATGCATTAAAATACATACATATGTACATAGATACATATTAATTTTCTAGACTACTATTTTGACGATTTTTATTTTTTTTTAGATTTACAATAAACAATAATAATAATTGTTAGATATTTAAAAATATATCAAGCAAAAATGCATGTGGGACGTAAAAATCATTATTAAACAAACAATATTTTATCATAATTTTTTTTCCTTCTAAGATTCAAAATAAAATTGATTAGCCAAAAGTCAGCAATCCACGCAGCAATTAATCTTGCTCCTTCATTTAAATATTTTTCATTTAATATCAAAAATATATTTTTTTAATTCTGGCTGGCATGAGCGATTGTTTGTTCTCAATTTTAATGCGCTCCCACTGATATTCGAATATAAAATTTGAATTGATTTGAACAACACCGTTGGCAGTTGCGCTTGTCCGTTTGTGAGTTATATTTTTGGATATTCCGATTTCCATTCAAAAAAGCACATGGAAAACCTGCAATACAAATCACTAGAACTATAGGTATAAGGTAAGGGTATAGATTCGTAAAAAAAATCAAAATCATCATATCCTGTTCTGATAGTCATGTTGTAAAAAAGTCAAATATGCAAACCAAGAATAAAATAAAAAGTTTTCAAAAACTTTGTAAAAATTTTTATCACTGCCAGATTTTACCAGATAATAATTACAAAATGGTTAGTTTGCAGTTTTCTGGTGGAGGGTATAGATTTTGTCCAAATACCTACTGTCTAATAATTGTAAAAAGATTAAGACCGACAGTCACCTCCCAGACTCCTAACTCAAAAAATCCTCACCCTTTATCCTATAAACAGTCACTGCTGACTAGAGAGCCATAAGCTACTGAATTATTTCGATTTCGCATTACTTAGCACATTTGTATATGTAAAACATGGTACTATCATGGCGAGTATTTCTTAATATTGCCCCGACCCTTGTGGTGGCCCTGCAAAATTTTAGGTTTAGAATTTGATTTGGGGTCTTTAGGTATCGGAAAGCCACAAGCTATATGCAAAAAAAGGTGAGTAAGGGTTGCCTCCACTTTTTAGATGTCGCCCATGATAGTACTATGTTTTTCATATACAAAGGTAGTACCAATTGAAATAAATCTCACTGATGTGAGGATTTTATTATGCTATCACAAGTAGGATTTTATTATGCATATTTCACAAGTAGCTACGTACGACCACTCATACTTTATTTTCGTCTACCATGGATTGAATTCCCTCTGGAAAAATGTCTAAATGTTTTGGTTTGATTGTGGAGGAAGGGGAGTGTATAATGTTGGGAACGGACAGAGACAAATTAATTAATGCAGTTGACACCTATAGGATTTTGGTAGTGTTCTAAATTCTGGACATAATTCGACACTCTTTAGTGTTTTGCCGGCTGCGAATTTTCAATGTCGCCACTTTTTCTTCTTTCTTGATGGGAGAACTAGCATGTGGACTATGGTGGTCGCGCGGTCGCCCGCCGTCAGTATAGCGCGGCGCGGCATGGTTCTGTATGTCTTAAGATATTTATCATTTTTCGTCTTTGGTGTCAGCCCATTTTATTAATAATATTATTTTAAGAATAGGATGATATCTAATTAATTTTGATTTTAATTCTTTTTATGTTACAGAAGAAATGAAATGCTTGTTTGAAATATAAATGGAGAGCAACTGCCTAAGATTTTGAATGTTTACGAAACACATTTATTTATTATATGTAGGTAGGTATATTTTTATAAACATTAACAACTTCACAGATGCTTGTTTTTTTTTTTTATTTGTTAGGTGGTCGTGATAAACGTCTTCTACTTGAATTGAATTAATCCACTTATGACATTTAAGATAAATGTTGGGATTCCATGATAGTACCACATTTGTTGGCCTTACGTCAGTGGTTGGATATGTGGGAAGTTTTCCTCCCGTTTTCCTCATTCCTTTGATTTTATTCTAAAAATTTAGAAAAAGCATTAATTAGAAAAAGAAGCCATTCAAAAATTTAGAAAGATTTTGCGCCAGTTTGGCCATGTTGTCCTTCGAAATATTTCCCCATTGGCCTTGGAAATAAACCCATAACTTGAAGTTATTACCCAGTGGTTATGCTATTCTGGGGAATTGGGAAAGAGCTTGTTCAAGCAGGACATTCTTCGGCCTTTACATTTTATGCAAAACAAGCATCTGCAAAACAACATCATCTAACATCGTTTTGACGTTTATGTATATGAAAATATCACAAAGGGTATGTTCGCTTATGACTACTGTTTTAGACGTGTACCCACGGTTCGATTAAATTATTCAAAATTAAGAAGTTTATATGTAAATGTGTTAAAAAGTTATAAAAATTCCTAAATAATTTCATGCTAATACCTTAAAAGAAGCTAGAAGCTTCAGCTTATGTTAGTGTATTAGCATGATACTACTTAGCAATGTGCTAATGCTAACCTTTTAACACAAAACTAACCATTTTATAATTTTTCACATTTGTTAACTAAAAAATTTGTTTGCCTAAAAAACTTAAAAAATAAAACAAACAAGGCTTGGGTTAAATATAATAAAACAAAAGCCGATGGTGACTTACTAATTTATATATTCAGATATTCTTTATCATGACTTTATTTTAAATACTGAAGCGGAGTTAAAACTCCAGCGAAACGTTAGAATTATTGGTCCATACAGAAAACTTTGCACGTCTTTTAGTCTCTGACGATGAAATAGTTACAAGGTTTCAGAACTTGACGTCCGTTATAGCCCTAGTCCAGATGGTTTACCTTCTTATATTTAAAAATGCTCAAGACCGGGATAGAGCCAACGCCATCCAGTTGCGCACCCATAGGCTGCGGGCGTCCTGGTCTACGCCATCTCTCAAGCGCAAACATGGTCTACCATGCTGTCGTCTACCATAGAATGTACCACAAAGGACTTTCCGAGCCGGTTCCTCTTCGCTCATGCGATCTAGGTGCCCAAGGTGCTTAAAAGAGTGCACCACTTCAAATTCGTGCTCCGCTACCTTGATTGCTTGACCAGCTGTTCTTCTCGCATTCGAATGGTGTACTATAAATAAGCTTTTACTTATTACTTATTATTACTTTACAAATGTAATAGTAATGGGTAGGATTTGAATTTAATATGAGTTTGTATGAGGTACTCATTTTAGGAAATGAGGTTATACTTTATGCCACCTCAAATGTCCCATAGAATAAATCTATTAAAAATGTACCTACATTTTCAGTACAAAAATTAAATTTTTCAATGACAATAGGATCTCCTCAATCTTGATGATCTTGTAATTTGAATAACAAAAACATAAAAAGTTAAATTTTATGTATGAAATTCATTACTTTTGAACAAAAACCAATGTTGGAAAAGATATAAAACTTTAAAAACCTAAAAACAAAAGATATAAATACATTTTTGAATTCAAAAAACAAAGTTAAAATTCAGTTCAATTTCAAACAAAAAAAGTACAAGATTTAAAAAAAATCGTTGTGTTGAGTTCTCACTTGAGCCGTTTCTTTAGTAAATCCATATTTCAAAATACCATTCAATTCAACATCTTTATTTTTTTTCAGATATGCTAAAATTGAACTAACCATTTTTGCAACACAGTCTGGCATTCCTTGTGTGTGTATTGAGTAGGTATGCACCGAATGCCTCTTGCAGCTTGAATATTAAAAGCGTTATCAGTGATCACTGGCACAACTTTATTTTCTATATGTATCCCACTCAATGCACATTTTTTTTTTAAACTTCATGCAAATTTTCAGAAATGTGGCTCTCTGACACTTTAACAAACATGATGCCAACTCCGTCTTTTCGTTGAAAAATTTGCCGTCAAACTAATGTAGCTTTCTGTTAACGACGAAGTCCAACAATCTGTAGTCAAACTTACATAGCTCGTTTTTTTCAGCAAATCTTCGACCTTAGATATTGTGATGTTATAATTTAATTCTGCTAAGAATGTTTTAGCTCGTTGGATTCTATTACAGTAGACGCTCGATATAGTGGATCTCGTTATAGTGAACTATCCAGTATAGTGAACACACAAAATTTTATACAGGCTACTCTAAATAGTGAACAATTCAACTCTCGATATAGTGAACACAATTTTTTTTTTCTTAGAATTAAACGAAAACGTTCGAGCAACAGCTGCAATGCGAGTATGGGATGTAGATTGGCTCTTCTAGGACAATTTATCGTTCATTCTACACTCGCTTACAAAAGTAAGTATCCATCAATACCAGTGAGGCACACGTTTATGCTCAGTCCTTTTCGTTAATAACAATAATAAATATGTAACTATGAATAAATCAGATTAATAATTCTAATTTAAAATTTCATTAACATGTTTTATATTTAAATATGATACATCTGTTATGAGTTTTTCTTGAATGTTTTTTCCGGAATGGTATTAGAGATCGAATCTACGAATGTTGGCGCACTGTAGCATGTGTGCGGTTAAAGCTGGTCTTTCATCACAAAATTCGCAATTCAGGGGAGGTTCTTTGCTTATTAGGTGCTTGTGGGTGGTGTTGGATTGTTCCATTCCCAGAGGTTCTTTAAATGCTTGTTTGGCTTCAGAATCAGCGGTTTCGTTGCCAACGATGCCTACGTGTCCGGGTACCCATGCGATTCTTAGATTTCTTTTTTTTTGCAATAAGGTTGTCGCAGATGACTGCAACAATATTTGAGAAGTTTTTAATGTTGTTAATAGCATTTATTAGTAAATATAATAGTTTTTTTTATTTTTCACAGTTTGAATAGATTTGATTATTGCAAATGCTTCTGCGATGAAGATTGATGAAGTGAAGTGGAGTAGACCTTTACTGATATGATAACAGATCCTTTTTCGGTGTTAACAGCGAATTAGGTTCCATCATCGGTTTTCGAAGCATCAGTAAAATAAAATTGCCATCTAAGCCTTGCATAATTTTCTTTTAACTCTAAGAACATTGCATGATAGATACTGTTGTGGGTATAGTATCTTTCAGGTGAGAAATTATAGAGTTTCTTGGCAGGTTCCAAGGGGAAGTTGATTTGGGATTTATAATCCACTGTGATTGGGATGTTCAGATTTATAGCCGAATCCAATGATCTTTGTAGAGCTAAAGTGTATTTTTGGATTTCTTTTTCGTTTTAGCAATCTCTTTATGTCATCTTGAATAGGCGTTGTGAACGGTGATTTAGCTTTTGGTATGATTTGCCAGGTTAAATATTCGATTCGATCGGTTAAGTAAAGGAGTCCAGCTTCGGTAAGAATGTTTTTGATAGGTGTTGTACGAAGGGCTCCTAAGCAGATTCTTGCAGCAGAATGTTATGATGTAGCGATGAGTTGCATAAATGTTTTTGAACATTTCCCGTAAATTGGGAGCCCATAATCGACTTTAGATAGTATTATGGATTTAACAATATTTGCAATAGTATTGGTATTCACTTTACAGTTACTTTTTTCTTGAAGAAAGATACTTAACTAAATTAATCCTGGTACTGAGGCTCTTTTTAATATAACAACAATGATCCTTAAAACTATGTTTGGAGTCAAAAATAATACCTAGGATTTTTGAGTATTTTAAGTTTTTGATAAGATATTGTTTAAATTGGCTCCTTCAATACATTTTACACAATTATGTTTTTTTGAATATATGCCGAAGTTCTCATTTGGAAAAAGATATTTTAGAACCAAACACATCCCCAACTCTGATATATTAATTAATTAATTTTTATATTTTTATTTTGGCCGGAGTTATAGCTATCAGACTCCTAGTGGTGATCAGCTTTAATCCAATTTTATTTGAAGAACACTTGTAGGATTCGAACCCACGCATATCAGATTTGCTCAGTCTTAGCAGTCATGTGCACTTACGCACTACATCACTTTAGACCAATGATGCTACGTGTCCAGATGTGGTACTTGTTCATCAAATGCATTAGGAGTCACAGCATTTTTATAAACGCCTTCCTGTTAATGGCGATCCTTGAGGGATGCCATTTCTTATGCCATGAATTGAAGAAAATATAGTGTTTGTTTTATTACGAAATTTACAATTGGAAAGAAAAGCTTTAACATAGTTAAACATTTTCGGACCAATTTTCCTTTTAATAAGCTGATTTAGGACGACATGTGGGCCAAATTCATCATACGCTTGTTCGAAATCAATTGAAAAAATTGAAACGTGGTTTTTTTCTGAAAGCGCCGAGGATATTTATGTGTATCTAGAAGTGAGTCTAGCCAACATGATAAACGCTTTGAAACAATTTTTTCTAGAATTTTTGAAGTGCAGGGAAGGAGTGATATAGGTCGGTATCCTTTTGTAGAAGTATGATCTTTGTTTGTCTTTGGAATAGGGACGATAGTCGCCACTTTCCATGTTCGAGGGATAATTCCACTATAGAAAATGTTATTATAAAAAGATAGCAACCTAGTCTTAACACAAAACGGGGTGTTTTTGAGTATAGTGTAAGGTATTCTATCAAAACCCGGAGTTTAACCCTTAACTGAACTCAAAACGCTTTCGATCTCTAAGTTATTGATGGGAGATTCAATTAAGTTAGCTGAATCTGAAGTAATTTACTGTGGTTTGGATTTATTAAGACATGAGTTTTTTTCATCAATGTAAATCTGATTAAAATTAGAATAATCTTTAAATTTTCCCCAACATTTAGCAAAACAATTATTGATTTCTATTTTGCAAGTAAGGTTCTTAGAATCTGTTTTTATAAGTTTTATAGTTCGGGAATACTCGTAAAATTACCTGTTAGGCTTTTAATGTCAGCCGACATTTTTTTGGGGGTTTATTTTTTTTTGGCGGTCTTGTTTCTTCAGGCCTAGGGTGGCAAGATTTTGATTCCACCAATGAACTGTTTTATGATGGGGTTTATTTGTTGTTTGAGGGATTGACACATTTGCTGCAGAACGAATTGCTTTAAGGACGCAAGCGGTTTTTCAACTAGTCTACCACGTGCCGTAATAGTTGGAGAAACCCAAGAAGGAGACCACGAATTAAAGTCACCTGTCAAAACTATAGGAGTAGAGAGGTTTTTATAATGCTTTCAAGATCGAAGGCATTAATGTTTGATCTGGTGGGATATAAATTGATAAGATAGTTAATTTGAAGCTTAGCTCGATTTCCACTGTGATAGCGGATATATTTGAATCAATGCGAATGAATCTGTGAGGAATCGATTTATGAACGAAAAGGGCAGTACATACATACCTAGTTTTGAATATATGTACTATATATTTAAAGCTAAATTGTGAATAAGAGATGGAAATTGTTTTGGAGAAAACGGTTGTAAATTATGTTATATGTGTGTCTCTTGAAGAGAAATTATACTTGGATTTAAATCTTTTATTAGCAATTGGAGTTGATTATAATTTTTTTGTGTAAGTGCTCTTGAGTGATTGTCAAGAGTTTTGATTTTTTCGTTGTCAGAGTTCTTTTGAGGAATTTCTCTTTGTGTCGATTTGGGTTTATCATTTTAACTTTTTTAAATTAAAATTTTCTGTTTTTTGAGTAAATTGTAAGTTAAGATTTTGTGGTTCAAATGTAAATTGATGGTTGAAAGGACGGTGTTGTTTTTTCTTTATTTAAATTATTTTGTTCTTTAGAAGAGGTGGAGGGAGTGGACGTGGTCATCAAATCAGATGTTTCTTTTAGTTGATCTGAGTATTGATTAGAAGAGAAAGATGAACGAATTAGGATAGGGGTTTTGAATCATCTTTGGATATTATGTGCACAAAACGTGGGTTTTTACAGGTTGATTTTATTGGTATCTAGGATTGGGAAACCACTGTCACTAAAAACACAACTTAAGGCTTTATTTCTTTTTTGTGGCGTATCTTGAGGGGAAGGGGTCCGGGGGATTGAAAAGGGATTGTTCGTCAAGTAAGCCATATCTGCCATATCAGTTGCCCGAAACGATTGAAAACCGGACCAAATCAAGCAACTGAAATGTCGGAAAATATTTTTTCTCAATTTGGACAGACATTTTATAATTTGTAAAGTCTAAGAAATGTGTTTTATTTCATTGAAAGTTTTTTTGCTACACTGCGTTTTTGTTTATTTATTTTTGTAAATATTTTAGAAATTACATTAAAAGAATAATTAATTTACACATAAATAATCATCTCTGCTATTTCATTTCTGTGAATTTGTCTCAATCTTCGAATTTCAAGTCCACTGGCAGTGTTTTCTGGATAGCAGGTTGTGCTTTCTTCTATCCCATCTTCTGGAATCTCAAAGTTGTCAACGTCATTTAAGTGATACATAATAAACAAATATTTAATCGCCTTATTGTTTTTACACTTTATGTTTTTTCCCGCACCTTCGCATACATTTTTAATTATCAAGACGATTAAACGAATGATTAAAAACACATACCTGAATGCATTTCGGACTGAATGCAGTCCATCATCAGCATCACGACTGATCAAATCGGTGTCATCTTCTTGGGTTGTTTTTGTTTATAATCAGATGAGAGAAAAGAGGTTTGACGAGATGTTGCCGTTATCAGCATTGATAGCATTGCTATCTCTCTGCATAAAATAGGTTTCATAGAGCCTGGTTACACGAGCGGAAAAAAGAATTAAGGTAGAACTATAATCGTCGAACGTCAGCTGAAGTGGTCGTAAGAAACGAAGCGAATACAAGGAATTTATGTAACGCGCCCATTATTGCGATTAGGTGGCTTTCGTCAGGCTTCGTTAACTTTCGCTATCGATGGCAAAAGCGCTCATCGACCGCTCCTGCGAAAGTGAATTGACAGATAGATACAAAAAAACAAAATGGTGAAAACTGTGAAAGAATTTGGTGGTTGGTTATTTTATCTCTGCGAAAAAAATTGTAGGTAATTTTTGTTTCCTTTTAAGTAGCAAACCTAATAAATATTTTTGTATACATATTTCTTAGAAAAAAAAATAATTTAAATGGATACAATGACCGATATTGACGAGTGCGACTTTGCATCAAATCTTATAGCTCTTGTGGAAGCAAATGCATTGCTCTACAATAAAAAACACCACCTGTATTTCAATAAAATACAAAAAGAAAAAGTTTGGCAGAATATTGGCGACATTTTAAATAAAACATGTAAGCAAATTATTAAAGCTTTTATTAATTTACTTATTAATTAACTTTTCATCTATTTAGCCTCCGAGTGCCAAGGAAAGTGGACATCCCTCCGCGAAAAATTTGTGCGAGAGTTAAAAAAAAGAAGCACCTTCCGGCAGTGGAATCACAGATATGTGTGATGAGTGGCAATTTTTGGCGAGATGCTTTTTCTTAAAGATAGCACAAATCCAAGACAGTAAGAAAAAATTGTTTTAATAAATCATATATTTTTTTGATTTTGTTTTATTTTTTTTTGCAGAACATGTTGTAATGAAACACAGCGCGATTCAGAAATGCCACCAGAACCTGAACCCAAAAAAGAAGAAAACGTCATTCGTTATGCTTTGCCGACAGTTTGGAGGCACCATTGCGAGGTTCGAAGAGCGGGTAGCTGTTGGAGTTGGGCCAATCATCGATAGTGATGCCGATGAGCTCTTTTTAAGAACATCCATCGCAATGATGGCAGATCTACCATCGGATGCTAAGGATGATATAAAAAAAAATTTAATAAACACTATATTGGAGACCAGAAAACGATATAGAGGACAATATAATTCTCTATATCCTATGAATATTAACATATTAATAATTAATTTTAATACCCACAGGAACTCATCAATCAATTCTTATTCGATAACATTAGTTTTAAGTTTTTTTTTTTAATTATAAGTGTTGTTAAAGTTAAGTTTTTTTTTAAATAAAAATAAGTTTTGTGTTATAAACAGTATTATTAATACTTTTTCTTAAGAATGAATGAGTGGTCAGCATCTTATTGTATTAAAAGTTTACGTTCGTGAATACACACAGAAAAAAAAAATTGTATAGGCATGCAAGAAAATTTGACAATAGAGGACCGATCGGAAATTAAAACACCAAAAACTTCATTGCATTCAGTCGCAGGCAGTTCTTGTGTTAAAAACCCTCAATAAAAATAAACCATTGCACCTTTACAAAATAAAAAAAAAAAATTTTAAATTGCTAGAACTCTGAACTGCGGTGGTGATAATTTAATTAAATCAAGAATGGAAGAGGATTTGTTGGCGGCAGCAGGATATTTAGTACGTTACTGCTGCTTTGTCATTTTATGTGGCTGCAAAAGAAAAACAAATATCAAATTCAAAAAAGAGAATGGATTAAGTTTTGGAGACTGAAGCGGACTGAGAATAGCTCATTTAAATTTCTTTACGACGAACTTCGTCTTGAAGATAAAGATAACTATCGTCGTTATTTAAGAATGGACGAAGAATGTTTTAATGAAATTCTACTATATGTGGAACCCATGATTATAAAAGAGACGACTAAAATGAGAGATCCCATTGATCCTCGAGAAAGTTTGGCCATGCTATTACGTTTCCTTGCTACTGGGGAATCATACAGGAGCTTGGACTTACAAACCCAATTATCACATTCATTTATTAATAATTTTATACCCAGATGTTGCTCTGCCATTTATTTATCTTTGAAAGGACGATATTTAAAAGTTTGATATGCGATTACCACGATTTTACTTTTCACTAATGCATTTTTAATTTTAGTTTCCGAGTACTTTTATGGAATGGGAGGATGTGGCTGAAGGATATTTCCGTCGATGGGATTTTCCATTGTGTTTGGGTGCCATGGACGGCAAGCACATTGCTTTTAGAGCGTCCAAAACAGATGGAGCTCTATATTATAACTATAAAGGTTGAAAGTATGAAATATGAACAATGAACAATATGTAACACAGTTTTTTTTTTCAATATACAGGGTTCAATAGTATTGTCTTGCTAGCAATGTGTGATGCAAAATATAAATTCACATTTATTGATGTTGTCTCTTCCATTTTCATCAACCGAAAAACAAAAAAAAACTTTTAATTTCGACTTAGCCATGCGCGACAATGCATTGAGCATAGCTTTGGTATGTTGGCGAACAGATTTAGGGTTCTTCAGACAACCATACACTTGCTGCGCTCTTCATAACTTCTTAATAGAAAAGTGTCCAAACAACGAAGTCCCACAACGCCCACCAAGGGGAAACACATCTACGGAAGATAATGCAATAAGTGACCAGAGCAGGCCTACTGCCTACGCAAGTTGCTTCCGACATAAGAGACGAATTTGCGAAATACTTTACCGAGAAAGGCCAACTTCCATGGCAGGATCTTTACATATAAGAGTCCAATAAAATTCATAATAATAGTAACAAGTACTACTACATAAGTTGACAAGTGTTTTTCTACTTTGTTACGGAATTGTACTACCTATATTTGGTTTGTGTGAATAAAATACAGGCAGTCACATTTTCATATCTTTTTTTTTTATTTCTTCGGTATAGGTCCATAATATACTTTCAATTTCTCAATTCTTAAGACAAGACAATTTGGAAAAATTGAGAGATTAACAAATTTGATGAAAAATCACTAAAAATATTTTATGCCAGAATTTTTCTGTTTTTACTTTACTGCTAAAAAAGTTTTCCGCAGGAATTTTTATCAGTAAAATAAACAAATTTTTTAGGAAAAATCATTTGTTTTAAAGAAAATTTCTTGAATCAAATTACAAATTTCATGCGACTTTCTAAAATTTTTAAGTAAATTCAAAATTCAACGTAAACGTAATCCGAAATTTACGTGAAATTTGAAAAATTTTAATAAAACATTAAGAACTCCCTTTCATACTTACTTGGATTGGAAAACGAAAATCAAATAAATCCTCTTAAAAATATAATTCTATGTGCCAAGTGGCAACCATTGCTCACTGACGGTATCTAAAAAAACATATTTAAAAAAATTAATTGAAAACTAGAAACATATGACCATATTTTACAAAATACAATTTTTCAAAAAACACTTATGTATAAGAAATCTTCATCATCGAAAACATATTCCATTGCACTTTCTATTAAATTCTTTTAAGATGAGCTGGTTGAATTGGAATTATTTTCGTCAGTCATTTCCGACAAGAACCTTATTCTCGGATTGGTAAATCCTAATGGAGTTGAAGAAGTTGATGGTTTGTCTGCACTGCGTTCAAATTGTTTGGCCTGGAACTGTTTGACGATGTCGTATATTTTCCACTTCATCTCCCGCATCAGGTGTTCATCTTTTACCACCATCATTTCCTCTTCTAAGTTTCCTAAGAAATGTCGGAGAACTGAGGGTGGCTTATTCGCAATTGCATCAGCTATTTTATTAGCAGGTGAAAGTGCCTGCCTGTTGCGCTTTGAGTTCCAGGGCTGATACATTTCCTTTCCGTTTCTATTAAAAAAAAGAAAGCATTTTCATAATTGATTGGAATATTAAGCTTTTACATATATATTATATTTATATAATATAATATATTTGAACCAAGTTTCTGCAACATAAGTACTTAAAGTTCTAACCTACAGGAATTGAAAAACCTGATGAACTGGGTGTGCTTCGTAAGATGTGAACCTCTGGCTCGGGAATGGTTTCCGCTGATGTGGGATCCAATTACTCCTACATAAACGTTTATATGTTAACATAAAATATTTAATAAATTATGAATTCTATTCTGACTTACCGACAAAAATAACACATTTGATTCTCCGAGAATCTCATCACCGGTGTCATCCCAAAAATTGAGCCTGTCGTAGCACCACAATTTGCACCTCGTTTGATCGGATCATATTATTTTTTTCCTTTAAGTACTGTGTTTTAAGCGTCCTAAGCTAAAGGATCACATCTTTCATAGAAGTCTCCGGCCGACAACATTTAACTTTCTCTACAATTTCGTTGAAACTTTGTGATTTTTTAATACGGTTTTTAAAATCTACATACGTGACAAATTCGATATAAATTTGGCTATTCTTGTAAAATTTCAATTAGTTTAAGTGTTTGCGTACGAGTTCAACTAGACATTGTTATAAAATAAATAAATTAACTAACTGCCGAATTCAAAACAAAAAATTAAATCGAGAAAGGTAAGTACATACATAGCACAAAGAAATCAAAGCAATGAATGAATGAATGAATGAATATTATGTTCTCGGAAATTTTTCGATATTTTGTTGGTTATTTCAGGCACATAACACACTGCGGCTCGCTTTACTTCACTTCTTTCTATATTTTGCGTAAAAACGTCGACATATTTGATTTTTTAATTCTTTTAGAATGTTTTTTGATTAGTTTATTTACTAAACTTACACTGTACCCGTTTACATCTGCAACTTTTTTAATGCATTCGTACTCAGCTTTGTAGTTTGAAGCTGATAAGGGAGCTTACACATTCTGTATTATCATTGAATGGAACGCGGCGTGTTTATGTTGAGTTGGGCAATGTGAATCACTTGTAATGAACCAAAGTGTACTTGTTGGTTTATGGTAAACTGAAATATCTATTTGATTTTGAAACGTTTTTCTTACTTCGAGATCAAGATTTTTCTGTTTGTCTCTATTTCAATTGTAAATTTTATGGTTTCAAATTGGCTATTTAACACACTCAACGTACTATCTAATAGTTATTTAAGTGCTTTGCAAGTTGCAACATTGTGCAAGACAAAACTAGATGCAATTAAAGTAGGGCATTTTTCAATTCAACTCGTAATACAGTTTTGAAGAATAAGGAATCGACTCTTCAATTGACCAAAACCGAGGCTCTATAGTCTATAATAACATTCTCTTTCGTATGCAACCTTTTGTATGATTGTTCGATGTTCGTTGTTGGATTTTTGAAAGGCGTAATCAACCAGCAATAAAATGCTATTGATTGAGTTTCTTATCATTGGTTCAACAAAACTGTTTTTCCAAATCCTTGAATTATGGACTGAACAACACTTTTAAAACATTTCCTTGCGCAACAGGTAGCTTGAATGTTGATGGATGCGTAGCGTATCCCTTACGATTTACATATGTATTCCTCTGAATGTAAGTGGTTCTTCTTTATTTCTACATAGGTGCAATCCAAAGCTCCAATGCATGTTGGGAAACTGTATTGTAAAAGCCAATCCTGTTTAGCAGGTAATAGATCTTCGTAATTTGAAGGAAACTTTATCCAAAGGGATGATTTCTGGACAGTAAGTTTTGCTACATAGTGCACTGTTCTGCAAACAGTACTCTGATGAAATCCCGTGTCTTCTTCAACGCCCACTTTAAATCCTGCACCAGCAACATATCTCAAAAAGATGCGCATTTTTTTTCAGGATAAGTTGCTCCACCCCTTTTTTTAGTTTGAGTACCTTCTGATTTTATAGTCAGTACAGAAAAATAATTCAATAATTTGTACGTAACATTAATTACCGATAAAATGATCGCTTAACTACTCAAAGTTTTCTCTTTCAAAACGATAAAGCATTTTAAAAGTGTTGTTTGCGGGCACTCTTCGCTACTTGTAATCTTTTTTTGAGCTAATAGTTAAAAACTCTGCCATTAAGAATTATTAAAGTGGACTGAATACTTGAAAATTAGACTGAAAATGTGAATATATTTTGCTTTTCAACAAACAAAGTATTTACTGTAAAATTTTCATGCTTGAAAATTTCAAGTAAATACCTACTATAGTAGAAAGAAAAAGTTTTTATGCATATCGCATTCAAAGTATTTACTACATAAATTCATCCGAGGCAAGTAAATACTATTTCTTCCAGTAAATACTAATTTTTTAAGCATTTTCTATGATTTTAATCAAATGGCTTTTAGTAAATACTATAGCAATTTTTACTTTTTATGCATATGGCCAAGTTTCTGCTTTCTCGTAGTTTAGTTATTATGATTCACAAATTAAATTTATTTATCACAGATAGCACTTTTTATTTAAATACTGGACCAAACACTTATCACGAATTAGACACCGAAACAAATGATTTTTTTCTTTATTTCTTTCTAACAAACACAAAACAATGAGCACAAACACAAGAAAATGAATAAAGATAAAGTGCAGTTATAGGTATAATAACAAAAAAAACTCCTTCAAAACAACAATAACAAACTTCCTTCAATTTGCAACTCTTTCGCTTTGTATGATTATCTGCCTATATTCATTATTTTTATTACATTGTAGTTTGTGGTGCAACATTCGTCTGTCCTCCTTATTTTCTCTATTCTCTTTTTCTCCTCAAACTTCAAACTTCACAACAACTAACAAGTCACATTCTGCGACAATGCCATAGCCTGTGACAAACTCGTAATGTTACAATTCTAGTTCGATTGGGACATTAGAGTAATAATACAAAACTTCACGCATTCAATTATTTTTAAGACAAAATACAATCATCCTCGTGCCTCGTCTTATTGAGAGAGAGAATGTAGGCAACTTGATTATTCATCGTTCAATGTGATTTATACGCAAACGTAACGATTTGACTTACAATTATGAACTAGACTCCTCTTACTTGATTAAACTCCCTGTTTTCTCTGACCTAAGTAATATTCTTGACTCAAAATTAACTTTTACGTTATGACTACATTATTAAAAAAGCCAAAAAGACACTCGGGGGGAGAGTACGATAACTCAGGCGGATTTGTATGGAGCAGTTAAAAAGAAGCATTTTTTACTATGGCAGGCAGGGGTCTATCTCCCCGCGTTTAGGCAGTAGGGGCAATTTAAAAAATTTGTACGTTAAATGGGAAACAAATAATTAAAAAATAACGGTAGTACTTATAACTAAGTTTTAAATCAAGTCAAAATTATGCATAGTTTTTGAAAAACATTGTTTTAAACTCAAAATTTGGACAAAAAATGTTTAAAAAAATGTTTAAAATGTAATTTTTCAAAACTTAAGATTATATACTATTGTTTTTTTTTTTTGAATTCATTGCTCTTATTTGTTTTTGATCAAAAACTGAAAACTAGATGATTTTATGTCTTCTAGTTCTTGAGAAAATTGAAAATTACCAAAAAAATATTTTAATTAAATTTATTTTTTCCTTTCTTGAGTATTTACGTAGTCTTATTTTGATAGTAATAATCGAATATGGATTAAGAAATACCTAGAATAAATTAATTTTTCTTAAATCCAATTTATTTAAATGCAAAAAAAACTTTGCATGCACCCCACCTTCAACCAACCTCACCTTGCACCCACCCCAAATCCTATAGTGAGCCCAAGCAGGGGGGTTGCACCACCCATACACAACTCGGTGTGGCATACACCCAACCTCGCACCTACCCCAAATCCTACAGTGGGCCCAAGCAGGGGGGTTGCAGGGGGGCAGCATGTCCCCCATACACACGCCACTGTTGCATACATTAGAGCTCTTGATACCCGGGTACCCGGTACACTGACCGGCAATGTGTCGATATCTTGCGGGTACCCGGCTACCCGGGTAATACCCGTAATTGCCGGGAATTTATATAATTGGTTCCAAGGAACCATTTTAACTAAGATGTAAGATGAAAAAATAACAATAACAACAGGGTGCTTCTTAAGGTACAGATAAAATTAAAAAAGTCGTTTTCACAAAAATATTTTGTATTAGGGTGGTGCAAAAATTTTTTTTTTCGTTTTCAAAAAAATGTTTTGTATTAGGGTGGTGCAAAACAAAACATTTTTTTTGTCGTTTTAAAAAAAACATTATTAGGGTGGTGCAAAACAAATTTTTTTTCGTTTTCAATATATATTCAAAGTATAACATTACACAAGCTGAAAAACGCATTTTTCACATTTGTGACACGTTTTATTTGGCCGCCATCTTGTTTTTAATGAAAATTTAGATTTTCGCATATAACTCGCGTAGCTTTGATCCTAGAAGAAAAAGTAATATACAAAACTTTTAAAACAATAAATTTTCTACAAAAAATGTTAAAAACTGCTTGTTTTTAACTGTTCTATACAAATCCGTCATTAAACTTTGTCGGCTGAATTATCGTACTCTTGTCACACTCGAATTTATAAAAAGTTTTTCACATGACTTCCAAGACCCGTATGCTTTGTATATGAAAAACATAGAACTATCATGGCGAGTATTTTTAAATGTTAATTGTTGTGGCGCTGCAAAATTTTAGGTTTAGAATTTGATTTGGGGAGTCTTTAAGCATCGGAAATTGAGAGTAGGAGCAAGAGTAGACCATTATTTCGATTGTCATAACCAAAAAATATCAAAATATATCGATTGAAGCCTCCACAAGCTCTCCGCAAAAAAGTTCCATCGTACAATCAAAGTCTCACACCCATAAATCTTTCATTGCTTTGTAAACATAGACAATATATTCAGCTTTGTTTTATTATAAAGTAATCAATGGGTCTTCATATCGCCATCTATATAAGGAGACAAATTCCATTACGTCCTATATTAATAACAATGACAAGAATAGCCTTCTCAACCAAATGATTTCAGTTTTAATTTCTTCCCTCAGTTATAATTTTAAAGGTAAAGCATTTAAAGTAAAAATTTTCAACTCTTTACTTTAGCTTTCAATTAAAATATGTATTTACATTGTTTACATATGTTGATATTTTAGTTCACTTAAATTCCAAGAATGTAATGTAAAATTAGTTTTAAGCTTTAACGTTAGGTTTTCAACGAATTTCAATAAATAGTTTTATAATAAAAAAAATTTCTTAATAAAATCAAACCAAAATCGCCTAAATCATTCGAAAAATCCCTTAAAAATCGTAGTAACCACCGATTTTATAAAGCCCTTTTAAGAATATGTCAAGCTTTTTAATCGTAAAATGTCGTTTGTTTCATACAAAATCCGTCATTTAAAAAATTAAAAATTTGCACGCGTATCACACGGCCGCAATCCGTCACACTTTACCTTTTCCCCCTCCTTTTCAAAGAGAATATTTCGCAATAGGTTTTTATAAATTTGAACGTACATATATGTACATACCTACATATGTATGTACTCCACATAATCTTATATGTACGTGATATCAAAATCCCCTATAAACTAGATGAAAGGAAGCGAATTTTTAATGTTCCACTTCTAAAATCTTTATGTCTTTTTCGGCGAATGCATAAAAAACCTGCATTATTTGTTGCAGAAACCATCGCATTGCCTTACTTTGATTTGTTGCGCGATGATGGTGGCTGATGGTGGGGCTCAAATCTACCAATGCTTCCATCAACTTAATAGTAATGTATGAATATCTGTTATTGCAGCAGCAGCAGCCAGCGCCTCATCGTCGGTCGGTCGCTTTCAGCTTTCGTTCATCTTTGGCAACATCCATGAATTGCGGTCCACGATTATTCTGCGAATAAATCAAATCGTTTTGCATTCCGTTAATAGCAGACAGAAAATCGTTTATTTATAAATTTTATTACATCTTTAACATAATTCAAAGACTTGGAAACTCTTTTGACTGGATATAAAATGATCTTCATTTGATGCAAGCCGCTTTGCGCGTTTCTGTGACTTATTTCAGATTTAATTAAAATATTATTCAGCCACCCACACGCAAAACAATCTTTTGATGAGATTTCTATAGTATTCCGCAAGGTTGGTGAATGTGAATACCTACATTTAGTGAAGCAAACACTTTTGTACACCTTGCAGCACATAATTGGAAAAATGCATGACTGGATCCCAAGAACTTGCTCTAGCCATACGGATTAACATATTATAAATTAAGATAATAATTAAGATTCCCTTATTGGTTTTAAGTTTTCATTATGAAAAAAGAACAAGCAGAAAATTATTTTTTTAATCATTTTATTTTTGTGTTTAAGCATTTGAAAAAAAAAAACAGTTCAAATAACAACCATTTGTTTTAAGAAATTTTGTAAATGTGAATTTTTTCAACGTTATTCACAAGACAAAAGTTATTTGAAAACACAAAAACGGTTTTCTTAATTTGAAATACATTAAATTAAAAAATAAACAAAATAAAAGATATACATTTCTATCACGAATTCTAAAAACAGGCCAGCTTTTATTCATCAAATCTACTGCGAAGTGCTTGTTTTACTTCCTCGCTGTGGTCAGCACGACCCACGATACTAATTTATTGCATATGGAATATAAGAACGCTTCCAGATGGCGGGAATAAAGGTTTTCAAGATTCCAGTTAGAGAAGGAGGAGATTCCTCCGATTAGAGATGGAGTTAATGAAGTGAGATTGTTGAGTTCGGTCTAGATTCTAGAACTCATGACAGTGTACTACTATATCCTGGAAAGGCACCTAGAAGGGAGTCTGGGGGCCTTCAGTTTCTTCTGAAGTGAAGGAGACCTTTTATAACCGACTGGGTGTTGATTATATGTAATAGTATGCCACATGGAGACATCATTAATGATAATGCGAGACTTAAATGCCAAGACCGTCAACGACAACGATGGGATCAGCTATACTTTGGGAAAAAAAACATTGTATTGGCGAACACTTTGTTGATTTCTGCAATACCAACCAGAATGGAGGGACCACGTTTAAACACAAGACGTGTCACCAAATATGTTGTGTATCGACGGACAGACAAACTATGTACTTCTAACCAAATTGGAGTGCCCAAACCTAACCGTGTCGTTTTATTGATCCACACAGGACCTAAATGTAAAAATAAAAAATGAAATGGTTAGTTCGTTCTGGCGATTTTTGTTTCATATTCTTGTAAAAATTATTTAAAACACACTACCTAAGTCATTTTCTTTTTCCTTATCATTTTAACTGAAATTAGAATAGTAAAGATTGCTTTTAAAATCTAATGAATTAAACACAGGAAGTAGCAAAACTAATTGAACTTCATCCGCCACAGAAACATAAAACATCAACGGTTATATATTTGCAATATACGAAGACGAGGTACAACTACATAGACCAATAAATGAAACGCTTTGATTAATGATTTCATAGATCATTTGTTAAAACTTTAATATAATTATATTTCAATACTGTTTTTATAGATACCACCAAGACCAACCAATTCGAACGAAGAGGCTCTCTGCGCGTAATTGGTGCAGGATAAAGTATTGCGTAGATGATGCCACAAATTCACCTTTCTTTTGTGTTGTACTAAGGGTTGTATTTTGTATAATAAATTAAACGCCAATTATATAATCATCAATTATTTTTTTACTGTTATAGATGGAGGTGTTTGCATGAGAGGATAAAACACTTCGCTTTTTCTGAAGATGTATAAAATGCACCTCTTGGGTGACATGAGCTATTCCGGCTTCATTTATTATTAAAAGAGTAATTTGAAAAACAATTCATAATCTGGATAACTCACACTGCCGTTTTAAGCCAAAAGGCCGTATCTCCATTTTTGTAATTTTGAGATAAATGCGTTTTGCTGTTTTTGATTTTCGCATCATTAAATAATTTTTTTAATTTAAAAAAATGATTTGTAAATAACAAAAACTGTGTTATTTTTTGGTAATAATGAATACAAGTTATTTTGGTTATTTGTAAGATAAAATGGATGTACGCCCTTTTTGCTTGATAAACACCAAAGAAATGGATATGCGATTTTTTGGCTTAGTAAACATAGGTACCTACCTAAAAAAATTGCTTTAAGTTTTTTTTTTTTGGAGCGGAATTAAATAAATTGATAAACATTTTTAACTTTTTTAACAACAAAATTAGATTTCATGGAATTTTTGTGAACAACAACAACAACTTTAAGGCACTACCACCAATTGTTTTTACGAATTAATTTTCTTATTAATTCGTTTATATTTTTTTATTTTTGGCCGGAGTTATAGCTATTTCATGCTTGCCAGACAATCATCAGACTCCTAGTGGTGCTGAGCTTTAATCCAATTTTATTTGAAGAACACTTGTAGGATTTGAACCCACGCATATCAGATTTGCTCAGTCTTAGTAGTCATGTGCACTTTTTTTTTAATTCAAATTTTATTCATTTTTAACTTATACATATCTACTTATGTACATACTAGATAAAATTCAGAAAACTAATCTACTTAACTACACTTAAATTTAACTTACTGGCCTAAACGGGCGCTCTAAGGAATTCATGATCACTTAAACTAATGCCTTTCGGCTTTGTATATGAAAACTATAGTACTCTCATGGCGAGTTTTTTTTAGGGTTGCCCGGATCCTGGTGGTGGCGCTGCAAAATGTGAGGTGTAAAATTCGATTTGGTGAGTCTTTAAGCGTCGAAAATTGGTGGTAGGAGCAAGAGGAGACTATTTTTTGGATAATTGCATCCAAAAAATATCAATAAATATCATTTAAAACCTCCATAAGCTCTCCGCAAAAAAAAAAGAGTAAGGGTTGCCGGCATACATTAGATGTCGCCCCATTCGACTTCCACCATGAGAGTACTATAGTTTTCAAATACAAAGCTTTCGGCCTATGAACTAATTTTTTTTTTAATATCTTTATTTTGTTAAAAAATTTAAAAAAAAAACTAACTTCAATATTAATTGTTTCAAAACTTACACACTACGTCCTTAAAATAAAACTTAAGCCTACCCCTAACCTACCTACTCTCTACTTAACCCAAACCTTAGACTAAAACACGTAGTAAGCCGGCCAAGGCAAAAAAAATACCCCACCCCGGTTTAGCCCATTAGAATTTCATTTTGAAGCCACCAGAACTGGTTCTCCTGCTTCCTCCTATCAATACGGTCGCCGGTCCACGGCGAAGTGGTAGATAAGAAACTGCCAATTCATCCTGTATCAAGCCACATTTATCTAAATAGAGGAATCAAGTTGTTGGTCAAAGTCATAGCTCTCGCTATGTGACCCCGAACAAGTCTTAGCAGTCATGTGCACTTACGACTACACCACTTTAGACCACTGATGCTACGTGTCGAGATGTGGAACTTGTTCATGAAATGCATTTGGAGTCACAGCATTTTTACTGTGCCTTAAAGTTATTGTTTTGTTCACAAAAATTCAATGAAATTGACGGAATACAGAATGGTCAAGTCTAATAAACATTCTATGTGCAAAAATAGTACAATAAAATAAAAATAATAAAAATTAGATTTATTCTGGGTACAAAACTAAAACTCAACAAACATATTTTTTTTTTTTAAATCCCAGTGTCTTATCGGTAAAAGGGCGCATGAACCAAAGAAGTTCTATCATACTAAGCAAAAAAGGCATCACATAAGCAATAATTTATGTTGGCATATGGGCCCTTTTTACTTAGTAAAAGACTGATGTGTCTTATTTGCTTAGGAAAAGAGCAGAAAATGGAGATGTGCCCATTTTGACTAGTGATTTTGAGCCTTTTACAGTAAAAATTTTTTATTTTTTTTTTTACACAAAAATAAGACACCGTTAAACGTTTCGAAAAATGCATTAAACTTGAATTTTGATTTTTGGCGCTTACGACCTTTCGCCTTAGGACGGCAGTACAGTCCTATTATCAGTTGTATTTTTTTTTTGGGATCTTTTGTATTGTGCAGTATAAAATTCCCAAAAAAACGGATGTTTATTTCTTGTATTTGAACAATGGTACCCGGGTACCCCTGAACAGTCACAGGAAAAAATAGACTCTATTGCGTTTAAAAATTTTAATGCACTGAAAACTAAAAATGAGAAATATATAAATATGTAATACGAGTATATGCATAATTCAAGTTCGGTTTTTTTTTAAGTAATTTATCAGTAATTGAATTAGATAATTGTTTGAAATTTATTGAAATATCAGAGTTCCGCAAGTTTTAGACATCAACGACGTTACAATCTTTTACGTGATGAACCCAATCTATCAATAAATATAGCTATCTGGTACCAACATCTAAAAATGAAACTCCCAGAAACGTCAAATCTGTATCCACAGTACGATTCGACTTCTTTTATCGCAAGTATCCATACTCCCGATGTTGTATTTGTATTTGATATAAAATATTACTATATATATTACTATATATTTAATCCAATTTCATATCATTCACTGATTTGATCCATATGATGCTGATCATATGTCAGATTAATATAATTGGATTAATTTTTGGTTTAAAGGTTAATTTTAACCCAAGACTGAATTATAGGCAATTAAAGATAAATGAAATATTACTAATTTTGTATAGCATATGGTCTTTATTTCTATCAAAAGTGAAAGAATAATATGGTTTTATCTAATATTAGCAAATAATTAGGGTTTTCCACAGAAAAACTGTATTCACCCGCTTTTATTGCATTTGATTTTGATTATTTTTCCAAAAAGGTTTGTCTTGTTCTCTTTTATTTAGCAGTAGGAACTAGACAGAGAAACGGCAAAGACAAAAAAAGTGATAAACGTACCTAAAATTAAAGTACTCAAAACTCATTCACAATTCTCATGGAACACACCTAATACTAAACAGCAATCTAGTATATTTCTATATACTTCTACTACAAATTCCAATGACGTCAAAAACTGCGCTCACTTAGCTCTAAATAGCCTAGTTACAAAAATGTAAACAGAGAACCGAGCAAAATTTGTTATTGTTTTATCTCCCTCTTTCTCATATGCCTAATAATACTGTTATCTCAATTTGGACAGAAAATTATGTATTCCTCTTTCAAGTGCAAATTTTTATGATAAGGAAATGTCAATTTTTTTTTTGGCATTTAAACGAAACGAACAAAACTATCAATTTTTTCTGTCACACAGTTCACAGTACACAGTGCAAAAAGAAAAAATCGCAATTCTTTTCGGGGTGTGACGATCTGTTTCCAACAATTTTTTCCCAATTAATCTGTCCATCACTGGACGAATAATTATCCAAACAAAAAAGATGAAAAACGTTAAGTGAAATAAAACCTTGGAGTGAATTACACATTTATCAAGAGTGTGCATATTTATGAGCAGCATCCAGCCAAACTATTGAATTCCCAACTGAGAAGAACAAAGTTCGTTTCAAGGTCAGCTGCAAAGGGCAAAGGAATGGCTGGTGACCTGACAGGATGTGCGGCTCTTAAGAAATCAAAGTCCAAAGGAAACGATAAGGACAATGCCAATAAGCGAGAGAATGGCGATTCCTCAAGCAAACCTAACACGGTTATGCAGACAACTCGCGGAGGTCTGCGGGTTTATAAAATAGTGATTCTCGGCGATGGAGGTGTGGGAAAATCTGGTTAGTATACATTTTAATTTAGACAACTTACATTTTTATGTACCCCATTTGTGGGTAAAATCAATAAATAATTTCTTTAATGGGATTCTATTTTGTTTGATTTTCAGCTGTAACATTGCAGTTTGTAAGCCACAGTTTTCTCGACTATCATGACCCTACTATTGGTATGTATAAAAAAAAAAAAAAAATTAATAGCATACAGTTTGTTAAGCGAATAAGTTGCCTACTTAAACAGTAAAGGAATGCATTAATAAACCTTTCAGCCTCAACAAATTATCCATATGGTTAAGTACACAACGAAAAAGTACATTTATTGCTTGCTTGTTTAAAGCTCAGACTTTAAATAAAAAAACTGAAGAAGGTAGATGTGTAAACATTAAATTAAAAAAAGTGATCACTAAGTGGGATAGTGTAAGAAAATGTTAAATTCGTCCATAGATTCCTCGACAACGCTGATTTTTTAGAAACACTGGTTTATTAGTTACTGTACAATCTCTAGAAAGCATTTATTTAAGCATCCTTTTGTGATCCTTAATATTTGTGATATCTTAATATAACACCCAGGATATAAGAAGTATGGTATTTATTTAGAAGTCTCAGTCATTTAATATATTTTAAGTTCTTATCAAAAAGATACAACATAATAAAAGAATTTTTGATTGTCATAATTTTTTTTGTAAAACTCACCAATTTGTTCTTATTCATCCACCGTAAAACATTTGAGCTTAGCGCCCACGATCAGAAATATTCCTGGCATTCGTTATCTTTTTACTCACTACCCACCAAGATTAATGGTCATTCATCACTTTATGAATTTCATCAGAGCGGGCACTCTGATTGGCATTTTGTCTTATCGCCCAAATCACAAATGTTACAAAGGCTAAGTTTAAATACTACAATGAATCGGCCATGGAAACTACTCAAATTACCCTGAACGTTGGAAAAATTCGAACAGAAAATTGCAGACGAATTTCGAAGTTTTTAAATTTTTATTCAAAAATGTAGACCGTTATGGCAGTACCTGCTAATACTAGAGGCACTACGTAACAGGCAGTTATATGGCTATGCATGGTACTGATCCTGGATCTATAAGAAAATATCGGGTAAGAGCTATAAGGATCCCTGGGACTAGCAAGGCAGTGAAACAAATCGGACGAAATTTAAGAGCGTGCACAATAAACTTAAAGGTCGCAGTGCAACTCCCAAATTTTATTTGATTCATTTAAGCTTGGAATTTTTGAACTATGGCCGTTATAAATTTGTCGGCCTAGTGACACAAGAAGGTAACTACATTTTTTATGACTTTGGACTGGGTATGCCACATTTCTTAAAATATAGCATTCTATACTGTGGCAAAAAATTGTAAGTTAAGTAGCTTAGAATTAAGCACTTGCCGTATCAACATTTTTTGAAAATATATCATAAAAAATAGTTTAGAAAAATCAAAAAATCGTCTCCTGAAAAATACCAAATATTGACATACGTTTTTGTGTCACTAGGGCGACGAATTGTGATCGAAAAGAAAGCAAATAGACATCTTGTGCGTCCAAGAAACAAAATGGAAAAACATTGCAAAACAGGCCTCCTTTCTTTGACTTTAAAACAAAGGCATTCAATATAAAGAAAACCGAAAAAATAAAAAATGCTTGCGAAGGAATTGCTTAGTAAAATGTGAAAAATTGCAAAATGATTTTTTTATGGAGACAAAGAAGACGAAGAAATAAAAAGAGGTTTCTAGGAAAATCGAGGCGAATCGTTTTGTCTCTATAATGAATAAAAAATTATCGGTATGAAAACATCGACAGACATGCAAATAAAGAGTGCAAAGTACAAATTGTGTGGGACTCTGCTGGAAACTTGCCTGCAGAAAGCGAACTCAATGATAGAACACTACCAATAGAACAAAGACACATTTCGGTGGAATGAAAGCCAAAGCAGTGATGACTAAGAAAAAAGCAGTTGTCACAACCTGTCCAATTTGCTTTTAGGTTTACAGAAGTTGCAAGAAGAAAAAATAAGAGAGGTCGCCGACATAACAGTCGAAGAAGTTAGTTGCGTTGAAAAACAGCTACCGTTAAATCAAGCTTAAACACACAATGAAATTGTTAAGCCAGTATTGGATGGCCGTCATCGAAGCATACATAATACAGATGTCTGACGACCTGACCTGGTTTGTTTAGGGTAAATCAACGATAGATGCAGGCGCTGAACCTTACTACAGAGGTTAGCAAGAGTAATTCTACTTTTGATAGCGAGATTACAGTAGATCCCATGTAGACAAAGCTTTTTGACTACTTCGAAAATATATCTATCGATTGTGAGAGACAGCTCGTTTTATTCTGCTGATAATGTCTGTAATCTGTAAAAGCAAGTAGTTTAACGGTCTTTCGTGTACAATTCATTCACGACCATGAATAGGTTGCATGATAACACGTCGTCTTTCCTCAGACCTTTTTCAACATTAAACGGTTTAGTCGTGTTCTTACCGACTTTGACGTGGCATGACTCTAAATAATTCGTCACTATCCATGGTATCATACGCAACTGTAAAAATCGATAAAGAGGTTATGAGTATCGATCTGGAATACCTGTTTTTTTTTCCAAAATCTGTCGGAGTGTGAATATTTCGACGGTTGACTTGGCAGGCCTAAAACACACTGATAGAAGCCAATCAGATCATACAATATGGCCGGCGAGATTTTATGTGCGACGTTTAGGAGACTAATTCCTCTGTAATTGGTAATATGTCAGAGCGTCTCCTTTTTTGTCACATGAACTTGCTCCTATATTGAAGTACTTTTAGGATAAAAAAATACGCAAAACAAGAATGTCATTAAAAAAATATATGAAATTTTTTAAATAAGCCAAAAAGTAGTGAGATCAAAACTAGGGATATTCACATTCATCTCTATTCCAAATATTGAGTTTTCAAAAATTATAGGAGGTACAGTTAATCCTAACGCCCCACGCAAACAATCAAGCAATCATAAAAACCCTAGAAGTTGATTGTTCCTTTCTTAAAGAAGTATTTAATAGCCAAAAGGAATATAGTCCATGAATGATAGTACATAGCAGAATAATAGAACAATATTTTTTGAGTGGGCTTCAAAAACATAAGCATTAACCAATAAAAACAAAATTTAATTAATCCTAATAATCCACAGAGGACTCATATCAACAGCAAGCAGTAATCGATGGCGAAGCAGCTTTATTAGATATACTTGACACTGCCGGTCAGGTCGAATTTACTGCAATGCGTGATCAATACATGCGCTGTGGTGAAGGCTTTATAATTTGCTACTCTGTAACCGATCGTCATAGTTTTCAAGAAGCATCTGAATATCGAAAACTCATTACACGTGTTCGATTATCCGAAGATATTCCTCTTGTTCTCATCGCAAACAAATTAGATTTGGAAATGCATAGAAAAGTAAATAAACTTAAAAAAAAATGCAACCTAATGATTAAAGAATATTATTTTTTGTTTGTACAGGTATCAACGGAAGAAGGTAGAAATCTTGCCTCCCAGTTTGGCTGTCCATTCTATGAGACGTCTGCTGCTCTTCGACATTATATTGATGATGCTTTTTACAGTCTTGTAAGAGAGATTCGTCGAAAGGAACAACAAAAAGTAAGTAAAGTTTTTAATTACATATTTTTTAATATAAATATACATCTTAATTTGATAAATTCAAAATTGCTCGCTATATACTGACCGGTCTGAATTATTTACGAGTTATTTGCCCCTAGAAACTTTTCGTTAGATTTAGAACCAATTGTTGACTATGGGTTAAAGCAAATTTTCCAGGATCACTCGGCTGATTGCTACATATTGATGAATGGAAAATAAAAGATATTAATGTTACAAATAGTCTTAAACGCTTTTTTTTAACTCCAGAATATTTTTTTTTATCTAATTAGCATATTCTACACATTTCGAATATAATGAATAACCCAGACCAGACCATAGTAAGATGGACATATTAAACTGTAAAATAGTCTAAAATTGTTCCAAAAATGAAGCAATACAAAATCTGACTGAGAAAAAATGGCAAACAATTTTCAGCGATACCCATTGTATTTATATAAATTTGCATAGTACTATCATCAGCACGTTCCACACGTCGGCCCCCAAACGACCACACCACAAAGCTTTGTGGAACGTGCTGATGAGAGTACTATAGATTACATACAAAATGGCGATACCCAAATATCACAATATTTATTTTTTCTAAAACTAGATTTTTCACCAAAAATTTTATTCAATAAAAGTGAGTAATTTATAAAAATAAAAATTCCTTATTATGAATATTACTTACAATCCGCATTCGCGGATAGTCAGGAAATAATACACGGATTCAAATCCGGATCTTGTAAGAACACGTACTCCAATAGATATGGATAAGCACTAGATTTACAGGCAAACCGTTCCTTCCATTTATACTAGCTCGGTATAAATCGGACTTAAAATCGACCTCTACAAAAATGGTTGTCATTTATTTAAAAATATATTCAACACTTTGTAACATTTTAGCATGAAATAATATAATGTTTCGCTAATTTCTAGGCCCTTGGAAACGGATCAAGTTCAGAGAAAATAAACTCTCGCCGAAGAAGTCGCTGGTGGAGGATACGATCAATTTTCGCTTTAGTTTTTCGTCGACGAAGAAATTTAAACTAATCCTTTCAATTATATTCGTTCGTATGACAAGCGATAAATTTTCTAAATATTTCATTTGTTTGGATATATAAAACAACATGTGTTTCTTTAAAAAAATCTACCAAAAAAAAAAAACAAGACAAGTAAAGTACGTAAAATCGCTTTAATAGAAGGAAAAAAAGAACTTCGCAACATTAAGACCTTCCTAACCCTACTATAAAACATTATAAAGGTTTACACAAAGCTATGTTTATGCTTATAACTGGTTCGATAGGTTTGAAGCCTCCAGGACACGCACAAAAATCGAAAATAATATCATATCCCACAGTTAGCAAAGGAAACTATACCAAAAAATCTTAAAACTTAAGTTACAATTTATGTATAGAAATTAATGTTTCATGTAATTTAATTTTTTTAATTTAATTTAATTTAATTAAAAATGTATATTTTTGTTAAGAATTTAATTTAATTATTATAAGCTTTAATTAATTTGTATTTGTTTTGTTGATGTTGCATTTATTTGTTGCAAAAATTATAATTAAAATTTAAAGAAAATATCTAATCCTTAGATCAGACATATCCAGTCGATGTTAAGGCGTCAGGCTTAACAAAATAGCAATATCGGTCAAAACAAGCAAAACAAAAAAATAATAATAACAATAATTTTACTTACAAAGTATATTTTCAAAGCACATTCACTCTAATAGTTTAATTACAAAAAAAAAATTAGTTAAAGCAACGCAAAAAAACAACAGATTTGTTCTTATAATACCTACCAAACCATCTGTGATTTTAATTAAGTACCTTTTTAGGTGGATACAGTTTAAGAAAACAAAATAATAGCACAATACAAAGTATATACCTACATTAAAAAGTATATTACACAATATATAAATTTATAAATTATATTTCAAATGAAAAAAGTTAAAATTATCTTTTTGTTTCGCAATTATCGTATTCTCTTCTTTACCATTGTCTTTTGATTTGAGCTAAGTTAACTTTTTTGATATTAATATTAAATGAAAAAAAAAAAAATATTCCTCTGGGTGCATTGCAATGTTTAAGTCAATATGAGTCCTTTTATAATTTCTATTCCTTTCTACTTTAAAAATGAAATATGAAGGGAACAAAAAAAAAGCCGAAATGTTGAAAAGCTCAAAAATATAATATTTAATATTAAAATAGTAATAATAATAAATAATAAACCCTCAAGATATAAAAGCATATAAAAGCAATTAACTCGAAATAATCCTACATTTTGTAAAAAAAAAGAACAAACAATAGTTAATTAGTAAATAAAAAAAAAAATTTAACGATAGCTTTGGTTTCCCACTAAAAATAAAAAAAAATACTATTTAGCCTCATCAATAATGGTAGTCTGTTCTAGAAAAAAAATTGTTGTTTTCTATTGTTAAATTAAATTGTGTCTATAACAAATATAACTATATATTTATGATCTAAATGAATACTTGTTAAGTATAGATATATTACTATTTAGTAAGCTATTTGTTTTTAATGTTTTAAATGTATAAAAACTATAACAATATTATTATTATCATAAAAAAATACTACTAATATGAATATTTGATGTTATGAGAAGTTATTGGATTAAACACAAATATCCGCATACACCACCTTGTACACTAAATACATTAAAAATCTTTATTACATTGTGTACCAGCAATAAGATGGCTTAAATCTGTCATCATCAAATACATAAATTACTGCCTTTTCATGTTTTTTCCTTGATTGCCCTCAAAGAGCAAAACTTTATATAGAGATTTATTTTTATTAAAACAAAATATCTTTTTTATAATCTGAAAATATTTATCACATGTTATTTGTTATTTTTTATTATTATTATTATTTTTTTTTTTTTGAATAATGTAATTTTTTGTTGATTACTTATTCAAAGCATGTGAAATACAAAAGTCCAAAGAAACATTTTATAGCTTTTAATCAAGAATTGTTTGTAGTAAAAGAAATTAAAATAAATAAAAAAATTCAATTAAAAATTTTATTACCTAATGTAAAAAAAAATCACTTTCAGGCGTCTGAAGCTAAATGTCAAATTTAGGTATCGTTTAATTTTTGTGTTAGTTTACTGATTTATTTGATTGTTATATTAAACAGTTTTTGGGCCTGTTGCGTCACGAAATTTTGGATTCAACATCCTAAAAAACTTAAAGCACTATCCAAAAACTTCAACCCAAATGGCCTTACTTAGTATAAATTGAACAGATTAAATTTTCAAATCATCATCAATTTAGCACGAACGTTTTGACGGAGAAAAAAAAATTGTAGGTAATGGGACCTACTCGCAACCTATGTATCAATCTATATATCACCAATTTATAATTTATATTCAGTTTTTTTTTCAAGAAAAATGGTGAATTTATCATGAAAAAAATGCAACAGAAACCATTGATTGTACTTGAAGCAAGCGGAAATCTTAACGTCATAGAGAACATTTTTTAAAACAAATTGCAAAATTGTTTTGTAAAAACAATTTATTCCATCGAAGACTAACTTACAATCCTCTTCAAAATATTAACTAACCAGAGATATATTCCTTCAAAAAATGTATTCACTTCAATTTTGCTGGTCATTAAAGTATTTACAAATCTTTGTTTTAATAAATTCTTTTTCTCTTTCACTTGCAAATGAAACATTAACAGCCATCAAAGATAAGAGCTCAATATCTCTTTTTGACAAATTAAATGTCTTTTGAGCTATTACAAACTCATCGGACAAAGTAGTATCAAATACTCCCGGATCGTCTGTCTGCAAATCAAGTCAAATTATCAGATGTCAACAACATAAAACTCAGCAAAACTTACACATAAGACAACAGGATGTCTTGAGGTGTAAAGATTTTTAAAATGATGTTCCTCATATGATTTAACGGTTCCGCACTTAATATTGCTAGTGAGACAGCACTCAATGGGAATTTCTTTTTCTTTTGCAATACTTAAATTTTGAGATGACATAAATGTTCCATGTCCACATCTGTCCATTCCAAATTGTAGCATTTTATAAGTTTCTTTGTCATTTTGAATCTCAGCACAGTGAAGTGCAAGTTTTAAATTATTATTTCTAGCTTCAGTTAGTAGCACTTTGTAATCTTCAAATGAACCCAAAACAGGGTTTCCACTGAAATCAATGCCTTTAATTAAATCCGATTGATTCTTCATAGCTTCGGTGACCATATTGATTGTTTCTTTTGCTATTTCTATTCCCTTTGATCGATCAATGGACGGCAAGAGCTTTACGCAGATGTCTGGATATAGGGAATCTGCAAGACTTTGATTTTATTTATGTTACAATATTAATGTGTGTTCTTAAAATAAATATATACCACCTTACCGTATTGTTTCCAAAACTGTTCCCAAATACTCGGCTTTAGACATTTTGGTGGTAGATTTTGGCGTTGTACGCAATTCCAAGTACACAACATTGTCCTGTGAAAAATCCCTTATTACGGAAAGTAAAGCTCTTCTGAGACCATCTTTTGTTGTTGTTAAACCATGTGCTATTGGGAATTTTTTAAAACATCTATAGCAAAAATTCAACATGAATTATAAAAAAAAAACTGATTTGAAAAAAGTTACTCGTCCAAAGAAAAGTGTTGCTTTTGTTGAAAGCTTTCACAAAATTTTCGAATCTCAGTATTGGTTTCGCCATTCTCAAGTTTACTGAGTTCTAAGAGCGTGTTGGTGCTTAAGGAACCATTAAGATGAGCATGAAGTTCCTGCAAGTATACAATTAAAAACAATTAATTTTTATGAGATATTTTTAGCAATGTTGTTCTTAAAATAATATTTTTTTAAACATCATTTTGAGCTTAAAAATACGTTTTTTTTCAGAACTTAAACCGTAACTGTCCCACTAAATATCATGGAGGCTTTCCGAAATCGTAGAATTTTGTAATTTCGAACAACGGTTGGAGCCTTAAATTGTCTTACGATCTCAGAATTGGTAATTACGTGCAAAGAATTCTTGCCAATCGTATGAAGGTTTTTCAATTGTTATACAATGATAAAATTTGGTTGCTCGATAGCGATGCACATGATGAATTGAAAATTTGAGTTTTAATATTCAAAATGCTCAGATCGAAAAACATAAATATTACCAAAAGAAATAAGAACAACACCTAAATATATATATAAGAACAAACATTTAAGGCCAACTAATAAGCAGCAACCTTTCAAACAAATACATTTTTTTTTAGTTAAGTGACATTTTACACCGCCTTTCACTGTGCATTAGGGCGAAGTGAAATTTACTTTTTTTAGTATTTGTTTTTTTTTATACATTTGTTAAACAAGGATTTGTGCCACTATGCATTCAAAGACTTCACAAAAAATTAAGGGTCGATCAAAAAATACGTTGAGGTTTCACAACGCATTTAAAATTTCATGTGTGATAGGGTGAACATTTATTGTCTTATTTTCGAATAAAAAGATGCAGGGTTGGATCCATTTTTGCAGTACAAAATTTAGGTTGATCAAAAATGTTTTAAACTTACTAAGGGATTTTTTTTTACTATTTTATTTTATTTTTTTGCTGAGTGCTGTAGGTAATTGTTTATAATTATAAATATTTTCAACTTTTGAATGTCCAATTTTATTAATGCTTTGGTTTTTAGCCAGGGTGCTTAGGTCTCGGCCTAATTGTTGGGTTTTGTGATATGAATAATGTTACTTAAATTCCCGAAATGATACAATTCTAGAATTTTTTTTCATTAATTGTACCTTGCCTGCCCTTTTTCCATGGCTATTAGTGTTTTCTATGCCTTTTTTGAGTCACTTCCCTGATCACACAATTTCGTTGCTCTATTTAGGATATGTTCATTTGCCAGTTAGGCACCATTTTTAACAATTTTTTGTTTGTTGAAAAGTAAATTATAAGTCTTACCAATAAATTCGAGAATTTTCCCAATTCATATACCTACAAACAATGATAAAACTTACAGCCGCAATGTTTGCCCTTTTATAATCAAAAATGTCTTAACCATAATTATTTGCATACCAAACCCAAATTCTCTAAAAAGTGGACTTGTCTTTTTAAGTAAACGATTCATTCGGTTAAGAACAAATACTTCTTAGCATCTTAACAGAAATCTCGCTTAATTTACGCCGTTATTCACACAACGTTCAGATTAGATTAGCTTAGATTTGATATACATACCTACTATGTACATATATGTATTGTATATTTATTAAAATTTCAGTAACGTAGGTATTATCAAGTTTAAATGTTTTTTTAATGAAGAAACCAAGTGTGTACCTAGTTGCTCTACAGTTTCATAACTTTTGAAACCCCCGTATTGGGTACCATAGAGCAATAATAGGTGTAAGTGTGAATCTTGAATTTGTGGTTTTTTGAAATATAAGAACTGAAAATATTTTTCCAGTTAATGGAAATAGCCGCAACCTTTCATAACTTTATGAACGCTCATATGTAACTCAAAAAATCCCGCATCATTAGATCATGGAAGTTCAAGAAGACGAGCAAGGAGCACAATAGCGAGATGGACAAGGGAAACATTGAAAAATTTAAAAAGCTCTTTAACCCATATAAAATAATAATAAAAAAAATTACATTAATCAGAATGAGTACCTTTGAGAACCAAATAATTTGTTAAAGGTAAAAGGTCACATTGGACGATATGAAGCACATACTAGTTATACAGGACAAAAGTACATTATTACATCCGACATCGTGTTACTCTATAAACTACAGTGGCAAGGACTAGACCACAGTTTGCATTACACTATTCTTCACATTTCTGTTGTGGTTAGGTAGACTTATTGTTTGCAGTGCGTCCCAAAGAAATTCTATTCATCTATTTATCTATCTTAAATAAAAGAGGGAAGTTTATTTACACAAGTATTTTGTAAATGTCTACTTACCACCTTCGGCATATTTTTGATAAATTTTTCTGATACATCCATTTAAAATAAAATAAATATTAACCAAAAAGAAGAGTATTTTTTTTAAATGTTAAAATGAAAGAAATGAGACTACTTGAGTTGAAATGTTGAATTGATGAATTTTTTACTCATTCATTTCATCTACATAACTACATATCTGGACTCAGCTTGATTTTCTTTTTTTTTTATCACACTTCTACTTCACGCATGGCATACCGCATCAGCGCATTGGCAACCGGAACCGATTCATTTGCAGATGCAGATCCAGTTGCATGTGCAGTTCTGCAAAAAACTTTGTTTGCGAATTGAAACAAAAATCACAGTCAACAGTCCACAGTCACGTATTTGGTTAAAGTTTATCAACTTATACCTGACCATTTTGTTGACAATAGGTAAAATTTAATCCCTAATTTTTTTAAAACGTTAACTCTAGAATGTGCATGCCAAATACAAAAAATGTTTTACCAAATTTTCCAAAGTTACATAATACACTGTCTTAAGTTACACAAAATATATGGCCATCAATTTCTTTTTATTATACATTACATATACATTTAATTTCTAATAAACTACTTAAAACTAGTTAATTTTCTTCAACCAAAAAACAAAAATAGAGGCTTTCCCAAGCCAATGCGAAACATTCAGAGACGACAACGAAAAACCAATTAAAACACATATGTAGCTATGATCGTCGTCGTGAATGTTTCGCGTGGGTTTTGGGAAAGCTTATAAAACTCATCACCGGAGATTATTTTACTTCGGCACATGTTTGTAACCTGAGTGCATTGTATAAAGAACCTATAGTACTAGGTTTGTTTGGTTACTTTTGTAGCACAAAGTGTTTAATCTGTCAAATTTATGAAAGGAGGGGAAAATTCTCTCAGAGAGAGTACAACTAGTCACAAAGTAACCAAACGCTTTTGTTTCACTTTGTGCATGAACGTCAGTGTGACAGAATCTTTTGTGTGAAATTTAATTTATAAAACCTACAAAAATGTCTTTTGAAAGTACTTTAATCGTGGTGTCGGAAATATTGGATTCGTCGACATCCAGTGAATCAACATTGGGATTTTGTTCTGTATTGGATTTTTTTTTGCTGGTGCTGGGCTTCATAGATTCAGCAGCAGAAACGATATCTGCAATTATATAGAAAATATAGATTATTCTGATTTGATTTTGCAAAACGTACTTACCGATTTTTTCTGTGCCATTTGTAAATATAATTTTATCCATAATACTAAATTTTTTTCCTAAATTTTCCTTGCATTCCTCGGCAAGGGCAATCGTATAATTTTCATCTATAATGTACATAAATTTATTAAATTATTTATAAATTATTTCAAAGTGAACTTACCGGTCCTAATTTTTTCAAATGTTCTGGGAGAACATTCGAAATTAAATTCGTTTTCCATTTTTAATTTTACTTTCAAATTTTCAAAACTCCACAAAGGCAAAGGCAAGAAACAAGTGGCAATGACACAAATGGCAGTTGCTTATTTTGACAGTTGTTAAACTCCTTGCACTCGGAAATTCTTGTAGCAGAAAGTTGCAAGTTTTTTCATGGAGGGGAAATTTTTTACTCTCTCATTGTGCTCTCTTGTTGCAACTTTCTTGAGTTAACAAACACGAATTTGTGAAACGTTGTGCGACGTCGTACGACGTTGTACAAAGTTTCTGTAACCAAACAGACCTACTATCATCAAGATGGTTTTTGTGTTGTGTGGTGTGGTCGTTTGAGGGCGCACTTGTATATACACAGAAACAGGAACCAGACAATTAGTGAGTGGTGTGATCACTAGGTGGCCGACGTGTGGAACGTGTTCATGAGAGTACTATGCAAATTTATATACAATGCCTGTGTGTTAACTTTAGACTAGAGGCCAGTTGGACTCGGGTCTAAAGTTTGACTATGAATATGCCTACTGTGACAAACGTGGCTATTATTTCTAGGGCGTGAAACCTGAATGCGACCATTTTATTAGTTAGTGAACACATCCCCATAAATTGTCAACCAGCAGCTGCTTTGCAGACAAATAAGTGACGTCAAAAATTAAAAAGATGGCTGACAAGTTCAACACCAAATTAATGAATAGAAATAAATAATCAAAAATATTGTGCTAACATATTTCTAAATCGTTATATTTTTATCAAGTAGTTCCCTCTTTTGCTTTTGTGATTATGGTTTTCTTATCTTAATATCTGACAGTAGTTTTAAAATGGGTTACTGTATCGTTGCTGGTTGCAAGAGCCACAAACAAAAAAAGAAATGTAGATATTACTCATTTCCAAGAGACAAAGTTATTCGTAAGAAGTGGATTGATGCTGTTGGAGATCGAAAACCATTTAAAACTGATACTGCTAATGTTTGTTCGGAACACTTCGTCGAACAGGATTTCAGGCTTCAAGACATCCTGTTGAAAGTGCCACTTGAAAAACGACGTCTTAAAACTGGTGCAATTCCATCTCAGAATTTGCCAACAACGAATGACAGTGACGAGGACGAAAACAAATCTCCGAAAATAGAGAAAAAGTATGTTTACAAAGAAGATCGCATTGAGAAATTGTTGGAAGAATGCCGGGCATCAGCTAAAGAGGAACTTGTTGTATTTCCTGTTAAAAACAATAAAAAGTACGTAACTATAAACTACAATAATGTTCATATCAAATTTCTTTAATAATTTGTATTCCTTAACAGTTTATATTTAAAAAAAAAAATGTTGAACTCTTCCCTAAATTTCGATGGGGAGGCAGAATAAGAATTTGAATTGATCTTTTTAAAGTCTATCGTTGGTTATCTAATATAAATATTTTGGATTTCGTGGTCCATTTCATTAAGTTGTAGAACTACAAGTCTTAATTATCAAATATCAGTCATTAAAAAAATAAAACACAAATATTTATACCAAACACAAAACCCTTTATCAAACCGAATAATAACCGATTTTTTAAATTATATTGGATTTTATTTTGTACAGATAACCTTATTTTTACTTGAACTTATAGGTACATACATACATATACATAAAGGACATGTTTTGGATTCGTAAATTAAATTAAACTCCAGATACTAAATCAAATAATTGATTAACCTCTAAAAAACACCCTTATATTATAGATATATTTACGGATTTATCAGTATTTTTATCACCATAGAGTTTTAAACATTTCGAGCAAATGTCATGATTCTATCACTTCACTGGCGACATTCAAACAGATGCCTTTTCCTTAATATAATAATGTTTCATATGCCAGTTGGATAAACTTATACTTCCCCCGACTCTAAAGCTCTTAAAATGCAATGAAGCAATGAGAGGATTTTTGAAGACTTTGGATATGTTTATAAAGGTGAAATTCTAAATCGATACAATCATACAATTTAATGAATTAAATATGTGCACATCCCGCAGCAAATTTTGCTATCTTTCTTAGACTATCAGCGATATACAAACATTTCCCAAATCTTGTACAGGAACCTCTCTTCTAATTCTTTATTATAATTTTTTGAAGTTGGGTTTGAATTCAACGCAATAACCTTTACGTACAGTGGCAATTCTATTGAAACAACGAGTTGGATTCAATTGTTTATGCTCACGAATTGTATTATTACTTTTTCAGAAATCGGTTGCAGTAAAATTAGAACTTAAAAATAATAAAAACCGTTATAGGTCGAATACACAGGGAAAAAGAAAATATTGCTTCTTACGTTTGATGACAGTGATTTCGGGACACCCTGAATGTAAATGTTAACATTTAATAATTAAATAATTTGAACTTATTAACTTTCACTACCTTATAAGATGTATGTCAATGTTTTTTTATAAAACTTTGTTTTATGAATAATTCAAATAATAATGAGGCCAAAAGTTATTTATTTTTTGGAAAATTGTTATCAGCATTACTTGACACAGAGCGGTAATTCTCATAAACTGCCCGATTGCGATCAAATATTTTGAAAACACAATATTCTGCTTTTGGATGCATTTTCTTAAACACTTAAACTTGCATACTTTAAAAAAAAACTTATAAAACAGATTAAGACAAGATAAACAAATAGAGAAAATCATTTCCCCCAGTTTAGGTGGAAGGGGCAATTTTCTAAAAAAAAAATAACGTTAAGGCCATCTAGTTTTCAATATTTGAATTTATATCGATAAAGCATTTTAATGCTTAATTTCAACAGGAATAAAGGCACTTGTCTGACAAATAGCTGTATTGATTGTTAAAATTATTTGAAAATTAAATATGTTTTTATATAACAGATATGTAATGTAATAAAAAAAATTATTTCTCTTTATTTTGCATGTCGTTAGCTTACATACAAAATAAATAGATCCAAATCGAATTATATCAAAAAATATATTATTTTATTTAATTGAACGCTAAAATATCAAAAAAGCTAAAAAAAATATAAATCGAATAACAATTGTAATTGGCGTGTTTTTATTTTTTCGGATATCCCCACTGTCAAATAGTTTAGAAGAAAAATTTAATTCGCAAAATTAAAATATTTTTTAGCTTTTTCTCATTTTTTTTAACCCATTTACTATTAAAGACATTCAAAACTAAAATTTTAGAATTTTGTAACATAACTTTTTTAAATAGTTTCAAAGGAATACAAACATTTTTTTATTTAAAAAAAAAAGAAGTAGGAAGTGTAGTTTTTGAGCTGTACCCAAGCAGGTACAATATGAACATATGGTTGCTAATTTTTTATATGAAATTTCTTAAAGCAATCTTTTTCGAAGCACAGGACTATGTTGCAGACCTCACAAACTTATCTAATTCGCATGTGGAATACTCTAAGAGGCTTTTCAATTCTCTTTGGAAAATGGTGACCTTCAGATAAAGCAACGCTCGTAGATATGGAGCGTTTTGATATCTTCTAAGATGATATCGAGCAATATCTCTTTAAAAAGATAGCAAGTCATGTTAGGAATAAAATCTGCGACTTTATATAGTTTCCAAGCGTTTACCAATGTAGAGCTTAGCATTGACTTAAAAAGCGACCACCACCACTTTTTTTCCTGAATTTTGATTTTATAGGCATTGACAAAAACTGGTCGTACAAGTCCACGCCTCCCATACCATTATTATAATCCGCAATAAGGTTCGGCTGCCGAATGAAAACTTTTCTTTTTTTTGACCAATGTTTGGCATAATGCATGGGCCGGATAGTATCAAAGCTTGTGCCCATAGTGACGACACCATTATCGCTCTATTTTACAAAAAGAATATTATTTTTTACGTCGTATAAGTGCTCAAAATGCCCCATTTTTCCTTCTTGAATTCTTTTTTCAGCTTCAATGGACATTTTTTTTTGTTTGGTTTTATCTTGCTCTCCCTGTAGCTCTGAAGCCTTTGTCTCTCAGCAATCGCAAAAGCTCATAAGAAGTAAAATACTAGTCGAAATATATTATGTTGTCAGAAGGAAATGGAACATTTTCAAGAAGCTCAAGTAATAGGCCAACCGCCGAAAAACCGAGAAAATCGAGCCTACTTGTTGAAAACATGTCAATGAACAAAAAAAAATCAAATTTCCAAAACAAATTTTAAAAAGAACCAACGGTAAAACATCAATGTTGTTCAATTTTCTGTACCTAAGCGAGTACAATGGTAGTAAATAACATACAATTCATGAAAAACAGTTTTTCTTTTTAAAGCTGAAGCAAGAAACTGCTGTCGCTTTTCAATAAATTTTTTTTTTCAGTTCTTCGAAAATTACTCCTACACCCTAATGTACACGTACACGTTTTAGTTATTTGTTGCACCGTATTCAAATAATTTCTTTTAAAATATTATACATAATTTTTTTAATTTTTTTTTTTCAAAAGTTAAACAAAATTGCTGTCACAATTATTTTTGGTCCTACAATAAAAATGTAGCTATAGGGAAATTCCCAAAAACTGATATGTAATAAAATTAAGGAAAATCCACCAACAAACAGGCAGAACTGGGATCCCCACTTTTTTCGTCTTTCGCATCTTAATAAATAGTATACAAATACATGGATAGGAATTGAATTTTTTTAACATATAAAATTTATACATCATACATTGTACGATGTAAAGTATGTGATTTTAGAAATGTAATGGTTATGGTTTTAGAAATTTAAAAAAAAAATATTTATCATAATTTTTCTTTACCAGTCTAAAACTTATTTCACTTATCATTATTTTTATAGGAAAAGAAAATTGGACGAATCTGAAGACTCTCCTGCTGACCATTCATACACACAAACCAGCGGCTTTAGAAATAGTTCAACCCAAACCGAGTATGTTACGATTTAATCTTAACCAAATATTTTGTACAAATATTTAATTTGTTTTTATACAATAGAATTGACTTCGAGTGCAGCAAGGAATTTCATATAATGCGTTTAGAATCCGAAAATAAGAAATTAGTAGCTGTGATAAAGAAACAAAGCAAGCGGGTAGAAGAAAATGAAACCATAAGGAAAACCCTTGAAGGAATAATGACAACAGGTCAAATTAATCGATTAATTTCTCCTAATTCACAATCAAAGTGGACTGCAAAAGATATAGCTGAAGCAAGAGCATTATATTTGGCTGGACCGGAAGTGTACAAACAGTTAAAAAAGAAAAACTATCCACTTCCTGGACTGTCGACTTTGAGAGGTTGGGTTGGAAAAATTGACGTGAAACCTGGAAAACTTGCTACTGTTTTTCAGTTTATGAGAAAACTAAATTTAGACGAACAAAATGATCGTTTGTGTGTCTTGTCTTTTGGCAAATTAAAATTAAAAAGATCAAAAGGAGGTAAATTTGCTCATGTTATCATGGCTGTAGGGCTTACCAAAAACTGGTGCCATGTTGTTTATTATGACTTTGATGTACCAACAAGTGCTACTATTTTAATAAATATAATTGCAGAACTTAATAAAATCAACTATACTGTCATAGCCGTAGTATCTGATTTTCCATCAGTTGTGTGTGAAGAACTGGGTGTATCAGCGGATACGCCATACTTTAATAATCCATGTGATGAATCAAAAACTATTTTCTATTTCATTGACGTATTTCAAATCATCAGGAATTTGTGGAAACGTTTCATTCGCCAAGGATTCCTCTTGAATACCAAACAAATTAGTATTCTTCCTATAAAAGAAATGCTTGATGTTGATAAATTTTCACTGCCAATTACAAATGAACATCTTTCTGAAAATAAATGCGAGCACCAAGAAATGAACCTTGCTATTCAATTCTTTACATCGGCAATATCCGACTTGGTTAGAACAGCTTGGTACCTTGGAGGAATCCAAACCGATAATGCTGCAGAATGTGCAGATTTTATAGAAGTAATCAGCAATTGGTTTGAGATTTTTAATTCGAAAAGTGGCTCAGCAAACGAATCGACAGAATATGGATTGGATCTACAAACCCAAACAAATAGTCTTGCATTAATGTCCGACCAAATAAGCTGCTTAGTGCCTGCAAAAAAATACACCACTTTTAAAAATGCAATACTTATAAATAACAATGCTCTACCTCTTATGTTGGAATACATGTCATATAATTACAACATTAACCAAATAGACACACAAAATATCAATCATGGACATTTGCAGAATTTCTTTAGTGATATAAGATTAAAATATGGCCCTAAAACAAACCCAACGGCACTAGAATTTAAATATAGACTTCGATGTATTCTTTTAAGTAGTAACAATGTTGAATAAGGAAATACATATATAATATATCTTTATTAATTTTCGAAATATAAACGCATTTTGGAGAGTATGACTTAAGATTATTCTAATTTGTTTTGATTGTTGAAAAAAATAAACCCAGGGTAAAAATAATGTATTTAATAACACTGTGTTACAGTGAAAATGTATTTGAGTGGATACCTGGGAGAATATGTTGGTCTTTTTGAACTGAATAAGATAGCATGATTAAAATTGTCAATATACCCCCAAAATCTCAGTTTAGGACCAAAAATCCGTTATTTTGTTCATTTTGAATATACTAGTCTAACACTCGGCCATTTTTTAACCGATTTTTTTTTATATATTTTTATAAAAAGAAGAGGAATATACCTTTTGAACTACATACTATATGTCCTTGGCACTACCAAAAGAAGGAGTTTTTTCCTACCTGGAACTTGCTCGTAAATAAACGACCTCATTTACTTTTCACGTTATCTGAATAGAACTAATAATTAATTAATGTTCTGAATATATTTTACTGGTGGTTACTGTGGCTTTAATCGATGAAAGTCTACCATAGACCAAATTTTCACACTGCTGTATATGACAACATTTGTATAGAACCATGTCTAGTTTTGGCAATCTTGCCAAACTTATCCGTATGTGCTGGATGATGATGCAGTACGCAACAATTACTCACATACGCCGACGATATTGAAATAACTGGAATGACACTGCGTTACAGCTAGCTAGGGACTTAGCTGGCGGAGGAAGTACGTTAGCCCCCGAATGTAGCTCCACCTTAAGCCTGATTTTACAAAATAATATTTTTTCTTATGTTATAAGCCTAATTAGGCCCGCCCTTCACAGCTTAGACTTTTCGATACTTACTTTTTCGTATCTTAGGTTTTCGATACTTTGCCTTTCAAAGCAATATCTTTTGGAAACCTATCATTTCGTAACTTAGCGGACTGGTAACATAATATTATTATATCGCTACTCCGAAATCTCTAAATTTTCAAACTGAGAATGCGCAATTTCGCTCGGTGGCAACATAATAAAAGTAATGAATTATAAATAAAGAATTCACGTACTTAATTTTCGAAGTTAGGTTAATTCCCGAGAGATACCTTTTTCTCTTTATTTATTTTAAACAATAGTCGACAGTGATTTAGTTCAATTAAAAACAAATAAATACTGCTTAAAATTTTATTTATTTGTAAAGAAAATTAAGTCGAAACCAAAAAAAAAAATTAATATTTTACATTGGATAATTGCAAAGTCAAGGTAATTAATTGTGGGTAGTATTGATGTTTAAGACAATTTGAATGCTCGCCAACTGATGAATATCGTTTTAAAGTTCGACTTCATTCAAACGCGTGATTCAGGTAACAATAAGAAAAGTATCAAGGTATTCCTTATTGACTATGCAAAAATCATCTTTTGCAAGACTTAACTACCATGTAAATGTACAACCTCTTACTGTCAACTCTTCAAAGTCAAATATTAAAATATAAAAGAGTTTTTACTACGTTCAAAAACATGAACTTTTATTAATATAATTGAAGGTACAAAAATTAAATATCTGAAAATGCATAGTTAATATACGTGGACGTTTTCCATATTCAAGCGCATTGGATATATCCAATGTAAGTTTAAAATAACAAAAAAAAAAGAACAAGATAAGAAGAGACAACCTTAGGTATAGTAAGGAAAAATAACTTTTAACAGGAGTTAACTGAAATAAAAATCTACAGCTGCGGTGAAAAAAGGTGAAAAGTTTTTACTGCAATCAAACGGAAAGTAGTTTGATAGCTATAAAATATATTCAATATGATTGCAATTATTAGAATGTGCTCTCAAGTTGTGTTTGTAAAGTTAGGCACTTTCAAACATTCATGAAAAAAAGTATTTATATGGTTTTAGTTCTATAATTTACTTATCTATAATTTATAATTGATTTTTTTCTTTTACAAAACGATTCATAGTAGTAAACTCAAAACATGGTTTATATTTTATTTCGTACAAAAATACATAAATACATCCATATATCGAAATAATAATAAAAAATAATGCAAAACTGTATCGCAAGAAAATAATTGTAAAAATCAATTGTTTGTTTTGTTTTTGGTTTAGAATTGTATATTTGTATGTATATTACTTTTGTTTTACTTTGAAAAAAAAAACTGATCCATTATATCAGTAAAAACTTTTTTTCTGAATAAAGTTGTTGTGGAGCTTTGACAGAGGTTATTATATAAACAATTATGTTTGGATTGTATTCCAATGTGAAATTAAAAATATTATATTCACCATTTATTTAAATATTTTTTTAACGAAATCGAAAATCTATGTTTTAATGAAATATTTATTATGATACACGCATACATTATTAATTATAAATATCCAAAGAGAAAATAGTTTGTCCATTTCAGGGTTCCAACTGAAAAAAAGAAAATAGTATTGTGTAGAGTTTAAATTTTTATCAAATAATTTTTTAAAAAATTGTGAAAGTTTAAGCAAACAAGTGATATTTTCAATGCTAACAAACAACTGAACTTTGAAATTTTTTAATCAAATGAATGTGTATATTGCTAACTGCGAAAAAAGGTAATGTTTCGGAATGTCTCTGGGGTCTTTTTGATATTGGTTTGTTTTTTTTTTTTGATTATTTGCTATAAACAGATACTTAGAATTAACCTTTTAATACAGATTGTCCCGAAATCACCACCACAGAAGAAAACCATTAGATTCTGGACATCATTTCAAGTCACAAAACTTAAGACATAATTTCTTTTTTCGCTTCGTTTTCGACTTAGAACCAAGCTACAACCAATTTTTAAATTTATTTTATTTAAACAAGAACAGCTTGAAATTCTCATAAACCAACAAAAATGACCAGGAAAAACACAACCTCTATAAATGCTTAAAAATCCTGTTTCATAATAAATCCTGCACATAAAAAAAAATTGTATGGTAGATACAAATCTCTAACTGTTTTTTTTTTATTTAAAAAAAAAGAAAAAATCGGTTGTGGTTTGCAAAGTTAGAGCTAGTCAAAAGAAAAAATCGAATTGATTACAAAAATTGTAAATTTAAAATAATAAAATTAGAATATTTAATACTGCAAATAAAATATATATAATCTGTGAAATATAAAAAAAAAAATATAAAGGAAAAACAAAGTTTAACTAAAATATCCATTCACTATAAAGTTTGCAATTACATTTTTTTCTCAAATCGCGAATGAATTATTTGTATGACAATATTTTTGATTGTAAAATATATCACAACAACAAAATTTTGATTACTTTTCCGATAAGGCCTAACGTCTGTCTTGATCTACTTTATTTAACAGTTAAAAACAAACAGAGAAACGATAGGCAAAAAAGATAATAAACCTAATCGAACTGGCTAGCCTTTTACAGGTAATTTAGAACAATACAAATTATTCTTTGATCATGAAACAATATGTGTAAACGTGGTAAACATATAAATTGGTACAAAAATTGTGAGTGTGAATGAACTGTAAGATTTTGAAAGGGAATTAAGTTTGCCATGTTACTTATTAAATTTGTTATTGGTAAATGTGTAAACTTTTTAAAGCTGCACTCTGACGTTTATTGTGTCAGGTTTAGCGAAGAGCTGGTATAATTTACCATTATGTATATGTACGTGAAATTTGACCCGCTATAACGTTATAATTTATAAAATTGTAATTTCTTTCTCTTTTTACTGACCACAAAAAAAACATTTATATAATCAGGAGACGTAAGCGAATAGATAAAATATAAATATTTTGTCCATCGAAAAATGATATTTAGTTTCCTAATTTGATTTTGACAAAGAAATCACTTACCATTTTTCAATTTAATTTATTTCTATTTAAACCGTGAAGAAATATATAAAGTTTTGTACTTTAAGATAGGACCACCACTGTATACTCTCCTTTTAGTTTGTAATTGAACAAACACAGCAAATTTTATTCTTAAAAATTCTGTTTAGATATCATAGTGATTTTTTTTGTTGTAAATAATATTGATATCATATATTGTCCATATAAGGGTTATGTTTTAATTTTTTCATATGAAGTAATTACGAGGGCAGTCCCAAAAGTACCTGTGAGAAATATACACATACAGCACTTGGAGACATATCAGGCATTTCAAAAAGTGCCACATATCGCATATTAACCGATAGTCTAGACTTGAGAAACTAAGTGCAATATGGGTGCAGCGATTAATCACGTTTGGTGGTGTTTAGCAGAGTCGAAAAATCAGTCCAAACAATGAACAGGAAAGAGAGAATTGCCTCACAAAAAGACAGACTGTTCTACTTGCCTGGAAAATCATGGCTTCAGTTTTTGGGATATGCGTAAAGCATCCTATACACCATATTATGTCTTCTCGGATTATTGTTTTTTCACTTGATCGTTATTTTGAGGACCTCGACGCTTCTCATTATAAAGATGTTATCAAAGCTATTGCACATTTGAGAATGTGAAATAAAGATTCATTGTCCAAAATTTTTTGCGTTTTCTTTTTCAGGTCGGGTACTTCTGAGACACCCTCGTATAATGTCATATATGAAGTTTGTAAAAACCTATTTCTATCTATCTACAAATATCAAAATTGAAAAAAGCTTGTTTTAACTGGAAACGATTTTTTTTCTTGTATTTCTTTTGCAGTTCATCATTTTCTTTGTTCATGTGAAAAGTATTAATAATGAAAATTACATACCTGCAACAGCATTTCGATGGTCTTCATCCTATTTTAAACGCTGCTTGGTGAACTATGGTAACACAGCGCACCTACTTATAGTTTCTCAACATTTTTAAGATAAGCCATTTAGTTAAAACAAAAAGGAATTTTTGAGTTAAGATAGTCCTACCAAAGTGCATTTAGAATAAAAAGGAACTCCGAAAGTAAAGTTAAGACCGTTCTCTACAGCTAACCTGTTCCAGCTGGATGCGAGAACCTTCTGTAGATGCAGATGACTCATTAACCTTCGCCACATCACCGTCACCAGTAATTGCAGTAATCAGCTATTCTGGTTCTCTTTCTGGTTTTCAATCTCGAAGACAACCATGAAATAACTCCTAGTTTTCGAAAGTAATATACTCAGGATCGGCACCTGACTTTACTTAGACCGGCAGGGACGAAAACACTATAGAAACGAATATCTCTACAAAGAACTTAACACAATCGCGCTGGACAAAATTCCTAATACTTTCCACAAAGGGGCTAGTAAGAAACATTGCCCATCACCTAAATTAACTAATGAGAAGGATGTCCAAAGAGCAACGACATACAGATCCGAAGTATCCCAGTGTGATGGATTATAACATACTCTAAGACAACGAGGAATCAGTATGCTGACATTAGTTCAGTGTATCCCCCAACCTATAGCAAAAGCACCATTGACAACTGGGAATTAACACCCTAAGGATGATAAAGTCAACGACTTTTAATTAAAATTTTTGTTTGACAGATAATTTAAATATCTATAATTAATTAAACTTAAGACATCGTTACAAGTTAGGCCCCCTATGCACCAACAAATTTAAAATTATCAGCATCATATTAGGTGTAAGTCAAATTGTATATAAAATTTTCAATAAAACAAAATTGAATATACTAAGAAGCAACGCTTAAGAAAATACAAAAAAGCTCGTTGGTTAGAATCAACTCAGTAATTTAAAAATTTTAAAAAGACAAAAAAGGAAACATAAATAAACAAATACAAAACAAACAATTTTGCTTCAAATAAAAACAGCAAATTTAATAAACGAGAATCTAAAGATGCACAAAGTGGGAAGCAAGAACTTACAATCTATATTAAGGGTAAATGCATTTAGGCATTGGAATATTTTTTTTTTATAATATCAGTAATAAATAGATATTTTATTTTTTTTTGCACAGCATTACAATCGAATAAAATAGTATTTATTTAAAAATAAAAAAATATTTCCAACCTTTTAATCCTAAAATTCCATCGGTTGCTTGTTTTGCCGCAATTTATTTCTGTTGTTGTTCTTCCTCTATCCGAATCAATTTTTAAATATAAATAAAATACTTTTATGCCATTTTTTGTAATTGTTGTTGCTTTGCTTTGCTTTCCCATTTAATTGTAACCGTAGATGTTAAAGAAACTTTATTCAGTTTTTTTTTTTGTTTCGTACGAATCGTTTCTCGTTTGTTTCATTTACATTTATTTTGTTGTTGTAGTAGTTGTTACTGTTGCTGCTGGTCTTGGTTTTGATTTGATTTTGTTGTTTTTTTAAATATAATATATATAATTTTTCAAAAATTGTAAAATAAAATAAAATAATAATAAAAGATGAAACATCGATCAAATCCACATTTGATGTCGTAGTTGCTCTCTTAGAGCAAAAGACATTTGGTCTTCTTCTTCTTTTTGACTTGTAGGGCAGCTCTAGTAGCCGTTTCGAAAACATCTCGTACACCTTCCTTTGACTTGGCGGAACATTCCAAATAAGCAAAAGCATTAATTTTTTCGGCCATGGCACGGCCTTCTTGTGGCTTCACAGGTTCTTGCTTCATTTTAGCTAAATCCTTGAAAAGTTTAATGAAAAAAAGAAATATTTATTAATACATCAAAATTAATTATTTCCTTCAACTTACTCTAATTGTGTTGGGGTCATTTCGAAGATCTTTCTTATTTCCTACTAAGATAATAGGGACATTTGGACAAAAATGTTTTACCTGTTATAAGATTTATTAAAAACAAAAAGTAAGAAAATAGAAAAACATTTTTTTATTCAAAAATATTACTTCGGGTGTCCATTTTTCTGGAATATTTTCTAACGAGTCAGGTGAATCGACTGAAAAACACATTAAAATAACATCTGTATCTGGATAACTCAGCGGCCTGAGTCTATCGTAATCTTCTTGTCCAGCCGTATCCCATAGAGCCAGTTCGACCTTAAAAAAATTAATACATTATTAATTTAATATAATATTTGTAAACAGAAAAAAATCGTTTGATTTAAGATATATTTCACAATATGAAAAGAACAGTAGCGACACATCTCCTATTTTCCAATTTTATTATTCTAAATATTCAAATATTTAACACAAAAGTTCTGATTTGACATCGATAAAATTTTAGTCTTTCTAAGGTTCTCTATCTGCCGCGCCGCGCCCACGATCGTAAATGGCAAAATTGTACACATTGGATTTAAAAAGACTAGAACTTTTATTTGATTATTTTCTCTTGATATTATTTTTTGAATCTATTCCAAATATTTCAAACAAAAGGCCACAATGTCTGAGTTCTTGCAGAATTTTTCATTTCTTCCCAAGAATAATAAGAAAAAAAAAATTTTAAATTGAAACTTCTTTATCGGTTGTATTAATTATATGAAAATTGTAACGCTAAAGTTATTAAAATTTTGTTTAACTTTCCCTTCTTATTATTAAGGGGTGCAGTAAGAAAAAGAGAATGTTTTTTTTTGTTTTTCGCAGGAACAGAATCAATTTATCAGAAGCTATTTTTTGTACGCAAGTTTTATACAACAGGGACGAAATTGCTTCAATGAAAGTATAAAGGCTTCAACATGAGGCTTATAATGGCCCAATTATGCCTCTGGACCAAAATCCGCACCAAATAGTGAATCGTTTTGGGTGTATCGGCTTCTCAATGTATGGATGCGGGTTTTCTGTGCCCCAAATGCGAAAATTTTGCTTGTTTACATACCCGCCAAGATCAAAATGAGCTTCATCTGAAAAGATGATTTTATTGGCAAAATCACATTCACACATTCTGCAACATTACCATGATTTTCAAAGTAATGTCGCAATATTTCCCAGCGTTGTTCAAGCGTATACACAACCATATTCGTTCAGCGGAAGGATAAAACTAATTATCTGTCAAATCAGACAAGAGCCATTCACGAAATAAGCACTAGTTGAAAAAATAACGTTAGATGGCGGACCCTTGTAAAATTCTAATAACAAAGTCAAGTTTTTTTTTAATGAAAATGAAGGAAGCCAAAATATCAAGGTAGATTTATTAATCAATATTGCTTAACAATTTGTTCCGCCTTATTATCTCCAATATATGTATGGCCTGAATTATACATCCATAAATGAGTTCTTCTCCGTTCGACAGTTTTGACATTTCGGGCGAGGATTTGTTTCTGTCTTGCTTTCGCAATATTGTTTTCACTTAGCAATCTATGAGAGTAAACGTATTAACTCAGGATATTAAGTATGATACCAACGGTATAAAAATAGTTAAACTCAGAATTATTTTTGTATACATGTGTAATTAGGTTGATTTAACGTCAACATAGAAAAAAAAAATCAAAAATGCTCAGCCAAGTTAGAAAAATGTTCTTCGTAAAAATTAAAGTGTTAATTATCTGCTTTCTACGCGAAAACCAGATTACTTCCCTTTTCCGAAACTGAGAGCAATTCATTTATTTCTAATCTTAAACGGAGCTTTTTGAAGTCAATTAGTTTAAAGATAGTAAATAAATTAATGAAAATATAAATAATAAGCAAGAATTGAACATTATAAATTTATTTATTGTAGACATTCTAGCATTAAAGCTTATTGGTTTCATTAAATAAAGTATTTTTCAGCCAAAATATAGAAAAAAAATAATGTGATATTTATATGTTATCGTCTATCTAAAAGTTTTTTAAACTAATTATGTTCCTTTACCTTTTTTTGCTAGGGATTAATATAGAGTTAAATCTTGATAGGTACTCTTGGCCTTGGCCTTGGCCAGGATGGTACACAGAAACTCTATATACACTATGAAGTAGTAGGTGATTAGTAACTCGTTGAAGAATTCGAAACGATCCTTAGCTATTTTTACTTCAGATATGTATATTCACTTAAAAATAAAGAGACTATAGAAAACATTGAATAATGAAAGTAACTAACTTTAAACTCTTCACAATCAAAAATTATTTTATTTAATAAAAAATCAAATTGTTTAGGTTGAAAGCCGAAACTCTTAGTGTTGTGGGATTGTCCAAAAAATAATAATTATATTCCAGCGGGCAGTTCTTGTTTTGAGAGCCAATGTTTCACATTATTATTAAAGACGACAATTTATTTTTTCACAAACATCTAAAATGATAAGAAAGAATGCAAAATCATTTAATTTGTGTTTCCTCCGCTTTTGGAACAGACAAGTAGCTACGATCTGCGTTCGCTGACAAATGTTTGCAGGATTTTCAACGTCTTTACAGAATTCATAGATAAAACATATACGATGAATGTTTTCGTCAATATTTTGAAATCGTCCACAAAGAAATAAATAAATTTCATTTAATACTTCAATTAAAAGTGTTATTTTTTCATCCATAATTAATAGAGAAAAAACAATGATTTAAACTACCCAAAACAAGAGGCAGTTGGAGAAAACGGACATCATTTGACTTTTTTGTTTTCAGTTGATGAAAACAATATAGCTAACAAAACCAGGACGACAAAAAATAACTAGAAATACTTTTTATTTAATATGGCTAATAAATGTGTTATACATTTAGAAACTAGAAAAATCAACAATCTTAAAATTTCTTAGATTCCGCATATTCAATTTTTAATTTTTGTTCAGAATTTATATGTACAAGATAACTTGGGTACCTGTATTTTGTAATCTATTTAAAATTGAATATTTTTTTTTTCAAAGGCCCATTTAAATTAGGTTTTTGTTCACTTGTTTTACCTACACTGACCTAGAGATGGAACTCAATTTTCTTATCATTAACAACAACAACAAGCAAATATACGTATGTCGGTATATAGTGAAAGAATCACTATTATAACTCAGTTATAATGCCCAAAAATAGCTTCAAGAAATGATAACACAATAGAAATTATATGTTTGTATATGAATACCCCATTCGGCAGAATCTATATGTAGGTGAGGATGTCACGAAAAGAAAGAAACCTTTAATTGGTAGGTATTTCGTGAAACGCACCACTTAGCAAAAGTATGAGGGACTGGACTTTTTTGTGTTGATACAAAAATTCCAACTTAGGTTGGTAGCTGATATAGGTACCCAAAGAAAAGAATTGCTCACGTGAATAGAAGAAACATGGTTGGGAGATTTGCGATAGACCACAATTACATCATCGCGAATTGTAAAAACGACACAATTCATCATTCCATCGAAGTACAAGTGAATACAGCCAGAGTGTAGTATACAATTTAAAATTAAATATCCCCTTATCAAGGTTAAGTAGGCGCCGCATTCAACGAACTCCATTAAAACAACCTTCCTATAACCCCTCCTTTTCTCCGCAAGGCATAAGGATTTCTGCAGACTTTTTTTAGTGCATATCGGAGGATTTAATTTAGTATTGAGTATTGAGAACATATTTTACTCTTTACTCCAAATAAATCACTTTATTTTTAAGGAATCAATAAGAAAAAGACATAAATAAAAAAAAAAAAAAACATAATCTTCAAGTACAACAGGCTTGTTGAATGTCGAATCTCATTCCCACACACACATTGATACTACACACCCTTACACACTTCATTATCACACATCTATAAGACTAGATTGAAGCAAATCAAATAAAAAAAAAGTAGCTGCTGGCTTTCTGATGATGATTTGGTTCGGTTGAAAAATTCCTTAAGTAATTATGAGTCATTTCCTTGTGGAGCTATAATTCTTGCTTCGCTCGTCATAATGCAAACGATAAACGATAGAAATAGAGGAACACCGAACTGAATTTAAAAAGCCACCACATACTATTAAATATATAAACTAAACTAAACCTAATCAAAGGCAATCTGTTGCTTCCAAGTCAGCAGCAACAAAATGTGAGATATCTCACAAAAAAAATACCTATATCGCTTAGTTACAATACAAAGCATGCAGTAGAGCCGCAAAGAATAAAAAATAAAGTGGTTTTATTATTATTATCTGTACATACCTGTTTGCCATCAACTTCGATATCTGCGACATAGTTCTCGAAGACTGTTGGGACATAGACCTCTGGAAATTGATCCTTACTGAAGACTATGAGGAGGCATGTTTTACCACAAGCACCATCGCCAACGATAACTAACTTCTTGCGAATTGTCGCCATTGGTTCTGTTTTTAAAATGTTTTTTTTTTTGGAAAGAAAATATAAATAAATATGTATGTGATCACTTGATAGACAACATTCAATTAGAAATTTTTTAATAAATTATGTAGAAGATCGTATTCAAGATGTACTTTTTTTCTATGCACGTAAAATCAAGTATATTCTCCCAGAGAAAAGACGAAAAAGTAAAATGTATGTATATAGAATGAATATATGCAGTAGCAGCAGAAGAAAAATAAATTATTCCATTTGCCACAAAAACTAGAAACACAAAAATATAACACAAAATTTTTTTAATTACTTTATTATTTTTTTTGTATACTGCTACGGGGAATTTAATTAATTAAAAGTATTTATTTTCCGATGGAAAATTATTTAATTCGACGGGATGAACAACGCCTTTAATTTTTTTGACGACAAGAACGAGAGCGAGATACAAATAAAATGGCGACATAGAAAATTGCGCTGAATGCGGACGATTTTCGTACTGCTGGTGACAGTGTTCCCATTAATGCTTTTGTGATAGAACGAATGCTTTTGTAAGAGTGTAGTGAAAAAGTAGTTATTTTTCAATACCGCGTTCAGATTTCAATGAGGGTATTCATGCAACGAGATAATTTTTCGCTTTGCAGAAAGATATACATGTCGATTACAGAATCCGCAAAACTCGATCCGCAATGATTCACAGTGCAGTGTTCTCTTTTCTTCTCATGATAAATGAATAGGTGGGAAACAGAGCTCTAACTGCGGATCGAGTTTTGCGGATTCTGTAATCGACATGATAATTTTCCGCTTTACGTTTGCATGAGCACCCCATAAAAATTCTTGCATAAATGTGAGGAATAATCAGCTGTAACAACTAAACTTCACAAATTACTTCTCGAAACTTTATGAGGTTTATTTCTTCGCTTTCTGCATCAATTCTGTGAGATAAATTTATCTGGTTTGCAGAATATTTTTCCCATACAAATTTTGACAGCTCGTTTCTGCGGAGATAAATTATCTGGTTTCTGCTTTTATCCGAGTTTTCCACCGTTGCATGAATACCCCTATTATATCCACACAAATTTTATATGGCCACGTTCAGATTTGTATTTTAGGCTATCTGGATCACCTACATATGTACCTATTTATTATAGGTATTATTCTCCGGGTTTTTATTTTCAATCAAGATTTCGGTTTTGTCAAAATCGAAGAAAAAAAAATAAGTATTAGAGACCCTGACAATTTATTTCAACTTGTAAATTGTTATTTGGTGTGAATTTACCCAAATAAAACATATGTATTTTATAATATTACATATGTAAAGTGTGTCAGACTGTTTTCTGGTGGAATTTGAAAATTTGTTGACATTTGATGTTTAAAAACATGCGCAATATATGAACTTGTTTAGATTAGGAACATTTGTAAATTTGCACTTTAATCTTAGAGTATATATAATATGGAGTGCTTGTTCCTATATCAAATACATTGTAACGCCTGAAGCACGGATAGGGGGCGCTAGTATCTACTATCTTACAGTTTCGGGAAGCAGCGCGGACCTGTTTTTTAATCATCTGTCAGTCCGCGCTGCTTCCCGAAATTAGCGAAATTAATGAAACTAGCGACCCCTATAAAAGCTTCACGTTTGAAATTGAACAAGCACTCCATATTATATATACTCTAAGACTTTAATTCACTTAATTAAACAAAAAAAAAATTAATATTTAATCTAGGGCTTATACTCAGGCCTAGAAATAGCCTAGAAAGTAATTTGCGTTCACAGGTTCCAACACATATACAAGATTACAAGGTATATGCAAAAAATCACAAATACATATTTCCTTTTTATGAGCTAATGAGGGAGGATTTTTTGAATGATCGGTCTCATGAACTTATGAGCGCTCGGACCTCGGTGAATACCAGCATTAAAATAATATGCGAATTTTTGAGAAGATATTTTTTCAATTTAAAATTCTAAAAGCTAGTCAAGTGAAATCTATTTTTTAGGCGCAAGCTTTTTTCTGCTATATGTATTTGGGGATGATGCCCATGCCTGTGATGTCGATGTTTATCAAAAAATTTTCGAGACGGAACAATAAATGCAAAACATGTTTAAAAAATGCATTTCTTTGTTTTTTTTTGTTTTGTTCTAGCTCGCAAAATATCGCTTTTTATGAATAAAACATCGTTTTTCGATCAAGAAATATGGATGTAGCACCAACAAAAACTTCTTACGACAAATTTCACTAGAATATACACTTGATAGTTTTACTTAACATTTAATTCATTAAATTAAATTCTTAGTATTGGGTATACCTACTCGTTTTCTACTTAGGAAGTTGTTGATACGTCTTGAAATCTTTCGGAATTCTTACTTAAATAGCACACAGCTACCTTTTTATGTTTAATTTATTTATTTCCTAAAACATAAAAAAGCAATTCAAAATTGTATTCAATCGATGTTAGAGCAAACTTTATAACACTTTGATATATTTTTTTACATTTGTATGAATGACGTACGACGAAAACGATCGAACAATAGAACATTCCATCTGAACTTGCAATGAAAATGGCAGGATTATGAATAACTCAAACAAACAAACAAAAAATCAATGTGATGAAATATCCATACAAAATCAGATTACGAATTGAATGCTGGTTGTGATGTTGTGCATTGTTTATTTAAACTCACAATAACTGCAGGATTACTTCGAGATATGGGCAAAAAGGCCCTTTTTAAATGCTTTTTTCGGATATCTACATGTTGTATCCAGACGGAGCACTAACATATTATATTCGAAAATCTTGATTATAAAAAAAAACGAAAAAAAAATAGGTAGGAAGCCGCTAACTGCAAAGTGTTAGGCAAATGAAAATTTCAAATAGATGATTTAATTTTAATAAATAATACATCTTTTGAAAATTTCATAGCTGAGGAAATACAGGCACATCATAATATTGTGTACAGTGGAGCCCGCATTTATTTATTGCAGTTTCAATCACATCTGTAGGAAAATACTCAAAGCTACAATGAATCATTAAAATAACTTTTTATTCTTACACGATCTGGTTGCTTATATGATTAAATTGATACATTTATTTATAAATGTGTTTCGCCATTAAATGAAACTGATACTGGACTTAGCTGTATGAAAGCTTATGTGAAAATAAAAAACGAATAATTAGATTTCCATAATGTATGATTACCTAGTTTGTATTATTATTTGAATAACGTTAAATGTAGTATAGTTTCAAAATGTTAAACCAAACGATTTAAATCCAAAAACAAAGCGGTGATAGGAAGATGAGAACGAGTTATTGTTATTATGTGTTTCATGTTTGCAAATGTTTGTAAATATGTATGTTTTTCTTTGTTCCAGCTTTTCAACCATGCTATCAATGAGAATCATTTCAAATACTTTTTAACCAGATGAAATCTTTGTTTGAAATGTATGCAATTTTGGTATTATTATTTTTTTTTTGAACATTATTATATAAACGCGTTTTGTTTCTTCAATTAATGATTTAAAAATACTTTATGAAACATCCCATCCATATTACCCAAATTGTGGATATTTAGTTGAAGAGCGGAGAGAATATTTTTTTAAATTAAAACTGTTTTATGAAAGGTTATTCACATATGTTATTTAAGTAGTGAAAAGAATATGTTCGTACCCGTAAGTTCTTAATTCTTAACTCCAAATTTGAGTTTGAGGTCGGTAGTTTTCCGTTTAGCTTGCTAATTTAATTATTTAATTTGCTAAAATAAGCCAAGAAAGAAGTTAAGCTCAAAACTGAAGGTGTTATCTTATGTGCCATAAAATTTGAAGACAAAAAATCAGAAATCGTTTACCGTGCGCCTTTTTTTCAAAAAAATATTTTGTAAACATAAAATGTTCAAAGTATTTCTCTAAAAAAGAAGTTAAGAACTAAATTTAAATAAAAAATATTTTTACCCGTTTTAAAAAATATTGAGTTTTCAAGAAAAAAAGATTTTTTATTCAAAAATCCAAAAAAAAATTTTCAAAATTTGGTATTTTTGTTTCATAAATATTTGTATTGCAATCCATCAAACCATTTGAGAAAATCGAAAACCAAAAAACCAGTTCTATGAAAGGTACCTTTAATAACGGTTACTTTAAAACTGTTTTTGACAAAATAATTTTGATAACTTGGAAAAGTCCACTAAAAAATTAGATGAATATCGTTACAACCGTTTTCGAGATAACGTTATAATTTTTAAAGCTAAAACAAAATTCCAATCTCCCCCCAATTCCCTAGAGGAATCTCCTCAAGATCAAGTCAAAGTTTGAAAAAATCCTTCCAGTAGCTTATGCTAAGGACGCTAAGGTACGGACAGACAAAGTTTTGGGATCCAATATTTTCGTGTTCTCTATTTCGATTACGTTTGTTCGATTACGAATCCAAAAGAATACTAAAATGTAAAAAAATTGAAATTCGCATATGGGAAAAGTATCATCTAACAGTAACGTCAATGGTCGATTTATTCTCATGGCATTTTTGATTTAGGTGTGCTTTCCAAAAAGCAATGAGTTTGGGAAAAAAATACACACACTAATAATACGCAATAGAGCTTTTATTCTTCTTGTTACGACTGAGTTCGAAAAATTGAAAAAAAAAAAACACGAGATGATTTTGTTTATTTTTGATAGGCAATTACCAATGACGGAATGAAATAAAAAGGATAAAGAAAAATATCATAAATTGAATAACAAATAAATGAATTCATTAATTTTTTTATTTAAATAATTGAAAAACTAGGCATTGTGAATTGGAAAACGATTTGTATAACAAGAGAAAAGTGTCAGCGTTTCTCGTCAAGTTAAATTCTCGTTTTTTCGTCACAATGTGAATTGGGCACTATTTTATTTGATTTTGATTGTTTCCTTATTAGCTGTCGGCAGCTAATGTCAAAAACAACGAAAAGCTGCTTGCACAAATTTAAAATTGATCATCTTTCTTGTAACTCGTTGGAGGTGTGCTCTCGAAAGAAAAAAGTTACAGAAACTCAACAAAAAGCAAAAAAGGGATTTTATGGTCCTTTGATTTAATCTCCTTTATTCGCTCATTTGGATCCGACAGCGTCCGTCTGTTATTGTTAGCCTTTAACGCTTTATTCAAAAACCTCAAAAACATAAATAGTACTAATCAAAAATTTTAATTGGCATCACTAATTAAGTATCAGCTGAATTGCAGCGCAGTTATCGCACGGCTGGTTGAATTTCGGTCTGCCACATATTTGGATGTTGGCAACAGCGACCATTATTTATTAGATGTTTATTTTATTTGCGATTTGCAAAGTAAAATGAATGCTTCATTCCTTAGGAAAAGTCTATGGGACTGTTTTTTTCTTTTAACATTTTGATGGAAGTATCTTTTTGTTGTTTTAATACATCAAAACAAAATATTCTAATTCAATTAATCTCGAACAAAGGAAAAGGATTTATGAGGTTATTCTACTTTTAATTAAAATAATGAGTAGGTACTAATTCAACTTATTCTACAGAAAGATGGATGTTATGAGCGAAAGTTAATTTGAAAATAGAAATAGATTGCGCTCCCGTTGCGTCATTTACAATGATGCTTGATTCATTTCTGAATTTAGGACAGAAAAATAAATATATTTGATGTCGTTTTTTGGATGAAAAAGGCACCGCCGCCGACCCGAAAGCAAAGTAAGTGGCAATAATAGCAAGAAACAGGATAATAATAGAAATATGAGACACAATTAACGCAAGCAACACAATAATACCTGAGTTAGTATCAGATGAGACGCATGAAAAACACCACATAACTAAATTCCTTCACTTCATGCAAAGCAATTAATTTCTCTACCTTGGTCAATATATAAAGTTTTTATTTAACGTTACACAAAAGGACAAGACACAATAAATTTATTACAAATATTTTTTTTAGGTACGTTAATCAAAAGAAATTCTTCACTTTTCACTTTTTCTACAAAACTGAGCAGGAAGACTGCTAGGCTGTCAAGATTGAATTCAGCCTGTTACTACCAACTGTCAGAAGCTTGTTCTATAGCTGAATAAAAACTACTGGAATTCTAGTGGTCCTTTCACACTGATATTAAGAATTGTTTGTTCTCTTTCACAGTTTCACACGAAGAAAATAGTTGGTTGACGTTTCCTCTCATGAGATGAGCACGTTCCACACAGCTGTGTTGTGTGGTCGTTTGAGGGCGCACTTGAGGGGGATTGTATATAAATTTGCATAGTACTCTCATGAACACAAGTCGGCCCCCAGCGATTACACACCTAACTAATTTTCTGGTTTCTGTTTATATTCAAGTGCGCCCTCAAACGACCACACAACACAACTTTTTGTGTAGTCGTTTGAGGGCGCACTTGTTTATAAACTGAAACAAGAACCAAGAAATTAGTTAGGTGTGTGATCGCTTGGGGGCCGACGTGTGGAACTTGCTGATGATAGTACTATGCAAATTTATAGATTTCATATGCAAAGTACATGTTTAAAAACACGATGAACACGTCGTGTTCGTGATGGAGGCGGAACAAGATAGAATATTTTAAGGCGCTTATAAAAATGCTGTGACTCCAAATGCATTTGATGAACAAGTACGACATCTGGACACGTAGCATCAGTGGTCTGAAGTGGTGTAGTGCGTAAGTGCACATGACTACAAAGACTGAGCATTTCTGATATGCGTGGGTTCGAATCCTACAAGTGTTCTTCAAATAAAATTGGATTAAAGCTCAGCACCACTAAGGAGTCTGATGATTGCCTGGCAAGCATGAAATAGCTATAACTCCGGCCAAAAATAAAATATAAATGAATTAATAGAAAATTAATTCATACAAAACAATTGGTGGTAGTGCCTTTAAGTTGTTGTTGTTGTTCACAAAAATTCAACGTCGTTATTATTGTTTTTTTGTTACCACAACAGTTTAGCACCGGTTTACAAAATTATGTGTCAGATATGAAAATGTCGAGAACTATATTTCAGAATTCAGAATACAGGAATATAATATCAGAGAGTAAAAACATACAGGCTTTGTTTTTGTAAATTAGATTTTGAAAACATTTCGGAAGAAATTACCGTTAATATGTGTACTGTGCATGCATATAGGTACTCTATAAAACAGAAACACATTGGAAATATTCCAGTCGATGTTGTGATGTATGTATGATAGGTTGTTATAGAATAATTTTATGAAACAGAATCAATGTACCAGCGCCTTACTTGATTTTTAAAATGTGAACGCTCCATTAAAAACGTATTGTCAAACAAGCAGGACGAATATTTTGCTGGCATGTCAAGCATATTTTAGAATGTGAACGCATGTCAGTCAAACTTCACGCAAATTTAATTTTGAAGGAAGTTTTCCAGCAGTTCACACTTTCCAACAAATTGTACAGCATTGCTTGATGGAATCAAAACAAGTATTCAAACAATACAACGTGAATACGAAATACAAGTAGGACCAATTGCTAACGTACATATTCCACACATTGATTCTGCACAACCTTTATGTTTGTTCCATCAAGTTGTCCAACACCAATGTTGTTCAACTGGCTACACCATATAAAGTCTGTTCAATGAAGCTGTTTCGAACAGTTTGGAACACTTTAGAACAGAAAATTTCAACTTTTTGCTGTTCAGTGAGAAATTTTCTGTTCCAAACTGTTCTGATTTGCTGTTCAGTGAGTCTGTCTGGAACAGTTTAGAACAGATTAGAACAAAAATTTTTGCACTTGCTTTTTAGTCAGAGTAGACTAGAACAGATTCATGAAAACTGTCAAAATCAGCTGTTGGTAATATTTTGTTTTCATTTGTTTTTTGTTTGTAAACAAATCAACAGGAAGTACGAGTATAAGAAAAATATTGATAAAAAAAGAGAAAAAAAGAAAAATGCAAGAAATAACCGTAGCTTCAAACTCCATTTTATACAAAAATAATTTGCTGAACTAATAACTAATAATCCAAAACTATAAAACAATTACATGACTGACTGTTCTAACTTGTCTGACATTTCTAATGTAAAACTGTTCTATAAACTCCGTTATTCTCATTCATCCAACTCAATTTTTTGATTATGTATACATTTGGCGCCGAGATGCAGCGTGCGGGTTTCGCAATTAAATTTTTTTATTGGTACACATTTAAAACAAATCATGCAGCGAAGTATCAATTCATATTTCAATAAAGTTTCTACAAAAAAAAATGAACCTGCTGTTTCAACTAAGCGAAAGGCTTTAGTAATATCCAGCGATGAAGAATCAAGTCCAAGCAAAAGCACAAATTCAACTCCAAATAAAAAAACGAAGTTTTCGAAAAATTCAGAGCAAATCAAACTAAAAGATGCCCCCCAAAAAATAGAAAAATCTCTAAAGGTTGATGTCACGGCATTATTTGGCGGTGAAGCTACCCGCGAAACTAAAAAGAAACCCAAACCGACGCCGATCATAAAAGACGAAAGCATTGAAGAACACAGTCCACCGAAGGTTACACCAAAAGGATCGAAACTCATATCGCCCACAGCCTCGAAAATTTCACGTGATTTCGGTAAGAAAACGGCTTTGTCTCAGCTAGTTGACGAACTTGAGAAACCAACAGAGCCAAAGAAGTCAAATATAGATAAAGAAACATGTTCACTGAAAAGCCCAAAAAAATCTTTATCTGAAATTACTAAAGGACATTCAAATGCTTCAACAAACCCTAAAACACCCAAAATTGAAGATGGAGATACGATTGATTTTATTCCGGAATCTGAGAAAAAAGCATTTGACAGCAGAAAATTGAAGCATTCTATAAAGAAAGAAAGCTCTTCGAGTGCAACTGAAACACCTAAGTCTAAAGGCAGCAAACAATCTGACTTAGAATCAAGTATTCTCTCTGACGAGGAAAGATTCGAGCGTAAACGAATGACAGCTGTTCTTTACCAGAAGTACAAGAACAGGCAATCGGTCATCAATCCTGGCAGTAAGGAAATTCCAAAAGGCAAAACCAACTGTCTGGCAGGATTAACTTTTCTAGTTACTGGAGTTCTGGAATCAATCGAAAGGGACGAGGCTAATTCTATTATTAAGGAACTTGGAGGAAAAATTAGTTCAACTGTTGGTATGTATTTTTCCGCTGTACTCTGTTCAATATTATTATATTTTCAAAAAGGAAGATAGTATATTTGCCTTTCCCTATTCCGATTATGAATTTAAATTAAATATTTCCATTAGTAAAGTTCACAGGGATATTTCAATTAAAAAAGAAAAAAGTACATAATTATATCAGAAAATATTTATTTTAATATTATAACCAAAAAAATAAAACGTCCTGTTGGAAATTTGTTAAAAAAAAATAGGTTTTTAAAAGTTAGATTTTTTTTTAATTCTGAGTTTCAGTAGGGGAAATAAGTATGTACAATTGTACATACATAATATAACCAAAAATAAGACCGAAAATGTTTTTTCTATACAAAAAGTTATAAATCTGTGATCGATAGATTTTTCAAACATAACACACTCATGCATAGTATTGAAAAAACCAAAACTCGACACACATAGGTATGCACGCTTGTATGTCGAAAATTAAAAATGTGTTTTTTGAGAAAAAATAAAAAAATTTATTTAAAGCTAATTTAAAACTAAACTTTTTTTTTGGTTAGTTGTTTTTTTTAAAATTATATTTTTGTGTTCAATATAATTTTTTCGTAATATTTTGATTATGTAAAAAAAATACCTTTTTATACGAAGGTTTTTTTTTAAACAAATTCTATTTACTACTGAAATAAATCAGCGAAGAAGAAGATTTTTAGCACTTGCTTGCCGGTTAAATCTGTTTGAATGTACCTTTTATTATATTTCTCTTTAAAAATGAGGATTAAAAATCACGTAGAATTTCTCACTCTTTAATCGTTACTTTTACGGTAAGTGCTCTAATGAAATAGCCGGTTGCATTCCTCCCCTTAAACGTTTCAACCGAAATACTCCAGGAATGCTCATCAGTTTACTCTTGAACCCAACTTCGGTCGTACTGTGAAGTACAGGGATTCGTTCTTTAGCCGTACTACGCGAATGTGGAATATCCTTCCACGTCTTTCCCTCTCATTATAATGAACTAAAATTCAAGACTAATATTCACCGACATCTCCTTTCAAATCCCCTCCTACTTACCTAAAGCTCGCACTATGTCTCTGACATATAAAGGGTACATAAAATCCCCTTTAGTGCGCGCTAAATATTAAAAAAAAAATACATATAATCTAAAGATTTTATAATTTGTACTCAGTATCTTTTAAACCGGTTTTTTTTCTTCTTTTGAAAGTGATATTAACCTTATCAATTAAATTTCATTCCAAATATATCATTGCATTTATTCTAGATAGTTAGGAATTTTTGAAGTTGTTCTCATTCATTGTTTATACAATTTCTATGGGAAAAACAAAGTAATGATTAGGCACTGAATATATTCGAAATTGTAATTTTGTCTATAGGTTATGATATTCTTTTTCGTAGCAGATTTAAATTTCTTTTAAAATATGTCTTTCAACTCTATGAAAAACGCCTGGAAAGTTGAAAGGTTGAAACAGATTTTATTTTAGTGTCATAAGCAAACAATTTATCATGGTTTCGGAGTCATTCCCTATAATTTGGCTCTACAGCATAAACCACCAGATTTTTTTATGTGAAGAGAGGAACATCGAATTTTGTCAACCCTTAAAAACCACAACCTGCCATACAACCGTTAAGATGAAATTTATTTATCGGCTCTAAAGATTTTGATGATTTTTGTGTCTAAAATCAAACTTTATAACTGGGCTAGTTTTTCTTTTACCTACATTTATTCTTTTTCTTAAAATTCATTTCGCTTTTATTTGAAATTTTTTGATGATGTCTTTATAGGTAAGCGACTTAATTACATGATTGTTGGTGAAGAAGCTGGTCCAAAAAAACTTGTTGATGCTGAAGCACTAGGTATCCCGCTTTTAAGTGTTGATGATTTTTTCAATTTGATAAGAGAAAAATCAGGTGAAAAAGTCGATTCTGCAAAAATAGTCTCTGATTCCAAAACACCTACCAAAACCAAGAAAAGTCCAACTAAGCGTAAACATGAGACAAAAATTAGTTCAGTGAACATCAAAAAAGAATTGAAGGATTTTGAGAGTAAAGTTGAAACAAGTATTAAAAAAGAGATAACCATAGATGAAGTGAAAAAAGAGCAGAAAATTCCAAGTATGATTACCGATATAAGCGTTGAAACTAAACCCGAAGCAAAAATTATTTTTGAAGATAATATTGCATGGGTAGATAAATATAAACCAACTTCTGTTAAACAAATAATTGGTCAACAAGAACCTGCAAGTAATTGCACAAAACTTTTAAATTGGCTCACCAAATGGCATACAAATCAAAGTGGTTCAAAAAAATCTCAAAAACCTAATCCTTGGGCTAAAAACGATGATGGTAGTTATTTCAAAGCAGCTCTACTGTCCGGTCCGCCAGGAGTAGGCAAAACAACAACTGCTTCTCTTGTTTGCAAGGAACTAGGTTATGATGTTGTAGAATTTAATGCATCAGACACTCGAAGCAAGCGTCTTTTGAAAGAAGAAGTCTCTGAACTTTTATCGAATAAATCTTTACATGGTTATTTCTCCGGTAATACACAGGTAGTTTCTAAGAAGCATGTTTTAATAATGGATGAAGTCGATGGAATGGCAGGTAATGAAGATCGGGGAGGTATTCAGGAGCTAATATTACTTATCAAAGAATCACATGTACCTATAATTTGCATGTGCAATGATCGGAATCATCAAAAAATGCGATCACTTGTGAATTATTGCTATGACTTGCGTTTCAATAGACCGCGTTTGGAGCAAATCAAAGGTTTTATAAGGAGTATTTGTTTTAAAGAAAAAATCAAAATAAATCCTGAAAAAATTGATGAAATTATTCTGGCTACAAACAATGATATACGGCAGTCAGTGAATCACATTTGTTTACTAAGTTCTGGTGAAAATATTGAACTTAAAACGAAGAATACCAAAACTGCACAAAAGGACCTAAAAATGGTAAAATATATTTTAATTTCCCACTTTAATGAAAGACCGTTTGTGTTATATCTGCAATATGATGGGTGTTAACCCAGGTTTATTCTGCTATTTGTATGCAACATAATACATATATCGGAGAGATTTTTCCTAAATTTAATTTTGATACGATTGCTTAGCATTCAAAAATTCTGCAATAGCAGAATAGTTCATTATTCATTTAATTTCATTAACCGCTTTATGTAAGCTGTAAAATTATGGCGTATGTACTCTTAAATTTAATTTTTGTTCAAATGCTTTTTTTTTTTTTCTTTTCAAAGGGCCCCTGGGAGGTTGTACGGAAAGTTTTCTCAGCAGAGGACCACAAATCAATGTCTTTAGCAGATAAATCAGATCTTTTCTTTCACGATTATAGCATGGCTCCTCTATTTGTTCAACAAAATTATCTGATGGTTGCACCCAGTGGTCCCAAGTAAGTCAAATATTATTTTAAGTAAGGTATAATTATTTTTCAAATATCCCCACGAACTGATGATTCTACAGAAACAAAATGATTGAAGGCGACTGTATTTGTAGTGTATTGTTGGAACCTCTGAGCTCGAAAATAACAAGATTAATTTAGTTCAATTTCGGTTTCAGGAAATTGCAATCCTCGTGAATATAAGAGTACAGTAGCAATTATCTTTCAGTTGGTAACTATTTTAATTCTGGTGTCGATTGTCCTTTGGCAGGTTGATGGAGGTTAAGCTATGGTTCAAGGTTCTATTGTGTGATAATAGCCAATTCCGTGCCAATCTGCTGAAATCGCTGAATTGATATGATTTTTTTTTAAATTTAATATTGCATGTTTCCAATAACTTTGGTGTCAAAATGTTCGTGAGATATTTAAAAAAATATATTTGTGTTTAGTCAATAAAAAATTCAATTATTGTTTGAGCCCAACGCCCTTTCTGTAGACCTAATAGTTTCCACAAAAAAAAAAATGTTAAAAATATAGTACACAACAGTCTCGTCGTTATTAATTTTGTGTTGCTTTATTTTAAAAACCTTTATTTTGGCAACTTAAGTCTTTTGGATCAAATTGAACAAATTGTATTTTTTTACCTTGGCATCGTAAATAGCCAATAACTAAAAAAAAGCCCGAATATTTTAAACGCACCAAGGATTAAATATTATCTTAGTATCACAAATAATTAAGCAAAAATCATAACTACTGACTTTGAGAAAAGGCCTTCTTCCCACGAAACAAGGTTAGGTTAGGATCGTAAAATAATAGTATATATTTTTTTCTTAGCGATTACTTGCAACGTATTTGACTTGTGCCGGGTAAAAGGATGTGAACTTGTGAATTATTATTCAAATTATTTTTTTCAAATTTTGAGTTCGGAACCAAATGTTTAACAACCTATCGGATAAAATAACTTTATTTAAAAAGAAAAATCAAGAAGAGGTTTCTGTCTGTAAGAAAACTTATGGAATTTTTTTCTAGGTGTTATTGAATTTTCCGCTTGAACAATGGCATATATTTACATAGATTCCCCGTTACTCACTCTTTTGTTTCTTCCTTTGACCCAATTTATTCCTACTAACTGTTGTTATAATTTTTTTTATTCTATGTTATGAAAATGTGTATTTTGAAACCTTTTCGGACTACAAAAATAATATTAGTTTCAATTAAAAGCAAATTCAGTTAAATTGAGGTAATCAAAAAAGAATCCTTCATGTCTAAAATCTTTAATTACTGAAACAAGCGCAAAAAATTCAAAAAATTAGATTAAAAATTATCTTAACATATGTAATTATAAGAACTCAGTAAAAAAAAATTGAAGTACTGGATTTGACTTGAGGTATGATATATAATGCAGTTACTGTATTAATATGCTATCAAGTGGTTCTTTAAATAAAATCCCATTCAGAATAACTTTCAGCTTTTCATACTGGTTTTTAGATTTACTTCCAACTCCTTCAAATTTAGAAATAACTTTTCGCATAAGATAAGATCATTTAATTCTGGTCTAGATTGCATTGTCCATTAGGGAATGCTTAGAAAACTCAAATTAGTTTCCTTTGATGTGGATGTAATGTTAAGTTAGCGCGCAGCAAGAATAAATGCTTTAGCTGGCTTAGTTTTCTTAACACCTTCGCTGAATATACAAAGATGATAGGAATATCAAAAAACCAACGTTTTAATTAAAAAAAAAATATAATAAAATACAATTCTTAAACCCTTTTTTTTTTTTTTTTTTTTTTTAGATCTGAAATCCTTAAAAAAGTTGCATTGACTGCCGATGCCTTAAGTCTAGGAGATTTAGTTGACCGGCGTATAAGATCAAATTCAGCATGGACTCTATTACCAGTACAAGCTGTACTAAGCTCAGTCCTACCAGGTGATTATATGGCAGGTCATTTCACCGGCCAGATAAACTTTCCAGGTTGGTTGGGAAAATATTCTAGAAGTAATAAACGCAGCAGGCTAGCTCAGGAGATTCACGATCACACAAGAATACGAACATCTGGGTCTCGTCTCTCCATTCGAATGGATTATGCACCATTTCTCTTGTCAAATATTGTGAGACCATTGATAGATCGTGGATCAGAAGGCGTAGAGGAAAGTTTGATGGTTCTCCAAGAATATCGGCTTTTAAGAGAAGATATTGATTCACTTATCGAACTGACAACATGGCCTGGAAAAAAAAGTCTTATGGATGCAGTTGACGGTCGAGTGAAGGCAGCTCTTACAAGGTCATACAACAAAGAAATTCTTCCTTATTCATATTCCGCAGTGACAACTGTCAAAAAAAGGAAAATGGAAAATAATGAAGGGGATGATTTATTGGGAGGAATGGATACAGAAGAGGGTGAAACAGTAGTAGCAGTTGAATCTGAAGAAGAAGATAATAGCTTGGATAATGATAACCTCATCAAAGCTAAGAAAAAACCTACTCCTTCGACGTCAAAAGCATCTAAAAACACAAAGGCACCTACAAAACCAAAGACTGCTGGAAAGTCTAAAAAATAATTGAACAAAATCTTACACTAGCGTGCAAAATTTAGTTCGCTTGTTATTTTTTTGTTGTTAAAAATACATATTAATAAATCCATATTGCAACGTATATAAAAAAACAATAAAAAAGTCTGTTCCTATACCGATTGATAATTTTTGTATAGTTTTTTTTTTTTTAATAGATGTATCTTTATCATGTGAGGCTTACTTTTATCTCCATTTTTAATCGATATACATATTGTATGGAAACGAATCTAATCTAAAAAAAAAATGGCGCACCAATGCAAAATATTTATTTGTGCAACAATGGAACCATCTTCAATAAGGTCGTTGTCGAAAAATTAGATAAGGCCGCAATTGAAAAATGAAACAAGACTGCCATCCAAGCAATTTTTTCCCCATTGAAATTTCATTATTGATTGGATTATTGTGGTTGTAATGTTTGCAAATGCATGTTCTATGGATCTCGTGTGACAAACTATAAGACATTTCATTAACACTTCCGCTGCTTTTTAATTTTTTTTTTTATTGCATTCTTACAATGATTCTCCGGGTTAACCTCATAAAACGTTGACATGTCTCCTGGTTTTGGATTGTTCTATAACTCAGACAAAACTGATTCAGGTGTCCTTGCAATTGTTTGATTCAGAATATTTTGGAACATCTCCACAATTACATTAACAACACTGTGCCTGACCGAGAGAGCAGGAAAAAACACATTTTTGTTTCGTAATCACAATTTTTTGTTTATCCCTTTGCAATTCAAATACAGTTTTTGTATTTTTGTGTATTCTCAAATTTACTTAATTTTACTCTATCAATGATATAGGAATGGAGCTGGCAAAAATTGAACAAAATTGCAAATGGACTGTGCTTAATGCTTAACGTTCTGCTGTAAAGGGTCAAATAAAAATTTTGTGGTTAATGCACCCACTTTTAATTTTATTTTGGAACGCCCTGTAAACCCTAAAATTTTGTCTTAAAAAAAAAAAATAGCAAATTTTTTGGACTTTTTTTTAAGTTCTACATAAATGTCTTTTACTTAACTCTATATGAATAACTCCAAAGAAATTTGTAAAAACATGCCATGCTATCTATCATAAATAATAAAATAGATATCCTGGCCTGTTAATATTACAATTTTTTGAATTTCTATATAATTTTTTCAACCAGTGTCTCACAATTGGTGTTTGGTGTATGATATTCAAGTGTTATTTATTTAAGGCTGGCTTACAATTGGGGAAAAAGTGTTTCAATGTTGGTATAAGTACATACATATACCATATGAAGTGGTCTGCTTATTTGATTTAAATCTTTATTTTTTTTTTGATTCACTAAAACTAACTTTGTTAATGCAAAAGAGAGCCCGCAGTATGAACAATTGGAATAGTCTTGAGTTCTATAATTTAACCAATTACTGTTTGATTATTTCTATATATGTCCTTACATGCGATTTAGTAAAACAAAGTGATAACATAACACATATTCATAGTTTATTTTAAGTCTAGTTTAAAGGGCAACAAAAAAAAAATAAAATTAAATAAATATTGTATTTTATTTTCCAAAGGATTAACGTTTCCCTATAGGAAATTGATGAGGTTTGTTGTACATTTGCATAATGTACATAGAAGCGGCTTCATCCAGTGTATTATAAACATACGAAGCTGGACCTTTGACTTTTGGTCCTTGTTTTAAAAGTATCGAAGATGGCAAAGGTATTCCACAGATTGCCAAGCAATTAACATTTGTGAGAAAATCAAGAGGAACTGTGGGCAGTAAATAAATTTGTCTCAACGGATAGTCTACACCTCTTACAATACCTAAAACAAATTAAAAAGTAAATGTTGCTTATTTTTTTTTACATTAATTCAATTAACAATTCTCATACCAATTCCAAAGCACTCGTGTGCTTTACCAGATTCCATACGACAAAGATAAACAAGATTACCCACTAATGTTTTGACTAGGTCTTCCTTGCCAATTTGGTCATCACCCATGTTTATAATATTCAAGTCATCAATAGAGGCACTTTAAATTAATTAAAAAAATGGTTAAGTCTTTTTTTTTTAATTGAGTTTAAAATATTTCTGAGTTCTCAGAAAATTTGAAATAGATCGAAAAGTTAAATCCTGAATCTAAACACAAATTAATAATATTATACATACCAAAATGGTTTGACATCAGTAATCCATTCAGCATGGCCTGTAAGGATGCTGCTTAGTCTGGACAAAATCATTGCAAGTCTAATGTCTCTTGGTTTTACAGTAATCTCATTTCTAGGATTTCTGCTTTTGGGTATTAAAGACTTTATCAATGTTAATTGATGTTGTGGGACGTACTCATTGATAGGTTTAAACATTTCTCCAACGATATTTCTCTCAATAGACTTCACATTATCTTTGATCATGATTATGTCGAAATCATTTATTTCTCTGTCACTTTCAAATTGGACAATGTTAGAGGGATGTAGAAGACTACAAATCACAGAAATTAATTCATCGCCAAATCCTTTATTGTACCCCATGGTATTAATAATCCATGGAATGTCTTTATAATCACTGTTTCCATTACAATAATCCAATAACGCCTTTAAGCTCTCGATGTAGGCCTCTAGGGAGTTGATTATGCTGAAGTGGCCAACCAAAAATGACTTATCTGGTTGCTTATTCAAAAAATAACCAGGGCCAAGTAGTGGTGCCGTCAAAGTAGTCACACTTATAGTCTGAGGTACAAACATCTCCGGCTGACCAATATCCAAGTCTACCAACACGATTTTCTGGTGTTCCTTAAGGTTTTTATTGACTAAATAACGTACCAAAGTCGATTTCCCAACTGATTTTCCACCTATTATCATAATTTTACTGTTGTTTTGAACTGGAATAGCATTCCAATCGTGATTGATAAGAAGAAGGTTGTCAGTATTTGGCGTTATTATGCAACGCAAGAGAAATTCACTTGTGTAAAAAGGACGATCACTTTGAATTGAATTCATATTAGGAAATAGATGCTCTACCATATATTTGCGCAGCATATTGACTTTTTTGCTTTTGTCGTTACGTTCGAGTATTATAATAGCGTCCTTAGCAGAATCGAATTCTTTAAGAATTTCTTCCAAGTCCGAACGTATGAAAAATGGTTCCAAAGAAAGTAGTTCTTTTTCATTTAAAGCAACATTTACATTTGAATGCGATGGTTCAATTTTCAAAGATCTGTAGCCTCGCGGTGAAAATAGTTCCAACATTTCGTTTCGTTTTGGTGTGTAACCAAAAATTTCACAACACCCTGCAAGAAGTTTGAGTTTTACCGTTCCGTAAATGTATAGAGGATCCTTAAGGAGCACAATAACTTGATTGCAGTTGATGGCGTTAAAGAACAATGTTCGGATTGGGGTCTTTGGCTGTGATGGCTTTGTTGTATTAGATTCGTCTCTTTTATTAAATTCGATGGATTCTTCTAATGTTTCAAAAGAATTACAAGATGGCATCTTATTATCTGATGGCGAACTATGTCTTATTTTAGCTTTTTTGTTAAAATTAGCTTTTTCGTCAATTATTTTTTGACGTGTTTCATTTATTTTTTGTTTTATTGTAGTACACGAATCTTCACTGTTAGCACTAACTACTTTTTTTGATCTTTTTACAGGGATCTTAGACGACTCACTTGAAAATGAGTCATTATTTAAAATTTCATTAGTGATAGTATACACCTTAAATTGCTTTGGGTTGTATAGAGAAGTGTTTATTTCCTCTAATATTGATTTCGAAGTGGTTTTTGTCTGGGGATCATTTGACTTCGTATTGAAAAACGTTTCCATTTCTTCGTTAAATTCAGCTTTGGCCTTAATGACTTCAGGTGTCATTGGTTGATATTGTTTTTCAGAATTTGAACTATGTACGCTTTCATCACAGGAGCCACAATCACAACTGCTGCAACAACTATGAGATGAATCGCAACTTGAAGTATCATAGATTTCGGTATCTGACATATGTTCAATGGGTATGAGCTCTGGGCAGCTGCTATCATCGCTATCTAACATAGGTTCTTCGTCGTTAATAAATGTAGTTTTATTAACCTGTTTTGATTTGCTGGCTATTAGTTGTGGTTGATTGATAGTGGAAGATTTTTCCTCGTTAGTTGTTTTCGGAGGCATTTCAATTATTTGAGCGCATTGCGAGTCGCTGTCGAAACCAATGTCATCAGTTGACATGTCGTATTTTACCGCTTCGCCTGCAATTAAAAATTAGTTTACTCTAATAAAAATAATCCCAACTTTTTGTTTGTATCAGAAAATAATAGTTTCTCTTAACCTTCTGACTGGTTCCTAAAATTTCTATCACTTGTGACAAAAAATAAAACATGCATTGGGTAGAGCTTGTGTCTCGTCTACCAAACTCAACTTCGCTGCTGCTTCTCTCCCTGCACGGGAGTTTTTCAAATTAAATCAACGCAAAGCGAGCATCATTTAATGAGTCTGATGAGTTGGTTGGACAAAATACAATAAATAATTTAAACTTTTCAATGTAAATTGACGGAATCAGCCTATTTGCAACATGGCATCATGTGCAAACCTTTCGTATCTAGTTCAAGTAGGTGTCAAAATTTAGGAAAAACTAGAGTATTAATTCCTATGTTTATAAAATGAATAAAAGAAATCTCAATTCGGAAAAGTGCGATTTTCAGGTCATCAAGCCAGTATATATGTATGTACCTGCTAGACTATTGCATTCGATATCGAACTCATTCACTACAAATCATACTTAGAATTTGTTATAATTCCAAACAAAATACCTACTAATCCATTTTCAAACAAAATAACAGTTCAATTAAAATGTTCTTTTTAAAAAAACAATAAACTAAACTTATATAATTTGTTTAAATTTACCTTTGGCAATGTAAACATCTTCAAGAAGATTTTCAGGCGGTTCATAAGAATCATCATCATCCGATCCACAAAAGTCTGATGAATATTCATAGCTTTCTGACAATTCACTATTAGATGATTCATTATCAGAATATGCATAACCTGGTGAATCGTATTCTGAAACCATTGATCCTTCATCTTCTGAATAGTCGCTTTCTGAATTGCTTATTGAGCATGATGTTGTTTCCTCAGAATAAGAATATGATTCATCAAATAAAAAATTAAAACAGGAACCATTATTATGATTATTTGAACAAGAATCCTCAAACTCATTTTCAGCACGTACTAAAGCTTGTTCCGCATTTGGGACTTTTTGTTTAGTTTTAGGACTTGAATCAATTTCAATTTCAGATTCAGAAACAATAACATTTTGGGACTTGCGCTTGAGTGGACGAGGACTTGAGTCCAAATCAGCATCGAACTCCGATTCAGATGTTTGAGGACGCAGAGGTCCTTGGCCTTGAATGTATTTTACTCTTTTGGTCAATGTTTGGGTTGAAACACACTTGGACTTAATATTGGGCTGTTTATCTTTTTTAGTTGTTTCATCTACTAGCTTGGCTTTGCCTTTATCAGTCTTCTTTTTTGGATTTTTCAAATGCTTTGTTTGATTCTCATTGCTACCAAACTTTTGTTTCTTCTTTCCGATAGTATCGTCTGAAGTCTGCGAGTGTTCTGATGTTTTAGTTACTTTTTTTAAAAGCTCCACTTCAGCCTTTGGTTTTGTTTTAAACGAAACATAATTGCCCTTCGAATTATCATCGTTGGACGTTACGAACTTGTTATTTTTCTTCGGTACCTTTGTCTTAATCAGAGAATTTTTGCCACCCTGATTTTTCAATTTTGGATTAACTGTCTTTTTTTGTATCAATGGTATTCCATTAGAATTTTTGTTCTTCCCGTTTTGTTTAGATTTTTTTGTTGCTGTGATGTTAGATTTTTCATTAAGTGAACCATGATTTTGATCAATGTTGCCAGAACTATCTGCTTTCTTAGCAGCATTTTGGACCGGTGATAATACATGCTTATCAAGAAGCCCCTTAAGTTTCTTTCTAAGTTGGTCGCGATTTCTTACATTCATAGGTGGCTTTGAGACATTAAGGACTTTGTGTTGTCCTTTTTTGTTGTTTTGTTGAAGTTTATTCTTCATTGTTCTAGTTGCATTTGGATAAAAAAGATACTAAAATGAAAACAATTTAGTAAATGAATTAACTGTATAAAACTAACTTACAAAGAAATAATAATTGTACTGAGATCGCCGATTATAAATTATAATAACAAAATTAATACCGCAAATTCGTACACGCTCTAGGCAAACCAGCAACACCGTACACCACACAATAAGCAAACACCGACCAACCAAAAGCAAAATGCAAAAGCTTAGCGACAGCACGTGGATTGTGGAGAATAGTGAACAGTGGAGAAAAAAACAATTTTTTTTTGACATGTCAAATTCATTCGATTTAAGTTCGTTTGGATGTTCATTGAATTGCGTTTCTGGTTAAAGCAAAAAGATTAGGCTTGGTTTTAATTAAAAAGAATTATATTCCTAAGGTGGTGTTAACCGATGACAAAACGATACAAGCGATAAAAAATTAACGAAAATAATCGGCAAATAACCTAAAGTTGTGACTGAAGCCTAGTATGTAAATCCAACTATATTTTCGCTTGAAATTTTCTCTGCAACATCAGCTGAATTCCTAGCTTAATTATAAGAAAAGATTATGTTGTGGAGACTATGCCACAGAAATCAGCTACTATAATCGAATTTTGAAATTGTTGAATCATTTCAGAGAGTTTGTTATTATATGATTTGAAAAGAATTTACTTAAATATATTTACTTTTGTTCTTTTTCTGAGCTAGATTATTTGTTCCAAAACTTCAATTACTGTTTTTTAATCAATAAGGGTATTCATGCAACGGCGGAAAACTCGGATAAACCTCAGAAACCAGATAATTTTAACTCCGCAGAAACGAGCTGTCAAAATTTGTATGGGAAAAATATTCTGCAAAGCAGATAAATTTATCTACAGATTTGATGTAGAAAGGGAAGAAATAAACCTCATAAAGTTTAGGGCAGTAATTTGTGACGTTAAGTTGTTTATGCAAGAATTATTATGGGGTGCTTATGCAAGCGTCTAGTGGAAAATTATATCTTTCTGCAAAGCAGAAAATTATCTCTGCAAAAATTATTATGGCAAATAATAGCTGAGCAATTATCTTACGCGATACAGATATTTATACATATATGAAAAACATAGTACTATCATACGCCCAACCCTTGTGGTGGAGCTGATCCCGGCTTATTATTTTTTAGGTGTATAATTTGATTTGAGGAATCTTTCAAGAAACGGCAATTGGGAGTAGGAGCAAGAGGAGAATGTTATTTCACTTGTCGTAAGCAATGAATTTCATTAAATATCCATAAAAACCTCCTAAAGCTCTTCACCTAAACATTTTTGAAAAAAATACTATAGATGTCGCTCCATTCAACTGCCACCAGGATAGTAATGTTTTCCATATACAAAAGTTTAATATATCGTATTGCCATAAACTCCCGTCACAATGAAATTTGATTAATTTTAACCAAGAGGGAATGTGACGAAAAGCACGACCACAAGGATAAACAATTTAAATATTAAGTCCAACAACAACTAATCCCCTAGAATATTAGGCTAAACCTAGAGAATTCTCTGTTTTGTTCAAGTTGAGATACATACATGTTATCGATAGTTTGTATGGAAACTACATTTTCCTCTGTCATGATTCCTTAAAAATCGTTTTTTCGTCAATTTACCCGGCTTGAGAAAAAAACACAACTATGTATTCATTCATGGAGTTGGTTAACAAACCGGAAAGCTGTCAGCCTAGGATTTCCATATTTATATGTTAATTTCTGCACAGAACAAGAAAAGGAGCGCACGAAGCTTTTGTTTTTGAAATTTCATATAAGCGGGACAGTGAATTGTGTGTTTATTTTTGTTTTTGAGGGATGAATTCTAATGGAAAAGAACATTTGAAATATTAAATATACTCCGATGTCGTTATCAATTTCGCAGTGTGTATCTCTTTCCAAACACCAAATATGGAAGGACCGATGTTTTCAAAATTCAAAACTTTTTTGAATAATTTATTCATACGAAGTAAAAGAGAAGGATTTAATGGAAGTGATTTCAAGAACGACGAATTTGAATACATACAGTTTGTTTAAGTCTCAAAATTTGATTTCAATAGTATATATTGCACCTTTTTATCTTTTAAGGCATCATTTAGACGAGTTGTTGCCTTTCATAACGATAGAGGAAGCGCAACGTATAAGAATCTATTTCCTTAATGCTTACATATTCCATTTAAACAGTTAGTTATATTGAAATTGTTTTTGCTTAAAAGCTCATTGGTATAGTAATTATTTTTAGATGGATTGGGAATAACTAACATTTTCACAGGCAGATCTTTGACTCCAAATCCTATTAATACCCAAGATAAAGTTGTACAATCATTTCTTCAAGAAAGAATTGAAAATAATGGACAATATCAACAAGAAAGACATAACACTCTATTGCGAACTACTGATAATTCTGAATTATATCCCCAAATTTTTATTCCAGAAGAGAGTCCTCTTGCATCTGATAATCTAATTCAAACACAAATAAATGGACCTTTAATGCAGAGTACACCTCTGAGTGCTCCTATTTTGCCTGGTGAATCCAGAATTATTGATGCAAAACAAACAGAAAATGGAGCTATGCAAGATGCTTTCATTGCCGATACAATTTGTCAGATGAATATTTCACCTATTCCTCTAGATTTTGATCCCATGACTAATGTTCACAGAACACACATGTCCACTCAAAATGAGAAATTGAATGAAGTATCGTTCTTAAAGAACTTTGCTAATGTCGAGAGAGGAGAAGAACTCGTACATGAACAACAGCCTTCCGCACGGCACATCCTAAGAAGAACTCGAAAAAGGCTAAATATTGGAATTGTAGCCGTAAGAAAATAATAATAGATGTTTGTTGGGGTTTCAAAAGGTTTTTTTTTTTTAGAGAAAACCTAAGAATAAAATGGATACATATGATGTATTTTCTCGTCTTCCTAATACTAACAAGACTGAAAAGCAAATTAAAAGATCAGAAGAATCTTTTTTGTAAGTACATTATACATAATAAAGAATGGTTCTGGGTATATCAATTGGGGTAATTGATTGATTGGTCTGTGGAATTTTTTTTTAAAATTTGGTACATGTGTTAGGTACTATAAAACAAATATTTTTTTCACTTTTTAAAAAGGAACACAAATTGATTAATACTGAACTTTCTTGTCACTAAAAGTTTTTGTTAAAAACTGTGATGTGTGATGTGATTTGTAAGCTATAATTTATTGATTTCACTTCATTTTAGAATTTCCACCACAAACAAATTTTTTCCATGATCCCACAATAATAGGTTCTGAGTTTCAAGATTTGTCAAAACTATTTAATTTTAGTTAAAAAAATATTTGATTGTGAAGTTGAAAGAAATTGCACATAATTAGGCTGGTATTCACTTAGCGCTCTTAAGTTTAAGAGTCTCTTAAATCAAAAAATCTAGGCTGAGTATTTCCTTTTCATGAGCTAATAGAGTTAAGAGGCTCTTAATTTAAAAGCCCACAGTGAATATTGGACTTTATGTTCTGTTGGAACAATATTGAACAGGCTTTTAAATTATAAAATGACTTGCATATAACTGATTGGCTGGCGTAAGTTCAAGCGAGTGAATAATAAAGCCGTTAGGTTCCATTCGAATGTGATTTTTCAACAAAATTTAAATAAAATAATCATCAGTTAGTTTTTTTTTAGCATAAAATAGCTGACCTGTCCATTTCATTTGATGAGTCCCAATTCAAAAATGGGTTTGAATTTTATTTATTTTATATAACTGCCCAAGTACTTAATGTGAATATAAAAAGCCCAAAACTTTAAAAGATTCTTTCCATAAAATGTTTACTATACTATACTACTCACGTGAAGCGGACAGCGAAAAAATTCATTTTTGTTTTATTTATAATTCCATCGGTTCTTAACATAAATTTTAAATTTTGAGCTCTGCTGAAGTTTTGAGTTTTTAAAGCTTCAGCATTGTATTGTATTGTATTGTATTTATTTATTTAGCGTTTATACTAAATATAAATTAAGCTACTTTATAACATATATGTATATACTTTATAACATGTATATAACGGCATCATCGGCAAACATGACGATCTTACAATGCTTCAAATTTTTGCATACATCATTTATATACAGGAGGAACAAAACAGGTCCAAGTATTGAGCCCTGAGGCACTCCCAAGAGTGTTTGTGTTATCTCCGAACATTTCCCATTCACTGATGTTCTCTGAGATATGATTTGAACCACTGCATTTCTTTGTCGCGGATGCCATACTGCTTCAATTTTTGTATTAATATCCCTCTATCGATCGTTTCAAAAGCCCGCAGTTTCACAGGAATGGTGACTTCTGAATCCAAAATGATTATCGATGATGATATTGTTTTTGTCGATGTATTTTTTTAGTTGTATTTTAACAATTTTTTCAATTATTTTTTTGTACATTGGCAATGCGTTTACTTGTCGAGCCTTTAACTTTTTCTATTGGTGAGATCAATGATTCCTTCCATGAGCTTGGAAAACATCCTGAGAGTAAAGATTTATTTACAATTTCATTCATAGTTCTCAAAACTTCTGATAAATCAGAATGGTTCACAGGGCTGAATTTAAAGCAACACGGAAATTCTTCTATTTGATTTACATACTGGGTAATTTCAATTGACTGATTTATTTCTGCCACACTATTAATAAAAAAAAGTATTGAACTTATCCGCAATAACGTTTGAATTATTAGTTGTTACACCATTAAAAATAATGTTCTCTTCAATTTCAATTTTTTTTGATCCCATCACATATTTTTTTAAAGTTCTCCACATACCTTTTTGGTCAGATTGCATAAGAATTTTATTTTGCACGAAAAGTCCCTTGCTTTTTACTAACTCTATTTTATGCCGATTTCGCGACCGCTTGTAAGACTCCCAATTGCTTATTTCTCCTGTTAGTAAGGCTTTATGGTAACAATCTAACTTTTCTATTAAGCCTCTTAAAATATCGTTAAACCACTCTACCGAATGTTCGGTAACCACTTTTGTCTCAACATAGCTATCTACGATTTTTTACATTTCATTTGAAAAAAGATTGCTTAAATAATGCACATCAACGAGCGGAAAACATATATTTCTTAACTGAAACTGTCCAATATCATTTATGAACGCATCTCTGTCGTACTTCAAACACTTAAACGTTTTTTGTGGCAATTTATCTGTTTTCTTTTCTTTGGATTTCGATTTCAATTTCACTATTATTGTTTCATGATCAGTCATTTTCAAGTCAATATTCCTTTCTGTGGAAACTGAGCATGAATTTGTTACAACGTAATCTATTAAAGTTTTAGAGCTTGGAGTTATTCGAGTAGGGCTATTTACTATTTGTTCCGCGGTGCTTTCCAAAATAATTCTTTGAATTTCTTTTTGATATGTAAAGTTTTTATCTAACCAATCTATATTAAAATCACCGACAATTATAAAGTCTTTCGTGTTTTCATTTAGTTCCTCTAGCATCTCTGCAAATCTATCACAAAACATTCGACACGATGCACTTGGTGAGTTATATAAAACTATGATTGTAATTGGCATGCTTCAAGTAAGGGTTTTTTTTTTTGAAAAATACTGATAAACTAAATTAAGAAATAGAAAAATAATTTTAGTGTTAGAATTTATGGTAAATTAGATGCTCTTTTTATTTATGAATTTTAAACCGGAAATTGATTTTGTTTTCTGATAAAAATCCGGATGTTAACATTTCAAAATTATTTTTAGGACTGTATATTTTTTCAATTTTTTTTATACAATATAGATGTTACATACCAAGTTTCGTAGTGGAATCTCCATTTCCTAAAAGATACGGCATTTTCAGTGCGCGAAAACCATCCAAAACCAGATTTTTGTATGCAAAACCTGATTTTTATAACTCAAATCGAGTTTTGAATACCTTAGATCTGTTTAATATTTATTTAATATTTTATTAAAGTTATACAATTTATTTTATTTTTAAATAAAATTTTATGAATTCCAAAAGTACTGGGTTGGAATTGCCTAAGGCGATAGTTGATTGTTGGCCATCAAAATGGATGCTTTCGCTCCACGAATTTTTAAAGAAGATTATTAGCACTTTTAGGAACATAGATTTATAAAAATTTTATATTTTGTATTTATTATTAAGGCTTCATTTATTTCATTGTTTTGTTTTATACATTGATTACATTTTTTCATGAATAACATAGCTATGGCATAGCCTTTAGCTCGGTTAGCAAATTATGTACATACATACATATATGTTTTTGGTATAGATGAACATTTAGCATAGAATATTTAAACAAATTCGGTTATAAGTAGTGTCCTGTATTTATAAATAGCTTTTAAAAAGGAATAGAGTGTTTTCCAATCGGTATAATTAAGAACTGAGATTATGTCTTCCATCGTCAAACTTTTATTTCCAATAAGTGTTCTTCTATGGGCAGCAAAAATGGGACATACACTAATCAAGTGGAAGCATTCCAAAGCTGATAAGCGCTCCATTCCCATTACCTTAAAAAGCTATAACTTGCATGTTACAATGTTATGTTTTGCCTTATAACCTGGACCATACTTTGTGGTTATAGTTTTTGGCTACAAACAGTCTTTATTATTATTTAAGTGCGAAAAATCTCATACGTGTATGTATATTGCTATATTTGAATTATTATTTCCCACAGATATTTTTCATTGATACGTGGAAACCAAACAAATCTTACAAGTAGAAGCAATACTATTATTCCAGAAGGTGAACGCGGACCTCAATCACTGCAAAGGGTTAATAATGTGTCCAATATATTGCGAGCCTATGCTAGTCAAAGGTAAGATGGGCTAAATGTTAGAATTGCCTACTTAAGTTTACTTTCTAAGTTTATTTAAAATTTACTAAACTAATTTATATTTTTTAGCCATAATTCTGTAGAACTACCTGGACAAAGTAGTCAGATAAACACGACACCTCTCACACCGCATGGTCTATTGCGGACATCGCTTTCTTTCACACCTCTTAGAGGCGATATATCAGGGTAAAATAAATAATATGGAGTCCTTACAAAAGTTAAAACGCTTTTTCTATCATAGTTTGGAACCGAGAATGGCTATAGATCAAGCTACAAATTTTCCACCGCGTTCGATGCCACGTCAACCTTTGTTGCCAATACCTGAAAGAGTGTCATCAATACACATTCCACTAACCCCACAAGTTAAAGAGATCATCAATAATGATCAAGCAACTTTTTCTAATCTTCCTAGAGAAGATCCGAAAAATGTTGAAATGTTAGACCAACATTCATTGCAAATCGCTTACGATCCTTCTCAAACACAAGAAGAACAAATGCCACTCAATAGTTCTGTTATAAATATCCAACCGTTAATACAAAATGAGCCCATTTTACCTCTAGAAATAGTACAAGAACAACCTTCAAATTTACCTGGAAGAATATCTGAAGGTTTTGAAATGATTGAACAACCTCAACTTCCAGAGGAATTATTAATAGCTCAGGAAGGTTTTGGGATAAATGCTGAAATGGAAACTCGTCAAAGTTTGCACCCAAATCCAACATCGGATGCTGTTCCTTTTCAAGAACAAGCAGGTTTTGTTGAAGAAGTTCCTATGCAATTACAGGCATCTGTTACTCAAGATGCTGTACCGCCTTTAACCAGGTCAACCGAAAGCCTCCCTATTAGTTGGTTGGAAATACTTCGACCAAGAGCTGATTTGCTAGAATATCCACGAGAAGTAGCAATAAATCGAAAAAAAAGAAAAAGAAGAAGAAGAGACAACGAAGATCGTGTTGTCCGACCACGTCGAGACTACGATCTTCCGGCGAGCGTAAGAAATATTTCTCATGCAAACATAAATGAATCGGCTTTGGCTCCTGTTGGGGTTTCTGATCGAATGGCAGAGAATCCTCCACAAGTTGAAGTATCAAATCAAAACCTTGAAAGCTTAGTAATAAATGATTTGCCAGAAAATTCATTAAACCTTATTCCACGATATTCTGAAGAGCCTGACGGTATTTCACACCAAATAACTCAATATCCTATTCAAATAGAAACACAATTGAAGGAGTATTTACAGTTAGTAAAGGTTGGTAATAGAATGGAATCTGGTTATAATAGCCATTTATAATGTTAAGCAGAAGCTTCTCAAAAATGTTTTTCCAGATATCGTAGCGGACGGTTTTAAAAAATGATATAAGGCTGCGATTTAAAAATGAAACAAGGCCGCGTTTTCTGATTTCTTTATTAAAAATGAGATAAGAATACGATTTAATAAAAGTATCTTTTTAAAGCGAAAAAGTCCGCGATCGTAAAGTTAAATGAGGCCAAGCGTCTTTTTTCATTTTTCAATGGCGACCGGATTTCATTTTCAAAATGTAATAAGACTGCGATTTTTCTTTCAAAATCATTCATTATATTCTTTCAGCGGGCAGGTAGCAAGACAGATTACGAAAAATGGAACCGTTTTGATTGTTGCTTGTTTAATGAGGTTGGTTTTGGAATAATAATTAATATTTAAACACAATTCACATATTATACTTTGTTTGAAGAACGATCATTTTGAATTGCACACAAATATTTTTCAACAATTAATTGAAAATAATTATGTGGCAATGGATAGACTCTATAATCAAGGAACTTCAAGACTTGAAGCTGCCAAAGGATTTAGATTTATTCTTGGTAAGAGTTTTATTTCATGTTTAAATAGTTTTTATTTTAATTACTCTATTAATAATTGCAGATTTGAAAACAATGGGTCTCATAGATATCGAATCGGTCGAGACGCGAGTATTAGGAATCAGATTAAAAACTGTCATTAATAATAAGAAATTGTAGAATAATTGTATTATGTACTTATTTAAATTTACAAAAATAAGTATGTTTGTATATTTTTCGTGTTAGTAATATTGTGTCGTAAATAAAACTTTAGTATACTTTTTTGTGATGTTTTCTTGTTAAAAATGTTTTGAAATATTTTGAATAAAACTGCGATTTTGCTGGTTTTTTAATTATATCGCTTCCTCAGTAAGGGTGAATATACATAAGGGCTAAAGTTTGTCTTGTTATTTTTAAATTACTTTTAAACATTTATAGCGAATATTCAGATAAATCCACGTACATTCGTCATGTTTCATCAGTTGAACAGCAGTTAAATAAAATGTTGTAATAATATACATATTTACGAATTACGCAAAAAATGATTGGATGATGCAATGTCTAAATCTTTAGGCAGTTCAAAAAAAAACTCCTTGGTTGTTTCCAGACAAAAACAAATTTTCACACATTTTTTTTACAAAATTTTTTTTTAAAGATTTGTAGTTTTATTTTAAAAATTGTTTTGACAATTTTTTTATAAAATTTTTCTACAACATTTATTTAAACAAAAAAAATTGTCGACGAATTTTTTTTTTCAAAAAAGATGACATTAACACCATGCGTTTGTTTAGTATTAAAATTCAGTTCTGTTTGAAAATCCCTTGGAACCCGCAAAATACTTTAAATCAAAAAAAAATATAATGGCGCCTACCATGGCGGACAACGGAGTTGCGTGAGTGGGGCAGTGTTTCCGCTAACGGTAAAAAAGGAAGGTTCTTTGCTACCATCTAGTTTGATATAATTATCCTTGAAATAACACCATGATTCGACAATAAAACACTCGAACATTTTAAAGACGGATTTGTTTCCATTTCTTTTTCAATTTATTGTTTTTGGTAGTTTACATAATATATGTATTAATATATATTATGAGATTATGTTTTATATATAAATATTTTTTTAATGAAAATAATATTTTTATTCTTTTAAATTTTGTATTAGTTTTGGAAACATTATTAACTTATTATTACAATCATTTGCCAACAAAACTTATTCTTCGTTTCGTCTCATTTCATTTCATTTTATTTTATTTTTTATTTGATTTTAATAAAATTCATAATATATGATATTTTTTTGTATAAAATGTTTCTCGTGTTTCAATATAAAGATGATCCGTTTCGGGTCTCACGTAATATGTATGTGTACAATCTAAAAATACAAAATTACAAATATTTTTATTTCTCTTTATTTTTTATTATTAATTATTATTTTTCATTAATAATTTCACGCTCCGATGAATGTCTCCGTTATTCTTCTCTTAATGCAAAATGTAATACTTAAATTTATATTTTTAATTTTTTTTCTTTAGTCCCGTGTAATATAATTATTTTCGTATAATCAAACATTTATAAATACTATTGTTTTGTATTATAAATAACTTATCTAAAGTTTGTTTTCAATTTTCTTTTAATTATACAATTCTGCTTTTTACTTTTATGTAAAGGAAAAAAAATATTTTTAATACTTAAATATTACACAAAATTAAAATTTAAACAATAGTCATAGGGTTGAAAGCTTTGTTTGAGTTAGCAAAAATATAAACCAAAAAAAAAATATTTTTTTAATTAAAAAAAAAAGGAAAATGCAATAAAAGTGTTTAATACTTTTGTATGATTGTTGATCTTGTTACTATTTTTCTATTTTAATTTTCGTTATAAAAAATATATATACTTAAAATTTACATTTGAAATCATTTCACCAGTGATTGCATTTGTGTTCAAAATATGTACGTCGATCAAACTCTATTGATTGGTTTTAGGATTTTTTTCACATTTTTCTACGCTATAGTAATATGTTAGGTATATTTATAATAATAATAATGTATATATATAATTTTCATAGTTAAAAATACGTTTTGATATTATTGATAGGAGCGATTTTTTTTACGATATAATTTCACATTTATAATCTTATTACTTGAGATGGGATATCGGTTGGTTTTTGTCGAGTGGATGTATTGCAATGAATTTTTTTTATTAATTTTGTTATATTTATAACAGAATTTATTTATTTACAGAATTCAATTCCTGTACAAATATATTTTATAACTTGATTATACAATTAAGAAAATATTTAAGTTTTTTTTCATTTTTGGTATTTGTTTGGAAGCATTTCCTTCGAACAATTTAATAGATAATTGTTTGGGAAACTTGAAAGTTTAGATTTGAAACTCATTAAATGGGTTATTACTTTTGTGAACTACTATTAGTACATGCTTATGATCTAAATTATTATTTTCTTTTTAAATTCGTTCGACACCTAAAGTAATAAGTCGCGTCGCACTTTCGAGATTAAATTCTTGTTTTTTTTTTTTACAAAAAAATTAAAAAAGAAGTTGAAAATTAAAAAAAAAGTACCTGTAGGAAGAGCTATCATTGCTTTTAAAGATTTTGTTGCCATAAACATAATAAAGTTATAAATTAAGTGAAACAACAAGCAAATGGCAGTGCATCGTCGGACAGAAAAAATCGATTCATAAATATTTAAAAACGTTTAACTTTTTAATGTATTAAGAGCCATGATGTTATACACCTTTGTTCCAGTTTTTAGGCTTAAATTATACACTTTTATGAGTAATTTACCAAGATTTGGTTAAGTAATTTTTCCTAGATCAAAATAATTAAGAAATGTATATGTATGTGTGTGTATTTTAAACATACTCTTGCAGTATGTATGCACAATCAAAAAAATCAGTCGATAGTTATTTCAACTTTGAAGTTGCCAAATAGAATTATATAAAAAAAATTAAAAAAATTAGCTTTTGCATTTGTGACTCGAGTGTTTAACGTTATAAAATGATTTTTTAATAACTTATGGCGATACGTATGGCGGAGGTTTTCTATAGGATGGAGTTACTGGAGATTTGCCTCGCATTTCTCGACCGCCGACAATAACTGCTGGTGGAGGAACGTATTCATCAACATCGTTGTCACCTGTAAATTAAAATTAGTTTCTTATTAAATGAAGGTAGCTTCATTAAAATTAATGTTATAAAGAAATAATAAAGTCAACATTTTTTTACTGCAATTAATCAGTGCTAAGTTGTTTCTGTTTCTTTACCTCACGTTATTGCCGTATTACCTTCTCACCAAATTCAATTGGTTTACCTATTTCCAAAAATAATTTGAATGGATGTTTAACTTTTGTGCGTTTTTTTTATTTTGTGTTAATAAGTAAAACCGAGGACACAAAGAAAATTGCGTCTACGCCAAGTTTGCCTACTGTATACGAAATAAAAAAATTAACAAAGTAGATACCTACAAACATCAATGCAGTCTATACTTTTTAAAGTGTTTTCATGAAACATGAAACATAATTTTTTACTTTTGGATGCGGCAAGCATAATACGATATACGTATTTAATTATTTAAAAAAACACCGTAGCAACACTAGCTTAATATCGTTAGAGTATACCACTATAAAAAGACACGACTTCAAAATTGACTGAGTTAGGGTCATTTAATTGTACTTACCATCTAAGTTTGTACTGTTGTACGGTGGAAGTAGTGGCGGTTTTTCATCCTTCAATATTATAGGAGATTTATTACCAATTTCCGGTTTTTCATCTAACTCATCTTGGAAAATTACTGGAATTCCTTTAGAGCGAAATGATTTTCGTTCTTCTTCATCACCTTTTTTAACAACAACAAAAAAAATCAGTATCTTTAGAGAAAGTAAGATCTTATTAAAAGAAATATACCTAATTCCATTTTACCAGTTAATCGACGTCTATGTAAGACGCAAGCTATTACCGATGCTAACACAATCATTACCACTATTATAACTGCTGGTAAAATAAATGTAAATAAATAATCATCGGTAAATGTAGAAGTTGTGTTTGGTTCTTCAGTCTTAATAGGGATAGTGTCACGATGAATGACATCGGGCACAATAGCTGTAAATAAAGTTAAAATCAAATTAATTTTTTTTTTTACTGTTTGCTTCAGGTACTAACGATGACAAGATCCTAAAGGTATAACTTGAACATTCGTCAAATTAAATTCACTTCCTATGGTCTTCTTCACGCGATCTCGAAGAAGAGTGTCTTGATGGAAGTAAACATTTCTAGCTGCTTCAATTTCCTCTTCGGGACATCGATTGTGAGATTTGTACAGAGTTGTGTTGTAAAAGTTTACAATAGTTCCATCTGAATCATGATGTGTAGTTATGGATCGAATTTGAATAAACTGTGGTGTGTGATCACCAAATAGTTGAGCCATACGTTCTACAAATTTCCTTTGCATATCCGAATTGAATTGCTCGTGTCGAATGGCCAAATATGCTTTGAAATAAACACTGAATTCACGTTTTGGAGCATGGCCAACTACTACTACAAGTGCATCGGTGGCTGTCAGACCGCCGCTATCCTCAGCTTGAAGCAAATATTCTTCAGAACCCATATCACCACTCTTCGGAATACCGTAGAATTCTTGATTCTTCGAATCAAATTGCAACCAATGTCGTGTACCGAGCTCTTTACGATCATTTGTCAACAAAGACAATTTAAGATCTGTAGCATCGTTTGGATCATAAAATGTATCAGCTGGAACCTTGTACACAAGTAAATGCCCGACAGTTGCATTTACTCGGTCCACTTGATTTCTTGGCACGGGCGGGTAGTTCTTTGCCATGTGCGATGTCGGTTTTGGCTTGGGTACACTCTGCTTTTGACAGGGGCCCACCATCTGACCACTTACAGACTTAATATTAAGTTCAGGTTGTACTGAATCAGATAATTTCTCATTGAGACGTTTAACCAACTCTTGCAGTTGCTCATCGGGACATTCACTCTTTGGTAGTGTCTCATTTGTGAATATGAAAGTAGCTGTATGTGGATCGAGTTGATTTTGTCGTACTTCCCTCACCACAATAGCAAACATTGAGTCATCTCCAAGGGTGCTTACAATTCCTATAAAAAGAAAATAAATATTTTTTAATTAATAAATAAGTGATTTAGATTTTATGAACATACCTTCAATCAATCGAAGTTGCCAATCAATGTTACGAACGTATTTCTCTACAAGTTTTACTCCTATGCTTATTTCATGGTTAACACTGCGGTGTCCCTTATGCTGCTGTACCGATATATCTACAGTTTCCAGCACTGTTTCATTGCTACTATCTGTGGCAGCCATTTTATATTGCCACCTTGATACAGCGTCTTCGAGTGGTCTATGAAAGACAGCCAATAATATACTTTAATTCACAATTCAGATTTTTTAAAACTTACAATCCATAAATTTCTCTTGACTCGGCATTGAATTGAATCCATGAAGTTGATTTCAACTCATTACCATTTTTATCTAAAAGATCCAATCGCAAGTTTGTTCCATCTTCACTGTCATAAAAAGTCTCCAATGGCACAGTCAATGTGAATGGCTTTCCTGCCGTAACTGGGTGCTTCTTAAGGCGATTCTTTATGATTGGTGGTGTATTGACAGGCTCCGGTTCAATAAATTCTGTAGATGTAATAGGAGCAGGTGTAGTTGTGGGTTTTGGAGTAGTTGTCGTAGTTGATGTCGATGTGGTTGTGGTAGTTGTAGTTGTCGATGGTGTTGTGGTGCTTGTTGTCGTACTTTCTGTTGTGGTAGATACCGGAAGTATTGCAATTGTTGGCTAAAAATAAAAATACAAATTTAGACCTTATGTTTGAGACTTGTACCAATACAAAATTTAGTGATGTTTAAGTTAAGAGCACATTCAGTAGAGGTTCAATACTTAAAATTGCACAGATTCCTTTCAATGGCACAAACGATTCTCTTGCCTCAGGCCTTTCCTTACTGATGAGAACTTGTTTCCCTTTTTATGAAACACAATTCGGCATGGAATTGTATGATTACAAAATTGTCAAATTACAGCTAAAATTATATGATAAATATGAAATTGACTGCACTCAGCTTTTTACTCCATATATCTCCTCGATGAATTTGTTTTGACATCATGGAGGAAGCTTTAAGCAAACTGATATGCAAGAAGATGTGACAGTAGAATAATCATCAAAGAGTTCACAGCTACAGTTTTTCGGATGAATTCTAGCTCAAAAGGTGGAAGGAGAAAGTTTTAGTGAAAGGAGTCTATACCCAATGATACATCCGCGTAACAATTGCGGTTTATTATATTTATATAATAATTTTTAGATACTTTTGCATCTCTTGCATGCAGAAAGAATTGCGAGACCTAGTTTTTTCATCTTTCTCATAATATAGTAGTAATGTCACTTTAATCAAAACCTCGAGTCTCTTTTTTTTCAAATGTAAGACTTGCTCTTCAGTGCCTATAAATAGTCACAGGTGAAAAGATTAGATTTGTTGTTTGGTCTAGTTTGTCTGGTATGTTAAGAGTTTGATTGGAGAAGTTCCCCAAAACACACTCGCTGACTAAGAGGGTCTATAAACTTTTAAACAGTTTGTAGCCAAATGGAACTTAAATGTAAATATATTTAAAAATGTTTTTATTCTCTATGCATAGCTTACCACAGTATTTTCTTCTGCTTCTGGCGTAGTGATATCTTTCGTTTCCTCATTTTCTCCCAAGAAAGCATTTGGCGAAGTTGTATCTTCTTCAAGCACACGTGGTAAAACCGTGTCATTCTGTTAAAAATATTCGTTTATTAATATTTTTTTTATTTTGAAAATCAATTAATGTTTATACAAAAAAATATGATTGTAATATGAAGAAATGAAAATAGAATAAAAAATATTCAAATACAAATATCCCAAGTATCACATAAAAGTTTAAGCGGACGTTACACCATTAAAATATGTCATCATTGTGGAAAATGAAAAATATTTTTTGTTTTTTGAACACACAAAAAATAAAAAAAAAGTCACAAATATTTTGACATTTACAGTTTAAGATTATGAAAACATATAATATAATAATTGGAAATCTTTTAGTTATACTTACACTTTTTTTGTGTTTTTTACCTACTTCTTGTTATCATAATTATTTTTTTTATGTTGTTTAACACTCTGCTGAAAAAGGGAAATAGACCCTCTCACACATACGAAACCACCCGCTCATCTGAATTGGTAAAAATTGTCTTCCCATTTAAACTTCGTTTTCTACAAAAATTAGCGAATGCACTTCTGACTTACGAAATTGGTATAGGTACAACTTTATTGTAAGTAATGACATTGCTTTCCAAACGAAAGGAGAAAGATTCATAATAAATGGATGCACTTTACTCCTCAACAAAACAAAGTTATTACTTTGAACCGTGTAGTCTGTGCTAATGTAAAAGAGCAGGGCATGTGCGGAAGAGGTGTAAAGTTCTTTGGTTTTCCTCTTGGTCCATGCAGCTTCTACAGAAGTTTTTTTTTTGAGAATACGCATTTTTGTGGCTTGTTTACCTATACAAAATACAGTTTCCTGTATTTGTATAATTTGTGACCTATTCAGTGATATCAAATAATTAGAACATTCCAGCTATAGCCAGTTTTTTTTTTTTTGCTATAGGTTCCATTTCTGGCAACTTCATCGGTGTCACAGTTTCCAGGAATGTCTATATGGCTCGGCACCCAGAAAAGGTGAATGTTGAACTGTTTTGCCATCTCGTTAAGAGATGATCGAAGAGTTTTAGACTCACCAGTATGAAAGTGAACTAAATCATCTTTTATAGGTTCACCAGCATCCGAAAACAATCTTAAATGGATTGTGACCTGAAGGTCTGTTGTCGAAACTCAGTTTGGGTTTGGTGTAATCGGAGTGACTTAGAATTGATTCATAGAAATCTAGAATTATAGTATAACCAATAGAGTTGTTGGTCCATTGAGAGTTGGCTTAAACACGGACGGCATTGTCTTTGGATTGCAGTAACTTCGTCGCCTGAGTTTACTCATTATTTTATTGCCGGCAATGAGCGAACAGACTACAAGCTAAAGGTAATTTTATAGTCTCTGAATAACCAGCTAACAAGCCGAGATTTTAGTCTTTAAATGGAAAAGGATATTTTAAAGTAATCTATTTTTTAATCAAATAAAAAAAAGTTGAGGGTTTATGGAAGATCTCGAAATTTACATTAAAATTTTTGTGCAATTATTGGGAAATCGATAATAAAACATAAAATGATATAAAAGACTTCTATCATGGCTGCAACAAAAGCCTTTAAAATATGAATCTGTATAAAGGAGTTATCTGATTCAAATGGTGGTTGAATAAAAAAAAAACATTTTCAATTTCGTAAACCAAAAAAAAGAACCACACTTTCAAGTTTTAAATTTTTTTTTGTGAGCATTTTTCTAAGCTACGTCCTGTGGAAAATCGCAAAAAAAATGGAATTTTGACTTAGAATAAGGAGATTTTGGTCTTTAAAAAGATGATTTTCTTCTTTTCTTTACTTTGCAAATCGAATGAATTCCCTTAAAAAAATGAAGTGAAAAAGTCATTTGATAAAATGATATCATTCTTTGGTTCATACTAATAAGTTCGAGGATTGTTAAATAGTAAGTAATAGTAATAAAATTTTAAGGATCTAAATAATTTCAATTATAAAATATTTTCATTCCCACAATGATCACAGATGATAATAACTCGTTTTCCCCATCACCTTTTTGCTTAAAACTATTGGAGATGTTGCTGTTGATATGTTAGTACTTGGAGCGACTGTTGTAGTTGTCGTGGTTGGCATTAGCGTAGTTAGTTCAGTTTGTTCTGTAACCCCCGGGGGTGTAATTGTTGTTACTGATGGAGTTGATAAAGTTAATGGTATTATTATTGTTGATGTTGTTTCCAAAATGTTTGGTATTGTTGATGAGACGTGCAAAATAGGTGTCGTTACTACAATATTGCTTTCAGTTGTTGTTGTAGCTGTCGCAACTGTTGTTGTTTTAGTCATTTGATTTGTATTCACTTTGTTAGTTACTACTTCATCCGTTATTAATGGCACTAAAGTACTACTATCTTCGGGTTGCTGTTAGAGAGATCGACAAATAACAAATGTGAAATATAAAATACACCATGATTATTTTAATATTTTGTATTGCTGTTATTTACAATATTATTGTATTTTCTTTTTAAGTGAAAAAACAGTTAATAAAATTAATTTTTTAAGTAACTAATATTTTGTAATTTAACTACGTTATTTGTTAATAGAAAGAGGTTAGATTATGTGATCAAATAAGTGCACTCATAAATTCAAAAAAAAAAAAAAAATAATGAAGTATTAATAAGTATAATATAATGGAGCCAATGGAAAAAATTATGAAAATTAAAATAAATAAGTTAAAATATAAATAATATTAAGAGAAATTAGAATAGGTATAGGCTATGTCTTTTTTTTAACTAAAAAAAGAAAGGTAGACGTTCAAGAATATTGAACTATCGCTCATGTTCTAAATTTTTAGAATTAAAACCACTTTTTAACTTTAGTTGAAATAAGATTTCATGTTCTACCTTTTTTATGGAATTAGAAAATTTCGCAATTACTTGGAAATAAAATCTACTCATAGCAATTTTATTCACTTTTAGTTGTTTTGTAAGTTAAAATTATTATTTTTCATGAAATGTATTTAATATGACCGGCAATTTTGAATTGAATAAGCAATGCAATATTGAGATACTTAAGGCTATCGGATTTACATAAAATCGCAGAATTTAATCCTTTTTTTATCCCCGATAGCCTCAATTATGAAACTATATTGATTGTTCTTTTACAAAAATTTAATGGGGACTATCGTGAATGAAATTTTCCACTTAACTTTTTGTATTTTTTAAAATTGAAAATGCAAGCAAGCTTGCATTGTTTCTTATAGGTTTTTATTGAGTCAAATAATATGAAAACCCAGTTGTAATGTAATATTCATTTTCGATGCCAATAAACTCCGATTGAAACTGCGACCACAACTCACGTTGCAAATTTTTGACGATAGGAAAAAAATCCCTAGGAGATTTTATTCACGATAGCTTCCAATCCTTTAAGTGAATAGAAAAAAAACTGTTAAAAAAAGTTTCACGGATCGAGCAATTTTTCTTTGATTTTGTTTTAAAGACAAAACAAATAGTGTTTCAATAATTCTAAAAGGGTTGAAAAACTTATTTAAAATTGAGGAGATTTTCTTCTTATTTTAAAAGAATATTAATATTTACTAGAATAATACGGACATTGTTGTAAACGTGAGAAATGTATTTTTAGAAATGTAATTTCATAAAAAAGAAACTAACATTTGGAAAAAATAATATATATTCCCTTTTTTCTGGGGCCATTTTTATAGAATTTACAATAAATGTTTTGTTATAATACGAAATTCATCTTGGATGAAAGCCATAAAGAAATCTTATTTTGATTCTTTTATTTTATGTGGTTCTCTTTCTCTGTGTAATGTAATTACACTTTTGGAAGAAATAGTAATTAAAAATAGTAATGGTTCAAGCGGGCTTTAGGTCAATAAAAGACTTTAATTCAATGCAAGGTGTGAATTGTGTCTTTTATTGACCTAAAGCTTGCTCTAACCAGCTCATATTAAGTCAATTACTTGGAGTATACTAGGTGGCGCAAAATTAATCAACCTATCGGACGGTTTTATAATTTTTGCAAATGGCGTCAAAAGTAATTGAAATTTGTTAAATAGACATCTGCAAGATAGAAATAGAAGCAATGGAGCGCTTTGTTCCCCAAGAGCGTGGAATAATTGGAAGAGGACGATTTTGCGTCGAAAATTATCATGAACGACGAGTCGCATTTTCAATAAGCAAAATCCTCGTTTCTAAGAAACTGAAAATTCGCGTGTGATGCGCAATGGATGTAGCCTCAAAGCCAATTCGTGGTGCGGCTTTTAAGCGGGAGGAATGATTAAGGCGCATTTTTTTGAGAACGCCATGCTTTTTATGTTTATAAGGCTGCTTCATATTTTCCAACTTTGGAAAAGGAGCCCTAAAACTAATTTTCATGGGAGTATGACAATAATCGTAACCCTCATTCGCATTATATCATAGTATCACCAGCTACTAGGTTTTTGTTTCATCCTAATCAATTGGTATGGGTTTTTATTAAAAGTGGTCACGATTTAATAAAACAAAATAAAAGAGAATAAGATTTGAGAACCATTGCAATAACGAGTAAAATCATTATAGGTACAAAATTTAATTGAGCGGTTTGAAGTCGAGAACCTGTTGAAGAAATCAATTAACTGGGTAACAACAAAACGTCAAGAGCTTTAAATAAAAGTCTAGCCATGCATGCTACCGCTAAAAAATTCCACCGTTCCTTAAATTCAACCAAATGTCGGAAATATTGTCAAGTATAAAGAATCTTAATCTTGCAATACTTCATGCACGTGGAATGCTGCTATATCCACATAGCTTTTTTTCCATTTTAATGATCAGAAATTGAAAACCAATAGAAACAATGATGAATAACATTAAATTGTTAAAAAATTCAGGGCCACTGGGCGAACACTTCACAGCTAAAAGTTTCATCAACATGTCTTCATTCATTCATTTATTTTTGATACATTCTTTATAATTTTTTATGAATTTGATTGCCGCTCATTTATATTTTGGCATAGTTCGTAAAAAAATTATTTATGAAGCTAAAAAAAAATTTCGCAAAATTCTTTCCTCACAAAATGGCAACAGCAAAATAATATGGGTTCAATCAGATCTCGCCCCGAGCAAATACGTCAAAACAGCTACATACGAGTACATATATAAAAGGCTTAGCATTTTTTCGGGAATGTTGTTTTTGATCGTTAGATTCAAATAGGTACACTGTTAATAGTTTACATTTAAAACCCCAATGAGTTCCATGAAAATCATCGCTTTATTAAAAGAAAATCCAACAATGCCTATAGAAAAAGCTGACTGTATTTTTTTTTACTTTCCATACGAATAAAAGTAGAAAGTGCCTTGAAGCATATCCACTTTTGCACCTCACTAATGTATTTTAATTAAACTTGCAGCTCAATCATAAATTAACAAAGAGTATTGCATTATCGTACAAAGAGTAATCAATCATATTCATATCAAAATTAAAATTGATATAGAATTTAAATAAAAGAATAAAAAAAATAAATAATCCAAAAAAGTTAGTGGCTTGGAGAGGGAAATAGCATTGAAACATTACATTTTATAGGATTTAATTAAAAGAAATATATTGAAAATAGAAAAGGAAAATTAAGAAAATATAAAATATAAAATGTTTAATATTTTGGAAATTGCAATCCGTTTGCTAGATCACTATTACCTTTGGCAACAATGTAGTTGGGGTTGTGCTTGTTAAAAGTGTCGTTTGTTCTGACAATATTGTCGGAGTGACGACGCTCGCAGGCTTTTCTAGAGAAATTGTAGTGCTCTTGTTTATTTTTGCTGTAGCACTACTTCTACTACTGCTGCTGATGTTGTTGTCCCTGCTAAAAACTGGCTGACTGGTAGATGGTATAAGAGTTGTTAAGTCGATATCATCAATAACAAAATCATCGTTATTCTCAATTATATCCTTGAAGTCTTCATTTAATGGAGATGAATTTAATTCGGAGTCGACGAAAGTTGGTGATAAATACTTTAATCTATTTGTATTTTCGATTGTTTTTGTAATATCAAATTCCAGTTTTGTTACTCCTTGAGCCATATCCTCGTCAATATTTTCATTTTTGACGAGCGGTTTGAAATCATTTTTCTTGTGCTTCATTTTATTTGGGTTTTCAACTACATTTTTGTCAAGAGGAATTTTCTTGATTTTGCTTGTCTCTTTTATTTCGGGCTACAAGTTGAGAAGAATTTGCCAGATGTTTAGGAATTTTGTTTTCGATTTTTTTTTGTTTGATATTTTCAAGATTTTTCGTTAAGTTAACATTTTTGTTTATTTTTTTTTTTGATTTTGGTTTTGGTTTGTATCAAGTTGAAAGATGAATTTGTGTTATTAAATATAATTCAACACACGTCAAATAAAAGACACACGCATACAAACACACACACAGTAGTACAGTGAGGCAGCAGTGAGGCAGAAACAGAATAAAACAAAGCATATTTTACAAAATAAATTATAGATAATAGTTTTTTTTGTTTTGAAAAAAAAGAAGAAGCGTCTTGTGTCGTTGAAAAAACGAACACTCTTTCCTTAGCTAGTAAGCCATTAGCCATTGCTTTTTGAATTGAATTTTCAAAATACATTTTTGAACTTATTCAATTTGCATAACTGTGCAAGGATTACTAACAATCAGGATAATTTTACATCAATAACAAAACTTAATGAAAACCAAAATGATAAAAATTTATTGAAAATATATGGGTAAATAAAATGAAATGAATTTAGTTTTTGAAAATTAAACTATTTTAAATGTGTTTTTAGTTTGTTTCTACTACTGTAAAACGGTGCTTGGCCATTTCAATAGCGTGATTGTGTGAAAATTAAACTAATAGCTTTCGCAATGTTAACTAAGCAATAATGTGTGTTGTGGTGTAGTATGATTTATCTAGATACTTTTATGCTTTAACAGTTCAATTTCAAATATGTATGTGTGTAAATATTGCAGCATTACTAACTAAAAGAAGCAAATAGTGTAAACTTACCTTGTCCAGGCCATGGTGGTGGCGATGAGCGTGAGTAGTTACTTGAGGGATTTCGGTTACAGTTTCACTATAAAAATTATTAAATTAATAATTGATCATATCATATAAAAGTTATCATAATTATAAAGTAGTATCAACTGCTTGTCTAAATTATTTTTATATATTATTTTAAAGCCATCAAATCCAAAATAACAAGTTTTTAGAATTTTTTTTATATGTATAAAAGTACCTAAGTTTTTGACCATTACAAGCTGTTGCACTAAAACTAATATGAAAATTAAAAATGTTGATGAGAACGAGATTCTCCAGTGACTGAAATGTAATGTTGAACAATTTGGTTCTTCTTCAGCTTTTTTGATCACTTTATTTATGGGCAATAAACATAAAACTTTTTCCTCTTCCTACGAAGATCAATTTTATTTGAATGATCTTCGTTAGAAGAAGTTAAATTTTAATTTAACTTTTTATTTTTGTCCAAACATTTTTTCAACAAACAAGTGGCCACATAAAATAATTTGAATTCAAAAGATTCTCTTGCTTTGTTCTTTTCAATCTAAATCAGGTCTGTGAGGGCTAATAAGTAGTGACTATCACATATCACAAATAATCAAAGGTGATTTTACCCCAGCTAAAAAATAAAAAACGCCAATAATGATCCCATTTTTAACATTCCCCGATTCAGAGTCATTGGTCCAAAATCACTGGTTTGCGGAATGCCAGTTTTTGGGAAAAAAGGAGCTGACATGATATTTCATCAGATACTTTGATAAATTCAAGTCATTATATATTATCATCAACCTCGTTTTTGTTCCTTCAGCGGGGAATTAGTTTGAAGGTCATATCTAAGCTAAATTCGATTCTAAGTTTGTCTAATTACTTCAAAATATTCGAAAAGTAATGATATGTACATAGATATGTAGAAATATTTTCGTTTTTATAATATATCTCAGCATTAGAAATTCAAAAATTGTTATAAAATATTTAATTTAAAAATAAAATTTTAAAAAATGTATAATTTCACGTTTTCATCTTAACTTACTCAATTTCTCCTTCTCCTTCTCCATCGCCATCTTCGTCTTCGTAGTCATATTCATAGTCATCTTCACCAGATCCTTCAATGGCTTGTCGTCTGTAGCGCTGGACCCTATTTATATATAAGATAAACATAATCGTTTAGTTTTCGCGGCGGCTCTAAATATTATTTACCTGTTGCTTAATTTTTTCCTCCATATAACCCACCATCCAAAATCAGTACCGGCAATGTCGTTAAGCGATCCATCTTTCATTTGTAATCCAATCTGGTTAGAAATTGGTTCACCAGCTGCAAAATAATTTAGACCACATCCAATCTGAACAATGCAGAAATTTAAATTATTATTAAAATGTAAACAAAATTTAAATCAACAACAACTTATGTAATATTTACCGTGAAGTCAATTCTACCCAATCTTCTACTTGTGTCAGATTTGTTTGGCCCTTTTCTGATTGAATTTTTCGACAATTCTAGAATCTCTCGCTTACTCACAGAATCAAAATCGATGAATTCCTGTAATTTGGTTTGAGTTTTTGTTTATAAAAATTTATTTTTTTGTACACTGTACATACCTTTGGAATTGCGAAGAATTTTGAAAGTTTATTAAGAATTTTAGTTCGCTTCTTTTCTATGAGATCTTTCCAGTCGTTAGATTTAAGTATAAGTGAAAGCATTATTTTACTTTCTGTGTATGGACATTGTGAGTATTCTATTGTGTAGGGATTTTTGTAGAGTAATATCTTTTTGGGTTCCTCTTGAGGTTCAGTTAAAGAAATCTGAAAATTTAAAAGTATATACATTTTATTTAATATGAACATATTAAAAAAATAATTACATAATAATATTAATATAATATGTTGGCAAAATGCCAACACATTATTTGAGTGTTGATAGTTCTGAAGTCACCCCGAATAAACCCCATTACAATGCAAGGTTAGGTTAGGTTAGGTTAATGGGCTGACAATTGATGTAGTTATCGTCACACTTAGATCAATGTAGATCCATTGTGTTACCCTTGAGTGCAATCACTCCTTTCCTGATAAAAACCTATGTGTTCTATGGTCAATCAAGCCATTTAGAGGCAGTGATGAAGTTCAATATGCGGATTTCTGATGTATTGGATAGATCTTCGAGATTATCGAAGAAGTATCTACCAAGAAATTTCCTTCTTTGGTATTACAATGCAAACTACCAACGGCTACAAAAGAGGAACATCAAAAGCTAGAGAGTTCAGAATTACACAGGGCGCCCAGTATTAACATCTAATAAACCTAAAAGTAGTTCAATTATAAAGTAATCCGTTATAAAGAACAGACAGTTATCAACCTAAATAGTAGAGATTGAAGCAGTTGCTAGGCTAGAACTGGACTCTGCTTGGGTGTCCGTTGAGAAGGGGAACAGATGAATGGTTAATTAGGGCTCCAAGTCTAATTATCGAATAGTTTCTTATTAGAAACTGGTGCGGCTGTGCATTCCGACAACCGACCTCGTTAAGGTGCCCCATTGAACTCCAGAAAAATGAAATAATGCCCCTGCATTTTGACAGCCGAACTGACAAATAATCTGAAAATGGAACGATTTGCTGAAAGTGAAACCTTATGATTTGTTTATAAAGGTCCAAAATATGTGAACAAAACCTCTTTGATTATTTCTTAATTAGAGATCGAGAAAAATTTATGATAATCAAATTTCATTTTAACCCAATGTCCGCCAGAAACTAGGGGATACCTTTTTATAGAGATTGAGAGTAATCAGTAGCACGGCACCCACTTAAATCTAAAACCCTTGGTATGCTGCGAAAAATGTGCTCTTATCTGTTGAAAATATAGTCGGTCGGTGCGCTGGTAGGGAAGAAATAATGCTTGGCTATCCTAAGAAACCTGGGCAAAGATTTAAAATTTTCGGATCGTTAAAGTAGAACCGTCTACAGAATTACAACTGATAAGAGACGAACACGGATTTCTACTGGGTTTCTACTACAAATTCAGAAAGTGGAAGGAGACTTTTGGTTTATTTTGAGCAAAGATTATGCCCGTGAAGTGAATTCAACACCCAATGGACAATCCAAAGTAACTTGCAATTAATAAATTTTCTAAAAAAGTTTCGAATCAATAAGAAGTGAAGCCCGGATTTCGATCATAAAATGATCAAAGAGCGTTCTACGTAATGTTTGGCAACTATTTCGGTAGTTGAAGCCACGCAAGAAACAACAGACACCAATATTTTTAAAATACCTCTCCCATAGGTCTTCACCAATATTCTACAGAGGTAGATTAGCTTCCTGTTATTTTGATTTTTTGAACAACTTTTTAAATTTTTGGGACTAAATTTGGGTCGTTTTTTTTTTTTTTTTTTAAACTGCTGTGAACATGAAATTTTGTTATAAGTATTATTATCTTCTTACCTGAATATCATCATTGAAATTAAAATCGCGTTCCGCCTTTGTTGATAATAAAAAACATAACGTTAGTAACGATAAATTACGGATGCTTAGCGGAATCATCTTTGTGGCAACTTCTCCTCCAAGACTGTGTTATATTATATTGTTATATTTGTGAAAGCAAATAGCAAAATTTATTCCAAAATATCCACATAAAGCACACTCTGTTCCACTTAGATAAATAATTCAAATCATGTTGTATCTGCAAGAAATAAGAAAAGATTCAATGAGAATAAGTTTCAATAAAAGCAAATAAAACTAGAACAAAAAATAATTGTACTTGATCATACAAATTTGAAGATTTGAAGAGGATTTTTTTTTTTGTTTAAATCTTAGAAAACACATTCTGAGGAACTCATCAGAAGTTGCACTAATTACTACTTGAAAAGAAAGTATTCAATAATATAATTCACATCTTGGCCTCCATAACTTCTCCGCCACCTTCTATCTAAAGGGTATTTTTTTTTGTTTTTCAAATGGATGAAGAAAGCATATAAAATACCATCATGGTGTGCATAGTTCATCCACGTGTTTTTGTCGTCTATAGACATAATCAAGAACAAAACGGTTTCGAGGGGATGATACAGAAGAATATAAACAACACTTTCAAAAAGGTTACGGGTATGACCCAGATTCTACATGAACCATTCTATAAGTATGTTTCACAGTATGTTGATGTGTGGCCAGTTCATAGTGGTGAGTATAGCAGCAAAAAAGTCAAACAATAGATGGCAATCGATTGTTGAAGAGCGACACAAAATAAGTAGTTAATAATCTCTGGCATAGAAGTCACATTATCCTCTCAACAATGTGGCATAATGGCAAACAAAGTAGTTTTAATACTTTCTAAGAGAACCATACAGTTGATGAAAAAACCGTTCGCCGCCGCCTCTGCCGCCGCCTCTGCCGCCACACGCGCCCTTGCCAGTCTTCTGTGTATCGAAGAAAGTGCAGTGATTTTCAAAAAGTCACTGCATCAACAACTGGAAAAGTGTTTTTCATTCATTTTATTAGGGAGTTTGAATTCAATTTTTTTTTGTATCGTAAGCATATTTATTTTGTGCTTTGCTAGGATGTGAATTTTGTTTAAGAAACTATGTGGATGTTGTGTGTAGGTTGAGATACATTTCATAAAAAACGCCTTGCCTTAGTTTGTTAGTTTGTATTGAAACGGTATACTTAATGCCTTCAACAGTGCTATAAACAATAAAGTGCACCACTATAATACTTGGTTGAATGGGTCTCTAAAGGGAAGGCTTTTTAAATTGCACCTCCCTCCTTAACGGGGGGAAATAGACGTGGGGCCTACTATATAGCTTTTTTCTACTTTCGCATCTATTCGAAAGTTGTTTACAATGCTATTTTTTAAGTGATACTTTATTGGCAAGACCGTTCACGCATTCTACTCCTCACCACATAATCTCCGATTACCGGTGATTTTTTTAGGTTAATTAGTACTGACTAAAGAACTAATGAGTTTAAATTTTGCGAATTCGAACAATTTTATTGTAAAATCGATTTACATAGTTGGCCCCAGGGATTTATTTCCCACATATGATTTTTTTGTTTTGGTCTAAACTCCTATTGCAAATCACCCTGTATAAGATTTACAATTTGAAACAATGTAAAAGAGAGTAAATAAAGGCAGATAAAAACAAAATGCTTCGCGTGCCCGCAGAACTAGGTTCAAAGTGCAAAAATCAAATAAATGCAACCACACCTACAGTTAGTTGTGCTTGGACGTGTTAGAATCTGAAACCGGGAAGTTTTCTGGGATTTTTTAATACTTGGTATTTAGCGATTTTTGAGCCCTCATTGCACAAACGGTTTTAAATTTTTAAGGCCAAAAATATTATTGATTAATTATTTTTGCTATTTAAAAAATCTTATTTTTCGAAAACCTTTCATTTCTTAAATCATATAAAATATCAAATTTTTGAAAAACAAAATACTGGTTCTATTGTTTCCACCAATCTCTTCCGGACCAATAAGAAAAAGTCCTAAAAATAACCGAAGGCATTCACAGCGCAACTGCGTCTTTATACGACAACAACCCTCGACAGGCTAAATTTAGGAATCACAAATACATCGAGCCTCGGGGTAGTAAGCCCTTGGAGCTTAATACAACGAAGTACAATACAGAGGAATTAACTCCCTTAACTAAACTATTATGTAATGAAAAAACGTAAATCTTTACCAAACTAAGTTAAACCACGAGCTTCTTAGTCTGCACACACTTGAAACAACTGCGAACATTAACCAGCTAACAGATGTCATTAAAAAGGCTGCCCTTTCTAGAAAGACTGCAACCAAAATTGGTTTGATAAGGTCGGCTTGAGTGCAAGAAGTCAATCGTTTATTTTTCTTAAATTTTTAGGCGACTTAATGCCGATGCGAACAAAAAGTTTAAAAGTATCTGTCAAGCAAAAAAAAAAACGTCGTATGTCCAGCAGAATATTGTAATGATTAACGCTGCTAGATCCTCAGCAGATTTTTGGAAAGTAGTCAAAGTTTTGACTGGAAGGAAAAATCGAATTTCCTCAGGCCTTCAAGTTAATGATTTACAAACGCACTTCAGAGCGCTTTAAAATACTGCACATATGTATATCTGCTAAGATTCATTATGCATCACCTCATTTTATTGACGATTCTTTGAATGTACCATTTGTGCTCACAGAGATACTTCAGTTAATCAAAAATGATAGAAATAACGAAGCATCGCACCGGGAGAAGATGGAGTTCCATTTGAATTTTATAAAAATTGTACCACTGAATTTGCACAAGTCCTTATGAAAGAGTTAAATCGACTATTCGAAAGTGAAGACATACCGCAAAGTTTTAAGAAATCTATAATTTTTCCTCTCCACAAAAAAGGAGACTATGCAAACCCAGCAAACTGTAGGGGTATATCATTCCAAAATACTGCAACCAAACTATTTACTGGATAAAAATATCTTGCAAGAATTCCGAACTCGATTTAGAGAGAAGGATTCGACGGTTGATCAAATTTTTACGCTTTTAAGCATAGCACAAACATAAAAAACTGTATGCCATGTTCGTAGACTTCCAATCAGCTTTTGACTCTATTCCACGAGATGCAACTATATTATAAGCTATTTAGAATGGGCAAACGTAGTAAGATAGTAAATACTATAAAAGCTCTCTATGACAATGACAACAATAAAGCTGCAGTATGGGATGGACATTTCTTGTCAGATGAATTACCAACGACGATGGGCGTGAAACAAGGCTGTATATTGAGCACTTTACTCTTTATACTGTATATCAATGATATAATGAACGATATGACGGGTGATGTGGAGATGAACCAGGTTGCAATACCAGGTCTAATGTATGTTGACAATATTGTCTTCCTAGCAGATACAGTTAATAGTATGCAAATTAAAATCAACAAACTAGAAAGGTACTGCAAAGCCTGGAGTCTAACGGTAAATCTGCATAGACTAAAATTTTGGGTTTTAGAAATAGTGTAGGACGATTTTCAAGAAATGAAACCTGGACATACAAATATCTTGGTGTAATGTTTACTACGAATCTCAATAATGAAAAACACTTTAAAATCAAACTCTCCGAAGCAAAGAGAGCAATTAATTCAGTGTGCAGTACTTGTATATAGGGCAAATATATAACACACAGCTCAAAAAAAAAGATTATCCGATCGACTGCTTAGACTTTTTTTTACTGTACGCAGCCTAAGCTGCCCAAGGGATATACTCAAATACAGTGGAAAAAGTTCTGTATAAGGCTTGTATTCAGGCTGCCTAACACTAGCCCAAACTACATGATCTACCTATAAACTGGTTCTCCTCTTATATTGCTAACCCTAAAACTCCACTTTGATTATATAATAAGTTATGAGAATGAGAGAAGAGCTATTGCCAAAAATCGTACTTAAACATATGATAGCTGGTAATGGATATCATGTCAAAGAATGGCAAGAGCTGGCAAATTTGTATGGGTGTGAACTGTGACGTCAAGACCTCCTTAAGAAATAAATTCGATAATATCATCGCAAGAGCTCAACTGATCCATGCGGTATCACAGCGGACCAAATTTTGATCTAAGTGTGTTGGATGTCCAAACCAACACCCGCTTTAACCTAACCTAACCTATCGCAAGAGCTGGATCATATTTATACAATAAGTATTTAAATGAAGCACAATATTCTCAGCATAGGACGTACTATGATTAATAGGCTAAAATTACGTGCTTCAAAGCCCTAAGCTACTCATAATATGTGATTTTTGCAACCGTAATAAGAGAGAAGACATCATTTCATTGCTGTGTGTCCCATTCTCATTGAATTTCGTAGAATGTATTTCGGAGTAAGGACACTTGAAAAAGAGGATCTGTTGGGTGTTTTGAATGGTAATTGTGGATGGGAGGTCCTTTATGGGCATACAAAAAAGGCTCAGGAGTACAGGATCCGAATAAGAGAAGGAAATTTTTGTTTTTTAATTGTTTCAATATTTGTATTTTAAATTGAGTTTGTCAAATACAAACTTTGAATTTTAGACAATTGTAAAACATTGTATGAATGTTTTTTTATATTATGTAATAAAAGTCATTTAAACTAACTAACTACATTCTAAATACAATTTTTTTTATATCTAGAAGGTGAATTTAAACTTCCAGCTATCACAATATCGTTGAAATTTTGGGAGTCGGGTTGCAAAAAAATTCTGATGATCTCCAACTCTGGAGCTGTTCTGTACGCGATGAGATGCTATGCAGGAGATTCATTTTTTTGCAATCGAAATGTGCATTTAATTCCACATGAACACCATATGTACTTGCACTTTTGATAAATTCCTTACATTATGTTCCTATATAAATAAATAACGCTGCACAATTTGAATGTAAACCATCATCCTACAATCGTATGACTTTTAACCATTTTCTATTTTGTTATGTACTAATGTTTTTTTAAGTAAATGATTATTTTTGTATAATATAGATACTAATCAGATCTTTGGTTTGAAATTCAAGTACCACTTCCACCTTTTCGACATTTTGTTTGCAATGAAATGGTATTGATCCGTGCAACCCATTTATTTGTTCTGCATTTTATTTATTTTTGCACAGCACTATGTTTATTGTACAATGTACTTGTACATACTACATCACAAAGTACAAAACGACTAACAAAGTGCCTAAACAATAAGGTATCTATGTCTAGTTAAAAAAATATGATTTTCCTCCAGTGGTGAAGAGGAAAAGGATATCATGTTTGTTGGACAAGATGACAGCACCTAGTGCAGGCAATGCTTTACTGTATCTGTTTTGAATCGATAACAAATTAATGCATAAATAAACAATGTCTTGACGTTTATGTTTATGCAAGCGATTTTGTGAAATTTGTTGGTTTATTTTGTGTTTTCAAATATATATTATGTATTTTTACGTTTTAACAAATCTTTAAAAATCGCTTTATAAATGCCCGAAGAAGACGAAACGCGTTGGACTGTTTAGACTAATAAATATGGATTTATATAAATATAGTAAAAACTATTTGTATGTGAATTTTATTCGATAACTTTCGGTAGATGTAACTTTGAAACGGTTACAGTAAATAACAACTAGACCATTTTTGTGGAGCTTTAAATTTTCCCTCAAAAAAGTTATATGTGAGGTTTTTTTTTCAAATCTCTGACATACATAGATAGGGAACCAACAAAATTTTTATATATATTTTTATTTGTATGTAGGAACAGTATTAATTAAAAGCTGTCTACAGATCCGGAATTATTGGATCTCAATTGAGGTCATCAACTTTTTTTTGGAAAAGTATAGAAAAATTAAATTGGATTTTTAAATGGAAGATAAAAGATGACCTGTGAAGGTACCTAGGGCTAACATTTTGTGTGAACTAAAGTTAAGTTTTTTCTAAAATAAACGAGCAAGCCAAATAACTAATCTGATCGACCATACATTTTCAAAGTTACACATTTTGGTTTTAGTGCAAACAAGCATAAAATAAAGTGAACCGCTAGTGAAGACATTCCTTGTGCCAACCTGCACGGGACTAACATTTTTTTGCAAAGTTTCTAAAACTTTGAAACAATATTATCTAAACTAAATTTACTACATAACTCAAAAATTACCAACTAGCAACTACCAAATAAGGTTTTTTTTTTTTAGTTGCCTATGGAAGCCCTTCGAATAGCTTATATGAAAAAAGTTTTTTTTGATATCTTTTATCGTTTTCGAAATATTGAACTTCAAAGGCGTTTGGTAACGTTACGAGTATTGAAACACTATACATCTTTGAAAGGCTGCAATATAAAACGTTTGTGCCCAAAAATTGTAAGCTCCATTACACATATATAAATATAAATTCTTACATGATAACTAGATTTTGAATCCTGGACGAAAAACGTTAAGAATTTATCGTAAAGAACTTATGCAGGGAAATCCAATTTGGGTCGTCAAAATATAAGCGGTGCTCATATCGACTTTTTACAGCTTTTCTGAGTGAAATGTATTTAATGACTGGACTTAGTTATGTTATCAGAAAGCTATTTGGTTTAACAATGAGATATATTTTACTATTTTTTTTTTCGAACAATATATATTATTTTTGCCTCTTGTAGTTGCCTTTTACTCCGTCATTTGAAGACGTTTCGATGGTCTGATGTTGCAGGATTGATTCCAGAGCCACAATATCTACAAAATCATTTTTCATTTATAAAGGTATGCATTTTAACATTAATGTTCTCTGATTCAAAAAGATAATGATTAGATATATAGTGTGTAATTAAAGCTTGATAAAATTTTATAATAACAAATGCAACGACCTGGCATTCTTATGGGACTGTCCTTATTTTGAAGTAGTTTTTACTAGTCAAGTCAAGTGTTCTTCATTTAATTTGAAATTGTAAACTGAAATCTTACAAAACCTACATAATAATGAAGACACCTTTATTATGCTCTTTAATTAGGATTTATTTATGAATCCTAACTGACCTACATCAATATTTATAAATTCGAATGTTGCTTTAAATAAAACATATTGAAAAATAAATTTTGAAATATAATTGTTTTAAGAACATTTTAACAAGCTACAACAAGGCCAAACCTCTTTGTTCACTTATTATTTCTGCAATCGCTTCTAGATACAGTGCATTCCATAATATCCATAATATAAGTAGGTACATTAAAATTCAAATCATGCACTTAAACTGGCGTCCGTTTCTTAAGTTCATCACAAACCAGCTGCCCCTCCATGGCACGGCAGGCATAAATATCGGTAGGCAATCCTTCATCTGGAATCTTTCAATTCCCCTAACACACGTTCAATTTCAAAAAAAAAAACCAAGCATATCCGCCCGGCACGAAGCTGTTGATTTTTTTTACATATATGTACGCTTGGTATAGAACCTAATAAAGATTTTTTGTTTTTAATATTTCTTTTTTTTATTTTGATCAAAAGATACCTACTACTATCGGTGTTTGCTATTTTTAGAGATTCATTTGTCGTCATCGTCATTTATTACATGAGTGAGTATACAAAATACAAAACCTTTCAATTTTCATTACTTTGCCTGATGTGCGTACGTGCAACACTCGTGTCTTAAGATATCCGTTTAATATGTGGTGTGCTTTATGGAAAATAAAAGATACAGATACCTACCTAGTATTTTGTTTCGGTTCTTTCAGCCCACGCATAAGTTTCTTTGTTGTTATATATTGGAGGTGAGTTTTGTTTTGATGCACCCTATTCACTATATGCTATCACTTGGTTAAATGCTATCGGATTCAAAGAGTGTGACGGTTGATAAATAGAGTTTTTTTTTCTCCCAAAGTAAATTTATAGGGACAATATTCAGGGTCGGATTAAGTGATGAGTAGACAACTCAGGTGTCTAGGACATGACTTATTGAGGACAAGAATGTTGCACAAATTATGCGTTTTTATAACATTTCATGGATATTTAATGAGAAAAAGTTATCCAGTTAGGTACTCAGACTCAGCACATAAATGCGATAAATCAAAATAGATTTGTTGAAACATAATATTTGTAGGTAATCATTACATGCTGGATGCATAAACCAAGCTCCAATTTGTTCACAGCGGGTTAAGTTCCTGATACATCTGCCAATGGGGCTAAACAACCATCGTTTTCTGATTAGCTTAATCCATGATTAACAACTTAAACAACGCATTCTGTGATATATATATTTATCTTACACAATTATTCTGGGATTTACGCGTTGGAATAGTCATGAATTGCAGATAACCCCCATTGTGAACAAAATGGCCTTAAAACTTATTAGCTGATACATTTATTAAAAATTTAGTGAACTCATTATGTATTTCCAAGTATCAGATATTTTACTTAGTAAATTATGTTAGCATGACAATAGCTAAAAAAACCTTTAAAAATGTTTATTAAGAGCCAGTTTTTTCGCCGATGATAACCTCTAATCCAGGATTATTTGAATTTGGTTGTTAACGAAAATTTGAATCATATCTGCGATCAAAATTTGTATGAAAGAGGTCTCAAGTACTAAAATTAAATTATTTATTTTTGAAAAAATTTAATATTTTGCAAACGGGTAGATAACTTTTTTTTGTATTGAAGTGTAAATATGTACTTGCAGATTATTGCTGAATCTGAACACAGAAAAATTTTAACACACTAGGTTTTTGAGATAAATATATTCGTTTGAAAATTGCAAAACCCTTCAAAAGGGTTATTACAACCTGTGTTAGGTTTCAAAAATAAAATGAAAGATTCCCAAAATGAGCAGGGAGAAATGTATTTTTTTTCCATATTTTTAAATTCCAAATAATGAACGAAAAGAAAAATAAACTCAGTTTTTAATGATCTTTTTAATTGTTTTTAAAACAAAATAATTCAAAATGAAAAAAAACTTTAAATAAAGAATAATTCATTATAACAATGAACCAAAGGTCACGATGATTATAAACGATATAGCGTTTTTAAATATGAAGGTAAAAAGGCCTAATTTTAAGAAAAGATTTCTTTGTGTTTAAAGAATAATTTAAGTACTTTAAGGAAAAATAATTTTTTTTTTATACAAAAAAAACTTTACCCTGCATTCATAAAAAGTTTCAAAATAGTAAAAAAAATTTTTTGAATGTCCTAACGGAAATATCTCAAAAACCCGACGTGATGGAATAGTTCTGAGCTCGGATTTGAATTCAGCGCACTTAACATTTTTTAAAAAGTATATTTTGGTTTCTGTAACAAAAACCTTGTTGACCAGTGCAATTTGTGATTTATTTCATAAACTCCTTTTGACATTGTTTTTCCAAGAATATATCTTGTTGTAACTTTAACATAGAAGCAATTCCCTCCTGTCCAACCGTGAATTTTATTTCCACATAGTATTCCAACAACACAATACAATAAATATGAAAGCGGCCAGTGTTAGTTTGTTATTTGCGTCAATCAGGGGCCCCACAGAGTCCCTACTCCAGGGCCAAAGCAAAGAATCAACAAAATACGGCATCGTATATTTTTCTGAGGGTGTAAATACGTATAAAATGATTATGGTATGGGTTAGGTAGCTATTAATATTTGGATCATGTCAAAGAAATAAAGTTCAAATCGATGTTTAGCTGTTGTGACTCGATAAAAAAAATCCCAGCCCATATATCATATCACAGTAACCACTCAAATTTAGTGGATACGTTTTTTTTTTTTTCAACATAAACTATGGGTGTTTCTCTATACCCATTAATGAAAAGCTACCTTTCGATATTATAGATGTATTGACTTCAATCCTGGTAAATGGATTGGAATTTATTATGTGTAATTGAATGGCTGTTTATTCTTAACACGTTCTTTGAATTAAAATTAAATTCTTTGAAACCGCAATTGTGTTGATTTAATGCACAAGTGACGATGTTTTACAAATTAACAAGTTTTTCGAGGTTTTAAATACTTTCAACATATAAACGTATAAAGGGCATAGTGAGAACGTTTTTTTTTTATTACATATGTATGTATATAGGTAGTGCATTTTTTGATTGATCAAATTTTACGCAGGTTATGAAGTTCTTCTGCATTTTGGTCTTTTCTGTCTATCTGACAAATATGAATTTATATTGCAAATAAAATGCAGATACATGTAAATTCAGCATTATTTTGCGCCAGCCGTTTATTTTAGATGCAGAAGGCTTTTCTTTACTGGAAACACCATTGACACATTCGGTAAATCTCTACCCAAAAAATTACAGTCTCGGTCTTTTCTCGAAGGTTAAAAAGTTAGTCCCGTCTCAGTCTCGGCTCGATTTTTGTCAATAATACCTAATATATTACTGGTAACTTTAAAGACGAATAATTAGAGGAACTAGTAATTATTAAAAATTAAATTTCTTAGTAATTAAAGAAAAAATTACTATAGGTATGCATATTGAAATAACAAGCAATTACAGACAAAAAATTCTAATTATTAGACTAACTAATAACTACTTCGGAGGGTATTCCGAATTATTCAGAAAACTAGTTAGTGGAAACAAATAATTTTTTTGACAACCAAGGTTCAAATTGCAGCTCTTCTGATGTTTTAATGAGTACTTTCATAAATAGCTAGGATTGTAGATTGATCAGACGTGGAACAATAAAAATTGGAACGAATTGTTCCATTTTATCTGGAATGATAATTAGCTGACACGAAAAAATAGTTCTCATCAGTAAAATTAGTAAAAGCTATTAAGTATAGTTAGATTAAATCGGATCCTGACCTTTGCATATTCTTGCTGTGAGAAACTTTTTTTAAAAATCATTGCAACTAAATTTGTATTTTTCTTTTCTTCCAACAAAAACTAAACTAATTGATTTCCGCGAAATATTGTTGATTTCTCTACCACGGAATTATGTTGATGTTTTGGGGAACTTCGAAATTTCAAACATTCTATTTTTACATTAAGAAAAATTATTTAAGTCTTTGTCAACTGGTGGTCTACCTAACGAGTTCATTTCGTGGGTTCTTACAAACACCCTTTTAAATGATTTTATTTAGTTTGATTGTTTGCTAGGATATAGTGATAGTGACATTCAATTTAAACTATGAAGTCTTTACAATTAAAAGTCAATATAACAATTGGCTCTTAAAATTAAAATTTATTGTTAAATTAAATTTCCTCGTTTATTGTCAAAATATTCAACTCTCATTCCCCCAATAAAAACAATTCGAACTATCATGGTCCCTTTCTTTTGCTAATTCTACGAAAATGAGTCAAATTCCTTTTTGTACGATGTAATTTTGAATTTCATTTCCCTTTTCAAAACATACTTCACACAGTATAACATGCGGGAAGATTCTCAAAATATAATGTAAAAAGGAACCCCTTTTTTGTTTGATTGGGATTGGGATTAGGGCAAAAGCAAACAATATAAACAAATGAATTGAGAAACTCTTATCACTTTTTGTTTATTTGCGTTTAAATTGTGTGGGATCGGGAATGAGATGGGAGTATGTAGGTATGATTCATATCTGGAATCCTTATTTTTTTTATTCATTCACAATCTATCAGAGTGTGTGTTTTGTGAATACGAGTACGAGTTGAAGAGGTTGTTTAGCTGATTCTTAATTATGTACTTTAAAGTGAATATCCTGTTATGTATTTTGGCAAAACAATGAGTCTTTTGTTTTATTTTCTCCCCTCTTTTGTTGTTGCCTTAAATGTTTACCCTTTAGAATAACACTTCGAAAATACAATTACATACTTCCTTTTGTTTCATTTCACACTTTCCTAATCGATTTGGAATGATTGATTTTTTATAAATTTATTTTTAGATGTGATCCAACTAAGCATATTGGCATTGGGGGTGACTACTACTGATATCGATATTACGAAAGTTCGGAATAATTATATCGATAATTTTATGCAGCCTTGTTTCAAGATATAAGACAAGTTATGTCAAGTCAAAATGTATCGAACATTCACATTGACATCAAGAATTAGTATCACCCAGTGGTACAAAATTAGATCTGTTGTGTTTAGCTGAGGTCAAAATAAACCACAAAGTTAGGTCACAATGTATCAATACACAGTAAAGGGTGTCCAACAATCACTGGCGAGCAACAGTTTTTTTTTCAAAGTTTTGTTACAATGCAGCAAATCAAATATATTTAAAGTTAAAAAATTTATCTGTCCACTGAATTAACTATTGGTTGATTCTCTTCTAATTGAACGGTAATATTATTTGTTTTTGCATTTTTTTTGTGTATTTTTTTTTTATTCGTGCATGTACAATTAATTAGCATGTTGGAAAATTATTTGTGGGCTATTTAAAAAAAAAAATGTGTGATTAAAAGGTAAAACACCAAAAATTACAGTAGATATCGAAAACAGAATCATATCGGTGTGTGCAAATAATACATAGCATAGTAAAATTGTTGCAACCAGTTTCTACAAATTATTAAACTTAATTTGCAGTAGCCTGTGGCATATTGGTTAGTGCTTAGGACTGTCATGCCGGAGGTCTGGGTTCGATTTACGCCACCAAATTTATTTGTATATTTACTAAAACTTAACTGAAAACATTAACCCTCTATTTCATAGAGGTCTAAAAGGTTTAAAAGAATACACTCCTTATTTCTTGTCTTTGAAGTCGACTTTTGTGTTAGTTTGGCGTTTCGACAATCGGAGACAGTCGTGTTCTTCCTGAGATATTTGTCAACCAAGCGACCGCCTGGAGTTCCTACAAAACAATTTGCTTCCTGTTTGATTTTGTGTTTGTATACAAGTCTCCTCAAATTCAACCCATGAACCATTTTATCCGCAACTTCAAGAAGAGAAACGGATTTTCTTAGCTTTTTTGTAAAATATTTAATTTTCTTATGAGGTTAAAAAATGGTTAGTTTTGAACAGATTTTTGGCTTCATCTCTTTTTGTAACGGTAGTTCCCATTCAAAAAACAAAAACGCCATTACTAATTTTGTTGTAATAAAATACATTTAAATCTTTCAAATATATTTTACAGACCCCAAAAAATTATCGGTTATATGAATGTACATAAGGTTTGATCCGATCGTAAATAAATTTAAAAAACCGAAATGGCACAATTTTCAATTTTTTTTTTTTTAAAAGAAATTTATAAGAACTATTAGGAATTGGATTGAATTCTAAAACGAATGAATTACTTTTTTGAAATTGTTTTTTATGTGTACTCGTATGTACATACCTATGTAACTTTTAAATTCAAATTTACCAAATACATGGTGGTAGAAATGAGTAGGTTGGCTAACGACATATCGAGCTCAGGAGGCTAAGTATGATGGTAACTCTGGATGAAAACCTGGACAAAGTTCACTGCGGCTAAACGCCAACCCACCCCATTCCCAATCTGCACCAAAAGCGCACCATATAACGCTGTGAATGAACACTCTAAGGAAAATAAAGTCAGTCAGATTTAATTTTAAGTAATTGACGTCCTTCCGTCGTTAAGAGTTAAGGCTCTTTTGTATGAAATTTTTTTTTAAATATCGGATTAATTTTAAGCCAAATTTTACTTGTTTTATATTCAATAAAACTAATTGAAATAAATTGAACACAGATCTGAGTATCAACCACCTTTCAATAAAACATTTTTTGTATGTATTTCGTACACATTCAAACAATTTTTTTTCCAATTCAAAATATACACACCAGTTTTATCGATACACCCTTTAATTTAAATAAAAAAATCACACATATAAGCCAAACCTAAGAGATATAAACATCGTAAATTATGAATTCAAAATGCGACACTTTTTGATGCCTACATATGTACATATTATATACCTTACGAGCAACATTCATTATAACAGATAACCATGCAAATATGATGATTTATGCATTTTTATGAAAATGAATTTCCGCCTGAATGCGAACGAAAGCCAAATGAAAAAAAAAAATCAGCCAAGAACTGAAACGTGATCAATTTAAAAAATGACTAGACTTCTTCGTTGGCGATCAAGGGAGTCTTTGCTTCAATAGAGTTGTTGTGCTTATGGAGTTTAAAGTCTTTCTGGTGTACTCGTTGATCTTAGTGTGATTTTATATCAAAGCATTTTATTTGAAATGGATTTTAACTTCGATCATGCGTAGCAAAGTAAAGACCTTCTTTAAATTTAAATTCTTCATTCATTGGGTTTGTTTTGCTTTGATAAGCAACTTCTCTGGCTTCAGTGGTTCTGAAAGTTTTCAAGATTTTATTAGACTCAAAAGAGTTGAATATCGCTTTATTGAAGGTTTTGAATAATTTTCGAAGGTTGATAACTCTAAATAGACTTATATTTATTTTAACCAATAGTTAATTTGCTGCAATTTTGAATTTGAGTGGCGACGCTACAGTCCATCAAGAACCAGGGCCTAAGTAACTTACAAATCTGAACCATTCCTGGGTGCGTGTTAATGAATGAATGGTCGGGCACGGGACCCACAATTACTTATAGGCCGAAGTCAAATGGCAAGGGTGACAAGCACTCTATTCTTCAAAATTGATCCTTTTGAACATTTGTCAATTGCTCGCAAGATGTAGCAATTCCCAAAAAAAAGAATTTAGATGGGCTTTTTTGCCAAACTGCCGACTGGCCTATTTTTAAATGTCAAAAAAAGTCTGTTTACTAGTCAGTCAGTGATTTAGGCGTGTTTGGTTTGCTGAAAATCGGTAATTTATAACACAAAATTTTGAAAAAAAAAAAAATTATAAATGAAAAAATACAATTCATTTTTTCCCTTTGTTCCACTTCGGTTCGACTTTTCGGTTCTGTATTTGTTTAGATTTTCAAATTAGTTTTAGATGTTGAATTGAATAATTCCAAATCAGCCAAACAAGAGTGTAAGACAAGACTGTCTTTTTTGCATTAAACCATCACAAATATTTCCAATAACATTATTTTTGTATTAAGCAAAAACTGGATACTGGACCCCCTTAGCAAAATACAAAATAAAAAAAATTGTTTACTTCGGCGCATGGCTGCCGACTGAACATAGCCTAAGCGGAACGCCGGAGTTGCGAAAACGGTAGTTAAAGAAGTAAAAAACAAAAATTACCAAGCTGCCGAAATATTCTAGGTAAGAACTAAATCCTAAAATTAAATGATTTCGGAAATTTATGATAACACATACATATAATATTCACAAATAAGTTGATAACTGAAAGCACTAGTTTTCTCCGCTTAACGATAAGCGGTCAAAATTTTGATTTTATCTTTTTAAAGAAGTTTTAAAAATCCCAAAACTGCACAGCATTATTAGATATTCTAACATATTTTTGGCAAACATAAGTTCCATAGTTCTTCTAATAGGTCTGTCTTACTTCTAACTATTCAGCATGACTCTTCGTGTTTTCAATATTTAAAGAAATTTCACTTCTAAAAAGCGCAGATAGGTAGATACATACTGAATTACACACGATCTTTTCTAAATAATTTTATATCATTTTTTTTTTGTTTAATTATTGAATCTTATTATAACAAAGAACACTTATTTACGAATGCACTATGCGTAAATTATTAAAATATGTTTAACTTAATAACAATAAAAAATACATATATAAATTGACACATAATAAACATTCCTTATATCGGTGTCTTAAAAAGCTTTGCAAAATATCCGATATTATTATTCAAAACACGAAAAAACAATAATAATTCGTTTAACTTTTTACTGATGCACTGAAAAATCATTCATATAAAGCAGTTATGAATGACAATGAAGAATTAATTTAATTTTTTTTTTAAACTGAAAATGGCATGTATCCTCAATAAAAATGGCGCCAATTAATTGCAAATGAAACTACAGTTTTTACAATGTGTTTAGTACATCAAAAATCAAAAATTAAAAAAAAAAAACAGAAAAGTGTAATGAAACATGAAACGAAAATTTAGAAAAGGAATTAATGACATCATGTTGCGAGTCTTTGCAAATATTGAAGTAATCTTATGTCTTTTTTTTATGGAATAGAAGCTAGATTAATTGTAGCTCAAAATGAATAAGGAATTTTAGAATTGACTTTGTATCATTATCAAGTTTTTTTTTTTCAATTTATATTTCCTTAAATTATGAATGCCGAGATTAATGAAGGAATATAAATTGAGTATAGGTAAATCAGAAAGCAAACGGTTAAACAATGGGTAGCATAAATGATAGTTTATAAATGCAATTGAACAACCATTAAAGAGACATGATGCGGAAGGAGCTGATCACGTAGCTTGAGCGCGATACGTAGGGCTTCGATTTCTGAAAGCTAGATTTCTTCTTCTGATAATAACTGTTTGTAACCATAACTCTCCCCATTTCACTGGCCCTTTCTTTTTTTCCTAAATAGAATCGAGAAAATAAAGTCAATTAAAAAAATACGTTTACAAACATGGAGCCATACATGAACAATCCGGACAAAATCATTTTTGCATTACGATTTATACTTGAAAATAGTTAATAACATTATAAGATGTTTTTGATCAATTATTTATTGAAAATTTTATGATTTTGTTTCTCAGACTTTTTTGGTCTATTTTATATTGAATGCAAATAAACGACTTTACTTCATTCTTCTACCCAACGTTTCGTAAGAATTCTTTACTTCTAGTTAATAGCATTTTGGCAGAGGATTGGACATTCGCTTCGAAAGGGAACCGAGTGCATTGTGAAACAAAAAATGCAACGAACCGGCCTAGAAGCATGGCGAAGAAAGATCGAAGAGGAATCAGAACAACTGGGGAAAAATTGAAGAGAGCTGAAAAAGAAACACACATTCTATCCCCCGCAACTAGAGTCTCACGGCAATAAGGTCCGAGGAACTAGGTAGTAAGTAAGAAAGTTTCATCTCCTAAGGCCAACTATGTAACTTGATTCTAAAAATTGTTCGAATTCGCAAACTCGCAACTTTTGTAATTGTATGGCAAACGAAAATCGAACAGCTATTTTTTTAGTTCGGATATTTCGTTTTTTCATTTTTTCAAATCATTCGATTTCGCATATTTTCATTCTACATCAATATGATTACCAAAAGAATAATTCAAGAAAATTTTATTTCCAAATGTTAGAAAATATACGAGTAAATTATTAAGTATTTGCATTTTATTGAATAAATCATCAAAATTATAATATAAATGTGTCTTTGTACGGGAAATCATTAAAATTCGCCTAAAACGATTGTGTATCAGTTCGCTATTTGACATTTATTTATAGGCTATTTCAAAACACCGCCAATGAAAAGAACATCACAGCTCTAATAAAAAAAAATTCGTTGACGCATTTAAATGCTAAAATAAATTAAAAGTTGGAATGTTGTACAGTTAATCCATCAGGCCATAAAAAACATTTAAAATTTGATCAAGTACACGCTTCACAATCTAAGGTGAAAACCCATTTCACTCGGGAACACTATTGGAAGAAAGATTCTTCAAGTTCTTTTTGGTAATGTGATTGAAGTAAGGGTAGAACAGAAGACCCCGCAACACATGGTGCACACAAGCTGTTATGGGACAGGTGACTTAAAACGCTTGTTGGTTGCTTGTAAAGTTCATCTGTAAGACATTTATAATATTTTTTTCCCAAGCATAAGCTACCGCGACGGATAACGATTTCAAATATTTTTTTCTTAAAGAATTTTTAAATTAAACAAATTATGTTGAACATGATGATAAATTTGTCTTATTTTTAATTTGCATTAATGGTAAACTTTAAATATTTGATTCCTGCAAGCATTTTCTAATCAATTTTTCACATTCATGTCATTACACAACCCCAAGACGCATTTAGAAATGAACATTTTTTAACCAAAGAAGTTTATATTAAAACCTAGAATATATAATATGTATATATATTTTTAACATTGAGCATAAGGAAGAACTAGGATGCCGGTTACCCACTTAACCTGTCCTGACTTCCATATACACCCCCCCAAAAGCTCTATACCATTTCACATAAAGTTACTATATGTATATCATATGTAATTGCCATAGTATGATGTCACTGGATGCGCTGCACAGCCCCAAAGGCATGTAATTTAGTTCGAACGCCCATATATGCATATGCATCCATCTATCTCTTGGCATAATATGCTGTATAGAACGAAGAAGACCAAAGCATCTTGGCAATATTCTAATCTCTCGTCATCGTACTTATCTCTTGTGCATATATGTACATATATATGTGATGTACCGTAGGTAAACAACCAAGGACTATGCAGCAATTCATTCTTCTTCTCTGCTGAAAATAGAAGAGTATTTTTTGTTTTAAAATCAACTTCCTAAACCAACTCGACTGTGTCCTACACTCCAAATTTCACCCTCATCACATCCACCCTTCGAAAGAAAAAGAGTAAACTTGTGCTACCCACTTCAAAGGGGTAGATTACATAGGTACTAGGCACTCTTTAAAATAAAAAGGTAAACGACAAACACAATAGCTTTTTGGTTGCAACTTTGCTCAATGTGTATGTTCTATTGTGCGAAATTGCAACATTATTTCCACACTTTTTCGTTGCCGCCGCGCGCCGTTCCCAACAACCGACACAACGCGACGAACAGTGTGGCAAAATAGATTAAAAAACATTGCACAACTAGTTCAGTTGTTGTTTTTCAATCCAACTAAAGATTTCTTAAAAAAAAAAAACAACAAGTAGTTAGGAAGGACTGGAATGTAGTGGAAACCTTGCTTTCGAGTCAGCCAAAACTTCTTCTGTCAGATTGATTTAAAATACCAGCACTTTAAATCGACTAATCGACCTTGATATTCAACCACCTTATTTGACCTGTTTTAAAAATAACTTGCACTTTTGGGCAAGAGGACACACTGAGGGACTGAGGTCATTTTGTTTAGTCGTATGTGAATTGGATTAAAATAGTTAGTCGTCGGACCAACTTCACCTTGCTCTACTAGCTGGGTTGGTTCATAGGACTGTCATAGAGGAGCTCGGAGTTTGATTCCAAGTCTCGTCCATCTATAAAAACAAATGTTTTCTTTCTCAATTTTGTAGCAAGGGTGTCGCTTGTTAAGAATTGAGTGCCTACCATCCTAACTCTTTTGATTTGGCATAAAATTATATGTCCCTTCCATTACTGGAATAGCACGCACACGCACAATGTTTTTAATTTGTAGGTGCACCAAAAAATTGTTGCTGATAATATTGAAGTCCGAAGAATAGAAGAACACGTAAGACGTTTGCAGAGAATTCTGAATCGAAACTGAAATTCAAAACATCGCATCAGCGAAATTTCTCAGCATCAGCTTCAATATTATTAAACTTTGAACCATAAAAATAATCTGCAAATCGGTGAGTTAAAATGGTTGAACTATGGTTTGATAAGTATTTGTACAACTGGCCATATGTCTTCAACGTCAAATTTTCTTCTTTTGCTTTATTCCATTTAGATTTTCCCACTGTGTGACAACTGACGCAACACCAACGACACGACATTCTTGTGAGTGAATCTCTTGTAGTGTGTTCCAAATTGACGGCTCGGCGCGCGGCGGCGCGGCGGGGCGGTCAAAGAATTTTTGTTTTGTTCAATGTAATAAGGGTGCGCCATTCAAAGCGGCAGTGTGCATATATATATCTACTACGCGATGCGGTTGTAAAGATTCTTAAATACCTAGACTACATTCTACGTATACCGCGCGCTACCATATAGCTTGACCCATTTATTAATTCGTCCGAAAACTTGCCAATCATTTCGCTTGCTACACGAAAAATAGAAGAAAATGTTATTTCAGTTGGGTGTAGTATGAGCTACCAATGTGTTTTTTTTTTTTTAGTACTGTGATTGTTGGCGATTAAAATAGAAAGAAATGATTCGCTTAGGAAAGAACAGTCGTTGTGTGGTGAGCTTCAATTTATAGTTTCATGTTATTTTTTTATAGAGTCGGTTTGAAGGGGCATCCGGAGGGTTATTTTACTAGGAAAAGTTGGTGTGCATGGAAAGATACATTTTGAAAAATAATAGATGTATTTCCATTTTGGTTTATACAGTTTTTGGAATTTAAATTTTTGGAATTGCATATAGATCGCAAGAACTTTATCACGCTTCTCATAATCCCACAGCAAGTCCGCCACTTCTACCAAGAGCAAGCGAAGAATTGAAAATGTTGACGGTACTAATGCGCTTAGTAGGCAACTTCAAAGAAACCATCGGTTCTTCATCGAACTTTACCAATTAAGAAGGCCTCCTTCTAGAAAAAGTTTCAAGTTTACCCAATACTAGCCATTGCTTCAATGGAATTGAGAAAAAAAAATGTCTTGGGCTTTACTGAGTGATCGCTTAAAATCTTCTGTGTATAATCTGACCGGTCTTCTGCAGTGTGGTCTAGAATATGTAAAAAGGAAGGCATTGATCAAAAAAATGTTCACACGCATCCCAAAATGAGAGCCAATTCTACCCTTCCAGTTCATAATTTTACAGATGTAAAGTCTGCTTTTGTTAGATTATGAGTAATAGCAGCAGCTATCTTGGGTACAGCCTTTTCAAGGCTATTGTTTATAGGAAATATATACTTTTACGCGGAACGAAATATAGGACGACTGATTTTTGCTAACCGAAATGGGTTATAAGAAAAGTATATGTAAAACCATTTTCCGGAATATCTAGATCACTTGTAAAACGCGAATTCTCCAAAACTTTTAGTTTTAACTGAACCGTTGTGAAGACCAAAGTTATTGGTATTAAAGAAATAATCTGTAAGGACATGAATTTTTTAGGGATCAATATTTTCAAGGATTGCCAGCATTAACTTTCATAATGTTAATCAACACCATCTGGAAATGGATTGATTCAATTTAATAATGGTATTGAAATAAAACTAAAGATTATTTGTTCAAGCACATGTAAAACATATAAAATGCAATTTCCTCTTCAAAAAAAAAAATAATAATTAAAAAAAAACCTTCACTCAATTGCTGATATTGAAGAGCATTTTTTTTTCTTTGTTCGCTCTAAACTTACCATTCAACTTATGTTGCACACTTGTTCAGCAAATGTTTTTAAATAAAATAAGTACACCGCATAGCTAAACTATTCTCCAATTGAATTGAAAAATACGGAAGAGAGAAATAACTTTTCAATTCCTCAACAACATAATGTTGTAGTATTTTCATTTCACAAACGGAAATTAAAAAAGCAAAAAGTCTGCTACTGCTGCTATATGTAGAGCTGTATATATTTCTGCCTCCCGCCCTAACAGAAACAGCAACTGCAGCACCAGTGTCAGCACCAGCACCATAGCATATGGATGAACTTTTATAGAAGGGAAACCGAAACCGAATTTAGTCATTTGGAAAGATATGTGGAAATGAAATGATATCATTTTTCTATCACCATTTTATGTACATAATGATGAATGTGAGCAACAGTACTTTTTTTTTGATCTGTCCTGCATTTGCTTGATGGTTGTTATGTTTTGTATCAGTTTCGGAGAGTGTGAATGAGTGGTGCCTGGTGATATATTTTTTTTTGTTTTATTGAATATTCTTATGATATATTTTGGGATACAAAAAAAAAACAGACAAGAACACCGTGTAATTTTTTTAACAATTAGTTCATGATGTTACCCACAATGGGTCAAAAAGTCAATTGAAATAAAGTTGGTAGATTAGATACTAATAGAAGAACGCGTTCGGTATAAGTTAAGGGTGCGAGACAAATTAAATGTAACTCAATTATGTGCCAGTTGCACGTGTCTTTGCTCGCAAGTTTAAAAAGAAGGGAATTTTTGATTAAATATCTTCTACCAACTGTTGCAAAATGATGGTATCTAAGAGTTTCTTAACTTCGAAAAGTTAAAAGGCATATACGAGAATAGTATATAAACTTTAAAAGAAGAGATATATAGTTAAAAAGTATATAATAGGGGTGTGTTTTATATAATAAATTTTCTCTTTTAAAAGCCATTACAAAACTGAGTTTTTAAGATTCGAAAAATTAAATTAACAGAAATTCACTTCTTGATTCTTGTATCTTGCAGCCATTAATCGGATTGGTGGTTTTGCAAACCACGGACAGAGCAAAGGGAATGATCTTTTGATGACGACATTACACATCGTGAAAGCATAAATGACACGTAAGCTGAAAGGAAAGCAACGAAACCCGCATTTATTTGGCCTCAGACAAGGGAAAATTTTTAACCAGGATGCCTGTCGACGCGACTTTTGAACTACAATGGGATGCTCAGGGTGAGGAATAAGACTATTTTCACAGAAAGACATGCGGTTGCTCAAGCCATTTCTTTGGATTAATCATCCTTTAAATTATTCCAACAATGCCAAGATGAGCTTGCGAGTCTGAACATTAATCCTGACACTCTTGTCTAGGTTCCGTGTCATATTGGCAATGAGAATAATGAGCAAGCTGATGAACTGGCCAGGAAAAAGGATTAGCACTTCATAGCTCAGACTCAACATTCAACTTATTGGTATGAAGAGCAAAATTTTCTCAATTTCTTGCAGAATCCAATCAGAGAAGGATATGACTCTACTATAATAAGCTCCGAAGAAATGAACTAATATCCAGAGCAGGGCAAGACATATCCACTGTAGTAGCAACTTGTACCTGACACCGGATAATAGAACATGCAGCATTACCGGGCCAGCGGTAAAAGTCACCCATTTCCTCTGTAAATGTCTTGCTATGAGAATAACGGCCAACTCACAAGTCTCTTACGACTTGTTTTACTTTCACCAACGTAACGGTAATCATAGTCCGGAGTCACGTGTCTTGAAGACTGGGACCACAACTTTCACACTCTACTGCTTCACGCTAAGGCTCCCTTGTGGGATAAGCTAAGTTGACTTCAGAAAACGTAGACAGGCCTCCCAGTTTTGGATTATTTAAGTTGATTGATCCAGGATCCTGCCTTTTTTTCGCGATATTCTTGTATCGTCGTGTGCCACTTCCTTTTGAACTGGGTTCTCAGAGCATCTTTTTAAACGACCTTAACTTTCTGAAATCGCCGCTAACTATCGATAAATTTACTGAAATCTATGAATGAGAACTCTGAATTGTGAATTTTCGCGTTGGTAAATTACATAGAAAAAGTTCAATAACTTATTTTTTCAGATTGGGACACAACTCTTTTATATTTTCAATTCAGTAAACTCTGCAGTGTAGACTGTATTGAATAACGATTGAAAACCAATAAACACTCACAATATTGTATAATGAAGTGTTGAAGGATATTAGTTTCTGCGTATAATTTATTGAAGACCGTGGTATGGATTTGATAGAGAAAGAGCCATGATTGACTGTTGATTCACAAATATTTTTTTTTTTGCTATTAATAAGGAATTCACGTTGATGTGACCGCATGAAAGCAATTTATTAAGAATCGGATTTAGAGTGGAAAGGTGCAAATGCTTTCCATTCACTGTTTTGCAGAACTAGAATAGAATAAGCCCTCAGGTAAGCTCACTTATACGCATTTACTGCCATTTCATTTTGCTAACGATTCATATTATATTATTTTTTTTCATAATAACTCTAAGCGAACGGTTTTACTTGAAAAATTATTGAACAAAATTTTCACCAATTAGAAAACAAATGTAAATTACTAACAAACATTTGCCCAACTTATTGCAGCAACACAATGCTCCTATTATGATTGGAATTGAAGTGAAACCGTTTTGATGTTTTAACCAATCACAAAAATTAGCACCAACACAAAAAAATGCTTCGAGTAAAGAAACTCTTTATTTTTTCCAGCCTTTTTTTTTGTGCAGTATCTAATTATGTATGCTAAATATAAAAAAAACTACTATTTTTAAATTGCAAGCTAGCTAAGTAAGTTATATGGCTTTCTTTTATAAAGCATTGGTGGACCATGATATTTTCAACTCTATTATTTGTCAAAGCAAATAATAAGTAATCTCACTAAAGATAATTAAAATGGGAACCGTTAACGCTTGAAAAATACAGCAATAGAAATATAAAATGATCTACCATTCGAATAATTTAACATCAAAGAAGAAAAAGAAATGGTATTTACTCTCTTGCTCTCAAGGAAAAAATGCAAACTACAATTATTATTATTATTGTTGTAGGAAGGAATTTTGGACACAAATATCCCACGAGAACTTTTTAAAATTTGGAAACTTTTTAATTTGAATTCGTAAGTATTTAGCAGTGAATTCAGCAATGTTCCTTCCTTTTTTGTTTATTCAAAATAGTTTAAAACTGTTTAAAATTTAAATACAAAGCTAAAGTGTGATTTTTATTTATCTATCAATATTGTCTTAATTCAAAATTCTATTTTTTATCTTCGTAATTTTGAAAAATGTGTGATTTGTTTTAAATGTTTTTTGTTGTTACCGTTGTTTTTTTAATCTAAAATTATTCATTTGTACATAATATTTAAGATAGTGTTAAAAAAAACACGCAAGATGCACAATCAGAAGAGTCGTTTTCGATATTAATTATCAAAAAGATTTTTAGAAATTCAAAAATTACTTTTAAAAAACAGTGTTGGTATTGTATACAATTTATAATTTTGAAATGCTTTTCCTTAAAGAAATTGTTTAAAATCAAATACTATTTTTGAGAAAATCGAAATTCAAAAAAACATCTGGGTTCTTCCAATTTCGGGAACAACATTTTTTATTAAAAGGTATGTAATAAACATAAGATAAAAAATAAATAATTTTTTCATACAATTATGATTTTCCAAAAAAAATATCGTTATTTTTTTTTTGCTGTTGCAAAGCTTTTAAAAATTTACCAGGCTTTTAAGTCTTAAAATGACGTTTGTTCCATACAAAATACGCCTTTTTGAAAATTAAAAACCTCTTAAATATTGGTGCAACTAAACAAAAATGTAATTTGACTGCAATAATAGGTACATTCTGTCAAAAATAGTTGAGATATAGATGAAGTGGAAGGTAGTTGAAAATTTACTGCGGTGATTTCGAATAGTAGTAGTAGTTTCTAAAAATTTCATCAAAATTTATAAAGTGGTTTAGGTTTTATTAGATTCCACAGTTATGTGTTGCGAGCTTCTGCATCAGGTCAAAGTTCCCCTAATTCTTTTATAAGTAAAATGCAATCAATTTTTTTGTGTTAGATTTTTCTTAAATCATAATAATAAAAAATGAAAGCTATCCATATCCATTTACAGTTTTACACCATCTTTTTTTTCAACTTCTGAACGCATTTTCTTTGCTTAAACTGAGTTGGTGTAAACGAAACAAATTTGAATCATCTGCTTGAATACCACAAGATCCTCATTGACTCACTATGAAGCATATGGGTGTTCAAGAATTTTCTGTAGGATTAATTGCCTTAAGAAACGCATTCTCCAATGTTAACATGTGCAATACACATTATGTATGTATTTTACACATATGTACCTTCTTGTTCATTTAGTTTATTTTTTCATTTTTTAATTTTCAAGAAAAAAAAAAAACTGAAATGAATTCCGCTATTAGCGGACACACATAATAATAAACTTTGTATGAAATTATATAAAAGACACAAAGAAGAAACACATAGTGTATGGATCTCTTCGTATAGTCTGAAATGTAGGGTTTAATTTTTGGAAGGGATTACGCAATGAAACTAATAAAAACACTAGACTAAGAGAAAATGATACCGATATCGGATTAATTAGCTTCATAAAGATGAATCTTCATTCATAGAACGACTCATGGCTATTAAATGGAAAACAACATCCTGATTTCTATAACTTCAGTCAAATATGTCTTAATTTTTTTATAATTCATATTCTTATTAATAAACTTTGTCTAACTTTAGACAGCTGTTTAACCTTGAAAATTGTTTTCGAAAACCTTGTTTATTTCTGTCTAATAGCTTCTTAACTGCGACACAAAAGTAGGTTGTCTTAACTGTAAATAGTGATATATTGACTGTAAGGTTCTGCTCAGCATCGTTTTTAAAGAAGCACGGATCAATGATTCCACCAACCCACCAGTCAGTCAGTTGAACATACACTCCAAATACGGTAGACGATTATATTGACCGTAAAATCGACATAGTGCGCGATACGTACATAATATATTGAATAGAAATATGATTTTCAAAACAAATTTGAACAATTTGGAAGCGTTGTTAAGGAGTCAGTCTAATCATTTTGAAACACAAATAACTTAACAGCTGTTAAAATGGCCGCCAGTTAACAAATTGGCAAAATTTAAGTTAAAAAAAAAACGTGGAATTTTTCTTAAAGAGTTCATTTGTTCCACAAGCATTATCTTAGAACCACTTTCTTTAATTTTTAGGTTTATACATTATTCCGACAATGCAACAGTTAGCAACAATCATTTGGGGAAAATTAGAAATTTTGGGAAAAAAAAACCCTGGCGCTTAAGACTACATTTCCGCCAATACAATTCTGGAAAGTCCCACAAATACGACTTTAAAATTTACACCAACGAATACACCTTTACTAGTTATGTTAATGCTAGAAAAAAAAAAAACAGATGTTACAATCAATGAGGATAGCACCGCAAAGGAACAATACCGAAATAGCGGTAGACTTAGCGCAGTGAACAAAGGGAGAACTATGGTAACTGACAGTTTTTACACGTCAACTCGCACCGTGTTTCTGACATGTAAAGGGTGCATAAAATCATTTTTTAATGCGCGCTAAATATAAAAAAACTGTGTTGGCAAGGCCATTGTTTGCCCGTGAATCGCAAAGAAAATTCTTAAGATGTTACCAATCAACGCAAAGCTAAGAAAAGCAGGTATTATTGGACAAAATAATACGGCCGTTGCAGAAGGCAAATGGAGAAAAAGCAGGAATAACTTATGATAAGCACAGAACATGACCTTGCCGTTTTAGAGACTGGAAAAAGGAACAGGTATAATGAATATAATGAAAACAAAATACTGACACTCCAGACTAAATATAGCATACTATATTATTCCATTGTGAAAAAAAGTGAGGTAATACCATGAATTTTCTTTCGAGTCTCGATATCTGTGAGATATGGACTCCGATTTTTGTTGTGGTTATAATATTGGACCTTTAGCTATGTAGTTGCCTAGGAATAAGAAGCAACATGTTGTTTCCACGCCATCCATCCAGATAAAGCAAGCACGAAAAACATATAGCGCATGACCCACGCACCGGTGGTACATGTGGCTTCCTTGGAAGAAACCAGTGATGGGTCAAGTGGCATTCAACGAGTTTTAAAAACAAAAACAACAGTCTGCCAATCCATTTACCGATTAGGTCGAATTTTTTTAAACCAGCTCTCAGTCTATAAACCACTGTTGGACGGGACTAAAAGAATAATTTTCTTTAAAACAACATCACCATTTGAACTATAACAATGAACCAAATAGTATAAACAAAACATCCAAGCAGTGGCCTACACAAAAAATTAAAAAAAAAAAAATGCTTACAAACATATAGCCAAGCAGTTTTAATGCACTGGGGTAACATTTTACGGATCGTTTAGCAAGAACAAGTTTTCCATTGACATGATATTTACAAAAACTAAATAAAAAAAAAACTCATGTTCTGTGCGTTCTTTTGATTATATTCAATTCAAAGTTAGCATCAGCAAACAAATTGAGCCCTTTAACAAGATGAGATGATATTTTTTCTCATCAGTGAATCATTTTCTTAAATCTGGATCTATGTACATTTCTTTACATAGAAATGTTGTACATATCTTAAGCGTGTATAGTACATGATTTCAATGCACGTGCCGATATCGCCTAGAAAATAGTATTTTTGTGATGTATAGTATGTAGTTTTCGGTGTTTGTCAATATTTAATTAAAAATAGAAATGCATCTTAAAATATAACTTAGCCAATTTCAGGGAAGAAACTTCGAAGTAGTGGGTATATTTTTGCAGTTGGTATTTTTGCTGTATTTTGTTTTTTTTCTTGATTTTTTTTGTAACGAAACAAACACGCAATATTAACTTGTGTTTTTCCTCCTAAACAAAGTGACAGGTCTTTGACACTTTGTGTGCGTGTATTTATCTAAACAGAAAAAAAACAAGCTTGTAGAAAACGTAAGGAAAATATGTAGGAACATCATAAGAATGTTGGGTGAAAATAAAATGAACATAAAATAACTTACATAACATAACAACGAATAAATATAAGTTAAAAGACACGCCTAATACAGAACTCATCGCCTTCTGAAGAGCTTTAAGCAAAAGTGCAATGATCACTATTCTGTGAGTCATTGCTCTTACTTAAACGCTTACCTATTTGGGCGTGTTTTTCCCATGATTAGCAGTGGTGTCCTTAGGTGGATTGGGCCAGGGTGTCATGGACTGCGACACCATACTCTTAAATTTTCCGCTTTTTTGTCGTTTTTTTATCGGTACGTAATGCATTGGCGCAAATCTTGGTCGCTTTCCTGATCCACGCAAGCCTCTTCCGGACATTTTTTGAATGGAAAAGTGCCAAGATATATATATCTTTGATCTGTGATCAAAAATGAAGGATCTTACGATGACGACATCAAACATCACGTTAGCGTTCGTCCAGCACTTACATACGGTTTACAATTTTAGACAATGTACAAGAAGTATCAGAGTAAACTAAAGGCGCGAGACTTTGAATGATAGCAGGAGTATCAAAGCAAGTTCGAATAAGAAGCAAGAGAATCTGAGGAAGCCATCACGTTACAGCATGACCAACTCATGTAAAAAGAAGAAGACCAGAGAACCAAGTTCAGAGAAAAAAGTTAAGGCCCTCATTATGAATAAGTGATACGAACCTTCCACTGAAAGTTTACAACTAGAAAGTTTTAAAAATCTAAGCTTTCAGAAAAGTTCGGTTTTGAAGTCGTTCATTTCATAAGAAGCGTTGTACTCCACTACTATTTATTTACATAGCAAATTTTGAAATGTATACTTTTAAAATGTGTTTTTAATTTAAGTATTTTAACATTTAGGCAAAGTTATTCTCTGTAAAGCGTTAATTTATCTCGTGGCATGAATAGCGCTATTGATACACATTATAGAAGAAAATTTATTCAAAAATAATTCACTGTGTATGAATTAAAAAAAAAATTACACTTCATTATTTAAAGATGATGAATGGTTCTTTCATATACCGTTTAAATTCACGCCCACAAAATTTTTCGGGAACCATATCAATATTTTCTCACATTTCCCTCAAATCTAGTTCCAACCAATATTGTAAAAACAAATATTTTTCATTAAAATCAATAGTAATCTATTTTCCTGAAAATTTATTCACATCGGGTTAATAATCTGAGGGGACGGAAGTGTCATATTAAAAAGTTAAATTCGAAATAAGAAGGAAGGGGAGAAGTATATGAAATTTTATTAACTATAGCTCTCATTATTTATATACATAATTATAATAACCATCACTGATATTTTTTTGATACTCGTAATAGAGAATTTGTAGTGGTCTTTATTGCCATTGATCTTGATTTATACTCTCGGAGAAACTGAACGCTTAACATAATAGCTCTTGAGTTTTAATTGGTTTAAAAAAAAAATATGTAAATCAACAAATTCAACAACAAAAGATTGAATTTGGTATACTGCAGAGTAATAAAATTTAAAAAAAATAAACTCTCATAATAAACTTTTCTTCTTAAAATTATTACTTACCGAAAAGTGTTTGAGTAAAGATTCAAAATTGTAGGATTCTGAAAGTAAAAATAATATTTTTTTTTTGATGAAAACACATCTAGAAAATAATGTTTTTTTTTTTTTAATTAAACTGAATAGACAAAAAATATGTGCATTGTCCATATATCGATTCTGAAAGCTTTATAATTTTATCAAGGTTTTTTGTTTACTATAGTTATATTCCTATAAGTTAGTGTGGTCCTTAAAAACGTCATTATTCAATTATGATTGCTCTAATCCCTTAGTAAATTAAAACAAGCCCTAATGCAAGTCCTTAATAAATTGTGATGAACATAAATAGTAATTTAACTTTTTGTCTCTGCCCTAAAAAACCTGTTTTTCAATAAATGTTTAGAGTTAAAATTGTGATATTAGATTTTGATTTATAAAACTTGTAATACTCGCAATTATAAGAAAACATTTTAATTTAATACAAGTATAGTCACATTATATGATGTGTAAAATGTTTTGGTTAAATTTAACCTCTTCAAAGCCCAATTTTTTACATATCTTTGTTTCAAGGAATCGGTTTCAACTATTTGGATGTAGGATTTCGAAAACTGAAGATTTAATTTTGAATCGGCGCGTGCAAAACTTCGCGCTTAATTTTCCCTTTTGATCCAAGTAAAATGTCTAAATTTACTGGACTAAAAGTCTTGGACTACCAAAATAAATGCTAAAACAGTGATATTTATTAGATCATTTTACTGTACATACATATGTACTTAAATAACAAAATATAAACACAAATTTATTAAAAACTAGCGGCCCGCTCCGGCTTCGCACGGGTATAAAATATATAACCTATTTTTAAATCAGTGAAAAAAATGATTTAAATCGATCCAGTAGTTTTGATAATAAAATCAAAACTTCAATCACTCTATCTATTCAAAAAAAAAAACCGCATCAAAATCCGTTGCGTAGATTTAAAGATGTATAAGCATACATTAGGGACAGTCAGAGAAAGCTATTTTGTTTTATACTATGTAGAGTGATGAATTATTATTATTGGAATGTAATAACTCAAGACACTAAAAGTAACAGTGTATAAAATTTGTATATACAAATGTATACAAATAGTTACTAAAGAATTTTAAATCAGAATAGCAATATATAAAAAAAAAAACTAGGTTAGGTTGAAAGTACAAAGCGACCAACAGATATTATTTTTATTTCCATAAAGGTAAACATGTAACATATGCACATATAAAGGCGAAATATTTGTTGGAGGGTTCTCCCCCATTTTTTCATGTAAGCCGTTTACATGTCTAATGAAGTGTGATGTAATTGAAGGGCAAATGCCCCTAAGAATTGATTCACTTTTTAAATAATAATGCACTAGGGAAAATAAAAATGGATTTATTATGAAATTTGAATTTTATAGAGCAACTTGAGAATTCATCTTATAAGAAAAAAAAAAAACTATTATGATTATGATGAAATTGCTAAAATATCGTTTTTCTTAAAACAAAAAATAAGCTAAGGCTAAGACTGAAGGTTTCGTTCACAGTTATAAAAAAAAAACAAAGAAAACAGAAAAATGAAATAAAGGGTCCTAATTCTTACCTAGAATTTGTCATTGTTGGATTTAAAATAATAAATAATTGAAACTCAGAAAATTTAATAATTTGTGAAGTGAAACGTCAAATAAATATACATAGAAGCCACAATAAATTTGAATATTTAATTTATCAAAGAAAATTTTCTGCCCCAATGACTACACTGCGCACATTTCCAACACTCTTTGGGTGTGAATGAACAAATTTAACGCATAAGGTCAAAGGAAACCCTTATGTGATGTAGTAACAAAGTTACCTGCCATTACATGCCCAAAAATTAACTTTTTGGTGCGCATTGTGGCCATTGTGTGGCGTTATTGGGGTTTACCCCTTCCCAAAACGATGAAGGTCTGAAAGTGGGCGGCGCTCTAGGCGCATGATAATTGATTATTTTTCGCACGAAATCATTGTGATTAATTTGTAAGACACTTTTGATTACGACGAGAAGGGAAACTTATACATAGAATGCTGCGTTGCAGGATTGCTTTAATTTTACGTGGCCGCTAAATAGCTGTCTCGTGGATAAGATGCCCCGCAGAAATCAGCATTAGAGTAGGTTTGCACTAGGAAGCGTTTTGAATTAGAGCGAAACGACCGAAGATTGATCCACAGAGGAATATTTGTGCATCTATTTGAATGGTGCGAAAAGCAAAATGTCTTGTCAATAGCGAAGAAATGGTGATGTCATCGATTTTCTCTCAGAGTAAATTGACGGCAGCTCAAATGATGATGGGTCCCTAGACAGCAGGAGCCACAAAGCATAATTACCATCTTGGACAGAATACAACCAACTGACCAACTGTTTTGTTATGTACACGATTTTTGTGAGTTACAATTTCACTAAAGTTAAACCTCATGCATATTTCATCTTTTTAGTATCATACTAACTCTTAACTAATATTGACGTTTATAAATGTCTTTGATGTTTATAACTGTCTTTGACGTTTATAAATGTCAAAAAAGGGTACGTTTGTTAAAAGAAAACCTTCATATCAGATTGTTCAAAATTTTTTGAAAAAGAACATAGTTATTTGCATTTTTGCATCATATTTGTCTGTATACACAAGTACGTAAACATAATGTAGGTATGTATTTATTACTAAATTGACGAGTAAACTTTAGAAAATCATATCGTATCTTTAAAGTAAACTACTGATAAAAAATGGCATGATTACTTACACTTAATTTAAAAAGGAGGACATAACTTTGTAGGTGCAGTATCTATTTCTATATTCTCTATACTCTACACAAATAACGATTTTTTTTCATTTCAATTGCTTCATATTTCCCTTCATTATGTTATTTTAACATGCAACAACAGTAAACAAAATCCATTCATGAATAACATGAACATTTTGTGCCTCTCGTTAATATTTATCTTGTTAATAAGTAAAGTACTTCAATTAAATTACAAATTTTTCCAGTTGAATGATCTGTTACTTATTACTGCGACGCCGCCACCGCGCCGCGCGCTCTGTCATTAAATGACAACCACTCATAGCTATAGCTGAATGGTCAAAGATGCGTGTATTTTCAATGCTGGCGCTCAGTGTTGAGATATGCTCACACATCTAAGATAAGGGCTTACCACTCAAGGCTCATTGATTTGGAAAAAAGGGGTGTTTGTTTTTATTTTTGAAAAAAAAAGTATTATAAAGTACTGGTACCTAGTATATACATAGGTATAAATTCTCAAAGGGAAATTTCTTATTTTTTTTTAATTGGTAAGTTCTAATTTGGGTTGAGTATATACTCGTTATGTATTTTCATTAATTTCTTAGACGTGTCATGACCCATATATATCCGTTTTCATTTTTTTTCTCATTTAGTAAAAAATTAAATCCATTTTAGCAATGAACTCCAATTATTATATAGGAGCACATTCTACCACAGCCATAGCAGAAAACATTAAATCGTGCTTTTATTTATTTTAAGTATGGCGTTTGAAAATATTTAACGCTAATGACATTTCCAGTTTCAGTAAAATGTGCGGATGCTATTTCGTTAAGTTAACGCGTGGTTTGTCTTTGACTCACAATTGTTTAAAATTAATGGCAAACGATTTTTTAATTGAATTGTTGCACACAAATGTTTGTACAGGATGGTATGTATGGATGGGGATGGGAAACAAGAACACAAACGATGTGACTCTCAGTCTATGCTGTGACTTGAATGATGAACAGTGACGGATTTTCTATGGAATGTTCTTGTTCATACGCTCCACCGTCCACGTACATTTACATTGCGCAAGTACTTTTTTTTTTGTTTTACTCTTGTAATGGCGAGTAAACAACAATCCTTCTATCGAGTTTTCAAACCAAGTGTCCCTGTACTAAAGGGGTTTTAGATACCCTTAAAATTTTTAAAAACAATCCGATAATTTATGTGGCTTACTACATAACTTGAGATTATCACAAGTTTATATCTCTCATGTATCCCTATTAATTAAAAAAAAAACCGTTAATTCAGCTTTTATTTTCATGTAACTAATTCATGGTCGAATAAAAGTGTTGTGGACTCATCTTGAACAGTAATTGAGGTAAGTCCGGATAACTCTTCATGCATTGATAAGTTACTTTTTAACATATTAAAACGGCAAAATTTCAAAAACCTGATATGGTTGATTCGAATTTGGAAAAATAAAGTTCATTCAAACAAAACGTTTCAACGTTTACAAAAGGAACGTTCCTTCATTTAGTTTTTGGGGAATTACTGAACTACCCTTGTATTTTCAAATTAAAGCAGAATATTGCAATCAAATTACTTAGATCATGTCAAAATACTAAAAAAATTAAACGGTTTAATCAATTGTTTGCAGTACGAATTTCTTCTTTGAAATATCGATTCCAAGGCGCCCTCTTCAAATCTAGTCCGCGTCCGCCCCAGTTGTTGTTGAAGATGTGACTTGAAATTGGAATGTAGAGATAAAATACTATACTATACGTACTCTGATGTTGTGTACTCTGTGTGAGGCATTTAATTTTTGTTTGTTTTTATTGGTCCAAGAATTACTTCAATGCCATCACCCTGCACCCTAGAATATACATTACATATGGAAACTATACATACATGATGTGAGTTATACTAATAATTCCATTTAAAATATAAATACCAAAGTTTATGCAAGTATAGTCTGACGTCATTGGAATTGAAAAGAAACAAAACTGTACTTCAGTTTTTAATGATAGTCAAGTGTTTTTCGAAAATATATTCGCCATAGTTGATTACATGAATAGCAAGTAAATTGAACTATGCTTATAAAGAAGAAAGACACCGACCAACGCTTGATCAAGAAGAATAAAATTCTTGTGTTTTTTTCTTTTTTTTATTAATTAATAATTAACCTTATGTACGATTGATTATGATCAGAGTAGGTCAAGAAAACAGGAGCATTCACAATTATTGCATCGAAAGCTATTTTAATACAATTTTTTTTCTTTCGAATTTCAGATGAATCTTATTTGAATTTAATCTAAATGAATGCGCGGCAAGTTGAAAAGGTGAAGTATGTTATCTCGAAAGATAAGATTTTTATTTATACAAATATTTTGTGTGCAACCCCAGAATAATGAAAACAAACAACTTTTTTGAAATATTTAAATTCTAATGTGAATCATACAAATACATAAGTGTATATGTTTGAAAAAAAAAACTAACACCTTGTCCACGTGTGTAGTTATTTTAGTAGATTTTTAATGCACTGTAAGTCAATTGATGAGTAAGATGATCTGATGCAATTGGAAACATCAGCATCAGCATTAATAATTGTTCCCATAACAATTACATAATTTGAATATAAATGACTTTGATCACGTACAACCAATATTAACGGATTAGGGCGATAAAGAGGAGATCAGCACATTTTCAATTAAAACAAATAAAAACATTTTTAAGGAAATTAACTAATTTCTGCGACAATTTTTCTTTTTCAATATTTATCTACAAAAATACTTGAACACTTATGACACGAATTTTTTTTTTAAATCTTCTCCAAGGCCTAAAATCGCACTTATGTTAAAGTACTTTTGAAAAAAAAAATTCCAAGTCAAAAATATGTCGATTAGAAAACATTAAAAGTCATAAAATTCATTATTTGAATTACTAAAATAGAAAAAGAAGTTTGAGTCCAAAACTAAAAACGCCAATCCGTCTAAAATACGGTTCTATTAAAGGTACTATTAATAACGGTTTTTTGGCCTTATAATTTTGAATATTTACAAAACCCATCTCAAAAAATTTCATCAAAATCGTTAGATAAATATATTTTGTCTAAACGATTTACGACAGGTAGGTACCGTTATTTTTGAAGCTAAAAAATTTTCCCCCTCTAAGGGAACTCCCTAAAACCTTAAGATTGAAGAAAATCCTTCCAAAATTTTAGGCTTTAAGTCCAGACAGAATTGCGGGACTCAATTTGTTCACGTTCTCTATCATTGTAATGTCTGATTAATGTCTCGAATTTAAAACTTGCGATAGGCTATAGCACCTACCTACATATGTTCGCAAGTAAAAATTATTCTAAAGGGGGTGTAATTCTCTCTATTTATGTTTTATAAAACATGGGCTTAAAATGGATACACATTTTAAAAAACAGTGGCAACACTTACAATGTCATGCTAAAAATAAATTTTCTAACTCAAATTTTGACAAAAAAATATTTTTAACCAAAGTGTGGTCGGGTTGTAAAATAAACAAATAAAAAGAAATATAACCCATTATCAAGAGTCCATGTCGTATCAATCAAACATATGAAATTTCAATTAACTTTTAAATTAAAAAAAAAATTATTGATTTTTTCTTAATTTTCTCTTCAAGTTGTTGGCCAATTCCGGGGTGTTAAGCATTGGTATTTCTTAGAATCATATCCTAAATACTTTCAAAGGACACTCTGTGTCTATTAAGAGTGATTTAAAAAATATAAAGATTAACAAAGCAACATGACACTCAATTTCAGATTGATTGATTCTTGTAGTTGTATTCGTGTTATTTTTTGCCTTTGGTCATCACTTCAAAATCTTTGGAAATTGTCAGCTAAAAAGTAACCAGCAAATATAACCACCCTTTAAAAAAGAAACTATATTATTCACCGAAGCGCAAGGAATATTAGATGTATTTAAGCTGCATTTCTAACAACTAATGAGGGGAATTGTGATTAGAACATGACTTCTAAACTTAAAGGAAGACTCAACACTGCATGGGTCTTTCAGCGGTTATACATACGGTTTTTTATGTTGGGAAATTTTCAAAAAATAAATTGAAGACAGCTGAAACGAAGTTGCTTCGCATGGCAACGAAGTGAGTATATAAGCTGATTAAAGAATTACCGAATTAGCTGGAACTGTCAATACTCGTAGAATTATATGATAAGACGTTCCAATTCCAACGCAAAGTAGAGGCAATCCTAAATACTCTTAAGATTTAGTTGGCCTCAGATATGAAAGATGGAAAAATCCAAAACCAAGGTGCTTGCAGACATTTGTTTGAGTATTGCGAAGTGAACAAAACTTGTAAATTTTTAACTTTTTTTTGCACCTACATATGTACAATACAAAACGGGTTTTTTAATTTAAAAAAAAACGAATGCATTCGATTTGAAATTCAAGCCAATGGAAAATAATGCTCCGACCAGACTCCCAAGATCGAGGAGACAAGGGAAACCAAAATTCCGCTTCGAATTAAAATACCAGGTTTCCTCTGTCAATGCACTTGAATAGCTCACCAAGCAAAAGAGTTTCTCCAGATACAGCCAATCTGGAAAATTCCAAAATGTTGGCGGTTTTTATTACGATGTTGGTCTACTCAAACTCTGAATGAAATGTGTCTAGGTCAGGGGTCCTTTTTTATTTAACTTCACTGGACTATCATGAATAAATTATTTTTGAATGGCTTAATTTATTTTTATAGGTTTCTTATTTAAATCAGCAGATAATAATTAAAGGTTGTGACTAAATATAAAATACAACTTTCTTTTATTTTCCTCTCAGACTTTCTGTCATATAAATCAAAACCACTGATGAAAGTCGTCGAATCCTTATAATTTATTGCAATGACTTCTATTTTTGTGTTCATAATTACAGCTTATAAAAACAAAAAAATAAAACCTGATAATTTCACACCGATGTTATAAGAAGTGTTGTAATTTAAATTAATTGTCAAAAATAAAAATTTATTTCAACGCGGAAACTTAGAACTTGCCGCATCACTTGCTTTCGACGAAGTATGCAATCCTATTTTGGGATAGGTATTAGGGAAGACTTAGAGTATATAAATATAAAAAAAAACTTAATATAGAATCTTCAAACGAGTCTTTTCTCTCTTGAGAAGAAAGAATATTCTTTTTGTGGTTGCTTCTTTGAAGTTTTGTTCTTATATCTAAGTTTTTTTTCTCATTTGGTTTTGTTTTGAACAAAAAAATTAAATTAATATTGTTTTTTTTTAAGAAAATATTTAAATATAAATTATTCATATACACAAGTTTAATGATACTCCGCTACGGTAATAAATTCGGTCATGGTAGATGAAAACTCACTGTTAAACCATTAATGCACAACACGTTTGCTCTAATTGTCAAATGAAATATTTTACCTTTAGCTTGAACAAATTTCGCAGGGCAATTCAAAGAGTCATTTTAGGTGACCATATACCAACCGGAGTGAAACAATACAAAAAAATGCATACCTACTTTTGTCCAAGCGTAATTATTATTGTGTATGAGAATAATCAATTAAAACAAGAATAAACTAATTAAATCATAGTCATTTTTATTGTGATACATTTCGGTACTCATTTTCTTTCCTTTACCTACATATGTATATAAACCAAAGAAGTGAGTTACAGCGTTGCTGATGTGGCACTGTCGAGCACTTTTGGCCTTTCATCCAAATGGCACTGAATTTCACTGGGTCACTGGGTTTAAAGAATGCAACACGATCCTCAACTCTGGGACAGCAAACCTTCTGGGCATTCCTCGAGACAGCATGATAAAATATAACCTCGTAAAATACCTCCAAGCTGAGCTTACTAGCAAAAAAAAAAAAGACTGGATATGTTAATCGCTAATCAAGAGTCTTGAACCCAGTGCTATAAAGTAGACTGTTTGATCAAGGTCCTGTGAAGAGATTGGAGATATAGTTTTTAGGCCTATAACCAAGATCTATTTACCGATGGGTCAGTCAACTGGGGGCAATATGATTAAAAACGAAATCAAAATGGAAGAGAACTCCCAAAGTTTAGGCAGGCCAAACTCTTACACGACGCGGCGATTATAACTGCATTAGTTTAAGTACATAGGAACAACCTCAGGAAAATAACGTATATTCTCACCAAGCATTGTAGTCTTAAAAGAGACCTCCACATCCTTGGCCTAGTAAGCAGCGAGACTTGCAGATTCTATAACGCTCACGTGGATACACTGGGTTATTGCTAAATGTGATGCACTAGTGTGTCAAAAAAAAAGATATGTGGGCATGCAGCTACCATATATTCTCCGAAAATTCTCCAAATTCTTAAATTTCGCAAAGGAACAAATTTGTAGGATGAACTGAAGCATGAAAAACCACATCCAGTTCAAAAGATAAGACAATTGGTCTTAAAGTTTTCCTTTTTTCCTGTGTTATGAATATTATAGAAAGCTTTCTCCATTTTATACAAAAAAAAATACTGTCATATAATATAAACTTAATAATGCAATGAATCAGTAATTTTTGTGCTTCCCCAATTGCTCAGGTAAACAAACAAAAAAATCTTTTCTTGGACACCCGGAACGAAACACCTCTGAATCATTTAAATTTCAAAGTACCTACCTATATGTATACTTTACAGTCAAGGTAAAAGAATTCTTCACCTAGCAGAATGATTCACAATAATTACCTGGTACACACATAAATTATTCCGAGGAAGAATCTGTTCATAAGCATTGATTTAAGAAACTAACGCAACCTCTGAGGCAACAAAACCGCGAGCAATGAACCTAAATAGCCACTCCATCAAATTAAATTGCTGCATAAAACGAAATACATAAATATATCTAAATCTACATCATCCGAAGCTATGTACACATTAAAGGTTGTTTTTGTTTTTTTTTTGCACATGGAATGACACAATTTTGTATAGATATGGAAAATTAAATTTTTATAAGGTAGATTGGGGTCGGTTGCAATTACAAGAATTTGTGATATCGCTGTTTTGTTATCTCAAAAAAAAAAAACAATTTGAATGGGGTAAATTATCTTTCGTAAGTTTTTCAACCAACGGTAATATTTTCGTTAGTCATTTTTATAATGCAATCATTTTGAATATTATTTCCGGATTTAAATCAAAAATAGATATCAAGTGATTTAATAAAGCTTTTTAAAACTATCAACGTAAGGCTTTCAAAATTAAATAGTCTTTTTGTGAATATTTATTTGGTCTTGACTATAACACTATGTACAGCAAAGAAAATCAAATTTTGGGCTTAATGACCTCAGACTTAATAAATGAAACCACGAGACCAATAAAATAATGAAAAAGATATAAATTCATATCATTCAAGTTGAGAGAAACGAAAAATCAGACTGAAACCAATAATTCTAATTTAGCTTGACAGCAGGAAGGCGCGGAATGAAGCGGTCTGTCTGAATGTCCGACCAATATACATACAAACAAAATTGGACAACAATCATTATGCAGTATACTTATATTTTTTTATATTTTATTTTATCTCTTTCTTTATTCCTTTAAAAAAAGGCATAAAGTGTAATAGCACGATCAAGTCATTGTTGTAAAATTCAAACTTTTTTCAATATTCATAGTGTTGGCTTTAGGGAGAAGAGTTTCTTTAAAATGTTAAAATTTCTTTTCCCAATAATCAATGTAATAAAAAAAGTTGTGTAAAATTTAAATGAAATCAGCTTACGACAACACGTGCCAACGATCACTTAAAAATACCCATTCAACATGTAGAGTTTTTTTTAGAAGTATTGTAAAAGTGGATAAAAAATCTTCAAACTTGTTACACATATTAGATACAATTTTTCGTAATAATTACTTAAAATTGAAATTTCTAGAAATTCACATTTTTGATTTTTAGGTAGGCGAACAGATGTGTAAATAAAAAAAAATATTATCTTCACGGATAGAAAACTTGTCTCAAACTTGATCACAGTCGATCTGTTGTGCTCCCCGGAAGTTGAATTGGGTTGGAAGAAGAGGCGATTTAATGGAAGTTTATGTACGATTTTGAGGTGCATTCCTGAACCATCCTGAAGTCTGGATGAATTTTATGATGTTTTTTTTAGTCGGCAAAAGAGATGTTATAGAGTTACTTGAATAAGTCCTATCCAAGAACTGCGTTTCTGCTTTTGTCTAGCCTGGGTCATTAGCAAAGGAAGTGTCTTCTCGTCTTGACACCCCTGCATTATTCAGAAATGCTAATGCCCATGCCATTCTAATGGAGTTTTGACCTGTTAAAATTCAAACTAAAAAGGGACATTTGGATCTGTTTAGCTTAAGTTTGTTTTGCTTTTACACAGTATTGGCCATACATTTCTTGAAACCCGATAAGTTTCAAGTGCTGTCGTTTCTAATTTTTGAGAAACTTTTGTGTATTCAGCTTTTTTCTGGTTCCAGTGGCATGAACTGTTTTAAATCCAATTCGTGTACGAAATCATTTTGAAAAATGTCATCATGTCCTGGGACATCCAACAACCTAGTTCGCTGCATTAACAATTAGCCAGATTGTATTTTGTGACAGTTGTAGAATTCAACATTTCTGCCAGTCACTTCAAGATTCATAAACTGCAAGGATTTTTGCTCAAATAAGTTGTATCATAAGTTGCCTGACCCCTACCCCTTCATCTGATTTGGATTTGTCCATAAATACCGAAACAGGATCTACGCTTGTGATACGGTTTTACTTCTTATCTATTAATTCAACTGGGTTAAAGTCAATGTTTCAATTATTCAACTCCGTATAAGTGAAACCAACGCCAAATTTTCGATCGAACACCCCTTTTCAATTTGGAATGTCAAACATTTAATTTTTTTCATTTTTTACGTGAAACTAGGTTCAGCTGTCTTAAGTCCGTTTAATTGAGAACCCCCCCGCCCCCAAGGTACACACAGAGCGACAAAGAGACAGAAATAATTGGGGAACCTAACTAATTAATACGGAGAGTTCGATTTTTCTTACGAATCCCAAACTTTTTCCGTAGTGTCTAAAGTAATAAGTAAATAAAAGGACTGTGTACAGATTTCAAAAAAAAAAATACTTACAGCTTTTCCATTGAGAGACGCCTCCCGAAGTGTTCATAAATTAACTTTTGGTGTGAAAGCCATAACCACAGAATTCATCTGATTACAAAAAATAAAGGTTCAAGCCCTTTTCTTTTAACCGTTTCTCCCCACTCTTTGCATTAAATGCTGTATAATTAAATCAGCTGTTCGTTAAACGTTAAATATGTGGTAGGTCAAATATGTGGTCACTCGAACACCGGCGTAACGTTTCCTGTCTCTCACTTTTTTATCGTTACTTTTACGGTAAGTGCTCTAATGAAATAGCCAGTTGCATTCCTCCCCTTAAACGATTAACGATTCAACCGTTATACTCGAGCTTCCAGGAATGCTCATCATTTTACTCTTGAACTGAATTTCGGTCGTACTTCGTACAGTCAAGTATGTACAGGGATTCTTTTTTTAGCCGTACTACACGAATGTGGAATACCCTTCCACGCTCTGTCTTTCCCTTTCATTGTGATGAACTGAAATTCAAGACTAATGTTCACCGACATCTCCTTTCAAATCCCTTTCTACATACCTTAAGCTCGCAATGTGTCTCTGGCATGTAAAAGGTACATAAAATCCCCTTTAGTGAGCGCTAAATATAAAAAAAAGGCTGGTTCAGGTTTTCAAAATGCTTAAATAATTTTAACCAATTTGCGTAAATCATTTTCAATACAAAACTTGACTTTCCTTAAACCAAATGGTGTTTTACTTCGTTGCATGCATACCCTCAAGGTTTTTGAACCAAGTTGAATAAATATTTAGGTTTTCTACTGATTTATTTAAGTAAATACAATTTCTTGTATATAAAAAAGAACATTAGTCACAACAATTTGGAATTAAATCTCTTTAACATATAAATGTACAGTACAATGCCCCCTTAGCCTGTCAAAATATAAAAATCACTGTGCTTTCCTACACTCCAACTCGAAAATCGAGTGTCTTATTTCTAAAAATAAATTTTTAATACCTCATCATCATAATATTGCTCAGTCGTGTTGACTATCTAACCTCGCGCTGTAATTAAATTCTAAAGAACTCAATTTGCAAGATTTGATCGTGGCCAATCCCACGGAATGGTATGAAATCCAGAGGAACTTTCAATATGAAATCGAAGGATGTAAATAAAAACAGAACATAATATGTAAATAAGAAAAAATGATGATTTTTAAATTCATTCATTTTTTGTTAAAGAAAGTTCAGTTTTTCTTTATGATTATTGAATGCTTACATATAAAGAAATATTATCTTATTAATTAGGGATAAGCTTTAATTTTAAACATATTGACAAAAAAGCCTTGAAAACATTTTTTTTAATAAATTAGTTCAAGCTCATTTTTCTTTTTTTTTTCATTTGATTTTCACTTCACTTGCAGTATTCGAAATAAAAGAAAAATAAACATTCCAGCAACACCTGGCATTTACAATTTGCTATTACTCAGTCAGTTATTATTGCTGTTGTTATTTTTATCCGTAATGTAAACATTTTTCAAACATAAACATAAAATTAAAATCGAAAATCATGGGTTTCAAGCAGGAATCAGTAGTATAGGAATTTGTATTGTATTATGTCTTTTTATATATAGATGAAAAATAATTTTGATGATCACTTCGGTTTCCTCTCAATTCTTTCACTTAAAAGCCTCGCAAAAAAAAAAAATAAGTATATAAACACACATTATTAACCGGCAAAATTATTGCAGTATGTAGTACATGAGAACATATCCCACACTCAGCCTACACCTCTGTTAAAGATCAAACTTACATTTGCGTTTTTTTGTATTTTTTTTTTTTTACAAAAACCAAAAAAAAACTATACTCGTATTCTTTTCCTTTATATATGCATGAGTTTCTGGGCCGTCACTCCTTGATCTCTTAACAAATTTATACATACTTGAATTTGTAGTTCATTATTTTCCTAACAAATAATTTCTTGTGTTTTTGAAAAGATATTTCATAAGTTTTGTAAAATAAAAGATATATTGGTTTTATCGAACTGAAAACGTGTGGTACTGACTGACATTCCTTTTATTTGAAATGTGTAACCCCTGCATGGTTACACATTTGGGCTGATATTCACTGAGCGCTCTTAAGTTTAAGAGCCTCTTAGCTCAAAATATCCTTCCTCATTACCTCATAAAAAGAAAGTGTAGAGAACATACTTCTTCCCATTCTTTCTACTTTAAAATATTATTTTTTTTTTAAATAGATACCTGCATAATTAGCCATATGCATAAACAAAACCAAATGCTTTTACTTGTTAATTTTTATACAAGTTAGTGGTAAATTTGCACTAACTAGTGCAGATTCAATGTTTGTACTTATTGCTTGGTGGTAACAGTAGAACATTTGAAAATAACACTTAAGACTGCCAATTCCGTTTGAAACTACAATGCCTATGACTTCAATGATTGTACTATGAACAATTGAAGCCTTTCCTATAGTGTCTGTTTCAAAAAGTAAATTAGCATGTTAAACTGTTTGTGTAAAGTCGAGTATACAAACGATTTTAGTGATTGAAAAAAAAAACGCAGCAAAACCATGAATGTATTCGAAGCTATTTTCTATCAAAATTAGAGAATTTTTTAAGTTATGGCCGGTGCTGAGCGACGCAAAAAATTAAGGCACATGAAATCGTATGAAGGTGGCCAAATAAACATGTAACATACGATTTTGATTTTTTAAGCGACAAAGTCGCTCTGTTTAAATTATTCAGCGATGAAGTAGTAATAACTTGGATAAAATAAACGCAGCGTTTACACACAAAGATAATAAAAATAAAAAAGCAAAAAAATGATGATATTCATCATTTCCTCCAATTCAACTCACGCACAATGATTGGAATTTGGAAGTTGTAAGCCACTGTATGTCTTGGTTCCCTACAAGCGGTTCCTTTTTTAAATTCTGTTGCACAATCGAACTTTAACAAGAAATAAAAATATCAATAAACAGTGTGCTACAAACGGCTAACAAGATCTTTAAACACACAGAACTTGTCCCTGTACTTAATTCCTGACCTGACTTAAACATAACGATTAAATAGTTTTTTATATGAATGTACTTTTTTTCCTTTCTATTTGAAAGAAAGAAAGATTTGAAAAGTCTATTCAATCTTGTGACGCGTACTGTATCTATACAAGATCGTGAGGAAGAAATCCCTATAACTCAAACCCCGCATAACTAAAAATTTTCTTCTGAAACATATTAAGCCGTTTGTGTTTAATTATTTATACATACATTTAAAATTGTTATTCCGCCTATTTTTTCCTTGATATATTGGACTAGAAAACTTATCCAATTCTGGGCCCTATAGATTATAGAATATGATGCTCGCTTAAGAAGTGTACCTAACAAACATCAAAATGCTTTAAGGAATCTAAAAAAAGAAAATCTGCCATTTTCCAGAGAAATAATAATTTCAGCAGTTTCTCATTTCGAATACGTGTTGTTGTGTATGTAGTTTTACTTTTGACAGAAACGTAATTATCCAAGTCATATTTTGTTCAGCCAAAAAAGCCTATTCGATGAGAAATGAGATTAAGATGTTCTTCCAAATTAAAAATGTTTAGATTAATTGCTATGAATAAAACTAAAAATAAAAAAAAGAATTTGTACATGGTCGTAAATAGCTTGTTTACTTTGTTAAATAATTTACCAACCCTGCCTATATCATAACGGCAGCTTTTTATTTTCAACCACTGAGTAGACTTTATGTTTTCCTTCAAAATACAAATGTGGCCATAGTCATATTTTTAAGTAATAGGTACATTTATCAGAAGAGAAAAAGTAAACAAAAACATAAGATCATCAAAAATAACGACAAATAAAATAATCGTTTCTGCAATGTGATAGGTTCAAAATATAGTCTCAGACATCAATTTGCAAAAGTGTCTTCGAATGCGCAACATTGAATTTTTAATTTTATTTAATATACATATATAAATATACATACATAAATTTTTTTGTTATTTTTTTTTCTTCTGAAACTAATTCAACAAATTAGATTCGTATTAATAAAATTGAATAAATTAAATTTTTAATCAGACAACTTTTTTGAGTGTTGAGTTGTTTTTGATAATGTATCAAAATGTACACGTCCGTTTCATTTTTGTCGAGAAACAAAATATACCTACTACATACTTAATTTCCATACAAGACAGATATTGAATCATTTCAAAATTGGCTATTGCCACTTTGTCTGGCAAATCATTAGGTTTTCTTTTATACAACTTAAAGCTACATCTGGTTTTTTGGTTAATATACATGAAATAATGATAAATTATATTCTTTCAAATCAGCTTATTTGAATATTATTTTTATTATTTTTTTTCACAATGCAATAGTTAAATGTTATGGCTGATCAAAATAATGTTCAAAATACCACCTCCATATTTTCATATATTTTTCTATTTGGGTGAAGTTGTACTACTACTAAGAGGGCTCTAAATGGTATTTAAGTTTTTTTTGGTTCTTGCGCCGAAAAAGTGTGCTTAATGCCTAGTAGACCTAGACAGAGAAATTTCCAGTTTTCAATTTTTTCGAAGACCGACCGTAAGTTTTTTTTTTTGATAAAAATAATATTAAAAATTGGAGCTTATGAATTTCTACACAAAAAAATATAACAAATTTGTTTGGTGTGAAAAATTTTACTTTAAGATAAAAACACTTATGTACATATTGCAGCAGCAGTGTAATAATATTGACTTCTTAATTCAAAACAATTCGTTAATTTGTCTTAAATCTAGATCTATCAATACGTGAACAAGCCAAATGGGTGCCAAGCTCAATTTATTGTAAAATTTAGCTCCAAAGAGCCATATAGCGCTGTTGTAATCCGATGTAAAAAAAACTTGTGGATTTTACAGTTATATGAACCTAAGGCACTCAAGAAATCACAATTTTGTTAATGCAAAATTATCTGTATTGTCAATTGATTAAAGTGAACAATTAATTGTTAAATTTACAGAAATCCAAAACAAACAGATTTTTTTTATGTTATGCAGGTACCTACCTACCAATGTATATTATAGACAATAAAAAATCAAAGAACAAAGCAGTTTTGTTTAAAAAAATACAACAAAAAGTTTGAGGCGGTCATATGGTTCTTTTACTCGTTGCATTCCCTAAACCGTTTTTAAGAGTTTGTTGTTTTATCTCCACAAAAAAGTGTCACCCAATTTCCTGTTAAAATTTAATATCTATTTCCTAATCTGAATGAATCCCTTGTGTGGTTTTATGTACCTACTGCCTAGCATTCCTCTTAGTCGTTGTTCGAATTAAGGCCCAAAAAACAAAAAAAATACCAAAGCAGAAGCAGAACAAAGAGTTTCGGTTTATATCGCTGCACTTATAGTCTCCCAATATAAGCGAACCAACCAAATTGAGAGAAAAACTCTTCTTTCTGCGTCTACGGCTGTTTCTCCCACACGTTTCCATGGAAAGTTGATGGTCCATAAATAAATAAAAGGACGAGAATAACGATGAACGAGCAAAACACAAATAAACCAAGTCCAACCATGATCATATATCTGCAGGCGCTGCTGGCTGGCTGACTCTGGTTGGACTGGTTGTGTAGTGTGTGTTGCTGCTGTTGTGCATACCATTTGCCATTGTGGAATGGGTGCATGACCCACACACAACGCACTCATCTCATCGCCCAACGCAATTTCGATGAAATCAAAGGGGCCGGTTCGCCTGCCACCAGCATCATCTCCCTTTTCCTATATTTTACGGTTCTTTTTTAAATTGTGGATTTTTATTTTACACAAACACAGTCTATGAACGGATTTATTTCGAAACATGAACATGTTCCAAAATTAAATTAGCAAAAGAAAAAAAACAACATCATTTCGCATAGCTAAACAAAAAGAGTAAAGAGTCTACCTATCTACATGGAAATGGAAGGTGTACAAATGCTTCGTCTCTGGTTCTGTGGATTTGTGATGTTGCTTCAATTCTTGTTTTTTTTTTTTTTTGGAAAAAATAATCGATTTTCTTCTCCCTGTGATGTTGTCTACTTCCGCCCTGTAGCAGCAGAAACGTAAACAGAGGAGGAGTTGAGAGAATCGAGTCGAGTTCTGAGCGTGAGCACCCAGACCATTGATTTAAGTTTTTTTTTGTATTTCGGCTGCTTCCTGCTACCAAAAACGAACGACATTGGGGGAACTTTGTATAAGACTTACCGCAATTTAAAGTGTGGAGAAGTGATGTCGGTCGTTGGGTCGTTGGAACCGGCTGCTTTTAGCTGCTATTTTGTTGTAAATCCCAAGTGGGTGGAAGTAATTGCCAGTTTACATACAAAATCAAGAAACAAAAAATATTATAAATTGTCAAGCTAATCACTCGTTTATTTGCCACTCAATGGCGTAAACAGCTGCAAAAATTTTGTTTAAAAACACACACACGCACTCCAGGCAGAGGCACTTAACTTCTGCTGGTTGGTCGGTCTCACTCACTTCTGGTAAAATATATCCATGGAAGGTGTATTCACCGCGGACGCGTGAAAACAAAAAAAGGGCCACTAAAATCGATTTGCGATTAGAGAAAGAAAGTCTAGTAAAAACACTTAAGCTAGAACATTATTTTTTAATAAAAAAAAACTTTATTTTTTGGCAAAACACAATCAGTTATTTGGCTGGGAAGATTGTATGTTTGTTTCTTTTTCACAAATTTCTAGAATAAGCAGAAAACTTTAAAAAAAACTGTGTGTTCTCAGCGACGCCCTTCGTCGAGTCGTGGAGAACTGGATATGAAAGTGAATCGAGGCGAAAATATTTTACACACGGCGAACCATCTACCAGCAGCAGCGGACTAGGAAAATTGAAGAAAATCTATTGAAAAAATGCAATTTGAAGAGAGCTGCGCACAACAAAAACATATTTAAGAGATAATTTGCTCAATGGGAATGAAAAAAATGACAGATAGATTTGACATTTGAAATATAAGTGAACATAGATGCGGTTTATAAGGGCGAGGCTACATTTTCACAAATTTATTGGCGGCGCTCAAGTGCTAAGTCGATAGGGTATTTGAGATAATTTTGCATACAAGTTGAGGGTCAGCAGCTGTTAAAATATAAGCTAATGCAACATCAATTCAAAGGTATCCGATAAATTTATGGATTCTAGATATCTATCCGAAATTTTTTCGAAGACATGGATTGAGACACAAAGAGTAACCGGTGTCTGCTATCAACTTTTTTTTTCTGATTTTGACTTCAATATATTTCCATTAAGAGAAATGCGAAAAAATTACATAAAGTAGTAAATAAAATGCTTTATTTTTCAAATGGAAAATGTTAACAAATCACCTTTTCAACGAAACACAATAACAATAATACTTAAGTTAAGAAAAATAAGAACAACAGTGTACCAAAGAAACAAAAGAGGTTTAAGCTGGATTTACATGTTTCTGCATCTGCAAAATGCAGAAAAGTAGAGAGAGTCAGATATATGTCGAAATCCGAAAGTGAGAAAGAATACACAGGTGGTAACTCTTTTTTGTCTCCTATAAACTGCCATAACTTGTTGAAATCATATGTTTTCCTTCAAATTTAATTTTGTATTCAAACAATTAAATTTCAAAATTTTTTGTGAAATTTTTAAAATTTTTAAAATGGAAAACGACGACAGGAAAAGGAATGCCATGCGCCTCCTCTTGGCATCGATCAATTGTTCTAAAAGAAATGAAAAAAAAAATGTAAATTACCACAACACATAAATAAATCGTTGTGTGCATTTTAGAAGTAATTTACGTGAACATTATTTAAGTGGAAAAGATTGTATTAAGCTCTTCTTTAAGATTAAAAACGAGCATACATACTTTGACTTAAATAATATTTAAGAAAATGTTGCATGATTTTCGCTTAGACTTACCTATTTTGTCTTCTGGAAAACATTGATCAGTATTTTCTTCTAAATACTGATATTCAACGCAGTGTTCTGAAAGACAAAATACAAAATAAATTATAAAAAACAAAAAAAAAATTTAACTTACCTCCGTTCTCATCCATTTAATTTTCATTTGATTCCAGTGTGATGTTTTTGTTTTTTTTTTCGCATACCCGCCAAAAAATTATAGGAAATGTGTAAATGTCAAAAATACGAAATGCAGAAGAAGTTACTATAATAAAGATGAACATGTTCGTCTTCACTATAATTTCGACTTCTGCATTTCTCGAATTTCCTATAATGCAGAAATGAAGTACTTCTGCATTTTTTGTCTTTTCTCTCTATCTAACGAGTATGAATTCTCTATTTGGCATCCCTTTATTTTTGCAGAAACCAAATGCAGATACATGTAAATCCACCATAACCGATAAAATTATTATCGCGATAATTTGGCTACTGAGGTTACAACTTGTTGCTTGTGCACCTGAATATATTTAAATTACATTCGTGTCGATTACAGAATCCGCAAAACTCTATCCGCAGTTAGAGCTCTATTCATTTATCATGAGAAGAAAAGAGAACACTGTGAATCATTGCGGATCGAGTTTTGCGGATTCTGTAATCGACATGATTTTTTTTTAAATTTAACTAACTGACTAGTGACTAACTAATTTTTAAAATTTTAGTGAATCATAAAAATTTCACATACATTTTGTTAATTTTATAACTTCCCCGTAAAATTTTTCAAATTTTTAAAAAATTCAAATAAATTTTCAAATTTTTAAATAAATTATCAAAAATTTTAAATAAACTCAAATGTACGAGTGTAAAAAATTCTAAATTTCACGTGTTTTCCAAAAAATTTAATTAAATTAAAATATCACATGTACTTCATAAAATTTTAAGTAGTTTAATATATTTACTTGAAATCAAAATTAATTTGTTCTATGAATTTCCTTTTGACTTTTATATAAATCTTACAATTATTTCTTTTTGTTTAATATTGTTACTGATGTCACAATACACATTGTATATATAACCTAATAGTAACTACTACTATGGAACACGAATTTGTGAGATTTGATGAGAGCTATGTTGCAAATTTTCATGTCTTACAGATACATTTAAACTTTTTTTTCTTGCTTGTGAAATAATTTACTATACGTATTTGGTTTTTGTGAAATATGTACTATGCGAATTTTCATGTTTTACAGAAACATTTATATCTTTTTTTCTTGCAAGTAATAGAATAAGACTATACCTACATATTTGTTTTTTGAGAATAAAATGCATATTTTTATATCTTTTTTGTATTTCTTTTTTATAGGTACCTACATACATACATACCAGCTACGATAGGTAATGAATTACAAATATCAATTTGATTGTCAATCCTGAAATCTTCCAAATTAAACAAAACACAAATACCTACCTACCCTTAGAATCTTGAAACGAAATTAAACCGGTCCATTGTATATGAATTTGCATAGTACTCTCATGAACACGTTCCACACGTCGGCCACCTAGCGATCACAACCCCTAACTAATTTTTTGGTTGCTGTTTCTGTGTATATACAAGTGCGCCCTCAAACGACCACACTTCACAACACAAAAACCATCGTGATGATAGTACTATAAGTTCTATATACAATGACCGGTCCCACTTTCATTGGTTTCAATGTATTCAAATTGGCACTACAAAAAAAAAATTCTTCCAAGAATTGAGGGTGAGTCTGAGTATTCCAAAAATTATATGTACCTGTTAAACTCCATGAAATAAATGCAAAATACTTCAACACCTTACTATAACAAAATATTATTCGAAAAGCATACACCAAAAACTAAAAACAAAACAAAAATATCCATCCTCAAATACCACACAAGAAATGTAAAATCAAATAATCACAAAAAAGAACAAAAAAAAAACTGCAGACGTATTTCCATATTAATAGCCTACCACTTCCTTCACCAACAACACATATCCAGTATCCACACAAACCAATGGCCACGTTCACAAAGTTATCTAAAGCAATCCAGATTGGTTTGTGTTGTTGTAATCTCTTGAGAAAAAACAGCTGATTATAAAACATCTGTTCTCAAAATAAAAATCTCAACCAATCTAAAAAATTCTCGTATATTCAGCTATCTGAAGAGAAATGTCAAAAACAGCTGACTTGAATTCAAATCAAACAGCTAAATTAATCTATCCGGTTTTAGTCGTTCACAAACATATACGGATACTCGAGTATCCATTCCATTCTCTTCATCTTTGCATGAGAAATACCGTTATTAAACCTATAAGAAATGTAAACAAACTTGACATTCTCCTTCATTTTTCATTCTACGAACATTACCAAAACAAGTAAGCAAAATGAGTCGTTCTCGTTCTCATATACGACCTTCTCATTCTTACTCTCCAATCCAAAGAATATTCTCCACGAGCAAATTCTACTCAAAATAACTAGATGTCGTTAATCGTTATGTTCGTTTTTCACCATGAGAGTACAATAGTTTATATCTTTGTATATGAAAACTATAGTACTATCATGGCGAGTTTTTTTTTAGGGTTACCCGGACCCTTGTGGTGGCGCGGCAAAATGTGAGGTGTAAAATTCGATTTTGGGAGTCTTTAAGCGTCGTTGGTGGTAGGGGCAAGAGGAGACTATTTTTTGGATTATTGCATCCAAAAAATATCAATAAATATTGATTAAAACCTCCATAAGCTCTCTGCAAAAAGAAAAGAGTAAGGGTTGCCCGCATACATTAGATGTCGCCCCATTCGACTTCCACCATTAGAGTACTATTGTTTTTATATACAAAGGTAGTACTGTAGATTATCTTTGTATATACTTTGTATATGAAAACTATAGTACTATCATGGCGAGTTTTTTTTTCATGTTGCCCAGACCCTTGTGGTAGCGCTGCTGTCAGCTCTTTTTTTAGGTGTAGACTTTGAGTAGGGTAATTTTTCGATTGTCGGCAATTGGGAGTAGGAGCGAGAAGAGAATACTATTTCGATTTCCGTAAGTAGTAAAGAGAGTAAGGAAAGCGATTATATTATTTGGTTGGGGAAATGTAAAATTTAAAGGAAATGTAAAGGAGAATAAGAAAAAATGCCATAGGTTTTTTTGCTTTGCCTTTTCCATGCTGGCAAGCAAAAAATATATGTCTGGCAGGTAGGTATCTACTTCATTCTGTATGTTTTTGTTTGATTTTTTACATTTTGTAGTTTTTTTTCTGTGCTTTATTTTCAGTTTGCGAGCGAGAAATATATGTACATACATATTTCTATAGCTCTAGGTTTTGCTTAGTATATACAAACTATTACTTGACGGTTCATTTCTTGGTGGCATTTGAGGGAGGATATTTGTTTTTATTTTTTGTGTAAACTTTGTAATTTTCAATTAATATTTTCTTATGATAATGGTGTTGCGAGTGTCTTCATTTATTTCAAGAAGTTCATTTGGTGCAATAATTGTGTTGTGTTGAATTGATATTTGCAAATAAATAAATAAATTAATAATTTTTTTTCTTGTAAAATTACTTTTTATACTGTTTTTAAGTGAAATTTTCCTGTTGGAACAATAAAAATAACAATAAATATATTAACTAAGTCTCAGATTAAAAAGATCATTACCATAGAGAAAAGACTTACCTAGAGAACCGACTCGAGGGGTTCGTTCTCTATCAACCTACAAGCTGATTTGTACCGATTCGTAGCATTTTAAATGAAGGCTGAACCACCTTTAGCTCAACGTAAAGGTTCATGTGCGGAACCCAATTGTGGTGGATAAGTGGGCCCAGATAATTTAAAACCAGCATCCGTTAAATTCAAAAATTTAATATTTTTTAATAAAATTGCTTTTTTTTACCATTTTTGAACAAAATATAATTGAATATTGCCATTTATTGGTTCTGGTATACAAATGCCTTGCCATTTATATATATTTAATTACAAATAAATAGAAAAAGTATCAAAAAGTAGAAGAGTAGCCTAAAAATACTTGCAAGCAGCCCATAAGCAAATGAGCACAACACATCTGTTAAAATACTCACATTTGACAGATCAAACAAAAAATTTAAAAAAAATGTCAATTGTGTTGAATTTTCAGTGATTTTCAATTTCGATGGTTTACATTTTCACTTTTTTCAAAATATTTATTAATATATTACTAATAATAATTTTTGTCGAGCGTTTTTCGTTTATTTCAGCAAACAGGTAAGTGTTTTACATAAAAATTACATTAGTTTAGTTATATAACCATTACATTAGTTTAGTTATATAACCAGTATTTTAGTGGTGTAGTCAAGTGTAAAATTTTCATTTATTTTCGTTAACAAGTATTTTTTCATTTTTTTTCGAGGGTTTTCCTTTAAATTCTCACTAGTGCCACATAAAATTCAATGTAGTTTTAAAAAAATTTTAAAATACCTGCAGGATATCATTTATAACTGGAATGCGTTTAAATCATAAAAATCCAACCAGTGGAACTAAAATAGTGACGGTTTATATGTGGCGCTGCTAGTGAGAATTTCAAGGAAAATCCTCAAAAAAAAAAAAATTGTAAAACAATCTCTAACTCCGAAAGTTCTGATTAGATTTTGATAATTTAAACGTTTTTCAGTTATAAATGATGTCCTTCAGGTGTTTAAAAAAAATTTATTGAATTTCGGCAAAAAATAAAAAAAAATCTCATACAAGTATTTTTTTCATTTTTTATGTATTTTATTTTATGAAGATGCTACCTACAATTATATTATTTTATAAAATGTGAAATGCTTTCTTTTTTTGTATATACCAATTCAAAGAAGATGGAAGCTCATGAGAATGGGGTTTGTAAGTATTTTAATTCCATAACTTGTAGTACATCCTTCATAAATTATTTTCTTTTTTCTTTTAGTGTCAACGAGATGGAATACAGTAATCCCCGCTTAGTTGCAGCTCGCTTAATTGAACATCGCGTTTAATTGACCGACAAAATTGCGTTCGAAAATTTCCCGTATTAAAAGCATAGCTTTTTAGATAGTTAATTGAACCCCACTTTATTGAATTAATCGCTTAATTGATCATTAAAATATGCAGATGAAAAACTAAATATATGGAAGTTTTTCGGATAATTGGACGCACAAAAAAATTATAATGAAACAAACCTAAAAATAAAATTCAGTTATTGGAAGCACTTAAATTGGCAGCAGTGCTCGCTGAATAAAAAATGACAGCTAGCTATTGTTTGTTTTTGTTTTTTTTTTTTTGTGATACGAAATTTCAATGTTAGCTGCCGGCGGTGTCGCGTTAATTTTGACAATAATAAACATAAATAAATAAAAATGAGTGGAAAATAGTACACAAGTTTATCAATTAAAAAAAAACTAAAAATTATGAATGAATCGAGAGAAAAAAATAAGACTGAATGGTGTGCCAAATACAAATGTTCCCTCAGCACGCTGAATCTGCAGATTTTGAAGGTGCTGCCGATTTTTTAAATTCTATTCTCCCTAATCTAATATCAAATTATACTGCCAGTGATATTTTCAACGCCGATGAGTCAGGCCTCTTCATAAAGCCAACATCAACTCTAACAAAAACAGGAGCCGATGTCCGATATTTTATCTTTTAGTTGACCGACTCGTGCTATTATACAGGTTTCGCTTAATTGAACTGGTTAGTCAATTAAGGGGATTTCGTTAATTGAACCACCCGGATAATTGACCGAAAAATCTGACAAAATGGTCAGTGTAATTAAGCGGGGAATACTGTATACATTTCTTTTGAAGATGAGCCAACACTAGGAGATACATCGGTACCACAACCAACTCATAGCACACCAAAACGAAGACACATATGTGTCCTCAAATGTACGGACTTTGAAGTGCTTCATAGATGCCCACAGGATGATCAAAGGTATTTATGCATTTGTGTTACAGATCGTATTTTTAACATCCAAGACTGGAGCTAGTCAATTATTGTTTGGAATAGCAACAAAATTAACTCGACAGCAGTTATTAAAGTTATCATGACCCAAAATATTTAGTTCACCTCTATTTTAAAAATTTATTGATTACCAAAAAAAGCAAAAGATGGGCATTATTCACATTTATAATTCTGCAATGGTCTTTTAAACTTTTTCAAAACAAAATTTAGAGCTCTGTAATAAAGTTATTGAAATGAATTTTCGGTCCTTAATATTTTTTTGCAAAACACAATTTTTATAATAATTTTTTCTTATCAACATAAAAACAAACTTACGAATTTTGTTTGCAAATACAGCTTTCGTGATTCCCTGCGCATTCCCTTCCACTTGGTAGCAGGTAAAGGATAGTTAAATAAGTCATAGTCATAAATAAGTCATAGTCATAAACATAATCATAGTTATAATCTAATAATAAGTCTTTTGTTTCGTAATTGTTAACTATAAAATTAACTTTATCTAGATTAAATGGAATAAAATTTGAAAATTATAATATAATATTAAGAAATAAAAATAAAAAATTTCGTAAATTTTATGAAGTCTTAGTTGGGTAACTAAAAGGCGAAATAAATTAAACATTTTATTTTAATATTACTCGTAAGAATTGATACTAACAGAATTAGTCTTTTTCGTCAATAAATACAATGATGGTTCTTATACCAATAGTCTTTTTTTTCAATAAATATACTGATGGTTCTTGATGGGTTTTACAATGACATTTAAATTTATTTTAATATGTTTCGACGTAAAATTGATAAAAAAGTGTTTTTTTTTTTCAATTAATTAATTTCATTGTATAACAAAAATTTTCTTCAAAATTCAGCAGAGAAATATGGAGGGCAAAACTTAATCTGGCACAATTGAAAAAAAGCCACAGGGTTTTCAACAAGCATTTTTCAAATGTGAACGCAAAAAAGAAACATCTTCCTGGATGGGCTGTGCCAGATTCTGTTGCCCAAGAAGATATAGGATACAGAAGTATATCTTTTTTGGGACCCAGGATTTCTCAACGCAAACAAGCTCTGCGTTGAGAAACAACACGCCGAAAAAGGTAAAGTTGAGAGAAGAAAATTTAAAGCTGAATAAAACAATTTTAGAAATGCAATTAGAATTTGATCAAGCTATTCGGTCAAAAGATTGAAAGATTTTGTCCCTGAAAAAAGAAATTGATTCTCTGAAATCTAAAGTTGAATCGGCCAACTTAGATCTAGAAAAATTGCCAACAGATATTAGGTTATTAGTAGATAATAGTTTGAGGAATTTTGATAGGCTTCCTGAGGAACGTAGGTATAATACAGAAATAAAGATGTTGGCTCTTTCGATTCTTTTTATTTCTCTTGTTGCACATAGGTTTTTAAAGCCGTTGTTGGATCTTCCATCCGTAACAACACTTAGAGGCTTTATTTCAGCCTGGCCCAAAACTCCAGGTAATATAGATTTTAACGTCAAAAGCCTAGTGCTTAAAATGAGTGAGAGTCAGCTTCCCAATATTTATAAATATTGTTCAATTTCGGCTGACAAATGGCATTGAGAACTCATTTTGACTATAATAGAAAGACAGATTTAGTTGTAGGCTTAGAAGATTTAGGCGATGAACAATCCCGCTCAGCTTTCCCTGGAAGTAGTGTTTTAGTCATTATGGCTCAAGGAATTGCAAAGAGATGGAAACATCCTTTAGCATATTATTTCGTTAGGAATAGTTGCCCCCCCCCCCCTTTACTATAAAGAAACTCCTATTTCAGGCTATAACTGCGTTGCAAGAAAACAATTTATGTCCAGTGCAGTTCGCTTGCGACCAGGGCCCAAATATTAGAGGCTTGGCCAGGATTCTGGAAATCAGTCCCGAAAAATATATTTTGAGGTCAACAATTCCAAAATATTTTTTTTATGATGTTCCATATCTTCTTAAAAGTGTTCGAAACTGCTTACCTTAAAATGATATCATCTTTTCCGAAGAGCAGAGAGCAACATAGAATGATATTCAGTATTTGTATGATGTCGATTGTGCAAATGAATATCAACTATGTGTTAAGCTGAGCTCAGACCGTTTGAACCCAAATAACTCGCAAGAAATGAAAGTTTGCCTTGCTGCGCAGGTTTTTAGCAACACCGTTTATTCGGCATTAAATACTCTTTATGAGTATGACCATAGGACATCGACAATGATAGGTACTGCTAAATTTATTTTATTTTTTGGAGATCTATTTGATCTTTTTAACTCATCGAGCAAAACAGCACAACAGGAGAAACAGGCAGGTTTTACAAACAGTGAGTATCAGAATCAACTGCTGACACGGGCCGATTCAATTCTTAGATCCATTCGCGTTATAAATAATACCACCGTATAGTTAGCACCTAAAAGTCTGGAATTTGAAATTTTTTGATGCAAATAATTTGGTGAGAGTTTGGTGAAATTTGGTTAATCATTTTTATAATTTGGTGAATCCTAGTTTAAAAGTTATTAACAATATAAGGTAAGGCGTATAGTTAGCACCCTATAGAAACAAAAGTAGGCTTTATTGGTATCAATCGATGGGGAATGGTTCCCCGAATTTAGGGAGACTATACTCGAATTTGGTGAGGCTGTTATTTAATAAATAATTAAGAAAAACTAAACAAAATGACAGTTCTATAAACACTTACATTTTACAAATATGTATACGTTTCGTAACGTAACGTAATCAAAAATTGTCATAAACGAACGTATTGCCAACCCACAAAAAAAAATTATGTCCCAAATGTCAACGTTTTGTATAAAACTGTCATCTGTTAATTTAAATTCATTTTGTCATTTCTGTCTTTCTGAAAGTTTAATATTTTTAATATGAAAGTTTTTTTAATTTCAAAATCACACACGAAGACATGAGATTCTCGTGAAAATCAGAGCCATGAATAACATTCAAGTGAGTTTTAAGACTTGTTCTTATTCCTAATAATCCATTTTTTTTCCTTTCAAGTTGTCTAGAGCCCATGAATTGCTGCATTGAATACGGGATGCCCTAACGCTTCATTTGCTAAGCGAAACCATGTCCAATTCGGTTGGAAATCATCGTCAAATAAATAGACTATTTCATGAAACATCTTTCGCGCTCGTACACACCAACTTCTGTCAGAACTTTTACAAACCCTGCTCAGGATTCATCGATGGAAGTTTTACCGATGGCTTTAAACCATGTTCTAAATGATTTGTATAGAAAATGTGTTAAGTAGCCGTGTCGACATTATTTGAAAGTGTGTACAATTGCCATCAGAAATTTTGCATAGACGTCGTCAGCAAATTGTAGCTTATTTGATAAGTTACAATTGTGATCTTTTAAAAATATCTGTAGTTTTTGGTATTGCCTGGTCTGGCATTTATAAACTTATGATCGCTAAATTGCACTGGCAAGTTGCCAAATCAAATGATTAGCAATGTATAGTGCAAAGTGGAAGACAAGAAATCCAGGTACCTACATGAACAAGTAATTCGTTTTTATATTTTTTCTTATTAGAAACATCTTAAGCTGTTTTTCTGTTTTCACAGCTTCCTAGCGTCTAGCTCGATCCATAAATGATTGGTAAACGAGTTTACTTCATTCACCATTCCAGTACATTTTTTTATAGCGCATTTTCTTATTTTGTTCGATCGAAATATGGTAATTGAATTTCGTAAATCTTTAAAACCTTCAAACCCTAATCCAAATGAGCGATGGTTAACTCCCAAAAGTTCTTCATGCCTGGTTTTTTCAATAACTCCACAGTTTGGACTGCTGCAACGGTTTTGTCTAATCAGACTTGGCGCCGAGGAAAAAAATTTTTTAAGAAGACCGCCAACAGAATCTGTTGCATCCAAATGATAAGGATGGAGAAATGTTGAAGTGTATTCGGTTTTAACTTTGTAGAATGGTTCTAAAAGTTCCAGTCTTTTTTATATAAGGCTGGATTGGGACCTGATTTTATAAATTGTACCACAAATTGTAGAATTGAATTTGGCGACGATTTAATGGATTCCATGTAATTGGAATTGTTTACAGCGCTTAAATATAATACATACATGGACAATGGCATAAAAGCCACATGTATTGGCCACTTTGTAAAACACTCCATTTGACTTAATAGGTTTTAAAATGCAACCATTTTTAAGAAGTTTCAAGTTAACTTTTTGATTTTGGACTACATTTAATAGTTTTTCAAAATAAAATCCTTTTTGTTTAAGAGCAGTTTTTTTCTTTTTTTGTTGCTGTTTCTCTTTTTCTTTTACCAATTTTCTTATTTGCTCATTTGTTTCGGCACTATCCCGGAAATCATCGATTTAGCTGTCAGTTCTCAGGTCATAGTTTTCAAATTTGCATTGAATTGAAGTCGGAGATGAGTCACCATCCATATTATTTACCTTAGGACTAACTTCAGGAATATATTTATATTTCTTTGTAAGACCTCTCCAATTTTCAAATGATAGAAAATCAGAATCATCTGAATTCACAGCATTTTGAGGGTCAGACTTGAGTTTAGGGCTCGGAGAACGGGATAGGGGGCGTTTTCTTGCAACGCGATTCAAATGCTTTAATTTGGATGACACTATCATAGTTCCTGTTTTTATTCCGATTATATGCTCATAAAGGAACCGATTTGCTGTCATAGGCAATCTAATGGTGGCCAAAAGTGTTCTCTTTAAGCTACCAAAATATCCTTCTTGGTATGCGGAAGATGCATGCTTTTCCGAGCAAGGAATAGCAGCTGCAGTCCAAAGCGGTAATTCTTTTCCAAGTCGCTCCAAATCACTTACTATTTTTGGTAAGAAGTAAGCATTTATATCATAAATGATTGGTAAACGAGTTTACTTCATTCACCATTCCAGTACATTTTTTTATAGCGCATTTTCTTATTTTGTTCGATCGAAATATGGTAATTGAATTTCGTAAATCTTTAAAACCTTCAAACCCTAATCCAAATGTGGGATCTCATTGTTGGGCGTAACCGGAGCTATTTTTTCTTTGATGTATTTATGTGTTAGGGTATCATTATTATTGATGACAGTTTTTTCTTCAACTTCTGGAAAATCTTCATAACGTTCTTCAAAACTCGTTATTTTTTCTTCGAATTGAACGATTATCCTTTCTCTTTTAACAATTTGTTCAATAAGGCTTATGCGTGCATCTTTAATTTTTAAATAGTTTCCAGATACTTCGTTAATATTATTTTCATATGCATGTAATGCTACAGCGCAAGTTAAAGAAAATATATTTTCAAATTGTTTGATATCTTCTTAAATAAAATTTTCTTATATCAGGATGCGATGCTTTTTTTATGGAGTCCCAACGTAAAACCAATGCCATAATATGGGCAACGTCTACTCGAATTAATGTTTTTGCCGGTCGAGTATTACGTTACGTTACGAAACGTATACATATTTGTAAAATGTAATTGTTTATAGAACTGTCATTTTGTTTAGTTTTTCTTAATTATTTATTAAATAATAGCCTCACCAAATTGGAGTATAGTCTCACTAAATTCGGGGAACCATTCCCCATCGATTGATACCAATAAAGCCCACTTTTGTTTCTATAGGGTGCTAACTATACGCCTTACCTTATATTGTTAATAACTTTTAAGCTAGGATTCACCAAATTATAAAAATGATTAACCAAATTTCACCAAACTCTCACCAAATTATTTGCATCAGAAAATTTCAAATTCCAGACTTTTGGGTGCTAACTATACGGTGGTATAAATAATTAGGGCAAAGATGTTACCAGCACTTTTTCGTTTATAAAAGGTTGGCTCCTAAACATACAGTCCCTGCGTTCGTTATGGGAACATATGCAGCCTCCTGAGTTTGAGTTTTTACTTACTCGGCATATGAACCAAGATTGTTTAGAAAATTTTTTTGGTAAAATTAGATCTTCCGGGGGAAATAATACCCGTCCTAGCTGCCATCAATTCCAAAGCCGTTTTCAAAAGCTTTGGGGTATCCAATACCTAGAAATTGTTAGAGGAGGTAATTGTAGAGTAGAAGTAGAAATTAGTGAGTTAGAAGTTTTTCGTCAGGTAGATATTTGAGGGTTAATATATATTGGTTGAGGTCTGAGCAAGATGTTGGTCCCGATAGCATTTCGAAGATTGTGTTATCTAACGACATAAGTGGAGATGAACTCATCAATGAGAATCGGAGATGTTTTCAACAACATCAATGTTCAAATAATTTACCAATAATGTCAGAGTCTGCCCCGTCCGGGTCCGATAGTTTGTATTTTACAATTAAGAAGCAATTCACCAACCGAAACCTCGTTGCTCCACCTCCGGCGTTCGTGGAATACATAAGGCATCTCGACAATGTCTTTGTAGAAAATTTTTCCAGGTTGTGTCATGTTCAAGGAATCGCAGAACACTTTTTCCAAACTCTTCAGTTTGATTAGCCTTATTCTTGCTGCGAAAATATAGATCCACATCTCATTTTAAGATTTTTTATTAGAGTTAGGATTCATTTTGTTCTTAGAACAATAAATAAAAGATGTAAGGAACCCAATTTCAGAAACAAAATGCTCACAATAATTTAATTTATAATTTTCATATATAACAACATAATTATGTATATTTATATTTATTTATTTTATATTATCATTAGTATTAGTAATAATTTTGTTATTTTATTGTTCTTTTTTTAATATATTATTAATATAAAAATATACACAAATTTGTATGAATTGTTATTAATGTTTTTGTTTTAAAGCTTGGTGCAATAGTCCTACCGGGGAAACCGAACACCTTATCAAAAAATCGGTTAACGCACCAAAAAGCATACCCCATGGGTGGTGCGGAAATGCTTTAAAATGTAACAATTTTTTATTTACTTCCCATTTAAATTTAATGTAGACTTTGAGAAGAACTCAGTTAAAGCCAACAAAAGCGTAAGTATTTTGTTTAAACTATTACCTCTCAGAGACAAAATTATCAATGCTAACCTTACGGGGTCATGACGATATCTAATGACAAACATCTTAATTGGGAATTGGTAAATTTTAATATGGTCGAAATACCTCTATAGTGCATTTAAATTGCAGAATGCATTTTACCATAAATCTGGTGAGTTTAAAATGTATGGGATATGTGATGCTACTTGAAACAGCATTAAGGGCTGATTCCAAAAAGGTATCAACCATCTCTCTACGACATACCGTTGCCGTTAGTCAGCTACACTGCAAAATGTTTTTGATTTTTCTTCATGATAGCAAAAAGTAAGAAAGTTGGAAAACGTTTTGCAGTGTAACTGGCCAACGGTAAGTCGTAGAGAGATGAATGTTACCTTCTAGGAATCAGCACTTAATGCTGTTACAAGTAGCATTTAATTCTTTTCATCAAAAGTTTTAATTTGGAAAAGCACCCTTAAACCAAGCTTACAGGTTCCAATATGAGGGTCCCAAAAGTTAAAAAAGCATATCAACATAGCTGAAGGAGTACATTTACACCTCCTATAAGCATATTTCATCATTTTGGCGATTTGGTCACACAATTCTTCAATGGGCCTTACAAATAATGAATTTTATTTAATTTCATTCCTTTAAAAAGCAGGGGTGGAATCGGCTAAAGTGACTGTTGACAGTCATATTTGTGAAAATCAAATTTGATCAAATAAAATTTTCCGTCTGCGTAAGATGATCAAAAAAAGTTTTTAAAACGCTGGCATCACTTTGAATGATAAGTAGCATTGCCATTTTACACAAAAATGTTTAGAATTTACATTCGAAATCCAAACACTTGTTATGTCAAAAAGAATACGTTTTGAAAGATAAATATAGAACCTATAATGTCAAATTAGTTTAGTGCAACTGAATAAAAAAATGTAAGTAAACATTTTTGTGAATTTAGTATAATTCCAAAATTATAATAATAATTATAAATTATAATAAATAAATGAAGGAGAATCCGGATTTGGCCAAATCCTTTTCTGCTTCTAGCATAAATTCGCGGGAATCCCAGAGAATGCTATGGGAAAGGCTCACGTTAAAATTAAACGTAAATGGTCCACCCACAAAAACCAAAGCAGAGTGGAAAAGGGTAGGAAAGTGTGTGTGTTAATAAAGAATTTTCCTTCATCCATTGTTCAGATTTAGACAACTAGAAAATATAGGGCTCTACTTTACTTTACGGCACCCCAAATTTGCACACCAAACTATTTTTATATGATAGATAATCACTTAATATCACTTAATTTCACAATTTTAGGTTGAGGAAATAAGTTTAAACTATTTTAATTAATTATTAAAATTTCTCATTTTCACACAAAAATCATCGATAACAACCACCATTTCCATTTTTTTTTTGACATGCTGTGTGCATGTGTCATATTTAATGTTGATAGACTATGGATATTTTAGGGATGTTTTTGTTTTTTTTCAATGAATTTTCAGATTTCAGATGGGAAATTGTTGTTTACTTTTGGGAAGTTTATTGATCCCGATTCCTCGAGTTTGTTTTTGGTATGAAGGTATGATATTTGTACTTTTTAGCTAGATGTCAAATTTTACTTCGAGGTTGAAAACAACAACAATGCGAGAATGTTGTTGTTGTTTCTCTTAATAATTTGCAAAGATATGGGTAAATAGCCCAATTGTTTATTATATTATAAGAACGGTTAAATTTTAAACGGTTAATAATACGGAATGGAATATTATTAAATACTGCAATGCTTTTAGGACTAGTTAAATAAAATAAATAAAAAATATTATTAAAACTGATGTATTTCTTTAAGTTAAAAACTAAAAAAAAACTATTGACATTGGCGCCTGCCAGGCGACTTTACATACCCTAAGCGGAGCAACGAAGTTGCGTGAGCGGGTGTGTCCCCGAAAAAGGGAGTTAAAATCCTGAGAACCCGCGAAGCGGGCCAGGCAAGGTACTGTTTATTCAAAAAACTGTTGACATTGGCGCCTGCCTGGCGACTTAGCGTACCCTAAGCGGAGCGACGAAGTCGCGTGAGCGGGTGTATCCCCGAAAAAGGGAGTTAAAATCCTGAGAACCCGCGAAGCGGGCCAGGCAAGGTACTGTTTATTCAAAAAACTGTTGACATTGGCGCCTGCCTGGCGACTTAGCGTACCCTAAGCGGAGCGACGAAGTCGCGTGAGCGGGTGTGTCCCCGAAAAAGGGAGTTGAAATCCTGAGAACCCGCGAAGCGGGCCAGGCAAGGTACTGTTTATTCAAAAAACTGTTGACATTGGCGCCTGCCTGGCGACTTAGCGTACCCTAAGCGGAGCGACGAAGTCGCGTGAGCGGGTGTGTCCCCGAAAAAGGGAGTTAAAATCCTGAGAACCCGCGAAGCGGGCCAGGCAAGGTACTGTTTATTCAAAAAACTGTTGACATTGGCGTATTTATTATTACTTTGTATTACTTGTATTTCTAATTAGTTGTCCACAGCTGTATATGTATATAAGTATGTACCTATATATATATATCCATGTATAAATAATATATATATGTACATTTTTTTGACACATTATGTGCAATAATATTGCTCTTACCCAATATAAAATTAAAAAAAAAGACCGATTTTTAAAATTTTCAAACTTTTTTTAAACGTATTTAGGGGGGTTTCCTCACCGTAATATTTTGAAGCTGTCCTATAGAAATGCCCCCCTACCCATTAAAAAAAAAATTTTTCCAAAAGGGGGGGTGCCGTAATATAAAGTCGCCCCAGCCAATCTTCAAAAAGAAAAAATTAATAATGATAATTGTAATTTAAAAAAATAATACGTACCGGTATTTTTGGTCAAAGTTTAAAAAGTCGGGTAAATCATCCAAGGTACATTCTAGACTTGTATGTATGTTATGATCTGGTCGAACGTCTAGCTCGATCCATAAATGATTGGTAAACGAGTTTACTTCATTCACCATTCCAGTACATTTTTTTATAGCGCATTTTCTTATTTTGTTCGATCGAAATATGGTAATTGAATTTCGTAAATCTTTAAAACCTTCAAACCCTAATCCAAATGAGCGATGGTTAACTCCCAAAAGTTCTTCATGCCTGGTTTTTTCAATAACTCCACAGTTTGGACTGCTGCAACGGTTTTGTCTAATCAGACTTGGCGCCGAGGAAAAAAATTTTTTAAGAAGACCGCCAACAGAATCTGTTGCATCCAAATGATAAGGATGGAGAAATGTTGAAGTGTATTCGGTTTTAACTTTGTAGAATGGTTCTAAAAGTTCCAGTCTTTTTTATATAAGGCTGGATTGGGACCTGATTTTATAAATTGTACCACAAATTGTAGAATTGAATTTGGCGACGATTTAATGGATTCCATGTAATTGGAATTGTTTACAGCGCTTAAATATAATACATACATGGACAATGGCATAAAAGCCACATGTATTGGCCACTTTGTAAAACACTCCATTTGACTTAATAGGTTTTAAAATGCAACCATTTTTAAGAAGTTTCAAGTTAACTTTTTGATTTTGGACTACATTTAATAGTTTTTCAAAATAAAATCCTTTTTGTTTAAGAGCAGTTTTTTTCTTTTTTTGTTGCTGTTTCTCTTTTTCTTTTACCAATTTTCTTATTTGCTCATTGATTTCGGCACTATCCCGGAAATCATCGATTTAGCTGTCAGTTCTCAGGTCATAGTTTTCAAATTTGCATTGAATTGAAGTCGGAGATGAGTCACCATCCATATTATTTACCTTAGAACTAACTTCAGGAAAATATTTATATTTCTTTGTAAGACCTCTCCAATTTTCAAATGATAGAAAATCAGAATCATCTGAATTCACAGCATTTTGAGGGTCAGACTTGAGTTTAAGGCTCGGAGAACGGGATAGGGGGGTTTTCTTGCAACGTGATTCAAATGCTTTAATTTGGATGACACTATCATAGTTCCTGTTTTTATTCCCATTATATGCTCATAAAGGAACCGATTTGCTGTCATAGGCAATCTAATGGTGGCCAAAAGTGTTCTCTTTAAGCTACCAAAATATCCTTCTTGGTATGCGGAAGATGCATGCTTTTCCGAGCAAGGAATAGCAGCTGCAGTCCAAAGCGGTAATTCTTTTCCAAGTCGCTCCAAATCACTTACTATTTTTGGTAAGAAGTAAGCATTTTTATCACCTTTAAAATGTGGGATCTTATTGTTGGGCGTAACCGGAGCTATTTTTTCTTTGATGTATTTATGTGTTAGGGTATCATTATTATTGATGACAGTTTTTTCTTCAACTTCTGGAAAATCTTCATAACGTTCTTCAAAACTCGTTATTTTTCTTCGAATTGAACGATTATCCTTTCTCTTTTAACAATTTGTTCAATAAGGCTTATACGTGCATCTTTAATTTTTAAATAGTTTCCAGATACTTCGTTAATATTATTTTCATATGCATTTAATGCTACAGCGCAAGTTAAAGAAAATATATTTTCAAATTGTTTGATATCTTGACTGTCAATCATTAATGCCACAGTTCTTAAATAAAATTTTCTTATATCAGGATGCGATGCTTTTTTTATGTAGTCCCAACGTAAAACCAATGCCATAATATGGGCAACGTCTACTCGAATTAATGTTTTTGTCGGTCGAGTATTACGTTACGTTACGAAACGTATACATATTTGTAAAATGTAATTGTTTATAGAACTGTCATTTTGTTTAGTTTTTCTTAATTATTTATTAAATAATAGCCTCACCAAATTGGAGTATAGTCTCACTAAATTCGGGGAACCATTCCCCATCGATTGATACCAATAAAGCCCACTTTTGTTTCTATAGGGTGCTAACTATACGCCTTACCTTATATTGTTAATAACTTTTAAGCTAGGATTCACCAAATTATAAAAATGATTAACCAAATTTCACCAAACTCTCACCAAATTATTTGCATCAGAAAATTTCAAATTCCAGACTTTTGGGTGCTAACTATACGGTGGTATAAATAATTAGGGCAAAGATGTTACCAGCACTTTTTCGTTTATAAAAGGTTGGCTCCTAAACATACAGTCCCTGCGTTCGTTATTGGAACATATGCAGCCTCCTGGTTTTGAGTTTTTACTTACTCGGCATATGAACCAAGATTGTTTAGAAAACTTTTTTGGTAAAATTAGATCTTCCGGTGGAAATAATACCCGTCCTAGCTGCCATCAATTCCAAAGCCGTTTTCAAAAGCTTTGGGGTATCCAATACCTAGAAATTGTTAGAGGAGGTAATTGTAGAGTAGAAGTAGAAATTAGTGAGTTAGAAGTTTTTTCGTCAGGTAGATATTTGAGGGTTAATATATATTGGTTGAGGTCTGAGCAAGATTTTGGTCCCGATAGCATTTCGAAGATTGTGTTATCTAACGACATAAGTGGAGATGAACTCATCAATGAGAACAGCTTTGTTTATGTTTGTGGATGGCTTTATCGGAGATGTTTTCAACAACATCAATATTCAAATAATTTACCAATAGTGTCGAGTCTGTCCCGTCCGTGTCCGATAATTGTATTTTACAATTAAGAAGCAATTCACCAACCGAAACTTCGTTGGTCCACCTCCGGCGTTCGTGGAATACATAAGGCATCTCGACAATGTCTTTGTAGAAAATTTTTCCAGGTTGTGTCATGTTCAAGGAATCGCAGAACACTTCTTCCAAACTCTTCAGTTTGATTAGCCTTATTCTTGCTGCGAAAATATAGATCCACATCTCATTTTAAGATTTTTTATTAGAGTTAGGATTCATTTTGTTCTTAGAACAATAAATAAAAGACGTAAGGAACCCAATTTCAGGAACAAAATGCTCACAATAATGCATTTATAATTTTCATATATAACAACATAATTATATTTATATTTATTTATTTATTTATTTTATATTATCATTAGTATTATTGATAATTTTATTATTTTATTGTTCTTTTTTAATATATTATGTATAATATCAAAATATACACAAATTTGTATGAATTGTTGTTAGTGTTTTTGTTTTAAAGCTTGGTGCAATAGGCCTACCGGGGAAACCGAACACCTTATCAAAAAATCGGTTAACGCACCAAAAAGCATACCCCATGGGTGGTGCGGAAATGCTTTAAAATGTAACAATTTTTTATTTACTTCCCATTTAAATTTAATGTAGACTTTGAGAAGAACTCAGTTGAAGCCAACAACAGCGTAAGTATTTTGTTTAAACTATTACCTCTCAGAGACAAAATTATCAATGCTAACCTTACGGGGTCATGACGATATCTAATGACAAACATCTTAATTGGGAATTTTTAAATTTTAATATGATCGAAATACCTCTATAGTGCATTTAAAATGCAGAATGCATTTTACCATAAATCTGGTGAGTTTAAAATGTATGGGATATGTGATGCTACTTGAAACAGCATTAAGGGCTGATTACAAAAAGGTATCAACCATCTCTCTACGACTTACCGTTGGTCAGCTACACTGCAAAATGTTTTTGATTTTTCTTCATGATAGCAAAAAGTGAGAAGCAAAAAATTCTTCAATGGGCCTTACAAATAATGAATTTTATTTAATTTTATTCCTTTAAAAAGCAGGCTTTTTTGGTCAAAATTTTGTATGGATGCAAATAAAAACAAAAAAATTTTATTTCATCTTATCCCAACGTTTCGACGGTGTTTCACGACTTCTTCAGGGGAAAGTCTTTAATTAAAAATATTTATTTTCCTATAATTAATTTTCTGTTTTTTGTATATAAGTATGAAATAGTATGATATATTTAGTTATAAGTAAACTCACAAAATGTTTTGTTTTATTGATTTTAATACATTGTACAAAATAACGACATAAAAATTTCTTTTAAAAACACTTTTGGAGACAAATTTTAAATAAAAAAACTTTTTTATTTCAGTGAAATGGACCATTACAGAATTGACTCCAAATAATAGCCCAAAATATTTAAGTGCACTCTTAAATAATGATTTAAAAAAAAAAATTAAAACACCTAGCATGTTTCACTATTCATTAGAACCCATCAAATAATCATACATTTTACTGAAATATTTAATTCGTTTTAAAATTTGATAGTGCACGTCAACGAACATATATTTATGACTGAATTAATTGACACGTTTTAGGCTTTGTACAAGATAAAATACTTTTGTGTTCCTTTGTCGGTAAAGAAAAAATGTATATTTGTATCAATAATTATTATTGTTTATCTCTCTAGATGTACATAGATAACATTTTTAGCTTTAAATTAATGGCGCTGAGGAAAACAATAAATGTTTAAAATAGTTTTACAGATGTGCGGTTGAGATACTTTTTCTCAACCTTTAAACAATTTTATGATATTTTTGTTTTTTCAATAATGTACCTACTTGTAGTAAAAATAAGAGAATATGTATAATTATATATATTTATGTTTGAGAATACGTAAATGACAGACAAAAAAAATGAAACAAAATCTAAAATCTTTTAGACAATTTCATATTTATCACAAACAAAACTGATTCGGTTGAGTGCTTTACATCACATGTTTCATCATCTACACTAACCACATCTCTGGCATGAATATCAGCGAAAGGAGTTTTCGAAACAAATGTAACCTGAAAATGGACAGTTGTAAGTTAAATTTCAGGAGATAATTTAGTTAAAAAATAGATATTTACTTGTAATGGGAAAAAGTCCCCTGGAATGGATGACGCACAACTGAATTCCATTGATCCAGCTTTGTTTGAAGCATCAATGATCGGGATGAGAACACTGGAGAACATGCTTTCTTGAATCATAATTGTAGCTTCCATCATATTCGCCTACTGATGGTTGAATATTTAAACTGAAATATGTGTTATTTTACTTTTGTTGGCGAATACTTTTGAATTGGAATGACTTACGGCAGGGAAATAGCAATGCAAACGTCTTGCAATTCAAGACGCTGTGCCTGGAGTTCATACTCAATGTTGATATCACAATAACCATCGCCATTTTCTGAAGGCCAACAATTAACTGAAAAATAAAGATTGATGGTAGTTTTTAAGATAAAATTGTATGTTTTTTTTTAAATACTTGTAAGAGGAATTGCTGAATCATCTTGTGTGGTGTAACGCCACTTGAGAATACCAACATCTGTGTTCAATGGGAATGGCCTAGCTGGATTTTTTAGACTGATTTGTGAGCGTGTTTTGAAGAGTTCCTTATCGACATTTGGATGTGTTTGTAATTGGATTCCATGCTTGTTCTTGTTTTCCAAAATTACCTTAATCCGAGCAACGAAACTATCAACATCTTTTGTTTTGCCACCCAATTCTAATGCCTTGCGCTGGAGATTCACGTTCTTGAGTATCTCCTAGACCTTTAATACGGGCTTTGGCTGCACATTGATAATTGCTGTAACATTAAATAAATTGCAAAACATTGAATAAAAGTAACAATTTGCAAAAATATTAAAGCAAAATACACAAAATACAAACATCAGTAAGAACTGTCATTTTTGACAAATAACAGAAAGTCCATTAGTTGTTTCTTTGTATATGAAAACTATAGTACTATCATGGCGAGTTTTTTTTAGGGTTGCCCTGACCCTTGTGGTGGCGCTGCAAAATGTGAGGTGTAAAATTCGATTTTGGGAGTCTTTAAGCATCGGAAATTGGTGGTAGGGGCAAGAAGACACTATTTTTTGGATTATTGCATCCAAAAAATATCAATAAATATCGATTAAAACCTCCATAAGCTCTCCGCAAAAAAAAAGAGTAAGGGTTGCCGGCATACTTTAGATGTCGCCCGATTCGACTTCCACCATGAGAGTACTATAGTTTTCATATACAAAGGGGTTGCACGGACCTTTGTGGTGGCGCTGCAAAATGTGAGGTGTAAAATCCAAAAAATATCAATAAATATCATTTAAAACCTCCATAAGCTCTCCGCAAAAAAAAAGAGTAAGGGTTGCCGGCATACTTTAGATGTCGCCCCATTCGACTTCCACCATGATAGTACTATAGTTTTCATATACAAAGGTGATATAAAGAAACCGACGTTATTTCAAATCCACTGGCTTGAATTTGATGATTCAATCGTTCTTTAGTCATAAATTAAATGTTCTCACAGCACAGTTTTCAATTTTCTCCATCCCTTTGAGTACCAGGTAACGGTTAAGTAACGACAGAAAAATGTAAACAAAACCAACAATAACTACCAAAACCCACCAAAAAAAAATGTAAGCAAACAAAACCAAAACAGATTTTCCTCTATTCCCATTTATCTTTTTTTCCATCATACTTATTTCATTATATTCTCCCTTATTCACTCCTACTCTCCTAAATACTCAATATACTTTCTCTTTCTGAAAATATTCTCATCTACACTCCACGCTGGCAAAAAAAAATGTCTACAAAATATCCCCTCCAAGAATTTGAGTAAGGGTTGCCGGCACACTTTAGATGTCGCCGCATTCGACTGCCACCATGATAGTACAAAGCTACAACTTCCGTTTCAAGAGCTAAAATTGTACAGCGGCTGCGAAAAATCTAAATTATGGTTCATTTCTTGACTCTATGAAATAGTTACATACTTCGACAATAGATGGCGCTTTTTCGCAAATCAAATTATATAACCCTCATTGGAACTTCTCAACTCTAACATTTTTAGTACGGAAAATTTAGCTTTCCAGGTTTGTTTTAAATTCCTTGTTTAAAATTTTGTCCCAACTTGGGACAATTTTGCAACTCAAAAAAAAAAACAACAACAACTATGTCTACATAGACATTTTTGTTAACTCGAGATAATTTTCTGGAGTTAGCTTTTGTCTTGATTAAAACTATCGTTATTATCGATAATATGTAAGGGCAGGAATTGAGCTATCCATTTTTTTTTTGTCTTTGTCGTTTTTCTTTCTGATTTTGACAGTTATAAAGAAAAAAAAAATATCGCCCTTTGCTGGAAGAGTAATCAAAATAAAATTCGTTATTTTCACAAAAAAAAAGACAGTTAAACTATCATTTTGTTAAAAACAAGCATTTTTTATTATCTATCTATCTGTCCATTTCCACCCGTTTAGGCGGTAGGAGCTTGTTTTTAGCTGTTCTATACAAATCCGTAATTAAACTTTGTCGCCTAAGTTATCGTACTCTCCCCGGGTTTTCTTATCGGAATCTATCAAAATCAAGAAAAACAAACAATTTTATTTTTAAGTTTATCTGCATACTCACAAGAGTTTAGATGCAAAGCGTTTTTATCATTTTATTTTCTTTTATTATCATTTTTTTCAGCCGCTAAAAGAAACAAAGATTTGTATCAGAAGCTGCTGATGACAAATATATGTTTTTGACCTGTCTTGTGCCATTAAGACTTACGACAGAAAAAAAAAATTAGTTTTCTGGCAAAATCCTAGGCCGTCATCACCCAGATTTTGCAGGCCTATAATTTTTCAACCAAAAAAAAGAAACGTCTGAACTAGCTACCTATTTCACAAAAAAAAAAAAATATTGAGTGGCAGATTAAAGCATTAATTCCAACTAGACTAAAGTGACATTATATAGCCAATCGATTTCTGTTTTTTCACAAACAAAGATTCACTATGGTAGATGGAAAAATTTACAACTCGATTTCTGACACTAATCCTCTCTGAAATGCTATTTATGCGATGCTTCTTTAAAAGATTTTAAAAATCTTAAAAACATTGGAAGAAGACCTGTGAATAACGATTACGTTTCCTTTGGAATTTCAGTTTTACATTATTTGAGTCATCGCTGCATTTGAACTATAAGCTACCAACTTTATCTTGGCGTTTATCAAGCGAAAACAAAAATTTGGTAGAAAGAACAAAAAAAGATATCTAAGAACAATTCAAGATCCAGTTGGGGCTTATTGTCACCTAAACCGGGCCTTGGCAATTCAAATGATGGGAATTTAGCTAAAAAAAAAACTACTCAACTTCATCATCAATTACAAAAATAGATCCTGAGCTAATAAAAAAATGTTACATTATCTCACAAACAATATCCAGCGGATTTAAAATCAACCCAGACAAGTTTGAAAAATATTGCTGATACAGCTTCTCTATACCTATGTAAGGTTGTATCCCTGGATGCCTATGACTTCTACTCTTCATAAGATTTTAATACACGGATCCATAATTTAGTACCTACGTGATGCATTGCTGCCAATGGGGATGCTAAGCGAGGAGGCGCAGGAGTCTAAAAATAAGAATTCTAAATCCTACAGGGATTTTTTTCAAGAAAAACCTCTAAATAAATATTAATGAATTAAAATACATTGTAAAGCATTTAAAGAAAGTTAAACACAAAAACTTTATTCCGGTTCTTCAGACAACCATGCATTTGCGCCCAGAAAAAGTTAAGCTTGTAGTTCAAGCTTGCTGCGCTCTTCATAACTTCTTAATAGAAAAGTGTCCAAACATTGAAGTCCCACAACGCCCACCAAGGGGAAACACATCTACGGAAGGTAATGCAATATGTGACCAGAGGAGGCCTACGCAAGTTGCTTCCGATATAAGAGACGAATTTGCGGAATACTTTACCGAGTAAGGCCAACTTCCATGGCAGGATCTTTATATATAAGCTTCAAATAAAATTCATAATAATAGTAACAAGTACTACATAAGTTGACAAGTGTTATATAATAATAACCATAAAATACTGTTTTTAAATATTAAGGTAGTTTAAATATATTTTATAAATAAATATATATGTATAAATAAAATATAAAGTCATATAAAAATATAGGGGAGAGTATGATAACCGGGGCGCCGAGAAATGATAACGGATTTTTGTAGAACACGGCAATACAAGCATTTTTTACTATGGGAGGGGGGGTCTATCTCCTCCCGTTTAGGCGGTAGGGGCAATTTAAAATATATGTACGTTAAATGAAAAACAAATAATTAAAAAATAACGGTAATACTTACAACTAAGTTTTATAAATTTTTTTAAAGCCAACACATCTGTCTATTAGCCAGTTTTTGAATCAAGTCAAAACTATGCATAGTTTTTGAAAAAAATTGTTTTAAACTCAAAATTTTGGCAAAAAATAGTTAAAAATAAGGTTTAAAGTGTAATTTTTCAAAACTTTAACATTACCTACTGTTATTTTTTTTTCAAATTCATAGCTTTAATTTATTTTTGATCAAAAACTAAAAACTAGATGATTTTATGTCTTCTAGTTCTTGAGAAAATTGAAAATTACCAAAAAAAAAATATTTTAATTAAATTATTTTTTCCTTGCTTGAGTATTTACGTAGTCTTATTTTGATAGTAATTATCGAATATGGATTAAGAAAATATTTATGATAATGGAGTAGCAATCATTTTGTAGAGTTGGCATCCCAGCTTAAATTTTCAATGCTCTCAATAGGTTCAGCTGTGGCATCCTTACGTCGTTTTATGTAAACAATACCACGAGAGGTGTAAACCGATGCAATCTGCTTTTGTTTTTTTAGAGAGAGAGAGAGCATGTTGATAGATGGTATAGTTAGATTTTGTTAAAGCTTCGCGCATGTATATAAGTTTGTTTGAGTTGAGATCAATATCTTGGAGACAAAGTTCTCTCTGTTTTCGTTTACGAAACAATGAAAAAGATTTTAAAACAAAATTACGATCGTATGGTGTGTTAAATTTTATTAAAATTGGAGTGTCGTTCGAGTCTACGCGATTAGTGGGTGTGCGGTATATGTTTTTAATTGTCGGTGGTTTAATTTCTAGCACGTTACATATTAAATTGAAAGTTGATTTCAAGTTCTCTTCGGGAAAATAAGGCACACCTGACAGAAGAGCATCACTAGCCACTGTACGGTTTTCTTGAATGTTTTGCATTTTTTTATTTCTTTGAGTTCAATTTGAATTAAATTAGTTTGTTTATTTGCATCATTTAAGGCAGTTTTTAATTCGGTTACTTCGGTGTTAAGTGTATTAATATTGGTTTTAGCGCTTAAAAGTGCTGATTCAAGTTCGTTAACTTTTAATTTATTCAGTGTTTTCGATCGAAGATTTTAATTCATTGATTTGAGTATGAATATTCTCTGTAATTCGTTTTCAGCTTCGTTTATGTGTTTGGATAACAGAAGTATTATGTAATCACTTTGTTCTTTCAATCGAAGTTCCAATGTTTTACATTCTTCGTTATTCCCGGTATTTTGTGAGGTGGACGGGGGGTTTTTCGGTACGGGAGTTACATTTTTTTTTTGGGAGCGTGTGGTATGCGATATTGGTTTACTCTCAGCACTTTTTCCGATATTCTTCACTTTATGCGGGGTGGAAACTGGGGATTCCGTAACTTGAACATTACTTTCGTGTGAAGGCGCGGTAAGGGACATTATGTATTATTATATACAAGAGAGCAAGTAAGTCCAAAATGGAAAAGAAACACTGATGTTAATTTATTGTTTAATTCGATCGAATGTATCCACTTTTAAAGCCAAAAACAATACAGTTTATTGAAAAAAGCCAAACATTTTTAAAATAGTTATTGAGAAGAAACTCCGGTTTTACACAATTTAGCGAAGATAAAACTTTATATTCGGTTTATGAACAGAAAAAATTTAAGTTAGAAAGCCGAACTCAAGAGACACGTCTATTTTGTAGCAGTCATGGTTCATTTATACATAAATAATACATAAATACATAAATAAATTAAATTGTGCTTATTTTCAATTTTCTCAAAAACTAAAAGGCATAAAATCATCTAGTTTTCAGTTTTTGATTGAAAATTAATGAGAGCAACAAATTATTAAAAAAAAATTATTTATAAACTTATGGTTTTGGAATATTGAAATTAAAATTTTTTTTTTATTTTTTTTTTTACTCAAATTTTGAGTTTAAAATTAAATTTTTCAAAAACTGTGCATAGTTTTGACTTGATTTAAAAACTGGCTAATAGAATAGAATGTTGGCTTTAAAAACACGTATAATTCTTAATTGTAAGTATTAGCGTTATTTTTTAATTAATTTTTTTCCATTTAACGTACATATTATTTAAATTGCCCCTACCGCCTAAACGGGGGGAGATAGACCCCCCCCTCCCATAGTAAAAAATGCTTGTATTGCCGTGTTCTACAAAAATCCGTTATCATTTCTCGGCGCCCCGGTTATCATACTCTTGCCAAAATATATAGGTAATATACATATTGCTGTTTTTTGAAAAAATTTAATGAAATAGCAACAACTTGTATGCACTAATACAACCTTAACCCATAAAGAAGACTTGAAGATTTTGAAAAAAAATCCTACGAACTTGCCCGGACTTCACACATAGACTCTACTTGGTATCAGGAATCATACCACTGAAAAATACCACAATATCTTCATACCAAATTCTTTATGAATTTCCCGACCCAGACGATTTAAAATGGTCTCACTTTTTTTTTAACATCAACCCAATTTTTACTGGCCTTTCATACTTACTTGGATTGGAAAACAAAAATCAAATAAATCCTCTCAAAAATATAATTTTATGTGCCAAATGGCAACCATTGCTCACTGACGGTATCTAAAAAAACATATTTACAAAAATTAATTGAAAACTAGAAACATATACATATACAATTTTTCGAAAAACAGTTATAAGAAATCTTCATCATCGAAAACATCTTCCATTGCACTTTCTGAATTGGAATTATCTTCGTCAGTCGTTTCCGACAAGAACCTTATTCTCGGATTGGTAAATCCTAATGGAGTTGAAGAGGTTGATGGTTTGTGTGCTCTGCATTCAAATTGTTTGGCCTGGAAGTGTTTGACGATGTCGTATATTTTCCACTTCATCTCCCGCATCAGGTGTTCATCTTTTACCACCATCATTTCCTCTTCTAAGTTTCCTAAGAAATGTCGGAGAACTGAGGGTGGCTTATTCGCAATTGCATTAGCTATTTTATCAGCAGCTGAAAGTGCCTGTTGCGCTTTGAGTTCCAGGGCTGATACATTTCCTTTCCCTTTCTATTAAAATAGAAAGCATTTTTATAATTGATTGGAATATTAAGCTTTTACATATATATTATATTTATATAATATAATATATTTGAACCAAGTTTCTGCAACGTAAGTACTTAAAGTTCTAACCTACAGGAATTGAAGAACCTGATGAACTGGGTGTGCTTCGTAAGATGTGAACCTCTGGCTCGGGAATGGTTTCCGCTGATGTGGGATCCAATTACTCCTACATAAACGTTCATATGTTAACATAAAATATTTATTAAATTTTGAATTCTATTCTGACTTACCGAAAAAAATAACACATTTGATTCTCCGAGAATCTCATCACCGGTGTCATCCCAAAAATTGAGCCTGTCGTAGCACCACAATTTAGGCACGTACACCTCGTTTGCACCCGCACAACTTCTTTTTGATCGGATCATATTATTTTTTTCCTTTAAATACTGTGATTTCAGCGTCCTAAGCTTAAGGATCACATCTTTCATAGAAGTCTCCGGCCGACAACATTTAACTTTCTCTACAATTTCGTTAAAACTTTGTGATTTTTTAATATGGTTTTTATAATCTACAAATTCGACATAAATTTGGATATTCTTGTAAAATTTCAACTAGTTTAAGTGTTTGCGTACGAGTCCAACTAGACATTACCGAATAACCGAATTCAAAACAAAAAATTAAATCGAGAAAGGTAGGTACCTACCTACATAGCACAAAGAAATCAAAGCAAATTGCTGTAAGGTAATCGTGTATATTGTGCCTGGTTACACGAGCGGAAATAAAAATCACGTTTGTGGATACACACAGAAAAAAAAATTGAGTGGGCATGCAAGAAAATTTGACAATAGAGGAACGATCGGAAATTAAAACACCAAAAACTTCATTGCATTCAGTCGCAAGCGCAACGCAATAAACCATTACACCTTACACAAAATAAAAAAAAAAATTCCTAGAACTCTGAATCTGAACTGCGGTGGTGATACTTTAATAAAACGAAGAATGGAAGAGGATTTGTTGGCGGCAGCAGGATATATGTACGACGTACGTTGCTGCTGCTTTATCATTTTATGTTGCTGCAAAAGAAAAAGAAAAATCTAATTCTAAAAAAAGAGAATGGATTAAGTTTTGGAGACTGAAGCGGGCTGAGAATAGCTCATTTAAATTTCTTTACGACGAACTTCGTCTTGAAGATAAAGATGGCTATCGTCGTTATTTAAGAATGACCGGAGAATGCTTTAATGAAATTCTTGAATATGTGAAACCTATGATTGTAAAAGAGACGACTCAAATGAGAGATCCCATTGATCCTCGAGAAAGTTTGGCCATGGTATTACGCTTCCTTTCTACTGGGGAATCATACAGGAGCTTGGACTTTCAAACCCGATTATCACATTCGTTTATTGGTAATTTTATACCTAGATGTTGCTCTGCCATTTATTTATCTTTAAAAGGACGATATTTAAAAGTTTGATATGCGATAACCACGATTTTTACTTTTTACTAATGCATTTTTAATTTTAGTTTCCGAGTACTTTTATGGAATGGGAGGATGTGGCTGAAGGATATTTCCGTTGATGGGATTTTCCATTGTGTTTGGGTGCCATGGACGGCAAGCACATTGCTTTTAGAGCGTCCAAAACAGATGGAGCTCTATATTATAACTATAAAGGTTGAAAGAATGAAATATGAACAATGAACAATATGTAACACAGTTTTTTTTTCAATATACAGGGTTCAATAGTATTGTCTTGCTAGCAATGTGTGATGCAAAATATAAATTCACATTTATTGACGTTGGTTGTAATGGAAGGGTAAGTGATGGAGGTGTCCTCAACCGAAGTGATCTTCGCACTGTATTGAGCAACCCTAGCCGGTATTTCCCTCCAGATGCAGTTATCGGACGTGGAAGAAGATTACCACATTGCATAATTGGCGACGACGCTGGAAAAGCATATTTTAAAGCCTTTTCCATCCTCATCAACCGAAAAACAAAAAAAAAATTTAATTTCCGGCTTAGCCATGCGCGACAATGTATTGAGCATAGCTTTGGTATGTTGGCGAATAGATTTAGGGTTCTTCAGACAACCATGCACTTGCGCCCAGAAAAAGTTAAGCTTGTAGTTCAAGCTTGCTGCGCTCTTCATAACTTCTTAATAGAAAAGTGTCCAAATATTGAAGTCCCACAACGCCCACAAAGGGGAAACACATCTTGCAAAATTTCAATTAGTCTAAGTGTTTGCGTACGAGTCCAACTAGACATTAAAATAAATAAATTAACTTACTGCCGAATAGCCGAATTCAACACAAAAAATTAAAAAAATTAAATCGAGAAAGGTAGGTACATAGCACAAAGAAATCAAAGCAAATTGCTGTAAGGTAATCGTAAACATTCTCCTCCACCGCAAAATAAAAATGAAAATTTCTGTCAAAAGGAGAACGTTTAAGAATTGAAACATGATTTTTAACGCAAAACTCATTTCTGAAAATGAGGAAAAGACGAAACTTGGCATTTTTTTCCATATCTTTCCTTCTTTCTAAAAATCATGCGTTCTCTTCGAGAATTAATTCTTTTTTGCGCTCGTGTAACCAGGCACTATGAGTGTGTACAAGGAAATGCAAAAAAAGATATTGTGGTGGATCTTTCATTATGGAGAATTTTTTTTTGTCCTATGTTTATTCTTCTTCTTACATAGGCAAAAGTTTAGTTTGACTTAACTTGTTCATTAACAGGTTTTGTTCATGCTTCCAATAAGGCAGACGCATAAGCAACGGCAGCTGCTTCAACAATAAGGTAAAATTTATAAAATATCTATGTACATTATAAAAATGTAATATTTTTATATTTTACTTGACTCTTTTTAAGGAAAAATGAAAAAACAGAATGAACTCCTAGCATCTGATCTTAAAAGTGAAACACTTTAAACGATTGTGTCTCCTTGGGACAGGGTAATCATGAAATCGTTGATTTTTATGATAAACAATTACATTTTTATATTATGAACAAGACGAGTACATATGTACATGATTCCAATGTAATTCATTTAAGTGAAGGAATTTTGAATATATATCTTCACTTTAATTAATCATATTGGAATCATTTTTATGATTCAAAAAAGTTTCATGAAGTAATCATTTAAATGAATATATAGAACTTTATATACGTTCATTTACATGAAGAATTTTCGGATCATAATTGATTCACTAAAATGATTCAAATCGGTGTCTAAGAGCCCAGGTAAAAGGATTCAAAATGATTCATTTCTGAATTCTTTTTCGGTCGATTTCTTCACTTTTTTGATTTAGGCCCTCATTATGAATAGCGAAGCGAGGGCAAGAGTATGATAACCGGGGCGCCGAGAAATGATAACGGATTTTTGTAGAGCACGGCAATACAAGCATTTTTTACTATGGGAGGGGGGTCTTAATCCCCCCGTTTAGGCAGTAGGGGCAATTTAAAAAATATTTACGTTAAATGATAAAAAAATAATTAAAAAATGACGGTAATACTTAAAATTAAGTATTATACGTTATTTTAAAGCCAACATTCTATTCTATTAGTCAGTTTTTAAATCAAGTCAAAACTATTTTTATTATTTTTTTATTATTTTCAATTTTCTCAAGAACTAGAAGACATAAAATCATCTAGTTTTCAGTTTTTGATCAAAAACAAATTAAAGCAATGAATTAAAAAAAAAACAACAGTAGGTCAAGTTAAAGTTTTGAAAAATTACACTTTAAACCTTATTTTTAACTTTTTTTGACCAAATTTTGAGTTTAAAACAGTTTTTTTTTCAAAAACATTGCATTCTTTTGACTTGATTCAGAAACTAGCTAATAGACAGAAGTGTTGGCTTTCAAAAAATGTATAAAACTTAGTTCTAAGTATTACCGTTATTTTTTAATTATTTGTTTTCCATTTAACGTACATATTTTTTAAATTGCCCCTACCGCCTAAACGGGGGGAGATAGACTCCCCCTCCCATATGAAAAAATGTTTGTATTGCCGTGTTCTACAAAAATCCGTTATCATTTCTCAGCGCCCCGGTTATCATACTCTCCCCGAAGCGAGCTTAAAAACTTGCGAATTCGATAACTCTGTATTATGAGTATCGATTCGCTTAATATGTCAAAACATTATCGAACTTGCTTATCGACCAATTACAATTAGCGAATGTTCGCTAATTTAACCTCTCAAAACGTCGAATTCTATCGAATCAAAATATTCAGTGATAAACCTAGCGAATGTAGAGTCTGGTGTCTGTGTGCTAACATGAGTGAAAAAAGGAAAAGGTATTTAAAAATAATTTGTATATTATAACAAAAAAAGTAAATAAAAAATCATATTTTCAAGGACAAATGCAAATCAATTTGCTAGGCTTGTGCAATTGATGAAAACAGATCCCGATATAGCAAAGGGCATATGTGTATTCCGTTCATCGAAAAGGAACCATAAATAAAATACATATATGTATTTTTTTTTTTACTATTGAAGTTTGAAGAGTTCCTACCTATATGTATATGTGATAAATTATCAAATCAATTGTACTTATCATTTTATTATTTTTCAATTTAAAATTCACACAAAGAAAATACATCAAATTCTTCACTTCTAAAATATTCATTTGACATTTGAGTTATGCCATTTCAGTATGATGATTTATTGGCAGCATTTATTTCTTAGCGAACGATGAAGTTCGCTATTAATAATACAGTGATAATAAAAGTTCGCTAGATCATTCGCAACTCAGCGAATTTTCGATTCGCTATTCATAATGAGGGCCTTAATTATGATTCATTTCTGAATAAAAATGTTTGGTGGGTTGGGAGACTGTCAATACTCAATACAATCATGAGCTTGTTATCTACATCCCAACAGAGTTACCATTATCATTCTCAATTGCAAGCGGAGAGCTTATTCAGTGGATTTTATTAGGGAGCTTTTGGGATTTGAAGTTTTAAAGAACAAATTTTATGAAGTTGAGTGTTGTCGTATTGCTACCGACTTTTAATTTTTTATAAATCTGTTAAATGCAGTTTTTTTTGTTGACTTTGGGTCTTTTAGAAGAAAAAAGTTATTTCTGCAAGGATTTGAACATTCAGAGTGCATTTCGTGATATTATTGTCTGGAAAAGGTGTTTTTAAGTGACATTGTTTTTAAATAATAGTGAAGTGATATTGAGATTAATTACTTGTTAGTTTTATGATATTTATTGTGTTTTGTGTTAAATTAAATGTGAGTTAATATTGTTTTTAATTATTTGTATTATTAATTATAGATTATAGATCTAAGTGCGGAAAAATAGTAGGAAATTGTTGAGGCACAAAAAAAACTTTATAAAACGGAAGCCGTAAGAAAAGCAGCAAATATTTTTTTCTATAAGCGAACTAACTGCTTTTTGAGTTTTAAAGGAAAATGAAATCAAAGGCCACAATTAAGGCCACAAAATAAGTAGAACAACCCCCCAACAACATTTTCGGTTTAAATTTGTCAAGCGTCAGCGGAAAACCCTATTATTAGAAAGAAGCGACATTATTTCTTGGAGACACAGGTATTTACGCGAAAAAAAAATAGAGAAGAGAACAGAAAAAATTATTTTACTGATGAGGCTTCGATAAACTAGAAAAAGTGTGGTTAGACCAAGCCATTACACAAACAAAACGAGGGGTTGATCACCATCTGGAGAAGGAAAAAGGTGGATTATTACCCATATTGGTAGTTCAATTAATTTCGTAAATGCAGGACTTTTATGCTTTGTTTTAGAAAAAAGCGAAGACTACCACTGGGACATGAATGCTAGGTTAACGAGAAATGGTTAAAGGATGTATTAACCGCTTGGAAACAACTAGGTCATTGTTTTGAACAACACGTCTTACCATTCCAGGAAGTTAAATAAGGCACCATTCACGTCTACCAGAAAAGTTTTATAGTTCACAATGGCTGAAGGAGCAGGACATAAAGTGGTTGGCCTACTACCTACACCTTATCATTGTGAGCTTAATCGAATAGAGTTGGTTTGGGCTCAAGTGAAAGTGAAAGGGCTTTCAGCAAGCGAAAATAAGTCGTTTAAAATGAACGAAACAAGAGAATTATTGACGACAGCACTTACTCACTTAGAAACCTTGAAAGCGAAAAATGGCATCGGTGAACTGATTGTTGAGCCAAAGATGTGGGAAATGGACTTTTTCGCCAAAGAGGAAGTAGAAAGGTTTGACCTAAATGACGACATGAGGCAGCAGTAACTATTCTTCAGATTAATTGAAATTGAGTATGATATAATGTATTATGTATGTAACTGTACCTATGCTTATATTATAACATTATTATACATTATTTTTAGTTTTGGTGTGTGAACATATATTTTTATTTCTTAATATGTAGATTAAATTTATAAAGTTATATTTTTGTTTGTTTTTACATTTTTTTAAAACAATTTAAAAAGGGGTTACGCCTACTGGGGATACCCTTAAAAAAAAACGCACCTATTATCTTAGCGCTTGGTGGTGTGGAAAAAGGTAAATTAAATTTTTTTTTCTGTTTTTTTAAATCGGTTGACGGTAACCCTACGCGTTTTTCTATTTCTCTTGTGGCGACTTATAATGTAACCTATAAGAGCCCTGTGAGAGTCTTCAAAAGCAGCACGCACAATTTTTGTTGAACAGAGTATAGTGTTTTTTCTGCTAGGTTAGGTGTTGCTTGCTGCAGTCTATTAGTTAAGAGGTTGTTGATCCGTTTAATCTTAAATAGCTACCTACGAATGAAATTCGTCCTAATGTTGAGATGAGAAGGAACTGAAAAAATTCTCCGTCATTGATAACGAAAATGGATAGCAATACTGGACTTCCCTAATGATTGAGTTGACACGCTCCAAGTGTCCCAGCCATATTTGATGCCCTATTTTTTATCTTTTTTGACGCAAATTCTCTTTATAGTCAGTCCTCAAAGATCGTTTTTTAATCTTCTTCTCCACACTTAAGTTTCATGCTTTTGCCTTATACAGCAGGATCGGGATGATTAAGGCCAAATTTACGTTTGATCGTATTTACTATTTTATATAAGTATTGTTAAACGAAATTTAGCTCCAAACCTCGAGTGTTGACTGATATTTCTAATACATACCTACTTAATTGTAATGTTTGCGGTGGCCTGGCGTTTACGATATTACGACATAAAAACAGACTGCCTCATATGAGTGATTTGTTTCTATTCGAAATGCCAAACAGCCAAAGCCCGACCGACAGAAAGCAAGATTGTGGTTTGGCTATTTGACTCCTTGTACTCTTTATGTAAAGAACTCGAAACGTTGAGTTGTTCAAAATATATGTTAAGGTCGCTATTGATCAAGCGCTCATTAGCGATAAGCATATTAGAATCGGCTAAAAAAATCATTAATCGATAGCTCATGAAAAGGAAATATTTTTGAGCTAGCCCGGGAGAATTTTTTAAGTTTATATGAGTCACATTTACTTATGTATGTATGAGCGTGCGGTATGCATATATAGTACCTTACAGTACCAACCACAATTTTGTTTATTAATTTAGCGGTGCAATTTCAACATTTAGTCGATACCTACTAGTTCCTTTAGAGCCTTCTTTGAATTTGTGATTCGAAATTAATGTTTACTTTTAACAATTGTTAAAGACACAAAGTTTTTATATATGTATCTACTTAAATATTGTATGCATCTCCCTATGGTCTTTTTTCGTACGAGTACCTGCTTACCTACAATCCGAATTCGTTTATTATTATCGCTTGGACTCATCAGTGTTAGAAAGAACAAATATCTCCGAGCAATATTGTTTTAAGCCTTTTTAATCCCAACCAAGCCTTAAGCAACAATATAAATAATGAATGAATGAAGGTCCCCAAAGAAAGACTATGGCGACAGATGCTTTTACACCCAAAAGAAGGACCATAATGTCTATATGTTTGTCCTTGGGGCATTTTATTTCTCCTGCAATTGACACGATATAGTTGTACATCAATATCTCTTTTCTAGGTATATTCACCTATTTGACCTATCTACCCATATTCTTGTGTAGATAATTTTATACACAGGGTGATTCTTTTAGGTTGCGAAAAACTGAAGGGCATGAAGTAGTAAGTAATAAGTAATAGGATTCAGGTGATATTATTCTGTTTTATACTCTTTTCCCACTGGACCGCACGAGATTTTCAATGATTTATTCAAAATTGCATTCGAAATGAAAGCCTATTACGCAGATGGATTTATCAACTCCATAATTTTTTTACCAGTACAAATTTTGTTTTCGATTTTTTTAACGTAGTCCACCCGCAAAACTCAAGCACTTGCCTCCACTTTTTTCAAGTATCTACTTAAATTTTTCAATTTTCTCAAAAGCTAGAAGTCATAAAATAATCTAGTTTTTAGATTTTGATTAGGAATTAATAAGAGCATCGAATTCTACAAAAAAAATTGTATTAAATCTTATGGTTTTGAGAAATTTAAACTTTTTTTTGTGTTTTTTTTTTCATTTTTTTCAAAAACTGAACATACATTTTACCTGATTCAAAAATTGGCTTATAGTTCAAAGTTTTGGCTGTAAAAAAAAGTATTAAACTTAATTGTAAGTATTACCGTACCTTAGTATTATTTTCTACTTTTAGTACTTTTTTCATAAAATTGCCCCTCTGAAAAAACTGATCTGGTTGAAACCATGATGATAATAAAATACCTAATATACCTATCTAATCTCTACACTAACAAAATTTTGCTCGAGAAAAACAATTTAGAGATAAACTTTGTCTTATCCCGAGCTGCACACTAAACTTAAACGATTTTCCATACGATAATGCATTGTCGAAATCAAAAAATTTTAATTAAATTTTGCACAAAATGGAGGTTTAAAACATTTACCAGATTTTCAATAAAGTAAGCAAAAAAATCTATTTTATTTTGTTTTATATAGTCAATAAATTTTTTGGAATTTAAGATTTTTATTTTTGTTTTAAGTGATGTGCTAAAAGAAACAACCAGAAAATATCTTCGACTCAGTGCTTCCTATGTTTCCATTCGACTAAGCTGCGTGCGGTATATCACTAATCACCAACAAGAACAAGATTGGTGATAGTTCATACTTCATAGAGTTGCCTAACCCTACTTTGCATTTCAAACTCTTCTGACATACTCACTCCACTGGCGAAAATGCGATATAAAGCTTAAAAAAAGTGTTCACCTTTATAGCTGGTCCTCATGCTAAACTAGCAGTGATTCGTGTTCGTCCTTTTTCCGGTGTTGCTTAGAGCTGTGGATAATTGTGAGCTCTTTGGTAATTCTGTAGACGGTTTCGTTCGCGGTCTTTTCTGTAGCTAATGCGTATGTAGACTGAAGCTATTTTCTCCCTGCTGCCTTTTTTCTCAATACTTGTGAAATATGGTCTCCTATCCTTTAGTCTTACGGTCGTAATAATCGGATGGTGCCACTCCCATATCTGCACGTTCCCTGTTTCTTATGTCTTAAAAAATGCTTCTAAGTTGCCGATTGAACACGACAGTGGCCAATTTGGTAGAAAGTTGCTAGGCTTTGCCTGTCCGTCGACAGCCAACTGCCTTTGTGGCCGGGGCCGCGCCGTCGAGAGGAATTCCGAGCCCGGGACGGAAAAATCTCGGGCCCCCCCCATATTTACTTTTTTTTTCAAAGTTCATGCCTACTGATATGGTACGTTCTAATGTGAAGGGGCCACACTAGCGACCACTTAAATAATTGTTTCATTAATCGTTTTGAATCAAAAAATGCTTCGATACTTGACACTTACTTCCCATAAAATGCATTGCCTTATGCACAAGATACATTTAATCAAAATACAATGCAAAGCATTGTCTTGTCAGAGTAATTAAAAGAATGGAAAGAATATATCATGAGCATAATAAGAATATAACATGAGCTTAATAAAATATTAATGGGTTGATGGTGTGCGATCAGTGGTCATTGCCTTTGACTGACAAAATATGTCAACTAAGCATTGTAGCTGAATTGATCGTTCACCCTTAGCCCGCGTGGTACAAATTATGCTGACTGTGGATATCGACAGTTAGTGAAGTCAAGAATCGAAGTATGGAACAAATCATTATGTATAAATAGCTATCGAATTTTAAAATAAAATGCACTTCGTGTTGAGACACCAGACAATCCAAATCTGTTCCTTCATTTCACTTGAGAAGCTTGCGAGCTATCAAATTTAATAAAGTAGATTACTTGTTTGGAATCTAAACTAAAACCTCGAGCGCGTAAGCCAGAGGTTTGAGCTGAGCGATTTGGTTGAAGATCCAATCAAAGTTAACAACACAATCAAACTACTTTACACTAATTTCAATTACGAATAGCATGAAATTGGTTGGAATTAACGGAAATAATAATTAAAAAAAAGTGTTATTCATCAAGTCAATCTCACGGGTGTTGTCCAGTTCAGTTGAAATGGAGGATGGATAGAAAATAATTCAACATGCGAGTAGATCAGATTCCGAACAGAATCATACATTCAATTCGATATTGCCAACAAAATGTTAGTAACTGATAATACGGTCGATTAACTACTTATTAAAAATTTTCCGGTCCCCCGAAACCGAATCAAAAATTTTGTTCCCAGCAGAAACAAAAATAGAAGAAAAGAAACTTTATAAAAACAGAAACCGAAATAAATATTTGCGTTTTGTTTTTAGTTGCCGGGCCCCTTATTTTGACTTTAAAAATTTTCAAAATAAAATAAATTTGAAATTTACGTTAAATTAAATAAGAAAAACGAAACAATTTATTATAACTTTCTTTCAATAGTTCAGAGTTGCCCAATTTTTCATTTAATATTAACAAAAATGTACGCCAATAATAATCAAGGGCCCAGATCGGCAAGCTTGTGACTGATAGATTGGTAGATAACATGCAAACAGGGGACCGATTGCGAAAGCATGAACGATTTTAAATTTTCGGGCCCCTAAAAATAAGTGAGAATAGGTATGTTGATGATGAATATAGAGTATATTGAAAAAAAAAACACTCCTCATTGCTTTCAATTTTACGGGCCCCTAGAAAATCCCGGGCCCGGGCCCCCCCCTCTCGACGAGGCTGTTTGTGGCACGTCAATCAACAAACCATTTGCCATTGTCGTTGCGGTTGCCAATAACATATTTTCCGATAACATGCCTGAGCGTAACTTTGTCGACCTTAGAATTCAAGTCTCCCATTACCGTGATGATGTCTATACATGTTGTACTATCATGCGCACCACTCAGTCACGCACATTCTCCGCGTCAAAAGAGAGCTCCGTTGGGGAGTCACTGTATGTTCATTGTTCATACGGAATCTGGGTTTCTGGGAAGCCTGGCACACAAAGACGCTCGGGAAATCTAGCTTTTGGTAGCTTTTTTGGAGAGCGAATTCAACGTCAAACACCCGGAGTGCCTTTCCTGAATAGAGCAGTACATTGGTACAAGTTGAAGACCTAAATTTACCCGAGCCGAACCATTTTATTTCATTAACTCCTAAAATATCCATTTTATGCAGCATGAACTCCTCTGTCTGTGAGAATCTGGCATGGACGCCCTTCCTTTCCGTCATGTATTCTCACGTTCCAGAAACCAATCTTTGTCCCGTTTTCCGCTTACAATATTCAAAACTTGTCAACGTGTTGTCGTTCCCCATCCGAGGCGTGATGTTGGCTTGGGTAGCGGTCTGAATTTCAGTTACGAAGGTTGCTAATCTCCGTAACCTATTTATTCATTATTTTCCCGATCAGGCACTTTGCAGGTCTGAAAAAAATTTACTTTTTTTTACAGAAATCAAATGCAGATGTCGGCTTACGCAGCATTAAATCTAAAAATTTAATTAACAATAACTCCATAGCTTTCATCTATTTTATTACCCATACTATACGTACTAAATTTGTATCGCACCCAACAAACGAATCACCCTATATGTGTGTTCCTTTATTGCAATGAACTTATGGAATTGCAAAAACTCCAATCGAATGAAATCCTTTTTGCAACACCAGCATTTCTAAAAAAAAAATACAAAACAAAAAGGTGTCTACTCAAAGGTTCATAAATCATAATGAAGGCATAGGTACGTAAAACATAACGTTTCAGCTATTGTTTTCATGAATTCCCGCTCACCCAAAACAATTGCACACATAGAGCATATCTGTAGGTAGGTACGCATACTCATAGCAGAAAATAGAGCCAAATGAGTGAAGGTATTTGATATGATATTATAGATCAATGAAGAAGTTTTTAATTAGGTTTCAGATTGTGTAAGAGCTCTTATTTTAGAAGCTTACATTTGACTTCTGGTCTGGTGCCAAACCAACACTTCGTATGGATTCCATGGATACGAAAATTGAAAATTAAGATCTGTACAACTTATGTAAACCATTATACAATAAACTTCATCCTATAGCAGTATCCAGTTAAGGTTTACCTACTTTTTGACTTTCAGCTAGCCATTTCCCAAATGCACACAAACAATAACCATATCTGTCTACCATATTGAATAAATATTGAGTTTCCATATATGAAGGCTGGCGGTCGTGTTCACTTAGATTACACTAATGGAGATTTTCTCCTGGAGCTCTGCTTAAAAAGAAAAAGAAGTTGCTGAGGTGATAGTCATATTGAAGAGCAGGATGACCTGACCATCAGTATTTACAAATATGTATGTATATTGCAAAATAAAGGATATTTTTAGATATGAAAAGTAGGTGTTGTAGATATGTAGTAATAGTAGGGGAGCCCAGGGTGCTAAATCGGGATTTACTCGAGCGTCATTGAGACCTACTGGATTGCGAAGCTTAGATTATAGGAAGAAAAAAATGTTCTATGTATATACACTTTTATCAGTGGGGGGAGCGGCTATAAATTTTTAAAAATGTAAAAAAAAACTGTTGCACGGATATACTCGAGCGCGTCAGATATTGATAGCATCCATGATTTTCGTATTTTTGAACATGTATGAATGTTAATCTGACTGTTTCCATGGTGGGGGTGGTCGTACGTAAGGGTTGAAAATGAAAAAAAAAATAATGTAATCGAGCGCGTCAGATTTTCTGAGGGGGTGTTAAGTGAATCTTAAAAAAAGCTCTTACATAATAATCTGACGATTTGGATGTGACCCAAACTTGCGGCCATTATTTGAATGTGCAAAAAAAAATCGCCATTTTGAAATACTCGAGCGCGTCAGATTAAGATATATACGGTTCATCTATATACCCTAAACGTACTGTCTCATAATCTGACGATTATCTTAAGGGATTCGCCTAATCTGACAATTGGAAATTTTTTTTTTTTGAACTTAACAAAAATAATTTTCAATTTTCTCGAAAACTAGACGACATAAAATAATCTAGTTTTCAGTTTTTGATAAGGAATCAATAAGAGCACCGAATTCTATAAAAAAAATTTATATTAAATCTTATGGTTTTGAGAAATTACACTTCAAACTTTTTTTTTTGTGTTTTTTTCTAGAATTTTGTGTTTGAAACTAATTTTTTCGAAAACTGTGCATACATTTTGCCTGATTTAAAAAGTGTCTTATAGTACTAAATACTGGCTGTAAAAAACAATATTAAACTTAACTGTAAGTATTACCGTTATTTTTTAATGATTTTTTTTTTACTTTTAGTGCACTTTTCATAAAATTGCCCCTCCCGCCCAAACGGGGCAAGATAGACCCCCCTCCCATAGTAAAAAATGCTTGTTTTGGACCCCTCTACAAAAAACCGTTATCAATTTTCGGCGCCCAAGTTATCGTACTCTCCCCCATTTTTGTAATGTTTCTAGTATAAATTTAACAGTTTTTTGTAAATTTGTTTCACCACAAAATACACACTTTTTGTTTATGTCACTCATAGTCAATTTTTTATTAATTTTAATTTACTAGTTTATATTGAAATCACAAAATAAATTAAGGCCTTGTGAACAATACTATCTAGGCGGTCAGCTGTCATGGCGTCATCCCTACTACACAGAAACCAGAGTAGGGACGGAGTGACAGAGTCATAGATAGAGAAGAAGTGAGAAAAGAATAGAAACGCGGGGACGGGAATACAGACATCACATAGCTGCACCTTTGTATAGAAAAACTATAGTACTATCATGGTGGAAGTCGAATGGGGCGACATCTAAAGTGTGCCGGCAACCCTTACTCAATTTTTTTTGAGCAGAGCTTGTGGAGGCTTTAATCGATATTTATTGATATTTTTTGGATGCAATAATCCAAATAATAGTCTCCTCTTGCTCCTACGAACGATTTCCGATGCTTAAAGGCTCCCAAATTTTAAACCTAACATTTTGAAGCGCCACCACACAGGTCTCGGCAACATGAAAAAAAAAACTCGCCATGATAATACTATAGTTTTTATATACAAAGGTTGCACGCATTAAACTTTATCGATTGGTTTTTCTTACTTCGGCTTATGGAAATCGTCAGATTATATATTTTTCGTGAACGTTGAATTATTTCCTTTAAAATAAAAAAAAATTTAGCCACGCTCGAAAAAGTCGAGATGTAGTTTTTTTTTTACATGTTTGTAACCCAACTACTTCTTAACGTCAATCAAAAATTGTCAGATTAGTGGAATATACACTTTTTAGCACGTAACTAACTCACCCTACCTTAATCTGACGCGCTCGAGAATTTCCGATGATCAATTTTTTTTTACTAATCTGATCCTTTATCCTTGACGGGCGGCCACATATACGGGGCTAATATTTGGTGGAGGTATTTAGCCGGGTACAAGGTACCTCCCTGTATGTTAATCTGCCGCGCTTCAGTAACTCCCGAAATCCCCTCTTGGGCTCCCCTTCTATAAGTAGATTATGTAAAATGTAAAAAAATGCAAAAGAAAAGTATTACTGTTGACGTATGTATGTATGTAAACTTTATCGAGACTTTTATATTTTGACAATATATTTTTGTTTTATATGAATAGAGAATAGTTAAAGCCAACTTAGAATTGGTCATGGTCAGGCCACATTAAAAAAAAAAAAACTTAATACCTTAATACCGACTTAAAATAAGAGTAATGAAAATTAATAAACTATACAAAGTTGAATAAATTAAAAGCATGTTCATTCGAAAAAAAAAACATGACAGCAAGTATACGTGACTTAAAACCACAGTACACATAAAGAAGGTAATATCATTAGAGTTTTCATTTTTGTTCTCTACTGCGCATCTGGCAAAATCGTAGCCTCATTTTTTGTTGTGCCATGCTTGTTGTTGTTGGATATTGTTGTTTACAATATCACCTATTCGGCCATATTGGACTTTTGTTGTTGTGTTTATGTGTTAATACACACCCACATCACATCGGCTCATTTGAAGAGAGCGTCCGTTTATTAAAGAGCGTGCAAAATGAAAAAAAGCTTGATGCATTTGAGTCTCTTTTAATTTACAAAGCTAAGAACAATGTAATGTAACGTTAACTTTTAATTGCAATGTTTGTATTTGTTTTCTAAATTTGTTATGTACTCATATTTTGGGTTTTTTCTTGCAATTTTGTTTTAGTGTTAAACGAGGTTGCGCTGATGATGAGCTGCATGTCAGTTCGAAATGCATTAAATTTTTAAATTTTACAAATAAAAAAAAATATGATCGTGTTTTATTGGAATTTTTAAAAATTTTGTAGTCATTAAAGGAAGTTGTTTTAATTCATTTTATAACAATTTTGGTTTCTTCCAAGATTTGAAAGAACCAATTTCGTTACGTACATATGACAGGTGACACTTGACATTACATATGACAAGTGACAAGAGACAAATGACAGGTGACAAAGGAGAAGTTTCAGATGACACATGACAGTTGACAGATGACAGTTGAGAGATGACAGATGACACATATAAGGTTAAAGGTGACAGATAACAGTTGAAAGTACCGTCCATCGCTTAACAAAATTTGAAAAATTAGCACTATACTGAATCGAAAAAAAAAATTGTTAAAAGTTTCGTAAGTATACAATAAAAATAAATTTATTCAAAAAAATTTATTCGAAGCTCCAGAATCTCATGAAGAGAAAATAAAAGCAATCTTCTGAAGATGAAGACATGGTCATCGCTAGATTCATGGTTGACACTCAACCTGGGGCAAAGGTCGATCCTGTCCAGATCTTAAAAACTCCATCCTACATACGAACAATCAAGGAAATCTTCGACGAAAGGTTCAGGTTCACGAGACGAAAAACGGTATATTTTCATTTTGGTTAATGGTTAAAGTTATACAATATACTTTAAAGTTGTTTGTTTGTTTGTTTTGAAATTGGAAGAAACTGAAATTCGAATTTGATTATTGATTTGGATTTGCATGCATTGAACACTTGAACTTGATAGTCTTAGTCTTGATACTTGAAGAACTGAAAAGGAAAATAGAAATCTGAATGTGATATGTGAATGAAACTGAGAATGTAAATTATTTCGTTGAACCTTACTTTATTTGTTTACTATAATTATTGTTTTTGTTTGATGTCTGCTCTTTAACTGTATTGAAAATTTTACTAAGCAAACATAAAAAAAATTATATATTGAACTATTTGGAAACGAACTACATTGGACCACATTGGATTGAATTTTGGATAGGACATTTTATTGGTAATTTTATTAACTTCTATTTCAATTTGTGTGTTTATTTTTACTTTATAATAATTACTTTACAATTAAATTTTCATATGTCATGTACTTTACCGAACATAGTTATGTTTTATGTTATTGTTAAGGAAGAGCATTAAACGGATATACTTCAAATTTCTAAGAACTTTCTTATGAACGTTTCTCACGATATATACCTACAATATTTTCTTGATAAAAAAAGGGTGGCTATCTCTAACATAGAAGAATGAAAATGAATGCGTTAATTTGTAGGTATTTTCCCAAAATGGGTATTTTCAAAAAATGGCATAAAGATAAATGAATGCAATGATTGAAATTCATTCCTAATTGAACATTTTAATTTTTAATTAAAAGCCTTAATATCATACATATAATCATAAATATTATATACATACATATGTTTAAAATAAAATAAGACTACATAATAGGACTTGAATGCTTTTAGTTAATATTAAAATCATTTTATGAGAAAAAGTTATACTATACAAAGCTTTTTTTTGTACATGGGACTATTAGGTATTTTGGATTAGTAAAAAAATTGAACTCCAGGTATTACCAGGTATTAAACTTGTGCATGTCTGTCTTTCTTTCTGTCTGTATCTCGACCTTCAGCCTTTGAAAACTCAATATTTTGAAAACTTTTTTGTTTTTGAAAATTTGTTTTTAAGTGTATATTATTAAATGCTAACAACTGGTATATAATTTTTTTATAAAAATACTTCAAATGTTTTTTATTAAAAAGAAGACTTAAAAATAAACCGTTTTAACGGTTTTTTATGTCAATTTTATTCTATTATTTTTATTTTATTTATTCAATTATGAGCTCAAACTTATTTTTTGGCTTATTTTAGCAATTCAAATAATACGTTTTAAGCTTTTTGTAATTTCTCTTGTTCTTTATTCTAAAATTCTTTAACGTATGAAAAAGTTCGAGCGATCCATTCGTGCGTTTTATTTGATTTTCTCAAAAAAATTTTATTTGATTTTGATATTTTTTTTGCATTGTATATGAGCAATAAAATGATATATCATTGAACACTAAACAATTTTAAATTGAGACCTTGTTTTCAGTATCTCTATGATAGATTTACTCATTTAAACAAATTTTGCATATAAAAGTTTTCAAAATATTTTTCTTGATTTAAAAAAAAAATATCTTTTTTTAAACTTTCAACCTTATATACAAAACTCTTAATTAATGCATAACACAATTTTTTCTTTAAATATAATATATAATAATAAAATATGTTATATAACATAATTATTAAAAATAAAGTATCCGTTCTAATTGTTTATTCTCATTTAATAATATTTATAGCCTTAAACATACAATAATTTTTGAAATGGCCCTGAGAAGAAGAAAACAAGCCCTCTCTGGGAACATTTTTCCGAAACTGCCGAGCCCATGAAAGCAATATGTAAGGGAAATTTAAGTAGGCATTTAAGCCGAAGACATGTAGGAATTTCTACAAAACCTGTAGAGCGCCAGGCTGAACCAATAATAGCCACAACAACTAATGCAATAGCAACAACATCAGCACCAACGGAAACGGACACAGCTGTCATAAGAATCGATGTCAACACAGAAATTCCTTGCTCTCTGTCTAACTCAACGTCAAAACCTAAGTTAGTTCAGCAAAAAATATCTGGTTTTGCTGAAAGTACGAAGTCTATATTCGTATCTCAGCGAAAAAAAACTAAAATCGATAATCAGCTAGTTATAATGATAGCCAAAGAATACCATCCTTTGCGCTTGGTAAAGGAACCAGAGTTTGCCAGACTGATATCGCTTTTATGCCCGTCATATAGGTTACCGACAAGGAAGACTTTGTCCGAGACAATGCTACCGCAGCTGTCTCAAATTAGAACAAGAAGTGCAGGCCAAAATCGAAGAGGCTCCAGCAATCTGTGTGATAACTGATGCATGGACGTCGATAAGTAATCAAAGCTTCATTGCCCTGACAGCTCACTACATTAACGTCAAAGATGCAAAATTATGTTCCAATTTGCTTGGTTGCTTGGAATTCGGTGAAAGACACACCAGTGCAAATATTTGCTTTTTTTAACAGGAACAAGTGGCAAAATGGAAGATCGGCAACAGAGTTGGGGCAGTTGTATGTGACAATGCTGCAAATATTCTTTTGGCAGTACAGCTTGTCAATTGGCGATTTATAGGGTGCTTCGCACATTTGCTTAATTTGACTGTTCAATCAGCTATTGGAAATATTGCTGAAACTGTCCAAAAAGTCAAAGCTGTTGTGGAATTCTTTAAAAGGAGTTCTCAAGGTCAGTACAAGCTCACAGAAATGCAAAAGCAAATGGAATTGCCAATTCTTAAGTTGAAACAAGACGTCCCAACAAAATGGAACTCAACTTATGAAATGCTGGACCGAGTTGCAAAAATAAAAAACGCTATTATTGCAACGTTAGCAATAGTCAGGAATGAACTTTCAATAAAACCAGAAGATTGGGAAGTGATTGAGGCAGTTGTCCCAATTTAAAAATTTTTTTTCAGAAATTACTGTCGAGATATCAACTGAAAAAAACGTCAGCCTATCAAAGTACTGGTTTTTTGCAAGATTCTGCGACGCGAAATTCTTAAAAAAATAAATGAATTTGAAAATCATTCTCGAGTTCAAGACCACCAGATGCCTACTTGTGTCCGAAGGCTGTTGGAAACGTTAAATGACCAGATACAAAAGCGCTTCAACAACTTAGAAAAAAATTCACTATATGCCGAAGCGACAATTTTGGACCCGAGGTTTAAGAGCAAAGGTTTCCGAGATTCAAAAAATTTTAAAACAGCCTTTGAAAATCTTAAGCATAAAATCGGTCTCCAGACTCAAAATATTGAATCTACGTCTGTTAGGGAAGAAGTTTTACCATCTACTTCCAGAGCAGCTTTGGCTTTGATATCGAAGTGTCAAGCTTAGTTCCCCAAAATACAGTAGCTGCCGGTATTGTTGAGCTGGAAAGTTACATTAAAGAACCCCTGATGAGCAGAGACATTTCAAACATCAAACCCAATACCATATTGGAATGAACGAAAATTTAAATATCCAAATTTGTATAAATATAATTATGCAAGGTTAAATTTAGTTGCGACTATCCGTTCCTTGTGAACGCACTTTTTCTAAAGCCGGATTAATACAAAGCAGACGAAGCAGGTTATCCTCCAAAAAAGTTCCGCAATTACTTTTCGTAAGTAGCAATATGTAAATAAAAATTTTGCCCAATTTTAATTTTTATTATGTTACCTACTTGTTATCGTTTTTTGTAAAACTTAAACATTTTTGAAATGTGTACACCTACTTTGTTTCCGGTAAATATTTGATAATCTTGAAACTGGAAATAAAAAGGGTAGGTACTCAAAACAATATGCGACCCTATGTTCACTTTATTTTTGTTTTACTTACTTAACGTTTTTGAATAACAATACTTAATTTGTGTTCACATATACATAAATAAAAACAAGTCATTTATAAAGTCTTATAGTTTTTATGTTTTAATGTTTTTATAAAACTCCAAATACCTTCATATGTAAATATTCTTAAATATTAATATTTACTAAATTCACTGCTTTATTTATGTTTTCTTTTAATTTATATTATATATCTGATGTAATGTGTCAATGATGCATGGGTCAATGCATTTGTGTTTGTGTAACTCACACAATTATGAAAACTACTTCACTTTTTTCTCGATATGCCTCTTCCTGTACTTCTTATTCAATGTCGAGTATACAGTTCTTTTGGGGAAAAAATGTACCTATGTATATGTGAAGAAAAATATTTTCGTCAACAAAAAAAATGTATCTGTCAAACTCCTTTTTTTTGCACAATACAATGGCAGTGCCAGTGACATAGTTTTGCGCGAAAAAAGTCGTTGTGAACAAATTTTTTTTTCACTTCGGTTTGGTTCACAGATCGATAGATTTAATCGATCGATAATATTCCCATAAGAAACTGTCTTAAGGATAAAAGTAAGAAAGTTAAAATTTTCCACACACCATTTGGGTTCTTAAATTCAACTTTTCCGCGTATAAAAAGGCCTTTAAAACTTCAAGTAACAATGATTTCTAGATCCACCGGGGTGACATCTCCTTCTGAATATCTGAAAGAAAATTACATATATGTACATACTAATTAGTGATTCTTTGGCGTTGTTAGAATTAAAATATACCTAGTTGTTTATGACGGAATTAAAAATGTGGTTTGAAAATAGGCAAGTCTACACTCGTATAATTGATTTTGATTTTAGGTAGTTATCATAGACTAGACTATTATTTGAAATTAAGAGTAAGAGAGGAACAAATAATAGGTACTTATTATCTAGTTTGAAAGTAATTAATCTTTCTACAAAATAGTTTTAAATACATACATCATTAAATAAAATCTTCAAACGCTTTTGACAAATAATCTGAAAAAGTTATTGTCATTATGAATTAACTAATGTTCCTAAAACCTACCCACACTTTGTCGTCAATGTAACGTATTTCCTCTGATGTGGTAAGTACATTGTTATTTGAATAGCCAACTTGTAAGGTCTCCATCACAACCTACAACCTATATTACTAAATTAAATACCAAAAAATAAAACCCATTTTGCAAATTAAATTGAAATAAAGTAGGCGAAGCACCTCCATTCCGCATAACATTTCGGATGAATATAATATGTATATAAAATATTTTGTTGCAATTGACCAAAAATACTTGTGGCAGAATCCGCAATCGGCATTCGGCATTCAGAACACGATGAACAGTGATGTTCATCAAATGTGGAAATTAACTGAAAGGAAATGGAAAATTATTAAAATACATACTACTACTGCTCGGATCGTATTTTTGCATCTTTTTCATGTTAAATTGGCGCACCCGACTGACAGGATTTTGTGGCCAAAGGCGAGCGTACTTTGTGGCATTTCCTTTCCCTGGCTTCAACTATCCGTTCGTCCGGACCGGCCATCCTTTTTTCTCTCTCTTCTCTTCTCTACTCTTTTCCACTTCCATATGATTTTCGAGCTCGAAAAGAATTTGTCATTCTGACATATAGAAATAGATATGGATATACAGAATGTAGGTAGGTACCTATATATGACAGCACTCATCCTCCTCAGGGCGAATGGTCCTTGTCTACTCACATAACGATTGAAACATGGTGTGGGCCAGGGAGGTTAAGGGCCGAACCCTCCTTGCATTGTCAATTTACTGTTGGTCACAAAATATTTACTGAGTGAGGCGGCTAGATAAACCGAAAAGGCGAAAATTGAAATATCTATCAATTTATTCAAGTTTTCAGCACTTGCAGTGATGATACTGTGGCAATGGTACTCGTTACAGTCTGCTATGGTGGATGATGATGATGTGACCAGCACCAGTAGTGAGGAGAGTAGGTACATATATCAAGCATGGGTCTGTTTTTTCCCCGATAGCCGCCCCGCCGGACGAACCGTAATGGAAAATCAATGGCAATTTGTACTCTCAGAAAAGTTATCTTTGGTTGCATCACTTATGACATGAATATACCCCATGCAGAGGATACGCCTAATTAAACTTTCGATTAATCATTCGCATACTTCAGCGAAATATCAAATTAGAATGGAACATGTAACGAGTATATACACTTGCGGAAAGCCCTTTGGTTTTCTATTTTTGTTAGAATTTCATTCCCGCATTTCAAAACTTAAGGCAGTTATGACAGTGAGAATTTAAAATTAAATTACTTTAAAATCATACACGATAGGCAGGTAAATTGTTTAAAATTTAATGATATACCAGTACCTATTTAAAATTTTAAGAGCAAACAAGTTTTAAGAAGGTTATAAGCTGAACTTAAAAAATTGAAGTACCTACAAGTGACTTACATTTTGATCAAAAACTGTGTAGTGGACAAGCAGCAGAAGACTCATTTTTATTGGTCGTTTTTCTTTATTGATTTCTCCTTGATTTCAAAAATAAACCAATACGAATATGAATTTTATCTGATTTTGTAGAACATTATTTTTAGATGAACCAGAATCTTGGTAAGACTTAAATATCTGTTTTTAATTGAATTGATTATCTAATGATCAAGAATAATTTGTTTTCAAATTAATTGAAAAAAAAAATCGTTTTGGTTAAATAAGATTAAGATTTCAAATCGTCCAAGTTTCTCGATAGCCATTAGTTTATTTTAAAGTTTAATATATGTACCTATTATACTAAGGTAATGTTTAATAATCTGGGCAGAGCGAAGAAGAACAAAATTTAAACATGGCAAACATTTATCATTAGTCCATGCGGAAATAGATAAAATTTTCTTGCGAAATTTAAATTTAGTAATATCCTAATATTTTTTTTTAATCTTACGAAAAAGGACAAGAGTTCATTTATTTGAAAGCTTAAACACAGTTCAAAGCTAAAATAAAGAAATGAACCCAACAATAATTATCACAAATTCACTTAGTTGAATGTCGCATGAATATTTACATTACACAAACTCTATGGAAGACCTACACCTACTTTTAGTTCAGTCCAATCTAAAGAATTAAACCATATGACTTAATAATAGGTGGTTGATTAGAGAGTTGGAGTAGCCATCCTCCTACTGACGGTTAGAGAGTGTTGTGCCAGAGAAAAAAGAACAGACAACAGACTGTGTTTAGTTGGACATCTTGTGATAAGACATGCAAATTTGTCGTTTATTCCAATGGTGACCCCAAACTGTCCAATCCACTTAAATATTTTCAATTCAATTTCCCAGAGGAATTATTATACCAGAGAAAATTTACTTCAAGTGCGGATTGTACCTACATCTACATTATATAACTGTGTACCTATATACTATGTCCATCCAATAGCTCGGGTAATCGGATATGTGAAAATGCAGATACATTTTGTTGAAAACATTTTCGAAGGCACGCCACTAAAGACACAGACAAATACCACTGAATCTACCCATTTTTTTTTTTTTATTCTTATACTTATTGGTACTACATGGGTGGGGTGAGCTTCTTGTCCATAGGTAATGGTTCAAGAGGGGATTGAAAACCGATGAGGTGAAGGAAAACAAGAGCCATCATCTTCTCCAATCCATTCTGAAGCAATGAACTGGAATCTTTTCCACATTTGCAAACCGAATATACATTAGTTCGACTAGCGGTGTTTTTCAATTCATTTTCTGGTTTCCAAGTCTGTATATATGTATCTATGTATTTTCCATTTGGGATTAAATACTCCTGTTAAGTCACGCAGTTCATATCGGCAAGTGGTTTCTGGTGAAGGGTAATAGTTTAAATTGTTCCTACTTTCCTTTTCTTCCCATCTTTTTTTAATTTGTTTATTTCAATTCAATTAAATGTTTCTGTAATTTCAATAAATGGGGAGACAGAGGAAAACAACAGAAACATACAAATTTGTTTCGAGTGCTCTATCCCAATAGGAAATATCGTAATCAGTAAAAATTTTTGCTGAATTCATCATTGAATTCAATAACCAATTCATTAGAAGAACGATATGTAATGACTCAGTAAGTAAAGGGTCATGCAGCGGTTCGTCACTCACAATTCAGATGCAAAATGTTACACGATGATTCCATACATTAAGGTTTATGCACAGATTCATAAATTTGGTGGCGCGTCATTCCATGAAGAACCTGGAGCTATGTGACTTACAACTTTCAACCATTCCTGTGTGAGTGTTATTGCAGGAATGGACAATGGAGGGAAATAGCAATCTTGTGCCGAATCCCAACCGCTATCTTGACAAGTGATACTGTTGTTCACTTTCACATAAGCGGTCGATGAGCGCTTTTACTAATTGATAGCGAAAGTTAACGATAACTAAATGAAAAGCACTAAATCGCAATCAAAGATGCGTAATGTTAATTCCTTGTTTCGTACGAATACGTATGCTGCCGTGGTGCCGTCTAACGATAGTTCTATCTTACATAAGTCTAAGAATAACTACCCAGCTGATTTCCAGAATTTGAATAGCGGCTAGAACATTTGACCTAAATCTAACGTTTGAGAAATCCATGATGTCGTTTCTCATCTCCATTTGTCACTTTTGCCTTTCAAGGTGCATATGAGTGAGTAAGTGGGAGTTAAAAAAAATGATGACATTTACTTAGATACTAAAACGGCTTTACTTTAGCTTTATTCCTCTTATGAACCAGTTTTAGCTAACTCCGCCTATATTCCACGTATTTTTTTTTATAAATAAGATTTTTAGGTATTTAGGCGTTCTAAAGTCGGAGATATTTTACTACAACGCTAAAATGAGTTAATAAATAAGGCTGTTGGTGATACCAACTGTTGGTGAAACTAAAATTATTTGTGAAACATTAACCCCCGATTTCATGAAACCCTTTTAAAAATTTAACAGCCTTTTTGGTCTTAAAATGACGTTTGTTCCATACCAAATACGTCATTTAAAAATTTAAAATCTTGTTAAATGTTTATGAAATTGGCCATAAATGTAAAACTACATGAAGGTTCTACAGCTGTCATCTTACGAGTTATGTGTATGAAGGTTTGCTAAAAAAATATTTTTTTTTGAATACTTACTCGTATGTAACTCAAATTTTCGACTCATGACAGCCTATTTTTCTACCGAAATGATTAGATTTATTTAATACATACATATTTAGAATTGAATGTTGTCAAAAGCTAGACTTTATTAGAATCTATACTTGGAATGGAAAAAGAAATTAGTGAAAATATTTTACTTTTTGACATCACATCAGAAAAAGTAAGCAACACTAATGGCCATAAACATTTAACAAGCTTTTAAATTTTTAAATGACGTTTTTTATATAAAAAACCTCATTTAAGACCAAAAAGGCTGCTAAATTTTTAAAAGGGCTCTATGAAATCGGGAGTAAGTCGCTTTACATTTTATTATAATATTTCTTGATGCCTTTGTTTAATGTGTACGCACGGTTTGAGTTTGATGTTGTTTTGATTACATTCTAAGCAAAAGCAACATTTATTGGAGTATCTACTTCAGTGAATAAATTTGAATATGAATTTACTTCAACTAAAATTTATAATGACAGCCAAGCAGAGATTATATTCTCTCCATGTTTTATACCAACCAGGACTTGGGAAAATGTGAAAACATGAATGTTTTCAGAGGCGATGACAACACTCACATTATAGGGATGTTGTTCAATAGATGTTTGGGTTAGGGGATGTTTACGTTTATTTGATATTTTCATTGCTTCTTTTCGTATCTTATTATCATTTTGACATGGCTTAGTCGACCGGAAAATTGTTTTTAGTTGCAAATTTCTCATATGAGCTATGAGTTGGGGGTTTTTGAGCTTTCTGCTATTTTTTTGGTTCTACACTCGTACATTCTACAAGTATATGATGGACCTTTGTATATAGAAATTATAGTACTATCATGGCGAGTTTTTTTTAGGGTTTTTTTGAGGTGTAAAATTCGATTTGGGGAGTCTTTAAGCATCGAAAATTGGTGGTAGGGGCAAGAGGAGACTATTTTTTGGATTATTGCATCAAAAAATATCAATAAATATCATTTAAAACCTCCATAAGCTCTCCGCAAAAAAAAAGAGTAAGGGTTGCAGGCATATGTCGCCCCTTTCGACTTCCACCATGATAGTAGGTACTATAATTTTCATATACAAAGGATGGTCTTAAAAATATGATTTTTCACAAAAATATGAATGCTAACTACTAGCAATAAATTTTATTCTAAACTTGTATATTTCAAAGCGGAATAATAATAATTTATAATGAGATAAGCCACAATATAACATATTCATTCGTATTATTCTGAAAGACGAATTATTATTAATATGTGTTTACCTCTCCAGTAGTGGACTTTAAGGTACAATATGTTGGCAAAATATTGATCGTATCGTATGGAGTATATCGTCCGTTTTAATGATTCGAGACCGGGGAGTTTAGGTTTTTACCTAAAGAGCAAGTCTCTCCATCATACGGAACCGGACAGTTCTGGGGTATCGTCAGCTATTAGCCAAGAGAAGAGATGAGACTCAAAGCACATTAAGAGCAAGTACTTGTAGAATATCTCCCGTGCCAGTAAAGATCGCTGCCAAAAACTTAGAAGGCATTAAAGTTGGAAAAAAAAACCAACAGAAACTGCTTTCACACTGCCAAAAAAGCCTGCTCCGCGAGAGAACACTTGTTACCCTCCCTTCTACGGTAGGTACTGCCAACGTGGCAACACTTCTTAAAATCATTCATGGGACAGAAGCTCAACTCGTCAGTTCAAACTGCAAGGTTTATGCGTCTTAACAGCTCTACTACGAATTTCGATGGCGGGTACTGCTAGCGTTAGTAAAAATGTCAAACCTCACGAATATGGATTTATGATTCCAAATTCAATTCTGGTGTTTGCAGGGATGTGTGAAAAAACTTTACATTCGGATTTTTTACAAACTCCTTCATACAAAACAGAGTATTCTCGCCCAACTTACTTCTAAGTAAGAAGGGTTTCATTTATCTTTTTTGTTTTTCTTAATTTAATTTCAAAGGTTTAAGTAAATCTTCAGCAATTGATTTTTAATGGCTAGAATCTAAGTTATTTTATTCAAAAAATTAAAATATCCTTAATTCCCTTGAAATCAACACTAAATCACAAAAACTAACATTAAATGTCTTGAGCATTCAATTAAAAACTCCTAAACTCTATTAATTCTAATGTTGAATAACTTAAACCGACCGACGTCATCCGTTTTGATTGTGAAATGATATAAATTTCACACAATTTGTTTTATGGCGCACTAACGTGCTGAAAAGAATTTAAGCACATCCATTTAAATTTCCAAGTTAAAGCACTCTGTTGGTAAGGTACATACATACATAATGTATATTGGATGGCGTCATCATAAGTCATGTTAAGTAGTGGAAAACACTAGATTTACCCCTTCCGTAAATTAATTCTAATGAGAAAAACGACCTAAAATGACCGCTTGTGTTAACAAACCGATTAATGTTCAGATATCATCTAAATTTCGACAACACGCCCTCCTCAGAATGCGATAGAATACAAAAATGAAAAAAAAAAAAAACAAACACAATATTTTAATTGTCATCTAGAATTACACTCAAAGTGTAATCTCTCCCTTTCATGAATATATGTATGTATGTTGGAGTTTCTAGTTCTCCATTCCTACTCTTTTCTTGTTTACCTACTCGTCCTTATTCCTTCTCGAAGCCATTTTCTGTCGGAGCTAAATGAAAACTGATGTTAAATCCACAGGAACACATTCACATTTACACTTCATTTAATTAAGTTGTCAAATTACATTAAATTTTCGTTTATACCGTTTTACCCCATCAATTAAATTCGATAGAGAAGAATTTCGAAAATCTATGCCACGTTGTGTCGTCGGGATAAATTTTCAGTATTTCAGTTTCCAGCAGTACACACATTCCATAGCCCCCCTTATCCATTCGCTGTTCAGCCCGTAAGTAAACATACCCAGACCGACCGATCGCCTGAATGTCCGTTGGACGACATTCAGGAATCAGTAGGGCGCCTTTTTGTTAATTACAGAATTAACACCCTTCAATAGGAGCTCCGCTCATCTTCATCCACAGCCACCCAGTTTTACTAGACTCCGTTCTGATTTAACGTCAACAGCATGGTCCGGGCCAGGGTAACTGGACCAGAAAGCAGTCCCTCGCCCGCACAGTTGACAAACGAGTCACTCGAGTAGACTGTAGACTGAGACTGAGCTATATCCCAATCTGGCACTGACAGAGTTGGCATATCATTTAAATTGGCAAGTGGGCTGTTGCTGGGGGTGGATATTAGGCGGGACTGGGACGGTAAAGCTATAATGTGGTACTCGGTGTAAAATAACAGCATTGTTTCGGTTTTCGGTTGATGTTTATCTCCGTGCGTTCTTGTTTGATGTTGGTATGTTTACTCTGTGTGTTGTGTTGAATGTTGATGATGTATGCCTTAAATCTGATAATGGAAACATTAATTGTAAATTTGCTCAATTCATGGATATCCCATCAGCTATCCTACTCTCTCTATCAATCTCTCCCTCCGTTTCTCTCTCCCCGGGGCAAAGTCCAAGACGAGTATCTTTTACGCAAAATCTTCATGGCAAGTGTATCGCTTGTAAGGAATCCATATAATTTCTGGGATGATTTTGAGTAATATGATATTGAATGGAGCCTGATGTCTATGCCTGCCTGGTAGTGGACGATGAAAACTTTCCTTTCAATCGGAATGATTCTATTTTGGGTTTCATACCTACATGGATTTGAAATCACTTGAATAAAAACTGTGTCAATCATTTTAAATAGAGGTGCTATATAAAAGGTCAGGAAGTTCTAAATTCTTGATTTTATTCTGGGTTTTTTAAGCGGTGCTGTCTCCATGCTGTGTGTGATTTTGTTGGAAAATAAAAATGAAAATAGAAATAAAAATAAAATTATTATTTAATCTAAAACTTTTTGATTTGTTTTTAATTTTTCCAAAAATACAAATCAACGAAATGAATCCGATGATGGAAGAATAAAATTTCCGAAGCGCGTCGCTTATGATGGCACTACTAGTCAGCCCTTTAATTTTGTTTTTATGTTTAAATGGTTCTGAAAAATCATTATTAACCAAAATTCAGAGTTAAGTCGGATTCTTGTATAGTCGGCCCCCTATATTCCAGTAGTCAGCCACTAGAGTTCCTATCAATCCTATTCAATAGAACTTACCTATAGGGTACGTTGGGGTAAATGTGGACATTTTTTGCAGCATTTAGAGAATTAAAAAAATTTAAAGCTATTTGTTTCTTAACTTTTGAAAACTGATAATACATAATAAGTTACCAAATATTCTACTTAATTTGTGTTGGAAGACTTACATAATCCCAAAAACGATTTGGGGCAGTGTTTAAGTTTACCCCTGCCATGTTTACATGTTCCCCATAATTTTGAAAATTTTGAGGTAAAAGTGGACAACTAACTTCTGTTCCCTAGGATATTATCTATGGGGTTAAAGTAAACTGGCTTGAATTTAGTTTGAATTTTTACTTAAACAATTGAATGCAGCAGTGTTTACATTTACCCCTTATAATGCATATTACTTATTGAAAAAGAATTGGAAAAAGTCCTTAATACTTTTTTAAATAGAAACAAATGGATTTTTACTTAAGAAATTATTTTATTTAATCACAACTTTTTATCAGGAACAAAATGCAGGTACCTAGGTAGCAGAGTTGTAAAAGACTGCAGTACTTTGGTAATGCAGTCAGTTCAGTCGCAGTTAATTAACTTAACAATTAACAAGGTGATATGTACATACAAGTAAATGCTTTTACTACTGACATAGTTATTTTGTTTAATATGTATACATTAAAATACAATAAAATGCTTAAATATAGGATATTTAATTTGTGCCTTAGCACTTAATTTTTTTGTATAAATTTTATTCCACATTATAAAAAGTAGTACCTAAGTATTTTTTTTATTAAATTTTTTTCAAAGTTGCAAATAGCCTTGTGCACATCAACCAAGTATGGTGTCAGGTAAATAAGAAGCGATTTCAATAACTATCGAATTGAAACGACGAACTTTTACCATAAGTTTTTTATTCAAGGAAATACGTTTATCCTTTCATCTTTTTTCCTATTAACAAATTGGAGACTGTTTAATTGTATTTACCGTTTATAGTTAAATGACACAGATTTTAATCGAAGGTCGAAAGGGATTGTTGTGGAATGCGTTTCGTGTAAAGCATAACAGCGGATGTGTGGTCTACCAAACACCGAAGCTTTTTTGGGTACACATGTCATTGGCTGAATGAGACATTTGAAAGGAAGTCAGTTGCCCTTGCTTGCAGACGTTTTTCGGGGTCCGAATCAACGACATGATTCACGAAATTCATGCCAAATTTGGATTGAATTCCCAAAACGTAGTTGCAACAGTAACGGACAATGGGTCGAATTTCGTAAAGGCATTTAAGGAGTTTGGTTACGAAAATAGTACCTGCAGTGATGAAGAAGATACTGATGATGTTGAGATTGACGATGAAGCTGCATCTCTGAATTGTTGCATCGAAGTATATGAAAATAGTCTTCCAAAACACATCAAATGCGCAATACATAAGTACTCTAAATATTCATGCCTCGTCGGATTTTTCAAGAATTATCAAACAACATCATCAGAACTTCGCTAAACACCAAAATATAAGTGAAATCTTTATATAAAAATACATGCTCCCGTAGGTACCTACAGAACTAACAAATACAATATTTAAGTATTTTTTACTTAGGGTAGAGTCGGCACCCTCCGACAGTGGGGCACCTCCGACAGTCATTATTATCTCTGTGTGTAAACCTTTAAAAAATCTGTAATAAATTGTGAACGTGCCCTTAGAAATATCAAGCATATGTCAAAAAGTTCAGCAGTCTAGCTTCAAATCCCGCCAGAGTAGGATGTAAAATTTATTTGCAGTGCGGTTGATATAATTTTCAGGCTATGTTCTTAAGATTTTTATATTCTTATTTTTAATGTTTTCTTGAAAAGAAGTTGTTTTTGAAATACAATATTAAGTATTTATTTATATTTTAATACTTATTTTCAAATATTCTGCTTTGCTAAAAAATTAAAAAAAGAAAAGTAGAAAAACACCTAGTGGGGCACCTCCGACAGTTTAAGCCGGGGCACAGACTGTTGGAGCTACCCCTTCTTTGTTTATTCATCTGAAAAATTGCTAAACGCGCAAAATATTTATCGATAACTATAGATAATGGTCCGCGTTTATGAAAAAAAAGCACAAAGACCTCTTGTGGACGAAGAAGCTATGAAAAAGGCCCTTACAGATGTCATAAACAAGGTGGAATCACACAGTTCAGCAGCGGCAAAATATGGCGTGAAAGGACTACCCTTATAACTCGTCTTAGGAAGGGAAAGCTCCCACATCCGGCTGATGATTCCGGCCAAGAACAAAGTGATACCGAAATCTTTCCATATCAGTGTAAATATACCTCTCGCCAAGTGTTTACAGCTAAACAAGAGCAGGATCTAGCAAGTTATTTTAAGATGAGTCATCCTATACGGTCGCCGAAAGCGATCGATCTACTGGAGAAATATTCCAGGAATATGACAGTGCAATAAGCGATGACTTTTATAACGATGAAAATTGCTCTTCTAGTAACTTTCTTTTGTGTGACGATGATATCTTAAATGAAGGAGATTTTATTTTGGTCAAGTTCTTTGACAAAAAAGATATATTTTTTGTTGGTGAAATAGTAGAAGTCCAAGGTCACAATTCATTTACTGTGTCCTTTCTGCGAAAAATGACAAACTCCTGGACTTTCATCAATCCAAATGTCCCAGACTTAAGCATAACTTTAAGGAGCGATATTTATGCTAAAATGCCGATGCCGACGCATCCTCCGGGAACATCAAGGTCCCAAAGGAAGAGTATCTTCAACATCGATTTGAGAAACTTAAATGTTCGTTAGAGACTGATTTAATCAATGTGATCCCATGTTTTTTTTTATGAATTTATTTTTTGTTATTATTTTAGGTAGGTACCTACCTACATACTTATCTACTTATTTATTTTTCGTTAAAACTTTTTTTTTAAATACAAATAATAAAAAGAAATTAATTGGATTCTTATAACATAATATACGGATTTTTGCTACTAACGTTGGCAACAATTAGGACAAAGTTACGGAAGTTGCAGTTAAATAACACTTTGAGGATTATTCCCATTGAAGTAGTGACCAAATTTTGAACTGTCACTAAAAATCAATGATGCCATTATTGCGTCCGTGCTATGTCCCTCTGTGAAGCTGAGGTGGATTTCTGCTTTAAATCCGAATTTAAAAGATTTAAAGATTTGCGAAATAAGCTCTATGGTACGATCTAAGACCAACAATTTCCTCTCAAAACCAATTGCAAAACAAAAAACTTCGACAGCAGCTGAAAGCTCGTAGTTTGATTTTTTCGTGTCAGGTAACTTTTTGAATTTTAGTTTTGCTTTAAAAGCAATAATACATTTATAAAACTTACAGGTGATGCAGAAAATGGTACATCCAATAACATGGCTGATGGCGAAAATGAGGATTTTGATATTTACTTAGCAAAACAATCAACATCAGTAGAAAGTCTGAACAAATACCCAAATCTAAAAAAAGCGTTACTTAAATATAATACGCCCGTACCATCTTCAGCGGCTGTAGAACGCCTTTTTTCAATTGCGGTATTATTAAATACTCCTAGGCGAGGAGCACTTTCAGACACAAATTTTCAAAAACTGCTGCTTCTGAAGGTTAACTCCTCTTTTGTTTAAGTTAAAGAAAAATTTAGAAATTTTTCATTTATTTGTTTTTCTATGAATAAATTTTTTTTATGTTTTATTTTTTTTTTATGTTTTATTGTTAATGTTTTTGTTTTAATTGTTTTATTTGTATGTATTGTATATACTTTACATTGTGCCATCTGAAATTCCCACTAAAATGTTATTATTCAAACCAATAAATCTTGCAAACATTTTTGTAAACAATTTTTTTCTTTTTATTTCATCGTATTCTCTTATGAATATTAGTCTGAAGTTGTTGCATCATGCCTTAAGTCAACAGAATTTACTTAAAGATAAACATAATAATATGTAACACTGAAGTACTGATGAGTGCGGTTATACTTAAGGTTTATTATTGATTCATTAAAATGTGATGTAGTTGCATTGTATTGTATCGTGCAACAATGCATTATGAAACATGAAACATGCCACATGCAACATGCAACATGCCACATTCAACGTGCAACATGCAACATGCCACATGCATCATGCAACATGCACCATGCATCATGAAACATGCAACATGCCACATGCAACATGCAACATGCCACATGCATCATGCAACATACACCATGCATCATGCACCATGCAACATGCAACATGCCACATGCATCATGCCACATGCAACACGCAACATATGTACATCATGCAACATGCCACATGAAACATGCAACATGCATCATTCAACGTGCAAAATACAACATGCCACATGCAACATACAACATGTAACACATCATTCAACATGCATCATGTAACATACAACATGCCCCATGTCCGATGCCACATGCCACACAATGCCACTCAATGCCTTTTGCAACATGCTACAGACAAAGTACCACAACATGTACTTTTATAAGTACAAGTATTAAGTACTTTAGTCAAAAGACTAAAAAAAAAGTTAATTAACTTACAGTTAATTAACTGCAGTTAAAAGACTTATTGACTAAAACCAAAACCAGGCCAGTTCTTTAACTTTCATCTGACTAAAAAGACTAAGACCAGTTAAAAAGTACTGCAGTTAATTAACTTTTAGTCAATTAACTGCTTTTATTAACTGCACACTTAAAATTTTAGTACTGACTGCGACTGCCCGGATTACAGTTAAAGTCTTTTTGTAAGTTAAAGTACTGAAAGAAATTAGTCTTTTTAGTCCATTAACTGCAGTACCCAAAAGACTGCAGTCTTTACAACTCTAGGTAGGCAGTTATTAAGAAAAAAAACTGAGTTTTCACTGTTCATGTTTCTTACACGTTAACGGGTTTCTTAAATTTGTAATAAATACGTTCTTTTGAAATAGTTAAAGTTGGATTTGGTAGCATTCAGATTATGTTTTCCAATAGAACATTCCTTTTTTCAGTCGGAATAAATACGAATGTCGTTTTTGTTGTGTCCGTACATTTTGAGAGCACCACTTCAATTTCGTTGCTTTCTTTAGTAGACTCTATAACACATACATTTTTGAATTTTAAGGACAATCTGGTATTGAATCAGGAGAAACTGGCCTTGTACAAGGGTTTTGGGTCATCGTCTTCCTCTAACCCCTCATTCCAAGGGCTGTCTTCATCATATTCGATGTTTTTCTCGTTTTCTGAATCATCAGAACTCGAACTGACGTGTCTTTTTTTATTGTAGGCCGCTGGTTTTTAACGGCAATTTTCCTCTTAGGATTACGTTTAGGTGTTTGTTTGATTTTTTTTAAATTGTCTGCTTTAAGTCGGTTAAAAACACTGTCCGAAGTAAGTACCTCACCATAAAGTCATTTGCTTAAGTCGTGGAATTGTTTTTTTCTCTCTGAACTGACTGTGGTTCATTTAATTGTAATGGAAAATTTGGTGGTAAAAAAAGGTGCTGATTGATGCTTCAGGTAAAACCTCTTCCACAACAGGCTGCTGTTCATTTATTGTTTCCATTGAATTAGCCATGCGGGTATCATTTTCATAGATGCCTTTATCTTCTTTAGTTACTTCTCTGTACACAATATTATTTGAACCTATAATTACGAAATATATAAAAAAAATTTACAGCTTCGTTATCAGTGCATCAATTATTAGTTTCAAATGCCTTTCCTTCAGATTCATCAGCTTGTTCCTGCGTAATCATTTAATCAGAATTAAAACTGGATGAGAATTCTACTACATATTTCCCACTCTCCGAACTTATAAAACGCAATAGTAATGCGGTTTAAACTTACTGATCGTAAAGGGCTGACATAAAAATACATGTCTTCTATATTCAGCCGCCCCATATACCTAAACGTTTACTGGCGGCTGACTACTGAAAGTACATTTAATTTTTGGCTTTTTATTTCGCCAATCGAAAGAGAACAAAATTTCCATTCATACTGCATACTCAGTGAATAAAAAAAAAAGTTGGTTTCAGTAGTCAGCCTAGGGGAGGGGGGGATGACCTTAGGAGAATTGACAAAACTTTGCCTTCTAAGGTCAGCCCCCTTGTAAATATTTAACAGCTATTTTTTTTTACATATTTTAATTGAAAACGACTAAAATTAACAATAAAAAACATAAAAAATTTCATGTAATCTACTTACCTTCAATATTTTAATAGTTACAACTTATTACGCAGCATTCGTTTACTATTTTTTGTTTTACTCAAAACCGCACCACTCACAAAATTTTGAAGCAAATAGGAATTTTTATAAAGAAAACCTGCACGTTCACGTGCGCAGATTCTTGCACACAGCCAGAAGAACAACTAAGCTTTTAGAAAAAAAAATATTTGGAGGGTAAACCAAAGCCGTTACTATTACGGTCAATTTTATAACGAAGTGGCTGACTACTAGAGAGGGCTGACCTCACACGACATCACCCTATAAAATTTAAATAAATCAATGTTGTGACACTTTTTTTAAATAAATAAAAGAAATTAAAAATGTTTAAGATTAAATAATAACTTTATTTTTATTTTAGGTAGTTGTTAGATGACAAAACAAATTTAAACAATCAACCGCAATCAACAATCAACAATCAATCCCCAAAAATCCATCAAATTATCACTTGAAGTCAAATGAGAACTGCTGTTTTCTTAATTTTATCAAAGTTTATGGCTCCTTCTCCTTGAAATACGCAAGCAAAAATTATGTAAGGGTACACAAATTTGTAGGTAATTCTATTTTCTATAAGACTGATTGACTCCGAATCTGAAGGTGAGATGAATGTTAAACCTGAATCTGAATATGAAGCCGAATATTAAATCCAAATCTTAAATCCTAAATCTGAATTTTAAATCTAATACTACGTTTTCACCAAGCGCTAAACCGAGATTTAAGTGGATTTAACATAAATCCTCTTCAAATCTCGAAGATTTACCATACAAATTTTAATCTCCTCAAATGAAGATTTAAAATAAATCTCATTGAAATCTTCTTGCAATCAAGAACTTTTCAAAATAAACAGATCTAATTTTGTGGAACGCACCCATTTTTTCCATTGAAAATGAAAAAAAAAAAATATGTCAAATACTTTTCATTTGAATTTGAATCGCTGTCTAAATAAAAATGTAAGTATTTACAATATATTTCATATATTTATAATATATTTTACTATACAAAATAAATTCCAGATAATGGAACCAAAACAAAAAAAGCAAAGAAAAAGCTGGACACTGGAGGATGAGGAGCTGCTCATTGAGTTGTGGGCCGATAAGTTGTCGGAATTGAGAGGGCAACGGAAGAACAATCATGTGTACAAAGAGATGTCTTTCATAATGGGAGGAGTGTATACTCCAGAAGAAATTAAAGTAAAACTACACAATTTGACCAACCGCTACAGGTAAATATCTTTATTCTTTTTTATGAAGATACTTTTATTGCTTTCAATGTGAATATGCATTTTGAACATCTCTTGTTTTACAGAAAAGAAAAGAAAAAAATGGGACCTTCTGGAGGGTCGCCCTCAGAATGGATACTATTTTTCAGGGTGCACGCTGTCCTTGGAAATCTGAAAATTAATAATCTGGAAGAGATTGTTGAAGACAGCATAATGGGTAACATACAGTAAATTGTTTCTTAAAAGTTATATTTGTTTAAATAGTTATAATTTCAGAACCATTTTCGTTTGCACTTTCGCCAACGTCATCGCCATCTCGAATAGAAGCAACTCCGACTTCTGAGGTTGACCACTCGGTTCCCAGCTCGGATGAACCTACCACGTCTACTCCAGCATGTTCGACAGCTACGAAGAAAAGAAAAAGGACAAAAAATAGAGAAGAACTCGAAAAATTTGATGAAATTATAAGTGAAAATTTAAAAATAATAAAGGATGCAGATGACCGTATGATAAAGGTTGAAGAAAGAAGAAATGATATCCTTGAAAGGATAGCACTTTCTTGTGAGACTGTGCAGAAGGAAATTTTTAATCTTTTGCATGAAAAAAACAATTAATCCTAACAAACCATTTTTTTTCAGTTACTTTTGTGAATTTTTTTTTAGTTCATACATATCTGTACCTATGTACCTGTGAAATGTGTTCCTATTTTTTGTTTTTGTTGTTTTTTTAGTTAATTTTATGAAATGTTATTTGTTTTTTTTTATATACCAGTGATATCTATGTATGAAATTTGAATGAATGAAATAAAATATGTATTGTGATCTCATAATGAAATCTTTGATTTATCTGGAATTTTAGGATTTCGCCATCAAAAGTATTTAGGCAAAAGTAGTGAAAGAAGCAGCAAAGTGAAGAAAAGGAAAAAACATCATATGTATTATGTAAGCACATCTGGAATGTATAAGTTTTTACTTACATAAATAGGCAGTTATTGCATTCCTTATATTTACTGCTGTTGGGTTGGTGTCGCCTATATGGGAAACAAGTTCAGGTGGCTGTTCTCTGGCTGGATTTTCTGTGGAATGCTGCATCCAACTATTATTTATTTCATCATTGTGCACATTTAAAAAATTGTGCATCACGCAACAAGATTTTATAATTAGGTTCGTGTTTTCGATGTGGTTGTCCAGCCCTTTTCCAATCCTTCGAAACCTAGCTTTTAAATGCCCGAAGGCATTTTCAACTACTCTTCGACTCTTTGACAAGTAATAATTATAATTTTTTTCAATTGGTGTCAAAGCAGTACTATACGGATATGGTTTCATAAGTATATCCGAAAATCTGAAAGCCGAATCTCCAATTAGCACGACTGGAACATTAACGTTACATAGGTTCTTCGACATTCTTTTTAGTATGGGATTCTGATGTTGTTTTTTTAGAAGAGAGTTTTCAAATAGTTGCGAGTCATTGCACCGGCCAGGGCTACCCACGTTAATATAAAGAAATCTATATCTGAATTCATTGAAATTAATTAATAAATTCTCGTTAGAATTTTATATTTTATATATTTACCTAAAATCAACAACAGCTAGCAGGACTGTGGAATACCAACCTTTATAATTAAAGTAATCGGTGGCATCTTCAGCAGAGGGTCGTACCTCTATATGACAACCATCTGAAAAATGTTTTTAACTTATGTCACAAATATTCACTTTTAGGTATTGCTCGTATTGTTGTGTAAAACGTTTTCACTTTTGTACCTACCTATTGCTCCAAAACATTGTGGAAAACCCAATTTTGCAAAACCATCTACATTTTCCTTTATGATTTCTGCTGTAAGTGGGTATGCAGACAAATAGATTGGAGGGAGCACATTCCAGACCTCTTCGCAAAATTCTAGCAAAATATTACAAACCGTACATTTTCCCACTCCGAAAAGATTTGCAATGCTTCGGTACTCTGCTGAAGACCCAAGTGCATATAAGGCAATTGCCACTCTCTTCTCAAGCGGGATAGATTTCCTATAATTCGTATCTTTTTTTTTTAAGTTTTGAAGATGGGAACATAAAATCTTAAAATTAATTCGAGACATTCTAAAATTTTCCCTGAAAAATTCGTCATCATTTCTCACTACATCTTCTTCCCAAAAGTTGCTTGTACGTACCTGCAAAATTGATAATTTAGGTATATAAGTAATGGATTTTTGGGTAGTTCTACATACCTTAACCCAAACTTTTCTCTTATATTGTTTTTTTAACAATTTGTTTTGTAATAAAAGTTTTTTTTTTCTGGCTACCAAAATGTTTATTAAGCACAACTGGCGTTTTTTTCTATAATTGTGGATTCTTCTATTCAATGTGCTAACTATCACTCTCATGTTGTTTTGAAGAATCAAATGTTGTGATAACAATAGATTTAACTTTCTTACACTCATTTTTTAAAAAGATTTTATTGAAAATTAAGCATTTATTGCTAAAAAATTGTTCTTTTTTCAGCTTGCTTTGCGTTTTCCAAAAAAAAATTTGTTTATTTTGTCTCTTGTCAAATTGAAATTGAATGACATTTCAGACTGAAAACGTCAAATTAATCTCCTTGTCTTTGGTGAAAACACTTCAAGATTAATTGCAAATCTCCTACCTTAAATCCAGGATTATCGCTTGGTGAAAACGTAGTATAAATATGAATCTTCATTCTTAATCTTGAATCTAAATACATTTGTAGCTGAATCTTGAATCCGCTTCTTGAACCTGATATCTGAATTTTGATTCGCATCATGACTCTAAATCTGAATATTAATTCTTGAACCTGAATTCGAGAATATTGAATCTTGAAGCTCGGATCCTGAATTTGAATCTTCAATTTGAATCATTATTCTGAATATAGTTTTTTAAAAATATAAATCTAGAATCTAAATTAAAATGTGAATCTTGAATTTGAAAGAATTCTTGAATATGAATAGGGCCGACCACGAGACGAGACCGAGAAGTTGAAAAATGCTTGAAGGAAGAGTCAAACATAGCTTTTTATTAGATTTTTCTAGTTTTTCTTTGAGTGAGAATTATTGGTATCACTAAAATATAAACATTGCATATAAGATTGAAAGTGAATTAAAAAATATCTTGAGGGCTCACAAAGCGTTTTAGTGTGGGGTGAAAAATAATTTGTTCTTATTGATCTTAGGAGTGAGAATAGACAGATCAAAAACACTCCTTCGAAAAGGAAACGCCTCGAGGACGTTCCTTTTATCCCTTTGTGACACTTGATGTATAGGTTGTGGAGGGAAAATGGATACCGTAGGTATTAGTCCGAAATACATATGCTCTGATCCATTCACTTCTATTCCAGCCAGCTATATTTGAATGGAACAGTGCTTACTAAGTGCGAAAAGTTTAAATGTCTTGTGCGCAGCGTAGTTAAAGTGGAGTTAAAACTCGGCAATCTTCTGAGATCGAAGTTGAAAGACAGGCTCTACGCCAGTGCCGTAGCGTAGGATTGCTCCGCCAGGATTGCCAGGCTTGCTTCCAAATCTTGCAAAGAATTTTTTAAATTCTAATCACTATAGTAATTCAAAATATATACTTGATTTCTATGGGTGGTTTCTGTTTGTCAAATATCTTATTTTTTATTTGCAGAATTTTTGAACACGAAATTAAGTGCGTATGTATTCGCACACTTATAATAATTGTTATTATACCAACCTTTTTCAATTTCTTTTAATACAATTATGTATTGAATCTGCAACACTTTTTTCAGAATTTGGGTTTAGAGTTTAGATACAAAGCGTTTTTATATTTCACAAAAGTGCTGATGTCATAAAATCTAAATAAATACCCACCTGATGGATAAAACTTTAATAATAATAAAGGAATTGACATTTTTGTCACTATGTCTTCTTCAAGGTAGATTTCGTACAATTCATGATTGTATACCGTCTCCGCAATCGTCCTTAAGCAATTCTCCGAAAGACTTTTCTCTCGAACGCGGCTAAGAGGTCGGAGTGTCTTTTGCTAAGCATCCAAGTCTCAGATCCATACGTGAGTACTGGCAGGACCATGGTCCTGCTATTTTACACTTACTTTGTGTAAAATAGCCTTTAAAAGAAATTTTCAAATTATGTATAATTTGGACTATCTGTGCTTACCACCCAGAAATGACACACAAACTTTTTATGAAAAGACTAAATAAAAATTCTCTCAATGCCAATGCAACAAACTAAATTACTTACAAATAAAGGACCTTTTTTGAAGACTGTAAATAGTAGGTACAGCTATGGGGTGACCAATTTCATTTCTTTGAAAATAAAGACATAATAGTGATAAATTTCTTTTTTTTTTTTGAAAATAAACCTGTAATACAGAATTTTTTAGGACAGATTCAAACTCGGTGAATCAAAAACATTAAATAAAAATATTCGTCTTTTAAATCAAAAAAAAAATTAAAATAATGATATCAGTTGCTACAGAATGCCAAAACTTAACCCCAGAAATTGAACATGATATCATGTTCAACAATAAAATAATAAATATCATTGTTTATGATCAACGATTGACACCAAACCAAATTATTTACAAAACTAAGAGACCACTTGAGCATCGGAATACATCGATTTTCGGTTCATATTTCAAACCTCGTACACATCACATCAGAGGCAAGATGACGAGGTGACTTACACCGGCCAGCATCACCAGAAGTTCAGACTTTATTTTACCATCAAATCGTCAAGACATAAAAATAATAAAGTTTCAATAAATAATTTTTAAAAAACAATTTTTGAATTTTTTACTAACAAAATTTATATAATTATATAATTGAATAGTGAATTGCGACAGCTATTGTTCAATCAAATTGATGCCACACACCATGAAGATCATTGATCGCGTATTGGAAAATATACAACTGTCTACCCAGCGAGGGGTTGTTTTGAGTAAATCAAGGCAACCTAGAAAAATATAGGGATTCCTCAAAAGATTTGAGTTTTGAAACGAGGGTTTCCGGCAGTCTACGTGAAAATGATCAGAGGAGTTTCAAATTAGGGTAGGTGGCACCTGGGAAGCCCCTTGAGTTCTTTACTCTTTACATACATACAGTTCTTGACTTTCTGCTTGAGGATAAGCTAAAGAATCCCAAAGTTAATTATATCAGAGCACTTACATGACATGGGTGGATATTTTGAAGGGAAATGAATACCGCATTAAAGCGAAAGAGACCGAATACTTATGTAAAGTGCGAAAAGTTTAAATATCTTGGCCCTGTAATTAATAATGAAGAATCTCTTGATGACGACATGAAACATGAGAGTAGGAGTAACAAAGCGTGATCGAATAAGAAGCGAATAAACCCGAAGAAGCACGTCAAAAATACCATCTTGGACAAAATACAACATGACCAACTTAGCAGGTAATGTCAAATGATGTGAGAACCCAGTTTAAAAAGCAGTGAAATATGACTTTCCAACATAATCGCTTAAGAAAGGCAGACCCACAAACTCCTGGATCGAACAAATGCATCGACTCTTGCATTTAGTTGGCCTTAGACATATAACGATCCAAAACAGGATCGTTTTGTGGAGCACAATAAAGTGAAGCAGTGGAGTGGGAAACTTGTAGTCCGAGTCTCCGAGACCGGAGGCTGGGACTGGGCCATGATCACCGTCAGTTAAAGTAAACAAAAAAAAATACATAATTATATCAATGGGCGCATTCACTAATCTAGTTTCTACGTAGTCAAGCGATTCTGATTGGGTAATTTTAACTACAAAAGTAGTTGACATTTCCCCTCCGACGTAGTGTAAAATTTTCAGCTAAAAAGTTAGTTGGCACTGATTTTGACGTTTCACAATCAGCTGTTGAAAAAATATAAATTTACAAAAGATTCTGCAAAATGAAACTTACAGTTCAATATTTAGGAATAGATTATGAGATAGAGGCAGCTGAAGAAATCTGCAATCAAATCTTAGCAGGTAATGTTTTTCAAGTGCAATAAACAAAACAATTCTTTTAACAATTTTGTTTCAGATCTAGTGTATGCCGCAGCATTTATGGAACAAAATTTGAGGGCACAAAATGCAGAACATACAGAGGAAGGTAAATTTGAGTTATTTTGAGTAATCTTAAAATATTTCAATGCAATAGTAAGCTTTAAAATATATTTAACAATATTATTACAGATTCAGTGTCTACTGCAGCAAATATCGATGTTCCACCAGAAAATACAGGCTGTATAGAGAAAGGTAAAATTAAATTGTCTCTATTTAAAAAAAGAATACCCTATTCATAAAGATTTTATTTTTTAGAATCTTCTTGGGAGCACCGCACCGTTCTTCTGTTCCTAGAACATTGTAGCCAACATAAAAACGACCTTAGAAACCCAAAAATCAGGCGCAGGACGGTGTTCTTCAAAATTAAGGAGGCGATGAAGGGTGAAGGGTACAACTTTAAAGAGAGCTCGCTGGAGAAGAAGCTGGCTAATTTAAAGATCCGATATAACCGCATCCTAGATAACAACAAAAAAACTTCCACAGGTCGGGGGCGCATGTCCTGGCCCTACTTCGAACAAATGTGCCTCATCTACGAAGACGAAGTTAATGTCAGGGATGCGCCTACAGTGAGCTCTTTGAACCCTTCGTCGCTGTGTGCTCCCTCGGATTGCACTCCCTCTACCTCCAAACAAGCAACCCATAGGTCGAAATTACTTGCACTGGAGGAGGAAAAGATAGAAATCGCACGAGGGGTGCTGCAAGAATTAAAGGAACTGCGAGTTCTTAAACAAAAAAAGTTAGAATTTGAAATTCTAAAGTACCAAGAGGAAAAAGAAAATAGAACAAGTAAGTTAATATAATGTTAAAATATATTCTGCTAATATCATTTTATTTTTAAGATAACTGAGAAGAACTTGCAGTATCCTTGATGGAGAGTTATCGTGTGTTTTTTTTATTTTTTTGTAATGAATTCTGTAATATTTTTTTTTCAAACTGTGATGAAATACTTTTTTTTAAATGAATTGTTTTTTTTTTTTGTTTAGTAATAAGTGTGTTATTTTTATTTTTAAGTATGTTAATTATGAGTTAGGTTTAGATTAGTTTATAAGTTTAGTAATAAGATGAAGACAAACGAAAGTTCCTTTTTTTGTGAAAAAAACCAAAGTACAAATAAAAAATTTTATTGAAAAAAGTATTTTATTTTTAAAAATTGTTCAACAAGAAGTTTCTTTTTCTAGCAGAGCTGCTTCTTTCTTGGGTTTCCATGTTATGACTTGAATTTGGATCATTTCTCAGATCGTCATCATTTTCAGATTCGATGTCAGAAAAATTTCCAGATTCATTAAATAAATGAATGTGGTTGTGCAAAATGCAACTAGATGTTACAATTTTATTGGCCAGCATAGGACTTGAAACATCCAAATATTTCAATCGTCGAAATCGGCCTTTGAGAAAACCAAAAGTTCGCTCTATGGTTATTCTGGCACTGCTTAGGCGTGTATTAAAATTGATTTGCTTCTCGAGAAGGTGTCCATTGTCACGGAAGGGAGTTATTAGGTTTTGACCTAGATGGTAGGCAGCATCTCCTAAAAGATGGTAGTCGGCAGGCAGCAATTGAGTCAATTGATCAGAGAGAGGACTATTTCTAAAAACTCTAGCATCATGTAGTCGACCAGGAGCGCCTACATAAATATCGATGAAAACAGCTCGATGGTCACAAACTCCTGTTAAAGAAATTAATATGTAAATATATATGTTGAAATTAATATATATTAAGTGTACCTTGTAAAATAATCGAATGCGTATTTTTTCTGTTGTAGTAGTCTATAGGGTTCTTGACCGGCTGTTTGATTTGAATGTGACACCCATCTATCGCACCAACGATTCCGGGAATATAACCTCCTGATTTTTCTCGAAATACCTTCATTAGAATATTTTTGTATGTGTTATTTCAAAATGATGAACTGAATTTGTCAAACATTTTATGTACACATACCCGGGATATATCATTATATTGTCTTATTGATGGCCACTTAATGTATTGAGCCAAAAGGGAACACAACAAATCCAGAATCTCACAAAATGATTTGTGTGCTGAACTTGGTGCTAAATTGAAACGATCACCAGAGGACAAAAAACTCTCTTGCTTGCTTAAAATCCAAATAGTATACAAAAGTTTTTTTTCCAACTGATGAACACACTTGAGATTTCCAATCTTTGTCATAAGATCCTTTAAAGAACTAATTAATAACATAATTTTATAAACAGAGAAAAATTACCGAAAAACAACTTCGACTCATTCGAAAATGGCACCGGAATTCTTCTAAACTGTAATCTGGAATTACTACTTCATAATAGTTCGTATTCCTTACGCGATCTTCTTTAATGTTTCCTTGAAATTGGTCAGATAAAGAACATATTTGGCAGATAAATTAATTATGTTAAATTGACCACAATTAAACTATTTTACATACCTATGACTTCATCTTCTTCCGAATCGCTCATATGTATCTAATTTTTTTTATTTGTTTTTATTTAATTTAAAAATATTGTGTAAAATTCTCAAAACTTCCCAAATGTTTCCGATTTTGCGTTTGTTTACTTTTGCATCTGTCATTAATATGACAGCTCAGAATTGACTAGCTTTGTAGTGAAGTTTTGCATTCACAAATCTAGTGAATGCGCCCAATTTAAGCGAAAAAGAAGCTAGTATTGGGTAGAAGAGAAGAGAGTTATTCTATTTTCCATTTGGAGTTTTTGTATCAAAGCTTTTTTTTTTTGTTTTCCAGAGAACTGTAATTATTTTAATATAAATACATAAAAAAGAGTCAAAAAGGTCCAGTCTCACCCAATCATGAGGGATTTGGTACCTAGGTCGTATAACGTATTAAAAACACCTTAAATTTTGTTTCACAATCAAATGTCAAAGGCAACAACAACAAAGCATATTGGGAGATTTATCGGGCATCGACTATGCCCGGATAGAGATGGCTTATGATTGTTATCGATAGTAGGATAGATAGGAGGCACTGTTTACTTGAAAATATCGAAAAATCAACTTGGATTCACCAAGAGCTAAATCGCGATTTAATGGAGTTTTCCATGGGTAGGTAATTCAGATTTCGATCAAAAATTTGATTTTTTTTCGTGGCCCATGGAATACAATTGGAATTGATTTTTTTTTTGTCATTGTATTGGTGTAACTTCGTGTACGTGTAAACGTATATTTATTTACAAAATCGTTTACAAAATCTGGAACCCGATTTTGTTTTCTTTTTGAAATAGAATTTTCATCACATCAAAAAAATTTTCATCGCTGGTTTTTTTTCAGAAGAAGAAGTTGATGAATCTACCAATTCATTAAAAATTGCTTCCATTTTTTGTAAAATTTATTTGTTTAATAGATGAATACTCAAACAAAACCAAAACAAATTACAAATAAAAATAAAAACTTGTATCTGTCAAGCTAACAGCTGCAAGTTGTATTAGTATTAGTGCAAAGAGGGGTAAATCTGCCGAAAAATCCAGATCTGCAGATTTGATCTTAGATCAAAAATAAATCAATTTATTTTGCCCCATGGAATGCAAAAACAGGGGAAATTTGATTTTTGACTGATCTGGATCAAAAATAAATTGATTTATTTTGCCCATGGAAAACCCCATAAGTAGATTATCCATAAATCTTGTACAAATCTCGAATATTTACCATATTAATAAATTTTAAGATTTCAAGGAGATTTCAAATAAATCTTGTATAAATCTTCATGGACAAATAATTTCGAAAACCGAACATCCCCATTGTATATAAATTTGCATAGTACTCTCATAAACACGTTCCAAACGTTGTGTGATGTGGTCGTTTGAGGGCGCACTTGTATATACGAGCACACAGAAACAGCAACCAAAAAATTAGTAAGTGATGTGAACGCTAGGTGGCCGACGTGTGGAACGTGTTCATGAGAGTACTATGCAAATTTATATACAATGACATCCCTAAATTCATATTCTCTTTGTGTTGTGGAACGTATTCCACTATTTTTTTTGCTCTGTTTGACACAGATGGAACCCTCTATCTCACTCACTTCATAAGAAATAAGAGAACGCCATATGAATTTTCGTTTTCAAGGAAGCTGTCAAATTTAATCATATTTGAATCTTTTTAATGTGGTGGAAACACTTCAAAAGATTTACTAATCCTCAACGAGATTAACCTTTGGTGAAAACGTAGTATTAGTTTATATTTATAATTTAATTATGTTTGTTAGGTAGTTTGTGAGGTTGTTGGTACCTGTTTTCATTGTTTTCTTTTTTTCTTATTAATAATTAAAAATAATATTTTAGAGTGGAACCCTAGTAACTTCACTTTTATTTTTACCATTTTGAATTATATGTATATTTCTAAAAATGGTAGGGTTTACGGTAAAACATTTCAAGACCAAAATTAAAAAAGGTGCAAATGGTCACTTGGAATATATTATTGTGCCTATACTTATCTTCCCACTCCATACTACATCCAACAGAACGATATTAAAAGAATATTATTATTTGTTTGATGTTTGACTGAAAAATAAGCAAATAATTGGAATTGGATACCCATTCTCTTGATGCAACCGATTCTACATAGGACATAGCACACCACGTAAGTTGGTTGGCAGAAGGAATAGGAGCTCGAAAGTGGAATAAGGATCTCCTCCTGTGAATCGACAATCCCAAAAGGTTATCAACAAGAACCAAGGAGTGCGTCGGGCAAAACAGGAGAGTAGTACTTTCAGGAGCTAATACTATTTATAACAAAGTCAGAAGAGAAAGGCAACAACAAACTTCTTATATAAATACCCGAATGGTATTTATTTCTCATATTATGTGGAGGTAAGCTATGCTTTATGTTTATTTATATGAACAGAAGTGCCAAAGCTGTTATTACCTAACCATATTTTAAAGACGTTGTATTTTATATTTTGTATAGCTTTATATTTTTAGTGTATTAAATTCAACATGTCTGTTAAAATGTTAAACAGATTTCATTAATGTATTTTGTATTTATGTGAGCTTCATTTTTTTTGCAGCCAAAATTTGAGTATACATTCACTTCTTATTAGAGCGAGAAAATATTATTATTTCCACATACTTCTCAATTTTAAAGTTAAAAAAAAATTGTTTTATTTTTTTCATAACATCTATTACATGAATAAAAAAGAAAAATATGTAGGATATATTTATAAAATGAACAAGTACATGTTTTTCATTGATGCTAGATGGAACAATTCATAAATGAAGCAACGGTAAAGTAATCCAGAGTCCATAACCATACTAGAATATTTAAACTTGCGAAACAACACTTTGAAAGGACTAGAACAATTTTTTGTGGTCTCGACCGGCCGTCGCGACGGCTCCCGAACACAAAAAATACAATATGATCTAGAATTAAAAATTCATGTCATAAGATATTTTGCTGTAGATAGAATTCTGAATGCACAGTACAAATTTAAAATATTGAAGGTAATAATCTTCCGAATTTGCATTTTCGTAAATTCTGCGAATGTTTGTACGTTGTTATGGAATTTTGGTAACCAAAAATTAATTTGTTACAATCTGACACCTTACTTTTATCGTAAAAATTCGTGTTTTAAAGGAAGGTTAAAGTAACGTGAACATGAAAAAAACTTTCGGAATTTGTTAATACAATGACAAAAAAAACATTTAAAAGTGCCCGTTGTTTTTAAATCTTGAACAAAATAGTTTCATTCGGCGAATAAAGTGACATCTGCGAAGCTATGAAGTGTCAAACTCCATTGAAGGATGGCTACAATAACTATAGATTAAAAAACCTTCCACAAATCTGAAAGTCTTGCATCGAAAGCTTGTGGGATGATCGTAGGATCATGGATCTCTAGCAAATGACAAGAAGGATGAAGAAATTGTTGGATCGACGACAGAAAATTGTCAATATCTTGTTTTGGAAGTGTTGTGTCCGTTGACGGTGGAGCCGATAGAACTCGATATAAAGAGCCAAAACGGGGAAGCTAATGCTGCATTCAATAATCATAAAAACCAAGTAACGGTTTTTCCACTCCAATGTTGAATACGTGCCTCCTTATGGGCACTTGGAAAGTCATAGGCGTTTATTATTAGGATTATGTAAAAGTTCGTAATTAAATGTCTGAGCAACGTCTTGATTATTTTCTGACTAAACCGTATCTCAATTGATGATCAGTAGATAACCTATTTACTGTGTCATACGAAGACGTATAAGTGGCAGTGGATTGGCCATATGTTTCGAAACTTTAACGAATGCATAGCGAGTCAAGCGATGTTGGCAAAGGATATTCCTGATATAGAAACACTTGGCGAAGAAGTACGTAGAAGAAGCTATACAACTGGGAAGGAGTTGGGAAGAGCTAAATCTACATCTCTAAGAACCGTACACGACAGCGCGTAGGAGTAGGGGAAGCCCTATGCCCCGGCCGGCAGCAGGAGGAAACTAACGGACATACTAGATCTGATGACCTAAACAAGCTTTTTTAAAAATCGTAGACTTTATTTCATTCAACGGAAACTGTTTTCCTATAAAATGATTGCAGGAATATTCTTATTTAAAATATGGACGGCTTAAAGTAACAACTCCATTTTCGCCTTTCAGAAACAAAAATCAATAAATTTGTTTGATTTAAATCTATATTTTGATTATTCGATTATAAAGCTCTCTGAAAGACAAACTACTATACTCTGCAGTGACCTCTTGCTGTTCGATTAAGATTTATTATGTTTCCATTGCAACCCCGTTGAGATTATTTCACCATCGTCTTAACCAATTTCCTTTTAGTCCTTTTTGTTTGTAAATGCACAAAATAATTTAAGTTTGAATACGTGCGTTGAAACTTGAAAAGCTTTTTCCTAAAAAAAAAAAAAACAACAAAAAAATGACTTTGGGGAAGTGTGAGTATAATCACCCAACGCGGTAGGAGAAATAAACGAACCCATGCTTTAGAAGGGCGAAACAAATATTTCCGCTTCCATCCCAAAGAGAATGAGTGTGAAAAACAAACCGACCGACGCTGTGGCGGCAGCGGCGGCATTAAGTATGCCTTTGGATATAGAGCTATAGTGGCCATGGCCAAATACAGTTACAGTGAAGGTATTCTATTCTTCTAACGCAATTAATGTCAAAGTCTACTCGATTTCCCTTATGAAGCAGTCCAAACTACGGGTGGTAAATTAAAACAAACGGCCAACGCGTCCTGGAACATTTGTCAGTTGTCAAGCGTTCGAAGCGTAGTCCCCCTTCTCTCTCCCTCACTTTATTTAGAAGATGAAGAGGGTTACTTAACTTTCATCCAGTTCCATGTTATATTACACAGCCTTCTCCTCCCTTGTGTTCATCGCTCCCTGTCAGCCGAATCCGGATCATTCGCATGCCAGAGTGTTGGTGACGAGTAAACCAAATTAGTTTATCCTAAATGTTTGTTGCTGGAGCCTGGAGTTTCTATATGCGATGACCATCGACGACGACAACGACAATAAGGACAACGGACTGTCCCAGACCAAGTCCAACTAGTGTTTCGTGTTGGACGATGACCATGATGGATTTTTGTCCACTCGGAGTTTGTGCTATGCGACATTTTTGGATGTGTCAACAAAATTAACATGTTGACCTTACAAATGCCAATAAATAGGTAAACATGACGCTGTTGTGTGTTCTATTGTTACAGGACGTTTCGGTGGAATGACCTATTGAAATGTTGGCCACGTCAAAGGCATCTAGGATCTAGATGAAGAATCAATTTACATTGATCCAATAAATTATCATTTTATTTCACCCAATCAACTTATGAATCTGAAACTTAAATCTGAACCCTTATTATTTTTATGTAAAGAATCACCCACCCAACAAGATGGTTGGACGGCCAGGATACTGACAGAACAGATATTTATATTTATGGGAATGGGTTCTGGAATGTGAGTCAATTACGGAATCGTATCGCCTTTTTATTGTGAAAATGAAATACTAGTATGAAGTGCCCATTTGTCATAAGGAAATTCAACAGAAATAAAAAAATATGATTCGCTCTACAGCGTGTTGCTGTAAGAACCCAAAATAAGAAAATTCTGAATTTTTCAGCAAATCTTGGTATAAGTTATTCTGTGTTTAAATTTGTAGTTTTATTGGACCGCATGTTAAAAGAGTACAGAACCAATTATGTATGTAAAATAAACATTATTAGATTTTACCAATGTTACAGGAAAATTCTAGTATTTGATGGTAAATGCTATTTGTATTTGTATTTATTACTTATTATTTAGTCTTGCACAGTAAGATACAATATCTTTTAAGGTAGTACAAGCTTCAGTTTTACTATTGGTTTACATGAAATGAATGAATACTAAATTTTAAACAAGATGACTTGAAATAACCATAAATAAAAAGAAAAACTATTTCATACTAATTAATTAATGAAAAAGATTAAATAAATGGACTTTATTATAATACCTTATAAAACACCTTAAAGTACAATAGAAACAACAGTTAAAATCATCGGAGCCCCTCAAAATATTGTCTTAGTCTTATTTTAAACCGAGTAGTGCAGCCTATCATCCTTATAGTTTGAGGTAGGGAGTTCCACAACCGAACAGCGTGAACGAAAAATTGACGGCTTGAAACAAGATAAGAGTAGCGTATTGGCATCAGATCGCTACTTCGAGTAGAGCGTAGAAAAAGGATTCTGTTGTAAAGGTAAGTCGGTTGTCGTGTTTGCATGACATTGTGGAGCATTATTAATGTTCTAAACGATAATAAGTTATCAAGAGAAAAAACGTATATTTGTCTTGCATATGAGGAAATGTGAGCATATCTTCGCAAACCAAAAATATATCTTGTCACACTATTATAAGCAACATTAAGTTTCCTTCGGTTCTTGGAGTCGCAATTATTAAATAGTTCACACCCAAATAATAAAAGTGGAATAAGCAGCGTCTTAGCAAGTATCATTCTTGTTTTTATAGGAGTGATTCTTTGGGTGGTCCATAACATACGTAAGCCTCCGTATACTCTACGTGAGATAAGTTGTATATGATTTGTCCAAGTGAGTGTCTTATTGAATACTAATCCAAGATTCTTGGCTGAGTCCACAAACTGAATAGGATTATTATTGAGTAATATTGAAGAAAAGCAGGATGTGTCTGTAGAGTCTTTTGAAATGACTAAGCATTTTGATTTAGAAGGATTTAAACAAAGGCCGTTTGATCGAGACCAGACCAATATTTTACTTAGATCTTCGTTTATCTCCCAAATACCATTTTCAGTCAACCCAAGCGGACAACTGTACCTGAGCTGTACATCATCGGCATACATATGTATGGATGAGTTAAAGTTTAAAGACGGGAGCTCGTTAACATACATAGTAAAAAGTAAGGGGCCCAAAATAGATCCTTGGGGAACACCTCGGGTTAGGGGAAGAAAACTTGAAGTTTGGTTGTTATCAATTACTGCTTGGTGCCTGGAAGTAAGATATGAGAAAATAAGTCTTACTGATGATGACGTGAATCGAAATTCATCCCTTAATTTGATTCATAATTTAGAGTGGTTGACCGTGTCGAAGGCTTTGGAAAAATCCAAGAGAGTGAGAAAAGTCACGAAATCCTTATCTACACTTTCTCTTATTTCTTCGACCACATCAATAAGGGCAGTAGTACAACTGTGTTTGGGACGGAAACCGGATTGATTAGGACATAGCATGTCGTTGCGTTTTAGATATTGCCGCATTAGTGTGTTCATAATTTTTTCAAGAACTTTGGATAAATATGCTAGAATTTCCTTATTTCGGATTTTCATTTTAACATACATAAATGCATAAAGAAAGGAAAATGGAAATACACATACCTACGAACTTTGGAACTTTAAATTATTATACTGTTGTAGTATTAGAAATGCTGGATATTCACATTCAAATGTCTTTGAAAAGAAAGGCATAATTTTGATTTTCGACCTAAGATTAATTATTGCGGGTTTAATACATACATATGTATGTTAAATTAGGGTGTATCTACATACGTAAGTATGTACATATATTAAGAATCGGTAGAACCTACATAGGTAATCTTTCTTTTATATATTGAGTACGGAGTAGGTGTAAACATTGCAGAATTGTTGTTTCTTTCGGTAAAATGAGTATTTGGTGTCTGTGTCTGTATTTACAAGAGCAAAATTAGATCCTAGAATATGGTATAAAGGCAAGAAATGTGCAAAGAAAGGGAACCTGACCCTGAGAGTCTTCTATCACTGTATTTGACGTCCTCAAAATTAAAAGCAGCTACAAAGTCTAGTCAAAATATTTTTACCTCTGCACATCTGATGGCCAGATGCACCAAAGTCCACTCAAATCAGTTTTAGCTCAAAATGCTTGTAAAATTTATCGTTCTGATAATTTTGTCTAGGTTGTGCCGATGCCTTTCACTGTATACAAACCACCGCTGCATTGTATATCATGTCTTTCAAAGTGAACAAAATAGTTTAACCAGAGCAAGTGAGATAACAATATGAGAGATGTCAGACTTTGGAAGGTGTATTGAGCCAATGTCAAAAACCATCGCAAAGTAGCTTTCACTTCGGCCATTTTCATAACTGTACCCAGCTGTCAGTTCAGATAAGCGTTATGGCTTATTTAAAACTCACTTTTAAAATGTGTCTAGAGGTAAATGGCATTTTAGTTAATTGGATTTTAGAACTAAAATTGTTTGGTGCAACCGATAAACATCATTTTAAAATTAATCGAAGCAATAAATAATTGAAAGCATTTCGTGCAACTAGCCATGAGTTAAGATATCTAACTGCGACCTTTCAAAGGCTCTGGGGCATATTCATAGTCGTCTGACAAGTTGTTTCCTTGTCTCTTCTAAGCTAACCTGGAGCTTATGTTATTCATAGACAATTTAGACCTGGGTCCAAAAGATAAACTGGAGCTCAAACTTTAAAAACGGCTGACTCTTTGACTAAGTTGTTTTTTTCTATCTGTCAAAAAATTGATTGGATTTCAATGGATTGACAGGCAATTGTAGTAGAATTCCGCTTTTTCTTTATGAATAGCAGCTGTTTCTAACCTGTGTGTTAACTTTAGACTCGAGGCCAGTTGGACTCGGTTCTAAAGTTTGACTATGAATATGCCCCTCTGTGTTTGACGCAGCCTTACGTTCTATTAATTTCTTGACTTGGCTTTAAACGATTCAGCTAGATGGCCCACCGAGCCGAATTTCATCGTGCGTTTTTAGGGTTGTACACGAGACATCTGAATTCTCCTCTCCATCTCGCCAAATTAAAAATGGTCAGTCTCGTTCTACTAAGTCTTGCCCTGATCAGAATTTTCCCAATATATTCTTTTTTGAGCGAAAAGGTCTCAGTCCAAAAATTATAATCGGTAGGTACGTCTGGCCTCAGAAATAGGTGTCGTTTTTCGAGACGAGACTGGTCTCGTTTTTGATCTAATTTTTTCTTTGGGTTTTTGTAAGCAATTAAAATTGTTTAGGCATTTATGTATGTATGTAAATATCCTCAGACGTTTTTTCATTTAAAAAAAATGCGGTTTTATTGTCCTTATTGTCCCCATAACAGGTAGAACCCAAGGGCTGCGGGCAGGTCAAGGCAAAAATATTGACAGGTCAGTTTTCAAAAGTTATCAATGAAAATAATATTAATCCAGGGTTATTCCAATACTATTTATTTTGATTACGTTGTCATAAAACTCCAATTAAAAAAATTAAAAAATTAAGATTAATGCATCATAAATTGCTTCGTTAAAATAAAAACAAATGTTTTTCTTAGAAAAAGGTGGTTTTGGTTTTTTTTAATTTCTTGAGAACGACATAAAGTTTTTGCATCCGGTTTTCTTATTTTGACTTAAAATTAATAACAGCATTTAATTTTGAAATTAAAATTAGCACCTAATTACGTAAAATTTTGAAAAAAATGAATTTGAAATTTTTTTTTTTCAAAATTTTGACTTTGAAAATTAATATTTCAAAAACTATTTCTTAGAATAGATTTATTTAAACACAGAATACGATTTTTTTTCTTGTCTCAACGCAACCTACACGCCCTATTATTTTGTCGCATTGCTCATGACTCACCCTGTATAATCGCGTTGATTTCAATGTTCCATGCCGCAATTCAAGAGGTCTACATGACCCAATTTTAAATAAAAGAAAAAATCTTGTTTGTCTCTGAAACTTTATTCTGTCAGCTCTGAATCTTTGTCTTTAGGGTTTGAACATAAAAACTAACCTATTTTTTTTTTAATAAATCTCCTTTACCATTAGCTCCTAGACTTAACTATACCTACGAGTATAAGCTATAAACAAATTTAATTAATATTTCTGAAAATTAAAAAGGCTACTTCAAAGAATATTAAACACCTTCTACAGTTTAGTTATAAAGAAAGCAAAAGAATAGGACAATAACAATGAATTAAAACAAACTTATAACAATAATACAATTATATTTAAGCATTGCATTGGGTTAATTAGCGTACAAAACTTATATTTCAATTGAAAAAAAAATCATCTTACATAAACAAGTAATTTTTTGCTAACTTGTGTTTTGAGCGCTATAATAATGACAAGGCCATTCTAGTTAACGCAATTCAATACACGCGAGTAATCAGAATTAATGACCAAACTCCCATCCCATCAGCAACTCGGTTGCGTCACATTTCTCGCTCGCACCCAACCCCCGAGTCATGTCCTGTCCAATGTATAATGTATATGAGTGGGTGACATCCTGATCAGCTCAACTTACCTGATCCATTTTGCTGGCAATATAATCAAACTGATTATTGATATTATTGATAATGGCTTTGTTTGCCGGCTGAATGAATTAAAGTTATTATTTTTTGAAGCATAAGAATAAGAATAAGGAACAGGGCAGGACAGGATAGGATAGGACACTCCAACAGCCACCGATGGCATTGGACATTGTGTTGTCACACCCTCATTTGTGTTTACGATATGAAAGATACGACAAACAAAAAAAAAAACTCCCTGTCATCTTTAAGTGGTGGATTAATAAAAGGAATAAAGACGAAGGACCTGGTATTGATTGCACAGTTACACTGGCACCGTCTTTGCTTGCTTTTGCCATAGCCATTCTTCTGGTTGTTTGGCGTTGCTATTGGAATCCAGTTACGTGCGATCCGACCCACTGGCCAGAGCGGACAACGACAACTACGACACACCGTGGAGATAGACGTACCTATGGCGCGTTATCATTATTGTGTTTATTTCTATTATTAATTCGATGAAGCCGCCCCATATGTTGACCTGTTCCATGCGTCCCCGTCCCTATTTCGTACTCTTATTATGCTCGTATGTCGCAAATGTGACACATGAATCTAAACATGCTATAACACTTTTTGTGGGATGCCTGCCCTTCATGTGGCGTAATGATGTGCTGGGTGCTTGCTGGCATAAAGCTGAGTTCTTTGTTATTTTCGCTGTCAGTTTGAATATGTTTTTTGCTCTCCAATGGCTTTCAATGTGTTTACTTAGTTAGCCTATTGAAAAGGAAATGGGCGTAATGGCACTCGATGAATAACACACTAACGAGACATAATTTCGGATCAAATAACATTGTTTTGCATTTGTATATAATTTTTTTTTTTTTGTTACGAAGAAATGAATAAGTCAGGATTGGGACGGGATGTCCCCATTTCATTTTTGTGCTTGGATTATAAAAAAATCAAAGAACTTTAATTCAAATTTCATAACCAGTTAAATAAGAAAAAAAATTTTTTGCATTAATGTTCATTAGAGCTCAATAGCCAGATTTTTGAAAACATGTTTAGGATGGTATACGGCTATCCCATATCACCATCATTAGATTTTTTTATAATTCTTGCGCACTCAGAGGTTATGATCACCCTTAAAATTTAAAGAAAGAATAGCTGTACTTAACAGTCTGTTCGAAGTTGGGCTTTCAAGGGTAAACTGCTAGGAATTCATTTCATTGAAGGTGGTTGTAATAAAATATCTAGAATGGAAAGCTGTTCGGTTTCCTCAACGCAAGTGGGGCAACTCTTACTCAAATTTTTTTGCGGAGATATTTTCTGGTTATTGCAATCGAAATAATGGTCTCCTCTTGCTCCTACTCCCAATTTCTGATGCTTACAGACTCCCTAAATCAAATTATAAACCTAAAATTTTATTCGTCATGATTATGTGATATGTGTATATGTTTTTCATATACAAAGAATTAATTCTTAAAGTATTAGCCCCATCTATCGGGCAATATTTGTATTAGTCCTTTCAAAAAGTGAAAGCAATAACCATTTCAACTTTTACTTTTTGTGTTTGTCGAGATGGAAGAAAGATTTTAAGAGACTTGTCATACGCTGCCGTCGAAGATCCACATCCAAAGAAAGTGGCTGGAAAACTCTGCCATCTGTGATCGTTAGAATGCTGAAAGGAAAGCTTTACAGTAGGTACAACGCAGTTGTTCGTTGAAAGTAAATTGACAGCAGCTGAATGCTGAAGTGAAGATTCTTCGCATACCAAAAGTGACAGTGACCAAAAGTGAAGGAGACAGTTAGGAAGGACCAAGTTGGCTTGTATAAGTTTGTTTATTGACCCACTGGGCTTTCTCGGATTGTAACACTACCTTCAGAGTGTAATGGCCTGTTACACCAAACGCCTTTTAAAATTTAAAAGACTTCTAAATCTTAAAATGACATTCTTTCCATTCAAAATACGACATTTTAAAACTTAAAAGCTTTTTAAACATTGGTGTAACCGAACGTAAGACATTATAACCTACGACTGCTGATTCCACGTAGAAAATCTAAAGCTTTGAACATGGAAAGCCATTTTAATCGATTCCACATAAATAATACATTTTGGAAGGAAGTTTTTTTTTTCAAAATGATAACTTGAGCTTAAATCGAATAAAGTAAACAAGAACAACTTTAAAATAAATTAAAGATAATTAGCTTTGGGAATAAAATCTATTGGTATCAACCATGTCCCCCTACTTCAACCTTGATAATATAACTACGTCCGTACCACAAAGGCCAAAAGGATATTATTACTCCCTCTGCCTAACAGGCAGTCCAAACCCAAGGAAAAACGTGTATGCTTTCACTACTTGAATAGAATTTGCTTCCGCTTTATAAACTGTGGACAGGACTCCGGGCGTGCTGATTTTCACCCATTGAAGAGCCAACGCAGTGTATAGTATATCCCCAGCTTCTGAGGGTGCTTTTAATTTGTGCTCGTTTGTATCCGATGACACTATTTCTAATATCATAATTTTAATTTATAGATGTTGTCCCATATTATGTGACTGTTGATTCCGTCCCGTGCTGTGTGGTGGCGTTGCGACCAGCTCACATGACGCACGACCACGTCATTTGAACCATTATATGCGGCATCATGCTTCTCTTCGACTAACAACAAACGGCAGACGAGAGAATTACGAGCAAAGCCACAAACAAGCCCAACTGAAAACAGAATTTGTAGGACAGCAAAAACAACTTGAACTATATAATGTGTCGTTGTTGGTGGCGCCCGACTGGGGAACTGATGAGGCCCATTTTGAGGTTTTATTACCCCCATTACTTTCATTACTTTAAGGGTTCATCAGAGATACTTTCGTCATCGTTTTTACATTGGGACCGTGAAGTGAGGAAACTGGTCGTGCGGCATGCATGGCAGCGGCGCGGGGGCGGGCGGAATTGTTAGTCAACCCCCCTTTTAAATGCATACCCTTATTCAACCATTCACTGGTCGCCAGGTTGGAATAATTTAAGCTTACAGAACTCACATCTCACACTCATTTTGTAAAGACAATATTTGCGTGTTATACGTTTACCTGCTTGTGGTTTGAAGTTGTGGCAAGCATTTTGGTTCAAATGAGAGGTTTTCATACGTAAAGTTTGTTAATTGTGTTCCATAAAGTAGTAAATATTAATGGGTGTTATATTTTATTAACTTTATTTGTGTTTGCTATGCGGAGTAATTACAAGCTTTGTTGGTCTATCAATTAAGAGTGAAGGAGAATTGTCGAAGAAGTCATAATTATTTCTGACCTAAGAGGAAAACACACAAAAAGATTCAGTATAAATGTAACAACCAAATTATTATATTATGAATGAATGAAGATAACATTGTTGTGTTCGGCAAAAATGAAAATAAGTAAATTATAATTAGATAGTTTATTTTCTTTGACATGCGACTTTGTATTTGTATGAATGGTATGGTGTCCAGAAATGTCCTATTCCATTTTACGAACTACAGTATTTTACGGGTATAAGAATCACTCATATGTTCGATTGTTTCTGTGTTTCTTTATTTTCAAGGTATAGGCTATATTGTTTTTGCCGCCCTTTCCTCTACAATTGTTATATCATACATTATTTTTACAATGCAACAATTGGGTTGAAATTGCACGTAAAATAATTTTTCGGTATATATATAGGATACAAAAATTCCCGTGAAAATCATTTACAGTAGACTCGCGTTAACAAAAACACCGCCTTACGTGAACACCGGCTAACGTGAACATAATTTTTCTTACACTGACTACTCTGTAGCGTGAACACGGTAAGAAAGCCCTATAACGTGAACAAATTTAAAATGTAACAGCATAGCAGAAATAGCTTTCTTTTATGCGTTTTGTCGATTTTCCGAATCTTTTTTACTAAACGGGGAATCCCAGTTAATGCTATAACGTTGAAATAACGGGGAAAACCCAGTTAATGATTTTTCGTGAGTCCTGGCTAGTAATTTATTAGTTTAGTGTGCGGTTCTGATTTGATATGATCTAATCTAAAGTTTTTCGTGAAATATGTCGGGAAAAATACCGAAATTCTTGTCTCTAAAAGAGAAAGTGAATGTCCTTAAACGTCTCCGCGAAAAGGCCGTGTTCAGCAATTTGCAAAAACAGAAAATTCAGAAAAAGATAACCCATGTTTTTCATTAATTTCAACCAACCTAATTATTTTTTCTTAACAAAACATTTATGAATTACGTTTGTGCAAACCGAAAAACAAAAAAATATCTGAATTTGAGTTAAACACATGTCTGATTTATTTGGAAAATTTAAAGAACTACACCTTCGTAAACATGGACAACTTCGCAAACGTGAACACGCTAGGTTTTTAATAGTTCACGTTACCGTGAGTCTACTGTATAACTTTTGAAAATTATGGTGAAATTTCTCTAATTCACGTGGTAGTTTAAATTTATTTGAAAATTTTGAAAATTCACGCGACATTTTAAATTTACTGAAGCATGAATTAAAAAATATTTTATTTCAAAAAATACCTATTTAATTTTGTTAAAAATTCATTTGATGTATTAAATTGACTTGAAAGTTTATGTGAAAGTTCGATTTTAATTAGGAAAAATATATTTTGGCAATTTTTCACACTTTTGAACTAAAAACTGAATCAAAAAATTAGTACTGTATTGGGTAGAATTTGATAGAAATGCGATTAAAAAAAATCAACTTTTTTCATTTTGAAAATTTTTTTTTTCCAAAAACGGTTGATTCAGAAATTTTCTTTCGTACGGAAAATTTTTTAGCAGTAAGGTTAAAAATAAAAAATTTTTTTGCATAAACTACCTATTTTTAGAGATTTTTCATCAATTTTTATCCTTTTAATTTTTCAAATGGTCATTTCTTGAGATTTGAAAAATTAAAAGAATATCATGTACCTTCCTATAAAAAAGAAATAAAAAAAAATATCTTAGAAATATGACTGCCTGTATGTTATTCACAAAAAAAAAATACAAAAGTATGGTACTTGCAAGACAAAAAAGTATAATTGTATCTGTAAAACATTGAAATTTGCACGATTTCGCAGAAATTGAAAATCACATATACGAAATTATCTGAAAATTTAAAATAATATAGCTGTAAGTATATCTATACTTCTACATTTATATCAAAAAATCTACCTATGCAAAAAAAAACCTTTGAATAAATCCACAGCCCAAAGAATTCTTTTCATTTTTCCCCTTGTTGCCTTGCAAAATCAGCTGGCTCACCTTTCTCCCTTACTCTCTCTTTGTGTTGTCAGCAATTGTGAAAATGAAAATAAAATTAATCCTCACGTTTTGACTACTTATTCTATATAATTTCAGTCCAATATTTCTCGACTACCACGCAGTGCCACTCAAATTTCAAAAAAATTCACCAAATTTGCCGCCCCTTACAAATCTGCCGCCATAGGCTCGAGCCTACTCAGCCTACTGGTAAATCCGCCACTGGGAATAGATGGAAAAGACAAAATTACTACTAAAAAAAAAAAAAGAATGGTACGAATTAGAAACAAAACTAAAATAAAAAGAATGGCAATTAGCACTTCGGAGAAATTTCCAGACAATTTAATTAAAAATGTTTTGTTTTCTGTTGCATAAATATAGATATAATCTACCATAACCGTGCAGAATGCACCAGATACTCCTTTTCTTCTATATTTCACTTACAAATTATTACAAAAGGGCATTCCAAATGTTCTGCAATAAATAAATAACAATGTAATGGCATATTCAATTGAGTATAAAAAAAACTCAAAATTCGTCTTCCGAATATTTTGAAAATTCAGAACGAACAAATAAACACACTTATAATCAAAAAAAGAATTATTAATTACTTAAACCGAATCATTGGCGAATGGTAAATAGTATAAGATTAACAAGGTATGAGTTCAGGGCAAGACGTAATCGCGAGTTAATGTTTTCAAGGACCCTTATATTGAGTGTCTTTGGTAACGTGATATTTTATACGTACGAGTTTGCACAAATTCTTTCTATTTGCTGTTTCTTAACTGAAAAAGTTTTAGACTACATATACATACATACATACATATGTAAAAGTTGTACAATGCGCTTGTGATCGATGTTCAGAAACAGAATAAATAAAAATCTAATTTATTTGCAATATAAATTACAATTTGCTGTGAAGAAGTGATATTATTAAACAGAGTGTTTTTAAGCTAAGTGATAATAATATATAAACAAACATAATAATTCATTCTTTAAGAACAACAGTTGGTTTATACTGTTTTTTAAGAAATTATCTTCAATTTGATATTTTGACGGTTTTAAAACTTTAATGGGAAAGGATACCAAACAGAACTATTATTTTTCTAGCATAAGATTGTAGGTCCCCTTCATTCCAGAAATAACACGGCCCAAGAATGTGGCGGCACCAAATTTGCTTATCGTTATTTCTAAAATTAATTTATTACCAAAAAATTTAAGAAAGTATTGAAGATCGTTGGATGAAAAATATTTAAAAAATAGATCAAGCGGTTTTCTCTCTAATTTATATGACATTAGTTTTTATTTCCTGTTTCTTATATAAAAAAATTTGTTCTTATAACCGTTGTTATAAAGAAAATGTAAATGCATTTAAAAAAGAAATTTCTTGGATTTCCACATTTCCATACCCAAGTATATCCGTTTTGTACTGTAGTTTAGTTTTTGAAGTTCCTCAGATCCCTTATTTATGTATTTATAATTATAAAGGAGAGGAATATATTTTTGAGGACTCTAGAGAAACAACATAATTTTTCATCCGACAAACCACCCTAGCTAGGGGCTTCTTTATTATTTCTTAAAATGTCAACTATATGTTTTAGGTATTTCTTTAATATTATGTATTTTCGGTCATTCTTTTAAGAGAGATAATATTTATATGAGGCGTGGTTGATTAGAATCAACAATGATCTGAAGTTTGAACATACTACTCTGTTGAATATTTCAGTCCCGAAATATGTCTCGTAGCTGTTTCGGAGGTTCCAAGCAGAGCCCTTAATCCGTTTGGAAAGCATTGGTACCGAAAAGAACCAGAAAATTCGGCTCGAAGGACCAAATGTTTTCTAGTCAAACGAAACTCAGTGCAATTCTAAAGGTTATTTTGGGCTACCTGTACTTTTATGTAAATTATTTCTTAACTACATTTATATAAAAAAATTATACTTAAGTCCATTCTCGTATAAAATTTAGAAATTATGCGCTCACTTAGCTCTCAAAGAGAATCATCGGATATTGTGCATGGTCTATCTGTGCTTTCTTCCAAAGAGTGTTCTATTTTCGTTTCTTCGGTTTTTTTAATTAATGTATTTCTTCGAAGAGAGTTTTCTTGATGAAGTATTGATAATTTGGGTATAGTTTGTTGAAGACAACTTTGAAGTGTTTGTTAGTTATAGCAAAGAGTACCCGGTACTGGGTCAATCGTTCCATTCGAATCAATCAAGTATTGGTTGGTTGAAAGATTCGTTCCTTTCAATCAATCCAATGTATTTTAATCACTATCATTTCGGTCTTTGGATCGTTTCTTTTCCGAAACTGTATCATTCTTTTCTATTCAATGAACGAAACATACCTTGTTCTACCCGTTTCGTTGACATAAGTTCTCATTCTGTACCAATCATTTTATTGAGAATGAATGGGATAAACGAAACACAAGAAACCATAATACAACTTACATAACTATAGCGTTTCGTTTCGTTCGATCTTTTCGTTCACGTTCGGTTTGGTCCATTGTGATTGCAATCAATCAATCTTTTTGGTGGACGGGTCATAAAGACTGAATCAATCACGATTGACACAGGTAGGCTGTAGTGATGGACCTGATCTTTGTTGAGTAAATTTTGCGTGTTTTGCCCTTTCTCGTTGCTGCTGCCATGGTTGTGTATGTAATTGTACCGATTATTATGATAAATGTCTTGTTTTTTATTTTTACGTTTACGATATAATTAGAAAGAAAATAATTAAATTTGTGTTTCAACACTTAAAATGATCAAAGTTTTAGCCAAAAATAAATTCAATCTTTTTCAATAAACAAATGCCAGTCACAGGAGAATAAAATACCTTGTTAAGTACAAAAATTAACTTGAAAATCTAGAAACATATCATCACAAAATCACGCGCCTCAGCTCAAACCCTATACTCAAAATAAATAGTTAAAATATCACAAATTGGCATAATGTTACTTAATTTTTCTTTTTTTTTATTCTTCGTAATTATAGTTACGATTATATGTATTTTCTTGTTCTAGTACATTCCTCTAATTCATAATATTTTATTTTACCAACAGATTGTATTGAAAAAATAAGTTAAAACAATAAATATTTCTATTGAAAGTTTGAAAAGTAGTTGAATTAGTAAGCTTTAAGACCTCTTAACTTAAAAAAATTCTCCCTCATTAGGTCAATAAAAAATTTGTCTTTCAAGGATATTTTAAGTAAAAACGCTCTTAAACTTAAAATCGCTCGTTGAATATCAGCCTCAGAGTTGGATATGATATTTCGAAAAAAATATCATAATTGTTGCATTATAAAAAGCAAAAGCTGAAAATAGAGAAAAGAACATTTTTTGCTTTGTATCTCATATTATACATATATTGATTATCGAAAAATTCAGAGTTCTTTCGCGATGAAATATATATGTAAGCCTATCAGTACAATTTGTAACTTTTACTCCACCAACCTATACATTTAGCTAAACGACGATGTGAACATGACAGAGTTTCGTGACGTTTTTGCTAGGCCAAAATTCAACCTGAAAGTACATAATGTACAATTGTACAAATTTAATAGAGCATGAAGAAGTTGCGAAATGTGAAATTGTCCGTATTTTTTTTGAAAAAAGGTCATTGGGAGTTTCATTTTTATTTATTGCAATCTTTATTATAAATTTCAAATGTACCCATTCCAGACTGTTTTTAAAATCAAATAAGATTTATGTAATATTAAGAAGGATTTGCAAAAATCGGTTCGGCATATCTTATTTCTGCTCTTAACTCGATTTAATAAATTAGAGAAGATGTCCTCCAAGAATAAAAACAAAATTAATTCAATCAAATAAAAATATATGTGTTTTGTTTTGCAAGGAATTTCTTTCAATAAGCCTAGAAAACAATTTTTTAATGAAACGAAAAGCACTTACGACTCAATGTGCTGTGGCCTTAATTTTTTTTTTATTAATAAAGTCTTCAGTGTTTTTGGGAAGAAAGTCTCTTTTAGAATTGAAAATCACTTCACCACCTGTCTTTACGGACTATCAGAAAAGTGGGGGTTCGTTCACTAGCAAACGGTATTTATTGTCCCCTTATATGACTAACTTTCAATAGGTTATCTATAGGGGATGTAAAATAGAAACTCCGGACGGATGTCCAAAACATACAGATTTCATAATTCTCGTTTTTATACAAATACCCACATTAAAAAAAAGAAAAAAAAAAATAAGAAATTTTCAATTTTACTTCTTCCGCTTTCCAACTACCTCATAAAAATCAAATAAATCGAGAAAAAAAATAAGTTAAATATTAACTTGCTTCCTTGAAGGACATCAGCAGCCGGTTGGTGTGGTGGGTAGCATGACCTATTAGGGTAGAAGTACTTCGTAATCCGATTGGACCGATATATACTCTGCTCAATGGGCAGCTAATGCCAATAGGTTTATTTTTATTTGCCAACTTTTTAAGTTCCAACTTCTTAAAGACTTACGAATACAATTTACGAGCTGAAGTAAAATTGTTTTAATAACCGAATGTGGGTTCCCATAGCAGACAAAATTTTAAATTTTGCGCGACATAAAAAAAATCTAAACAGACGAACTTGAGCGCTTCTTTGATTTCCTTGAGTGCCTTGTCGTGGATAGAGTCAATATTTGTATGGAAGAAAGAACAAGAACAATGCCCTTTATCTGGATGGAGTATTTAGGCGAATATTTAATTTAAATTATTCAAGGAAAAAATAGATTTTGTTCAGGTTAAATTATACGTATAATTACTTGTGTTATAAAGATACGATGAAATATTTTTTTTTATATAATGTTTACTGTTGCTCTGATAATAATCAGTGATGGAACATTAAAAAAAAAGAACCTAAGGCACACAGAAAAAATCCCTAAATTTTATAAAAATCATTACATTTTACCTAACCGATAAAAAAAAGCAAAATCAGATTGAATTAAAAGAATGGACATATTGGAAATTTATATGATTTCTTTTACTTATTTTGTTTTATTTTAGTTTGCAAAGTAAAAATATCAAAAAAAAATGTATATATGTATGTACGTATAGTGATCATAAAATAATTGTTGACGACATTTTTTTGACATGATTTTCTTCAATTCGAAATGATACACAAATTATGGTCTTATTTATAAGCTTTGTCTAATTTAAGACAGCAGTCTAACTCTGGAAAATGTGTTAAAAAACCTTATAGCTGCCTAACTAACATTATTATTACTATGGTATTTATTTTTAATTAATAAAGGATATTTCCACAAATTTGAAAATAGTTAGACAGTAGTAGATAAATAAATAAACAAGGGAGGATATACTTAGTTTTAATTTATATGGCTTAATTTGTTCCCTTTTTTGTCCGAACAACAGTAACAATTGAGTAGTTCTAGTTCTAGAGTTAAATGTCGCTTATCGAATGAAATCATTTGATTAGCAATAAATTCTACTGTAAACAAACTAGCAAATGTGACAAATGACAAATAGATGTAAAATAGACAACAAAGAGGTCTATTTTTTTTTTAAATGAAATAATTAGTGTCTTGTTTACAGAAATTTGTTTAGCAGTTTTTCAATGAAAGGTACATTTTTTTCTTTTTCATTGCTCTCTTGTTTCAACTGTTTTGAGTTAACAAACAAGAAATTATGGCGGTGAAAACTTGTTCACAATTGTACCAGAAAGTTTCACACAATCAAAAACATTCAAGTAAAGTTTGTGTTCTTAGATTTTTAGAAAGAAAAATATTTGCTGACAGTATTACTGCTTGCAGGGTGTGTGATAGAATTTAGAAATTAATAAAATCATTTATTAATGAGATTCTAAAAGTAACCACGCTTTATTAGAGCGATAACGTATTTTCGAAATTCGTCCCTTTCTCCCTACGTAAAGCGATTTTTCCCAACGTTTAATATAACTGATAACAATACGTTCTGACCTCTGACTCCAGTAATTCATTTGAAAGAATATTTTATTGGAGCAAGAACGCAGTTTTGAAAATAATTGGCGTCATTTGAAGGCTTGATTGCACTAAAGTGCTATCAATAAACGTAGTACTCTCTAGATTTGATTTATCCCATATGAGTCATTACCTATTAGGTGGTATGTCCTCTAGTTCCCCTCTTGCAAAAGCTTTAAGTGCACTTTTATTACCACAAATTTTGTCTATTGGTCTAAGGCCAAGGGAAAGTATGAATTGTCTGCTTAAGAACGGAAATATGAAGTCAAAGAAAATCATTTGCAATGAAAGCCTTTTTAATCAAAGGTCAAAGACCACGGACAAAAAATATCTAATCTTTTTACTTATACATAGCTCACCGTAATTTTTCTTTAATTTATATACTCTTCGATATAATAATACTTATTATGTAACTCCTGTTGTGTTCTTGTCTCATCAGTCTAGAAGATTTTTAACCCATTTAAAACTAAAATTTTAAATTTTGCTAACATAACTTTATTAAACAGTTTCAATGGAATACAAAAATTGTACCCAGGCAGGTACAATGGGAATATTAGGTTGCTTATTTTGTAAATGAAATTTCTCAAAACAATCTTTCTCGACACACACGACTATGTCGCAGAACTCATAAACCAATCTGATTCGCATGTGCCAGACTCAGCATCTAAAAGGCTTTTCAATTCTGTTTGGAAAATGGCAACGTTTGTAGATAGAGAGCGTTTTGATGTTGAGGGTTGGGGAATTGTATATCTTCTAAGATAATATCGAGCAATATCTCTTTAAAAGGATAGTATAGTAAGTCATTTTCAGAATCATCTGCGACTTTATTTTCATCTAATTTCCCTGGGTATTAAGTGGTAACCAACCACTGTAGATCATAATACCTATGAAAATTTCCAAGTCTTCTTTTTGGAAATACAGGTTGTGAATTGTGATGATTATGTTGAGAAGCATAAAGACTAGTTTGATTCAAGATCAATTCCATTACCTCATTATCAAAAAGTGTTTCAAATATTTTGACAGGAAACTTATTGGCTAAAGCACATTTCATAATATTCTTGTTTATCTCAAAAAAGAACGGTTCATCGTCATATCAGTACCTCTTTTAGACGAGCGTGGTTGAGTTTGCCCACATATTCTTATCTGTTAATTTCGTCCTCACTATCGAAAAAATTATACCTAATGTTACCTCGAACATCATTGGGTATGTGATCTTTATCCAGATTTTCTGTGTCCATTTCAGCCTCGTCTGTACTGTAATCTGGATCTGGTGGTATAAATGCAACGTCAAACACAGCGTTTCAATCATTGACTTCGATGGTATTTATTGCATTTGGAAGAGTATCGAATCTCCTTTTCTTTCTTTTGTAATTATCAGTTTTTCCCATTTTACCCAAGCGGGTACACTATTAAACTATGTAAAATAATAATAATTAAAATAAATGAATACTTGATTTTTCGCTTTTATCTTATTTCATTAAAAGTTTTTCAAATATTTTCAAAAAAAATAAAAAGAAAATTGATAAAACGAATATTTGTTTTATTAGAAAATAAAAAAACCGATAAAATCGCAATCTCATCTGAATAAAAAAGACTATTGTTTTACTAACTTCCCATAGGGAGTTATTGTAATCGGTCCGATTTGTCAAATTGAAATTTTTGACATTTCTCGACGTTTCAAGGTCCCTAGAGCCTATATCAATCATTTTTAGAGAGATGTCTGTGTGTGCGTGTGTACGTACGTTCGTACGTTCATACGTCCGTACGTCCGTACGTTCTGGTACCATTTTTCGTCGTCGATATCTCAAGAACGAGTAGAGATATCGACTTGAAATAAATTTTGTTTTACAGATAATAACTTCGAAAGAAGCTGAAAGGGCGTTTATTAATATTCTATCAGTTGTTTTTTTACTATAGCAGTTTAAAAAAGAAGTGAAAATTTTGGTTGGGCTCAAATATCTCACGAACAAATAATGCTATTGACTTTCAATAAATTTTATTCGACACATTATGACGTCATACAAATTTGATATGAATTTGGAAAAAAATCAATATACCGTTATTTTTTAAAATCAAAAAAACTAAAAAAAAAAATTTATAACTCGAATATCCTTAGATGGAAAAACGATATAAACTTTAAAATAATTTTATTTTATAAAAAATGTGGTTTTTGACTACTGGTACAAATTTCGAAAAAATTCAATGGACAGGTTTTTACAAAAAATTAAAAACTACAAAAAATTCTACCAAAAATTGGTATAAATTGTCTTTCGACTCAAATTTCTCAAAAACGGGCAACGATATTGACTTCTTGTTTGTTTTATTTTCTACATTACATAATTTTTAGCAACTGATAAAATTTTGACAAATATTGAATGGGCAGTTTTTTAACAAAAAATCAAAAACTGTTAAAAATTCTAAAGAAAATTAGTTACAATTGTATTTCAGCTCGAATATCCGGAGAACGAACAACGATTATGCCTTCTAAAATATTTTATTTTATACATAGTACAATTTTTTATGAAAGGTTAAATTTTGACAAATATCTAATTGACAGTTTTTGACAAAAAATATAAAAAAAAAATAAACTAAAAAGTGGTAAAATTGGTATGATACTTCGATCATAGAGCACTGAAGATCGGAGTAGATGGTTATTGTTATTGGCCTATTTGGGATATACCTCGTTAAAAAAAAACGCGTGGAAGTTTACCTCCTGGGTCATGTGGAAACAACTTATACATCAACAATCTCTATATAATATATATGCATTTCGTAAATCTCTTTGAATAATTAAAATGCTTTTCAATCTTAAAAAATGATTGTTTGAATTAAACAGCTAAAGTTTGTTTCGCAGAAAATTTGTTTTTTTGAAAAAAAAAACTAAATAGGTATAAAGATCACAAATGGGAAGTTATCAGTGTGAGTCGCACCAAGCCTCTTTTTTTTTTACAATAAACTGCACGCCTAATTGTTGAAAACGTGCCAATGAACAAAAAAAAAAATCAAATTTCTTCAAAACAAATTTGAAAAAGGACCAATGTTGTTAAATTTTCTGTACCCAAGCGAGTACAATGGTAGTATTTCACAAATTTATTTATGGTACTGAATTTCATGCCCTCTTCAAAACAACTGCATAAATACATAATATATCATCATCCTCAGTAATTTTAAAATATACCCTCATGTTTTTATAAATTATATTGCTTATTTTATTTAAACTGAAAAGCAACAAAATAACAAAATCCAATAGGAAGTTCCATATAAAATTCAAACTCTGAGGTAATTGCTACGTCACGACCCTGGCAAAATCGCATCATGACTCATGAGCATACATATATATTAACAATAAGTATACCTTGTTCTCTGTTTACTATAGCTGTCCTTGTCAGTTCGCAGGAGCGGTCGATGAGTGCTCTATGCCATCGACAGCTAGAGTTAACCAAGCCTAAACAAAAGGCAATTATGGGTGCGAGATATAAACTCGTCGTATTCGCTCCGTTTCACACGATCCTATCACTGACGTCCGACGATTATAGTTCTGCCTTTACGTAACGGTTTATTTGTATTAGTGTGTTGCAGTTACAGGTCTACAAATATTAAATTGAGAAGAGATAAACACTCCGAAAAAATTACGCGAAACAGCCAATGGCCGACTTTTGTATTAATAGGAGTCAAACTGGTATAACTCCGAACTGCCAAACGGAAACGACTTTAGTTTCGTTTTAGTTTAAATCTTAAAAAATTAACTAATATGCCTGCATTGAAACATTTATTTTGGTCTAGGTACCGATATCCTTTTTTTTCGAAGACTTTCTTACACAACTTCCACCAGTAAACTCAACGTGCTTTCAGTTTTCGCTATAAAAATAATGTTTGTATGTTTCTGATAGGTTGGTTCATATTTTAAATTTTCAAAGGAAATTCTAAATTTTTTTGGGTGCTTGGGATTGCTGTCAGAAACTAGTATATGTACCTATATCGAAGTGCTTAATTCATAGTAGGTGGAACACAAGTATCATGTATGTGCTTCTCTATTTGTTCTTAATGACGTCTAAAAACAAAACATGCCTTTGACAGGCAGATTTGATTTCATTTGGTTTAAGCTTGAAAAAAAAATTTACCTGTTTTGTTCACGTTTAGTTTTTATCAGCAGGGGGTCATTTTGTACGCTATGCTACTTTTGAAGTTATACTTCTTTATATGGTGGCTTTCGAGTAATATTTCATAGAATATCGAATATATAAAAGAATCCTTTCCAGACACAATTGTTCATGTAGGCAACTTTTGGTAGGTATTTTTATAAAAATTGCAAACCATTGTATTTTTAAGGCTTGATGTAAATAAGTTTTTTTTATTCTTTTTCAGGATTAGTAGTAAGCGTAATTGATTTGGCTGCACTGAAAAATATTATATTTTGAGTTCATGCACAGAAATCGTGTAGACCTGTGTCAGTTTTCATATCAGAATTAGAACAGATTTGCTGGGTTCTCAAATAAAGTGCTATGGTTACTCCATTTTTAATACATATTTCTATTTTGAATTTTTTTTTAAGAAAATGTCCCTTCCGTGTCAACAGATACCTATGTTAGATCTACACTATTCAATAATTTTCAGTGTTGCCACGAAACAAACATATTTTTTTGAAATGGAAAAAATGTTGTAATTTTTTTTCAGAATTAAAGAGAATTAAATAAATGATATTTCGTTATTCCAGGCTGGATCCTAAGAGCGTGATGCAAATTAGAAGTGCTACCTATCAACAAAAGATAGGTCTAGATTTTAAATCATTTTCAGTGTTACAGAGTTTCAGAAAATATTTCGCTTTCAAGTTGCATGGCAGTGTTTTGCCGCCACTTCATCCGTCACATATTTAAACTTTTCGCACTTGGGAAAGTTTTAAAGTTGACTGTTTCATTCATCCTGTGTGGATCAGAAAATGGGCAGCATAAATATTCAGTATTTTCGTTGGAAAGTACAATTTCGAAAACTATTGATTTAAAAGTACATACTTCACAATACTGTTGCCATCTGTGAAGAACTTTTTCGTTTTCCAAAAGCAGGGCCTAGAGCGTTTTTAAAGAATTTTGTAGAACGAGCACTTTTTCCTTCTCTGAACGTCAATTTGGAAAATATTATCGTTCCGAGAAAAAAACGGAATTACAATTAAAATATGATAACGAGGAAATTTTCGCATCTGGAATGTTGCTAAGAGTTTTCGAAGAGGAAGAAACCCTGTTCTTAGTTTTCTCCCAGTAAAAGAAAAGCCAACATTTTATACCGAACCTTCTGAAATAAGCACAGACAAAAAGAAATATTTAAAAAAGGAGTAATTCCCGAAATTTTTCACTCTCAGCGTTTTTCTAAGAAAAATTCAATGCCATATAATGCACAATTGTGAACATACCTGCATAGAAAGCTAGCAGGAACCAGAAAGTATGTATCAACATATGTATTTCTAAAGCTACTATTAAACAAAGTGAAAAACACCACAGTTCGTTTTATTTCCACAATGCACCTTTGAGGTCAAACTCAAAAGAGCTTTTCGAGGGTTGGAGTGGAAATGTTCAGTTAACAAACATGTTCAATGTTCATTTTCATTTAACTACGCATGGCATCCAATAGGTACCTAATAATGATTATGAACAAAAAAAAACTGGTTTACATCCTTAAAATTCCTTTCAGCACAGGTGACACCAACATAATTTGATTGTTGTATCCTTCTTCTAATTTATGGCTTCCTTTTTACGCATTATCCTATTTCTGATCCATAGTTACGTAATCAACTTACATCATCATTGCATGGCTTTCTATATAATTTTAACTTTACATTTGTACTGATAGGTAAATTTATTTATTTCTTTTCAAAACGGAAAACCCTTTCCTCCAAAGACTAAACAATGCTTTTCAACAAAGTCCTTAAATTCAGTTTCACACCAATTTCTGCATGAAAAAAAATAGAACACGAACTAAAATAAGAGTTACCATAAACTTCCTCCTCCCGTTTCCCCATCAATTGAAAATTGCTCAAATAAAAGCTGTCTGCTGACACCATAAGTGAATCAAAATGAGACAATATTTTTCCACTCAAAACTTGCTACAATTCAGCAGGTAGTGGGGAAACAATCTGGCGGAATTTCGGAGATTATCCCCCACGACATAGTGCTTCCATTTTAAAGAATAAAATGTAGAACATTAGGAGAGCATATTATAACGAGACAACTTCTTCTTGCACAAAATAAAATATGAAAGAGAATTATAAAATGAAAAGCCAAAGTTGAATGAAACGGGAAACCCTGTTGCATAGAAATTAAAAACAAACAACCCCAATACGAGATGGCCCTATAGGAATTTAATTGCAGAGTGAAAGCAACAGACTGAATATATTGGCGCTGTGAGTTTTATTTTTATGATGATTATGATGATGATGCGGGGAAAATGAGACACGGCTGGTCAGTTAATGAGGCGCCACCAAACATTTGCACTCATACAAGTGCCAAAATGAAATAATATAATTGCTATAGTGACCTCGTACAAGAGATGGTTTGTGTCAGATCAGAATTGTATATCCGTGTGTGGGTCTTATAGTGCATACTTGATTTGGTGTTGGGGTAAGGGTTTGTGGTGCTTTATCGTAGCACCCTTCTTTTATAGTGATGGCTGCCTTAAAATCAGTTTTTCTTTTGTAATCCTTTGTGGCTAGAGATGGAGACACACACGGCTTACAGTATCCTTTGATCGTAGACAGCACAAGCACACGATGTTGGTCCATATCGTTGGCTACGAATATAATATAAGTGATAGTTAGGTAGGAATGTACGTGAGCTTTAATGAATGACTAGATCGCACGTAAATAAATTTAATCTCATGGGATGACTCAAGGTTAATTAAGAGGGCTTAGAAATGATGAGGGTAGGTTAAGTTGAAAATCCTCATATGTTATAGAAGGTTATATTATTGTATCTGCTTATTAGGACATATTTGTTCAAATCGACGGGTTCTACAAATTATCTATTTTTAACAATGGAAAAAGCCGTAAACCAGAATGACAGTTCTAATGAGTTTTCAAGTATGTACTTGTATATTTTTGTTTCCAATATTGATTCCAATACAGTTATTTTAGGCAATTTAAATGATTTGCTACATAAAATAAACAATTTTGGAGTGATTTGGTATATCTGTACACACATAATGATAATATGTATGTATAGGTACTTACAAATATTCTTAGAGATTTAAATTTTTCAATGCGATTCAAACAATTTGGTTAAATTGCCAGAAGAACACGAGGCCCTCCCCATGAAAGTTGTTGATTCTTTATCGTCTAACTTCCGCAAAATTTTGTCAGAAGCTACAATCTAGCTGTATCGGTATCAGACATTTGCTGTCATTTCTGAAAAAAATCGGTAAAGTGTCTAATAGATTTCGAAGAACTAGTTTTGGCAATCGATGATCATGCAGTTGATTATTATTTATGTATTATGTTTTGACATATTTGAAGTTGAGCCGAAGAGTGAATATCTAGGATATTTCCAGGAAATTTATTTAAAGTTTTTCTACATCTTCATACTTTTGGAAGCCCCAGACCTGGCAACTTCCAGTTGCTGTCAACCTAGGAATCATTTTTAATACCTCGCATACCTGGCAGCGTTATTTCGGAATACCATGATTATAGAGTTCTCTGTTTTGACTAACAGATTTCATGGACTACAGTACTCTTTAGGTCTATTAATCATTAACTGCAAATAACATGTCTTTCATATTTAAATGTCTAATTCCTATTTCCAGATACGTAAGTAGATCAACTGAAAACAAGTAGAAAAGGTTTAAGCTTAGCTGACAACCTTGATTATTTCCAATCCAATCTGAAATAGAATTTCCATCCCCAACCGCTGCTTGTTTGTTCGTGTACAAGCTCTCTAAAATTCGAAGCATTTTGTATAATAATAATAATAATAATATTAATATATTTTGGGATTGCAAATTTTCAATTTGAATAACCTTTTTCCCAAAAGTGAAACATTTATTTTTGTAATCAATTCGCAAGAATGGCCGCTTGTAAAACAAAAAAAAAACGTTTTGTTTTTTCTACCAGTTTTAAAAGTTAATTTATTTTTTTTCTGGGAGTGGACAAACAATTTTTTTATGACTGGTAAATTGCCATTTAACCATCAATTTTTGAAAAATAAATAGCAAAAAGGCATAAAAATTTCGATTGTTTTTTGCCACAGAATTAAAGATACTGCATCTGAAAGTTGTTTTGAACATTAATCTATTAAAATTTAGAAGTATTATGGCTTAATTCAGATCTTAATATTTTATACTCCTATAGATTATGTATCTTTTGAACGTTAATTTGTTTTCTTGTTTTTGAGAAAATGTACAGCTGCTTACTTCAATTTTATGAAAAAAAAAATTAGGCCCAGTTTAAAAAGCTAGTTAGAAGCTAATAAAATTGCTCTAAACAACAAAACAAGAGTTCGATGTGGGACCTTTAAATGTTCAATTTCTTTCCCTAAAGCATTTTTGGAGTCCTGAATAGAGAATTTTCCGCTATTTCAAAACAATTCGGATACCCTAATGTACATATCTACATATGTATGTGTGAACACAAATAATTTTTTTTTTGGAATTCAAAATAATTTAATTAATCTTATTTTGCAATCAGTGGACAATTGTCAAGCAATCAGTGCTTACTCTTAATAATTCCAGTATACTCATATGGAATACCAATTATTTGCAGCTCCATGATCTCAATTTACAAAAAAAATGCATTTTTATTAAAATATTTGGATGCTGGTGGCTGTGTATAAATATATATACATATATACATGAGTTTATTGTAGCACAGATAAAATGATGGATTAACATACACAGATCATAAAAGAACACAAACTATGGGGTTGTGTTGATTCCGAAGAATATCCGTTCCGTACACAGAGCTGTGATATCATCCTTCATAGGTATACAAATAACAAATAAAATAAAGTATTTATGTACTGTTATATACCTACCAACCTACGGTACCTATGTGATGATGTGCGCATACTACGTAACTATGGTGCTGAAGGTCGGAACTTGGAGCTGTAGTACAGCTTTCGGATTATCCTTGTTTGTCGTGTGATTTCCTTTCGCCCAGCAGCCATTTGCGAGTTTTTTTTTTCTTCTTCTGTTGAGTATTTTTATTATATTGTTGGTTTCAAAGCGGCTTATCACTTGATGCCATGACAAAGATCAAATGAAGAATCCGAGATAAAGACGTTGTAGTTGATCCTGGGGTGGGTGAGTGGTAGTAGTCATTCAGATAGCAGGCAACAACTTTAGTAATGCACTGGACTGACGACAAATCTTTTTCTATAAATTCGTAGAGTTTGACATAACAACGACAAGTTTGTGGCAGAACTAATGTCCGTCAGTTTTTTTTTTTTTGTTATTAACGTCGTTCGCCAATGGGCAAGATGTAAACACTTTTAAATACTTGTGCTTGTGTTTTTTTTTTTAATCTTAAAAAATATTTCGTAATTGAAGACCAACGAATTAAAGAATCTGAAAAAATGACTGATGTTTTGTTTCCTTGTGTCAGTTTGAAGTGCATTCTGGAATAATTCTTTTTTTTTTTATTCCAACTGAATATGAAAACATCGCATCCCAAAAATGAAAGAGGCAATGGTCGCGTTTAGATTTCACTACATATATCCTAAAAATTGAGATAATTTGAGTTTCGTTTATTTTACATGGGATTACAGGATTTTAGTAATATAAGATTAGTAATATTGATTTGCGTATGGATTAAACAATTTTTTTTCTGGATTTCGTGGAATGTTTAACCCAAACTCGGAACGTCATATTTTTTGAACAAATTACCTTTGTGCATAAAATAAAACAAAAACGGTTTTACGATTTATTAAATCCGTCCAAAAATCAACGTCGTTTACGAATCTTGTTCGCAATTTGAAGTTGATTTCAAATGTTGTTTAATATTATGACAGTCCATAAAGAACCAGGTCCTAAGTGACTCTCAGCCATACCTATGTGCGAGTTAGTGCAGGAATGGAGGGGATCACATTAATATACTGAATCCGAATTGCTAGAATGCAAAGCCCTTCATTCTTGCCAAGTGATATGCCTAGAGAATTTGTCAATTTCTCACAAGAGGCAGCAATCCGCGAAAAAAATGTCTGTGTCATGTGTCATTCGGACATGACAGCCCTACGCACTAAAAAAGACACTATGTGTCGGGCTACTTGCATAAACAAACTTTGCAAGCACCGAAATGTAAAAACGTTTTGAAACACTGGTACGTTTGAGTTGTAAGTGGTACCCTTGAAGAGAACTAGTTAAAAAATTTTAGTTTTGTAAAATAGTACAACGGTCACTACGATATAGAATAGAGGAATGTTCCGGAATCAATTGGAGCAAGCAAACAAGTACTTATTGTAGGCTGTCGGGAATAAAATTTCCTTTGGAATTTTTTACACTTTTGAAAATTAATACATCAGAAATGAATGTACTCTGTGGATTAGCTTTCATTTTCAAAGGGTCAAACTCGAGCTTAAAGGGAGGCGAAAAAAGAGAACCACAACAAAAGGAAGTGCAAATTGGTAAGGCTTTGGTGGCGGTGACCGGTTTTTCAGGATATGAAAAGCCAAGCAGAAAGAATTAGAGAAATGCCTACCAACGACGCGACGCGTGCTACTACAACAACGCTCGTTAATTCCCAAAACTTCTATGCCCAAACGGCTTGCATCAAAGGCAGAAGCTCAGGTCCTCGTATCTAAGGCTCTGCGTGCCCAGGCCGAGATTAAAGGCATGTTGCTGGTCATTCAGCCAGTTCCCAGTTACCAGGCCATAATAATAGGATAAGGGAGCTTAACGCAACTTAGATGTTAAGAGGGTGTTGCTGGAGGGGCTCTTTCGAATTCTGGCTGTGAGTTTAAATTCAATGATTAAGACATACTCGTAAGACTGAATGTAGAACGAAACTTTTCCAATTGATGAAAGACCAAAGTCCAGATGTGTATATGGCCAGTGAAACCAAGTTAAGCCAGAAACATAAATTAACTCAAAATAATAACAATTTCGTAAGGAGACCGGCTCGAGGGGAAAGGTCCGTATCGCACTCATCGTACGAAAGGCATTAGTTTATAAAGTAATAAACAATAGTGAAGCATGCAGATTTCAGCTGCTTGAGGCGTAGGTACATCGTAAGTATTCATCTCCAACAATCACCAAGCGGAAACATCTATTGCATTTCACCGCTAACACAAATGTGTTGCTCCGCCTAAAGTATTACTAATCAACTATACATCTCACTGTTCCATGTTTGCAGAACGACTTACCATTAAATTTCGTTTAAGCTTTAAAGTTCAGATATTCGTTACTTTTCATTTTAGCCTTCTTTTTTTCTCCCTATACCTTTCAGGCTATTGATAGTAACATTGAGAATTAAAAAACAAATGCACATCGGCAATTCAGCAATTCAGCAACTTCTTATAAATCCTTTCCTTTTACCCTAATCACAAACAAAATTGAAATAATTTTACCTATAATAAAGTCAAAAATTTGGTTCTATTGCTAATCGCGTTGCACTACATTGCGTGGCATGCAAAAGGAAACATACTAAATAGAAGAACACAAAATCCCAAAATAAAACCATTGAAATCACCCTTCCTTGCTATTTATTTGTTGTGCTGTAAAAAAAGCAGTCATTTTTCCGTCTGTACTCAATTTAGAATTCCACTGGCGTTCTACTCAGACTTCTTCAAAAGATGATAAAATTGAAAAAAAAAACTACCCCCACATCCCAAATACAGCATAAATTCCAATCAAGTAATTAAGTTTTCGGTCTTGTGACCGGAAAATTTTTCGTTCACGGAAATGGGGTATCATAATTATTTGTCTTTTATAACTGACGCTTGTCCCTTAATGCTATACGAGAAGCCATTCAACCTTCTTGTGCAAAGGAACACTTTATTCCTAATAAGGGGAAATTATAGCAGTTTATGATTCCTGTGTATGTGCATATACTGCTCGTGACTGAGTGGGGAACTTTCCATAACATGGGATAGGGTGGGTTGTTTGCCTTCAAATAACCATCAACCCTCACTCAAGTCTGTTAAACTAGAAAAAAAATAGGCCAGTGCCAGAGCAACAAGTAACATATGTTGCAACAAATGCTTTTTGGGGGGCTTCTTGAAAGTTCTGATTCAAAGTTCTCAGACTTGGAATATTATCGCTCACTCGAAAACCGTTGAATGGGGTCGGTTGGTGGTGAAATTACACAAAAGACTTTCGGACAATCGAGTTCCTTTGTAACTGTTGCTTCAAGCGCAGTCTGGACTGTTGCTCCTGTTGCTTAATACCGTGGTGCGCATGTCTCTTCACAAAGAGTACTTTCTCCATTTCGGTGTTGTGTATTACGGTAATCTATGGGGGTATTTTTTTTTTTGTATGTTTTCAATGCCTTATGGCAGAAGACGATTAAAGCCACGTTAGTGTAAGCAGGATTTCCCTTGGGAATGGTACTCTTTGATTGTGTGCGTTGGAGACATACCGCACCCTAGTAACTATCACCAGAGAAAAAGTCAGCCAAAGAGCAGGCAAACACGTTCAGTAGCTATTTGATTATTATCGGTTCCATTCACCCATCGAGCTGAGAACCCGGCAGTTATCGCATCACATACCGACACTGACAGTCGGAAGTTGACTTTCACCGTGAATACTTGTCTTAATTTTTGTAAGGTGATTAAAGTTGAATAAAAAAAAAATTAAATATAAAACAGATCAATTATCCAAGGGGGTTTAACATTTAATTCATTATAACCAAGCAATACTCCCAAGTTAATAGGAAAAAAGAAGACCTTCCGTCTGACTTCTCTTATTGATCAATTGCCTTTAAAAAATAGTGCAAGACTTTCCCTTTTCGGATGATGGGTTACACTTACATTTCCGAGATTCCGATTGCGAGCGAGGAAAATTAACGACACCAAGTTGACATTTTGCCAGCCTGCAGCAGTCTGTTCTCTGTCTGAAGTCGCCTTGGCAATTCATTTTAAATTGAAGCTACCGTATATTTATATTGCCAGCGGTTATTTGTTCTTCGAACGGGATCAAAAGGATTTTTATCGAAAAATTTAATTGAAAATACTTTTGCAATTGTGTCTGTGTGGCGGTGTACAAATGGACACTACACTAACGTTACCGTTGTGCGATTTGGTGTACCATACACATACATAAAAAAACATACACACAAACACATTCCTATCCGTATATATCTGAAATTTATACACTTTTTCCTCCGTTGCTGCAAATGGGTGTGTTGTGTCGCCTTCGGGTCCTGCTCCTTATAAATTTGATGTGTGCCATATGGAAGTGAATCCCATGATAGTGGTCTGAATCTCCTCCGAAAGCGCTGCATTTTGGTAAGTACTTGCAAATTACTTAAATTAAGTTATATAGGCTTTTGAAATTTAACTGAGGAATTTGAAAAATTTAATAGAATGTGTTTGTGAGTTGGTTGGTTGGGGTAGAAGGGGAAGGGAAAGTATATGTCTCACATCCACTTCGGTTTTTGGGTGGATGTTGTAAACATATGGTAGTTTGGAAATTGGATTTCGTATGACGGATTTCATTTTGAAGCGTGCGATGTACTCGTACTTGTAAAAGGACAAAAAGCGTGTTGTATATAGTACACGTGACTTATTTATGTAAATCTGGATTAAGTTTTTTTCGTTTCTTCAATGTACTTTAGTTGTTTTTGGTGTTTAGGAAACATATTGTAAAAATCTTAAAGTCCAGACACTGTTAAAATTTGTTCCGTTTTCGATTTTTGTTTTTTATTTAAAATCGACTTAGCTTATGTGAGTGTAAAAAATGTCCTCCTTACCTACAGTATAGATTATGTTTAACTTTTGACAAATAAAAAAGTAACACTTCCATATGGATGCAGTAGAATACTTTTCAGATGGTGTGATTTTCTTGAAAACGAAATTTTATTTAAAACCAACCTGATGTTTAAATATTTCAACCTATGTTTCTACAGTTTTTTTATTCTTGTAATACTAGCCATGTTTGGTGAGAATTAGTGATGAGTTATTAACAAAGCTCTCGAAAACACTTTTAATTTCCTTTTTCAGTTCTAATTTCAAAGTCAGTAAACGTAACGGTTTACTGTATAAATATCCCTTAACAACCATTATCCCTTAACATGCCGAATCGGAATGCATCTATGTATAAATGCCTGTCGTCATGTCAAAAAATCTATGAATACCAACATTTTGTAAACGATTTTCTTTTTAGTACTAAGTAAGCGCCATCTTAACATTAAAACTTCAACTATTTTTATTCACTCTCTGGCCTATAAATAGCAAGAAAAATAAAAATTCAAACCTTATTCTAAGGTTAACTTATCCATAGATAAAGGATTTTCTGGACTCAACACAAAGGCTATTGCTTTCTGTTCCGATTGAATTAAAAATAAAAATAAAAAATTGACCAAGTTTACCTGAGAATAAGATTTAAAATTATAGCTTTTTGTTTATAATTAAGGCGGTGTATATTTTAATATATTAAATTATATTATTCACTCTTTATATCCACGTGTAGAAATGTGTTCATCTGGTTGGTTATTTGCTCTTTCAATAAACACGGCTGCTCTTTCTGTGTAACTTACTTGACTTTGTAATTATCGTGATAATTGTTTTTTAAAATATCGATTAGTTAAAAAGCCGACTAATCAAAATATCGATTCCACAAACTCTCATTTTTAAAATCACAAACACTATCGATATTTTCAAAATCTAGATTTTAGTAATCGACATTTTGAAAATCGGTATTTCAATCATAACATGGCCTGCTAGTTGCGACTCATTTCCATATAAAATTTCAAATACAGTAAAACCCGGATAGGTGCCGCTCGCTTATGTGCCTTATCTGCATAAAGTACCTGTTTTTTTTTTTGAGAATCAAATTTCTGAGGACTTTTTCATATAAGACTCATCTTATGAGTAACTTTCGTTAAGCTACATTTTCCGCTTTATTGCTTTTTATTTTGTATGATTTTATCTGAAATCGGCTGAAAACATATAAAGTTTCAATTTGTAGTTTTTTTTTTGTTAATTCTAATTTTCCTTTTTTGTGGGCAATTTTGTGTAAGAAAGTATCTCTACAAAGGCTGCTCTTAAGACTTAAGACATATATTATTGAGTTGATTTTTAGACATTGAAATTGCGATTACAAAACTTACAGGTAACGTACATATGCTTTTTTTTAATTAGAGCTGCTGGCGCTTAGTACAGGCATCAACGTGAAATTAGCTCAAAGTAGTCCGTGGGTCCAAAGGTAAATGGCGCATATTCATAGTCAAGAGAAAAGTTTTCTTTTATCTCTACAAATTTAACCTGGAGTTTATGTGACTCATAGACAACTTAGACCCAGCTCCAAAAGATAAACTGGTGATCAATCCTTAAAAACGGTTGAGTTTTTTTTTCTGTCAAAAAAAAAAAAAAAATAACAAGAGAAGTTCTCGGCGGGTCAAGGGAAATCAAAAAAATGAAATTTGATGCAAAAATTCACTAAAAACTCAGAAATTTAGATTTTTTTATTATTAACTATAGTAACATGTAAGCATATAAATATCATTAAGCATCTTTTGTGCTCTGCTATGTTTTGTCGCTCTTCATTAGAAATTTGCTTCCTTCATTGATTAAGTACATCCACAGCTGGTTTTCTTGAGCCTTTGGGGAGACTCTCTAACTTTTTCATGGGGCTTTTTATTTCGTCCTTCTGTTCACTCCCCAACACGTTTTGCGAATTTGTTGATTTTTGTCTAAGTACTACCACTTCCGGATCTTCATCCTGATACTCAATACTTTGCGTATTATCGACAGTTTTGCTATCCATCTGGATGGTATCCTTCATGTAATCTTCCACCATCATGTCCTTTATCAACAAATCTTCTTGTGTTGGCTCTTTGATTACGAGGGTGTTTCATGTTGCCTTTTGTGCCGCTCGCATATCACTGATGCTTTTTTGACTTCTAAATTTGATACGATGCCACTGATCCTTTAGTTTTTGAATAGATCTTTTGAATACCGCAGCTTTCATATTCAGTTTTATATCCAACTACGAAGCCTTTTTGGTTGCAATAATTTTAACGTCGCGTGCGTCGTTTCTCTTGTCGTCCAAAACACTTAAATGTACTCGTATCAGCTCCCGCATCATTTCGTTCTCGGCCGCGCACCAGTTCTGCTCTATATAGATCTTTTTAAGTTTCCCTTTTTATCGTCCATCTGCAATAATATTTTTTGCTTGTACTTCAAAAATATATTTATGAAGTAAAATATAAGGCCAGTTGGACTCGGATCTAAAGCTTGACTATAAATATGCCCCAATGGTTTTAATAATCGACATTTCTTTTACAACATTTACATTTGATATTGAATAATTGAAAATTAACATTTGAAGCTTTTATTAAATTTGAAACTAGAGCACTTTAAATTTAAATACAGCACAATGCATCATTACGCTGTATTTTTTTTTATTCAATATCCGTTTTAATTTTACGCAGTATAACATACTTAGCCAAAAAAAAATGTAAATATTAGATATGAGAAAATTTGTTTTTTTTTTAACTTTGAGGTTTAACCAACTTTGTTGAAACAATTTTACTCAACAAAAGTTGCTTCCTTAGAAACAAAACACTAGTTATGTTTTATTATCTTTAAATCTGAATTTTAATATATTTTGAACACTTAACAAAAAATCGAATTTTTTTATAAGTAGTTATTCTTATTTGTGTGAATTTAATTAAATAAAACGTATTTAAATCGTGGTCGAAGTGTTATTTTGATTTTTAAAAAGTGCGTCGGACTTATTTCCGGTTCAGTTTAATACAAAAGAAATAAAAAAGTATTATTCATTTTTTTTTAAATTTATTTTACCGGCCGTGAGTCGCGTAAATTTATGAATGGTTGGTGAAAATCACATAATAATTGGACTATATTCAAAATGCGAAAGGGTGTTTCATTTTTTCTTATGAAGTGGATGTGAAGTAAATATTTTTATCGACTCTGGAGGAATGCGTTCCACACACAAAGTGGATATGAGTTTGGCTTTCTTCGATTTTGGAAGCTTTTTATCCAGGAATATTGAAACAAGAATTATTATAGAATTTAAAATCCTCTCGATTTACCAGATTCATTTTTTTTTGGTAAATGTTCGAGATTTGTCGAAGATTCGTTGGTAATCTATTTAAATCGCGGTTAACTTCTGGATGAAAACCTTGTTGCATTTAATGAATGAAAAACACCAACGAAAAATCAATTAAAAAAAGGGATAGTGCGTATGGAATTGGAATCTGTTCATGAGTTTTAGGTTGAAAACTGATACCCCCATTTACACAGCCGGTAAGTCTGCGTTAAAAAAAAAAACCTAAGTGATGGTTGTTTCAATTATTTACAAAACCCACAGACAAAGCTTTCATCAAAATCTTTGGAACCGTTTTCTTAAATAAGATTTGTCGTAACGGTTATATGACAGGTACAACATACATGCATCTAGGAAATCTTAAGTTCCAAGTTTGAAGAAAATCTGTTTAGTAGTTTAGGCTGTAGATATGTCGGGGCAGACAAATCAATGAGAAGTTGGTTAAATTTGTCCGAGGATTTTGCTGCGGAAAATTGTTTGGATTTATTTGCGTTAACTTAACCAAACTTCATCGTTATTATAACTTCTAGAGCTAGATATATTTAGAAATATGATGCATGTACATTGTACATATGTATGTATGTATTAATTAAATTATTAATTCAGAGAATGTAATTATTGTAATACATACTCGTTAATGTAGGAGCATCTTTGTTTACAAAAAAAGAATAATTAATTTATTATGCTATGGTCAAAAATATTAAGGGTAACATTTTACTTTCGATTTCGTATTGAAAACAAAATGCATTCTTAACATTTATATTTTTAGTTTTTGTCAAAGAAAAACAAAGTTTTAATGTTTTTTTAGGAATTTAAACTGTCCTTAAATTTTAGGTGCTACTAATGTTTAAAAGTAAAATTTATATATGTACATAAATACAAAAAGAAATTTAAACTATCAATTATACTTAATCAATTATTACTTCGGTTGATTTCGTTCGTTTACTTAAATTTCAATCAAGAAATTAATGATTTGAGAAGCTATAGTTAAAGATTTCTTAATCAACTGATTTTGGTTAATTAGCAGCGAATTGAAGGATTTAATGAAATTATTTGTTCATAGAAATGGTAGTTATGTCTATATACATAGGACAGTTCGTTCAAGGTAAACATAACATTCAGAGTATTTTATATAGTGCTTTTCAACCGAATCGGCTGATCAACTATTTTCGAGATTAACATCTGGCATTCCTCAGTTACCAAGCGCATTTGAGGATATAAGTATCCTACATACCTATACACTTGTTGGAATAATCTGCGATCAAATCGGCTAAGGTAATTATTTTGTGATAAGGGTTTTACAAAATAAAAACACTTTATAACTTTCACTGGTTCACTGTTGTTGACTGTCACTTATCAGAATTCGCCTTAGCTCTTTCGGCCTCTGGATTAATACACCTACACCTATGTTATATTTATACGCAACAAAATGTTTATTATTCGCATTTTGGGCTATGAGCATCCAATTTTCAACTCCACTTCTATAATTCTGTTAATTTTTGATAGAATACTTAACGTCATAAGTGTACAAATTTTAATCACAAATTCCGCAATATAGTTTCTATATAGGTACATAGTTATAAAAATGTTTGTTCCCTTCATTTTAATGTTTCACCTGGAATGGAATGGATGTAATAAGATACGTTTAAGCAATGCCATCTGCCATGCTGAAGCAGAATTGACCTAGCAATGATATGATGACCATTCATCATTTTCATTTATTTAAACGTATTCATGTGAAAAGTGAGAAAAATAGTAATTCCAAACTAGTAGTAAAAACTGAAAAACTTTATTGGAAAAAATCAGCAGGCTATTCAATATTAATCGAATTCATTTTAATAAATTGATATGAGCTGTTGTATATTTATAATTAAGTAATCGCCTGCCTAACTAAGTAATCGGTCCTATTTTTTATAAATATTGAAAAGTAAGACAAAATCCCCGAAAATATTTCTATGACCAAAGTTTAACTCTTGTGAAAGAAGTAAATTCTTTATTAGAGAGTTTTAGAGGAAATAACTTGAATACCACAAATCATTTATGGTTCAAATTTTGGTCAGAGAAAGATAATGGCCATCAAATACAAAAACCACTGTCTGTCACAATATTTTGGTCAGTTTGATCTTTATTTTGAATATTTACAAGAAAAAAATAGGCCCTGAGACTCCAATCCGGATTGTTAGACTGTAATTTTTGATTTTTATGGCCATCAACCCTCCTATCACCAAAAATTTCATCCATTTACCAAATACATAGGTTGAAAAATATAAAGCCAATTGGAAGAATTGTTGGTTTACGTCGCGTCGAACGCTACAAAAAATCACAAATGTTAGGACAGACCTCGCAGAAATGCATAAATTGCAGAACTAGTCTGTTTTGCGGTTTTAATTGCTGTTTCGACAAAGACTTACCGCTACTAAAATAATTTTTAGGAAGTGAAATCTTCTGCTTTGAATTCAGAAAAAAATATGGTCACCTTAAATGTAGCTCTCCTGAAATATAAATATTTCGTATCTATCTGCTTTCGATGTTGTTGTTTTTTCTTGTTGATATTGCCCTTTCTTTACGGTTTGCCAAAATAAATTTATTCAACTTCAATGCAATGGAATGCTGTGATGAATCCCTGTAATGCAATCAAGCTACCGCCAAAGACATAAATATGGAAATGAATTTCACAAATATACAAAGTATCTAATAATGTAGTTATGCTTTGGTTATTTTATTTTTCCCAACTCACTCTTTATCGTGTCATTTCGTTGGTATTTGTATCTGAATAATATCTTCTCTACAGGTCCCTCTTATATACCCGCTACCTTTCCCTTTCTTTTAAAAAGCAACTTATCAATATAATGTTGGTTTACAGACAGAGAGTGTTGTCTGAATTCGAAGGAAGAACTCATATTTATTTTTTTTACAGAACGTTTTCAGAAGAAGCTATTCATAGGAATGTACATAAATAATTTAGTGCAGAATGACTACTAAATGATTTTAAATAATTCAGCTGGGTGATTGAAATTTGAAAATGAGCCGTGTCAAGTTGAGCTGAGTTAAGCAGCAACGGTGCGGTGCGGCGCGGTGGCGGGCGGGCGCGGCGCGGCAGCGGTATTAGGTACTTTTTCAAGAACACAGATCATGCTTTGTTAATTTGGGGGGAAAATCTTGGTGGTAAAAATATGTACATGAATATAACCTACCTACATACAACACATCTATTCAGAATAATATCGAATGCCAGTTCGCTGAGTTTAGGGAATAGCAGGAAAAGCGGCGGGTAATAAATTATTAATGAATACACTTTATAAAGTCTTAAACGTTAAAGATACGCACTTTGACCTATTTATTTCAATATCAAAAGATATTTTATATTAATAAGGAATTACTGGATTTTTGTTTAGATATGTAACTGTAACGGGTATAGTTATCAAGGTATATCTGCTAAAGTCTGATCCATGTACAGGTTAATGTACATATTTAGACTTAACATATTAAAATGGCAAACAACAAATTGAAGTTGCTAACTCCATTAGCTGTAGCAACTCCTTGAATCTTCTTGATAAATATGTTACCATAACTTAAATTTAGAGATTATAGAAAGCTCATCATGTTTCAGGAACCAACGATTAGTAGTGTATACTTAGTTGTTGTTATTAGCCTTAAGAGTTTATGAATATAGAGGAAAATGCATTTTGTTTACTTTCTCTCGCAATAATCTAGTTTTACGATTGTACGATTGGTATTGAAAACGAATATAGCCGCCTTGAAAATCAAAGTAGGTAGCGGCACCGCATAGACGAAAATAACTTGATGGTAATTATTTGATATTGTGTAGGTAAATCCACTTTATCATCAGTGCCTAAAATACTGACCCGAAAAAACAGGTTTGTTAATAATTTCTTCAGATTAATATAGGTGCCTAATTGAAAACTAATCTCAGAAAAAAATAATGCAGTTTACTCAAGAAATCAAGTCACAATACGGAATTCGAAGTTTTTTCAGATTATTCAAAGCTTACTCCATCTTTCCAGGTTCTTCATTTTAAGCCTCACTAGTTATATGTAGGACGTAGGTGTTGTGTTTTATCGCCATTTTTCACTATACATATTTCCATATTTGAGCTCGCAGTATACAATAATAAAGATTTGCCTTCAAAATCCCAAGAAGTGGCCTCGACAGAAGAACATAACATTCTTTGTATGTATTGAGTATTCATATCGTTATGTATGGAGCACCTGTCTGAAAGCAACATCAAAGTATGGGTTTGAGGATTAAATATTTAAGTTGAAGCGAATCCTGGAAAAGACCAACGAATTTAAAGTCAAGAACCACCAATGACTTCTAATCGCGGTCAAGGTTTTTGCATTTTTGGCATCGGTAGATATGTTTTGAAATGAGGACAGGTTATATGCACTTGAAAGTTGAGGCAAGTGGGCTTACTTGCATTCATCTAGTTCTGAAAATCCACGTTTCCAAAATGTTTTGTATTTTTTCCAATGGACTTTAGAAAAAAAAATCTGTTTTCTGGACTTTTTTGCGTTCAGGGGGATTTTCGGTGTACCCTTTATATGTTTCCAACACAGCGTGGGCGTGAAGAATAGGTTAGAATGGGAATGGAAAGGTGTATGGAAAGGTGTGGCGTGAGGTACTGAGACTGAAGGTGGTGGTTGTCTCAGATTTTATCTCCAGGGTTGGCGGCTGGACTAAAGCGGAGAAATGCCGTGTATCTATGTCCCTTTAAAATTCACATTATTTTGTTCGTTGTCAAATTTGTTGGGCATACTAGTATTTACTCAACCACATGTTCTTAGTGTTATGCCTGAACAACACGTAATGAGTAAACCAGCGGCCCAACAATAATAATAATTTATAGAGATTATAATGGAATAAAATCACGACATAGACTACGGCAACGATTTCATTAATGACATGCGTTTACACGAAACTGACTTTCATTGGCCGCGTTCACATTGCGCTGAAATATGCTATCTCAAATACTCGAGTATCCGTATATGTTTGTGAACGACTAAAACCGGATAGGTTAATTTAGCTGTTTGATTTGAATTCAAGTCAGCTGTTTTTGACATTTCTCTTCAGATAGCTGAATATACGAGAATTTTTTAGATCGGTTGAGATTTTTATTTTGAGAACAGATGTTTTATAATCAGCTGTTTTTTCTCAAGAGATTACAACAACACAAACCAATCTGGATTGCTTTAGATAACTTGTGAACGTGGCCATTGAATCTACCCAACATATACCTAACAGATTTTTTTTCAGTTCTTGAAGTATCTTAAGCTGCTTGAAGTTTTAACAATAGCTTGTCCTCTTCGATAGTCAATTTTTTTCGGTGGCGTAAATTTCCGTATCTACTCTTGATTTTGAGAGGCAAAATAAAGCAAACTCCATTTTTTTCAAAATTTCACGAAAACCGTTATTTTTTCGAAAGAAATTCAGATAAAAAATTTTAGCTTATAAATTTCTAAACAAAATTAGTATCTTTAATGGAAGCATCACGCTGACTCGGCTGGTCTCGGTCCAAAAAATACGGACTCGTCATAAATGCGTTTACAAATTAGTCTCGTCTCGTGGCCAGCCCTACCTTTCATGTATGCATTCAGATGCTGGTGGTTAAAGTTAATAGAAAGGTAGGTTACTTGTTTAAGCAAGATATGTATATGTTTGCAATGGATTTACATATACGCAAATTCACAATATTTGTCACGTTTCCTGCACGTGTCCGGTCACACTTCCCATTCAAAAGTGTCTTGATGTAGGTACTAAGTAGATATGCCTATAAAACAGGGTGGAGCAAAATTTTATCTATTCGATATTAGTTATAAAAAATACAATTAAAAAACAACGACATTAAAATATTAGAATGAATCTCTTCAAACTTCGAAATCCCTCGAATTTTTGAGATGTTCTAGCAAATTGCTAATATAAATGCACGACTGATCACATGAATTTGATCCTACTTTAAAGTACTTTAGAATAAACAAAAAAATTCAAAAATGAGAAAGTCGTTTTTGAATTTGCTGAAACTACTTTGAGAAATTTGAGCTGCAGATGCCATCTTATGAATCACAAAAATACGTGGTCGAAAAATTTTATAATTAATTTTAGAAATTAATAAGGGCACATTGAAAAATAAAACTAGGGCGATCGGTATTATTTTATTTTTAAAAATGAAACCAGACCGCGATTCAAAAAAACGCGCTTTTTCCAGTGAAAATTGTTTATTGATTGGATTATGGTGGTTGTAATGCTAAGCATCTGTACTGTATGCTCTATGAAGTCAAGATGAAAAATGTACAAGACATTTTATCAACATAACCGCGTTCTTATTTAATTTTCAAAATAAAATAAGATCTCGATTTGCGCCTTACAAAATCAATCGCGGCTTATTTTACTCAACCGAGTAATACTCCACATCACCCGCTTTTACCCTATATCATGTCTTTCAGGTTGATTCATGGAACTTTTTTCGTATCCACTTGTGTCAATTATACATTCCGATGAATATTTATTGTCGTCTCAAACTAGAATTTCCTCTGACGATGACGCTCAGTCCTACCAAGAAAAAAACCTATGATATAGAGGACATGTAATATCATACCACACATAAGTACATATACGTACTCTATAGATATATATCCATCCATATACCATTTTCCATAGGGTAGTATTTTTTATCATTTGGCAATAAAAAATGCAAAAATTTCATGAATCCTTATATTAACAAATATATCACAATCAACATCAAGAGAAAAGTGTAGACGATGACTCCTTTTGCTTTTGTCTGCAATCATGTAACGGGGCCATTACTTTGTATAATGCACATTCATCTCGTAAACAAAGATTGTTCATGGCTGCGAACATTATTTTGAGTGTGAAAGTTAAAAATCGATTTTATTTTTTTTTTTTTTTATTTGTCTTGTTTTATTTTCTTTTAATTTTGCAAAATATGATCTAGCTGGTAAAGCCGTTCAAATTCTCGGAGTGGCTGGCAGTTTGAACCAATCAACGAACTGTGGAAAAAAATTAATTTAAAACAACAATACAACACTTTTTTGACACAATAAATATTTAATCATTCCAATAAACTAAACACATTATGTTTATATAATAATTTGTTTTCTATTCTAATAAACAATTAACTATCCCAATAAACTATTTGTTGTGCCAATAAAATGTATTTGTTATCTAAGTACGAAATTAAATGCAGCGCCTGTTTCTGATTTTCGTTTCCGTGATACAGTTCACATTTAACTTTTAAGGTTTTCGCGGTTGTTTGAATTACACATTTTTAGATACTTCCGGATTAGCCGCGTTATAAATATTAAATATATATTATTGAAATTTTATTTATAACGCGGCTAATCTGGAAATATCTAAAAATGTCTAGTTCACATTTTCTTTGTCTATATATGTGGATATAATGTGGATATATATGAGATATAATTTCCGAACAAAATTGTGTTCCACGTGTGTGCCAATTAAGTATGCAAAGAGAAAAGCGGCTAGTGCTAAGATTAAGCTTTTTCGAAATTATTTGGCATTGTACCGAAACTCGCTGTATTCTGTATAGTTCTACGAAGTGAACTATCTATAAAAGTAGATAACAATTTTGTGTTATGAGACTTCTCCTCCATTTGATTGAAATAAAATAGAAATAAAATTTTTAAATTTTAATAAATTATTTTATTTATTGGTCCAACAATCTAATTTCATTAATTTGATAAATTGTTATTGTCTTAACTATTAGATTTTTTTAAAAAGAGATATGATTTACTCGTCCAACAAACAAAAATATAAAAGTATGAATTTGAATTAACAATAAATTGTTAAAATAATACAAAACTTTTTATTTGCCTCAATTAACCATAATATTTATAAAAATACAGTGAGCAGTGGCGTGACATCCATATAAAACGATTCCTTCTGTCTTCCCTTTTGCTAGAATTAAAATAGTATCACCATATATAATAAACGTAAATCACACCTAAATTATTTTTAAGCAGTAATTTACTTACTTTAAATGCAAAATCTTTTCAATAATACAAAAACTAAGTTAATTAACGTTCCTTAGCTTGTCAATCAACTAATACATTGCAGACGTTCGGAACAGTTAAAATTAAATGCATTCATTTTTATTAAACTATTTATGCGCTTAGATAATATTCTATGAGAAAGAAGATGTTTTTTAAGCTTAAATGGACATTAAAAAAAACACCACAGACATTAACTTTTAGGATGGTATTCAACGAGCTCTCATAAGTTTATGAGACTCAACAAATTTTACCTCATTAGCTTATAAAAAGGAAATTTGTATGATGCAATGAGGGCGGATTTTTTGATTTATGAGCTCTTGGTGAAAAAAAAACTTTTCCATTAATGTGAAAAATAGATATATATAGAATATAAAGTCATATAGGTGGGTATAGGTACTATATTTTAAAATTAAAATAAAAAAAAACTTCACTCTGCTAACAAAATTATGCAACTTTCATGTCAATTTTTGCAACCAAATGAAATGGTCTTAAATGCAAATGGACAAAGGAAAAAAGTGGGTTGGGACTTAGGTTCACCCTATATTAAGAACAGTGACAATGAATTCCAATTGACGCCGAATTTGCATATTCGAACGGTGATATAGGTAAATATCTACATCCACCATAACCATCAGGCATAGTCATGCATCGTGCTGTATCGCAAGAAGTTATAACAAAAATGCCAATGCCGCATGCCGGTAAAATGGATTCTATCACAAACAAACATCCAACTCAGGTGTCCTAGCACACGTTCGGTATACTTGCCCTGTACTGTGTGATCCTATACTTCTATGCACACATTCATTTTAAGCTCTTCTCCATAGCTATTTTTAATGCAGCAAGTGATAATTGGAATCGACTAGCTATAGAAACGGTCGCAAACAACAGACAACAAAAAAAAAATCAAGCAAAAAACCATCTGGGGCTTCATTATAAAAACGTAGAACCTTTTACGCAAGCCTGATTGTAGCTCAAACTTGCTTCATAAAGTTTCGCACAAAACACAACTTCTCACATAAATAAAGCGGTTGTATGTGGGTATATAGGTGCTGGAAATGGAAAATGAAAGAACATCCAGGTAGTTGAAAATTAATTTAAAAAGTTTTTAGCCAGAGTGATTAGTTATTTGGAAAATACGGGTTTTTGAATTTGTTAAGTTGTATTTTTTTTGTACCTACCTACCCACTCATTTAAAAAAAAATTTTTGGTCTGTCTTTAGCGGTGGGTGTGAATGCAAATCAAATACATAAAGGTTAGTACATACGTGCGTGGTACAACTTTAACGGTAAGATTATGTTTTAATTTTTTGAATAAGAGCTCAATAAATAGTTGTTTTATTGCAAGTTCCAATAAAATTGTGTGAAAAAACAACAGCGAAGTCAACCAATTTAGACTTTTGATAGAACAACTACTATATATCTTTTATATACACGCCACGCCTATTGATAAAAACTACAGATTTGTCTTCTAATTCAGCAATTAACAAAAACATGGTGAAAAAAGAATCCTGATCTTTCTTTGATGACAAGTTTTTCAGAAATCAAACGTCAAACTCAAATCAAACTTTTTATGAACTATCTAAATTTTATGGAACAAAAATAATTGAATAAATATTATTTTTTTTTTGAATTGAAATAAATATGTAGTAATTCATAGAAACAATAAAAAAATTTCAACATACAGTAGAATCTCGAAAAGACGAACAGATATAAAACAGGCCCCGTTCATCTTTTCGAACTGTAAATCTTTCCAAGCATCGAGAGTTATGTCGTTTTCAATTGGCAATCCGGAATTGGTTTTAGATTCGGAATCCCAATTGAACAGTTTTTTTTTCGGAAAAATTTGAAGTTTGGTGTGACTTTGATTTATGAATTATATTATTGCTTGGTATATTGCCTTCCTAATTGTTGTTCATCCATCTGCATATAACTATTGCATATGTACCTATATACATATATATTTTCCTTTTTAAAATTGGCCTAAGTGTGTCCTAAATGACAGCACTGGGGACATGTCATACAAAAACAAATAAAAGTAAGTATTCTTACTTATTAAAAAAAAAGAAAAATTATTTAAAAATGTTAATTTATCAAAAAAAAATTTTTGGAAATTGTCTCTGTAGTTAATTTTTTTAATTTTAGTTCTGATTTACAATTTCAGTCTGTACCTATCATGCTTAAGAAAAAGAAAATAATGAAATATTATATTCCAATTAAGAAAACGGTATTAACAAATACAATTTAACAGCTTGCTTAATAATCACCGAAATAAATTGTTCCAAATGATGGAAAGCAGGTTGATTGTAATGTGTCCAAATGTACCCTGAAATTTTGTCCAAATGTGCCCCGAGAGAGGTTTTAAATTAAAAGCTTCATATTTTTTCAAAGAGTTTTTTAACTGTAAATATTTTTATGTTTGATTATATCACAACACGAATTTTAAAAACAATTGAAAATTCTTCAGTCTAAGAACGAAAAAAAGTATGCCTGCAACTCTTACTCTTTTTTTTTTGCTGAGAGCTTATGGAGGTTTTAAATGATATTTATTGATATTTTTTGGATGCAATAATCCAAAAAATAGTCTCCTCTTGCCCCTACCACCAATTTCCGACGCTTAAAGACTCCCCAAATTGAATTTTACACCTCAAATTTTGCAGCGCCACCACAAGGGTCCGCGCAACCCTAAAAAAAACTCGCCATGATAGTACTATAATTTATATATACAAAGACTAAACTATAAACAACTTATCTATCAAAAACAATGCACTAAAAACAAAATCTTAAAGAAAAATAATACAAAAGGAGAGACTTAAACCAACTTTGACAAACAACACCACACTCCGATAGCGTAAGCCCGATGATAGATTCCTAATCCGAAACGCTACGCTAAATTCAAAAAAATTGTACTTTATGTTGTGATAATATTTAAATAAAACTATGTATTAAATAAAAAAACAAGTTAATTTAATTTAATTTAATTAATTTTTTAAAATTTGTATTTATTTGTATTTATTAAAATCTAATCATAAATAATTAGTTTTAAAAATAAATAATTAGTTTTAAATAGAAATCAGCGAAAAATGGACTATCGAAGAGTACAAACTCTTGGTAGAGTTTGTAGATGCCAGGTTTAGAGGTTTCACTAAAATGGTAAAATACATGTCATTAATGAAATCGTTTTGCCCTTTTTTTATCCTTTTTGATCAAGTTTTCTTAAAAAGCCAGACATATTTATAGATTCTTTCAGGACTTCAAGCATTGATTAACTGAAATTATTTCAATTAGTACAGTCAAACTAGGATCTGACATCGCAAGTATGTGTAACAGGCTAAACTTTGCATTTTATTGGGCCTTGAGGTCAGCCTTAGGCTTCACAAAGTATTTGTATGAACTGCGATCTGCGGAAGTGCGAATAGCAAATGGACGGAGAATTTGACATTACATTCATATGAGTGGTCTGAAAAAGCTACGATACAGGCACAAAAAATTGGGCAAACAACTTTTTTGATGTTAAATTAGTGCGAATTATTTATTCGCAGCTCTGTGAAATGCGTCTTGGTTTTATGGACTGCGAATTCACATTTGACATTTCGTAGGTCGCAGCTCATATGAATGTCACTTAACTCAGGTTGTCAGCGGAAGGTTAAAATGCATCAGTGCAAAAGACCAATAGGGGAATGGTGATATTCGGGGAGTTTGGGAAGTTCGGCGTTGACACCAATCATAAAATTTCTTGAGCTATTTTGGTTTTTCTTACAAAACTTTTTTTTTAGTAATACGTAGCCTAAGAATAATGGTATACGGTGGTATCTTTCCTACCCGCTTTACTCTTTTCTTTCTGGCCTGAATTTAATTTTCATTTGCTTATTGTTTATGGCAGAATATAACCTATACGATGTGCGTATATGTAAATAACTTCAAAGCTTGCATTCCTTGAAGATTAGGAACTTATGGAAAAAAATTATACATTGTTCGATATAAAACTACGTTACCTACAATTCTACACCCACTCTGAATTTGCTTTTCATTGATAAACAATTTTTTTGAAATTTATTTTTTTATTTTACGACAAATAGATCTCTGAAGTTCTCTTGAACCATCCTAGAAATTCTATGCATCATCTATGTGTATGTGTTTATATTTTAGATCGAGACAAATTGAAAATCTACAAGGGGAATGTCCCAAAAGGGTTAGCTTTGACCAAGTAAATCGCATTATGAAGGGATTCTTTTGAAATGCATATTGAAACGATGTACCTACTCCTACATGTATAGTTTTTTTTTCCTTGATTCCTTAAGATATGTTTTTTTATTTCCGTTACTGTTCCTAACAAAATTCCTTTCCTTGTTATTGTACGCTCGAAACATGAACTACATATGTATATACATTATACACATAGTCGTATGTGGACAAAATGAAGAATTTGTTTTGAATTAAAGATCAAAGCTGGTTATGGAGTATATCAAATCAAGTTTGATGTTATGCGTACAACCATATGACCGTAGCGTAGGTCCTTTTACTCCACCTTTTCGAATTATCATAAAATTGAATCAAGGAATCGCAAATTTCTTAAAAGAAATTTGCTCGTACTATCCACTTTTACTTGGGTATTATTACATTCGGTAACCTACAGGGCTAGTTTTGAATTACCAAAACTATCGAAAATATAATTTTAATCAGACCCTGCTGTACATTACAATGATAAAAAGATAACAAAAACATTGTATCCCGAAAATTTTTAGCTGGATCTGTAACCTAAGCCCCCGGTAGTTGTTAGGTAATTCCCTTTAACTTTTTAGAGGAAATTGAATTTATTTTACCTCAAAAAATTTGATAAATCTCTTTTTTTTTCTCCATTATCGACGACAGTCATGATCTCGGATGGGAACACAACTCTCCCACTTTGCTGCAAATGTGGGGTTCGCCGGGTTGACCTCAGGAAACGGCGGCAGGCCTTCCGGTTTTTAATTGTTTCATGTCTAAGGCCAACTGAATGGAATTGTCGTTGCATTTGCTTTCTCCATGAGTTCTTATGCGTTTTTTTTTGACGTGAAGGCTTCCCGGATTTTCCGCCTGGGTCGGAAAATGGACATCATAAATATTCTGTATGTTTCGCACTAATGCGGTATCCACTTCCCTCCAGAACATCCACCCATACATTAATACATTAAGTGCTCGTTGCAAGGTTGTTGGATTTTAACTTATTATGACTGTGATAAAGAGCAAAGAACTCAGGACGCTTCCCTGGTGTACACCGACTTTCAGTGGGAACTCTTCAGCGATTCCTGCGGGGCATCTTAATTTCGTTTTTACTTCCTCGTACATTATCCATGAACATCCGGAACCCCTCGCTGTCTCTCGGAAACCCATATCAGATCTCGTGGTTGTCTATCGAAAGCCTTTTCGAAATCAAAATCAACTAGCACAACATGCATATCCCTTGAGGAATCACGGTGTTTTTCCATTCTGATTCTTAAACTCTGTATGGCATCTGTGGTTGATTTACTCAATACAAACCCGCACTGTTCATCAGACAGCCGTATTATTTTTAGACCAATCGCTTTTCCTTTCTTGGAGTTTTTCACCGCCACGCTAACTTCTTCGATTGTAAGGTCGGGTACTTCTTCTAAATTGGGTTCGGCTGTTGGAAAGTATGTGATGGGAATTTGCTCATTTAAAAGCCCATCACAATACTGTCGGCACCTGTGAAGAATTTTGTCGTCGTCCACAAGTAGTAGGCCTTGAACATCGTTAAAGAACTTTGGTGAGCGAATTTCCTGAGCATTCCTTCTTCTTTGAGCGGCAATTTTGAAGATTGCTGCACCCTTGTTCATTTTGGCATTTCGCAGTTCCTGGGAAAGCTGGCTTTGCATCAGCAGCTGGATCAGATATTTCTTCAAGCTCGCGATACATGCTTTCCGTACTCTCTGCTTTATGTTGGGCACATTTCTTCTTTCTGTAGTGCGGCTAAATAAAGAACTTGAAGGTACGTCTGAAGTTTGACTCAAAGGTTAGGAATTGTTGTGACTGGAGTACTGTTTGTAGTAGTAGTGATAAAGAAGAAGCACGAGTTGCGACGATGTTCAAGAGATCCAAATGTTTCTATCTAATAAGTAATAACTTTATGGTGTTCTGCAACTTTTAAGAAAAGAAACATTTTCCTGCAGATTTATTTTGATCAATTTAAAAAAAAAACCCTTTCTGACTGATTTATTTTCTGTTTGATCAATTGTTCGGCATTTTTTTCACAAAATTCATTTAAAAAAAAAAATGCCTAGAAAAATATTCTAACTACAAAATATTATCAAAAACTTTTTTTTAATTTTTTTTATCGTTTAGCAGAATCCAATTTTTTCAACCATTAAAATATACCTTTCTCTTTTTGAAAATTCAATGGCGCCTGGCGATTGAACAAACCCTAGGAAGAGCAAAAGAATTGCGTGAGCGGGGCAAGCTTGTATGTTTTGTAGTTCTCTCAGACTACTATATTCTTGCCTTTCCGGTCCTGTTGACATAACTTTTTTTATTCTAAAAAAATGTGCAATATACATATATGTTACTGCAAATTCCCGAAATGATGAAATTCTATCTTTGGACTAAGCGAAGCCCATGTAAGCACACCTGTATTTTCATGTTTTTATTGTAAACTACTTTATCATATCCGACCCAGTAAAATAACAGATGCAGACGTGCTTGCATTTTATATCGGAGACGAAAAAAAATAGAAACAATTTTAATTACGATTAGGTAGGTACTATTATCTGGGGCAATTAAGAGGTCTCATTATGTGGGTAATAAAAAAAGTTAAGGTTCTTCTAAGTGGCACAACGTCCTCGTGACAAACTTAATAATACTCGATCTTGGATCTGAATAATTATAATTGGCTCCCTTTTGAGTTGCTCCTCATCAACCTAGACAAATAAAACATTGCATACTTTTAATTGCATTTTAAGTTGAATTTAATTGTTATTTGCCAAGATGGCTTTTAAGATTTTGCCTAAAGCTTTATCTGCTGCAGAATAAGCACGAGGAAGCATCATCATGTGCATTAAAATTTGACATGGCTCTTCCATTTATATTCAAAATACCTTTATTCCAACCTGGTTGTGGAGGTATGTATATCACATATAAATCACTGAAGGATTTGGAAAGGATTTTTCGAATCTGATTCCTGGATGAGGCCAATGTAAGCCATAAAAAATGTACACCTATTCAATGTAAATGGAAGCACAACACCACACCCTCTTAAAATAATAAAAAAAAAAAACAAAGCAACGTTACAAAAGAGTGAATATCTTGATTCATATGGTAAAGCATCATCAGAGGGGTTAATACCAGACACTAGACTTAAGTTTCTATATAGCCATATCCACAACGAAACGTTAATTTTAAAATTCTACTCAAACGGTTTGCTTATACTCACATAACAACAACAACAAAAAAGGTCGTAAAATAATGGTCGTTTATTGCTTAGATGTTTTATGTGTATACCAAATAGCTGTGCATAAGGTACTGTATGAAGAATGAAACAAAATTAGTAAGAGGGCGAAAGATTGTCCTTTTGCCATTAATAGGAGCACAACAAAGCATTAAACATGGATTTTAAACGATTTACGGAAATTGACTAAAGGGAAAGAATATTAAAAACCATCAGTAATGTAGGTAAACCTAAATAAAAATAAGGTGTTACTCACATGTGAATGTTGCATATTTGAAACCTGTGTAACGTTATTATTATTTCCAAAAAAAAATTAATGATATAGGCTTTGAAAGCAATACTTGTGACCATATTTTGTAAAATTCTTTCAAAATATCTAATAAATTATTTATGTTGATACATAAATGATTTTGAATTAATGCTTTTTTTTCAAATAGATTATTAAAACGTTTTTATCGAGGTCTAAGCCACAATTCGTGTCATAGAAATATATGACTATCTTAAAATAAGATGATTGTAATAAACTTAGATTAAAAAAGTATTATACCCAAGAATCATGTAAGCTTTATATTGTCTATTTCCAAAATAAATCGGCAGAAAAAACTTCCAAATATTTGGATTTGCGCTGATCAACATTGCTAATGTGTAGTGATGTATGAACTCGGTTTTAGATTTTATGTGAGCCGAACCGAAAGACAATTCGGCATCGACTCGGGCTGAACAAAGAAACCAAAACAAAAACAAAAACGAATCGCATACCTAACTCTAAAGTTCTCTCAAAATATAGTAGGTCGAGCAAATTCCACTTAAGAGTGGCTACGTTCCGATGGATTAAAAAACTGCAAAACTTACAGTTTTTTAGAGCTTTATTTAACTTCGTTATGGCGGCCATCTTTTAATAGAGTTTAAAAACTCGAAATATGGTGAACACGCTGTATTTTGAGACAAGTTATGGTTTTTCGTTCCGAATGTCACCCAATTGCCCTTAAATCACCTTTTCCGGAGCATTAAAATAAATAAGAAAAGTTCCAATTCTTAATCGCGAAACTCGGTTAAATTTTGCAGCCACCGCACAGAGTGCAATTTAAGCATCTAGGTATGCAAAATTAATGTGCCTGCTCTATGTTATGAGTGAGTCGGATGTAAATAAAATGCTAGCATTGCATCGGGTAGAGCTACATTATCAAAAACTTATAAAATATAACCTGTGATTTTATCAAATCTGTTGAAACCTGAATTCGCTCGCCAAACATCAAAAATGGATCGATAAAAAATTTCAGGCGCCATTTCACTACAGAACTTGTAGTTTCGCAAACTTTTACAAATTATTATTTTTTTTAGAAATGTATAATTTAATGATATTTTTTGCCTTATGTATACGTTTGGGTGGAGTATTTATGTCATAGAATATCAACTAATAAATGTCAATTTTCAAAATGTTTTCTATGTTTAATAGAAAACATTTTGAAAATTGACTTTTGCCAACCTAAGTCGGCATTTTTTTTATTTGCTCGAGAACAATCTTTAAGAACAAATAGGGGAGATAAGGTACAAGGCCAACAATATTTATGAGCTCCCTGATTCCATGTACATAAGTTCCATGTTTCCCGGGAATCATTTTGTGTGTGTTTTTTTGTTTGCTTCCAAATGAAAAAGTTTGATTCTCCTTTTTAAACAATAAAAAGTAGATCAGAAGATGGTACAAACCAACTCTCTAGGTCTTACCATTCGCCAGGGACACTCCAAAACAATTTTGAATTAGAATTATTTCCATAAAAATAAAATGAAATTGATCTCAGGGCCATTTTTTAAGTTGAACTTTGGAATCAAAACTTTTGTCATATTTTTTCACTAGGAGTAGTAGTACGGGGAAGTTAGATTTCATTATATGGTGCGCTGGGAACTAAATCCGAGGTCAGATTTGACTTAACTGTTCGATAGGGTATTGGTTCACGAGTCTAGAACCACATTTTTCACAACTGTACCTAGAGTCATTTGGCCGCCATTTTGTTTTTTATGTTCATTTTGATTTTTGGGTATAAATCGTTCATTTTCGATCCTAGAAAAGAAAATTGTACTACAACTTGTAGAAAATTAAATTTTCTACAAAATATGTTAGATAACTTTTTTCGCTAAACACTCTTGTTTAAAAGTTACAGCCTACTAAAAACAAACAAAAATGTCCTTATTGCCATAATTTTTTTTTTCTAACTCAAATCAAAAAACATCGTTATAAAAGTTATAGATCTTTTAATTGTCTATATTTTTTGGCTTAACAGTTTCTTAATTGAAATAACGGTTCTCGCTCTGGAGCGAAAATAAGCTCCAGAAATCCGCACGGAATAAGTTTTTTTGTTATTTTTTTTTAAATTTTGAAATAGGAAGAATACCGAGTATAACCGAGTCTAATTTATGCGTTGTGATATTTTGAAATTCTTCTCTTCTTTTTGGAAGGTCCTGCCGCGGCAGTGGTATCTTCTTCGTTATCACCATGTTCATCGCTATCTTCGAAGGGGTTGTGAAGTATCAGTGAATCGTTTTCACACTCTTGTTCGTCCTCATCTAATTCAACTGAAATCTCCTGCACGTTATCACATATCTCTCCTTCAGAGTTCTTACAAACAGCTGAACAGTGAAGCCCAGCTTTGCGGCAACCACAAGCTCCTCCACACCCAGTCTTGTATGAACAAGAAACTAATTTCATTACTGCAGGTGGTGCAGGGTCCTTCGTTGTACGAACTGGAACCAAGCCAAGCAAAACATCCTTTTTCCATCCCCATTCTTCAGCGTCAAGTTTTATATGTAACCACAGTTGGATTTGATGATACGTCCTTAGTACATGTTGCACTGCAGCAGCCTGAGTCGGAGGAAGTGTCGCGAGATTTGGTGTTTTTTTGCTAGTAGATTTCAAAAAACATTTGTGTCGATAGGAATCCAAGGACTCTTCGACTGCGGGGTTTTCTCCGTATAAAGCAATAAGAAATTTTTCACCAATTTTTGCCAAAGTGTTTGGAGATGCATTTTTCGCCTTAAATATATTTAAAGTAGATTTCAGTTCAACATGTTTTTCAAGGACTACACATGGCTTTGTTTTTCCCACGTGAAAGAGAGCGGACGTTGGGTCGCAGCCGCTGATAGCATGCAGGAACAAAATGTGATCCTTCACCGAATTATCATGCATAAAACTTGTTGGCGAGAATATCTGTTCAGGAACTTTTCCCCTTGCTTGCTTTTTCATATAAACGTTCTGAACTGTTTTTGGCAGCAAGGCAGTTAGTATTACCAGCAAGTCAACGTCTTCACCAATGATGAAAACTGCTTCGTTGCTAAAATGTCGATGAGTCTGGATTTGTTTTTCTCGTGAGCAAGAAACTTTTCTTGGTTTGTTGGAATGTTTGAGTATCTTTTAAAAACAATGTCGGTTGAATGATGGTTCATACCTCGTCTTAGCCTCTCACATGTCTTTGTACTCCAATTGGGAGGATCTTCCGGATATCCATCAAAAACAACAACAATGTTTTCACCAAAATGTCTTGTTATATATTGATGGTATTTCCAACAAAGTTCCCGAACAGCTGAGTTTTTGTGCCAAACAACTTTTCTAAACAACCATCCTCCATCAATTATCTCAGCGTAATTAGAAGGAATGATGATGTTACGTAATGGTGAAAACAATTTGCCTTCATCCGAAAACAAAAATAACGGATACGGTGCCAGTTCGTATGATAGAAAGTGCTCCAAGTCACTGCTACCGCCGCATGATTTTCGAAAAAGAAGAGAAGAATTTCAAAATATCACAACGCATAAATTAGACTCGGTAATACTCGGTATTCTTCGTATTTCAAAATTAAAAAAAAAAATAACAAAAAAACTTATTCCGTGCGGATTTCTGGAGCTTATTTTCGCTCCAGAGCGAGAACCGTTATTTCAATTAAGAAACTGTAAAGCCAGAAAATATAGACAATTAAAAGATCTATAACTTTTATAACGATGTTTTTTTGATTTGAGTTAGAAAAAAACAATTATGGCAATAAGGAATTTTTTTTTTTTTTTTTTTTTTAGTAGGCTGTAACTTTTAAACAAGAGTGTTTAGCGAAAAAAGTTATCTAACATATTTTGTAGAAAATTTAATTTTCTACAAGTTGTAGTACAATTTTCTTTTCTAGGATTGAAAATGAGCGAGTTATACCCAAAAATCAAAATGAACATAAAAAACAAAATGGCGGCCAAATGACTCTAGGTGCAGTTGTGAAAAATGTGGTTCTAGACTCGTGAACCAATACCCTATCAAACAGTTAAGTCAAACCTGACCTCGGATTTAGTTCCCAGCGAAAGTCTAACTACCCTGTACTATAGTAGATTCCAAAAAGGTATCAACCACCTCTCTAGGACCTACCGGTAGCCAGAGACACTCCAAAACAATTTTAAATTTTCATCTTGAAGGCGAAAGTGACGAAAATTCAAAATTATTTTTGAGTGTTCCTGACGAGCGGTAAGTCCTAGAGAGGTCATTGATACCTTTTTGGAATCTACTAGTCACATTATGCAAACCTGTATCAAAATTTTTCCTTTTTGGTATCCACTGTTCATATTTATAAAAGGAAAATCAAACCTTTTCAAATCGAAGCAATATTGCCAAAAAAATCTTAATGGTTTTTAAATTATATATTGTTTTTACGTTTACCAAGCATTTTAGGCTAAATAAAACTGCTTTAAAATATGTTTTGCGTGAATTGAAGCAGAAACTGCAGCAAGTTGTTATGTCATCATCGCATTCACCAGAGCAAAAATAGGCTTCTTGTTTGAGATTTTTAGAAGGAAGGAGGGTATCAGCATGTAGTTGGACATGATTTCAACATTGGAATGGCGCAGTCAACGATATTTGTTTAGGATTGTATGATTAATTTGACGATTTTTTGCGATATCCGACCCTCTCTTCATTGCCGCTACCATTTTCTCTAATTGCCCTCGATTACTTGTTCTTTTTCTGAAAAATTGAAAACTATAATCAAAAACTCAAACTTACAAAAACAAAGCTTACTTCTTTAAGCTTTCCATTTTTGTGTATACGAATATTTTTAATTGTGTCCGCAACAACTTTGGCGTGGATTTGAAATGGTAAAAGTTATATGGAGTTCAAACTACGTTACCGAAATTTCTTCTGTTGTGTTGGCGGATTTGTGTAATATGAACATCACTGTGAACCCACCTTAATGTTTCGGGTCCCAGCTACCGTTTTTTTCCAGTTTTCGCTGAATGCTTTCAAATTCTGGATTTAACATTTTATGTGTCAGTCGATTTGTTGGTTGTTGTTTTCTCGCGTTTTTTTCAATTTTAATTAATTGTTTTAAACAATTTCTGTGTAATATATTTAAATAATTTTGGTACTCCGCACATCTCTGCAAACAATGATTTCGTTTTATATGTCATTTATGCCTCTTCGGTTTTTGTGGGCCGCAAAAATGGTACCACAAAAAACACGTTCGCCGTTTTATTATATGCTAACTCTTATGTACTTTCTATACTGCTGCACTCTTTAGCATCAACAATTCAATTGATTGAAGTATATTAATTTTTAGTTATACATTGTTTTCGAATATGGGAATGAATCGGTAAGTTTTTTTTAGGACAGGAAAGAGGCCTGATAGTTTGGAATAAGAGGTAAAAGATTCCAATTTTATTGTCTTGAAGAATTATAGTGAGGTGTCGTAGAACGTTCGCTGTCGTGCCGATAAAATGTTGGCACTAGTCTTACGCTTGTAATTTAGCCTGTCTTTATCGAAGATTTGTTTTTAATACACATGCTCCAAAAACAAAATATAATAGGTATTCTACCTCCTTAGATATTACACATAGGTCGCTGAAAGATAAAACTTTGTATAAATTATGTTTAACTATATATTCATAGATACAAAAATATAGAACAAAAATACCTTTCCGTTATTTTCCATTCTGAGCATCAAAATAAGAAGAAAAAAAATTTACCCGGAAGGATTTTCGTTAAACCTTTTAAGTGAAAAAAAAATATTTCATACTTTTCATGCTTGAAATTTAATCTGAAATTTAATCTCTGTTTACATTTTTCATTTTTCAAGCAACAGTCACGCGTTTTCCAGCAGTGAAAGAAGGTGTAGGTATAGGTAGTGAGTGCTAGGGTGGTGGCTTCTTACTTTGTACTCAATTTTAATGTCTAAAATCTGTCTTTTCTGTGAAGCTTAATTTCCACACTAACCTCTTTCTTCTAGGCGGCTGAATGTTAATTAAAATTAACTCTAACTCCCATCTGCAATTGGCATCTCAAAAGGAACAAAAAATTAACTTAAAAGGTATTATGTCTGCCTCATCTGCGCTTTCATTGAGAGAGGGTTTCTTTTTTTGTTGTTGTTGTTTTTTATTTGGTTCCTTAGCTATTTTCTTGCTGAGTTGATTTGAATTTTGCCCTCCGGTTTCACTTTATGATTTTATATCTTTTCTTTTCACAGAAGCTTCATCATTTTGAAAGGAAAGGGTGATGATGAATTTAAACACAGAAAGTCTATGCAAAATACTGAAGATTTAATTTTAGGCTTTATACTAACTAAAAGATTATGTATAGGCAGAATTGTTTGTTTGTTAGTTACCTTTGTACATACATGTGTACGGAGTAGCGCATTTATTTTAAAGAATATATATACATAATAATTTGCTTTGGGTCATATCATATTCGTAGAAAAACAACATTAGGTACTTTTCGTATTTTTAAAATGTTCATAGTAATAAAATACCGAAACATGTAACTCTGCCCCAGTTCTCTTTCCGTAAATAAATTGCGGAAAAGTCAAGTAAAATTTGGTTAAGTTTGGTTTGATTGGCTTTAAATTCTTAAAACATTATATAGTAGAATTATTGTTTTTTATATCTACTAGTATGACAGGAAAGTTATGTAAGTATAGTAAAAAATCCCTTCCAATTCACGCTATTTACCGTCTTAGCGGTAAATATTTTAGTATGCATTTTGTGCGCACTATACCTATTGGTGAAAGAGTTACATATGTAATAACACTAATGTGTTTTAAAATTTAATACACCGCAATTCATTCATTCATTTTCACCTGTTTGTAGCGCTGACACCTGCCAAACTCAGCTGTCATTGTCATTGTCGAATTGTCATTTAAAGTTATTTAGACTTAAAAATTATAACAAAAGTGGTGATTCAAGATGCAGACGTAGCCTCTATTGAAGCAATCGAAAACATTGTGAAGAAATTTGAAGGGAGTTGAAGAGTTACTTTCGTGGGGGCTGTTCATCATCATAATGCACGCTCAATCCAAAATATCGGTAACCAATGATAATAGATTTGTTTTGAAGATTATGACTTAGATATGTGTTTCCAACAAGATCGGACTTTATTGTGTTATAAGTTTCCTAGTCGCGTGATTTCACGTTTTGCGACCTCAAGAAGTGGTGGAAATTCACATGCTACGAATCTTCCCCACAAAGAATGATATTTTCTTTCACAATGAATTATTTAAAATGTTGATTCCATCCACGTATGGTCTTACATCAGCGACGGGTGATAGCTGATAGATTCTACAGTTGTTGAAATAAACCAAATCGCTGTTTGAAGACGAAACCAATGACGTTCTTCTCGCAGATAAGGCTGTGAAAAGGGTTAACCCAGCAAAGTTGCGGAAACTACCAAAAACCCTATGTTTAACATCAGGCACTAAATTGAAGCCGAAGTGAAAACCCTAGAAAACTTCCAAATTTTCGGAGGAAAGACAGTTACTGCTAAGAATGCAAAGGAATTGGAAACTCTTGACAGTGAAAGGGAGAGATTAGAGATATAAGCTGATGCGTGAGAGAGTTGAGGTGAACCTGCAACGAGCTTCATTGGAAAGGGAAAGAGTGGAATTCAACAGAGAACATTCGTTAGTTGAGTCGGAGAGAGACAAAAAACAAGTTGATTATTACATTGAACTCCGCAACGTTCGCATAACAAAGAGAGCCAAACAGAACGAATACAAACTGCAGTCCCAACAGCCGCAGCAAACATTTTTTTGTTAGTTTTAAGATTTTATTAATTACTTAAATAAAAAACATTAAAATACGAACGTATGTCGTCTTTTTATGTTAATTTTTCAGTCTTCTTCCATTGCAATTAGTAGATTGTTTTCATGGTCTAACATTGGCTGAAAATAAGTATGAAACAATCGAGATCGGGTGTTTCCAACAGCTGCTGAGGACGCTTCAAATTGTGCAGCAGATGGAACATGTGTACCGGATAACATATCTCCTTTTCATCATTTGCAATGTTGTGGAAAACGGCACAAGCAATGACGATCAATTGCAATGTTTCAACTATACATCTTAAGCCGGTAACCGACTTTTACAAATTCCATATTAACGCTCCACACAATTGCGAGTGCGAATTTGGAACTTGTTATATAAATTTCTAACATCATTTGAAACAATTTGAAAAGGTGTCGCAAAATATTTTGTATTTGGCTAGCCAGAGTCGCCAGTAATAATAAAGTGCTCGAAATCACATCTTTGAAATAATGTAGTTGTTTTAAATTCGACATATTTGGCCAGTTTATATTTCTAAGATCTCAGAGATCTTCGTATTCTCAGAAATATAAACAAAAATTCTCATACAAATTTCTCAATTCTACTGTCAAAACTCTGAGAATGAAAATTTTTGGATTCGATTTCTCAATTTTACAAAGCTTTGACTTTTGAAAATAATTTAATTTTATTTGCTTTTGTATTTTTAAAAGGCGTCACAACAACAATTTTTATTTCTTTGAGAATTGTTGTTTATATTTCTTTCTCAATCTCTGTCATTTTCACTGAGAATATTTTCAGAGATCTTAGAAATATAAACTGGCCAAATTGGCCAGAAAATTCTTTAATCATGCGGTAGAGCCCTTTCAATGAATCAAACAAAAAATAAATACAAATAAACTGTACGTTTTATTGTACATGCAAAAAATACTTGCCATCCTGCCAACAAGCAACGATATCGATATTCGATAATTTAAAGGTTTGTAGCAGCAACAGTCGGAACATTTATAGAGAACCATCCTTTTCGATTTTTAAATACTTCTGTATCTACCTATTAAACTTAGCTATACTAAAAAAGTCACGTCCTAAAATTTTCCCATAAATAGTTATCAGTTATCACAATTCATAATGTTTTCAAATAAATTAATTCTATATTTTCACAGCGAAATTAACTTTTTTTTTTAAACCAAAACCTAAATCTAAATTCTGATAGAAAATATAAAGTTTGCATAGCTAACTTCGGCTTTTATCGGGAGTTGAGGAATTCGAAAGTCGATTAACTCTAGAGTTGAAAATCGGATGTTGAGGCTGTAAGCTTTGAGTGAAGAAAAACAAAATCCCGAGCTGAAAATAAAAATCCTCAAATTGTGTTCAGCTTTGAGTGAAGAAAACGGCTCTAAGTCTTAAAAAGACGTTTGTTGCATATAAGACACGTCATTTGGCCGTTTTAATCGTTACAATCTACAAGAAATTTCTTAGCATTACATATTTCGATTGAAAATTTATTTATCTTTCTTTCTGGTACCTTTTTTCATAGCACTTATACTTTTAGAGTTAAAACGAAAAAGAATGTATATAAAAAATAAATTTCATATCAAAGAGCCTTTAAAAATTTCTCGGACGAAGACCTAACGCGTTTTTCAAAATAAACTCTACATTAATCCAATTTCCATTGCATCAATCATAAAATCTGAGTTGAGCGTTTTTGGAGAAAATGCTTTGCCGACTGCCCTATATGAATTTGATTTTTTTTTTAAATGGTGGACATTTCTTGAGGTTTATCCCAAAAACCAGAACATAAGCTTTCTGTCACGAACAAACATTTTAGCTCAGAAAACCTTCGAATTCATTACCTCAAAATTTTCCGGAAAAACTAGTTATAGTTCAGTTGAAGGCCTTATTCCGGTTCTATGAAAAAATTAATTTTTTTTCTAGCGCCAGATTTTTCAATCTAGTTTCATTTTTTTATTTACCCTAATTGTTGATTCTCGTTATAATGATATGAGGTGATATACATTTTTGACAGAAGTGTCCACGTTTACACATTTTACCAGAATCGCAAAACGAGAAAAAAAACTTTTCATCGCATTCATCATAGAGTCCGATTTCCCCTTCAGGTTTGAAAGAAACTGTGTTGAGTAGTGTTATTAGTTTTCTCACGAAAGAAAAACTTTTTCCCATAAAGTAACAATCTAGGTCTTCAACAAAAAAAAGTCAACAAATATATACTAAACACAATTTATAAGAACATACAATATACACACCACTTCTCAGATATACCTGATAAAGTACTTAACCAACTAATAAGGATTCAAACCGTACATTCGTTCGTTCGTTGTGCAACCATATCGCTAGCACATCCAAAATATTGTTATGGTTTTCACTGAAGTTAACTAACGTAAAACAAGGAAACAATAAAAGTTTCTAACTTTGGGCATCCAACAACCCCCCACACTTCAAAGGCTCCTGAATCCTTCTGCTCTGTCGGTATAATAGGAGTTTTATATAGAGACACAAATTCCGACGATGATTGGCTAACAAAAACCCTTTTCCAAGTAATAAAATGGATGCAACAAAAAGATACAACTTCTCTGCTGCTTCTGGATCGAAAGCAGTCCTCATCGATTATAATTATTGTTCCCCATTGTTATGGTTATATTGTATAGGTAAAGTAGGTATATAAGTTATGTAAGGGATAACTATGTATGTATGTATGTTTGTAGATATATAGCGTCTTTGAAAAGTGATCCTTTTTCGCTCTCCCAATGAATTTTCCTTTGAGATGAAGTTGAGTTGTATTGCTATTGCTATTGCGAAACCATACGCTTGGTGTTTGCACTTACAAAAAGATTGATTGAAAAAGTTTCTTACTTTATTAGGTCTGCGAGAGTTGTGTTAAGAATCAATAAACTCCTGCTCCATGCAAAAAGATTGGGTGCTTTTCAGTTGTACTTTTCGAATTTGAAAAGGTGTATAATAATGTTGGCAAATAGCATCAACTAATTGAGGAGTATAAAACGAAGATTTCAGAAACAAATTGTATTCATACTTGTAGTTGTAGCTAGCTACACCAGTGTATATGTAGGTAAATTAGTGGATAAATAAGAAATAATGTCATAATCATGAATGTTTGTTCAACACCTCCTCCATCGTTTATCCTCCCGAGCACAGAAACAGTTTATGTGAACTGGTAATTGCCAAAAGTTTGTCTTCATTTACAGACTAGCCCACACCCAAAAAAAAAAAAGAACAAACGAATTTCGCTTCAAGAAGAAACAGCAACAAAACAAATGTGGTTATAGGGTTCGGAATATTATTGCTTGAAGGTTGTTTTCCATGCTACACATTATACTCTGTATTGTACTTTGTTCGTCCTTATATTATAGTCCCTAGCCAGTCATGATTTTTTTTCACGTGTGGGCACCATACTATACGAAATATATAAGAGCATTTAGCAGGGCTTTCAATAGCGTTTGTAGCCGCATAGCTTAATAAAATTGAGGTTGTGAAACAGCTTTTCATTAGGGAGGCTAGATTGCTTAGGAGCTAAATAGGATTGTCGAAGTTTTTTTATGCACGAATTAATAGGTAATTCAGTCGTTTGTATATTAAGATTTGGTAAGCTGATATTGTGATTTGAGAATAAAATGTTGAGACAATTGCGTTGTTTAGATGGTAGTCATATACATACATTGCTTTTAAGAGTTTTAACTTCAGTCTGAGTAAAACTCATTAAAAAAAAAGTTATTTCTATTCTTTAATTGAGTTCCTCGGTGATACATGAAATTGCGAAAAATTGTAACTTGTTTAAATAAGCTAATGTCACAACTATAAACACCGTTAGGCGGGTATGTCGACCAGTGCGGTTCTTTTTTCAGTAAATCAACCACAGATTCAACGCATAGAAATCAGAATTGGAGAACATCGGGATCACTCATGAGATTTGCACATTACGTTGTATATGATTTTGGAAAGGCATTTGCAGGGCCGGCCCAGCCCAAACGAGCGCCCTGTGCAAAATTTAGCTTTTGCGCCCCTTATTTTCATTACCTACTTCGTTTCTTAAGCCATTTCCACATTACCCATGCGGTAGGCTTTTGAATGTGTTTGAAGCGGTTCCTATTTTCTCATTCGAAATGTAAACTAACTCCCAAGAGAGACAAAAAGAGAAAATCGTGTTTGACAGTAAAAAAAACCACCCACATTCATTTCGTTTGAAAGAGTTGAGCGCATAAGATTGAGAGATTTTGCTTTTGTGCAGGATTTAAATCTGCATAGTCTACGTCAGTCCCACTGCTTATTGTGGGACATTTCAAACAAAATCAACGTTTGAGTTCATTTTTCTATCAAAAATTTTGGTTGAGTGAATTCCCATATGTGCAAATCTGAAATTTGCACATTTCTACTCGAACGATTGTATGGGAAATAAAAATGAGTATATTTATTTGTATGGGGATTTTCGAGTGAAACGGGCAAGTAAAAATCTTGCACGTATGGAGGAAGTTCGAATCTTTTTTGTTTGAATTAATTTATTCTTGGCTTTGTTTGTGGTACTTATAGGAAGGATTTTTTTTGCAAAATGATAAAATGGTTTAATTCGCATGTTTAGAAATTATTTGATAGTGACATAGTAAAAAAAGTTATTAAAAAAAAAATAAATAAGCAGGTTAATATAAAAAGAATGAAAACATATGAATGTAGTTTTCTTGTGAGTTTGCGCCCCTGCAGCTCTGCGCCCTGTGCATTTGCACATCTTGCACATATGGTAGGGCCGGCCCTGGGCATTTGATAGACAAAAGAAAACTACTAGATTTGACGAGGGTCGGCCTAAGACAACGATGAGTTTCAGACCGGAAGTTTTCGTCCGGATCATTGAAATAAACGAGCAAGTCAAATCAAAATAAGGTCTTGTCTTGGTTTTTGAATCTGATACCTATGACTTAAAGTAGTCCTTGACATTCTGCTTAGAGGAAATGTAACGGACAAGATTTTCCAAAATTCTGTAAATGATAAATAAAAGGTTGATTTCATTTCCAAAACATTTTTCGGCTAAAGTCTGTCTATATTTCGCCAGTTATTTTGAAGAAGAAGAGGACGGAATCAAAATTCCAAATTGGTTGGAGGAAACACATGTTCATGCAAATAAAACATGAATTTCAAAATATTCGATTGAATTTCAGTCGGCTTATAACAACCCAATTAATTACAACAAAGACCTTTCCAAGAAATAGTGTCGAGGCTTGAAACAGTTTTAGTAGATAGAATTAAAATTTAAGCTTCAAGGATTTTAGAAAGGAACATATTTTGTCAAAAGGACAAGTAGTTACATGCTCAAAATGATATTCCTAAAAGTCTGAAAAAAAACTATAGGTAGGTACTTTAAAATAAACAAATTAAAGGCTCTTTCAAACCGACGCGGAAACAACAGGTTGTTATTGTTATTGCCATGACAGAATCGTGTCGGTCTCGGACACCCTTAATACAAATTTCTTTAGAAATAGAATGCTTAATTTCACAAAGAATTTTTGAGAAGGTTACAAAGCTTTAAGTAGGTTACCCATACCTGTACTTCGCGTACTTGTAAGTAATTGTTCATTAAATGCTACCATTAAAATCTTAATATTTACCTACTACACTTTTTTTTTGAAGTGATGATGAATATTAAAACAATAATAATTATTAAAACTTTAAAACATAAATGTTACGCTTTTTAGAACAGTTTTCATATATTTTTGTTGATTGTGAATTGAATGCTTCAAAAGAAATTCATACAACTTTTCAAATTGTGGAAATAAAATATTTTTTTAAGAAATTTTCAAAATTTTGTATTTGTTTCTCAAAAAAAAAAAAAAACAAATGGTGAAGCTGACCACATACTTGTCTCAAAAGAAGTTTATACAAAGCATGGAATTCAATGAAATGGTTTTGTCTAAATGTATTTTCTTTAATGTTATTTTAAAATTATGAATCATTCCATTGATTGTTACAAGTTTTGTCGTTAGGAATTATTTCATAAGGTCAACACCCCATTCAATTATTTATTTAAAAAAGAAAACTTTTTCCCTTCACGTATGATACTTATATAGTAGAACTACTTAATAAATAATATTTAATATTAATCTATATTTTCCTGACTTCTAATGAAATTTAAAGATACCAAGAAAATAAGACTAAAAAAATACATATTATTTTTTTAAACTAGTCTTAGGGAAATAATTCCAGCAGGACCGTATTTTATCGCCTGTTAATAACAATTATAGGCCCAACCCACGTTATTTTGTATTTTGTCGTAATAGGTGGGTATGCCGTATCTATTGTTGAAATATTCTAAAGCGAATTTCTGGCATGCATTGATGATACTTTTATTGTTATCAGAGAAGCTTTTGTTCCTTCAATAACGTAATTAGATTCATGTTATGATAAACGGTACAACACTCCTTGCTGGGTGCATAAGCTCATATCACACTTCACAGACTACCAAAGCTATATCTCGTTTATTTAACAAGAAGCCAAGCCAAACCAAAAGCCATCCGTAACACACGTGATGTTGTGTGCAAATCATGTATGTAGCTATGTACACACAGTTTAATTACAAATTCATATTAATATTAATGATTTTAAGCATTTCTAATGGGTGTTAAATGCAGAAGAAGTTACTTAAACATCACCGGAGCAAGGATCCCACAAGGATGCGAAGCAATTGCCATAATCAATTAAGCATATACATAATGCATACGTGTAATAATATACGATAATTTTGTGTTCAATATGTTGAAATAAATGTGATCATTCGTGATATGTGGGCAATATGTATATAATTCAAAGACATCAGGCAATGTGTTTTGAATGTTCGTTATGGGACCCGACCAGCTGTAGGAGGTACATATTAACTCCTATCGAAATCAAATGAATTAAAAGCAATGAAGTACAGGAAGGTCTCAACAAGGCATATGACAGTAATTGTTTTCTAGTAAATTATAATTGTTAAGCTATTCCAGAGGGGGTAAGGCCGTCTAGCAGCAAATGAAAGAATAGGATTTACTAGTATACCATGACCCCTCATGATCTTAGAAAAACACCTAACCAAAAAACTAGCGACATTCAAAAATACAGTTGGAATGATTTGGAAAAATGTTTATGGTTGATAACAAGGATATTCCAATGATCAATGTGTCTCTCTTATAACACGAGGCGTACCTTACGCCTCGAAGTATTTTACAGACGTTGCAAGAAAGAGTTAAAGAAGAAGTGTGCCCAACTTAAAAGACCAAGAGCATACATCGGGAGCTAGCGGAAATGTCTGCACCGACTGTTGATTCAGGAATTGCGTTTAGGAGAAAAATGAGAGACATCGGGTATAGATGGCTCAAGATTCTCATCTCCGAAATACGTTTTACAGTACTGGACAATTTCACAAAAATGAGAGCATATTTAATGCAGCTGAAATGAAGGTGATTCGCATGACAGTAGAAGTGAAAATGCGTGATCGAATATGAAGGAAGAAAATCCGAGGAACATTGTCTTGAACAATAAAAGTCGTGATGAATAAAATTTGTTTCACTTCGGATTGGTTCACAGTTTCATAGAAAAAAATAAAATGGTCAACATTTGTTTGCGCAAAAATCACTCCGATAAGAAATACAATGTACATTTTTTTTTGATGAACTGTAAACTTAAAAATAAATATTGATCGTTTTTTTTACACATTCCATGACATTTTCGGGTTAAGAGCTAAGTTTCTCAGCTCAAAAAATAATGCTCCATTTTGAAAAAAAAACCTGAAAAATAGTCCATTACAAAAATATAGGTAGGTATTACCGATAAAGTGGCCACATTCATAGTTATTTCAAAATGTTGTCTTATTTAAGGTCTATTTGACCTTTTTAAATTATGCGTTTAGATGCAAAGCTCGAAGAACCAATCTGTTATTTTTCCACAAAAATCTGAAAAAAATCGATTTTTTTTTACTTACGTTATAAGTACTATTAGAGCGTGTTAAGTTTGCTTTTATTATGTTTTATTGCACACAAGTCTCTACTTCGATTATGTAGGAAACAGGAAAAGAAAATAACGATAAAAGAACACTATGGCGTCCTCTATACTCAAAAATATTTCCATATTATAATGGGGTGACAACGACTGACAACTTATAGTCTTTGTTCTTTTTGAACACCCAACCCCTGTATGATAAATTGAGGGTTGAAGCTGCTGCTTGGAGTTGAAAGAATCACCAATTCACCGCCGCCGACTATGAACCATTTCACACGTAGTATTTCGGTAGCCAGCTGCCGATGAAGGTTGACCGGGAAAAGCGCTCAGCGGTTAGTCAATTGCCGTTGTCGGGTATATGTGAAATAGGTTCAGACGAACAACAATATAATGTATCTATCGTTTTCTCTGTGTATCAGAATTCCTTAAAAAGAAAAACCTTTTTCTTCTATTTCTATCTCTGCATAATAAAAAAAAATATTCAAGAAACAATGCAATACAAATAGGATCAATGATTTATTGAATATTTTTGTTTCTTTTTTATCCTTTTTTTATACAATATTTGTTGTTGTTGTGAATTTTTTTTCTTCTTTAGGGCTTTTGAAATGGTTCAAGTGATAAACATTCCGTGTCTCCGGCAATTGAAAAGGGTTTAATTTGCAATATTGTGCTTCTTTTTTTTTTAAACAATATTATGCCTTGTAAATGAGGGTTCAAGAGTCTAACGAATCGATGTGCTATTATTGAAATTAAACGACACAATGATGGTTGTTAGTTTGAGTATTTATCAGTTATTTGTGATTCTAATGGAGGTTGAAAGCATGCTCATTGCTCAGTTAATATTAAATATTTGCAGAGCGTTGAATGGAAAGCATTTATAAACAACCAAGGACCGGCTCGGGTTTGTATTGTATTAGGGTAAAAAATATGATAATAAACCACGTCAGGCTATCAAACGGATTGTATATTATTATAAGCATTTGTAAGCAAACCTCAAGCTTTAAAAAGAATACCACATGAACCAGATTTTGGATATTAACTAAATTTAAAAGCATGCCTATAGATAGGCGCGATATAGTTGTGAAAACAAATTTGTTATCGAGGTCTAAAATAAATAGACAAGGATATTATATAAACATAGGTATATCAAAAGACATACAGTACATTATTTTAATTGCTAAAATACTCGTAAGCCAAAAATCGAAAAATATGAAATTTTGAAAAAAAAACAAACCAAAATTAGTAAGATTGTTTTTTTCAAAAAAAATCCGGTTCTTTGGCGACAAGTTTCAAAAATCTTTAATAGCAATAAGTCGCTATATTGTATTTGGCTATATTGTTTCTTCTAAACTTTGTATTTTGAAAAATCGGATTTTTTCTGATTTTTCAATGCAAATATTTCTATGTGCGACAAAAATGGCCACCAACGCTCAACTATACGCTATTTTTTTCTTCTTCTTCTTCTTCATTTACGCGTGATTGTCCTGATCTCCAGTCGGACTACAACTCTCCCACTCTACTGCTTCGGTCAAAGGCTCCACTTGTGGATTCGACTTTAGAAAACGTCAAAAGATCGTTTCATGTCGTTTCATGCAGGAGTCGTTGAATTTGTTTGAGTGTTTGGGACTGCGAGCTTTTCTTCCGCGATTGTTTTGGTACGTCGCGTAGTGTGCTAATGCATTTTTGACGGATTCTATTGCCTCTTATTTGATCGATGTCACGCCAAGCATCTTCATTTCTTTTTCCGCCACTTACACTTACGCGACATGTTTAGCGCTCATGTCGCTTAGGAGAGGAAGAGCCATAGTTATCTATTTACGATTTAGGTTTTTTTTAGCAGTCCATATATAATAATAAGTTGAGTAAAGAAACATTTCAATCCATGCAAAAGAACACTGGACATAAAAGTTTTATTCTTTTTAATAGTTCAGTCAATGTTTAAACAATCAATGCGAGTAAATATTAAGTTTTAATTTTTAAAAACAACGTACATTTTGTATCTTTGATGCATTCACTCAATACTTACTTACTAATCTGGCTGATAGTCGAATGGCTTAACTCTTTTTTTGTTGTTGTTGTTGTATTTTCATATTCTTTTTCCTAGAGGCACTTTTAAGCACTTCACTTCATATAACAGCTTTTAAAAATGTTCCACTCTGGTACTTTTTAAACTTATTTTGGCTCAGTAAAATTCGCCGAAATAAATTCTCATGTAGCTTAAAAATTGTGTCCTTGTCGATGACGATACGTGTTTTTTTTTATATAAAATTATACGTATCGACTGCACCCGGGGCATTTTAATCGTTTAATAAATGAGAGAAAACACTCATGCCGGATCGCACATAATACTAAAAGGTTACGTTTCGCTTGGCCAGCATGTGTCGGCGCGGCGCAGTGCGGCGCGGCGTCTCTTTGTCAGTCCCACTCCCACCCAAAATATTTGTTGGTACCTATATATGGCTAGGGTTATTTTAAACCAACCAAAACTCACTCATTCTATCTACTATGCGGCTTTTATTATTATAACTTTGAAAATGCTGCAGGATTGGGCAAATAGCCTTTTTAGAATTGCACCAAAGTAATTTTAAAGTATTACCTGCATACGGAAAATGACCTTAGCAACGATGATTTTTTTTTAACACGGGATTGTATTTCGATGCGCCCCCATGCACAGTGCCCAGACTCTAGTTTCGAGAGAATGAGTTAAAATATCAGGGTACAAGGTACAAGGATGGACGGATTAAAAATATTAAACCATATGGGTAAACATTTTAAATATTTGAGTGTTTGCGTGTCCGTATATGTGTGATGTTTTCGAGAATCCAGAATCCAGATTCAAACCCATCGAATCGAAATTACAACAACAGACTGTTTTTTGCATGCAAACATGAGTTGGAGGAACCAGTGATCCGACAATAATGGCCTAGGGTAATGTTTTAAAATAATTACAATTTTTGTTCGAATGAAATCACTTAAAATAATATGTAGGTATTGTGTAAAGGCTGCAATAACAGCAGCTTATTGGTTCGTTGGGGCTGTGATGGCACAGAAATCAGTTATTTAATGCCATTATCACTGATGATGTAAATTGCAAATTACCTGATGTGAGAAACTGGCGTATTTTTTTTTTTGAGATGATTTTTTTTTTAAATGATGACTTAATAATAAGGAATAAATAATTATTAAAACTCATTAGCTTTGGTACTTTTGTTTCATTAATTTTTGTATATTATATATGTAGTTACGGATGATCTAAGGACTATATCACAGAACGATAAGTCAAACGCTTTTTAAGATTTCGCTGCTCAAGAGTTTTTTTTTGCCGTCAGTGTAACTTTTGAGATGCAGCATGTTTTCTAAAAATTAATTTATTAATTAAATTGATTAATAATTAAATTTAACAAAATATTTAAAACAACGGCAACACTTACACTACCATACTTTTGAAGTTCTTAATACCAACAATCCACCTGTAATATACATATTTTTTTAAGAAGAATTGTTAAGCTTAAAATTAAAAAAAAAATATTATTATTTAAAAAATTGAAGGATAAAAAAATCCAAATTTTTACGTGATGTTCAAAAGGTCGCAGCTTGAAGAAAAATGGTCGCCCAAAAAAACAAAAAAAAAATTGTAGCTCGCTGATCTAGTTTTTGGATCTTTATTCTTAGCTATTATTTTTAGGGTTCAAAGATTTAAGCGTAAACCCTGGAAATCCACTGACAAAAAAATCTTGTTGGTTCCTTTTTTTCGTCCACGAACTAATTTTTTGAATTAACCACCACATGGATTAGATAATTTGTATATTCAACTTCAATTTCTTTTTTTTTTAAGACTCTGATACAATCATTAAAAATAGTTTCGAGACTCAAACCTCGAATTCCTAGGAAATTGACAAACTTTTGTATGTGCTGGTAATAGAACGGCATTTCATTTAAAATATTCTATACTTATTTAAAATGGGAGCTAGTTCGTAAAAACAAAAAATATCAACCTTAGAAATTCCTTATCTGTTCAAGTAGATATTTCTGAACAACCATCAGAGATGGTAGACAATTTTCAATATCTTGGAAGTATTGTCTCTTCTGATCGCGGAACTTATAACTACTTAAATATTTAAATACGTCGAATCTGGGATGCAAAAGTTACGCTCGGTTTGATGTGCAAAGTATTGTTAAACAACTTTATATGTATATAAGACCAAAAACCAAGCGACGACTGTTTCACTATAATGTTGAATCTGTGCAACACTCGGAAAGTCACAGCTGTTTTCACTACAAATCTAGAATGTTGCGCAATATCTTGAGGATTTTCTGGCGAAGTCGTATCTCCAATGATAAAAGGCCCCAAGGGCTGTATCATGCAAAGGCGTAAGGTCAACAAGTGCATTAAAAGCCAAGCGACTGGCATGAAACTACGAGTAGAAGGAATAGTGAAAAGGAAACCAAACACGATCAGGAGTAAGAGTAACGGAAAGGGAGTACGTCCGAGGACCTAAATAAGTCCGTAAGTATACTGAATTTATCCATGACAACTACACGTTTATGAGTACCTATGTACATGTACAGATACGTACCTACATATGTAGGTATACGAAGTCTCAAACAACTTAGTTTTTTTTTTGTGTATTCAAACAAAACGCAGAACGGATATTTACAAATGCAATCAAATCGAACCCTCATATTTTCTCCTTCCATTGCATTCTTACTTCAATCTTTTACTTGAGTGTGTCCTGTCCTTCTTTACCATCACCATGTGGGTGGCAAATCACAAATTTTACAATTTATAAAACCGCACTCTTAACAGCATCTGTTGTCCAAATTGACAATTTCCCATTTAACCGGAACTTACACATTTCTTTTTCTTTCTTCTTTTCTATTTACAGATTCCTCATACCTTCTCGCTCTTTCTACCAACCTACCTGCCTACCTAGAGGTATATGAACCTAGAAGATTTATTTTGCTCCATATGCTCTCTATAAAAGAAGCTATACATAGAAAGAAAAAATAAATAGATGGAAGAAAACCAAGCGACTTTACATTCGAATATGGATTTTTTCATTCTTTTTTTCGATCCTTTGATTTGAATATACATATATGTATGTGTAGTAGTTAACGTGGAAACAAGTCCGTCCTATAAAAGCCTTGTCCTCTACCACACAGTAACTTTATAATAGCAACTTTAGAATGAAAAAAAAGTATTGATCCCATCCACACAAACGGAGCTAGTCAAGCAGCAAAAAAATTCAGCCTTTTGCACATAGCATTATGCGCTTCTATGCTCCAATCCAAGATACCTTCCGAATACCGCTTGGAATGGTGAAAATGGAATTCGTGAAGGGATGGAATTCGCTTATGCGATGCGGATGCCAGTTGTGAAATCCATTGGAGTGGGCGTCTGGAGTTGGAACACTATAAAATTCCATGATGCTGCTTCTGCTGCAGCTTTGGGGAATTCGATTCGTCTCGAAAAGCTAAAGCCAAACCAAATCAAAGAGCCATGAAAACAACACAAACAGCTGGGCAAAACGAAACAACAAAAATAAAATGCAAAGTAAAAAATGCAGAAAGTATGCTGCTAACATTTTTTAGATTTTCAAAATTTATACAAGGCAAGGTAGGTAATGGTAGGTATACATGTTCGCCATTTTTCTATATAATCGAACATTATTATTTTTTTATTATTATTATTAGTTCTTTATTGCCAGACAAATTTCGTAGGTTTACCCACACAAATATGTGCATATAATTTTTAATAAGCTTAAATAACGTTAAAAGTATGAAACCCCAATGTAAAATAACGCAGCATTAACCTTACCACCTTAATTTTTGTGTAGCCCTTTTTAATTCTTTGTTAATATGTTAAAGATTACTAAAGATTCCGTGTATGTAAAATTCAAGTAAGTTTAAAGTTAGTCCAAGAATTTGTATGTTCACAGTTTTAAAACTTCCTTTTTTTTCTTTCTTTTGAAATAGCAAGAAATATTGCCTGTTCTTATAGTTTTTATTTCAAATAGTAAACGGAAAAAATCTTTGAAGCTAGACTGACAGGTTCTTTTTAGTTGTAGGCAGTTAAGTTTTTAACTAGTAGGTACTAGTACTGAACTAGTTCGTTCATTTAAGTTCAATTGATTTCAAAATTGTTTTCAAAAAAATTATTGAAAAAGAATTAAAAAAAAAACTTACTTAGTTTAATCAGAGCTAAACCTAAATAAAAAAAAAAACGTACGAATATTAAAATTAAGAATTTAGTCAACAAAACATGTGAACAAATATTTTATATTATTATTTAAATCATAAACAATCAAGAATAGAAGGCTTTGCCATTTAGAAAAAAAGTTCAAGTTCCGATAAACTTCAATGCTTATGTCTTCACCAAATTGGAGTGGCCAAAATAAAGTTGTTCAATAAAAATCAACCTTAATGTCCATATTAAAAAGTCTTTCTAAGCCAACTTAATCTTAAAGTTTTATTTAAGTGTAGGAAAATAGCCTAAGAGCGCCTACTACAACACTCAAGATGTACAGGATTCTGGAGACACTTAAGACACGCTGAAAGTCCCCAAGGCCGAAAACGCTGAAAAAGACGCTGATGTGGACGTTCAAGACGGAAGCTCGAGGCGCCAAAATCTGTCAAGACACTCAAGACGGACAAAAACAAAAACGCCAACCAAAGACGCTGAAGAAGCCTATGACACCAAAACCGCCGCAGATTTTACTTCTGGATCGCTCGTATATTTGCTTGTGAGATTAAATACTTACTCACATAGGTATCACTTTTGTAAAAATATCGGACGTAAAAACCAATATACTCATAATACCGTACCTATACCAGGAAAGGTGACAAATTACTGCAAATACGTTCTCGTTGACCTAAAATAACGTTTCTCAACTGTATGATTGAGTTTATCAGCGATTCTGAAATAAAATCAAGAAGCATTAGAACTGTCATTCTGAATGACAATAGAACATTTTCAGAAGAGTTTCGAAACACTCAGAATACTTATTCGTAATTTTTCTGGATTACCAAGCGAAATCTGCCACATGAGTATTATACAAGAAAACTTTCGGTAACTTCTTTCAATTCATATTTTTAAAATGTTATCCTTAGCCTTAATACAAAATCCGAATAAAAATTGGAGAGGAACAATAGCTAACACTATTTCAAAAGCAAAAAAACAAAACTGAGAAATTTTATTCCTTTTTATGTTGGGAAATATACACATGAGGGTTATTTACGTGGAATTTACTGCACTGCACCGCGAATCTCAAATTTTTAAGGTTTCTGCCGTATATTTTTATTTCATTGTTATTATTATCGCATCACATAGCCTCCATTATCCGATTTTTATACTACAGTTTATTAAGGGCTTAATTGAATAAAAACAAAAAGAGAAGATATTTTACATCGCAAATATTTGCTCAAAAATTCCATGAAATCCTGTTAAAAATTATGTACATACATAGGTATATTGTCAGGTGAGGCGAATTTTTCTATATCAGCAGCGTTCATACTCAACATCACTTACCCATCGCCACACCATCAACAATCACGGTAAACTTTTCCAATATCTCAATAATTATCTTTGGTTTATGGTGAATTTCAGGCAAGAAAAGTGTGGATTTATTCTATGATGGTCGTTTTCATTCAATCTCAGCTGTAGCATATTCTAACTTAGCATCCGTCTTCAATCGGCTGGAAGAAGGCAGATCTATGTACGTACATTCCATTTCCATATTACCTATGAAATATTTTTATATAATTTCACTTTAAGTTTACCTTCTTTAATGAGCAAAAAATTTGTATAATTAACACTAATGCCTGAACGATAACTCTCGACTCTCGTCCAAGTTGATGTAGTGTAAACGTAGAGTAAAAATTAGAAAGTCATTAAGCAATTTTGCAAATGGTTTCTCTCCAAGGAAAAGAAGAAAGGGAGGATTTGAGTTGAGGATTTTCAAAGGATATGATGAAACTGCATTATACGAAAGATATTTGCAGCTCTAGAGTGAGGCAGGCACAGGCACAGCAAAGCATAGGCAACTTTGGAGAGAGAGTAAATAACCTAACCAGACGTTCTGTGATGTGTTATGTATATGAAACTTAAGGGGAGGGAAATCAGATAATTATTCTGATTATATTTTGATGTTTACCCTGTCACTGGTAGATAAGATTGAAAGATGACTTGACACATTGAGAAGTGTTTTTTATCCTTGATGGTGTTTTTATTTTCTTTATTTTATTTACTCATACAAATATAATATGACATGATTTATTATTTTCATGTCCAGTTTGAAACATGAACATGAGTAGGCGTTAAAGAAAATCATGAAGTTTTAAATTTCAGACGCTATATTAAACTGATGTTTTAAAGATTGGTATAAGGTTTATATGTATGTATATGTATATATTTTTTTTTAATTTCCTTTGGTTTCTATATAAATCTTTGCAATATAGGTATTTTTTAATAAAACAAACTAAGCAAAGGATTTTTTAAGCAATCGCAATAAATAAGATAGGGTTTTCAAACTAATAAAAACGTAGTTAAGAGTCTAAACACAGTTTTCGAGTTCCTAGATTTCTTACATAAAATAAATCAAAATGAAGAGTGCAGATTACAAACCAAAAACTGTCTGCTAGAAACTTTCCTGCATAAAACTAAATCACTTCAAGGACCTCCCAGAAGACACTATCAACTCAGCAAAGGAATGTGATGGTTGAATAATGAAGTCAATGAAGTAGTAACTTGGAACAAAACGGCTTTCAAAGCACTCTCCTACTATACCTACATACTGAATAACTTATTTTTAAAATTGACGCAGTGAGAAGGGAAAATGCTCAAGAAATTCGTTTAAGGTCAATTCTTCCTGTGAAAGATTCCAAAAAAAAGAGTTGTGGAAGAAGATGGGAGCCATCGGTTTTAGATGGCTTATGATTCTTATCTCCGAACCTTTCTGTATCGAACCAAATCAGTGGAGGGAAAGTTACCATTTTTCAATCTAAATAGGGAAGTATTATACAACAAACTTATACAGCTGCTTTTCACTGAAGCTGATATCACACGAAATGAAGATCGTTGAGTGGGTATTGGATGCCCGTCTACAAGAAACAATACGGCTATCTGACCACAAGTGCTCTTTTGTTTCGAGTTAATCAACCACAATGCAATCCATATTATAGGTTTATTTTGAAAAACCATTCCACAGACAACCACGAGATCTGATTTGGGTTGTACTTAGGCAACGAGACGTTCCGGTAAGGACAAATACGAGCAAGTCAACGGTAATACTTCGAAACCATGAGGCTTGTTGAAGTTTTCTGTACAATTGGAGCCTAAAGTTCAAGTATAATGGAATAGGGAATCTTATTACTAGCAATTTTATGGAAATTGAGATTATTTTAAAACTACTATGGGAAATTGTGCTGCTGAAACATAGTAGATTAAAAAGAAGCTTTTTAGGTTCAAAATGTTAAGTTCAATGTCACACAAATGGAAACGAACAATTATTGAAGCAAGCTAAATCAATAAACTGTAATTCGTCATGCAACTAAATCAAAACAAACTAAAAAGCAACTTTTCAAAATGTATTCCGACTTCCTTGTTCCTTCCATATCAAAAATAAAATTGCCTTATTTTTCTACCTACATATATAACTATGTATCTACTGATGCGATGAAAAAAAAACATGTTGATACCAAAGTTTGCAACATCTTTCGCACACATCTTTTCTAATAATATCCACATCGAACAAGGCCAATTTGAATCAATCATTCTAAAAGTTTACGATCATCAATTATTTAGTTGCACGATAACGAGTATAGAGGTTGATATAGCGTTCCACTCACCTAAAAAAAATTTAATTGATTGAGAGTAGTTTTAGTGATGCGAAGTGTGTTATTGATGTGTGAAAAAAGGGCGTTGGCATATACATATGGAACCGCATAAACCACTTTTTAAATGTCATTTTGCATCACTTGAATTTTGCCGTAATATCTCTCCCCTATCTGCAAATAGGTGTAGTATGTACTTTCTTCTTAAAGTAAAATTTTACTCAAATTTAATCAGCGCAGCCGAAAATAACCTTAACCGCAAAGGCTCTGGCTGACTGGTTTGTAACATCAACATGTAACTTTTCCATTTCCATTATCAGCTTCATTTTCTTTCGCATATTGTACCTATCTACACGAATAAAATAAAATATTTGCTCCACTTCATTTCAAGCGATAGTATGTGTGCGTCTCCGTCTCCGTCTCGTCCTTCAACCTTCAATAATAATACTGCTGGGGCTCCCTTCCTTATGGCCTCTCAGAGGGCGGTTTGCATTAAGTTGACTGACATTATGATTGATTTTCAGTCGTGATCTGATGGAATTATTTTTTTTATATATATATAATCTACTCCTCACTGCTTTGCCTGATGCTGAGTGCCATGGTGTGGTAGAGCTAGAACAGTAGCCATAGTACCAATGAACCCACTCTATCCTATTTCATGAACAAACATAACCCTTCAAAGACTTTGTTGTGGAGTAATTTGTTGACAGGGGGAGTTATAATTGCGGTTGGTGTGGAATGTCCCTTAAGTTGCCCTTGCCATCATCGTGGTCTCTTGGTGCTGTGACTTAACTTGATAGCATAGCAATTAAAGATTTAAAATTCTTCTTCTTCGTTCTGTACCCTAATTGGTCATTTTTTTTCTTATATGAGAGAGTTTTCTATCCGCCCCTACAGAATCCCATGATCCCCAGCGCAAAGCTGTGTCCTGGAAATTAATTCGCTTCACAAATAGTTTTTAACACGTTTTCCATTTTTTTTTTGTTTCTTCTTCATCACATCAGTATTCCTACTGTGAAGAGAACTCCAGAACCAGCCTGTGATTGTTTTTATTTCGTCGTCGAATATACTGTCAAGGGTATTACGTACCAACGTCCGAGAAAAAGAAAAACAATCCGGGAATTTCCATTAAAAATCACTATATTTTCATCGTATAGACTAAAATTCGAAATGAATTTTATTTTTTATTTTTATTGTACAATATTATTTTGTATTGCTGGTTGGGTGCTATTTGGTTGTGAATATTGCGTATCCCTTTGTCATTGTCAATCTATATAGTCGTCATGGACAAATCACAAATAATTCCAAAATCTGAACCAACGTCACGAAGTATTTGTTCTTCGTGACAAACAATTTGAGCCTCGCTGAAATCATTGTGAGCCTCTGGTGGGGCAGAAATTATTCAAAAGGATAACTTTGTATGAAAACTTTGGATGAGGGCATCAATAAAACAAACCCAACCCATCCATGATAGATTTTTTTCTATCTTGATATAAGAAGAATACCAATGTACAAGTACATATGTGTAGAGACACGGATTGCCTTTAGAAATAAATAAATTTTTCAGTTGCACTTAAATAATAACTAAGTACATGCCATATAATTGAACAACAGTTAGCAGCCTTATTGAGTAGATTTCAGGAATACTCGGTCCAACCTCGAAATAGTTAAACCAACTTGAAGACCTTATTCCATCCTTACGCCACGTCAAACAAATCCTTATTTGTAAAATATTTGTTTTAAGGCGGTTAGGCATCTAAAATCCAAAAATTTCTCGTATTCCTTTGAATTGTTGTTGCATCAGCTGATTTTTGAACAGTTGCTAACCACCAACTTCTATGCAAAAGTATCTCAGATACCCTATTTCCTATTGGGCAATCACTTGAGCGCCGCCATTTTATTAAATAATACTACGTTCTAATTATAGCCGGAATTTTCAAAATCGAAAAAAAGCGTTCACATTATACCTAGATGAGGTAATTTTGTTTTGAAAGTAATTTTGTTTGTTTTCTCTTTCTGTCTCATAGAGAAATTTCAAATTTATGAGGCTGGTTCACAATCGAAACCAAATTGTATTTGTCTGAATGCATTCACCTTGGACTAATGAAAACTGACATTAACGCATAAAAAAAAAATAAAAGGAAACGTTTATAAAAATGCAACTGAAAATCATTTACTGTTCATTTTTTTAGCTTAAATAAAAAAAACTCAGCAGTTTGTTAATTTCATACGATGTTATGTCAAAATGAATGAACCATTCTTTGTATGTATACTCCGCCTCTTTTCCTCGGGTTTTTTTTTATAAATAAGGTTTTCAGGAATAGAGCCGTTGTAAAGTCGGAGTAACTTAGCACCGTCGTCGCTAAAACGTCTCAGTTATTCATGAAATTCTCAAATTTGTTTGACAATGAGGCTGATTAGAATTTTGGCCAAGGCAAATTTACTCGGAGTATCAATGAAATTTTTAAATACAATTTCGAATAATTGTGCTTCTTCTAATACAACATGAATTTTGGCCCCACGTGATCTGTACTTCATATCATTACATGGCAGTTAATTTGAAATTAATATTTTGTGGCATTTTATAATAAAAATGTTGAAAAAATAACAATATCAGTGACAAACTCAAACTTTCCTTTTTTTGTTTTTTTTTTTTTTAGCAATTTAAATAATAATTTCGATGTTCATATTTTCATGTTTAAATACTTTGACAAAGAAGCAAGTTTGTGCGATCGTCGTGCATTTTATTATCGTTTTCTTTGATCTGTCCATCAGACTGCAGATGATGCGTTTTGATGCTCGACTTCCAAATGCAAATTATCTTTAATGCTTTCTGCAAATTCTATGCGATATATATAACATTTTTTCTCAAATGATACATAAACTATTTACATTTATATTTTGAGATCTTTTTGCATTTGTACACTTCTTCTATATGAAAATCCAATCGATAAATGATTCTTGTAATTCCAAATGTGCTCTATTTGGTTAAGAGCCTTGGTTATAAGGCACTGAACTTTCCACAAATAAAAATCACTATTGTATCGGAAATAAAAAGTTAGCATTAATGTTGAATAACACTTTTGTTTTTTGGTCTGTATATAGCTGCACCACCTTTTCCAGAATGTTCAACGGCAAATGAGTATAGTTATTTTTACACCAGCAATTAGTCTTTAATTTCAAAACAGCAGGTCCATCATCGCAGATTTTTAGAAACCTAAGAATTCTTGTGCGGTTTGGGTAATCTCTAGATTCATCTGTTTTTTCAGTTGGTTAAATTTGTCATCGGTTTATTTTTTACGTTGGATAAAATTCGCTACACATTCATACATTTTCCAAATCATTACATTTTAAATATATTCATCAGTCTTCTTTTCATGTTTTTAAAAAGCTGCACCAAATATTGCCTTCCACTTGCATTTGATCTCTAATCTCTGTTTGTTTCATTTCTTATATGAAAACTCAATATTTTCCAAATCATCTATTTCCCAGCAATTTAAGTTGGTTCAATTTGGTCAGACCCTTCTTCAAACCACACTTGATCGCATTTATCCATCCCACTTCTGATTGCAGTTTAAAGGGTTTTGTAAAGTAACAAACAAGAAGCTTTAACGTTTTAGTTAATAATGAATAAGTAATTGAATAATTTGATGATGTAAAATAACAAAGTAGCTAACTAAAATCTTAATAGAAAGATGTAAAATTACAAATTAATATTTTTAATTTATGTAACAATAGCCGTGTTTTATGAACAATTGATATAGCAACTCAGTAAAAATTTTTACACACAAAAACAATAACAAAAAAGTGATTATAAAAACTTTGTTATTGTTTCCAAGCAAAACAAAAAGTGAAAATAAATTTATTTGTTATTGTTTGTGTGTAAAAATTTTACTGAGTTGCTATCAATTGTTCATAAAACACGGCTAATATAAATGTCTCCAATTTTAGGTACATTTATAAATAAATTAGATCAGTTAACTACCACAACTAAGAATATTGACAGCTTAGAAATTGGATTTATTATATTGAATGTGATTTTTTTTATAGTTTGTATTTATTAACAAAAAATATAATGTTGACTCATAATTTTTTATATCAACATTCGCTCAACAGTTTTGCTAATAAAATATGTATAACATTAACATTTTCCCAATGTACACATTAGGTATCCAATATCTTAACAACTCAACAAGAATGCATTAAGATTTAAATTCACATGAAATAATTCTGAATTTTGAATAAAACTCGTATACATAGATGTTTTACCTGCTCAAAAATCGATCCCTTGCTGAGTTTTAAGGAAAAAAAAGGAAGAAATTCATAAAATGCAATGCAAGAAAAATGCAAAAAAAAATGATGCGTACCATGTTGTTTGAATTCAAATGATTTCAAGTGAAAAGTTGATGTGAGACCAAAGAAAAGGTGACAAAAAGTACATTACCAACAACCCTAAGACAATAGAATATTGCCATCTTCATCTATATTTCCAGTTCATAGGTGGTGTTTTGGTATTGGGTCACAAGTTGAATACCTAGTGGAAATAAAATAAAAGTTGAATACTGGGAAAGTTTTTTCCTGGAAATTCTCAACCATCAGAGCAAAGCTGTTTCAATCCGCCTTCTATGTAGGTGGTCTTTCTTTTATACAATGAAATATCATCCTTTGATGGCACCAAACAGAGAGCAACAACTATACTATATAAACCAGCAATGCTTGTGCTAGGACCGAGTATAGTATGTAGTTGCAGACAGACTGGAAAATAAAAAATCACGACTAAGAGCTCGAGAACCATAAAATGGATAAAGGGATAGACTACAGGTAAATCCCTGAACTGAAATTGAACATAAAACATTTTAAGATATTCTAGGTGGGATGAGATGAGAAGGCAGCTTGGTAATATCATTGCAGCACTAATAAATTATTTTATACCATCCTATTTGGTTTTGCCCAGGTTAAAACAAAATACATTAAAAAGTGGTTTCCCCTAGAGATTTTATTTCTGCAAATTTCGTTTTAGGGTGTTTAAAATGGCAAACATATTTATTTTTTTATGTAGGTATGTATATGTACTCGTCCCATCCCTATTAGAAATAAAATTGTCAGCAATGATTTTGAAAAAGAACTGCGAATAGTGGATATGGATTAATTTTGAAGACAAATAATACAGACTTGAATCAAAATTATGTAACGCTTTTGTGCTTGGCAAAAGCTTTCCGGACCATTGTTTTTTTAGCATCTCGACCGAAACTGAGGTTTAGAATAAAACATTTTTTATTATTTTAACCATGCAATTAAATTTTTTCAACGTTAAGTTATAAAGGCACAGTGTTACAAGCCATAGAATTTCAATCGATTTTTTTCTAGTAATGAAACGCCATTGTTTAAAAAATTAAAAAAAGGAACCCCTCCACATAATGCTCAATGACTTCGAAGAAGCGTTTTACACTGTCAATAAGAATTTTTCTGGCTTGCTTTTTTCAGGAGGAGCATACCAGAAAAATTCCTTGCTTTTTTCAAGGCTATACAGGACGCATCCAAATGACACGTTCTTCATTAATGGAGATTGTCAGAGCAGTTTGAAATCCGAAATGGTGTTGTGCAGGGCTGTATGCTATCTCCAATACTGTTCCTGTTGGAATTAGTGATCTATTGCACTCAGCTTTTTCGACTGGAAATGGAATAAAATTTTTAATATTTTGACTGAATCGAATTATGATTTTAATAGCCTAGCACAATCGAAGAGGCGAAGGCAAGCTTGAAGGTTTTACAACAACAACTACCACAAAGACTAGAATTACATGTTTCACTAGCGCTAACCCAATTTATCGTACTTATATACAATATATATAGGTACATAGTGGGTGCTTGTAGTCACTGGTTTGCCGTCACCAGGATTATATCCAAGAATAAGCGGCTTACGGAACCAGCCAACCAACCTTTTTACTATATGAAAAACATAGTATAGGTCGAATGGAGCGACATCTAAAGTATGGGGGCAACCCTTTCTCAAATTTTATTGCGGAGAGCTTGATATTTATTGATAATTTTTGGTTGCTCCTACTCCCAATTTCCGTGCTTAAAAGATTCCCCAAACCAAATTCTACACCTAAAATATGCAGCGCCACCACAAGGGTCGGGGCAACATGAAAATATACTCACCATGATAGTGCTATATTTTTCGTATAGAAAGAGCTAACTGCTCACTGCGCTACGTTAGGACAAATCGTCTTGCCATACTCTACTCATTCTATTTGTTTGTTTATCAATACATACGATATTGCAACGGCATATGCCTACTATTGAGTTCTTATTAGCTCCCACAAGTTTGTTGCTGGTCGATCCCTAACCAAGCTACAAATGAGGCGCTTCAATGTTGAATTCGTGCTAATTTATGGATTCAGGACTTGAACAGCCACTTTCGCTGCAGAAGTTCGTAAACAGATTTCTATCTCATCTTTAGTATTTTCTGGCCAAACCGTATCTCCAGTCATGAATTTCATATGAAAGCAGGAAGAGGATTTGCCACGGCCATACGTTTTAAAAGGGAAAGGAGTGCATTGTAAGCCAATCGAGGCAATTGAAATCTCAAGGAAATTCTAACAGAATGGCTGTTTTTTTGTTTTTCTTCTTGTTCCCACAGAGACAGCTACAACAATAAGTATTGCATTCTCTATCTACAGTTGGATTCTGCGAGAATAATTGTCATGTCTAGTCTGTCTAGCTCATCGAACTTTTCCTTTAAAATTATTGTACGTAGTTCAGTTGCCGCTTAGGGCGATAGAGTTAATTTAAGTGACGTGTTGTTTCGCTGAATTGTAGTTCAGTGCAATTCTACCAGACAATTCAAAGGATTGGAATACCTACTGAATACTGATTGAATTATTTGAAGGCTTTTATTTTTATTTTATTTTTAAAAATAATATCATAATATAATATATAATAATAATATCATAAATGATATTAGATTTCCCAACAAATATTTATCTCATATTTGTTGATATCACTCAGTTTTTGAAAAAAATAAATGTGTAATAAATAATAATACACAAATTTTTTTTTAAGTTCGCCTTGTTCCCATTAGTTTAGTGGTATTGTTTCATTCTGGCTTACGAATGAAAACCAAATTGGTGTTATTCGTTCTGAAAACACATTAAGACAAAATTTCAAATTTGATAATTCACGTCACCGTATTTTTGCAGCCACCTCCTCTGAATCTGAAAGTGTTTCTATACCGTGGCAACACTTCTTGAATATTAAGACATGTCCTAAAAGTCAGCTCAAAATCAAACCTGCAAGTGAAAATGTAAGGTTTATGTCCTTATAACAGCCCTACTATGTGGATCTCTCTTAAGTGCGTTCTCACTCGGTGCGGCATTGCAACGTAACAACACTTCAAACGTATTCGAATGAAACTGTGTGAAATTCAGTTGTAACTTGTATGTAGTATAGTGTATACATTGCCACGCAGTTCCGCTGAAGTGCAGTTCCGCCCAGGGCGATTATACCTTTAAAGCTTTTGAAATTATATTTTTGTAAATATCAGAATCTTACCTATTCTATCAAAGATACATTTGATATTTTGATTTTCTTACAAAATAAAGCTTATTCAAAAATGGATTATTTCTTTATTTAATATTTTTTTAGATATCACCTACCATATGTATCTTACCAATGTACTCTAGCAACAAAAATTACTGGTAAATAAAAAGAACTGGAACACTCACTATAGGTCACTAGAAACCCTTATAAAATCTGGTATTAAGTAAAATCTTTCTTCAACCTAAGTTAAAGTGAAAAAGGTGAGTATAAAATTTTATTTGAAATATATTTTATTTTCTTATAAAAAATAATTTTAACCATAGTGAACAAATATATAAGTACAAGAAGTTTCCAGCCAACGAAATAAAAACTTGATCGGCCACGCGTATTCTTGGGTTACTAACACACTATTTATGTTGTTATTGCTTGAGAATACACGTAGTTAACAAGCTTATACAACATTAAAAAAATAGTGTTTTATGAAATTAATTTTTGTGTTTTTATTCATTATTAAAAAAGACTTTTGTACATCTCTAGTTGCTTTGAGAGGTATTTAAAATACTTAAAACAATTAGTATGTACATTGTAAATTCAGTGATAAAATACTTTTTTTTTTTTAATTTTTGTTTTCTTTTCAACAGTTAAATTTTATATAATATGGTGAAATATCTTAAAAATATTATTTATAAGAATTCCCATACAGGTGGTACTCAAGCCATTTTGCAACTTCCCCTTCTCCATCTGAATTACATGCGAAGAAGAATAAGTTTGACATTTACATTTTTACACCAATCAATGGAGCCTGCTTTTAAAAATTACAGTTCCGCTTCAATCATTCGGGTGTGCATATTTTGTACAGTAGGTATAAATTAAGTTTTTAGATGTCCAGTTTTCCAGATGTTATCTTTCCAATAAAGTCAATTTGATGTCAATTTTAAGAATTCATTTTTGTTTTATTCCATTTAAAGCTGTATACCTCTGAAAAAACACCCTATATAAATAGCCTAGCATCTCCAGCTTTATTTTATTATCAAATCATCAATCCATCGGCTCATGGATGCCCGATATATTCAGCAGAAAGGATACATATGAAAAAAAAAGAAATGCAAGCTCATATTTGTAAAGCATTAAATTAACCTATGCAACCAACAAACAAATATTTTTCTTTTGTTTTTTATTTTTATTTTTTTTTCTGTTATTTACTGAATTTACTTTTAAGTTCATACCTTAAAAAAGCTTTTTTACAATCTGAAAATTAAAAAAAATTAATTAATCTCAAAAACAATCAAATAAAAAATCTGTTAAAAAAAATAGTTTAAGATGAATTAAGATAAGTTATATTTTCACAGGGAATGGTTAATAACATCACTTCGTCGATTCGAGGCATGGTTTACTGAAACGTAGCAAAAAATATGGTTACCCATACCCATATAAAAGAAAATAATTAAAAAAAAAATTAAATAACGTTGAGGTATTAGCATGATACATACTTTTTATTAAATTGCAAGGAAAAGTCTTCAATTTAAAAAATATAAAAATTGTGCTGTTGTTCAATTATTTTGTATATAAGTTTCCATATTTATGCAAAACTTGTATTTATGATGAGAGGAATGTTGTTCGTAGAACATTTTGTGAAAAAAAAATAAACTCATTAGCAAATTCACATATATTTTTCAATATGGCGGCTTTTCCCTGCCCAAACCAACAACTTACCTGTACCTTTTTCGACCATTTTATGTATGTAGATTTTGCACCATCATGAACAGATTTCGATACATTTTTTTTTATTGCTTCAAAGTGGCCGGAAAAAGGATTATTCCCTGGAAATCTCTTCCCTACCAGTAGACCTATAAGGAGAACGAATATACCTTTCATTTGATAGATATTTTATCTACTGCTATTATTTCAAGCAAAATTCCGTTTTTTGTAGTGGTCGAACAAACCTTTCTTCCTTAATATTGCTTTTCTGACTAACAATTTTAGAATCAAAACTAAATTCCTTGGCCTAAAATCTATCGATCTTATATAATTATTTCTATCTCTCTGGATTATTTTTCATCGTTTTGTGAAAATATTTATCTTTTAATTTATCATTAAATGTATAATGTTTAGGCATTTTTAAATAAATCTACTTCGCGGCACTTGAATGTTGTTTTGCTGTTGGCTAAAATCAATCGTTTAGTCATGCATTCGGCATGATTTCGAGTGGGACCACAACTCTCCCACTCTACTGCTTCACCCTAACGCTCCACTTGTGGGGTATGCCGGGTTGAACCCAGAAAAGGTTCCGGTTTTGGATTGTGCCATTCTGAGACCAACTAAATGCTCGTGTCGTTGCATCCTTGGAGCTTGGAAAAAATGTGTTGTTTTAAAAAAAAATGCATTGCCGAATACCATAAAAAAAATGGATACAATTTTGTATCTCCTTTCATTTGTAGACGTACTATTTTTTTTTTGTTTGGAGACACTTATACTTAAATACATACATACATACTCAAATAGTCTCTATTATTGTAAGTTTTCTATATTGGTAGGTACACATGGTAAAAAGTAATTTATCGTTCTCTAATATGTATGTACCTAAAAATACGCTTAAAATGTTTTCATATATTTCTTTTTGTTTAGATATGTACATAAATACCTACATATATGTACAGTACATACCTACCAACTACTTAAAAATTTAAATAGAATTGAATTAATAAGATCTATGTATCTATGTAATTTTGATTTCTCACAAAGAACAATCAGGTACCCAGGATCATATGTACCACAACCTACTTGCCTAGGCATCCAGCCAAAGCGCATCAAATTCAATTATTTTACTGTTAGGTATTAACTATCACTCTCTTGTTCTCTGCTTTTCCAAATAAGTATTTCAGCAATGAAAAACAAGGACGCTTAACAGAAAAAATAAAAATAATTCATCAATTTGAATTTTGCCGTCGGCTATTCACTTTTAATTAATTTCAATTTGTATCGAAAGTCATAATGTACTTAAAAATATTACAAAAAAAATTTGAAATGTTTATGAAAGTTCATTGAAAAAACTCATTAAAAAATTGGGACTTTTACTAATAGGTACCTACCTATTTATGAGAATGTATTTTTAGATTTTTCAAACGACATAGGTAGATAGTTAGGCACTTATTCATGGAGCTAACTAGGTAGTCCCAAATTATATCTTATAAAAAGAATTAATTAACACGATTTCAATTACTATATAAGCTTTGATATACATATAGAAAGTAGTCTTAATTTCCATTAAAAAAGTTTGCAAAAAGCTTGCAGCACTAAAAATAAATTAAGGGTGTTTGATTAACCGAGACCTTTCTTAAGACACGTTTTTCTTAAGCAACGCGTTTAACTTTCTGATAACGCGGCAACACTGAAATAGTTTTATCCTAAATTAGGCCTATATTCAACATATGTCCTTTTTGGCATACGCATTGAAAATTCCGAAAACGGGTAGTTGAAAAACAAATATTTTTCCAAAATAAACAAATAATTAAATAACATTTCAAAAGTTTATAAAAAGATCTTTAACATTTGAATTTAATATAAGGATTCAAAAAAGTTCAGGAAGGATGTATTTTTATTTTAAACCATAAACACTTTTGCTTGTGACTAAACTAAAACTCCATGTAAATATAAGTACATAATCTGGAGTGTTATTTGTTAATTGAAATTTTGTTAAATTAAAAAGAAAATTGTTTTTCAATTTTCAAAAAATTTCCTGTTCGGAACGTTAATTTTTTTTATGGAAGCTTTGTCTTAATTTCAATTGCCAGCATTTAAAAACAAAACCATCAAAATCGGAGCAATTTCTGCGGGTTCTTGAATAATGTCACAAAAGCATAATCGTAGAAAGAATTACAATTCTTTACTTAGAAAATTTACCCTTCCGCCTAAATAATCTAATAAATAACCGTCTAATATTTTTTTTTAATTTTAACCCCCTCCCCCACTTTCCAAAGGTTGAAGGAAAGTTTTATTTGTATATCCGGTATACCCGGTATGCTCGTATGAAATAATGCTAATAAAGTCCCTCCGAAAGTACTGTTTCTTGACTTTTTAATTGCATTGCAATGAATGAGTATATACCTACGCAAACAGAAAATTAAAAAAAAAAACGACGATTTTAATACATTTGATCATAATGAAGCCCAATGCAGACGACATTGTGTTTTCTTTATTTCATTTTAAGGGATATCATTTTTAAAAACATCAATATTATTTTCATTATTAAATAGGTACACATTGAATCACTATCAATATTTTAGTATCATCCTAAAGCTGGCCGCAAAAAAAAAGCCACAAGATCATCATAAAGTTAATACATAATTTAATTCAACTTAAAATCAAAACAAAATGAGCACAAGTCAATGGAATAGGACCAGTAGCTACATACATTGTTCGCAATATTTTCGCTAATCTTATTATTATAAAAACATTTTATATAACATAAAAAATTCAAAATTTCAATAAAATAGGGAAATCAGCTTCAAGTTCGTTCTCGTTCATATACAATCTGTTCACGTTCAACTTTCAGAACAATGGATAGATTGAGACAAAAATTACAAAAGTCTGCTAAAAAAAATTCGAGGAAACATTTTAGCAGTGCTTTTTAATTTTCATGCTTTTTTGGCAAGGCGATATAATTACAAAAATAAGAAAGTATGGAAAATAGAGCCAGCATATCTGTAATACGTCGCCGTCATAAATGTTCTGTTTTGCTATTTTGTTTTTGTTTTTTGTTTACTCTGAGAGGGTTCTCCGAGGAGTAGTCAAACTTGGATCCTCACCAGTAATCATTTTGAAGTCGTCGTTGTGAGTAAAATTGCTCACTTCCCCGTCTATGCTGTGCTTTTCATTGGTTTCCGCTGTAGCTGCTGCTGTGTTAGCATTCGCATCCGTATTACTCTGCACAGTCACCTCTCCTTCCGTCTTTTTATCACCGATGCTCCCTTTTACGGATTGCTGGTGTTCATGTGAGCAATTTGCTTCTATTGTTGAAGGTGCTTCACAGCTTTTATTGTCAGACAAGTGTTTCTGCGATGCGCCTTCTTCTTGTGGTGCAACAGTACTGTATCCACCGCAGACGGAATGGAATCTTTTTCCATTCATTGTGGGGGAAACTTCGAATTCCCGACTTTGGAGCGAAGCAGTGTTCTCTTTTGTCGCAGTGATTTTCATTGAATCGACATTCGGCTTTGAGACGATGTTGATGCCGCTGGAATTTACATAGGCGTCCTTTAGTGCTAGGTTGGTTGAATTTTGTTTTTCGTTTTCTTTAGCTGGTTGTGATGGAGTGACCCTTTCCAGTGAGAACGAATTCGTGTTTTCTACCTCGGCATCGGTATTCCTTTCGGTTGTACCCAAAATTTGATATCCAGTTGGTTGGGTCAACAAACTTTTTCTATTCTCTGGTTCTTCGGGTGCAAGTGTTGGTGCGCTTTTAGGTGGTGAAATGGTTTTGTTTTTATAGTTTCCAGTAGTTTCTGCTGCAGATTCAGTTGTAATTTGATTTTCGTTATTTTGTGGCAAAGGATTGGTACTTTGACATTCAGGTGTTTGCGGCTCGGTTCCTGAGCTGCTTGTGGTTTCGTTTGCCGGGCTACCTAAACAGAGTAAATTTTAATAATATATTTTTTGAATGACCAAAAAAAAAAAACGATAAATACTTGAGCTGTTAGCTGGTGGGTCTGTTTCTTCTATGCGGTGATTATGATCTATCAGCGGAGCGTTTGGTGCGCCCGCTGACAGGGGAAAGTTTGCCGGATTTATTTGGATTGAATCCAAATTAATTCGTTGCAAATTCCCAATTTCAACTCGAACTCGTACGGGCGCCATCCACCCTGTGCCAAAGAGTACACGCCGTAGTGTATTTATGGCATGTGCTCTTGTCTCAAATAACTGCCGCAGGAGCCCACCCAGCATGTTGTTGGCAATTTGATTTCGGATAATTTGATTGTTCGGAGCATTATTGCGGAGTAGACCAATACGATTTGCCAGCCCTACACCGGCGCCGCCAGCGGGTGCATTCTGACCGGTTTGATTTCGTGCGATGATAAGGAACTGCGCTTGCTGAATTATAACTGGTAGCTCATAGTGATGAAAGAAGTAAAACATTGAATGCTGGAATGAAAAAAAAAATGACATAACATTGAGTTTGTTTAATTAAATTTATGAATTAATGTAGCTGCAAAAATATTTCTACACTTTAAACAGAAACAGGTGGCTTGCAATATATGCAAACACGTACTCATATAGTTTTTCAGGTTATGGCTGAATTATATTTTATTGTCTATGAGTATTTTTTGTTTGAAATGCGAAGAGTTTATAGATAATTGTATTAAAGTGTATTAACCTTCAGCAGGTTTACACCCATCTTTTCTAAGAACTATACTCTGTTCAACAAAAATTGTCAGAACAGGGCTTATGGGCGAGCTTTTTTCAAAGCAGTAGCGCGCGTGTATACTATCACGACACTGAATTGAGAAAACTCTTTGTATATGAAAACTATAGTACTCTCATGGTGGAAGTCGAATGGGGCGACATCTAATGTATGCGGGCAACCCTTACTCAAAGTTCAGGAGGGGATATGTTGTTTCGGAGAGAGATAAAGAGTAGATGAGAATATTTTAAGAAAGAGAAGGTATATAGAGTATTTAGGAGTGTAGGAGTGAATAAGGGAGAATATGAGGAAATGGTTATAATGAAAGAAATAATAAATGGGAATAAAGGAAATTCTGTCTTGGTTTCGTTTGTTTACATTTTTTTTTGGTGGGTTTTGATAGTTGTTGTTGGTTTTGTTTACATTTTTCTGTCGTTATTTTGCAGGTACTTGGTACACAAAGAGATGGAGAAAATTGACAACGTTGCTTTGGTTTTCGTTATTTTGGTTGGTATTTTTGAAGTTATAAAATAAAAACATTGTGAGGCACAGTGCTGGGTAATAAAACATCGCCCAACGAAAAGAATACGAAATGTTTTATTTTATTTTTTCAGTTTCAATGGTAGATGACAGGGAGGTAATTTAAGAAAGATTATTAAAAACGCCTGACTTGAGGTCAGGTTTTTAATAACATAGTAAGTATTTTGTGTTTGAAGCTATATGCTTCTAAAAATTTTATAAATGTACATATACCTTCATATGATTATAAAAAATCAAAAACTATCTAAAATTCACGAAAAAGGTAAAAAACATCAATTTTGCAATTTTCGACTTTTTAACTTTTAATAAATAATAAAGTCTTAAATAATGTTTTTGAAAACCATTCTAGATTTTATTTTCTTTTTTCATTTTCCGGAATTTTTCTCATTTATTTTTACAAAAGTTCTTGTTAAATTTTTATAATTTAAACGCAGACAAGTCATAAATGATGTTTGCTATGTGTTTATGAAAACCATTTAGAATTTTAAAGAAAAATAAAAAAAAAATGTTATATAAGAGTTTTTTTTATTGTCAGGTAGTCAGTACCTACCTACGAATTTAATGAAAATTAGGATTTTTTATCATTTTTTTTGTATTTGTTAATTTTTTTTGTAGAAACAGATAGATTTGAGGGTGGGTATTCCTGTTCGTAGATTGTTTAAGGTCTAATCTAATCGGGTTGAATTGATATTTGCATTTTCTTATCGCATGGAAACTTGCGCAAAGTAATTATTTTTATTTAAAAGAAATTTAGAAAAAGCTATTTGAAAAAAAAAATAATTTTGCCGCCGGGTGTATTAATTTTTTATTCACTTCAACACAAGAATCTTTTTATTCTAATTGTTAGTTAATATCTTTATTGTTTCAACAGGAAAATTTCACTTAAAAACAATAGGTATAAAAAGTAATTTTACAAGAAAAAAAATTAAAAATTTATTTGTTTATTTGCAAATATCAATTCACCACAACACAACACAACACAATTATTGCACCAACTTAACTTCTTGATATAAATGGACACTCGCAAAAGCAAAAACATTGTTATAAATTAGGTATAACTGAATATTAATGCCAATTAAAAACTTCACATCAACATTAAAAAACCACCCCCAAATGCCACCAAAAAATGAACAGTCAATAAGCCAAAAAATAATAACAAAACCTCAAGCTATAGAATTATGTATGCACATTTATATTCTTCGTATATGTTTTCATATACAAAGTATATTCTAACTTGCACAGTGAAAATAAAGCAACAAAACTACAAAAGGAGAAAAATCATATCCAAAGGAAAAATCAAACAAAAACATACTGCTAGACCTACATTTTTTGCTCGCCAGCATGAAGAAGGCAAAACTGAAAAACCGATGGTTTTGTTTTCTTATTTTCTTATTCTCTTTGAAATTTTGTTTTAATTTTGAATTCTCCCAACGAAACAAATTAGTATTCCCTTCTCGCTCCTACTCCCAATTGCCGTCATTCAAAAAATTCCCCTACAAAAAGTCTCTCTCAAAAAAAGAGCTTACAGCAGCGCCACCACCAGGATCGGGGCAACCCTAAAAAAAACTCGCCATGAGAGTACTATAGTTTTCATATACAAAGGAAAACTTCAAATAAAAAACATACTACGCCAATGACTAACCTACATGAATTGTGTGCGAATCTTTAAAAAATATTCGTACACTCCACCATAACCGATCTCCATCAACGCTGATGGAGAAGTGACTTGATCATTTACCCTCTTGTACGTAGTATCTCTACCTACCCTTTCTGTGTGAATACAAAAAAAAAACATATTCCAACAGAGTTACCTTTGCCAATTGAAAGCAATACTATAGAGCTTTTCCGTTGGTTTTTTATCAAGGAGCTTTCGGGTTTGAAGCTTTTGAGAACAAAATTTAGTATTGTGAGAGGGTAAGTGTTGTCGTATTTGTGTATTTGATTGTATCTTTGGATAATCGTTAAAATGCAGCTATTTTTTTTTTGCTTTTGGTTATTAAAGTGGAAAGAAGTTAGGTATATTATTGAAGTTTTCACATTCATGAGGTACTGAATAATTTTTGAAAATGTTATTCGACCTGATATTGTATTTCAATAATATATATATATATATATATTGTAGGTGTCTATTGTCTATTAATATTGTATATAATAATATTATATATGTTATGCATATTATATATATATATATATATATATATATATTGGTTTATATATATATATATATATATATATTTATATATATATATATAATATGCATAACATATATAATATTATATAATAATAATATATAATAATATTATATATGTTATGCATATTATATATATATATATATATATATATATATTGGTTTATATATATATATATATATATATATTTATATATATATATATAATATGCATAACATATATAATATTATTATATACAATATTAATAGACAATAGACACCTACAAAATGAACGGAATCTTATCAGCAAAAATAAGAAATGAAATACCTACTCGTAAATTGTAATTTTATATTTTTTTATTTTATTTTATTTTATGTACATATTTGTTTTTACTGAAAATGGATTAGGCCTACCGGGGATATCCTTAAAAAAACGCGCCTATCATCTTACCGCTTGGTGGTGTGGAAAAAGATGAATTATTTATTATTACTATTTTTATTTTTATTATTACTATAATATGTGTATGGTAACCATACGCATATTACTCTCCGATCTGCTACAATTTATAATGAAAAGACGGAAACCCTGTTAGAGCTTTTTCTTGAAATAGATAAATTGAAATCAATGCAACCAGACAGAGAGGCAAACATCCTATCTTCCCTGTACTGACAATTTTTGTTGAACAGAGTATAGAGGTGAAGGGAAAGTGGAAAAGAAAGGCAAAGAAGGATATTTTTTGTTTGATGATGCTAAAATTGTACAGCAAGTTATTTCAATCAACAACTAAAGCTGAATTGGGAATGCTTGTGGTTTAATGCCAAGTTTGTTTACTGGGAGTTTTGAATTAGAGCTTCATTCGGCAATAAATTATGATAACAGGCACTCATTAAGAATTAAAAAATAATCGAGAAAAATTAAATCGATTTATATGGATTTTGATGTCTTTAATTTAGGTTATGTCCGAAACTAGACTCAATGAGTATTTTTAAACAGCGCAGATATTACCGTGCTGGATTTTTTTTTTAAAGGAAACAAACAATAAGTTATAATGAGCTGCGACCTGCGTCTGCGAATAATTCTTTTATAGATTTTCTTAAGCAAATATCAACTGTATTCTTATTTTAATTGATTGATTAAGTGAATAAGTGAACATATGTACATATTTACAAATTTAAATAGTAAAAATTGCGTATAATTAGTTAAAATTAAATTAAAAAAAAAAACACATTTCAATATATTCTATGCGGCCTGCGAACTGTCAAATGTGAATTCGCAGTCCAAAAAACCAAGACGCATTCCACAGAGTTGCGAACAAATAATTCGCACGAATTTAACCCCAAAAAAAGTTGTTTGCCTGCTTTTGTGCTGTCTGGTTAGTAACTTTCTGCGACCACTCATATGAATGAAATGTAAAATTCTCCGACCATTCGCAATTCGCAGACGCAGATCGCAGTTCATAGCGAATGCCTGAAGGTTATGCCTGAAGATATGGAAATTGCCGCTATAGTAAGTCCTTTATAAGTTATGAAAATTTTAATTTTGTTTTGCTATATTTTCTATGTTTTGTCTTACTTCATTTGAAGAATTTTACATTACTGATGGTTATTTCAAAATCAATAATAAGAGCAACAACAACAAATGGGTGCTAATAATTTCTTTTTTTCTGCTAATTATTTATTTTTCTGATAATTTTTAACTAGTTCGCAGGATATTACTGAATAACCAGCAACTAATAAATGGAAAAATATATTTTTTTTGCCGATCACTGCTCATATTATACCATAATATGTATAGCCAAGAAAAAAGTAACAAAAAAGGAAAAATTTGCATATAAATCTAATTCAAGATTTTCAAATGCAACTGTCCTTATTTTAACACAATGTTAGTGACTGAAAATTGTAAACATCAAATTGCAGTGCTTTCAAAATTAAAAATAATAAATATTATCATTTCCAATAAAGGTATTTGTTCATTTCGAAATGAATGAATTATGTATGTAGCTATTGCTTTTCCATAACAGAAAGTTTATTATTTTACTAAAAGCACTAGAAAACTTTGGGTTTCTTTTTTTCAAGAAAAAAACATAACAAAAAACTTTTGCAAAACTCAGCGCCCGCCACAGAATACAGGCTTAAAAACTCATAAACAAAAGAAGCACACCATGCTACGGAAATCCCATAACCGAAAATTTTATAAACACAAATTAATTGAAACTCCCATCACGTGGGTGCGCTCTTTGGGTGCATTGCTGTTCACGTGATAAAACATCACTTAATTAATTCACGTGTCACCATATCGCAAGAATACTAGAAAGGGGGTCGAAAATATAATATAAGTATGTATTCATGTATAGTATATATTACTGTAAGACCCTGAAATATGAAAATTCTTGAATTGTTAGAAATGTTTTGTTTGCATAAAACAATTCATTTCGGAATTTTGCCATCATACTTTTGGTGTAAATAATAAATAAATAAATTTTGTGGTGTGACAGTCAATGAAAAACAATGCGGGACGGAAGTTGTGTGAACGGGAAATCGCGAAACAGATCAGGAAAGGAACCTTTAATAATTAAAACATAATCTTTGACCAATATTGCTAAAAATCAACTTTTTTTTTAGAAGAACACAATATTTAAAAAATTTTTTATATGAATTTCTTATTTTCATTTTTAAAAATTTATATATATTCAAATGCTTATAACTTTTGATCTAGAAGGAGATATAGTAAGTTTTACACGTTTTTCAAAACTGGAAGAAACGGCAAACTACTGAAATATAGAGCCGTACAATAATTTTACCGAGTTTCATACTAATCTAAGAAATAAGTTTTAGCCCATTTTTATGTTATGTTATTTTTAGCCAAATGGTGAAACCAATCCAAATAGTTTTTATAACATTAAAGACTTATAACATTATAAGTTATAACATTAAAGAATTAAAAACAAATTAGAAATAAAACTTAAATTAGAAATAAAGTTTAAATTGCAGGATTTTAGATATTTAAGCTATAAGGGTATTAAATCCAAATTGTATGGGATTTATTGTGGTTATAAACCATTTGTTATAAAATTCTGTGTGAGATAATTAAAAAACAAAAATAACAATCTGAGGTACCCTGTGCAGCATTAAATGCGTTTTTCAACATGATGATTAAAATGTATTTTCGGAGGTATCTACATATAAGTGAAAAATATTAGAGATGTTCTATGACTTCTTTCAAGAAAAAAAAATACACGTACACAAAACAACAAATTTGAACACAACAAATGAGGAGTCCGATTCGCGATTTACACCACTTTTGATAGATGCGTAGTATTGAGCCAAAATAAAAACGATAAAGATACTACCTACCTTTAATATGTTTCAAGTCAATATTTATAAACTTCAGTAGATATTAATATTAATATACCTATGTAACATCTTCATCACTAAAACTCAAGAATTTATTGAATTTGGAACTTTTTCGAAAAAAATCAAGGGGATTTTTAGCTTTTATACCTTAACATAGCAGTAAGTTCGTACGATTTAGTCTTCATTTTTGTTGATTAATATTTGCTGTTTTTTTTTTGGGGGGTTTATTTATTTCTGATTTATTGCGACGAATTAGGTCATTCTGCACTGCCCAATTGTGCGTCGAACGTTCGACCCAGAAAATACGTGGGTGAGTAAGTTTTGCTTTTGTTCCCTTCAACAGAAAACAGAACAGAGCAGCAAGCAGCAATTAAGCTACATTTTTCGAACGGAAAAGGATGGAGGGCTTTTACAAAGTTAAATTTATCTACATATGTTTATGGAGTGAATGCCACAACATAGGTATGTTTGTTTGCGTTTCCGGTTTTGATCTGACGATTAAATTATTATCTTTATATCAGATAGTTTAGTCTACCTTTATATTAATACATATAACCGTTATATGAAGCAAATATGCAATTATGGTGAATATAAAGGAAATGCAATCCCAATTTCAATGAATATACGATAATCACACATAGGTACTTGTCGTAGTTTTATTTATATGTTTTGTGTATATTGTGGTATATCTCATTTTTAATTAGTTGGCAGAAAACAAAACAGAACAAAACAAACATATAAATAAATAAATAATGTTCTTTCAATTTGAAAGAGGATGCAATAGTGGATGTTGATGTGTATATCTGTGTGGATACATGGTGCGAAACAATAGTTACCTGGATGAAGAGCCATGATGAAACGAGAGCCAGACTTCGGTTTTGTCCACTAAATCGATAATGGTAGGCGTAGAATGAGAAGTGATAAAGGTAGAAGAATCTGTAAGAAGAAATAAATGTCCGTGTTTAGTTTCGAACGTCCATAGGTTCATGGGGATATTAGAAATAATTTAATGAAACAATTTTATACGAGACTTGTCTCGTATGTTTGGTTTTGTCGTTGTGAAAAATGAGTAGGTATATTCAGTTTGTTATAATCAAGATAAATGGTTGAGTACATCATATTGTGAATGTTGCTCTTAATTATATGTTCCCTGTTATATGGATTAAAGCTATAAATTTACACTTTTTTTTTATAAAGGAGCTGCAATTTTGGTTTAGTTTTACATTCATACCAAATTTATGTCACCAAGAATTGCTTAAAAACTTAAGGAATGGAATAAGTCCCTAAATTTGTAAGTGTTGATTTTTGAACTTATTTCATCATAAAACAACTACCAAAACTTAAAATGAAATAAGTTCCCAAGTCCGGGAGTTATTTAATTTTTTCAGAAAAAACGTTATCAATATAAATTCTTGAGATGTTATTTAATTTGTCACTTAGGGAATTATTTCACGCATGTTATTGTCTTCTTGGGACTTATTACATTATAAATGTTGGGAGGTTTGAAATAAGTCCACAAAATGGTCACATAGGTATAATTGGCTGTGTGGAAAAAAAACTTGTGTCCAAATCTAAATCAGAAACAGACATCAAATAATAGAAAATATCATAAAAAAATAAATAACTCTACAACAATTCCTTACTTGGCCTAACTACTACAGTAATTAATTCTTTAATTTAGCAATATAAAAAAAAATATTAATTTCTATAAAAACATACATAGTTAGTATATGTTGAATTATTTTTTTTTAACAAAACACATTTTCATTTTAAGTCAATTATTATTGCAATAACTAACAAATGTACATACCTCGTAATTACGAATGTACCCAAATTAACTTCAGTTTCATTTTATAAAAAAATGAAATATTGGCATTATTTTCAATATTCAAATAAATCAATTTTTATCTTAAAAAAAAGTCAATGAAAGTTTTAATGAAATAAAAAAAATGTGAAAAATGTGGACACAAAAAATCATTTTCGCTTTCTTTTGATGGTAACAAAACAATCGTAAAAATCAAATAGGATTTGTTCCTTTCATTAATTTATTTGACTTTAAGCTTAGAAGAATTTGATTGGTTCATCTTTTTATATGACCAATATTGGCAAATTTTAAGTAAAAAAAAGTTCTTCATAATGTTTAAAAGAAACTCAGCTTTAGTTTTTGAAACTGGCCTTAGATTTCATGTTTCATCATTATTTCTCGAAATATTGGTGATCAGAGACAAAAGACACCTTTATCGATATTGAATGAAAACCTGTCAAAAAAAAAAAAATCGTACAATAACAAAAAATTGTTTTAAAGCTGAATAAAAATCTTATCTGACATATACATTGGACTAACTTAAAACAAATTTGATGAAAATGCAGATATTTGATTTATTTTTGTTGCTGAAAATTTTTGCCATGTGCTATTTTTTTTAAATTTTACACGTGCAGTAACGGTATGTAAAAAAAACTAACTAGAATAATCAATTGTAAACCAGAAAAATTAATCTTATGATTGATTTTTGTTTCATCTGAATACGCCCGTTTTTCACTTTCTTTCGGAACTGCAAATTACCCTGTATTTTAAAAGGATAGTTACATTTAAATATCAACAAAAATGTTTTCTCAGCTTTATTCAACATCAGACATGAAAAGATAGGAAATTTTTTATTATTTTTAAGCAATAAACCAAAAAAAAAAAAACAAACAAAGACATACCAACATGGAAGAGTAATTCACACTTATATAAAATATTATTATAGTTAAATGTTATAGAATATTGTTCAGGTCATATTTAAACCACACACCAAACTGATAGAGACAAGGACATAACTTAACCACAACCTTATTACCAAGGAAATGGAGAATGATTTTCAAACCCTTTATGGTCATTCTGTTCTTAACATGGTTTCGTCCATATAATATTTGTTGTGTTCGACCACATTTTCTCTTGGTCTAACAAATTTATTTGCAATTAAATGTGTTACAAGGATCGAGTGGTTTCTTCATATTAATCTGCATATTTTTTATTGAAAAGTAAAACGACAACCAGTAAAATCCATTTTAACTTGAAAACCCAATAAGTCTTTGTTGTATCCGTAAACAGTGTTTATTTATAGTTCAGTGCATTTAGATATTGTAATATAGTGCTGTGGGAATCAAATCCGAGGTCAAATACGAGTATTCGATAGGTTATTGTTCACATGAGCTTAAAACCATATTTTACAAAGTTGTACCAACTACCAAGTGTCTTTCAGCCACCATTTTGTTTTTAATGTTGTATTAATTTTTTCGTATATTTGACGATCAAAATCTTAATGTCATTCTTGTGAAAGAAGTAAATCCGTTTCTAAAAAATTCTCAAAGTAACTGAAACGGTCCTTCACAGAGGGCCCATGGTACTTGGTTTTACGAAGAACATTGGACGGACAAGAACCGAAGAAGGGAAACAATTCAAAGTTCGCTTCCAGCAGCAGAGGGAAAGGACCTAGATTCTACGTACCACATGAAGATGAGAGAAGTTCACCGTAGTGTGAGGAGAAATATGCGCAACACATCTACGCATTGGCTGCAAAAGTGGACGGGAGTAAGTGTAGAGAAGAAATCTTCTCCGCCATCAAAGCACAAAAAACCAACAAAGCAGTTGGACTTGACGGTAATCCCGCAGAGGTATCGAGTGAACTATCACACCTCAAAAACTCTCTAACAGGATCATGGAGTTCCAGAATGAAGAGACTTAAGGAAATTTGATTATCAAATATCAATAGTTCACATTTCATTCAAGCAAAACAAAACTTCTTAGACCGCTAAAATTTGCGCCTGGAACAATGATTACAATGATTACGAAGACGAAATGATAGACTTAATTTTTGCTTGTCTGATTATTCCCCACCCCTGGAATTTAATGTTCTCCTAGACTGATCTGTAAGGTATGGATACCTGTAAGTTTTTGTCAAACTTGTGGGTTGGTTTAATCGTTGTACATTGTTCTAGGAAAGTTCGCAATAACAGTTAGTCTACTGTGAGGAAGCCTTCAGGCGGATGGCAGTACTCGCAGATGTTTGCTTACACAATATATCCAAGGGTGACTGATGTAACAGTACATCAAGTGCTGCAGAAAGACTTTTGCGAAGTGATCTGCCATGTATAGACTTGCTGATCGCTCGACCTTCTATAGCTTATCATAATTTGACACACCATATCCGAGAATTAGTCGAATCACCGAAATGTAAAGCCAGTGCGTTATTCGAGGTCGAAGACCCAATTCATTACCAATGGCTTTTTTCAATGAGACGATTTCCACTGTGGAATTCCTGTTTATTATCCTATTATCGTATTAGACCCAAATATTAGGTTTCGAGCTTTCCTTATACTGCGATCGCAATATCATCGGCATAGACAATCACTCTGTAGTTTTCTTCCTCTAGGCAGGTCAATAGTTCATTGACTACAAAATTTCATAGAAGGGGAAAGAGAACCATTGGAACAGTCAGTATTCGAGTAATCAATTTTCCGAGCGAACCATACACTTTCAGAGATGACAGTTAATAAGCCCGAGGACGCAAGTCCATAAGTAGATATGTTCAGTACATCAGAAAAATTCACTCCTGTTTTATTATTTCAAGTAAATCAGTAAAAAGAAGGTGCTTTCAATAATTTTTCTAATCTTTAAAAACGCATAGTATTCTTACAAAATTCGCCGTTACTTTTAAATAATGATGATAATCTGAAAAAGTTATTTATCTTTTCTTTGGCAGATTATGCAGTTATTTATTTAAGATCAGAAATGACCGAGCTATAAGCGTGTCAATATTTCAAACAAATAAAAAAAATGGGAACAGTAATGAACTACATAGTAGAAAATGCTAATCGTTCATTGTTGTAAAAACCAATTTCAACAGTGTTGCCAAACATCCCTGTAAATTATAGTGATAAATTAAGGTAGAATTTTATCACGGTCAAAGCGATTGTTCAATCCTTCAAATCGGGGTCACCCAGACCATTCATGCACAAACTCAGGAATATGTATGTGCAAACAAAACGAACGAAAAAGTTCTTTATATTTACACACTGTTTGCTTTGGCTTGTGGTTTAGGTTTTCTAAAAAAACACACCCTCGTTTACTGTGGAAAACTGTCGAGGTATACAACAAACACAAAAGTCAACCAGAGGTATTTATTTCCAATCCACAACCGATAATTGAGCTGTTTTCATCTTGTGTGTAATTTTACATACATAGGTACCCAATTCCGATACCCCCGCAATATATTCGACAACAGGCACAATGTCTAATCCTTTTGAAATATACAGTTTGAACATAAGCAAGGAAACCACACCTCACTCCCATCGTCATCATCATCGTCGTCGTTGAAATCTAATTGACTGTTGTTGGTTCTTGGTACGTCTCAATCGCGTTCAAGTCCTTGAGTCAACTATATGGGTGTGCCCAAAGTGTAAACATATTAAACTCGACTCAAGTCGGGTAGGTAGAGGTACTCCTATGCCCTATCTTTACTATTTTAGCTCCACACAATTCCCCTTCTCTCCTTTCCTTACTCTCTTGGGGTTGATGAAGTTTAATTAAGTTTCTGTTGAAATTACGTGAAATTGACATTGCATCATGGATGTATCAATACAATGTTGGTCTATTATTGACGAAATTTTAAATTCAAGCTGGGTTCGTATAAATTTCAGTTCTGTAAAGGAAGTGCAGAGGGCTTATAATATGTACATTGTACATACATATGTACATAAGTACCTTGAACAACACCGGCTAATAATTCGCAGTTGTTGGTCGCGTAGAAAATGTTAAAATGTAATTTTGTGATTATAGAACATTTTTTTTTTTAAACTTGTCTCGTCGTCGGCATCGAAATATTTAAATAAAAATAGGTTGATATTTGGACCAAGAATACTTTTGAAAGACTTACGGCAGGTCGCTAAATTATTGTGGGGTTTTTTTGTCCGGAAGTCAGGAGGACAGCCTACACGAAAAAATTTCCGATATACAGGACATAGGATTGTAAACTTCGCGGAAGGCTGGAATATCATCGTAGCCACCACTCGCTTTAAGCAATTTGACATATCCAAAAGAAGGGCTAGTTTGAGAAGTATTCAATTTCATGTTTTAAAAACACAATTTTACAAAATGTTTCGTTAATGAAAACAACACTCGGATGCCTAAAATTTAGTGTCGGTCTCTTCTTGTTTTTCGCGACGAGATCGATACTAGTTTCAGTCTCATGGGCAGCCCTTTCCAAGACGACTTGGTGGTGTAGTGATTTAAAAACCGTGAACTGAATTGATCACATCACGATTAACGAAAAACACGAAAAACATATCTCGAGTACGGATGGCACCACAGACTTGAAGATTTCAACGAAAAATAGATCAAATACTGAAACAATTCAAGGCCTAAAGAAAAGAACGAAATCTTGCCGGTATAAAAGGAGGAAATGGTAGTATAGATATGATCTGCAAGAAACATCTGTAAGAACATCTGTGGCGAGAAACGAGAAGAGACCGAGACACGACTCACGGGCTCATTCACGACAGTCGGATTTAGTTAGAAGCTGTCGAACAAACAAAATTTGTTAGTTAGTTCAGGGCAACACAAAAGTGTATGATTACGAGAATGGCTCCCGTGGATCAGCCATTGGTCACAACAAGCATGTTATTGGACATTTGGAAGGATGCGTTTACAGTTGCTTTCTCAAAACTCTGTTGAAATCATTGACCGGGAGACCGGAAAATTTTCTTACATTAAAGGGGTTGAAGAAACCTCTATTTTCGTTTTTGAGCGATAGCTTATTTCTTCATTCAAAGCATAATCAAAATTTGTCAAACCAAACAATGTCTTTGTTTCTGAGGAGCCAATGAATCGAAACAATGATAAAAATATTCATTTTATTTCACATCAAATCATATCTTTTTATTTTATTTTTAATCCGACACGAGATTAAACCTGTCGATTGCAGTTGTGTATCTTTCTCGTTACAACTGGACGTCATTTTCGTTGAACAGACCCTTGCTGTGAGTAAATCAAAAACAGTTTAAGAAAAAAATATACAATAAAGACGGCTACATCTTATAGGCTAGCACGTGACATATTATTCTAGTTACGTTCTATTATGTATAGATACATACAAACATAGACATTTTGTATTATTTCGATATATGTACTTGTAGATGATAAGGGTAAGTCATAGAATGTTATTGGTATAACGTATAAGTAATGGAAACAAGAATTGAACCAATGTATTAAAAAAATTTACTATGGTTCCTTCGTATGAAAAAAGTCACTCCATTTTATTTTTCTATTTCTAGGACAAAACTTCAAGCTGTATGGTTATGTTGCACACTTTTCCCCTCTGATCAACAGGAGAAATAAATCGATTTATAAAAAATAAAGGGGGGAAATTAAGAAAAGCTCTGGCGTGGAGGGGGAATACGCCAATTTTGTTGTTTATGCCAAATTAGAACGGCTACGGTGAGAGGCACACCCATTTTCGACCCGTGAAAAAATCACTTTTTTTTTAGATGGATGAGATTGGGGTACGAACCCAGACCTTCTCCGGCGTGGAGTTTATATGAACTAAGACGAACGTGTTAAGAAAAGATTAAAAATGCGAAAATTGCTATTTTTCAAAGCTAAAAAAAAAAATAAATAATATAAAGTGTAATATGTTAGTTTAAACTGGAATTTTTTAACTAATAGAAACTTTAAATTTGGAAAAAAATTTGTAAACTTCGAAAAATAATTTTTACGTATTTTTTTTTGCATATGTATGTATAGGTATATCAATTTATTACTAGTATTTCATTTTATGATGAAATCATTTTTTATCATTGGATTCTAAAGTTTTTAATAAAAAAAAAACTCAAATGTGTAAATTAAAATTAGTTACTTTTCAATTTCACTTTTTTTTAAAGTCAAAATCTTTCCAACCCAAGATGGGAAATAATTTCTGAAAATTGTGTGAAGTTATTTCATACTTATTGATAACGATTTTCTGAAAAAAAACGCCCAAAAAAAAACTCAAATCAATTTGGACTATCGCTCAAAAAAAAATCTAACAAACTGTTATTGCAATTTTTCTTTTTGGTCTTTATTTCCAAATTTTTTGAAAGAGAAGAACGCCTAAAATAAAAAATTAAATGGGAAAGAACGCAAAAATACTGCCCATAAAAAGGTAATAACGTCCAAGTCTTAGAAAAAAAAATCTTTTTATTAGCTGTACCGATGCAATTCCATTTTAACCTAAAAGTATTAAGTTTTTCCAGGAAATAATTGACAGTACTTTTTAATGAGATTTTATTTTTTGCTTGTTTACATAAATACAATGCTAGCACCCAACATAACGGCGTATCTATGCTCCCATGCAAAACCCCATGCATGCGCACACTAGGATTTGGGGTGGATGCGATGTTTGGAGTATGTAGGGGCAACATGACCTCATTTTTGCATTTAAAAAATTTCTTCGTTTGGAATTGAAAACAAATTAAGAACAAAAAAATTGCGCAGATTCACATGAAAAGTGAAGTTATTTCGCACTTAAAATGAGAAACTCAGAAACTGAAATATTTTCATACAAAAACAAAAAGTTTCCCACTTAAAAAATTTGTGAAATTATTTCCCACTAGCGATGATGCTCGGCATTGCTGAAACAACTTCAAGGAATATGAAGACTATACCCGCGTTCGAGGGAGCGTCGGTTAGGTACCTAAAATCCAAAAATTTCTCAGATAACCTTCAGTTGTTAATGCATCAGTAATATTTTTAACAGCCCCTGATCCCGTTATTCTCATGTAAAATTATTTAAGATAGCCTTTCGGCCTTTGACTCAAACGCGGAATATGAATCGTTGAAAAAAAAACCAGTATGACCTCTTTCACACGAGGAAACTGATTTGTAATGGAAGTGAACAAAAAGGTTAGCCATAAATTTTAAATTAAAAGAGAACGTCAAAAAATCTACAGCAATTGTGTGAAAGGAGCCTTTTTTGTTGAACTTCTTAAAATTGTCTATACTTTAATTTTACCAAAATATTGTTTTAATATGAATTTCTTTTAAATTCTCTTTCATGTTTTTTAGCACATACTTCATGCTAATAACAGGAAAATTTGGGGAAAACTTTAAAATAGTCGAGAAATAAAGTCTTTTCTGTATTATTCTCCACGATTTTAATTGGGTTTCTATCAAATTGTTGAAAAAAAAGTTTGAGATTGGACTTAGACGACCTACAAATTAAATAGTTAATAAGCAGGTATTACACGTATTACATTAACATAATTAAATAAAATAAACACAGTCCCACGTAATGAATAAACATTTTGTATTCATCAAAAGCAATTATTTCTGTCGATATTATAAAATAAAATTTTAAATTGTATCTACTCGTACCTATATATTTTTTTAAAGAGATTATTCAGTCAGAAATATATCCGGCCATTTTTAAAACCACGACAATAATACAAAATCAATTATTTTGCTCTGTGTATAAAACACAAAGTACAACTGCAAAAATTGGTTGAAATTTTTGAATTGTTGGGACATTTTTCGCGACCCAATGATAAGTACACACATATCGGTGCGGTGCGTAGCGGCAGAAACAAACAAAAAAAAAAAGAACTTTCTTTTTTTATTTGGGAAAGTTCCTATTCATTTTGTCGAAATGCAATGTCAGGCTATGGTAAAGCAAAAAAAAACAAGCAACAGATAGCTGATTGAAAAAATAATGATGTGTTTCCCCGACAACCATCAGCAGCACTTCGTATACTCATATATACAAGAGCAGAAAGCATCCGTAAAAATCTACATCCTATATAATTTGTTTTGTCACACAATACTTATTTTTTGAAAACATAAGTTAAAGTACAAGAGCACAGTAGGTATACAAGTTGTTCACATTATGTTTGGCGTTCAGGGCCGCATTTATTAAGCTTTTAAGTAAAGTTAACCGTGTTTCTTTGAAAAAAGAAAATTGGTTTTATGTAAACATATCGACAGAAGAGTTCAATTTCAAAAGATTTTTATTATCTAAAGCACCCGTCACATCCGTCAAGAAATCGTATGATAGTACATACACGGCGATGAAGGTAAATGTTTTGTTGGTGTTTTTTTTTTCGATTGAACATTTTTCGGATAGTGAGCTTTTCCGGACTAAGACGGTGTTTATATGTATAGAAGTATTGAGTACTTGTCGAACAATTAAATTAAAAGAATCCAATCCTTAAAAAATCTTCTACAGAATGCATATTGAAGATTTCATTCTTTTTGAAGACTACGACTTCAAGTTTTGCAATCAGCATTCATTTTCTTTTAAAAAGATTTTTACTTAAAATCAATTGATTACAATCATTTGAGCTTTATGCATTCTTTGATTTTTTGTATTCCTTGCATTCTTTTTTTATTTCTTGATTTTTTCCATTCTTTGAAGTCAAAAACTTTTCACTTTTTACAAACAATAGCAATTTACGAAACAAGTAATTTAACATTTTAATAAGCAACACATTTGGCAAACAGTTGCAAAAAATGTGGTTTTCACATTGACTAAATATAATGTAGTACGTAAGGTATGGCAGGGGAAAAATCTTGACATTGTTGCCAAAGGTTCAAAGCCTGATCAATGTGCCTCTCGTATAATATATCAACGGATTAGTTTAACGGAATTGAAGGAAGCATGTAGAGAATTACGGCATTAGAGCATCGTAATCAAATAAGAAGCAAGAAGATCCGAGGAAGCCTTTATTTTAAAAATGATAACCTTGACAAAATACAACATTAGTTCGTCATGTTGTATTTATTTTGGCAAGGATATCATTTTTAAAGTAAAGTTGGTTCTATTATGCAAGCAAATAAATAAAGAGATCTAAATAGATTTCTAATTGGAATTTCCCATAGCATTTTCATTTTGAAATGTATATTGGTTCGGGACGTGAGATGGATCAAGCCAGCTAAAATGTCAATAGACAGATTATCGGATTTTTTTCTGATACTTGAGAGAGATGGACAAAAATAATTTTTTTTTAAGAAAATCACTACTTTCACGGGACTTCTTTAATTTTACAGTGAAGCTGTGTATTCTTTAATCCAAAGTTTTGAAATCTAAAATTTCTATTTATTTTGCCACTCTCTGGCAATAGAAATTGTTGAAGTCATATTTATTCTTTTATTCTGCAGTTTAAGTTTGTGTGAAATTACGCGTTACGCTTTTCATACATACATATACAATACATATATGTAATAAGTTTCTTTGGAGACAATTTGGTTTAGTAGATTGTCAGTTTATTATTATTTTTCTGCCATGAGGTTAAACGACATAATACAACATTATTTTAAATTGACAGTCAAACTTCAAATCCACTAAAGGATTCTTATGAAATCTTCAATGTCGGTTAGAAGATCACCAAACCATTTGATAACGAGAAAGGTCTATACAAGAGACGAAGAAGTACATATTTAACATATTGAAGAACAATTCACAAGTCAGCACCCGAGTCGCTAATTTACAAGAGGAAGGGAGATCCACGAAATTGACAGCTACCGTACTGGATGGCCGCCTGCAAAATATAGTACGGCTGTCTGACCACCAGTGCAGGTTTTTTTTTGGATAAATCAATCACAGCAGTCCCGGAAGTCTGTACGCGAATGATCGTGGACATGTAAGAATTAGTCAAAGCAAAGGTAATCACCAAAGAGTTCTTAATTAGAGTGTGTGTGCACCAGGGACGCGTTATAAGACTTTTGCTTCTCGACTTTCTACTCAAAGAAAGGGTGAAAGGCCTGAAAGTGAATCAGTTATTCTTCTATCTGAATTGAACAGTGGTATCCAAGTGCGAAAAGTTTAAATATATTGGATATATGATCAATAACGTCGGAATTGTATTGTGGATGAAGTGGCGAACAAAATATGACATCTTTTTTGGTCGAAAATGTTCCCTTAGCTGAAAGGGAAGCCTTTAACGGTAGTTGTTCACCCAGCACTTACATTAAATACGGTTCACTGTGTTGGACAATGTACAACAAGTATGAGATGAATGATCGGCTGAAATGAAGATGCTTTGCATGACAGCTGACAAAGCTGATCGAATAAGAATCAAAATAATACGAGGAAACTTCAACGTCAAACGACAGCATGACCAACTTAGCTGGTACTGTAATATAAAAAGATGGCCTCGAAATTCCAGCTCAAAAGGCAATAGCACACAGCTAAACAATTCTTAGAATAATTTCAGAGTTTTTTGGGCACTGCGACACATGCGCCCTCGACTGTTATTTTCAAATCAAAAATCTGGCGTAAAATACAATTAGGCGAAGTAAATTGTTTCGGTTAGCTATTTGGCTCACTCGTGTCAGGCCAGCGGAATATTTCAACAGTTGAAGATGATTTTTCAGAGATGAATGATGAAAGTTTAACATTAGCGCCCCGAATATCAATTACTCAACATGACTTCTTTTTTCCCCTCAATCCAACACTGATATTTGTGTGTTTGTTGTTCAAATTGTATGGCAGAGAAAGGGGATGAAGCTGCCAGTGTAGGTACTTTATTTGAAGGTATAGCTCCACTTCAAATATAACAGTCAAGTGTATATATGCGATGGTAAAATCAAGAGCCAGGGAAAATTCCAAGCAGGCTACTTTTATATACATATAGATATGTATATAGATACATTTATACTGTTTCCATTATAAGAACTCTAGAATCAAAGACTCTTTTTCTCTATTTTCTGAACACTACATCAAAGGAATCCAGAGAAAAACATGGTTCTTCCTTTTATTATCCCTTCCTAATTTTGTTGTTTTCTTTTTATTTTGTATTTTTATTCATTTTTTTTTTTTTTTTTTTGCTAGTATACTTTCACCCTCTGTGATTGCCATATTTGTGGTATTTTATATCTCAAGCCCAATAAGTTAATTTCAGGGGGTTGTATATTTTTTTTGTTGGTTGGAGAGTGTGTTGTCATAGCTGCAAGTGGGCGCATCCTACTTCTTATTTTTCCCGCTTATATTTTAAAAGGTTTCTAAATGATGTATTCCTGATGATGATGAAGAGTTTAACATACCGCGGAGTGAGGCGGCGGCGCGGCGGTGGCTGTGGCGCCAGCGGAGGGTGTATAAATTAAAATGAATAATTTGATGATGCTGCCGCAAATAATAACATCAGGTAAGAGTTAACATTCATTATATGTACATCTAAAGGAGAAGGCCTTTTTGCTGCGCAAACATTAGAATTTGACTTTGGCTTTCGACTTTTTGGTGTTTTGAATGTTTTATTCTACTTAATTACGTTTCCCCTAAATAATATTTTTTTTTTTGATGGAGGCACCTTTTTGCAATTGTTGAGAACCACCGGAGAAAAAAAATAATGTTTCCACACAACAACGGGCCCTTTGGAATCCACGTGCGACGACGACATGAATGGTGGCGAAGGGATAAGTTTTTTCCTCGAGTTGTTTTTAAAAGATGCAAATTTACGTAAGCTTATTTTTTTCTTATTTTTCACTTTTCTTTCATAAGATGGGAGATGGTTTCTTTTAGATATTTTTACTTACCTACAAATATAGAGGTACATAGGTATAATGTTTAAGGTAAATTTTTGGATTCGTAAAAATATCAAACTTAAGATGTTAATCAGAAAATCTAAATTACGATAGTCTTCATATTTTTATTTTTTACATTAAACAATTCAACAGGTTTTGTTTTGAACTGTGGTAAACAATTTTTTTACTAAAATTAATTTTTTGTTCCCTTTTTTGTCTTCTTGGAAGATTCCTTGACATGTGTAGAAATTTCGACATCCCCAATATTCCTCCCATCCAATCTGTCAAAAAGACAAAAGAGGAAAAACCAAAATAACAACTGAAGTAAACGGGCCCATTAATAAATAATTGTGTATCTTTCACATTAGGTTCTTGACTCCATTTTACTTATTGTTCATTGGTTTATGAAGTATGAAAAAATGGAACACTTCTAACACTCGCAGAGTCATGGGAGCTTTCCTTTTTTATTCATACTTCATAAGAATAGATAAACAAACAAAAAAGCACAGCGAAAATTCTTTGAAAAATAACATTATTCAATAATTATGTCAAATGGAATATATGTACAATTATGAATTTAATACTATGCCAAATAAAATATATATAAAAATAATTAGTCTTATACGAATGGAATATATCGTCGCTTGAAAAGCAAACTGACATAAGTCAAAATTTGTCGATTTTGAGTTGGGTATACAGAACGAACCGCAAAAAAAATACTAATTTTCTATCAAACCGTCATAAGTATAACTATTAAACTGACATAAAGAGGGCGTAAGTGTCGTTTTGCATTTATGGTAACATCCCTGATCTTTTTTCCAGCAAAATGACTTTTTTTTAGTTTTAGTCATAACAAAAAAATGTCAGACTGCACCGAAAAAAACCGGTAGGTTTTTTTTTGACACTTTTTTATTTGTAACACTTTGCTTTAAAAAAAATATAAATTCGTGATAAATTAGCATCTGAAAAAGTGACACTTTTTGTTTTGTGTCATTTTGCTGCCAAATTTCAGTGAATTATTTTTGTAGTTAAAAGTTTCAATTTTTGTTAAGTCATTTTACCTTGGAAAGAAACTAGTTGATGAAACGCAAATATCTTTTTATTACTTTGAGAAGTGTCACTTTACCAATATCCTAGGAATTATTTTACCTCATAACCAGTAATCCTCAAAGTGACTTATCCTCAGACTCAACATCAGATTCCGAACTTGGAGACTTTTCAGCAGATGATGACTGCAAAGACCCAAATTACTATACAAGTGGATCATCGGGAACTTCGGATGATTTGCAACCATCAAGTCCGAGACCAACACCAGTTGAAATAGAATCCACCGAAAAAGAAAAACCCAGCTCCCGAAAAAGGAAAAATCATAAAAATGAATGGACAAGAACTAAAGCAAAGATTGCAAGGAACTTTGGAAAATCGTATGTTTCTAGTTCCAAAACTCAGAGAATAATTGAAGAAAGAAAGATGGGTCCTGAGTGTAAGTGCCGTCTTGGGTGTTCATGGAAAATAAATGAAGAAAACAGATTAAAATTATTCAGCAAATACTGGGACTATGGATGTTCAGAAAAACAACGAAACTTTATTGCAGCTTCAATGATTGTAATAAAACCTAAATACAGGTATACTCGAGTACGAGTTAAAGAAGGTTCTACTTCCAATACCAGAAAGCCTCGACAAAACAACAATGCATTTTATTTCAACGTTGAAAACTCAAGAATTAGAATCTGCAAAAATTTCTTCAAATCAACTCTGGGAATTAACGACAGGCCTATTAGAACCGTGCTAGATAAAAAACACCAATATGTCACTAATATGGTCGAATCTGATTTAAGGGGTAAGCACACCCCTTCGAATAAAACTAATGACAGTATCCTTAAAGGAATTAAGGATCATATTGACCAAATACCACGCATTCCAAGCCATTATTGCAGAGCAAACTCAAATAAAGAGTACGTTGATGGAGGTATGAGTGTTGCGGAGATACACCGAAACTACGTTGAACAGTGCAATGCTAAAAAAGTCCCTTTTGCAAAGTATAAAATATTCCACCAAGTGTTCGTGAATAACTACAATATAGCTTTTCACCAACCTAAGAAAGACCAATGTGAGGACTGCATTGGTTTTGAAAATAGCGAAAATAAAGAACATCTGCAAGAAAAGTATGATGAACTTGGCAGAGAAAATACTTTCTAGGGAGGAAAAAGAAAGGGACAAGGAATCTGCAAATGAAACCAATATCGTGGCTGTTTATGACCTGCAGGCTGTTCTCCAGTTTCCCAAAGGAGAGTCAAGTAATTTTTATTACGTATCGAAGCTTAACATTTTCAACTTTACCATCTGTCAGCTGAAGAGTAAGGAAGTTAACTGCTTCGTATGGCACGAGGGCGAGGCCGGAAGGGGAGCAAATGAAATCGGTTCTTGTGTTTTCATGTAGGTACCTCAAAAGCCTCCAAGAAAACTCAACCCAATCGTTTAATGTCGTGTTCATATTATGAAAACTAGATGAAATTTTTCGATTAATTCTCGCCACCGAGGAACCCCTAGTTTGACTCCGAATGTGCTTAGACAAACAAAGCTAAAACGGAGGCATACAGATTGTGGCAGCAAAGGAGGACACGATTTTCCCGTCAGCTCTAATCGCGTCGACAAGTTTGGTATGAGAACCACTTGCTTACAAGAAAGAAAAAGGCCCATGAGCAGCGTGAAGCCGAGGATATCCAGGGATGTTTTAACAGAAAACAGGTGCGGAGCTTTTATAGAAGAGTCAAAAAGAAAACAACGGGATTCACTAGCTGCCCTGGAACCTGTAAAGATAAGGAGGGAAACAACGTAGTCGAGACACAGTCAACGCTAAAAATCTGGCGAGATTATTTCAACCAGCTGCTTAATGGCGATGAAGTCAACGAATCCGCCAACGAGCAGCCACGTGAAGTCCGTTTTTTTTTTTTTTTTTTTTTTTTTAATAATTTGCGCGCGCTAAAGGGGATGGTGTACCCTTTATATGTTTTTTAACATAGTGCGGGCGTGAAGGATAGGGATGGGAAGGGAAAAGTGTACGCAAAGGTATTTAAGTACGCTTGAGCATGTACCTGCCTACTCGTAAGCAAAATTTGGTCGGAAGGAAGCATGCCCGTAGAGTGGAACCTAAGCACGATCTGCATGATCCATAAAAAGGGTCACCGCCTTCCCTGCGCCAACTACAGAGGCATTAGCCTTAAACATAACATACAAGATCCTGTCAAGCGTATTATGTGAACGCCTGAAGCCATTTACTCATTTACTGACGAACTAATTGGCCCTAGCAATCAGTGGAAAATCTAGCATCGACCACTCTACGCCAAATCCTGGAGAAGACCCAAGAATACAACATCGACACACACTATCTTTCCACCGATTTTAAAGCAGCTTATGATAGTGTATAGAGGAACAAATAATACCGTGCCATGTCGAGCCAAACTGATACGACTTATCAGGATGACGTTGGAGAATGCGCTTTGATGCGTCTAAATTGGAAAAGACTTGACCGCTGTCACGTACCTGCTTCAATATTATTTAAAAAAAAAAGTGGTGCACAACACCAACGCAAATACAAATTTCACACAATATCTTAGATATGCAGATGACTTCGACATTATGGATAGAACCAAACAAAAAGTGGCGCGTGCCTTCTCTGGTATCGAGTCTGAGGCGAACAAAATGGGTCTTGTCATTAACGAGGACAAAACGAAGTATTTACTATCATCAAATAGAGTCCATTTACACCGCAGACTTGGTCAAAACGTGAAAATTGATAGGTATTTATAACTTCGAGGTGGTAAACGAATTTATCTACTGCTGTTAACTCTGCAAATGACATGAGCGCTTAGATTTAACGTAGAATCACCCTTGCTAATCGCTGGCTTTTGGCCTAAGCAAGCAGTTGAGAAATAAGACCCTATCGCGAAGTACCAAAGACACACTGTACAAGGCCTTAATCATACGAGTCCTGCTGTTTGGTGCAGATGCATGTACTCTCTCCCAGACGGACGAAGGATCTCTTTGTATCTTCGAGAGGAAGGTTCTTCGTACGATCTATGGACCGGTTTGTGTCGACAACATCTGGAGGAGGCGATTCGTGCTGTAGAGCGACTTGCCACTGCTCAAAAATGCGCGTTCGACGGTTAAGAGGGCTAGGGCATGTTGAGCGAATGAACATCGAAGCTCCAGCCTGTAAGGTACTCGACGACAAGCCTGAGTTATCAAGATGCAGAGGCAGGCCTCATCTCCGGTGGAGTGATCAAGTTGAGGCCGATGCACGTCAACTTGGTATTCGAAGCTGGAGGCAGCAAGCTAGAGATCGAGTAAGCTGGCGAAAGTTATTACTTGAGGCCCAGGTGTACAACGCGCTGTGACATAAAATTTTCTAAATTAAGTGACCCGAATTATAATATTTGTTTTATTACATCAGTTTGATCTATATGAACTGGGCCAATAGATGATACAAAAAAATACCAAAACTCGACTCTTTTGGACTGGCAACCCTATGCTTTGACCACATTTGCATTTTCGATGCAACTCATGGTGCAAATTTATTGTTTTGACCAGAGATCAGAAATAAATCTCAACCTTTTGAAGGATTTTCTAATAACTTATGTATATTTAATGTGCTGTTCAAAAATGCTCACTCAAAAGCATTTATTTTCAACGGTCAAAAATAAACACGTTCTCATCAAATGCGAATTTGTTTTTGCATATACCATTTTTCAGTGAAAAAGGTTAAAGGTTGACCTTTTCTATTAATTTTTTCGTAAAAAAACTCAACCATTGAGAACCTAATTTTTTTTTTTAAATAAATCTCAAACCGTAACCAAATTCTTTCTAAAGAAATGTAGTTACCTCTCTAAGAAACACCAATTTAAAATAAAGTTTAACAACTGTTTCTGATTTCTGGTTTTGACACTATCTAAAACAATGTTTACGAGTGATCCGGTTATCGAATGAGGGAAGGTCGTCCTATGGCGAAATCTTCTACCATAAGGACACTGACAAAAAATATTCTATCAAGAAATAGACTTTCTGCATAAAAATAATTAATATATTAAAAAATTAATTTGTTGTTGGTGGAAAAGTTATAAAACAGGCTAACATACAAAATTACGAATTTAAGCAGTAGGTATTTTTACAATATGACAGGGTTGGCAACACTTTTCGAAAGTTACTTCAGGTCATCAACTATTAATATATGATATGAAATGGAAGGTCCAGATTTTAGTAGGGTGATAAAGCCACCACCCATCCCTTCTAAAGTGTTGCCACGGTGGCAACTATTCTCTAAATCAATCGTAGAACATTACAATTTTTTGAAAACGGGTAAATACTTTTCAATTCGAAATCCTTATGTATTGTTTTACTTCTCAAATGATGCCTCTATGGTAACTTATTTTAGTTTTTAAGTTTTTTTTTTTAACAGATCTATTTTTGAGTCTGGAGTGAACAATATTTCATGATATCAAGAAAAGAAGCCATTTCGTTTAAATTGACAAACCTCTTGTTTTGTAACTTGCTTCTTTTTTTTAAATACTAAGCTACTTTAAGATACAAGCAAGTACGTGCGACCCAATCGTGTCTTTTATTTTATATTATATCGTAAAATATAATGTTTGTCTTTAATTAGGCCGTAATATCGATGGAATGTCATTTGCTTAGCCATACAAAGTAATTTGACTAATTTGGGATTATAGATTGTGGAATGCCTTTTTGTTGAAAAAAAAAATAATATTAATAATAATAATAAAAAAATATTAAATTGCAGAGGGTGCAGTTGCCAAGGATACTTACCTACAATATAAAGGCAGTAAAATATAAACCTGCCAGAACCTTTTCATCTGAATGAAAGATGTGACATTTTGAGGGAGAACAAAATGTAATGATAATTTTAATCGCACTTTTATGTGCTGTTTGTATGAGACATAAAATGAAAATTGAAATTAAGGTCGGCAAAGGCCAGAACACATATATAAATTTGTATTTATTTAGTGAAGTACAGGTACTGTAATTGGGTCTTAGTAAATTTTTATGAAAGAAATACTCAACTTTGTATGTTGTGTAGGTAGATTTTACAAACTAAGCAAATCGAATGCCGGTTTTATTTTTGTTAACTTTATTAAACTAGTACGGCAACTTCAAAGTATAGTCTATTTTGAAAATGTATAGTGAGCTTTGTTATTTTGTAGAAAAGAATCTAACCAAAGCATTAACAAGTTGTTAATTTCAAAAAATAACCAAACAATTTTAAATTTCTACTCCTCTTTTAAATTGAGTTTTCGTGTATCTCAAGGTAAAAAATTAAACTTTTCACAACTCTATAGAATATTAGAGTTGGGTTACCGAAACGAGACTGTAATTTTTGGACCGAAAATTACCGAGAGCCTTGGTGGAGTTTTCAGAACAGAAGTAATTTCAATTTGCGTCTAGAATAATGTGGTTGTTTCTTAATTTTCTCGCAAAAAAAAAAACAAAAAAAAAAAAACAAATCGGAAAAATTGTGAATCAGTACCAGAACTATACCGACACGAGAACTGAGTCATGCGAGACTGAAATATTTCAATTTTTACGAGAACTCGACCCCTGCAAGATGGCGTTTTAGTGTGTCTAATAAGCATATCTTGTTTTCTGTGATTTAGTGTCATCAAAATAAAAAAAAAAATCAGTCTTTTCTCGGTCTCATAAAACTGAGTCTCGTTTCGGTTTCGTCTCGGCACCAACCCAACTATTTGCAGTCGATTTGCAAAAGTAATACATTGTCAGGTGAAAAAAATACTCTAAAAATGTTCATGACATACATATGGATACGCAGATAGTTCAGAATTTTCAATCAGAGATTCAACTTCATTGATTGTCAGGATAAAAAGAATAAGTTTACAAAGAATTTTATTTCTATTAGAGTTTCATTTCCGACAAATTCATCGGCTTTGCAATTTACAAGAATGGCTCGGCACCGGCCGGCACTCAGAAGAGTAGATGTTAAATTATTTTGCCATCTCTTTAAGAGATGATCGAAGCGTTGGGCACCGAAGAAGTTTGTAAAGGCAAAATCTAGAGATTTAAGGGCTGCTTGGCGATCTCACGATATCCGAACGATTTTTTTTTCATAGAATATACCCAAGAAACAACACAAAAAAAACATACCCTAAAATACGAAAAACTAATTAGGAGGCAACCTGTATATACTTTTATAAATTTTATTTTTCCACATTGATCGCAGAGTTGCCTATACTCATGCAAACTAAAATCTACGGCTATAATCTGCGGTCTATGATTCATTCAAAAGAAAAGATTGCTCTCATATTTTTTTTTTGTTGAAAATAAAGGTTATTGAGTGAGTATTTATGAGAAGCTCATCAAATAACAGTTATTAGAGAACCCTTTATAAGGTTGAGATTTATTTTTGATCTCTGAGTTAAACCTGTTTTAGAGAATGGCACGAAAAACAATGGGTTAATTCCAACAACGTGCCTGACTAATTTTATTCAATTTTAAAAACAAATTCACCACTGGAAACCTTGTACCTTGCATGTTATTATCATAGAGACATCTTATTAAACATCAACGTGGAGATCATATATTAGTAACCCCCAACCCTTCCACCGTGTCATGCATTATACTACGGGGTTAAATGTATCAACACAAATTTGGAAAACTCTTGAACAACTTTAAAAGCAAAAAAAAACACAAAAGCAGTACGGAAACTCCATATTTCCATAACAAAAAAAAACAAGGGCAATAACTACGATTAAGAAACGAAATTGTACAATGTGTCTTGTTGCTTATAGCAACCGCAGCCATCATTTCCAAGGCAATAAAATAATTCACATCTTGTTTGCATATCATTACTTATCCCTTATACCAATGCACCTACTTAAAATAATTAGCCGACAATTAGGAAGTGCGAATTCAAGTACTTACATTTACATACATAACTATAGTGAAATGTATAATACCTTCTTCCACCCCCAATGCCAGACTCATAATCCGAACGCAACTAATTACGTTGATTGTCATCAGAATTTTAATTGAAACAAATAAAAATAATAACGACACCTTTGGATTTTCTTCAGTGAACACAACTATACAAGAACATCGTCTTAAGTATTTCTTGAATCTTTCTAAATCCTACCAAAGCAAAAAAAACCCACAAACAGAAACATCAACAATCATCAAAACGAATAAAGCTTAAGAATTAAAAAAAAAAAAAAAAAAAACAATATTTCCTCTTGGTATCTTCGAGGAAGAATTCAAATTATTTGGCTTATTAGGAATTCTTTGAATTCAACTAGTATTGCGCGCATAAGAAACTTCCAAGGAGAATTATTATTAATCTCTTGAAGGACTCGTTGAAACGCGGATTTAAATACGAATTGGAAACAATTAGACAGAAATTAGCAGCATCATTTCATAACAAGAAAGAACCAAACTAAAAGCCAAACAAATACCAACCTCGTCTTCGTTAGAAATCGTGGCGGCTTACTCTTAGGTATATACTTGAAAGTTTTGAAGCACTTTGTTTTCATTTTCTAATTGCCTTATAAGATTTCTGTTTTCTTCACAAGCTGAATGAAATGTTTTGTTTCACTTTTTTTTAATATATTTTTGTTTGCACTTACCTAAGCCAGTGGCGTTTTGTAATGCTGGTATGGCAACAAATAGCATCATATTGATCTGCCATCCAAACAATCAAAATTATGTAAAATGCAGTGGAGGTGTCGTTAAAGAATTCTGACATAATGGCTTCCATTCCTGAAAGTAAGAAAAAAATAAAGAATTATGTTTTATTGAGTTGGCAAATCTAATTCATAGAAACTAAAAATAATAAGAGAATGGACATTGCCAATAATCAAATGTAATGAGCACTTTAATGTATCAATCCAATGGACGGTTAGAAGGGGGGGATTATAGTTAGAGATCCATATAATTTAAATGAAGAAGAATTATGAAATATCTATCTATGATTTGTATAAGAGTACGTAGATCGTATGAAAATCACATTGTATACTCTGTTTTATAAGTGAGCTATGTATGGGATTTCTCATATACCGAACCTTACAACTACCCTAAATCCTAGTGTGCTCAAACATGGGGGATCGAGTTGGACAGCATGTCTCACTTCACTTTTGTGCTTAAACTATTATTTGAAGAGTAATTTTTATGTTATCTTCAATTTTTTTATTGGATTTTGGTTCATTTGGGGTTCATAAACCACTAGGTTCCACCATTCGGACATAGTTCAATTTCATTTTGGAACTTAGTTCATTTTGTATAGGGGGTAAGTTCCAATGGTTCATAATAAACTAAATCCCAATTTTATTGGCAGTTAGTTAATTTAGGAGTCAATGCGTAGCACTCCATGTTAGACAAACATTTTAATAATAAAAGTGTTGTAAATTAAGTGTAGCCCTGATTTTTAAAATAAAATATTCTCAAAAACACGCGAAGCAACACCAGCAGGGATCTACTAGTTTATTTTTTTCTTTTCAAATAATCGATATACATGACTGCACTATAGGAAATATTTACCAAAGATTAAACCAGAACAGTTCACTACTGTAACAACATCCTTATTTCCTGTATACTTGATTTTATAAAATTCTAGTACGTATAGAAACACATTCTTTCTTGTATACTTGATTTTACATAATTTTGTTTAAACGATGAAAAGGTGCATCATACATATATTATCTCTACTATTATATAGGCTAATTGGATAACAATTTTAATCTTTGTAATTATAGCATGTCAACAACTTTGGATGGCGAAACTCATCTAATTAATTCTAATGAATGAAATTACGAAGGATTTGTGAACACTTAGTATATCGTATCTCGAGAAATCATCTTTCTGCAGGTTCTTCCATACTAAATTGAAATCTTTTTTAAAACAGAAAAAAAACAAACAACATCGTTGTGTTCTTAAATAAAAAAAAATATCTTCTAAGACATTTCAGGATGTTTTTTTTTTTTTTTTTTTTTTAATTTGTTTCAGTTATGTGTCTTAAACAGTGTAAATGAACATAAATTGAGTTTGTACACGCAGAGAGAAGATTAAAATTTTGTATCCATTTATCATGAAGCGAAAAGTTAACTTAAAATATTGTCAGGGAACAGTATAAGTTACTAGACTTTAAATACGATTTACGAGTGGGTAGTGTTGTGATAAAATCTAATATATACATACATATATATTTGTATGTAAATATTAGAATACTTCAATTTTTGCTGTTTTTTTTCTATCAATGAAATCACATATAATGTATATCAAGGCTTTGAGGAACAGCGGAAAATATTTTATAATTTTTTGATAGCTTATCCAAAGAACTTGCATACTTGCATTGTTTGTAAAATTAAAAAATCCACTCTAGCTATTTAAAAATGAATTTTTAGCTTAAATTTCTTATTATATTAATGCACTAAAGATCTTTTGCATATGATGTACCAAGTTTTGACTTGAGGCAAGATCCCCCCTTCAAAAAGAAGGGCTATTTAAAAAAGTAAACAATCTGTGCAAAATATAATTTGTTTTTCATTTTTAACAATTGTTTTTAAAATAACTCTTTTGCATAAGTTTGTGTACATCCTGGCTTTTTTTGTGTTGAAATTACTTGATGATTACATCATAAATCAAATATTAACATAAGTAGGTAGATAAATGCAGTTTGTTTTGTATTGAGAAGTTTAAGCCATAAGATTGGGTACAGTGACCAGATCCAAAAAGTTAAAATGTGGGACGAAGAAAGAAAATTCATCCAAAAACTGTATACATACATAGATAAAAAATTTTTAGGTGGGACATTTAAAAAAAAAATCTTTATAACTTTTAAAAACCAAAGTTATTAAAATACATAATTACAAATATAACAAATATATGGTGAATATAACAAAACTTAACAATGAAATTCAAATCAGTTCAATTGAAAAAAATTCAATAATAAAAAAAACAGAATAAAATCATTTCAGTTTAAAGAAACAGAAACAAACAACAAACATTTCAGTTTCAACAACCAGGAAAAAACAAAATAATTTTTGTTAAAAAAAATTTCTTTTTACTAATCCGCACTCCAAAAATCTTTCTTTTAAATCCACTTACCCACAAATATTTCTTTTAAGAATTAAATTTTTTTCAATAAGTTACCATTTTGTAACCCTTTTGGCAAGAAATGTTGGCAACTCAAAGAACGTGTTTTGATGGCTGTGATTTCGAACATCAGAACTTACTTTGTCAATATAATAAATAAATAAAAAAAAATAAATAAATAAATATAATAATTAAATTGAATAATAGGTAATTAAGCTTTCTATTGCGATACGTTGTCAACACTGTATGCCGTTAGTCCTGTGCTGTGTATCAGCGAGGAAGTTGGGGATAAAATTGGCTCCTCTGCTGGTGCAAACCAGGACGGAAGCAGAAAGGTAGCAATTCCTAATTTCAGGAGAGGAGGAGCTGTGAAAAATGGATCCTCCTCTTCTAAAGAGAGTAAACCTCTCGTTAACGCGACTCGACCTCTCGGTGGTGCAAGGGTTGTGGATAATGGTCCTGGTACGGCTGGGGGGAACTCCCTGCCGAGCTCGTCAAGTGGGGATACGCGGAAGTCACATCCCGAGGATCCTGAAGACCTCTAGTTCAACATTGGGGTTCAGGGTGAATCGGACCAGGACGCCAGAGCTAAATGGGCGAAGAGCATTATTGCGAATGCTAAATTGGAGGAAGTAAGGCACTCTTGTAGGAGCGCGATTATCGTGGTCAATAAGAAGTCCCTTGCCCCTCTGACTCAGATCAAATGTGTGATTCGGTATGGATATGAGACGATCACGCTGAAGATCTATAAAAAAGATGAGGTTGACGCTGAATGCGTGACTCCACCAAATGAAGAAGATGAGGTTGATTCGCAATGCATGCCGCCAACCAAACCCGAAGCTGAAGTGGTCGGGGACCCTGGTGTATCCTTTCCATCCAGGTTATCTTCGATCACCGCTCAGTCTTCTACACTCGTCGATGGTTTGACCGACATGAAGACCGAAGACCTCGAAAGCATAGCTCTTCTGAGTGATGAGGAATTTATTAGTTCTTCGAAGGAGCAGAATGCTGTGGTGGAAGTTGATCTGCCTGATTGAAGCAAAAATACTGCAAATTAATCTCCAGCACTCTATAAATGTTTTGGCCTCCCTTCTTCTCCGCCTAGCCAAAAAAGGGGAAGATGAAGGACTACATCCAAAAGCCCTGGATCGTTGAATCCATGGTTCGAGGTTTAAGGACTCCTGGATACTACCCACCCTATGCAACAGATAAAGGTGAACCTAGATCTTGCCTAGATCCCAGCTAGGCTGGGGACAGCCAAAGGAAAATACTGGTTAGTGTCGGCATATATTGGCCACGACCACCTTGGCCCTCTCCCCGATATTACACTGGAAAGAGTAATCGCTGAAGCAGAACGGCAGAAAATCAGCCTCATCATTCGTAGTGATGCAAACGCACATCATACAGTGTGGGGTAGCACTGACATTAACGACAGAGGTGAGTCTCTTTTTGATTTTATCTTAAACACTAACCTTATAGTAAGTAATGTAGAAAATAAAACTACATTCGTTACTAAAAACAGGCAAGAGGTCCTAGATATCACCCTTGTCTCTGATAATATTCATGACTTGATTTTCAAATGGAAGGTATCAAGTGACCACTCTTTTTCTGATCATAAGTACCTACATACATCAAATTCAGTATCAATGATGAAGCCCCTAAGCCGTTAAAGTTTCCTAATTATCGGAAACTTACTAGGCTAAATATAGTAAATCACTTGAAAGTTTTATTAAACCCAATGAACAGTAATGAACTTGACGATAAAGTCACAGATCTCACTTCAGCCTTGAATAAATCAATGGAAACGATGACACTTCGAATGGCGCCAAATATAAATCTTGCGTTCTTGTTGGGACACCCTTTAGTATGTACAAAGATGAACTAGTCCTAGATTAGATATACATATGTATTTGTGATATGAATAGAGGCCAGTCTTATATGAATTGAGATATAGAAAAAAAAGGGAATTGACGTGGCAAAAGTCTGGCAACGCTGACGACAAGTCAATGCATCGAGCAAAAGTTACCTAAATTCACCCTCGCAATTTCAAAGACCATCCCAAAAACGAGTGCATGGGAAAATACCTTACGCTGGAGCTTCTGTATCTTGGGTTCGGACTTGAATAATCGCAATTCGGAGTAGATCGGAAAAAAAATCGCAGTAAAACTAAAATTTTTATGAATAACTCAACACAATTAACAAATAATACAAATTATTTTTTTTTTACAAAATCTAAAAAAAAGGAAAAGCAATATTATTATTAATAAAAAAAGGAACACAAATTAGTATCACATAATAATTTCTAATTCATTGATGAGAATGCTTAGTTTAAAAAAATATATAATGAAAATAGTCAGTTAACATAAATTTAACTTTCGTATACTATTAGAATAATTACATTTTCTTTATTTATGAACTCAACATTCAATTAATATTCAAATAAATAAGCAAAATCAACAAGTTAAATAAATTAAAAATTCTTACAAAATCGCAGTACATTGTAGGAAAAGCGCAGTGGCGCAGCAGATTTAAAATTTTGGCCAAAAGTGCAGTATATCTACTGCAATTGCAATAAAGTCCGAACGCTAATCTTACATTAACAACGCACGTCAAAAATGTTACCAACAACAATTCAACTCTTTTCACAATGGAGGAACTTATGCCTTATGCTATCGAAATGCTATCGAGTTGATAGAATAGATCAAATGGGTGGGGGAGTTGCGATTCTTATTAGAAAATCGATTCAACATTTGCCTGTAAATTCTAAAGACAGTCAAAATTTATTCAATTTATTTTCCTGGTAGATCAAATACAAAAAGAATATGGCTTAAACAATATTTCAAAAAATTATTCACAATGAGTGTCGAATTTATATTAGGTGGCGATTTAAATTGGGGATGTGCAAGAGCGAATGCTTGGGGTAATATGTTAGCCGACCTTCGATTGACATTACCAATAAATATTTTTCATCCTCCTTGTCCAACCTATTTTCCAGCAAGTTCCCGTGGTAGTCCTTTTGTTCTTGATATTTTTGTGTCAAATGTCCCTAATATTATAACCAGTTTCTTTCAGTGCTCTCAGTTCTGATTCTGGCTGGGGAAAAGAAAAGTGCAATACTTCTAAGACTTTAAAAATACTAATTGAAAATCGTTCAGGTTCACGTTTCCACAGATCTTGAAAGGGTGTCTTGTAAAGATGATGTCGATTCCATTGTTCAGAACATAACTCAATCTACTGTTTCCTCAGCTTATGAAAGCGTTTCTAAGCGTGAGAAAAAATATAAATGCAAGAAACTTCTAAGTCATATTTTAGAACTCATTAAAATAAAAATTCATTGGAAAAATTAGCAGAAATATCGTCAACCCTTTTCTCGAGCAATGGTTTCTCATATTAATAAGCTCATTACTGATCAAATTTATATCAATCTTAACGACGACTGGAATATAAAAAATGAGAGTTCTTGATAAAAATGCAAAACCCGTCTGGAATATTGTAAAGATAGTAAAAAACAAAAATCAATCATTTCTGAAGGATTCATCAAATACTTTTTCGACAGATTTACAAAAAGCCAATTTATTTGGTGATAATTTTTCAAAAAATCATCTGGCATTTAAGTGAGCTTGTGACAAATGAACTTGTAAGTGATACAATAGAAACATTCGACACTTTGAACGAATTTACTCCTATAAACGCATTTTAAGTAGAAGAAAGTATAATAAAATGTAGTTAAGAGACTAAAACCTAGAAAAACAGGAAGTTTGGATAAAATAAAAAATGCATATTTAAAAAATTAACTAAAGTTCAGATAATTTATCTCACATTTTTAGTTAATGTATGTCTAAAATATCAATATTTTCTTCAATATTAAAAAAAGCAATAGTTTACATACATATGTATTTATTTGTTAATTTTTATTTGTTATTAATATTTAAATCGGCAGTATAGGCCAATAATTTTACTCAGCAACATAAGTAAAGTTTTTTTAGAACATCGCTTACGGGGACAATCAACGGGGATGATATTGATAGATATTAAAGAAGCCTTTGATTCCGTCTGGCACCAAGGAATAGTTCATAAAATGATACAATTTAAATTTCCTTTATATTTGTGTAAAATCGTCCAGAGTTTCTTATCCAATTTATGTTTTCAGGTACATGTCAATTGAAGTGTTTCTAATATGTTTTGTTTTGATTCTGGTGTAACCTAAGGCTCAATCCTTGACCCATCCTTATATAATATCTAAACTTCTGATTTTCCTAGACTGCCACAGTGTGAGGCAGCAATTTTTTCTGTTGGAAAAATGCAAGTAATCTTTTTTACACGAAAAAGAAAAGCTTACTTTTTTCCCAACAGTCAGCTGCATATTTGCATGGTAATGCGATAGCGATACAAAATTGCAAGTATCACAAAACAAAGTTTTGAAAATGATGCTAAATCTACCGTGGCATACTTCAACCTTAGATCTCCACAGAAGAACGGATATTGAATCGATTTTTGAAAGGATTAGTAAGCTTTCAATTAATTTTAATAATAGCTGTGATATCTCTGAGAATTTGCTCTCAAACCAGCTCATTGCATAGACTGTGATAATTCTTTTGAAATATTTGTTGCGTTTACTTTTTTTATTTAACTATTTACTCTCTTATATATATTTATTAAATTATTTATTTATTTATTTATTTGAACGAATTTATTTTTATTTATTTATTTGTTTACATATTTATTTGTTTACATATTTATTTGTTAATTTTTTTTAAATTTATTTATTTGTTAATGATATAATTTTCCTTGTTTGTTTATTTACTTATTTTTTGATTTTTTTTCGTGTTCACTACTTTTTTTTAAACTTGTTTACTATTTATTTATTTATTATACATATAATATAAATAAATAAAGAGAGATCAGAAATAATTGTTAATTTCTATTTTCAATTGGTTTTTCTCAGAGAGTAACTACATTTCTTTAGAAAGAATTTGGTTACGGTATGAGATTTAAAAAACAACAAATTTAGGTTAACAGTTGACCTTTATTTTTTATTTTCAAAAATATCTCTCAATGGTTGAGTTTTTACGAAAAAATTAATGAAAAAAAAAGTGGTTAATGCAAAAACAAATTCGAATTTGATGAGGTGTTTATTTTTCAAGCCAATGACCAAAAATAAAAAGCTCAATAACCTGCATAGCCGCCTGAATCATGGCTTACAAAATACTAACGGTTATACTAGCGGGCATTCTGATTGATAAAATTGCACATGAGATTTATTTTTTTCTCTCAAAAATAAAAATTCAGTGGTTAACCGTAATCTAAAAAAAAAACTAAGGTTACTCTCAGACCCTGACCGATATTTTTTTTTGGTTGAAATTAAGATTATTGAGTGAGCGTTTATGAAAAGCTCATCAAATAGCAATTATTAGAGAACCCATCAAAAGGTTGACATTATTTATTTCTGATCTCTGATTAATTGTTAATCTTTTTTTTACTGTTATTTTCAAATATTATCTAAAGGTTCAATAATTCTGTAAATTATAGATCTATTTGGAATTATTAATTATGTATAATATTTTTTTTGTAATTTTCAAATGAAGGTTTTTTTTCGTATCTGCCTTCAATTTATTCAAGTTTTCTTATTTTTTTTTTCGTTATACAAGATAATGTTTCAATTGTAAGATAAATTTATCACATCGCTGAATTGTAAAATATGCGGTTCCAGACTTTTTTGAAAACATTATTAGGAAATAAATATATCTATCTAAGAGTGTTTAAGTGAGTTAAACATGTACTGTATTTCACATCATCTTCTTACTCATGTAATGGTTCCTTAAACAAAATCGCCATTAAAATATTCAGATCATAAGCATTGTTAAAAAGGACGATGTTCATCAAGATTCTTACATTTTCAAATTGACTTGTGAAAGCAAAGTCGACAGTCACACAAAATAAAATAACAAATAAAAAAAAGAAAAAACTTCAACGATGCAATACCAATAGGACCTTTCATTCAGCACACTTGATGGAAGCTTAAATAGACCCGAGCCTGAACAAAGCTAAGCATGTTGAAGAATTGCTTGTTTGCATGTTTACCCGGGTCTCGGTAGTTCGTTGGTATATAGTAAATAAGATAAAACCAGGATTTTCCAGTGGCTGTATAAATTAATAGTGTGCAAAGTAAGTTGATAAAGATGACTGTCAGTACACATAAACATCTCTACAACATTCAACAACGGAAGAATGAAAGAAGTAGACATCATCCAATGGGGTTGAGTTGGGTGCTCGATGTTGGATGCTGAGCATAGCGTTGGGGAATGTCTATATAGCATAGCACTTCGCCTCGCTTGGCTTTGGAAACTTTCAAAGAATATTGCCGGTGAAAATTATAATTTAAAGTCGGTAATTTGTTATTCAAGTTGGATGGGTCCTGCTGATGTTATTTCTGCTACTTTTTTTATATGTGTATATTAAAGTACCTAAGAGAAAGGGCGGAGAGAACAGAGTTCAGCAGGGATGGTTGCCAAGGTGGGCGGCTTTTGATGAGAACAAAGACAACAAAGTATGAATAGAGCCCATTGGCACTCATCCGAGGTGAAAGAATGAGGGTGCCAGAAAAGATCAAAAGCGTGCACTCAATTTAACTTTGCGCTCACTTTTGCTATTTTACCCAAGTGGATTTGCCACACCGCAAGATTCCTTCTTGCATTTTGACATATAAACTTGTTTTTGCGCTTTCTATTTTTTTTTTTTTTTTAAATAAATGAAAGACCACAAGTTAACACAACAGATGCTTCTTTTACATCCATTTGGTTTTGTTAGGATGATCTTTGTGATGATTCGAAGATGAAGGGAGTTTTGTTTTCGTTTTAAGGTGTTCTGTGTCTGTGAAAGAATACGAAAATGTGTTTTTTATGGTTGACGAGGATATTAACAGAAGTAAGTAGACATAGACAATTAAGATTTAATAAAACACTTGACCATAATCTCAATTGAAACCTGAAGTCAAAAATATTTGTGAAATTAATTTGTTAGCATTCTTATTGTTTAAACGCTAATATTGTTTAAAGAGGCCTTTTGAGAAAATTATTGTGCAGAAACAGCCTTCAAGACGCCCGAAACAAAAGAGGTGCAGCAGGGACCACCTTCTGATGATTGCTTTCTTAAGAATTCTTGCAGCAGCAGTTCGGATATCCAAAGGAAACATCGGAATGCCCAAGTTTAATACCGATAGATCAAAGGTTCCCGCAGTTCGCTAACAACTAGCTAATCACCCTTTCCAAGGATAGAGAAGAATTAGTAGCACGGAGCCATGTAAAAAATGTTTTCATATTCGGTGCTCAAAGTACAATTGGTTTCTCCCAAGGAAACCATGGAATTTGACCTAAGTAACTTGTGCAATGATCGAAGAAAGAAAACACCTAAGCGCTTGCATCGCAGCTACTCCAGCAGAAGAGAGGAAATCGCTAGAATCAGTGACAGTGGAACCGTCCACCGAATTACCAGAGCTCAGATGACTTTGAAATCCAAAAAGGGATATGGTTGATTGGCTGTATACTGTCTCCTGTTAGTGATTAGTGATGTACTACGATGTACTAGTGATGTACGCCGCGCCGGCCGCTTTGTCGATTAGAGTGGACTCCTCAAACAACTTGACTGTGCGCTCTCTAATAGTATCATGGATTTTCTTAAAATGACTTGTGAAGAGAGAACTGAAATCGATGAACTAAAGATCAACACATCTGTTCAAGTAAAAGTTTCTGGACAATCAGTTGATTGGTATGCTGCCCAACTAATGAGAAACAACTCCATAAGGTTTAAGCCCAAGCTACGACTGTTCCACTCCAAGGTAGAATCCGTGCTTCTTTATTAGTGCAGCACTTCAAATATCACAACCATAAAGTTGCAAACATTCGTAAAAAGATGCCTGTGTAAGATCTTGAGAATTTTCTTGCCAAAGATGAACTTTATGCGAGAATAGGAGTGGAATCCACAGACTCTATCATACGAAGACGAAAGTAGCAGTGGATTAATGACCATAATATTCAAAACTTTAAAAGGGGAATTGCTCTTCAAGCGATGAGAGAGTGGTCTTGTTTAGAAGCACTTGGGGGAAAAACGGTCGAAGAGGAATCTGCACAATTAGGAAAGAGTAGGGCTAAAATATATTTACAGAAACCTTACATGACAGCGCGTCGAATAGTGGAGTCTCTATTCCCTCGATATATTTCGAGGACCTAAAGCGCCAGTTTTTTTCTCAATCTCTTGATTAATGTCTTCAGTAAAAATTACTTTCTAATTGTTTCAATAAATGATAGCGTAGAATCACACTATTTTAAAGAAGTATGTTTCTTCATCAACTACAATGAAATTTATTAAATAATTTAAGTAGTGTTACGGAGTTTTATTGTGAAAATTGTGAAGCGTTAATGTCCGATATAAATTCATTTTATTATTTACGAGCTCCACGGTAAGCTATATAGTGGTTCTTTATTTATTTTTATTGCAAAAAATGATTACTAATAATAATTTACATAAACTAGAATTTTAATAAACAATCTTTTTTACGTTTTTATAATCGAAAACAGTAACAACCTTCTGATTACGAATTTAATTATATAAGAAGACAATAATCGCATCATCCGCATTTATTTAAAATGAAATTAATAATCAATGAATTACATTTACATTAAAAAAAGAGCTTATTAAAAGTTAACAAATAGAATCCTACGTTAGCTACGATTTCCTCCTGGTTTTTGTGAATTTTATTACAATAAGAGCAAGCCCCTCAAAAATGTCCACATTTATTAAAATACAAAAAGCTCTTTCTACCTGTACAAATGTATGTATATGTGGGCATAAAAAAAAACACTATTTTATGATAATGATTATGTATAGTATATATATGTATAGCAATAAAAAAAATAAATATATTTGCACTAATAATTCAAGCGTGGAATTTAATTTTGAATTTTGTAATTTAAATTCCCAATATAGTATGCATTTATTGATTCAATTTGCAATACTAATTTGCGATTTATTGCAAATTGTCACTCTATCTACCATTTCCACCATGATTCTTTTAGCAACCCAGCTGGGCTGCTCAATCACTCATTGCAATTGTGGAAATCATTATTCTGACATGAAAGTTGACGACTCCCGTTCCCAACCCCCCAACATATGGAATGGGCCGAGTAAAATTTCAAAAGCAGGGGCTGTAATCAGTTTAATGAAAATATTAGCTGGTGCCAATTAAATCAACGAATTTACACGCTTAATTATTGTAATAATTTATTTTAATTAAAGCCATGTGCTAATCAGATTGCACCTTTGCCCTCCAGATTTCAGGTTACGAAATATGGAGTTTTATTGGAGTATGGTATTATTGATAAAAGAAAACACAGAAACCTTATATCTAATTCTGCGATAATTAATATAATGAAATGCTTAATGGTTTTATTCTGAGAAGAGTTCTTTAATCAAAAACATTCAACAAAGCCGCAGATCTACACCAGCTGCATGTGGCCAAATGTCGCGCCCGCAGCACTGTAGAACCAAACCGGGGAAATCATCTCAAAACTTCAAAACTTTTTAGATTTGTATTTTTTTAATCTTGCACATAATTCAATCAACATGCAGTTAATTTAATAAAATGTTAGACTTTGTTATGAAGTATTTTTTTTTTTAATAACTAGCTGACGCAGTAGACGTTGTTCTGTCTTTTGCTGCACGGGTCGATTTCAAAAGAAAGGTGAGTAAATATTATATGAATTTTTCAATAGACTCTAGGAAACGCATGTGTGAAACAAGTAGAATTATGTTAAGTTTAAATTCTAAGATAAAAAAAAATTAATTGCATTATTTGTTGGCATTATTGATACACTTAGAAGTTATTGTGCACTTTCCAGTATATGGTTTTGTTTGTACCGCATCCAATCCAAATTTACTCCAGATTAGCCCCATTATTTTTTATTAATCCTTATTTTAAAATCGTCGATTTCGAACAAATTGTACTTTGAGCTTCGAACAATTCGAAAAATCATATGGCTCATTTGCTGCAAAAACGTCATTCGACAGTGCATATTTTTCGTTATAGTTATTTTGAATAAATAGAGCTATTATGTATATTGAAAAAGCTATTACTTCGAATCTTAAAATAAGTACTAACACAAACTTTTCAGCTCGAGACATACGCTTTGTAGTGAGCGTTGAACTTCAAGTCTGTAATTTCTCTCTTCGGTGTTGCAACAGCTCTTGAAAAAGAAGTTTGCACGTATTGAACTTCTACACGAGTGCCTCACTCTTCAGATGTTTCAGCAGTTCTCAAAGATTTTCTACCTTGCCGGTACCGTTCTTGCTATACAAATATTTCATGCACGTCTTAATAAGAGATAAAGATTTTCATACAGAAGTCAAAATGGTTTCTTGTCGTAAAACCACAAAAACACTGTGATGCTAAATATAAGCTGGTTAAGAGCCTATCCGAAAGCCCAGCTAGGCTCCTACCGTCTACATCGATCGATGAAAAAAAGAACCGAACTAAGCCAAAAGAAAAAGATACTGATCTAAATTGATTCGGGGCCTGGAATTCTAAATCAACTCTTCACAACTCTACACAAAAAGGCGAAAAGAAAAACAAATGTTTATCGAACTGACATAAAACCTAACAATATTTCTTCATTTATTTTCACAGATAGCAAGAAGAAATTGCTGAGGTCGGTTTTGTAAAATAATTTATTTCAAGAAATTTGTGGGCTGCATTTAAAATCTCCAGTGAATGTCCGAATTTGTTTTTTTAATTTAGCGCGCACTAAAGGGGATTTTATGTATACCCTTTACATGTCAGAGACACATTGCGAGCTCAAGGTAAGTAGAAGGGGATTTGAAAGGAGATGTCGGTGAACATTAGTCTTGAATTTCAATTCAACACAATAATAGGGAAAGACAGAGCGTGGAAGGGTATTCCACATTCGCGTAGTACGGCTAAAAACGAATCTCTGTACTTGACAGTACGACCGAAATTGGGTTCAAGAGTAAACTGATGAGCATTCCTGGAAGCGCCAGTATTACGGTTGAATCGTTTAAGGAGAGGAATGCAACTGGCTATTTCATTTGAGCACTTACCGTAAAAGTAACGATAAAAGAGTGAGAGACAGGAAACGTTACGCCGAGTGACGTAAAAGTATCTAAAAGTATATATAAGGGGGAGTCAGACAGCGCAGCGTTGAGTTGGCGCCTTGGCGGCGAACTGCCTAACGAATAAGTTAGCCTTCTCGAGAGAGCTAACGAGGGAGTTTCATTGACAACGAGTGTTGGTACCGAGGAAGATGTTTTGTTCCTCATGTTTTTTTACAAATGACCAAAAATTTTTACTACCTGTGGGACATTGTAGTATTTTTTGCCTTAATTATTGGTCATGCAAAAATTTGGTCCTTCGAATAAATGCGTTGCAGGCCTTACTGGCTTGTTTGAACTTTTTCCGGTTTTCCTCAGTTGGGTTGGCAATAAAACAACGAAAGCTAACTTTTTTTACCCTAGTAACCCCTTTACAACTCGCATCGAACTATGATTTCTCTTTGGGTCTGATGCTCTTAGCCCTTTTCGGGATAAAAGTTCTCATTCCCAAAAGTATCATACCAGTAATCATATCTGCGCTGGAGTCTACGTCACTACCGAGGAAGCATAGTGACCAGTTAAAGATCCTGAAAAAATTATTGAGACCGTCCCAGTTGGCTTTTTCGTATTGCCAAATGGCTCTCACAGGAGCTCTTTCTCTAACTGGATTTTTTTGGAACGAAAAATATGCAGAAATGATACTATGGTCAGATGTGCCTAGAGGCGTTAATGCACTGATTGTGTATTTATCGGGGTCAGAGGTTAGAAACAAGTCAAGAGTATTTTTGGCTCGGCCATTAACGTCCGATATCCATGTGGGCTCGTTGACAAGCTTAGTAAGGTGATTAAACTCAGCGAAGATCTCAGCACACATACCTTCGGGTGTTGCCTGGCCCGAATATTGAAGCCAAGAAGAATTGTGTACATTGATATCGCCCGTAATAACGATTTCAGTGTGAGGATGCAAGGAAACAATTCTTTGGATGGAGTCAGGGAAGTTAAAACTCTGTCCAAATTAGGGCTTCGATAGAGGAAACAATAATGTCCGATGTGCCTGTTTACCGAGAATTTAAACCACAGGAAGTTAAACAAGGGGTTGGTGCTAGGACCATATTGTGGTTGAAATTGGTAAGCAACATCATTTCTTACGTAGACGGCGAGACCATGGTGGGGAAGGAATAATGGCACTAAGATATACCCATGAATTTGAAATTAACCAGGATCAGTATTTTCACCTACTTGGGTTTCACTTAGTGCCAAAACAGCTGGTATGTTTGTAACAGAATGGGCGTACAAAGCAAGGAATTTTGCTCTAAGCCCACGAATATTACAATACCTAGTCAAATCTGAAATTTCCAATCATTGTGATAAAAAAGAAAACAGCGAAATCTTGTTATATTTTTTTTTTTTTTTAATTTTTTTTTATTAGTTCTATTATTTAGTTTTGATGGGGGCACGGATACTACGCGAACAAGACTAACGAACATAACAGTGGGGACGAGGGGGCGACAAAAACGCACAAACAATGAAAGCACACGCGAGATGACCTTTCCCGATCCACCTGCAAACGACAACTGATAATTGAATTGAAAATTTATTTTTCAACGATATTATTTCATATTAAATCATAACATACTATAGATAGCTTTGTTCTTTATTTGTCTATCATTCAGCCTATCATTTAGATCTTAACACGATAGTTATGAAACTTATACGATATTTTATATTTTTCGAACTTTAGAAAGTGATTGTTTGAAATCAGTATCATGCAATCACTTCCTGAAATTCGAAAAATATAAAATGTCGAAATATTTGGACATCATTTTAGATTCGACAAACAATACAACCCTTTTTCTTGAATATTTGAAATGTCTTTAAAGTTGCGGCATACCTTATTTTATATTTCAATAAATAAATTTCAAACAATTGAGTCAAAACGATATTTGAGATTAATTTCTCCCATAGTGTGCCTTGCCGCGTCATCGCCACACTGCTGTTATTCAACATAATGAGATCAAAAACAAATTCGATGGCAGTCTTAGGATATTGTATAGCTAGCTACCTACAATGTTTCATGTTTAAATGCTCGCTTGGTTAATTAATTATTTGTTAAAATAAAATCAAAGCCACTGTCATGTATGTACAAGTACATTAAGGTGGTCGTAAATTGGATGCGTTGAAATCAGCTCTAAGGAAATAAAAAAATCCCATCTTTTTAGATTTTTATTAATAGGCTTTGGAGTTGGCTAAGTACTTCCGATAATACCTATACCGGGAGAAGATGATAAACAAAACAAAAAAAAAACAAATTTTAAGAAATTAACTTATTTGTGTTCCATTGAAAATGCCTAGCACAATATTTACAATTCGAATTTTTTATTCGATGAAATGTGCATTAAAAAGTGTTAAAAGTTTAGTGTGTTGTAGGTTGACTTAAAACAACAAACATTTATGGGAGAGTGGTCTATGGGCAAATTTCTAAAACGTTGGCCTAAAACAGAAAACAAATTATAAAAAAAAAAACAGAAATATGTGCTTCAATATCATGCCTTAGATTTTTACATTTAAATCAAAATTTTTTATTGAATATTGCAAATAAAAAAATTGAAAATGAAATAGGAATATACAAATTTTTGTGGATAAGGACCAGAGATAGAAGCACATTTTACTTTACAGGCAAGTTTTGGATTCGTTAAAAAAATCGAATTCGATACATTAATCAGACGGCGGCGATAGAGAACACGAAAACAAGTGGTTTCGCAATTCTGTCTGTCTGTCTGCCTGTGTATTAAGGAAATCTTGAAATTTTTTTTTAGATCCAAAAATAACGGTACCTGTCATATAACCGCTACGACAGAATATATTTATTATCAGTTTTGATGAAAGTTTTTCAGTTTTTGTAAGGTAATTCAATTATTTGATCAAAAAATATTTTTCAAAAAACCGTTATCAATAATGCCTTCCATAGAACCGCATTTTTGGTTTTCGATTTGTCATAAACGGTTTGACGGATTGCGGTACAAATTTGTATGAAGTAGGCCGTATATATACCTACCATATCAAAATTTTCCAAATACATACATACTTGGATTTTTGAAAACTCTAAAAACTTTTTAAAAATTGGGTTTGACAGTACCAATTATCAATGTTTACTAACTACCCCTCGCAAAAGGGGAGTTAATTTTTTTTTAAATGTATGTACATATAATATAAAATAATAAAAACTTCCATACGAAAAAATATTTTTTGAAAAACGGATTTTTGGTTTTTTTTTCAAAAATTCGTTTTTATTTCGTACATCAGATGACATCTTCGGTTTTCATATTTTTCTCTAATATTGTAAAACATGCGAACAAGTTTTTCCAGTCGTAAATTCTATTATTTTTTGTTTAAAGCCAACCTACCACTAGATTTGTGTGGCATTTTATGAATATCATTTTGTATTCAATTTAAAATTCCCTAATTAATTAACCCTGCTTGGTGGAACTTTATGACTATAAATATAAGGGAAGAAAATACAAATTTATTTGGATGTGAAAGCCTATCCGAAACATACAAAAATATGCACATAATGACCACCCTACTATACCCACTCATATAAATATGCCGTATTGAAAATCGATTTTCAGTCGGAGCATCCTGAGCGCTGCTTTACACTGCTGGTCTAATGAATAAGTTTATTGTCGAAAGTGCACTATGTGCAAAAATTTGTTTTTGATATACTCAAAAAAACAGTGTTGGCGATTACTTCGTCAAATGTCAGTTTTACTTGGTGAAGGTGAGCTCTTCACTCCTGAAATCAAAAATTAACAAAACTCAGCTAAAAGCAAGAAAATTATATTTATTTCTTTACATTAACATCATGAGACCTGTCAGTGGGGTTAGATCCAACTTAGGAACTTAGAGTGGAACCGAAAAATTCATGATATTGCAAAGTGTGCTATTGATTCACAGAATCAAAGATTTTCTAAAATCTATCTAAATCGCATCCACCTGAAACTTACTTTTAATTAATTAATAATATATCTAAAACAAGAACCATATTGGTGCTCAGATATGGAATATTTAGTTAAAAATTCAATTTTATTTTTTACAATACTCTCGAACAATTTGAAATAACTAGCAAAGGGTTGACTTCATAACTATTTAACTGTAAATCACCAATATCAAACTTGCTTGGTATATTGAGAATACAGGGATTGGTATTAACCAACAACCAGAATGAGATTTATTTGCTCTTAATATTCATCTCTATATTCATGATATAACCCTTGTCAAGGAACTTATTAAGTGTGGACAAATCTCTACCCAAAAACAAGCATAGTTCAACTCATTTTTTGAGTGCTTATATTTACTAAAAGCTTTACATTTCGCGATGCTAATATAACGTTTAAGTTAAACCTACATTTTAACGACAACATTACATCCAAATGAAAGGCCATTCATACTATGAAGAAAAAAAAATGGTTAGAATTTGGCAAAATAATGGCATTTTTTTGGTTTCTTAAAAATTTGATAATAAAAGCAGTTGAAACAAACCATTAGTTTAAATTTAAAAAAAGTTATAAAACGGTTCGTTATAAATTTTATAAATTAAAAAAAAAAAAACATCTAATCAAATGACCGAGAGTGTATTCGATAAAAGAACTAATGTGTTATGTATAAACATTATACATATATGTGCAGGTATATAATGTGTGGCTGCGGTATTTGTGATTTGTAGATATCCTTGTTGTTTCAATGAAAAGCTAAATACAATATTGTTCAATAGATGCTTTCGATGTCACGTGATACCATGTCTGATATCAGATTTTAGTCAAACTACCACATTTTCCCAATACCACTGACCAACCTACTAATATCGGTATATATCCTATACCAACCTTGTCATTTCATTTAACATTACCATAAATATGGGAATTTGGGTGCTATTCATGATGGACAAAGATTCACTGCGAATACGTAATTACGATGGAAATAATATTTTCGAACAGTTTCATTGAATTTCAAACCTTTGTTTAATTTCATAAATGTATTGTCTGAACAATTGGTTGAATCAAGCACAACATAATATACTCGTACCTACCTATAGTTCTATATACATACGTGAATTAATATTGTCTATGTTGTTAAATGCGCTGAGGTTGAACATACCATAACAGAGAACCTAAAATAATGCAGTTAGTATTAAAAAAAAAGTAATATTCAGATTGTGATTGATACAATGTTACAAAAGATTCTATAAACATTTCACAAGATATGTACATAATATGTACATGAATGTGTGAGGTTATTTTTGAAATCAGATTAAATGAGGGCTTCGCAAAGTGAATATTTAGTTCTTGAATTAGGATTTGTAAAATATTGATTTTAATAATAAATATTTTTTGAAGCAAATGTTCAATAATAAAATTAATGTGCCTACAAGAAGGTATAAACATCGCATTTGATCCCAGATATGAACTATTTCTTAATGACAATTGAAATTCTTAATCAATAATAATGGAAAGTCAACCCAGGACCATGGTAAAATATGGCATACTTAGTACTTACATAATATAAAACAACAAAATTCAATACTCATAACACTTGTTTGAAATGTTTCACTTACCATTTAAGAATTTAGGATTACGACTTTATACAAATATCATACGGTAGAGGTAATGAATTAAATGTCAGGGAGTTGCAAGAGGCAATTACAGTATTGAGGCTTCTGCCTTTTTCATTTACCGACGATTGACATGATTTCGATTGGAACCACTACACTTCCACTCCACTTTCGCCTTAAGGCCCATCTATGGGGTTTGCCGGGTTGGCCTCTAAAAAGACGACAGGTCTCCTGGTATTGAATTATTTCATGTCTATTGCCAACTAATTGGAAGTATAGTTGAATTTTTTTACATACATGAGTGTTTGCGCCTGTTTTTCTTCCGCGATAATGTTGGAACGCCGCCGTTTAAACTGCGTTTTTTGGACATTTTATTATAAAATGTCATAACCATCTAACTTGGTCATGGTGTATTTTGTCCACGATGGTATTTTTTGACGTGAAATCTTCGTCGGATTTTATTTTTTTTTTATTCGATCATGTTTTGCACTCCTGTTGTTTTGCGAAACATTTTCATTTCAGCTGCCGTAAATTTACTTTCATAATCCTGGTAAACTGTCGAGCACAGTTAACTGTATGTTAACCTTGGAAAAAAAACAGCCTTCTGCATTTATGCTAAGAACATATGGAACTATAAGTAATGCGTATCCATTTCATTCCACAAAATCCACCAGTAGGTTCTTCACTTATGATGGCTCTATCGTAGGTAAAAATAAATGATTCACTTTCGGGCCTGTCACTTCACCGTATCTTCAAGGAGAAAGTCAAGGATTGTAATAAAGAGCGAGGGCTCAAGCGGCTTTTCAGGTGCTTTACTTTAATATAGAGCGTCATACCTTTGTTTTGACTTGCTCGCTTGAAAAAGTTATATATTAGATGTAAATAATTGTTGACTTTAAAATACTTTGTCTTAATCGTTTATTCGTTTATATGGTGGAAAGTAGAAAATTGTCACTTTCCCAAAACGTAGGCAAATTATATTGTGCATATAATTTCAAATTTTAATCTTCTCTAATATATAAAATTCTCGTGTCACAATGTTCGTTTACATACTCCTCCGAAACGGCTTGACCGATGCTTATGAAATTTTCTATGCATATTCAGTAAGTCTGAGAATCGGCAACTATTTATTTTTCGAATAATTAAAATTTATATATTTATATATAAAAAAATGGACAGTTAAAAACTATATAGTACCCAAAATTTTCACTCTTCTATCACCAACCACTGGTTTTTAATAGTCATTTTAATACTTTTATCATTTTTTATCTCGCTCGATAACATCAATTATTATCACTTGGTAAGTTATCCTCTCCTTGTGTCTACCGGTGTCACTTCTCACACAGTATGAATTAATATTTCTCTCAAACAATAAGCCCTGTTTCACTCTACAGTTCTCGGCTATTATTAGTGTTTATGTATCAAGCGTAGAAGTTAAAAATGTTTACTATATCTCAATGTAAATCTAATATCAAACAAATTCTCAAGTAACTTTATTATTTATTTATTAATAACTAATATTATTGAATATAATTTATTATTAATAACTAGTAAAATTATTAATTTTGAGTGTAATTCGCACGATCAGATAATTAAGTGCTTTACATAACCTCTAAAATACTCAACACTTGTCGCGAGTTTCCCCAAACAACGGTTATTGGGTTGTTGTGTAATTTATTTTTGTACGTTTATTATAAAATATAAAATTATTTTTTCTTATTTATAACGAAAATATTGTTGGGAATGATTTTTCGTAATTTTTACATGTATATTTAATGTAATCAAAGATAAAATATATTATTAATATAAAATTTTATCATTAAATAATTCAATCAGTTCTATTTATGTGTGTTTTGTATTGTACAGTGAACAATGCTAACAAAACGCAAAGGGGCCAATTTGAGCCGTGATACAAATAAATCTGAAGCATTCGAGATAGAAGAGCCTAAAAAACCGAAAAACAAGTTCAGGAAGAATGGCGCAATTGCGTCAAAAACAATTACGGTACCCGAGCTGAACGCAATGAAGTTTTACTGTCAATAGACGCAGAGCGAATGAGCAACAACGCTAACAGGTACATCGAGCTAAATCATTCCTGCGTCTAGCATTCCAGTATAAGCCTGATATTGAATATTATCCTCATTTAAAAGTGGTAATGCCCATAAAATAGGCTCATTGCTGCCATTGCTAAACTGTAGCATTAAGAGATTAATACTATGTAATGAATTAATGATATAAATAATTATTACTTAAAATAAATTATAATAAACTAATAAATTTTAACAACAATAAGTTAGTTATTTTTTTCTACACTAGAGATTCTCTAGAAATTATTTACATGGCAAAGCAAAGTTTGCCGGTTCAGCTAGTTTATACATATTATAATAATTTTTATATAAGAGTTAATTTTTGGTTGACCGAACTCCATCTTAATCTTAAAATTTTATTAACGGAATGTGACCAGTTAGTATTCTTCCTAGTTGACCGTGTTTAGATAACTTGGAATTTAATTTTTATAAAATATAACTTCATTAAAATTGTTTCATTCAAATCTGTTAAGGGACTGTGGCACTTAACGCTTCTTTTGGCGCCTATTTTAGTTAATGTACTTGTTAGATGATAATAAATAAATAAATAAATAAATTTAATAAGAACTCCGAAAACACCTTCGTACACATACATTATTAAGATTTAACTTTATAGAAGTGGAAGCAATAAGAACAGGAGGCGCTGAATTGACGGTCTTATTTCATTTTGATTAAAACAAAATATTTTTATGAAAAATTTGTCCCTGTCAAATCTACATATGTATGTATCCTAATTCTTCAGTTCAATGGTAAATATGCAAAGTAAATGATTTTTATTTTTCACAGGTATAGATATAAAACAAATTGCCTTTATTCTACAGAAACTTTTCTTTTATTTAAAGAAAAAAACTTATAAAAATCATTTTCTTGAAAATTTTAAATTATTAAATTTTTCATGCTCATTTTCGGAACACTACAGAATGTACTAGAAAAGTCGCTCTAAATGAGAGATACCCCTACAAAATCAAAATTTGTTGCCTTAGTGTTATTACAGTCGCGGGATATACCTTCATATAATCTAATTGTAACCTCACTTACTTTCATAAATAAAATAAAATGCATTTTTATCACTTACCTACTAATGCCAATATAACTGTCAATAAAGGGGCTATTGGGAATCTTGCTGTCACATTGAACTCCAACATTTGAAGCAAATCAACTTAAAATAGAATAAAATTACGGAAAGCATAAACCAATAAATAGCATGACAACAAATCATTAAACCTACCAATGAAAACAAAAATCTGATGATGTGAAAAACGCAAAAGCATCGATATCGAGAATGTCTGAAAAAAGTTTAATTAAAATTTAAAATTAAATACGTATTGTTATTTGTTTGCGTGGACGAATATTATACTTACGAAGAGCAACATAACACAGAATGCTGTCGGATAGGAACTCCAAGCTGCCCACCACATTGAGACAAAACGATAATGCTCTCCTGTAATTACGTTCCTTAGATAACCTTTATTGTCCTCCTGCTCAGCAATTACGCGAACGGAGGCCATCAGTAGATCATCGTATCTGCGTGCGGCAATTACTTTTTATTTTAAATGCACACAAATTGTTTGATTAATCAAAACTCACCCTAAAAATTCTTTAAGAAGGAATTTACTGAATGAGTCTCCGAAGCATTTATTGTTCATTGGATCTAATTGCACCACTCGAACTGGAATTTTGAGTCGTTGGCGTGTTGCCTGAGAGAGCCTTAAGTGGCCATATTCTAAGGAGTACTCCACAATGTATTGATCTTCTACAAAGTAAGTTAACAAAATGAGATTTATTTTTGTTATATATTTAAAATCTTACCTTCATATTCAGTGTTTTCAGTTGGAGTGTTTTTTTCATTTGATGTAGTTTCTTTCAACACATCAGGAACGGTATATTCAAAATATTGGACTGTTGTATCATTTGCAGCAATTGTACCAGCAGCAAAGTATCTCTGACGAAATTGGCCAGATGTTCTTTTAATGAGTTCCTTGTACTTACTGTAATAAACCTTTGATTGCGGACCAATGCCGTAGTAGCTAGAAAATAAAATGATTAATAATAACAACGATTAAGGAAATGCATTTTATAGAGATTTGGACTACTTAGAATTTGTATCAAAAAATGTTCAGGATATAAATACGAAATTTCAACTTGTAACTCGATTCATATGTATATTCTAGCTATACAGTTTATTACAAGTTTATTTATAGTAGAATTAAAGTTGAAAAGACTCAGAGTAAATAATAGCTAAGTGAGCGCCATCTTAAATTTTATGCATTTAAAATGTTAAGTCAATTAACTCGCTAATTATTGGCTTCAAAGAAAAGAATGTAACGAAAATTGTTCAACCAACGATTTCCAGGAACTTTTCCTAAATACTTTTTTTTTACTTTACAGTATTTAGATCTGATTTTTAAATAAAAAGTTAAGGTACCAGGAACAGGAATAAATGTGTTTGATATTGGAAGAATAAGTACTATCTGAAATTTAACTGACTATTGAAAAATTATGCTTTAAAATATAATAATTTAAATGAAAAATAGTTATGGCTACATATACATATAGCCCAATTAATGCTCTACAAAAAGCATATAATGACTGTTTATATAGCAGTTACCAAACAATACACCAAATTATATGTTGCACATAGAAACTGGCATAACACCTCTATTTTTCTATTTTTTATACATTAGAAATGATTTTCATTTATATAATACAAGTATTAGAAATGGAAGATGAAAGAATTTCGAAAATTTTCTTGAAAAATGTAATAATAACTAGAGGAACAGTGGTGCAAGAATGACGGAAAATAGCATCGGAACGTGGAGTCAGTTTGAATATAACAGCAGATCAGTAACCCGTTTTACTAAGAAAAAAACTTAACCTGGTGCATTGTATATATAACCTAATAGTACTACTATGGAACACGATTTTAAGTTACCTTTCTCTCTCTTTTGGTGGCGCTGGTGTTGCCTAAAAAGCAGATTGGAGACATCGAAATGAAGGTAGGCAGAAAGAATATAAAATAATTTATAGACTGAGAGGATTAATTAATAGTTGCTGACAACAATTAGGCAGGGTAAGGGAGATAGATGAGCCAGCTGATGGGTGTTATGGCAACAAGGGGAAAATGAAAAGAATTTATTGGGCTGTGGATTTATTCAACGGTTTTCTTGCATTTTTCATATATGTAGAAGTATAGATATAGCTAAATTATTTTCAATTTTCAAATAATTTCGTATATTTTATTTGATTTTGTGAGATTTGAGATATTATGAGAGCTATGTTGCAAATTTTCATGTCTTACAGATACATTCAAACTTTTTTTTTCTTGCTTGTGATAGAATTTATTATACGTATTTGGTTTTTGTGAACTATGTGCCTTGCCAAATTTCATGTTTTACAGAAACATTTATAATATTTTTTCTTGCAAGTGAATTGTAGGTACAATACGTATTTGGTTTTTGTCATTTGGTTAAAGTCATATTTTTATGATATCTTTCTTTTTTATAGGTAGGTACATGATATCCTTTTAATTTCTCAAATCTGAAGAAATCACCATTTGAAAATTAAAAGGATAACAAAATTGATGTACCTAAAATCACTAAAAATAGTTTATGCAACAGTTTTTTGTTTTTAATTTTACTGCTTAAAAAAAGGTGCGAATTTCCATCAGTAAAATTAAAAAAAGTTTTTTTACAAAAAAATTATTGCTTGAAAGAAAATTTCTTGAACAAAATCAAATACATATTTTTAAAAATAAACGTAGGTATTTGTTTATTCATTTTTCAGTAAATTTAAAATATCACGTCAATTTTCAAAATTTTTAAGTAAATTTGAGATACCACGTGAATTTTAGTATTTTAAGCAAATCGAAAAATTTCACCTGAATTTTCAAAAGTTTAAATAATTTTCACTTGAATTTTTGTAACTCAAATATGTAAAGTTAAAAATTTCACGTGGATAGTTCTCAATGAAATTTTAAATTTTAAACATAATTCATAGTTTTAACCTATTTTTTAAATTCCCTTTGGATTTTTAATAGTTCTCAAAGAAATTTAAAATTTCACGTGAATTTTCAAAAAAAAACACGGAACTTTAAAAAACACATAGGTTTCAAAAAACTTACTTAATTTTACTATTCTACTAATTTCCAAAGAATTAGAACATTTTATTAATTTCACGTCAATTTTCCAAAAACACGTCATTTTATTGCTCACTGTTTTTATATTTTACGGGAATTTTAAAAATTCTTGTATTTTCAAGTCCTAAACAAATTTTAAATACCACGTGAATTTTCAAAATAAATTAATAATTTTAAATTTTCACGGTGATTTTCATGTTTTTTAAGTAAATTAAGACTTTGACGTGAATTTTTAAAGTTCTTAAGTAAATTTAAAATTTCACGATAATTTTCAACAGGATTTAATAATTTTAAAAATTAACGTGAATTTTAAACATCTTCAATAACTCACGTTTCAATTTGAAAATATTACTTGAATTTTCAAATACCTAACTGAAAAAAAATTTAAAATTTACTTCAATTTTCCATAGCAATATTTTTTTTACTTTCAAAAATTTTAAAATATCACATACGTATAAACAACTACGTGAAATTAAAAAACAATTGATAAAATATTAAGAAATTCCTTTCATAATTATGTACTTCAATTTTCAAGAAAAATAAAATTAAAATAATCTTAAAAATATTTTTCTATGTGCAAAGTGACGAAGTGCATACGGGCCTTTTGCTTGAAAAATTTCAAAACAAAATCGTTTTTTCTTCACGAATTTTCATTGCCTATTCCTTACCTACCTAGCAAAAAAATTCAAATAATTCCCCTTTGCAAAAAAGAAATGAAGAAAATAGTCTTTTTTCCTAACTCCCTCCAACTCCCATAAATTTACATTCCAATTTTATACATCGTTCTCTATCTTCTGTTATTTCCTCAACACTCATATTTATTATTCTTTTTCTTTGTGACTACCCCACTCTCAGGTCTACACTCGTCTCCACTTCAAGTCGGAAAAAGCTTCCGTCCGTCTCATCAGAGGTCGCGTCGTTCGTTCCTCTTCATAATAGTACTATTCAATTCCATATACAATGCCTGGTGTTGGAGAACTTAGGTTGAACAATGTATGAAAGACACTCGGATTGAGCTGAATCCTAGTTGTGGGAGAATTAAACAGGGTGGGGTGGGAGTATTAAACAAATTCACTACGGCTGCACTGCGATACAGAAATTTTATAATAGAGGAAGATTTTTAAAATGTGTTTATGTTAAATACAGTATTATCTACCAGAACTTTTGGCCTTGGGACAGCCAAACTAACTCTCAACCTAACTATAGGATTTAAAGAATAGTTACAAAAAGACCCAAAAAGCGAGTTACAAGCTTACATTCAGTGAAAGAACTTGCACCACTCTTTCGTTATTTCATTTTAACCGTTTTTTTGTAGATGTACATTCTTTACTCATAAAAAGCCTAGAAGCGCAACTATTGTCGTCAATAGTTTTATTTCGTTTATCTTTAGGAACCTTCATTTTTTTACAAATAAACCCTTGGACAGTGGTTTTCAGTCGTGTTACCTTTTTTTATCTATCAGTGATAGATAAATGTGTATAGTTAGTGTCATACAAAATGCAACTAGAAAGTGCTTTTATCATTTATAAAACATTAAATGCAAATGTAGGTTCGTACAATTACAATATTTAGAAATAGTGAAATTAGAATATTCAATCTGGAGATTGGTTTTTCTTTGCATTTACCTTCACTGAGATCAGTTTTTTACCTGCGCCATTCTTTAAATTAATTTAATTAATTTTTTTGAAGCTCATCTAAAATGCATGTTTTTTCATCACTTTCAGATCTTTGATTGGTAGTAAACGGTCTTTAAATAGCTTTAGGTCTTTAAATAGCTAGCTAGCTATTTTTTAACTAGTGAAAGCTACATAATTCGGTAAATTAAACCCAAATTTAATTAGTTGAAGTTTGAGACACACGCTTTTTTACCATTTTAGAAAGTACATTAAGCAGCACATTTTTAGGTAAATGCAACGTTTTTGGTGAAAATAAATATTCAATAATTTTTCAGTGAAAAAATTATTTAAAATAAATGATTATACCATGCACCAACTTGTCTTATTTTTATATAGAACAAAAAAAATCTTAGCTGTTGTAATTAATTTTCTGAATACAGCCAAATTGTTTAACTTTTTTCAAAAAAAAAAATTACACTATGAAGACCCAAGAAAAACATTTTTTGACGGGATACCCTGTATGTACAATAAACCCTATTCACCATATCTAGACAAAACTTTAGAAATGTAATTATGATTTTTGTTCCATTAAAAAAAATTAAATTAATTCCTTTAATAGGACATACATATTTAAGAAAACATTCATTACATTTTAATTGTGTTCTCAAATTCTCTTATTTTATTATTATTATTTTAGTGATTAAATTTTTTTTTGTAATTGAATATGAATCTGGATATCACTATATTTTGTCAAGAACTTAGGTTTATAAAGGCTAATTTCTTGACAAAGTTCTAAAATGAATTTAAATCTCGATCGAAAAAATATTTTGAGCTCTAGCATTTCTTTGTTTGAATTATTTCCGTAGAACCTGATCTTAAATCATTTTTGATTTTTAATTACTTTGTTAAATTGATTCTAATCCTTCAGGGTCTAAGTTTCTCGAAGTTCTGTATCAAACGGAGATCGAAATTAGAGATCTTAAGTCTTAAAACTTGACAAAGAAATGAATTCCAGCTATGAAATGTTCTAATTTTCGTTAAACCAGTTTTAGGATGTGAAATTTTGACAAGAAATTGGCCGTAATTGTTTTAGAAAACATTTTTTTATTTACTCGTCTTTCGTTGACCACTCGAAGTTAAACAAAATATATTTTATAAAAATGTTTATGATGCTTTAATAAAAAATACTTAATGGACGTTATTTAACAGGCCTTACAAAATTTTGGGTTTTGAATTTAGATGTATACACTTACAAATTTTCCTGCAAACTCCTCATAAGCATTCGATCTAACCTGGCTGCTTCCAATTGAGCTTTGTGTTTGTCTAGATTTGGCAGTACTTCGACGCTAAGTTGAGAATAATATAAAAATGTATTCAATGAAGAAGGAATGATAAGAAAAAATACCGGAGAACACCATCTCGAGGCCAATCCTTAACATCCATCAGACATGTAGCTGGATTCTTAATAAATGTCACATGAATGTAGACTAATGCAAAGAAGAATCCCAATGCTTTCAGGAGGATTATCAATTCCAGAGCCCGCTGCATTGGTCTGCGAAGATATTAATTTAGCATTTATAAAAATCGACGTCATTTTAAATCACAAAATAATTTCACATACTTGGGAAATATCTGAGCGTAGAGCACTGCCGCCTTAAAGTAGATGGCATGGAATAGCCTGTCCCTCACGTTAATCAAAGCGTTCTGCAAAGACCACAAAGATATGTATTTGATCAATGAAAAGAATTCATTTAACTTACTTGACCGTTCCTGTTTCGGTTGTTAGCGTTATTAACTGGAGGTGAGATGATAACATCCGGATTGTTGCCATTGCCATTCTCTGGGCGCGGCATATTAATATTGGCTGCTGGTTCGGTCATATTTTTCTTTTTGTATGTAATTCCTCAGTCAGATTTTTATTCGAAAACAAGTACTGAATAGTGTTTTTTGATGATTTATGCGAATATTTTCATGCGCAACATTTTAGTCGTCGCTTTACTGTTAAAAAAAAAATAAAAAAATTTTAATGCACATTTAAATTTAAATGTATAAATCTATTTATATAAAAAGCAAGCAACAAAATGAATTTATAACAACATCAGAGATTTTTGCTAATTCCAGAGACAGGTGATTCAAAGAACAAGTATATAATAACTTCTGTTAATTATCACATGAAATTGTCTTTTATTTCTTATTGGGATTTTGATTTAAGTTCAAGAATTAATCTAACTTTTTTTTAAACCAACCAAAAGCTTAAGACTTTGATAAAAGACTAACACTGATGGTAAATGATCAATTAATTTTGTTAATTGTTTTCCAAAACTTCGTAATTCAATTTTTTTCTCAAAACAACTTTGTAGGAATTTTCTTTGGCAAAAGGCAAACTTCTGACGTTCTGACAAGACAGAACAACTATAAAAAAAATTATTGACAGCAGCTGTCATGGGTGTTTTCGTGGAAGACAGAAAAAATATATTTCAAAACAAATTATAAAACACAGGGGTGGTGTCGAGTGTTAATGCTATTAACCACCAGATGGTACAAAGTCAGCTCTTTGCAAGCCCGTAGCCATGTTTCTTTGTATATGAAAAACATAGTACCATCATGGTGGAAGTCAAATGAGGCGACATCTAAAAAGTGGGGGCAACCCTTCCTCGATTTTTTTTTTGCGGAGGGCTTATGGAGGTTTAAATTGATATTTTTTGGTTATGGCAATCCAAATAATAGTCTCCTATTGCTCCTACTCCCAATTTCCGTGCTTAAAAGACTCCCCAAATCAAATTCTGCACCTAAAATTTTGCAACGCCATCACAAGGATCGGGGCAACATTAAAAAATACTCGCCATGATAGACTATGTTTTTCATATACAAAGCTATCATGGTGGAAGTCTAATGGGGTGACATCTAAAAAGTGGGGGCAATCTTACTGAAATTTTTTTGCGGAGAGTTTATGGAGGCTTTCATCGATATTTTTATTGTAATTTTTTGGTTATGGCAATCGAAATAATGGTCTCCTCTTGCTCCTACTCCCAATATCCGATGCTTAAAGGCTCCCCAAATCAAATTCTAAACCTAAAATTTCCAGCGCCACTACAAGGGTCGGGTCAACATTAAAAAATACTCGCCATGATAGTTCTATGTTTTTCATATACAAAGCATGTTTCGTTCAGATAAAATTTTTTTTTTCTAATTTCTGGGGGAGTTGGCCAAAGGAAAACCCGATTTATGGGGGTAAGCAAATCATGACAGAAATATAGGTATGCAGTTTTCATCGAAAATATCGATAGCAAGAAGTATGAAAATATCGCACGTATACCATCTCTTGCGGACATAGCGGTTCATGATAATTATATCCCTTATGCTATATGCCTTGAGAATTCTCTAGGTGAATTATAACCATGAGTTGTTTTTTTTTTTTTGGGAAAGCTGTCCAAAGTTTAGTAGATTTTATATGAAACACAAATATGTACATACATACAACCTCGGTGGTGGGCGTTTGGGGGTTTATGGTATATCAATGGTGTCAATGGTAGTTAATTATAAGAATTGCAAAAATGGATACAAACTTTTTTCTTTTTTTTTCTTTTTTCAAATTTTGACTTCGAAATTAGTTTTTCAAATCTACTTATTCATAGAACTTACTCAATTTATGAATCTTCCAAACCAACAGAAAACATTAAGAAATAGAATAACATAACATAACATACTCGTAAATAGTTATGTAAGTATTTGATTATGTACTGGTTCAACTGAGTTGTTTGTTGTACATTAATGTTACCAACTCTGCATCTTTAGTTTGTTTTAAAGTAATGATCCACAACTACGCCAGAATCGAGTTTGCACTTTACAAACGTCCATTGGATCGATGATGAATTCAAATATTATTATATCGTCGTTCAAACCGTGATCCTTATAAAAATTATAACACACATAACACATTTGAGTTACCATTTATGCTTGAATAAAACTAAATTTACAACTATTATAACCCCAATACAGAAATTAAATAAACAACAAAATAAAACCGCCATGTTAACTGATCTATCGTCCCAATCCCAAAAATGTGATGATCCTTCTTGGACCAGCAAAATTTGTTGGTTATCCTTATCTGCAAATTAATCAATTGAAATAACCAACCAAAACAATATAATAAGATGATAACCATAAGAAATATCAGTTTCTCCTTCTTCAAGCTGCACAATTGTTTTGTTATCTGCAAATAAATTTATTAAAATAATTAACTATCAATAATTAAATTAGTTTGCAATTCACCAGTCATTTTTAAACTTTGAAAGACTTCACGTTTGGTATGAAAACAATTTTGGACTGGAACTGAATGTTAAAAAAGGTTGAGTTTATGTCCAAGCATCCAAATTCATTCAAAGAAGAAAAAAATATTAAATCCGCAATTGAGTCACACGTAGTTGCTGTTATTCTGCTTACATCGCCTAGTATTTTCTGAATTGATTTGAGGCTTTCCCAAACCAATGCCACATCGGTGCAAAACTGTCGTGACGATGAAAAAACAATAACAACAACTTGTTGTTATCTAAACAATACATCTTTTAAGTGCCTGTTACACGAGCGGAAAAAAAAGTTAATTCTCGAAGGAAAAAAATTCCATCTCTTTCCTTCTTTTTAAAAATCATGCGTTCTCTTTCGAGAATTAACTTTTTTTTCCGCTCGTGTAACTAGGCACTAAAGATATAAAATGTTGCTTAATGTTTTCGCAAACTGACGCGATTGTAAAAATACAGTATCAAATTCAAAAAAAAAAAAAAAAAACAGATCCACAGTATCGCACTAGATAAAGGACTTTTTCGGGTTTGCACTGAAATTATGAACAAAACCTGAATTTGACTGAACCAAAAAACCTGAACTCACCCTGACAATGATATTCGCCCTAAAGTAGAACTAGGTTTTTTGCTGTGGCGAGTTGAGATAAATAATAAACTGTCAAAGGTAATTGTTTATTATTTAAGTACAAATAATTCGAATGAATCAATTTAATTCAACAATAATAGAAGTAGAAATGGAAACATTTGATATTGTCGACTGTGCAACGGGTGAATCCGTAAACATTTCAATTTTAACTATTACAGCATAGAGTACAAAATTCATGTTTTTTTCTGGTTTGAATGTCAAAGAGACAATTGACAATCCTTAAGTGTTTTTCGAGAACTGAAAAACCCAACTTTTTTTGACAACTCGGGATTCTCAACAAAAACCTGGGTCAACCCTGGGTTTACCAGTTTAACGAACGAACCTAATTTTGCCATGTTGAAGGCTACTGAGCCACGACAGCTGCAAAAATTGACGGTGTTTGGCGAAGTTCAATAAATTGTGTTGTTGTTCATGTGACAAAATTGGATAGAGATAAGATAAAGATAAATGCGCGAAAAGCCAAATCTCCTTGAAATCTTGATTTTTTACTCTTAAAATTTGAGTTTTTTCAAATTTAATTTTTTATTCTGCATAAGAAAGATTATAGGGCTTCGGATAACATTCATATTTTATACATATATTATATTTACAAATTTACAAAGTCTTTTGAATAATTAATTAGTTATTGAATTAAATAACTGTTTGAAATTTATTGAAATATCACAGCTCCATGAGTTTTAGACGAACGACAGTGACTTGTGAAATAATCGAGTTGGTACCAACATCTACAAATAAAACACCCAAAAACGTAAAATCTCTATACATAGTATGATTTTATTTTAACTGTTATCGCTAATATTTGTATTTCATATAAAATCTTACTATACTATGGATAGCTTTCCCAAAAAAACACGACCATTCTTCGATTGTCGCAGCGACAGAATCGCGTTGGTTTATGAGAGGCTTTAACATACCTTAATATTTACACAAAAAGCAATTAAGGTGCCTTTATTTTTGGACATTAGAGCATTTTTTAAAAATGGTAATCATAAGTCATATTTTAAATAAATGTATCTATTAAGCCCGCTGAATTAAAATTTCATGTTTTCCCTTAAAACATTTCTGTGTACTTCAACACATATCTTTCTTCCGAATTTCGTAATTCTACAGCAATCGGAAGTGTTCCATTCAATCGATACAAAATTCTGAGAAGATGAATGAAATCGGAATTGGTTTATATAATTAATAACAAGTCTAAGTAAGTAGGCATATAATATTCTACTTTGTCCTATGTTGGCACATTCAAAAACATCGATAATAGTTGGACTCGTATTGAACTTCAGGTTCGGACTCTGGCGTGCCAATCTATTTGACCTTATGATATAATTTTTTTTAAGAATCCAATACAATATGCTCTCATTGTAGCTTTTGAAAATAAATTCTTCGTATGAATGGAAGGAATAGTGATTCACAGTGTTTGGCGAGCTCCAATGTCCAATTCGATAGCAAAAATTCGCCAACACAGCCATTTCTGAGAAGATGAAATCAACCAAAAAGAATAATATTATGTCTGTACTGTAAACATTCTGAGTGTCAAGAAATCTTAATTGTTCGGGTAGCAATAAACGTTTGATATGCAAAGAGGAACAAAGTTGAGCAGACTTTTGCATAAATATTACAGGGTGATGTGGAAGTATCGACATAAGTTTTGGTATTTTTTGTTGCTAGGCAACAATAAACGGCTCAAGGGCATGAAATTAAAAAAAAAAAAACATGAACTCTAGAGTTTCGAAAATCTTATTTTTGAATCCGCTTTTTTTAGCTTTCGGATGCCATCGCAGCCTATTCGATATAGAAAATTCGCAATAGAAAATTCTTTTGTTATGTTGGTTTTACAAATATTTCATAGTAAAACAGCTCTATTTGTGAATCTTAAAAGTGTTCCCAGTCGTTTGATAACTTTTTTTCACTTTCATCCGATACTATGTTTTATAAAACTTTGTATTTTTACTAATTGGTCACTTGGAGGCGTATTATTGTGCTAAAAAAAATACAGTTTTGTAAAAGTAACCGATTTTAACTTCCAAGTTAACATGAATTTTATATCAAAAAGTGTATTTTTGAAATTAAAAAAATTAATAATAAATGAAAATGATACAGTAATGTTTATAATATAATTAATGCAAATATTGAGTAATAAATTTGATATAAATATGCACTTTAAAAAAATTGTCGAAAAATATATGTAGGTACACAAAATGTGACTGTACATTTTTTTTTTCCAAAATTTCCAAGTATTTTTATTCTGTATAATTAAATTTTTTATCAGGTAAAGAATTGAAAATTTGCTTCTAGGCAAAATAACCATTTTCGATATTTATCATTTTTTTAAAGGCATTTTACCATGTAATAAAATTAAGTTTTAAGTACTTTTTTTTATCTAAAGACACCTTAATCGTTTTGATCGGTCGAGTATACACCTCACAATCTTATTTATTAAAACGCCATCCATTTCACTTGTAATAGTTTTTTTTTTCTCCTCTGTGTAAAATTTTACAAAAAACAATTTTTTTTAGTAAAATATCCACCTGCACTCCTAAAAAAACAATGAACTTTAAAAGTTCAAAAACTAAAAAAGTTGTTGCTTTTATCACATTTGATGCGAATTACCCTGTAGATATATACATACAAATAGATGAAATGAAAATCATATCAAACGAAGGTTATGGAGATGTTTTTTTACTTGCGAGGGCAAGTTTTGGTTTCGTGCATAAAATCGAACTCGGAAATTAATCAGACCCAAAATTACGTTGATAGAGAACGCGAAGTAGGTCTCCCAATTCTGTCGGAGTGTACTTCGACCTTCGACTACACCCTAAGTTACATCTGGCGATTTTTTTAAAACTATAAACTTAAATTTTTTTTCTTTGAATGTTTTGAAAACCAGTAGATATTTCTTTTGAAATTGTGTTATTAAACGTACGTTATTAAATACTGAAAACTTGCATTCCTACTAATTTTTATTTTTCTACTTACAAAATGTAAAAATTATTTTTTGAAAAAACAGCTCTAACGATTTTTGATTTTTTTTTCAAGAATTCATATTTTTCGTTGCAATAATTTGCATTTTCATTTGTTTTGAGCTCAAATTCCTTTTTGCTGTTTCACATATGTATTACTCTAATAGCATTCCTCCTTTTTTTTTTGTTTATTTTCTAAACGTACTTTAATATACATAGAAGCAAATTCTAACGACCAGGTCGTGCATTTTATTTTTAATTTAAATGTTAGTAAGATAGTCAGCAGAGGACTGGAAAAAACTCCCAGCTCAATTTTTATGATTGGAAGATGGATGAAATCAGAGTTTTCAAAGAAAATCTGCGTAAGCTCATACGATTTGAGATGGGTGATTCTGCATTATTGAAATCCCTTTTCACTCTGTTGCCTGACCTGTATGAATGCTTTTAAATATACCAATAGGAGGGTTACATGGTTCAAACAGTTGTATAACATTGGTTCGTGGAAAAAATAATTGTAAAATCAAATTTGTCTTTACATGGCTATATGTATGCTTTGTATGAAATTTTTGTAGTGCTCAGCAGATTTAGTAGATATAATTTTTAGCAGGTTGTTGGTCTTAAAATGACGTTTGTTCCATGTAAAATACGTACATTTTAAAGGGCTGTTAAATATTAGTGGAACCGCACTGTTTTTTAATTTGTATAGGAGGTACCGTTAGTAATATCTTAATAGTATTTTTTTAAACTGATTTATAAAAGAATACAATACACTCTAAAATAAACACACCAAATTTTATGAAAATCATCTGAACCCTTCTAATTTTAAAACGTTTATTGATACCACTTTTTTAAATATTTTTATGCGTGTTACAGTTAGTATTGTCATAGTTTCGTTCTTTGAATTCGTTTGTAATAGCCCGTACTAATACCAATGCAAAAAAAAATTATCGAAATTCTATCAACCCTACATATCAATTCGTTTATTGTTTTATAAAAGACCAAACAAGGTCAAGACAAGGTGTAATGGTCATCTTCTGATGAGCCCAGCCATTACATCGGGGCGAAACGCATATTATGAACACATTAAGCTGATTTAAATATATGTATGTACATATATACATATATTTATATATATATATTTACTATTCATGATTTTAAATCATATTTATTAAAAAATCGGTGTTCATGGAAAAAACAATTCGGCTGGTAACAGTCAACTATCATTCACCAAACTTAGACTATAACACTCAACAAAATTAATCTTGTGGGTGCCGTTTTCGAGAAATTTAAAATTTTTGAAAATGTTTTTTCAACATTTGCACATTATGTTTTGTTCAAATTAATAAAGATAGTACAGTAGACTCACGTTAACAAAAACACCGCCTTACGTGAACACCGGCTAACGTGAACATAATTTGTCTTACACTGACTACTCTGTAGTGTGAACACGGTAAGAAAGCCCTATAACGTGAACAAATTTAAAATATATCAGCATAGGAAAAATAGCTTTCTTTTATGCGTTTTGTTGATTTCGCGAATCATTTTTACTAAACGGGGAATCCCAGTTAATGCTAAAACGTGGAACGGGGAAACCCATTTAATGATTTTTCGTGAGTCCTGGCTAGTAATTTATTAGTTTAGTGTGCTGTTCTGATTTAATATGATCTAATCTAAAGTTGTTCGTGAAATATATCGGGAAAAATACCGAAATTCTTGTCTATAAAAGAAAAAGTGAATGAGCTTAAACGTCTCCGCGAAAACGCCGTGTTCAGCAATTTGCAAAAAAGAAAATTCAGAAAAAGATAACCCATTCTTTTCACTAATTTCAAACAACCTAATTATTTTTTCTTAACAAAACATTTATGAATTACGTTTGTACAAACCGAAAAACAAAAAAAAAATATATGAATTTGAGTCAAAACTCAAAACACATGTCTGATTTATTTAATAAATTTAAAGGACTACACCTTCGTTAACATGGACAACTTCGCAAACGTGAACACGCTAGGTTTTTAATAGTTCACGTTACCGCGAGTCTACTGTTTATTGAATTGTTTTTGAAATATTTAATTAAATTTGAAAATTGAAGTGTTGAATAATTTTTATAAATTTTAGATTATTTTGCATAAAAAATTTGAATGGTTTTTGAGAAAACCGAAAAATGATGCGGTAACGGTACTTCCCACATTAAGAAAAAAAATCTTCAGGGTCGTTTTCGAGAAAAATCGGATTTTCCAAAAAAGGCGATAAAAGATGTATGAGGTACCATTATTTCTGGTCTTAAAAAACACGACTGAACATACGATCTTAAAGAACACTATACACCAACTTTCAAGAAAATCCACCCCGCGATGAAAAAAAACATAAGAATCACAAATTTAAAATAAATTTATTCAGCCATAAAAATTGTAAAATAATAATAGGTATCATTTTATTCATGAATGATTTTTGTTTACTCGTGTTTGCATGTGGAGAACTTATTACATAATAATAATGATAATAAATCAATTTTTACAATCAGTTTTTTTTTTACAGCGTTTTCTTTGCTTTTTTAGGAATTGACATATATTTACTCTTTGCATAAATAGATAACAGCATTAGTAATTGTGATTTGTTTTATATTTTTTTTTTGTTAGAGTTTTGTTTTATACTTTTCTTAAGGTTTTTTTTTTGTTGTTTAAATATTTTGTTTGTTCATCATAATATTCGATAAGAATGGGACAATATTTTATTAAGTGGACTTTTGTGGGTGATGATTTGGGAAAGGGATTCACACACAAAAACAAAAACTTATGGTGTTGCTTTTGAATTGTGTTTATTGGTTCTTGCGAAATCGGTGTATACAATAATTTATTAATAATAATTATTATTTTATTATGAAGTTGGATAGTTTAACAGAGGGGCAGTTTAAATATACACATACTCACATAATGAAGGTGTTTACATATAAATTGACATTATCTACTTTATATTGATTTTAGTTTACAATTACACTCATCATATAGCTGAATGTTTAATGCTTTGTGGTGAATTTTATTAAAAGTTTTTTTTTATGAGTTAGGAAAATTATAGATTCTAAGGAAAATTCAACGAAGTATAGAATGTTTGTTTTTCATCTCAGGAAAATAATTCTATGTATATGTTTTTCTGTTTCTCTGTTTTTCTTAAATCCTAATATACACTTCTTAAAAAAAAATACATGTAATTTTTTTTTGGTTGACGGTATACTTTTGAGAAAAAAATCTCGGTTTAATTAAATAACCTCAGGTCAGAACTCTGAACGTGCAATTTTTCATAAAAAATTCGTCAATTCATTTTTGGCTATGTTAACAAGAATTTTTTTCATCTAAGGATTCAACACATCACTATCAGTCAATGCAAACCAAGAGGTCAAGTTTTTATAATATTAATCAATATGTACATTGATATGAATATTTTCTTGGTTGGAACAGAAGTTAATTTTCAGACAGTTTTATTGAAATATTTCAAATCCACCTCGAAGGCACATTCGATGCCGAACAAGCAGGAGTCTGCACTGGATCTTCCTGTTTGAACCACATTAAAGTCTGTGAGTTGAATATGGATCACTACTTCAACTGCTGTTGAATTTTATTTGCTTAACTGGTTTCAGCTCACCTGGCCTACGCAGACGAAGTATTCTTACTCTCTCATGGGATAATTTAGAAGCAGAAATTGTTGGGCTAAAGATCAACACGGCAAAAACAAAAAGGATCAATCTTAGAATTTCCTCATCTACTCAAGTAAATATTTCTCTACAACCAGTTGAGATAAAAGAAAATTTTCAATATCTTAGGAGTATCGTCTCTATTGATGGCGGAACAGAACTAGATATTAACAGTCGAATCTGAAAAGCAAAACCTGCGTTCCGGATGGCATTGATGCCAATGTATGTAAAGGAACCTTTTTTTATATAGGTATTAGGCAGACGAGCGGATAACAAAAAAAAACACTAAACTACAGAGAAATAAATATATATTTAAGTATGCATACTATCATGTATTGTAACCTTAACAGCGTTTAATTGTCTTTGATTATTCATATTTCATATAAATCTGCTCATGGAAATTAAACGTTAAGGTTCCAAATGATAACTGTGTTACATGTACAATGTACATCTGTCTCATTTGTCTTTATGTTGATTTATTTAATTTTTTTTTTAAAACTACTGGAACTACTTGAAAACCTAAAGAACCTAGGATTTCAGAAAAAAAATTTAAAAAAAACTTGAATAATTAGGGAAGAATCGAAAAATGTGTAAAAAAATTACGAGTAGGTACCGAAATCACATATGTTTCAGTAAATTTGCTAGGACATCAATCTTATACGCCACACGTGGTTCGAAAAAACTGACCAAGATCTTCGAACTACAATTATTGCCATCCCCAACTACTGCCACCCCATCATTCAAATAGCAATATTCCTTAAAACCTTAGAAAGTGAAGTAAATAAAAAAGTGAAGTTCCTATAAAAATATAAATTTGTATTTATTAGTTTTTTAAACATTATTTATCTTCTACTTTTTATTTAAAATAAAAAGTTTTAAATAATGTATGAATAAAGCAGTAAAACATTGATTAAACATAATTTTTGTTTTGTTTTGAAGGGTGCCAATAATTGTAGTCTTGGGGTGATAGTAATTGTATCAGGTTGCCAATAATTGTGGTTTTTGTCAAGCTTTTTTTTAATTTAATATTTTTAACTAGTTTTTATGAATAAAACCTTAATTTGATTAACTAACTCAAAGCATAATTAGTTTAATATAACTTTAATGTAAAAATTATTTTTACAACTCTTATTTATGGTTGGTTAATGGTTGTGCAAAGTCAAAAATTTCCCTAGGGGTGCCAATATTATAGTGGTCGGTAGCTATTTGTTTTTTTTTTTATTAGAGAATATACCAAATCTACGATTATAAAGCGTTAACCATAATAGACTGAAGCTGTTGGAAACGGTCTGATGAAAATGAGCGAATTAATGTTTTTTTTACAAATTAGCGCGCACTAAATGGGATTTTATGTACCCTTTATATGCCAGAGACACAGTGCGAGCCTTGTAAGACTGCTATAGTTTTACCTTAAGCCAATAATATCACTTTCTTGCATTTCGTTCAGTTTCGTTTATTTCGCTTTTGGGAATGAAGCGCATACCTCCATCAAGTAAAACTGACATATGGTGAAGTGATAAAGAAAAAAAAAAAAATGAAAATTATTCATTTAACTTGTATGCAATATGTCCGTCTTTCTATTATGGTTAGCCCTTAACCACGGTTTGTTATGGGATAACGTAAAAAAACTTAAATTTTTAGAGAAAAATCGATGGATGTAAATAAACAAAAAGTTATCACATTTAATTTTGTATTGAGTTACCGAGGACATTAATCTTGCTCGTCACACGTGGGTTCAACAAGATTGATTAAAGAAAAAAACACTATAAGGTGGTTAGTGATGCTCTTAGATTACCAAGATAACCAGGCTTGATTAGGTTTTATTTTTTTACAGAATACCAAAAAAATTGCGGATATAGACTGTGGTCTGTGAACTGTGATAGATCTGAATGAAATTTAAAATATTCAGTTTATGGCCAGTTGCACGAAAAGCTTTTAAATACGAGTATGTATTGCTTCGATAGTTTTTAAAATGACATTGATTGGTCAACCAATAAAACCATAAACTAAAATACTATTCTCCATCTACTGACAATGAGTATTAACACATTTATAATTGTCTTATACTTTTTTTGACATTGCGTTAATACTCAGTAGTGTATTCTGATTGTGCTTTTCAGTGAATTTTGACATCTTTCACATTGCAATCTTGAACGAGTAAAATATTTTCGTTCAGTTTAAAAAACAGATAATTAAATCCCAGGGATGGTTCGCCAACAATGAAGGACATTGATTTAATCCAGACAAATTTATCAGACCAATAAATTTAATAATCATTTTAGTGGATTTTTATTTTCACACCGTAAATTTCGTGAGGCAATTTAAAAAAATTAAAAGAAACTGCCACTCCTCAGCAAAAGACAAAAAAATATGGGGTTTGCCAATTATTTAAAACTACAAACAACAAAACAAAATTTACATAAAAATGAAGTAGGACACATATTAGGATTCACCGCATCACATCTAATCAATCAGCTATTCTTCTGTCTATTTTTAAGATATAGGTACAAATCAAGTTTATGTTTTTGGTTTGATATATACTAGTTTTCGTAATTATTCTAATCTTCGTTTGCATGCATTACTCGTAGACACCGCCACAAACTTTATGTTACATAAGAGGTGTAAGGCAATGATGCCAATGAAAAAAACGCTCAAATCACTTTGGATATTTAGCCCAAAACTTTATTTTATCACCCTAGCCAAAAGAAAAAAAATAAGTTTTATGGATTAATGGCTGGTTGCACCAAATGTTTTAAAAAATGTAACAGACTTTTAAGTCTAAAATGATGTTTATTTCATACAAAATACGTCATTTGAAAATTTAAAAGTATTTAAATTTAAAAAAAAATCCACATTTGTAGATAATTTCCAACAAAACAATTGCACAAACAATTAAAAAAGGAAATCGTAGCTTTTAGCATCAAGTTTTAAGATCCTAACCTTCAAATTTTTAAGCTTCAGTATTTTCCGAGTAATCATAGATTTTTTTTTAGGCATTATTTCCAAATCGATTTGATCTGTTTTTTCATTGGCGTTATTGCCTAACGCCTGCATAAGAGTATATGTTTTTGCTTTTATATTATATGTTTTGATTTTGTTTTCTTATTAAACTTCGTACAAAAATGTCGCCTATACATATTTATTTAGTATAATATATATATTTATTTATATATATTTTTTGTTTATAAATTAATATATTTGTTTACATTACTCTTCCCTTTCTTATGTTATTTGCACCTGCTAACACGCACCGGTATCAGCGATTTATAATAATTGGTCGCGTCCAATACAAGTTATATATTTAGTTGACTATTGTATCACGGTCTCTAATTATTGGTACATGGTAAAAAAAAAACAATCTTTTAGTTGACATTGAAAGCTTATTAGAGCCATATTAAAAAAGATAGTGTGCTAAGAATCGAACTTGCATTGAACACGGCCGATATACGGTTTTCCGAAAGTAAAAGTGCTTTTTGTTTATACAAAGACGCCCGTCGTCGATTACATAAGAATATATTTTTTGTTCAACTCCTTTTATTCTTTTCTTTTTTGTTTTATTTTATTATAGCGTTGCATTTAATTCTTTTTATTTTAATTTTTTTTTATATATAAATAAGCTACATTAGATTTTTTTTACTTTGTTCTAAATTGTTGGTGGTTGATCAGTGTTTATCATTATTATTTGTTTTCGTCTGTATACATTTACAAATGATATTTTTTTTACGCATTATATTATTCTATCGAAATATTTATTCTTTTTTTTTTTTTTGGTTGGTTTTATTAATTTTTACATTATTTTTATATTTTTTTATGTTTTGTATAAATATCTCTAAAAAACAATTATTATAATAATTTTTAATTTATTTGACTAATTGAAGAAAATGATATAGGTTTTCTGTTTTTTAGATCACAAATAGCGTTATATATCTTTTTTTTTATGATGAAATTACGTTCATGTTTATAAAGGTATAGTACGCCTAGTAAAGTAAGCTTAAACTATCATGCAAAAAACCAAAACATATTGCCGGTTTATCAAAATCAAAAACTAATTTCAAAATTAAAACAGAACTTGTATGTATAGCACTTTATTCCTTTGATTTTTCAATTGTTTTTTTTTTATTATTATTTTATTGCGGCTAGTTTTGTAATTAGTTTTTTGCTTTTTTTTTTGTTATTCCAAAATTGTATAAGTTATTTAGTTGAAAAAATAAAACAACAATTTAATTATATATTCCTGGTTTTTTTTTATACAAACTTAATACAATAAAACAATAATATTGTACTAACGTCAAGTGTTTCGGCTATTTATGCTTTTTCAGAGGATTCCAGTTTCGACGTTGTGCGCTGTTCCCAGAGTTGCCGGATCAAAATTTAATTGAAGTTCACCTGCGAGTATTATTTCTGATATACAGCCAATTATTCCCGTAGAGTATCTTCTTCTTGTAAAATATGATACATCAGACATGCCACCTTTATAAAAATAAGGAAATAAAAGAAATTGGCTGTGAATTTTCAATTTTTAATTTTATTTTTTTAATGACAAACAATAGGTATCAGAAAATACAGTGGGAACGTTGAGGATGGTGACAAAATAACAACCTTAAGCTTTACATTTGTTATTTTGTCACTGGACTCTACTTAATTACCCAGTTCTAGTACACCACTTTTAGCAAAGCGATAACGACATAATTTCCAAACTCAAAAATTCAAAAAAAAAAATCCCTAGACTCTCTCTTGAAATCCACAAATCATATACAAAAAAAAAAAAGAGGAAAAAGAATTTCCAATACGAGAATAGGTATAAGAAAAAAAAACTGAAAACTGAAACCACCCTAGTGCACTATAGTGGTTTAAATGATCATATTATCAATCAGATTTTTCTTCGTTTTATAGCTAAGCTGTTTCGGATATTTGCTTATACATATGTACAAGTCAAGTACATACATATATAATATCTTCACACCCATCCGGTTTTCAGCGTTTGACGTTAAATTGATAAAAGCATTGTATATTAGCAACGAAAATTGCACTTAGTGACGTGAAATTTTGAAGAAAAAAATCAGTTTGAACGAAAAAATAAATAATTTAAAATTACTAATCAACATAAGTTTTCAATTTTTAACTTCCCATAGGGAGTTATTGTAATCGGTCCGATTTGTCAAATTGAAATTTTTGACATTTCTCGACGTTTCAAGGTCCCTAGAGCCTATTTCAATCATTTTTAGAGAGATGTCTGTGTGTGCGTGTGTACGTACGTTCGTACGTCCGTACGTCCGTACGTTCTGGTACCATTTTTCGTCGTCGATATCTCAAGAACGAGTATAGATATTGACTTGAAATAAATTTTGTTTTACAGATAATAACTTCGAAAGAAGCTGAAAGGGCGTTTATTAATATTCAATCAGTTGTTTTTTTACTATAGCAGTTTAAAAAAGAAGTGAAAATTTTGGTTGGGATCAAATATCTCACGAACAAATAATGCTATTGACTTGAAATAATTTTTATTCGACACATTATGACGTCATACAAATTTGATATGAATTTGGAAAAAAATCAATATACCGTTATTTTTTTAAATCAAAAAAACTAAAAAAAAAATTTTTATAGCTCGAATATCCTTAGATGGAAAAGCGATACTAATTTTAAAATAATTTTATTTTACGAAAAATATTGTTTTTGACTACTGGTGAAAATTTCAAAAAAATTCAATGGACAGTTTTTTTACAAAAAATTAAAAACTACAAAAAATTCTACCAAAAATTGGTGTAAATTGTCTTTCGACTCAAATTTCTCAAAAACGGGTAACGATATTGACTTCTTGTTTATTTTATTTTCTACATAACATAATTGTTAGCATAAAACTCATAAAATTTTGATAAATATTGAATGGGCAGTTTTTTTAACAAAAAATCAAAAACTGTTAAAAATTCTAAAGAAAAGTAGTTACAATTGTATTTCAGTTCGAATATCCTGAGAACGAACAACGATTGTGCCCTCTAAAATATTTTATTTTATACATAGTACAATTTTTTATGAAAGGTTAAATTTTGACAAAAATCTAATTAACAGTTTTTGACAAAAAATATAAAAAAAAAAACTAAAAAGTGTTAAAGTTTTCAAGATCACAAATGGGAAGTTATCAGTGTGGGTCGCACCCAGCCTCTTTTTATTTTGTGTTTTTTCTGCTTTTTGATTTGTTATATTTTACTTTTTGGATTTAACAAAATAATTGCTTGGGATACTGAAAAAAATGATAACAATTTTTTTCATTTAGAGAATTTAAGCAAGAGTTAGGCAGTACTCCCGGAGTAGATAGACCATTATGAGGCTGGCGAAAATGTCTGACGAATCTGGAAGCACCAATACTGTACCATTGAGTTCGGGTTCAGAATACAATCGCGGTTGAAGCATCGGCAATATAGGAAAATCCAAGTACATATTTCGAATTGAAAACTTATCGTGGCAAATTGATGTTAGCAGACGGTCATTACAACGGATACTACATGATGACTTAAACTTATTCCGTAGAAAGTCCAAATTATAAGCAAGTTAAATCCTCAGAATTTGCCTCTTCGCGTGGAATTTTTGCCGAAAAATGATTGCGATGGCCAAGTCGAAGAAGACAATGCATTGATAAATTGTGCGTATTGTGGGGCCATACTTCTTTGAAGAAAAAGGTGTAACATTAACTTTCAATGGGACCCATTATTTAAAAATGTTGAATGATTTTTTTTGCCCAGAACTGCGCTGGAGTAAACAGCTTTTGGTTCCAGCAAGATGGATCAGTTATGGTGGAGCTCCAACGAAAATTCTCAAACAAATTATATAATATCCAGGAAGTCCAATTTTCGCTGACCCCCTAGGTCAACTGACCTGAACACAACAGATTTTTAACTTCCCATAGGGAGTTATTGTAATCGGTCCGATTTGTCAAATTGAAATTTTTGACATTTCTCGACGTTTCAAGGTCCCCAGAGCCTATATCAATCATTTTTAGAGAGATGTCTGTGTGTGCGTGTGTACGTACGTTCGTACGTTCGTACGTCCGTACGTCTGTACGTCCGTACGTCCGTACGTTCTGGTACCATTTTTCGTCGTCGATATCTCAAGAACGAGTAGAGATATCGACTTGAAATAAATTTTGTTTTACAGATAATAACTTCGAAAGAAGCTGAAAGGGCGTTTATTAATATTAAATCAGTTGTTTTTTTACTATAGCAATTTAAAAAAGAAGTGAAAATTTTGGTTGGGCTCAAATATCTCACGAAAAAATAATGCTATTGACTTGAAATAAATTTTATTCGACACATTATGACGTCATACAAATTTGATATGAATTCGGAAAAAAATCAATATATCGTTATTTTTTAAAATCAAAAAAACTAAAAAAAAAATTTTTATAACTCGAATATCCTTAGATGGAAAAGCGATATTAACTTTAGAATAATTTTATTTTACGAAAAATGTTGTTTTTGACTAGGTACTGGTGAAAATTTCAAAAAAATTCAATGGACAGTTTTTTTACAAAATATTAAAAACTACAAAAAATTCTACCAAAAATTGGTATAAATTGTCTTTCGACTCAAATTTCTCAAAAACTGGTAACGATATTGACTTCTTCTTTGTTTTATTTTCTACATAACATAATTGTTAGCAACTGATAAAATTTTGACAAATATTGAATTGGCAGTTTTTTAACAAAAAATCAAAAACTGTTAAAAATTCTAAAGAAAAGTAGTTACAATTGTATTTCAGCTCGAATATCCAGAGAACGAACAACGATTTTGCCTTCTAAAATATTTTATTTTATACAAAGTACAATTTTTTATGAAAGGTCAAATTTTGACAAAATCTAATTGGCAATTTTTGACAAAAAATATAATAAAAAATAAACTAAAAAGTGGTAAAATTGGGTTTTCGACTCGAATATCTTGAGAACGAGCAATGATATTGACTTTGCCATTAGGTATTTAATTTTATACATAATAAAATTTTTTACAGCGAGTATATATTTGACATATACTTAACTGACATTTTAAACAAAAATTTTAACAGAACTAAGAAAATTCCACATTCGTTAAAAAAAACGCGTGAAAGTTTACCTCCTGGGTCACGTGGAAATAACTTATACATCAACAATCTCTATAATATACATACATATGTGCATTTAGTAAATCTCTTTAAATAATTAAAATGCTTTTCAATCTTAAAATAATGATTGTTTGAATTTAACAGCTAAAGTTTGTTTCGCAGAAAATTGATCATTTGAAAAAAAACTAAATATAAAGTTTTCAAGATCACAAATGGGAAGTTATCAGTGTGGGTCGCACCCAGCCTCTTTTTTTATGGGGTTATCAGGAGGTGTACAAAACGTAACCGGACTGAATTGAAGCAGTCCTAAGACAATTGAGGCAATCAGAACTTTTACCCTTCAGGCCACACTGAACAATATTCTGGTCAGGTGCAACATATGAGTGGGTGAGAGTGGAGTTCACTTGCGGTCTATCATATTTAAAAACAATTATTTAAAATAAAACTTAATTTTCGACCCAATAAAAACAAAATTAAATACCATGATGAATAAAAAAATGTAATTTGAATTTCTTATTGTAACAATCCATGTATGTTTTCAATTAAGATATATTTGTTCGGTTTGATATGTATATCTTAATTTTTCTGTTATTTGTTTTCATTCTTTTGACACAATGATTAGCTCAGTAATAAAAGTCAATGCAATTAAAGTTGAATAATAATTATGAATGTTTTAGCTGAATTGAATTGAGGTATTTTTGCCAAAATAATATTTAATGATTGAAAACATATACCTACTGAACACAAAATTGCCTTCTACGAATATACTTCCTCGACCTCGGCAAAACAGTAAAAGTCAGCCAAACGGAAATGTAAAACGAATTATTTCCTCCCCAAGTCAATACAAAATCGATGGCTTTCTATGACTGCCATTACTGACACTGGCATAAAGATTCATTCCACACCCTAAAATATGTTTGCTTTGCAGTTACATTAGAGGCTATATGGATTCATCCCGCCCCAACTACGTACTTCGGTATTTTCAACTTCGCTTAACAGACAACCCTTTTGCTGGGTAGTTGAATCGCTGAGCTGGTGATGGTTCAGTTTGTCTATGCTACTTGTTTGTAGAGTAATGGCAACGAAGGGAAAACAAAGACTTACCAACATAGAGTCCAGTGTCTGTGTTTAGCTGTCTTAGCTTCCCCGGTGACCTATGCACAACGGACTTCCGGCCATCTACCTCTAAGAAGCCTTCTTGAGAATTCCTGTATATATATATATGCATAAATAAAGATTACATAAGAATGCACTTCAAGCACACCGAATTAAACAAACTCTTCCAATTCACCTACCTTATTGCTCGCACCCTATGCCAGAGCCCATCGCTAACTCTAGTTACATTGAACTGGACATTGGCCTCGCCGGATCCTAAATTGTAACGCAGGTGTAGGTAGCTATGAAAAAGAGAACCACATAAACATAATATTGAATACCTTTGGAAGGTAAGGGAAAATGGACATACCCGTTTTCAATACCCAACGATAGGTAATCATCTGTGTCGAGAGCACTCTGTCGACCTGTCCAGAGGATGACCCCATTTCTGGAGTGGGTTTTGATCCGCAGATTCAAATCAATTTTATAGCTGATTATCTTGCTCATGGTTTCGGCGTCATTGTAGTGAAAATAGCTATCGGTGCCGGTGAAACATGCCCCCAGACTTTTTCTAATCATAGGCCCCTGCTCCGATGATGACGATGAGAAGGAGGAATCATAATTTTCCCCTGTTTTTGTGTCTAATGTGTTGACTGTAATGGTTGCCGGCGTCGTCGTTGAGAGGTCATCGACGCTGTTCTTCATTATGCGTTCCATGTCCTGAAACAGTTCTTTTGTATGATAATTTCCTTCATCCACGATGAGAGAATATCCAATGATGATCCCATTGTCAGCTGTTTGGCCTTTAGTTGTCGATGATGGTGATGATGACGAAGGCTCGTGAAGAGGCCTCCTGCTTCCATCAAAGTTATTGTTATGCTTTTTATGGTACTTCCACCTATGAGACGACGGTCTTTTATGCAATCTTTTTCTGGGCTTGCCTGTTGCCGTCACTTGTTCTTCCTGAAGCACATTGAAAGCTGTTTGTTGGAAACTATGCTTATTATGTTCTTCATCATACTGAGACTGACCCTTTTGAAGCGCCACCACATCCAAGTCACTATTGTATCGAGACCTTTGATGTTTTTTGCTGTTTGAGTGTTTGTGGGGTTTCAAATATTGTGAATCGGTTGGGGGCACTTGTGGGAATTCCTTTGCTGGGAGCTTGGAATCTATGGGTTGCTGTTGTTTCTGAAAGTGTGTAACAGACATATCTGGTAGCTGCAAATCGTTTTCAGCCAAGTGGAAGTCCTTCTTTGGAGGTGTTTCAGCTATAGCTTCGGCTTGTGTTGAATGTGGGAAATGGAAATCATGACTGATGGGGGCATCGTCGATATACAGGTCGTCAATAGGTGAATCCTTCGATTCAGCTTCTAAGTAGAACATTTCCGGTGTTATGTGTTCACTCCATTTTGCTTTATAGCCGAGTGATGATGGTTTGCTTGCAGGCACTGCTATTGGTTTGAGGGTCTTCCGGTTCCTTTTGGATTTGGAATTGTGCGACAGATTGTCTAGTGAATTTGCGCTAGAAATTTGTGTTGATTGACGTTGTGGGTAATGACTTTTATTGTGTTTGGAGGAATAGTGCTGCTTGTTTGGCTGATGATGTTGGTTGTTGTGGGGGTGAGGGTGGTGCTGGTGGTGTTGATTATTTCCAATTTGCGAACTATCCAAATGTGTTGGTGTTTTGAGTGCACTACTATCAGGGGTTTGAATGCTGCTGGACGTTGTATTGCATTCTGGATTGAATTGACCACAACGACATTCATAGTTTTCTAACAGTGGGAGACACTCCGAAAGTGGTCCGCATGGTTGGGCATTGCATGCATGAGGGCAATTGTCCACGTTTGTACCTCCAAGTGCTTCACCAACAATGGATATACTTCTGCTATTTATCTTGACCTGTGGAAAGGAAATGTTTTTCACATTGGTGTACAATAAAAATTGAGCTTCCTTCGAAGTATTTGTTTCACAAAAGTTTTAGATGTATTAAAGTCCCTACATTTGTACATAATACAGAAAAAAATCGTTTTTACATAACCTATAGATAACGACATTTTTTTAATGGCTGACTAAATAAGGGCATGCTCAAATAATGGTGATTGTTCTTTGAAGGTTAGATAAAAATACAAATTAGAGTAAGATATACATAAGAACATGTTGAAGCTTTCTTTTATTCGGCTTTTATTATTTCTAAAACGGATGACTAGCTTAGGTTGAATTGGTCACTAGCAGCATTCTGAAAAACTTATACTACATGATTCCGTAAATTCTATTCCTAGTAGTTATGTAAAACCAATGGGTTATGTAAGATTGATCAACATCAAAAATTAATATGGACTTTCTGGGAAATTAAACTATCTACCGATGTTTTTTGCTATTTTACTGCTATAAAACCTTCGATATCTTAAAATCTCGCCGGACATTAAAAAAAAAAGGAAAAAAGGCGACTTTGTTTTATCTTAGAAAATTGGGGAAGATTCACGACCCGCCGTAATTTGATCAAAATGTCGATTGCTTAAATCTCAATTTTGAAAATATCGGCAGTGATCGAGATTTTAATAATCAAAATATTTTAAAAAGTCCCTACACTTTTTTTTTCGATATTTTGATCCATCAATATTTTAACCGGTCGAAATCTTTTTTGTTGAGATTTTGAAAACCGACGTTTTGAAGGCGAAATTTATTAGGCCGAGTAAACTAATAGTTTCTCACTATAAAGCGTAAAACACTAGAGCTGCCTATGTTCACCTCATTACTAACATATTTGCAGTGGGTTGTTTTGCTTCAATGAAAGAAGATTATCTTATCAGATTAAGAAGAAAAAATAAAAATCCGTATTATATCAATTCTCCAATTTATATTTTTCAAAACTTTCATTTTCAATTTATTTATCAATAATATCTATAATCGTAAGAAAATCGTGCTATGTTTTCATTGAAATTTAACTTCGTAAAAATCGCCTAAAGGCCAATCCAAACCGATGAAAAATCGGACAACAACGTATTGTTGTCATTTAGCATTGGTCTGGGCAAGCCCTAAAATTGAGGAACGGATGTCCAAATTTTAAAAGACAATTGACATCTTCTTCAAAAACTGACTACAACATTGGTGTTAAAATGATAAACCACTGTGGGCTTTCTATAATTTGAATAAAGACCAAAAATATCATTTTATTTTTCAAATTAAAACTTCTAATTGATTATAAATATCTTTTCTGAACAAAATGGAAAAGGGCTATCTTAATTAAAGTATGTCAATATTTATGTAGATGAATTAAAAGTTTAAAAGCTTATTTTGCTGAACATTAACAATGCCTAAATTCTTAAAAGACTTGTTGTTTACTTTTATTTGTATATGTTTAATTAAAACAAACCTTCTGAATGCATCCTGCAAAAAATCCTCTATATCGTATAACTGACGGCAAAAGATCAGAATTTGGAACACCACCTAGATAGACAGCGTGCGGTAAGGATAAGTGCCAGAAGCCATTAGATGATATGGTCATAACTTCTGGAAGCTCATCCACCTGTAAAAAAGAAATTATAATAAAACAACAACAAAACATACACTTTTGATGAAAGAACAAACATCAGTAAAATATAAACCGTTATTTACATACCTTAAGCACTGCCAACCTTGCAGTTCTAGACACTTTAATCGTATGCCACTGACCAGTTGTAATGGGGTAGTCACTCCTATGTTGCATGTAAAAATTTAAATATACGAATTAATTAATGCGTGTACTAGGCAAATTAAGAACGTTCTTATATAAGATTACTATACCTATGTAAATATATTTACATATGTATATGTTTATACAAGTATTAGTAACAAAAATGTTAATGTAATTTAATGTACATTTTCCATATTTTTTTTTTTAATATAATTCATTTAAACTAGCAAAGGCTTTGCTTGTCACTAAAATATGGGTCACTGCTCAAACGAAAGTTGAGTATTACATTTTTGGTATGACTTACATTATAGGCTAAAGTCTACAACTTTGTAAATATATACACTAGTACCTACATATACTAGAGAATGTACTGTGAACTTCTATGAAAAACTATAATATACATAATACATATACCTATGATGGTATACCTGACCTGAGCTTATCAAAGATTACAAGAAAAATTATATCGGCACATACGAATGCAAAACCACATAAAGTAGAATTTCTTTACATAAATTATGCAAAAAATATTCATTTCCGCAAAATGTTAGAAAAGAGAGTTGAGAAGTGTTGTTAGTTAGGTATATGAACATTGAACATATATGTATGTGGAAACATACATAATCTAATTGCATAAATGATTCTTAAATTAATTCTATGGCCTTTAAACACTCGCATATTTATACGTCGCAAAATTATCATATAAATGTAAGAAAAGTGATGAAATTGGTTCTGAAGCTAATGAAAAATGATATTATGTATTCGGAAATATGGCGTATGTTCCCATGGTCCCTGGTCTTAAATTCACGTGAAAATGTTATGGCAAATAATTTTGGTGTAAATTCAAACCGCCGCACCACGAGCCCCAAAGTTTTGTTTTGGCTGATAAAACACCGAAGTCGTCAAAGGCACCAAGACGCGGAAGACTCCCAAGATACGGAAAACACCGAAGACGTCAAGCAGGTCCAAAGCAACGAAGACGCACAAGTCACCGGAGACATCCAAGTCATCAAAGATACCCAAAAGGCCGAAGACATCAAAAACGCCCAAGTGGCAAAAATGCCCAAGATACCCAAGTCGCTAAAAACGACGAAGACACAAGCTCAAAATGCGGTATATGCAAAATACCTATACCTAAGAAGCTCAAGCCAACGAAGACATCCATTACCCTAAAGATGTCGAAGACGCCGAAGACGTCAAAGACCTCTGGGGTTTCTTGAAGTTTTAAAACATTAAATTTCGAATTGAAGAATTTAGGAAAACTCAAAGGATTTTTGGGGAAATCCCTATACAATTAATATGGGAAAATAAAACCTGAAAATTTTGGTCTCATTTTTTCAAAATATTTTTTGGAGCCCCAAGCTAACAAATTTTTATGGTATCAAACATTTTGAAGCTACCTTTAAAGTTCATTTATGGGGGCCTCCTACATATAATGTTTTCCCAGTTTTGTTTTCAATTCAAATGTGATTTCAATATGTAGGTACCTACTTTATGAACCAAGTCTGAAATTCTGCATAAAAGATTCCTACAGACCTATAAAAACAAAAACAATATAATTTGTTCTCTTACCTTACTAGAGCTGGACCGCTTCCCAAATCAAATGAAAACTCCACAAAACCCATATCCAAAGACAATCCAATAAAGTCTCCGTGATGTTCATGGCCGGTGTATAAAATAATTCCGTCCGTTTCCAGAGGCTTAATTACAACCTTCAAACAATCAAAATAATATAAAAGAAAAGAAAAAGCAACATTAAGTGTGTGTGCGGAAATGTGAAAAGAACTTCCAAAACAGCTAATTAGCACGAGAAAGAGCAAAATTATACCAACCTGAAGTTCAAGCCAAATAAGAGCACTGTCTCCCAGGGGTGCATAACGCAGGTAAGACGATCCATTAAACGAGGGCACCTGCAAAAAATCGAGAATATTTAATGCACCATGCTTCTCTTACACATTACGGGGTAATTATTGTAGTGATGACTTCAGCATCGTTTCATTTTGTGCACCCTTAACACCCTTCTGCATGTTATTTTTTTTTTTATTTTACAACAACCCTTCACTCGTTCTCTATATGATAATCTTTATAGGATTTAGGTGATAGGCTGACATTCATGCAAAAGGGGTTGTGTGAGGAAAAAAAAAACCCCAACCCAAGTGGATAAGAAAAGTTATCCGTATGGTGTATCTGTATGTATTTTGTATTTACTTGCAAGTCTAGTCTAAGTTCACAGAGATCTCCGACGAAGCCCATTGGACAGAGGCAAATTGCACCTTGATCGGATGGCAAACATTTTCCTTGGTGCTGACATGGGTATTTGTAGCATTTGTCCGTTGTGCAGTCCTCTGAAAATAAAACAAACGAAATAGGAGAGAAAAAAATAAAGGTTAATATTATGTTATGTTGGCTTGGATATGTACTGTGTTATGGGGCGTCTTTCTATATGTTTAATTTTTAATTAGGTTTGCATTAAACAATACGTCATTAGTGTTTGCAAATGCATGAATTTGCCATGTGATAAGCTTCTTTTGGAGAGCGCAGGGTGCATATATGTATGTATGTAGGCATTTGTATTGGGAATTGTGCGATGAAACTTAATGGGTAACCTAAGCTTGGTGTGAAATGCTTTTCAAAGGTTTCTTACCCTCGATGATGGCATAGAGAATATGAATTTCGCCTATTTATAAAAATGAAGCTAATTGTTTCATTTTGTAAGAAGTTAAGAAAACTGAATTACTAAAAAAGTAGATATATGATTTGTATGTACTGAAGGTTCTGAATCTCTTGATGTTCAATTTCTTTGTACCAACTTATTTTTGTAAATATCTTAAATTTTTTTAATGATTTTTGCATGCACGACTAGGTCGCCCGAACTTGCTCCTATGTTAAAGAAAAGGGTCATCCATTTCAAGATGGTAGTGCTGTCATTTGATATCTATCAAACTCAGCTGTCATCTGAACTGCCATAATAATTGTTGATCGTTTGCCATTAACTATAATGGATCGCTTAATAATCGAACAATGCGTTAAAATTATTAAAACTTACTACTAAAATGGTGATTCAAACGTAACCTCTTTCCGCGTTAACGCAAGTGCAAGTGTTGCTAATGATTCGATTGAAGATCATGACTTGAACAAGCCTAACAACGCGACCACTCGTGACTTTATGAATGGTCGCGTACCTTGGTGGTAATTCGATTTGACACCGTTTGATTTTTTTCTGTTGGGCTAAGCAGAAAACCGTTTCTACGCTTATAATCCCCAATTTCTAGACTAAAAGAATCATGTGCTAAGAATCTTCTGCCATTTTGAACGGTATTGGTTTTCACACTTAAAATATTCATCAAAAATGTATCGCTGTGTTTGTTTTATTCAGCTTTAATTTCGAAACCGAAAAATGAATGACCCTTTATATTTGGAATAAACAAAAAATTACAAAAACAAGAATTTATGAAATATATGAAAAAGTATAGAATTCATTATCTGAATTGCTTGAAGTTATAAAAGCCCAAATCGCTGAAAAAATAAATTTAAAAAAAATATTTTTTTATAATATTATTAAATTTTAAGTACATAATATTTATATAAAAAAAACAAATTAGTACAGATGTGTGTAGTAATTAATTATATGCACTTAAAAACATAAACAAATATTAATTCAATTTCAAAATATTGAGTTTTGAAAAACAATATTTGATTTTTTTTTTCAAAAACCAAAAATATGTACATAGGTAGGTACATACATATACATATTTTGAAAATGTTAATTTTTTGAAATGTTAATTTCCCTTCAGGGAATCTTCTTAAAAGTTCAAAATTTGAAAAAAAAAATCCTTGTAGCAGCTTATAGGCTAAAGGTGAGTGACCAACTTTTTTGCGTTTGGTCCGATTTTTTTTCCGAATCCTAAATTTGTCCTATAGTGCCTTTAGTCGCAAGTAAAAATTAAATCCGTGAAATTCTCCGTGAATAATAATTATTATTATCTAGCACTCATAAAGTTCTGAACAAAAAAAAAAGAATACAAACTGCAATTCAAAAAGTTTCAGTATGAAATTTCAAAATTAGAAAAGTTGTGCATTTTAACCTCAGTGTTATTTGCATTTCATAGTCTCATTCTATATTGTTTTCAAAGTCAATTATAGTTAAACTTACGTATATCAAATCCTTTGGATACGTCGCCAAGTGGATGTTCACTAAAGCTATATTCATGTTCGTTAGCAACAAATCGTCGTATACAGCCTACCATTCCTTCATAAACAGGTAGTCGTTTTGCTAAGCCGGTAATGTTGCCTGTACCACCAAGAAAAACGGGTTCCCTAAATGTGATCCTCGAGAACAGGCCCTGAAATGAAAAAAAAAATACAATATTTATAAATTGATGTATTTAATTAGAATTTATCGAATCGAAAAAAAAATATATTTAAGAGTCAGATTCAGCACTACATATTTTCTAGTTTCATTTACTTAAGTTTTTATTTTTTATTTATTTAAAACAAACATATTTTCTCATTTATAATAAGTAAGAATGAGAAATATGATTTCTAATTTATAAAACAATTTAAACAACAAATGTATATATTGGCAAAATTGTATATTTTCAAAAAAGAGACTTTAAAAAAGTGATATAAATTAACCATAATAAGAAGATTTAATACAAATATCATTGGCGAAACGATGAAATTATACATTTTGAGAAAATAACTGTCGACTAAAAGTGTTTTGTTTTTCTTAAAGTGTACGTAGGACTGTTTAAATAAAAGGCACGACTGGATCGAAGGAATTTATTCCTATATGAAACAGTACTTTAAAATAAACAAACAAACTACGAAAATTGAAATATCATAATTTAAATTGCTATAGTACACTACACAAAAAAATTTCCTCTCAAGATTGAAGATGTCGAAAAAATATGAGTTTTTAAAAACAAAAATCAAAATCGTGAGGGTGGAATTTTCAGAAAACTTTTTTTTAATGTAGTATACAAATTTTTTAAAAGTACATATTTGAAAAAAATAATTGATGTGCAAGTTTTTATTATTAATAATATACACTTAAAAACAATATTTTAAAATCGAAATACCAGCACTTTTTTCAAAATTTTCGAAAGTAAAGTTAAGCCCAAATTTTACAAAAAATCAATCCACAGATAAAAGTACAGAACTAACGTTCTCTATCATGTACATATGTTAGTACATGTTAGGTTTGATTAATATCTCAAATTACGAATCCCAAAAATGTCTTTTAATCTATAGGCAAGCAAGCAAAAAAACGAAATCTGAGCTGAACGACAACATCTTGGAAAAAAACTATGGATAACAATCTTGTTTTTTATAAAATGAGCTTCAACAAAAAGTCCACGTTAGGTATTCAATAATTCCACATTCACCAATGGCTTTGTGCTGACAGCCAAGTAAGCAATTACTTTATTTATACTAATTGGATTATCATTAATTTGATTTAAAGTGCATGCTTATTGTTGCCATGTTGTTGGTAGAAAAATATCTTGTCCTCAAAATTCAAAAGAATTCAAAAGTTAACAACACTGTAAGGATACATCTACCATCCAAGTAACGTTAACATCACCAACCATTATACAAAAACGTATGTGTATCATTTGTATACAATATAAATATGTACCTATCTACAAAATACATTACCTATACATATGTGTATATAATTGAATAGAAAAAGTTCATTTTAACATTGTTTCAAAGTAGATCCTTAAGTAGATGTTATTGGTACGGGGGAAAAATATAATGTAGTAAAGTACGAAAATTGACTATATCAGTTCTTATAAAAAAAAAATATTCCCCAACAATATTTCTCTTTTTCTTAGACTCAATTTTCAAGACTAAATTTTTGAAAATTATCAAAGCACAAAATATATTGTGACATGAAAACAACCTTAAGTGATGTTCTTCTCTGACCGGAAAATATTATAAAGTGATAGATATGATGGCTGTCTATAGCTCCCTATTATTTTGTCGAGGTTATTTTGAGTGCTAAAAACGAATCAATCATTCAGCAATATGCCCCTTTTGTGTTTATTAACAATTTTCGAATAAAATGTGATGACAATTTGGAAGTTTGAAGAATTGGCTACATTACTGAAATAATAAATATTGTTGATATGTAAAGGATGAAAAGGATAAATACGAAATCTTACGTATAGCTACTACATAAAAATTCTCTACAGTGGAAATAAAACCCTGAAGCAAAACAATGTCCCAAAAATTAGTTTTGTTTTATAGTAAAAAAAAAATCCCCCCGAAGTTAGTGAAAAAATATTAAATCATTCAAATATGACCCCAATAATTTATACAAATATCAACTACAATAAAAATTGGGTTGCCAGTCGTTCTAAAGGAAATGCTTTGCAAATGTAACTTCAGGCAAATTGGTATAAAAACCCCAAGAACTGAAAGCAGTGTTGTAAAATATCATTCCATAGGCATACATATGAACTCAATTTTAAACAGTGCAAATGAAGGGTTTAAAAAATGTTACAGCGAAAAATAACATATGCAAATATTTTAATTTACCTACAATTTAATCGTAAATAATCGACAAACGTTTATTGCACCTTAATGAACGCAAAAATTTTAAAACAAAGAAGAAAAACGAAAAACCTTTTTTATATTCGAAGCTTTAATTCTTTTTAAGAGATTTAAATTTAGATTCTTTTAAAGAGATTTAAAGTAAAGAGTGCATTGGCAACAGCTTTTATATTTTATTTTTTATATCTCATGCCAGGATTTTTTTTTGCAAAACATCAATTTAGTTCCCTTTTTTCTTTCTATTGAACATTTGTTCATATTGGTTTCACTTTTAGAGTTAAAACGCTTAGAAGTATCCGTTCTTTCAAAATATTAACCATTAGGCAGACATAACATAAAGAAAACTTCAAGATACTTAAAATTAAACTTAAATTAAACTAGGAAGAAAATTAAATTTAAATCGAAATTGTATTTACACATTTCTTATCAAATACGAGTAAGTCGTTCTCTAGATATACATTTTTTTTTCAAAAGGCCGCCAACGCACAACACTTACAGTGTTTTCTTTTTATTTCAAACTAAGAAATGAAACATATAACAATTCTGTGTGGTTCTATATAATTATGACATAGAAATTTGCTAATTTTATTTATCAACTATGATCGGTTTCAGAAATAATTAACTAACTGAACAAAGCTTAAATTTGCTGGATTTTTGTTTCTATAAAAGCTGGGACAGTTACAAATGCTTTTAAAAGTAAAAGCCTAAACGAAATTTTTATTCTTAGTACTAACTTTTCTGAAATCCCCTAAATTTAGATCTATGTAGGTACCTTAAAATAACAATTAATTCGATGTTTTTTTTCAGATCATTATAGTTAGCTGTGAGCATAAGAGCAAATAATTTATTAAGCTATTTCTATTACTGTATTATTTTCTAATTTTTATGTTTTAGCCCCGGGTAACACTCGGGCAGTCTGCCCCCCCTCCTCTTGCAACGCCATTGCATGAGGAGAATATTTAATCTGAGGGCGGGCGGTTCAAAAATGTTTCCTTTTGGTTGTTCGCGCAAAAGTAAATCAAATGAATTACTTGAGTTAAAATGCCAACTTATCAAATGGTTCGTTTTTGGTAACTCTATATGGAGTTCTCCGATTCTTTGGAATTTATGAACTGCGTCCTAAAAAATTATAAAATTTTCAAATGAGGTAATGAAAAATTCGAAGGAAAAGAAGGATTTAGTGAAATATAATGCGAATACTACTTAATAGTAAGTATAAATAAATATAAATAACTGATCTAGTCAAAAATAAATATTGATTGTCCTTCTTTTTTGTCCGTCATTATATTTTTAGATTCTTTTTCATACAAAATATCAATAACACATCAATAATACAATTCTTGCTAAACCGTGTCTATCAGAACAAAAGTTAACTACAGGTAATTATTTGAAATTAAGCTTAGAACTAGTTGTTGTTACATTCAATATTTAAATTGGTTGGCTTTGCTGCCAAAACCAAAAAAAAACTACATTTGTTTGGCAATTCCGAAAAACTAATATACTGATAGGTATCTACTCTTCAATACTTATTCTTGTCAATACCTCGCAAAAGAAAGTATGTGAGAAAAATTTGCATTTACTAAGAGTGAATGACTTATGACTGAAATGAACATTTTTTGGTAACTGAAAGTATTTTTTCTAAGTTTACTATTTTTAAGATTTTATTAAGTGTTTCCAGTTTTTATAAAACTACTCTTTTACATTGAGAAGGTATACCTAGTTAATATGTATATGAATGGCAGAAATCATAACTGTGGAAAATGCTTTTCATTCTCAATACAAAAATTAACAGGATAGGTATCTTTTTGAACACCCAAGTTCTTTCCCCCTTTGTAATATAAATTGAATACAGATACATACAAAGACCCAAAACATTTTTTTAATAATTAAATTATCAAGCTTGAACTTTGCTTTTGCTTGTGATGACTCGATTTGGTAACTATGCAACACCACAGTTAATCAAATGGAATAAACACGACACACAATAGTTAGTTTATCTACTCATTAACCCTCAAGCACCCCAAAGGTGTCCCATTAATAATTCAGATAGTAAGTACTTATAGTAGCAGTAAATACATCACCCAACAAAGGCTTAAGTATAAAGTATTGATTTTTATTACCTTTAATGTTTTGGCAACTTGATACGTGTGGCGTTGCTATTAGCAGCATGTTTTATATTCACAAAGTTTGTTTTAATTATAATTATACGTTGTATGGTAAAGTTATACTTAGGTATTTATATACACACACTCCTACGTTAAGAAAGAAAATCTAAACTAAAAATGTTCAATAAAGTTCTCTTTATTCAAAAACACTTCAGTCTTTGCCAATGTGTTTTTGTTTGTTTAATCCTATTACTTTATTTAAATTTAATTTAAATTACCTTTGATCGTCCTTGTACCCGTGAGCCGTGATTTAATAATAGCCAAGCATCCCATCGGTGTCTGTATATTGTGACTGAGTTCCACTGATTAAGTTGAACCATTTCTTCTGAACGAACACTGCCAACACCAGATCCACAATCAAACCTTAAATTAAGAAATGAAATGATAAAAAAGCATTCAGCTTTGTTTTAATAATATTTTGGTTTGGTTATAATATTGAATCAATAAATTTTCTTCAATTTAAAAATTGATATTAAAGTTTAAGTATTTAGTATTCTGTTAATAAAAATTAAAACAATATTATTAATATTAAATATAGGTATTAACCCATTTTCAAAATATTGAGTTGAGAGCTCTTTGATAAAAAATTTTTCATCGCAGTTCGTCAAACAGTTTATGAGAAACTTCCAAAACCAAAAATTCAATTCAATGGCAGGTCCCGGTAATAACATTTTTTGAGAAATATTTGTTGACTTGATCATTTTAGTTGTTTTGTTCTTGTTCTTTTCCATTCCAAGGGAAATTTTCCCGAATAAAAGGATACATAAAACAGCTTACGCAAGGGTTTCGCCAATGTGGAATAACACATCTTCTAGGCAATTGGTGATATACAAATTGGGCCAACGGATTTATGAATATGGAGATCTTTCTCATAGGAGCAAGCTCGTGCGATCTAATTGCGAATTTTTCCTAATTAAATCGTTTTTTATACAATTTTTATTTCTATTTAAATTTAATCTGCTCTAACATACGTATGTAGCAGAAAACACATACCACATAATGTACTTAGGATCTAGTCGTGAATTTTATCTTATTTCAAATGTAGGCATCTATCGAATCCATAAGCCTAAAGAAAACAAATTTCTGAAACCCTCTTTTTCGGGATTCTTTATGACACACATTATGTTAGATTAAAAAAACCTTGAATTCCATTTCTATACGAATTCATAACTTGCATTAATTTCTAGGACACATATACAAATCTACCAACATACATAAATATGTACATGTAAATCGCATGTAACACGTATTTGTATAAACTCTTATTATTTCGTAAATATCTTTTAATGCTCATTTTCTTGGGGAATATGTTTTCAACGAGAGTTCAAAATTACAAAACAAAAAAAAATTCAACAGGTGCTGAGTTCGGTTTTCTGTGAAGTGCTGCTTTAGCACTTTATCAAGCAATACCAACTTACATATGTACAATTATTGTACATATGTATATGTATAGAAACTCATGACTTATTCTGTCTGTCCCTCTCCAGGAACCATGATTTGGTGAATTTTCCACATGTAGGAGTAGGTACACTTTTATTCTTCCTCTACTTTTATGCATTGTGTGCGTATGTTGAAAAGTTGAAATATAGTTGGAGGCATATCAAAGCTACCCTAGCAATATGATTATGCAACGACTTTATTGAACCAAGAGATTGGGGTTGGTGTATGGTGTTTGCCATACTATACTCTCGTAAATTTCTGTGCCACTCTGTGTTTCGTTTATTCGAATATTGCCCTGGGATATGGCATGAGAATGAGAGTCTTTTTTTTATTTTGTTGCTTTTTCCTAGCATGAGGAAATGAAAATAAAAAAAATCAATAAATACTCGTTCTGCGAACTCTGCGACTTTATGAGGCCGAATTTGTAGAATGTGGAATAACGTCGGATTTAATGGTGTCTTTTGACATTAAAATCGAATAAGAATTATTATGGAGTTTAGATTTTTTCTTTTTAATCTACTTACCAGAATTCAATGAAGCCCTGATGTATGAGTAACGCCATAAAATCTCCAGTTAAGTCATCTCTCTCGCCAGTTAAAAGGATAATGCCTTCAACAGATTCCGGTCGAAACTCAACTCTTATCTGGATTGTTTTTTCAGCAAAATAAAAATACAAAAAAAAAATCAATACAAATTCTTTCACACCTTTTCATATAGGGACATAGGTACGAGTATATCTAAGCAGCTGGAAAATGTACTTATATATATGGGCGGACATGGACACACTTACCTGTACATGTTTGTATGCTCCACGTAAGGCTGGAAAGGCCAACCAGGACTTTTTTGAAAATCTAGGAATGCGAACCTTGGTATCTGTGGATATAGAGATAAGTAAATAGTATAATAAATTGTGTATGTAATCCAATTAGGGGGGCAATGTGATGGACGTTAAGAAGGGTCCCATGTGGTACTTGTGCCGAGAGGGTGTTATGCAATTAAATTAAGTATTCAATCTGGTAAACTTTATTCATATTTCAAATTTGTTTGGGGCAGCAAAAAAAAAATATAGCTATCGGCAATTTTGTTAATCTTAAGCGTTTGTGATTCATGTACAGAAAAACATAGTGTTCAAGGATTTTTATCTTTGGAGCTTGATTGAGTTTATTGCACTCTTAATAGTTTTAATTTCTGAATATGTTATATAATTTAGGGGAAAATTATATAAGGTAAGCATGCCATTTTTGTAAAACTGATATTTAAGTCAAAGAAAATTGTAATGTGGTACTTTCCCATAGTATGTGGTTAAATTGCTTTTTTGAAAGAGGAAAAATAATGGACTATGGTAGTAAGGAATTTGGTTAGACATGAATTGATTAGAACGCCACAAAGTGTATCATTAACTTAAAAGAAAAGTATTTATTTGATGCACATCAATGATGTCAAAAGGACAGTCATATATTCGAAAAATATACTAAAACAAATAGCGATTTAGGGATAAATCATATCACTTTTTATTTTTTTTTTGTGATGAATTTACATAAAAATGTCCTTTCCATGACCTGATGGTTGGCATTTTTACTTGCGACTATAGGTACTATAGGTCAAGATTTGGAGTCGTGCAAAAAATCGAACTCGGAATATTAATCAGGCCTAACATTACGATGAGTGGGTCCAGCAATTCTGTTTGTCTGTCCGTGTGTACCTCGACCTGTGTACCTAGCCTAAACTACTGAAGCGGTTTTCTGCAAACTTTTGACATAAGGTTTTGAGGAGATTGCCAAGAGGATAAATCGAAAATTTTTTTAGCTCCAAAAATAACATCACCTGTTATAGTACCGTTTAGACAAAACATTTTTATCTCGAAAACGGCTCTAACGATTTTGATGAAATTTTTTAAAAATAATAATCTTAATAATTTAGTCAAAAAACATTTTTGAAAAAACCGTTATTAACGGTACTTGCCATAGAACCGGATTTTTGGTTAACGGTTTTCTCGTAAACTATTGGATGGATTTCGATGAAAATTTTTCTAAAGGAGGTCCAAAATAATCTTCAAAAATCTAATTTTTTTGAAAACTCAATATTTTGAAAACTAATAAATATTTTTTTTTTTAATTTGGTTTTATTTGGTGTTATCAAACTAAATATGTGCATGCCAAAATTATTATTTTTTGAAACAGCTCTAACGATTTTTGAATTTTTTTTTCAAATACTTGTTTGTATTTTTTTGATGCATAAGATGGCATCTTAAGTTTTAAGATTAAACTTTTTGTTTGGCTTATTGTATCAATTCAAATAACGAATTTCAGGGTTTTTTCATATTTTTACTTGTGACTATAATCGGTAGTAGGTAGTCGGGTAATATTGTATTTTTTGACATAACATTTCCTCGGCCTTCTTAGAAAAACTTATATCATTTATGTATATACATATACATATCTAATATTAAGAGATTTTGAATACTTAATACCATTTCTTACACAACAATTAAACAAACTTTCTGCTCCATTATTTATTGTGGTGAAATAATGAAGCCAAAGCAGTGATATCTAGGAAAAAATGCAGATACAAAAAAGAAATGTACCAGAGGTGAAAAACCCCAGCAAAGGGAAACCGATTGGTCTAGACGAGATAGCCTCTGAGTTCAGAAAAAAGATCGAAGACATGAGGTCAAATGGCTCATGATTCTCATCTCTAAAAATATCTTTTATGACCAAATGCCTTATCAGCGCCAGCGGAGGTGGATACATGAACTTGCAACACTGTTTAATGAAGCTGATATCACACAGCATTAAGATCCTATAGCTGGTATTGGATTATACGAAATTTTTAACGAGTGGCTTCAGGCTTTTTTTTTGGGTAAATCAACCACAAATGTAATCCAGAGTATAAAAATCAGAATGGAAAAATTATTGGGATTCCTCGAGAAATTTGTATATTGTATTTGTTGAATTTAAAAAAGTATTCAACAGACAACCACAAGAATACGAGATCTCAAGATCTGAAGTTAAGCAACGAGGAGTTACAGAAATCTACTTTCGTATGATTATGCACAGGTAAAAGCAAGTTGAAACAAAGCTTATTTGTCTGTCCTCCAAGAATCACCGAAGTGTTCCCAACTGGAGTAGCCATTTGCTATTTATTTCAGCCTTTGAATTGACTTGATCATATTCTGGATGTAAATAGAAATACCGAATACCCATGCTGCCCACTTTCTGGTCCACACAGACTTACTTCAGACAATGTACATTGCATATGAAATCTATAGTACTCTCATCAGCACGTTTCACAGAGCTTTGTTGTGTGGTCGTTTGAGGGCGCACTTGTTTATAAACAGAAACAGGAACCAAAAAATTAGTTAGGTGTGTGATCGCTTGGGGCCGAGACGTGTGGAACGTTTTCATGAGAGTACTATGCATATTTATATACAATGGACATGTATTAGAATTAGTGGCAGCAGGAATGACACAGCGGGGTCGAATAATAAGCATGTAAATTCGAGCAAGCCTTCGCATCAAAAATACTATCTTTGAAAAATAGCTAGTATCTACTGTCATGTTAAAATAAGATGCCCTGGATCTCTAGTTCAAAAGGCAATAGCACACGACACGACGACGTCCCAACACTATTACGAAAGAAAGACAGTCGCTAAAGGTCCTGGTTCACAATAATGGAACGACACCTGCATTTAGTTAGTCTGAGATCCAAAACCGCGAGGCTTGTTCACGTTTCCTGATGTCAACACCGCAGCGAACTACACAAGTGGAGTTTCAGGGTGAAGAAATGGAGTGTTAGAATTGTGTTCAAAGTCTCCCAGTCGATACTTTGCCGTTAAAAATAGTTTTAATATCAATAGTAACATCAAAGATATCAGTACCTATATAGAAAAATTCTCTTCCTTGATAGAAACCTGTTTTACGAGCCACAATCTCTGTCCAAATAAGGTTGGTAAATTGATGCTGTACCATGTTTTCAATCTATTTAAAATATTTAAAGTACTATTATACCTACAATCCTACGTACATAAAATGCATTTTAATTAGTAAAGAAGCAATATGGTATATGGCGGTAACATTTTGCAACATATTTCATCCCACAATCAAGTACAAATGAATGTGGTATAGACAAAAAAAAATAATTGGAATCATATCACACAGAAAGGAACATGTAAATATCCTTGTACAGACTATATTTGTGTAATTTCCATAAGTATCGACAAAATATTTTTATAAAACAGTGCATATAATTGTATAAGGACGCGAGTGGGAAGGATAAATGTATTAATGTATCGAACTATTGATGTCCTTTTTTGTATATCGTAAATCAATGTGTCGTATACAGCAATTTGTCAGTGTCTTTTAACTCACGTCCTTCTCTTGACAGAAGACTGGTTGGCCAACGCCTGAGTTTCATTACAGTGCGATATTATTTTCACATTCCACACCAACGGCATATCTCTTGCAGTGCATCGTAATTGAGTCAAGTGTTGTATTACACCATTATATATCGTCACAAAACATCAGGAAACACAGAGCAGAGCAGTGCTGAGGGGGTTGCGAAGGAAACTGCATTCTGCATGCAACCTTTTGCGTATTAATCACTGCTTGTCATGAAACTTTAAAAGAAAAACACAAAACAAGCTGAATAAAAGGGTCAATTTGTATTTTTAGTGGGTACGTTCGAACGACGATATTTGGGTATGTATATACATATGTATGTGTGAGTTGGAAAAGGAGATAAATAAATATTGTGCTTGGTAAATTTAAACTCTTTGTCGGTTTTAAATGATTGTGGATCCTGTCAGCTCAATCAGCACGAAATTTTATAGAAACAACATGCCTTAAGGAATTGATTGTTAATTCTGTTTTAAGAGTTAGTATATGGAAACCCGGAAGATAAATTAATGGACTCATGGAAACCCGTCTGTGGAAACCAAAGTTCCGTGCAGAAAAGTTAGCCAAAAAAGAACGAATTTTTATTTATAATCAAGTGACGAAGAGTGAGAAAAACATGTCTCCTTGAATTATAATATATGTACATACCTACATACAGGGTGTCCCGTATAGGATAGTCCAAACTGAATATGGTGATAGGCCAGTTCATGACCATTCAGAATTTGGTAACTTGTTCATCCCAAATCGTAACGGTTTTCGAGTAACGGCTGTTTTTTTGAAATTTGCCCAAACCCCTACTTTGGACCACTGTTTTGCTCACCCCGTCCATAATTGATTTTTTATTTTTTTTATTTTTTCACCAAAATATTGACCAGAAATAAAACTTTTTTTGTGCATTCAAAAAATTTTGATTTTAGTCCACCATTTTTATAAAATTACTAGATAAATTCATAGTTAGATCAAAATTAATTTTTTACTTAAAAATTTGAAAGAGCGCCCTGAAAAAAACCGTATGACACAATACTGACCCTTACTTTAAAAAAATTGCCTTGCTTTTCAAATTTCTAAAAAGGTATAAATCTTACCAATACGAATTCCCAATCAAAAGTTATTACAGTTTAAACTCGATAAGTCGTGGTTTTAATAAAAATTAAAATAAATTCTTTTTTTGTTTTTGTAATGTTGTTTGTTTCATGTTTTTTTGTGTTTTTTTCTTGTTTTTTTTTTTAATTTGTTTTCGTTTACATTTTTAATTTTTTATCCAGTTTATTTATAAAAATTGTTCAAAATGTGCCCCACCTGCACGTATAAAAGCTCGACAGCGTTTAAAAAACTGTCTTTTTAAATTCCTTGTGCTTATGGAGTTGCTTATTTCTGCAGCAGAAACCTGAATACGTTGCTGGAGTTCACTTATGTTTGAAATAGGCTTAGCATAGACTTTTTCCTTGAGACAGCCCCAATAAAAAAAGTCCAACGGATTAAGGTCTGGTGACCGAGGTGGTCATAAAACTGGTCCACCACGCATCGTTCATGGTAAGAGATGTCCAAAAAACGTCTCACATTTCTATTGTAATGAGCTGGGCAACCGTCGGCGTCGTGTTGATACCACATAGACTGTATTATGGCAAGTGGCACGTCTTCCAACAAAAAAAATAGCCTATTTTGCAGAAAATCTAAATAAATTTCACTATTTAGTGTATGCGGCAGTTCAATGGGTCCTATTATGTGGCCATCCAAAATCCCAGTCCACAAATTAATTTTGAACTGGTATTGGGAATTTTGTTCTCGCACCAAATGCGGATTTTCCAATTGCCAACTATGGAGGTTACGCAAGTTGACAAATCCATCTTTTTTGCAAGATGATTCGTCGGTCCACAATATTTTGTTGAAAAAATCTGGATCCTCATGGTTTTTTTTGAGCACCGTCCGAAAAAATTCAACCCTTTGTGTATAGTCCCTTGGAAGAAGAGTTTGAATACGTTGCAAATGAAAGGAATGCAGCTTGTTCCTTTTCAGCAGTCTTTGGATGTTTGTTTTTGAGATCCCTGTTGTCCTTTCGATAGCTCTAATAGAAGTAGAAGGTTCAGTCTGCACAGCACGCAAAACTGCCTCATCATGGTGGCGTTGACTTCTTCCTTGTCCTAGACTTCTCCCTGGTGCCCTGCCCTCCAAATAAGCCAAGTGAACCCGTATGAAAAGGCGATGGTCGGGATGTGAAGCATTTGGGTACCTTTCAGCATATGTCCTGGCTGCTAATCTAGCGTTTCCTCCACATTCTCCATAAATGTAAAACATTTTTTTTTTTTCAATTAAAAGCGTTTTAAAAAAACCAAAAAAGAAAAAATAACTTTCTCACTTTGAATGACTAATAAACGCCATTACTTTTGAACGTTTTTAAATTTTTACCAGCCATACCATTACAGGTAAAAATAAATAAAACATTAGTACAAGGATTGACCAAGCGTGGCGTCTTAAACTTAAAGACCGCCATTGTTAGTAGAATTAACTTGCTTTGAAAATGAAATTAACTATTAAAATTGATATACGATTTCGCTAATATTACAATGAAAAAAGAAAATTTGGGTTAAAGTACCGACAGTGAAAAAAATTAAAAAACAACAATAAAAAACAACACGTAAAAAACTAAAAACACAAAAAAAACATGAAACAAACAACATTACAAAAACAAAAAAAGAATTTATTTTAATTTTTATTAAAACCACGACTTATCGAGTTTAAACTGTAATAACTTTTGATTGGGAATTCGTATTGGTAAGATTTATACCTTTTTAGAAATTTGAAAAGCAAGGCAATTTTTTTAAAGTAAGGGTCAGTATTGTGTCATACGGTTTTTTTCAGGGCGCTCTTTCAAATTTTTAAGTAAAAAATTAATTTTGATCTAACTATGAATTTATCTAGTAATTTTATAAAAATGGTGGACTAAAATCAAAATTTTTTGAATGCACAAAAAAAGTTTTATTTCTGGTCAATATTTTGGTGAAAAAATAAAAAAAATAAAAAATCAATTATGGACGGGGTGAGCAAAACAGTGGTCCAAAGTAGGGGTTTGGGCAAATTTCAAAAAAATAGCTGTTACTCGAAAACCGTTACGATTTGGGATGAACAAGTTACCAAATTCTGAATGGTCATGAACTGGCCTATCACCATATTCAGTTTGGACTATCCTATACGGGACACCCTGTATATATATAATTAATTTTCGTGCCACTTTTTTTTGGAACCAATTTTCTTTTTTTTTACTTTTATGAACCTTAGTGAAATAAGGCCACGTTAATTTATTGATTTTGCATGGCGCAAAATCACGGTCTTATTTAAACGAAATAAGACCGCACGGCCTAAGACCGCTACAATGTCTTGTACTTTTCTTACCTCGGCTCCACAAAGTATACAGATTCCTAGCATTACACCCAAAACAATCCTATCAATAATCAATTTTCGCCGGGAAAAATCATTATACATATTGAATCGTTGCCTAATTTCATTTTTAAAAATGAAATGAGATCATGTGTTTAATTTAATTTTTCTATCACAGCCTTATTTCACGCTGCCTTTATTCTTGCTGTTTTTTTTTTCTTTTTTGAACCGAAAAAATTCCGCTGACAAAAAAATTGTTTGACGAATTTTCGCCAATTTTTTCTTACATTTTTCTTAACCAATGTTTTTTTTGACAATTTTTTTTTTTTTGAGAAAATTCAACCATTTTTTGTTTTATTTGGATATAAGTTGGATATAAGCTATAACCAATTGTTGGTATTCAAATCGGTACCATTGATTTATTCAATAAATAATGAAAAAAGGTCTAAGTCCTAAACCTGTCAAATTGTTACCCAGTATTAGGTAGGTCTAGGTAGTAGCCAGACCTTAAAAGTCGACATTTGCCTTGGTACTCCAATCAAAACAATTTAATGCCCAATTTTTCATATTTTCGTGATTGTTGTTTCTTATAAGTTATGAGTGCGCGTTGTGTTTTAAATTTATTTATTTGTATTTTTTCTTTTGTATGAATTATTTGGTTTTTTATGTGCTATTGAAATTGCGTGGTGGAAATGTTTTGTATTGAACATCATTTGAAAAACGCATTTTAATCGTATCTCGAGAACGACTCTGGTTACCTTTATTTTTTATTTTCAAAAATTTCTCTCAATATTTCAGTTTCTTACGAAAAAGTTAACCTTTAACCTTTTTCGCTGAATATAAATCAAAAGTGGTTAATGCAAAAACAAATTCGAATTTGATGAGAACGTGTTTATTTTTGAAGCCCATGACTAAAAATAAAAAGGCTAATAACCTGCATATCCCCCTGAATCATGGCTTACAAAATACAAACTGTTATACTAACGGGCAGTCTGATTGATAAAATTGCAGATAAGATTTGTTTTTTTTTCTCTCAATGATAAAACTCAGTGGTTAACCGTAGCCTAAAAAAATTAAGGTTACTCTCAGACCTTGGCCGATTGAGTGAGCATTTATGAAAAGCTTATCAAATGTCAACTATTAGAGAACTCATCAAATGGTTGAGATTTATTTCTGATCTCAGCTTTAAGAGTAAAAGTACTTTCAAGTTTATTTAACTTACGGATAACATTGTAAAAATCTACTGGTAATACAGTCGATTCGGTTGGCCGGTTTGAAGATAAAACTAAGTAACTGACAAAAAGCGCTTTTGAAAAAATAGCAAAACGTATTAAAGAAACATATTTTAAAACGCTGACACAGAATGACCTTAAACAGGTATCATCTAAAACGCACATCAAATATCTTCTTAATACCTCTTTTGAGATTCAAAAAGCATTTTAAACTTATTGTTCGTTATTCCACGTTGTAGAAGAAACAATAATTTTACAGAACTGAATTATATTCAACACGTTTTTAAACCAAATAAAAGAACTTAAACCAAACCCATCAAAATACTAATATTGAAATGACAGATTAGTGCCCAAAAATGATTTAGACCAGTTTTAGAAGTATTAAGTTACAGTACAGTGCCGAGATTTATCTAATTCAATTAAGTGAGATGAGTCACTTATCATTGAAAACTAATTTAGCTTATAAAAGTGAGTGAATGATTTTCTGTTTTTTTGTTAACGTTTTCGATGCTTTCATTTATTTTCTCTGCCTCACTCATGTCTTTCAAGTGTTCGAACATACATTTGGACTTATGTATGTACTTTACCTAAATATTGCAACTTTTTCTTATACAAGACCACATGTTAACACCTTAACATAAATAATAAGTTTATTTCTTACCATCTAGACAACCGTTGCCACTTTTACCAAAAGTGCACAGGCATCTGGGAATTCCTTCATCATTTATATCACAAATTCCTTCCAAACCGCAGTCCAAAGGGCATGCATCTCTGCAAAATAAAAATATTAAAATATTATAGAAATTCGAGCTTTTTATTTATAAATAGTTAAACTAATTAAAAATTTTAATTCAATTCCATTTTTTATCTTAGATTTTACCTGAACGGAAACCTATATTTTACTTTTACTTCTATTTGAAATTACCATTCTTGTGTTGTATTTATAATTTTTACTTTATTTTGTTGAAATTAATGCCGTGTTAACAAGACTGGCAAATTGCCATTGAACTGTCAAAATTTGACAGGTAAATGGAAAACAGAAAGAATATTTTCATTTTTTGGTCATTTATCTCTCGAAATTTGCCAATATTATGGCATGTTGCCAGTCGTGTAAATCGGGCAGTTACATACATGCATATGACAGAGTATGGTCGCTACGAAATATTATAATAAGATATTACTAAGAGACAAGAAAATTTTCATTCCCTTCTCGCGCTATCGATAAAAGATCGAGACGAGATGAGACTAGTTCCACAGCATCCAAAAGAAAACCGAGATGAAGGTTTTTTTTGAACGAAATTTACTCAAGTCTCGGTGATTGTCTTGTTGCAAGATATTAAAAAACGCTGTGCATTTTTTAACGTAAATACTATAGGAAGCAGTGCCAGCTCATATTACACACCATGAAGATTGTTGAGAACGTTTGATTGATTGTGGGCATGTAATAGCAAAACTAAAACAAAGGTAAGATGTCCCGTAGTAAGATGACCTAAGAGTTCCCAATTACAGTAGGTGTGCACCAAGGAAGTGCTTTGAGCCTTTTGCTCTTTATTGCTCCTTGACTTTTCGCTTGAGGCCTTACCCTCAAATTGAATCATCTTCATCATAGGCGCAGACCCTGTGTCCTTGCAAAGAAGAAGCTTTGCATGACAGCAGGAGTGACAAAAATCCGATGAAGCCTTCACGTCAAAAATTCCATCTTGCACAAAAAAACATTATCGCAAAAGAAAGTTATACGCAAAAGCTCCTGCATGAATCAAATGCAAAGGCACCTGTAGTTAGTTGGCCTGTCGACCCGGTTGAAGTCCCACTCGCGATCACAATCGCTGATAAATGAAGAAGTAGGTATTAAAAATTTAAATGTAATTTCTATTTTTTGTAGACCACTAAGACCAGCGAAAACGGGAACTAGAACCTTGCACTAATTTTTTAAAACTGAAAAAATTAGTGCGTTTTTCAAAGCTCTTATCAGTTTATTAAAACAAAACTAAGCAAGCGTTAAGCGACGCGATCTAGAAAAGAAATGATGTTTTCATACAAATTAAGGATAGCATGTATAAAAATAACATCGCTGGTGACCCATTGCTATCCGGGCTTAGAGCAGCTCCAATGAGCTCTGTTGCACTTGTATTTAACACTCAAAGTGTTGAGCCCAAATAATTTTTGAAAATAGACTTAAATAATTGTTGCAGAAACTGATAAATATAAAATTTCCTTCTGTCCCTATATGCCATTTTCTTTTCATAATATATAATATAGACAACATAACAATAATGCAGTTTTATATCTATCGGGACAAAAGTCAACTCCGGATAATTATCTGGGTATAGCCAAGTCAACATGACATAGTTCTTTTGTATTTCACATGTAAATTACTTGGCTTTGATGTCGTTTCTTATACACAATTTTATTGGAACTTGCAAAAAAAAAAACACATCTACATAATTACGAATAAAATTATGAATCTACTCAAAAAATGTTTGTTTTTTTTTTACAAAATGCATAAATAATTATTTAATAAGCATAAAATCATGGCGGACAAAATTTTTTTACGTATATATAATATACTTACATTGCTGTTCTTGATATATTCCTTGCATTTGGTTTAATCTGCTTCAATAAATTGAAGGATGATTCAATGTGCACTTTCTTGGGCGATGATGCTTGACTAACAACTGTCCCATTTGTTTCCCGCATCCCCTGTTGTTCTTCTGCCCTTGCAAGGCTATCCACTTTCTTGGGCTCTGGAGTAAGTGTTGATGGCAGGACGGTTGTTGCTTGCATTTGATTGTACTCATTTTGATATGTGTTTGTATCGACTGGCCGCAAGTTCAACTTATTATTATTGACATCGTCATAGACAGACATATCCAGTTTCGAGTAGTAGTCGTCCTCCAACATATTGCTGCTGGCAATAGATGTGTCAAGTGTTTCCGCCAGCGCAGGAGCAGAACCACTCTCCTTCGATGCAACTGATGACGATGATAGTGATTTCGTTAGTTTGTTGTTTAATCGATGGAGCTCCGAATGCTGCAGCTGATTTTGTTGCTGTTGCAGCCATTGGATGCGTTGATTTAATTCGTTTGTATCTGAATCGGTGTACATGTCCAAGGAGTTTGTAAGGTTTTTCGAATTTGAATTAACATTTTTGAATTCAGGTACAGGGTTTAAGTCTAATTGATCGTCGTTGAAACTAATGCTATCTGAAGATATGTAGTAATCTTTCGAATTGCTATCGATATATGAATTCGATTTGCGATGACTTGTCGAGAGGTTTTCCGTGCCTGAGATGAAATCATCGTATTCATCGGTTTCATCCTCACCCGAGGTAAATATTTGATTGCTCCCATTGACACCATTCGCCAGTTTGGCACTAAAAGAGGCACCTTTTTGGTAAAGTACGTCCTCTTCGGATTTTGAGGGACTATCCGGTGGGAGCGTTGAATTGATAACTAAAAATAAAAATTTTAAAATTGGTCATTTAATATGAAATGAAAATTAACCACTATAGTAACAGCTTAAAAAAAGAGTATATATATATATATATATTGACTGGGGAGTATTAAATGTTGATTAATGAACCCGTTATACCCACTCAAATTTGCATCATTAAATTCTCACAAAGTGGGTAGGTATACTTTGATACTTAACGCCCATCAGCAGGCTAAATGAATATTCTTTTTTGAAGAGGATTCAAAAAGAGGAAATGGACCAAACTATAAAACACGAATTCATACAAAAATGAAGATGTTGGTTTCACTCTTCCTTAGGTTTTTTTTAAATGTTTTCGGTTGACTTTGTGTAATAAAGTGTATAGGCTCATAACAATGGCAGGATAAAGTGGATTGGTTACACCCTAAATGAAATTGGGAAAGTAATATTTTCTTTAACCTAGGAAAAGTATAGATTTGTGTGTGTTTAGCATTTAAGAAAGTAGTTATGAATGTATCTAATATAGTGCTAATAGTTTTTGGCTAGGGATGGCCAAGATACAAGAGTGGTGGTTTCAAGTAAAGAAAATTATTCAAAAATGTGTTTCTAAAACTTGAAATTGAATATTTCAATTAAAGTATAAAAGACTAAGTATTTGCGGAGGTTGTAACAGTCACGACAAGACTTGGCCATACGATGAGACTGACATTTTTAAATGTTGGTATCATACAAAAATAAGAAATTAATTTTTCTATACAGACTAAAGATTAGAATATTAAGGATTATTAAGAGCGAACATTTCCTTAACTTCATAATGGTTTTTGGGGATTCATTTTTGGCATTTTATTTGTATGATGTTCGTCAAGAAGCATTAATCGCTTTGGTCAGTATTAGGACAGCAGAGGTCAATTAATTTCAAAATTTGGTCAGTAATTTGTTTCTTTATATGATTTTTATAAGTTTTTTTTTTTTTAAGATGCAGTATTAGACTAAAGCAACTCATTTCTTGGACCAAAGTAAATTCATTTTAAACCCTCACAAAATCAATCCCCAAAATCAAACACAAAAAAATTAAATAAATTATTGATCTTACCTTGACAGCTGTAGCCATTTTTATTCAATTCGTATCCTTCTATGCAATCACATTCGTACATTCCATCATGTATTTCATAACAGAGTTGCTCACAAGGGCTTGTGTGCCCACAATGACCTAAGAAAAAATTGTGTTTTTTTTATTAAAAGATCAAAAATTAAAATTAATTAGGTATGTAAGTCTTCTCAAGTATGAAATTATAATCCTATATAATTATCAATCAATTTAAATCACTGGTCGGCATTATTTTAGTCTTTTGAACCAAAATAAATTTGTCTCCTAAATCTGGATCTGATCTCAGAAGTGCTCTAGCACGTGAGGTTTTTGAATAATCGAGTGAGCTATATTTGAAGACATACTTTTAAACATACCTAAAAAACGGTATTTTTACATTTGAGTCTCAATTGTCATAAAAAACCAAATGTTAGAGCAATTCTTAGACCAGATTCGGATTAAGGAGATCAAAAACCATGTGGAATATATTAAGATTCAAATGAGAAAGAAGGATTAAATGTTGACCATTGATCAGACTTTGGATTAATGAAAAAGTTTAAAAATCGATTTGTAAAAGTGTATGTTTTTTTTATTATTTACTCAAAATAAAGGGGTTATGACTACCCTTCGAGTGCTAGGAAAATGGAATAGAAGTTAAAAGGAGATACCGATGCACATTGAGCATCGGTATTGCGACTTAAGAAAGAATCTCAATGGTATACTGATAGACGTTCCCAGCTGTGCGTGTTTTATTATTTCGCTATAACATTGCTTGTAAAATCAACAGTAAAAAAAATTGAAAGACAGGAAACATGACGTCGGTGTTCGAGAGATGTAAATGTTTCCGTTAAATTTGTATCAACTATCTCTTATCTTAATTTTATCTTATTTTATCTATTTCAAAGAAATTCTAATAGATTCAAATGAGTTTTTGGTGATCCTGTGTTCGGTTTCTTCGATGTAGGTATCACTCATGGATAGAAGAATGGGAGGTGGGTGCCGCTTTAATTACCGAAGAGTTTTAGAAATATTAAATTCTACGCTGTTTTTGCGGGTTCCTCTTTGGGCATTGCTTTCAAGATCAGAATTTAATGAGTTAATCATACGTTGCTGTTCTTTTTCTACATCCAAAAAACAAGGACGTAAATATATATAAGTACTGTCGTCAGCAAAACAATTTTATGGATTACAATTTTCAGGCAAAAGATCATTGATGAAATAAGGATGGAATCGAAGACAAAACGGAGCTATGGGGCACACCAACATTTATTTTGTGGTTAGCAGACTTCAGAAAAAAAAAAACAAATCAAACTTGTATAAAGAAATTTGAAAGGTGCTTCCTAATTCAGAAGAAGAGATTTTTTTGATTTTGCAAATCAAAAATTTCGTAACACAATATCAAGCTTTTCATAACCTCCTAATTCAAAGACCCTGCTTTTCATACTTTCGCAAATTAGTTTCGCAAACTAAATATTTATTTATTCGCTTGCGGGAATAATAAATATTTTATTTGAAATGACAGATTTTTAATTTACGAAAAAAATAAAAAGGAATTTTTTTACTGACTGGTATCAAGATGCAAAATACCTTCAGTAAAAATTGACTACAATGGCACATTTAATTTCATGTTAGTTTTTATTGTTTTTTTTTTTGGAATGCAAGTTTGCGATGTTTGAAATTACAGTATTACGGTTAATATCTGCGAGATTTTTTAGTACGAGATAAAAATATATATGTAAATGTTACTTGCAGATCTTTTCAATGACGGCCAAGGCTCAATAATTAGTATAACCTACTTGTCAAAAAAAAAAATTCCAATGCTCCACTTCACTGATAATTAAGATTGACGCTTTAAAATATTTTTTTTATCATTTGAGCAGGTAGTAGTTCCATTGAATATTGGTTGTAAATTGTAAATTACGAAATGCCCGTAATAACCTATAAGAATAGCTATATATTTTTTTTAAAGCGCTTTATTTAAGGGTACAATTTTTACCTTTTACTACAAACTTCTGTACAATTGTAATGTTTAAATATTCACAGACACATATTGCTTGATTGTCTCACACTTTACTCTCCTCAAAAAAACATCCCTTTTATGCCAAATATTTCTATAGACTCTTTTGATTTTTCGTTCTCAAAAATGTGTCATATTCGTATCGCTACTATATGATACATTTATACCAAGTTCCATATAAGGGTCCTTTTTTTCCATAGGTTTTTTGACACAAATCTACCAGTTCCCAAACCCCAAAAAACACCATTTCACCACAGATATTTGTTAAGGTTTCTACGATTATTGATTTTTATGACAAATACGCATTGACGTCAAGTGTTATTAAAGGACAATTATTATTAATTGATTTTTGGTAGTTATCATCCTTTTATACTGATAATATAACCATCCATACACACAAATGTATACATTTTTCACGGTAGTCATATGAACTTAGTTTTGGTTTCATTTGATTCAGCACTAAAAACTACCTCAGAAACATGTGTCATTAGGTTAGGTTTTACCAAAGTAAATTTTTCTCTTTGATAAACCACAACGCCCCCCTCTTTCCCCTCTAAAAAAACGATTTTTTTTTTTAAATTCTTTCATACTTTAATCTCTTTTTAATTTATACAATTTTACAAAGTTTCATGATGCTACTATCTAAGCAAATTGCCTTTGGCTTCTCCTCAATTTTTTGTGTCAATTTCAATTTTGTCGTCTAACGTTTTCTACGTTTATTTTGATGCTTTGTGTCAAGTTAGCAAAGTACCTCCTAGACACCACCATGAGCTTGCCGTTAGTAAGCCCTGAATTAGCTGACAAATTCAATTTTAGTGTGCCATGTTTTCAATGTTTTTTTTTTAAATTCATTACTAACAGTTTATTACTAATAGTTTAACCCTTCATAATTTGGAAAAAAACTAGGCTCATAAAGGCAACACTTGGTTTTTCAAGAAAGCGAATGGCTTATGATTATGAGAGCGGAGGAAATCCTGATATGAATTTAGAAATTACCATAAAAAACATAGAACACAAATCACACAAAAATTGAAACTATCACAACTAATCCATGAGTAGCTAACGACAAATTCCTAAGAATTAAACTATACTCTGTAAGAAGTTCCTAGCTACTTTCCAGGGCTGCTTTCTAGCATCTATTTTTTTTTTATATTATATTAGTTTTTTTTTAATATTAAATTAAAAATTGATTTTGTTTTATTAATGAAACTGATAGTTCTTCCAACTAACTAACTTTTTTCCTTACCGAATCCCTAATATTTTCACACTTAACCTATGGGAGAAGCTAACAAATTTTGTTTGTTAAAGACACTTCCTCTAATTTGAGCCACCTAATGTAGCGTTTCATACAAAGCACAGGTGTTTCAGCACATCTGTATACAAAGCCATAAGGTATTGTACATACATACTTACATATGTATGTATGTATATGCACTTGAAAAAATTATAGATATGTATGTATTTTGTAAATTGTAACTCATTTTAAAATGAATTTTATCTGGAATCTATTTTCAACTGACAATTTCAGAAATGTCACTCGCTCGTTCAATTTAAAACACAATTCAAGTTAATTTATTATTATTTTACATCCTTGTCAAGAACACATAACAATAATTACAAGACTCATAAGACGTTAAAATATCTTAAGGCGTTGTTCCTATATATAATTTTTTAAATGGCTGTTGTTAGCTTTATTAAATTCCTATTCCATCTTGAATACAAGAGTCAGAATTAAAACAAGTGTTTTTAGGAAAGGTAGGTTGGTACCTATAACAATTTTATGCAAGTTTAAAAACACCTACTATAAAAGTTTAAAAATTTAATTTATGGACACATATACACTCCATCGTCAGCATGTTGAAATAAGGGTGTTAATTATCTTTGCACAACATCATATATCATTTTAGTCTGACATGACCGACATTTACTTCAAATACCAAAGAAATGAGGGAACCTAAACACAGCCTAGTAGCAGGACGTGATGTTGAACCGCAGTTATCCATTTGTGGGTGACATGTTTTCTCTGTTGTACTTCAAAAGGACGACGACGACGACGTTTCGCTACAAGGATCTAACACCAAACACCCACCAGCAGCTAGGACTATACGCACTTGTACATGAATTACTCTGTGTACTTTGAAAGGTATATAAATGGGAGCAAAAGAACAATTTACTCTTGTTTCTCGAGTAAAGTGAACTTGGTTTGAATAAATGTATGTACCTGCCTGTATAAGTATTTATTTTCCAGAGCAAAGTTTCACCTTCTGAGTAATTGTTGTGTTGTCATACAATTTTGTCGTTTTTCATATAACATTTTAAACATTTAAAACCTAAAGTTAAATAATTTGAGTTAATGTTTGATTAAATGCGTTGTTTTATTTCGTGAAGTGGAAAAATATAACAATAATATTAACTTTGTAAAATAAAATGATAATTGCAGATTAAATTTATGGAATAAAGAATGCAAGGGATGCTTGGCTGATTCGTAACGTCAACGTGAGTGAATGAGCTCAATTCTTTGTTAGAGAGAAAAACAGTAAACAGTAAATTATTTGTGTTTTGAAGCAATTTATCTTTTTTTTTAATTTAAGGTTAAACAATAAATTATGTTGTTTTCTAGAACTTAAAAGAAATCTCATTCACTAGAGGAGGTTCCTGACAATAGCTTGAGCAATTAACCACACAGCAGCAGTTCAATATTTTTACACATTAAATTGTTTTACTATTCAATTTTTTTAATAATAAATGTTTTTTTTAGCACCAGACCAAAGCAATCTGAATAAATTCAACTGTCACTTATTTACGTCGCACGAAAAAATTCTTCATAACCTTGAGAATTAAAAATCTGGAGGACTGTCGACGTTTTCCGATGTCAACTCGGCAAATCCCACAAGTGTAGCCTTAATGTGATATGTGATGTATTAAAATGGGAGATTTGTGGTCCCAGTGGAAGCCTAGAAACCTAGAAACAGATATACAAATCTAAACCATTTCTGCGAGTTATAGCAGAAATAGAGGAACAATTTTATGCCGATCCGACAGGCTATAAGGTGAGAGGCAATTTATTATTATATTTCTTATTTTAAGCTGGAATTTACATGTACATACATATATGCATCTGCAAAATTGAAGAAAACTATTGCGGAGCAAAATCATGCCAAGAAACTGAACAAAGTTCATGTGAACACAACAAACATAAAGGCTTTTGAAAATTAAATTTGGTGACCGACAGTCCATGAAGAATTAGGACCGAAGCGACTTACAACTCTCAACCTGTGTACGTGTTATCGCAGGAATGGAGGGAACCGCCAATTTTATGCTGAATCGGAACGACTCTTGTGAGAAGCACTTATTGCTGACATGGGATACTCATACTCTTGAAAAATTTGTCAACACGGAGCAGCTGGTGAAAAAAACATTTCTGTTTCAGGTGTATTAGGCTGGGAATAGAACCAAAACCTCCGACATTATAGTTCTACACACTAACCATTTTGAATTGTTTTTATTTTTTAATCTCAACTATTCGACCAAAGCAATGAACTTCAGACGCAAAAGCTGTTTATCTAAAATAAAAAAAAAAGTATCCCCTAGAAAAAAGTTAATTCTCCACCAATGCACTCACCTCTCTACCGACCGTATGTCCTCCTAAATAACTTTTTTACAGGAGGAGATAATGTCCGCATGATTTTCTTTAAAACCCTTATAGCACTCTACTAGTTACTATTTTGGTTGGTTTGACTATGATTCTTGAACTGTTAAATTAATGGACAAAAAGAAATGATTGCAAATGATGAAATTGATAATTAAAGAGTATGTATTTTGTTTTCAAAACGATAAAAACGTTAATTATTTAAAACGCTGTCCGTTATTTGTTCAGCATTTTATTCAATGTACATAATACCAAAAACCAACCAAACCAAAATTCTTTTAACAAAATGATAATGTGAACGTGCCTTTCTATTCTGCTTGTGCAATAATGTACACTATGCAAGACTTTCATTTTTGGAACACACCTAGTGTCAAAGCGTCAGCGGTTTATCCGTTTTGGATATAAAACCTTTTCAATAATGTAGTTAACTGCTACATCAGCATTTTTTTTATCAGTAATAGTCTTATCACCAGAAAAATATGGACAAACATTTACATAAAAAATATTTGAAGAAATGATAGCAGAGCCAATCAGTTGAAATGTCAAAGAAAAATAGGGAAAATTAAACAATAAAATGTTAAATTGTGTACTTCAATGAAGGACCCTAGATTCAAATTGTGGTATTTCATTTGTTCATAAAAAGTAGCCGAGCACGAAAAAATAAAGATTCCATGCCGAGACGAGACACAGTTCTCCCGCTTTTCAAGATCAAAATGAATCCAGAGGCGGAACTCGTAATAGTCTCACCTGATCTTCAAACCCTAATCTGGTCTTGAACCATGAATGAGTTTGTCAATTTTTTTCTGATGGTTTTAACTAATTAAAAATTTGCTCTTGTAAAAGTTCTCATTTGAATATCTAAAGGAATTTTAAGTTCCTTCAATAATGTAAATTAACGTAATCTATGTTTATTTTTTCCATAAAATAATGACACATTTAAGAATCAGCTTCAGCATAAGCGATTTAAAATTTTAATCAAAAATTATACTAACGTCTATTTGTCAATAAAAAACAAAAAAAAACAATAACATCATCCATGCCAAAGCATAAAAGTTAATACAAAACGAAAACGTATTCCTTCCCCTCTTCTAAAATACCAAAAACCAAATCGACCTTTTCATATTATAATGAAGATACTTTTGTAGCTGAATTCCCTGTGGGTGTTGAGATAAATTATAAATTATTGTTGGGTTCGTTTTTTTTTTAAATCTGCATATCTAAACTATTACGTCTGTGACTGTCCAGGCAAATCTGTGGTTTTGTTTTGGTCTGCTTTTAGTTATTAGTTAATTTTTTTTGATTGAAAATACTGCACAGTTGCAGTTAATTCCCGCTGAAATTCTGGTTTCCCCATGGGTGGGTCTGAGATTTAAATTTTATAGTAACACTACTAGACATTTTTAACATCAACATACATACGTATTTGGCGTAATACATATGTATGTCTGATGGTGAACCGAAATCTAAGGGTCCTGTCATAGGGTTTTGAAACATTATTGTTAAGTTAAAGTTGTACTAAAGGGCTTCATTCCAACTGACCCTAAACTAAAATCGCAAAGCCCCCCCTTTGCATTGTATTGTTTTTTACTGTCAATTCAATATACAATCCGACCACTGTTTCATATCTACTAATTCCGCGTGATGACTCGTGTCAACAAAATCCAATTGGATTGTTACATATGTGTCTGAGACCAACTAAATGCAGTGTTCGTTGCATTTGTTTCATCCCGGAGTTTTTGCGCCTGCGGTTGTCGGCGGTTGTCTTGGAACGTTGAAGATAATAGTACCCTTTTGAACTGGGTTCGTGAGTGTCCCCTTATGGAGGACTGGGCATCCACTTCTCCTACACGCCATAGTCTACGATTTTTGGACTTTTTCCAACTTTTCCCCAGTTGTGCTGATTCCACTTCGACAGTTTATCACCAAGTGCTCTAGGTCGGCCCGCTCTTCTGCCTCCTGCCTACGTGAGAGGGTTTCATTGCATCACTCGGCTTTTGAACGTTGCGTTGCCACTGCCACTTACTTCTTCAGGGTTCATGTCCAGTTCTCATAGGAAATTCATCATTGGAGATACGACGAGTGTGTGAAGTTAGTCCCTTTTTTTAATTTGTATTTTTTGAAAATTGTTCCAGGTTGTTCCGGATTATTCCAATATTTTTTTTTGAAAAATATTCAAAAATATTCAAAAAAAATGGGGTTTTAGACCCCAAAAAACATTTTTGGCCTAGCCCCACTTTTTCAAAAACCGACATTTTGAAGATTGTTTCAAATTTAGAACAATCCGGAACAAACCGGGAACGACCTGGAACCACTATAAAAAAAACAACAAATTCAAAAAAAGAGGGCAAATAGTTGATCGAGACCACAATGAGGAGGTGAAACAAGCACTTCATCGTGATTGAAACACGGAAACGACCACATAAAAAATATAGAATCATTTATTTTTCGGTGTTGAGAGTCAAGCTGAGTCAAAAACAAACAAAGTTTCGACTTTGAAGATTGTAGAAATTCAAAATATTTAATCGATTGAATTACATAGATACATTATTTTTTAAGAACTTTAGTAAATGACACTGTGAATGATTTTTTATTGTTAAAAAAATTATCATTTCTCACTGAGGAAAATAATAGCTGAGGGCATGTATTGTAAGTATTGTAATATTCTAAAAAGAGTTTTTCTTTGCGCATTTTATACGACGTCTAGATGTCGCTGGATTGTTCTAGTATTTGCTTCTGGACTTTCTATTCTTATCGATAGAGGGGATAATTCTCTTTCTTCAAGTTTTGAAATTTTATCTATGTAAACTCGTAAAACGTTGTTTTATAATAATAATTGTTGAAATGTAAAATTCTTTACACTGCCGCCTCTGAGGATCGATAGTGCCGAACAGATCCATCACTTCCTTCACCATTATAACGATGTAAACAATCATTGTGAACTACTTTTTGTTTGGATCTTATTGTTAGTCCTCCCTAAATTCGGCAGACGATATAATTTATTGATTCTTCTTACAACAGTACAGAGTTCGAAGTTCTGTTGGAGCTTTGGTGATGGTGTTTTTTTCGATGGGAATTGTAAAACCATACAAAGTCTGCTTCGTGAAATTCTGTTACTGTTGCTGTTTATCTTGCGTAGTATCTTGTTTTCATTTGCTCACTTGATGCTTTTTTATTTACTTTGTTATCCGCGAATGCCATTGAGTCTTTCTTCTTCGTTTTTCCTCGCTCATATGCACTGGGTCGATCTGTTGATTGGCAGTATTCTTGGAACAATCGAAAACCTAGAGACCTGCCAACGTGAACCCAGTGAATCCCATAGATGGAACCTTAAAGTGAAGTGGGAGAGTTCTCGTTCCAGTTGAGATCTTAAAATGTTTCTTTTGGGTTTTGAGAAAAAGCCTTAATTCACGGTTTTGTGAATTACTTGCCCTAACTTTCTGTCGCATCTTATTAGAACCGAATCTTCTAACAGTTTTGTATTAATGAAAAGTATAAAACTATAAACTATGAGTGGGTGGGGTGGAATAAAAATCTAAACAAATTAGGGAAATTCTTTTTTAACATTCCTAACCGAATGAAGGTCCCCCAGTAAAGCATAAATATGTAAATAGTATATAGATAAAATTCCTATTTTTCGTCATCGATGTTGTATTGTATATGTATTTCAGGTTTAGTAAAAATATCGAATTTTATTTTCTATTATTATTATCTCTTCCTACCTGACAAATCTGTTTATTTTAGGTAAATTAATGGATTATATTTTAGTAAAAAAAAATATTTCCTTATATTTTTGATCGAAAGCGAAAGAATTCCAAAGATTAATAATAATTATTGAACCTTCCTTTATGCTTCCTTAATGTATACAAGCTCATAATAATTTTGGAATGTTAATTTTTATGACCAACCTGTTGGGTAAAAATGTATCCTTCCACAGAGAAGGGAAAGTCGTGTTGGCTGATCAAACGAGTATGACAAAAATTCAACTCGTATTATTTATTTTCGTTTTTCCAATTTCCTATACGAAACCAATTTCCGGTGCATTTGTTTCTTCCTGATTGAAGTCCTTTGAATTTAGTATTATAATTTTTTTAATTTGCGTTTTAAACTTGTGTACGTTGAAAGAATTAATGTGCATGTGTATAAATCCGGGGTTTTTATTTGGTTAGTATTTATGGATTTTCATAGATTTTGGACTGCTGGGGTATTTTGTGGGCTGTTGGTTGACCGAAAACAATGACAATAAAACAGTTCACTTGGGGACAAAGAGAATTTTCGTGTTTTGTGTGCTAACATCACGTTACTTTATGTTATGTATTATCGCTATCAGTAAAAATTCTATTTTCATTTATATCGTTTAATAATAATTTATGAACAGAGACGACATCTAATAAATCGAAGCAATCTAATAACTTGTGGCGAGTATTCTTCATTTTTTTTTTTAAATTTTAAGCCAAACTTTTTTTGACAAATTCTTATTTTTGACAATTTTTTGTTCACAATTTTTTTTTAGCTAACTAACCCACGGCCATCGAAAATCATTGGCGTGATGTAAAAATGATTTAATTACCGGTGCTGAAAGCACATACCGTGGTGGCCACAGAAATAGCACACTTGTACATACCTCTTATTAAATTTAAACAAAAGGAACCGTTGAAGTTTCAATTTTAACTAACTCTGTTTAAACTCTACCACTAAGTTAAAACAGATTTAGTTAAACCTGCAAATTAAATGTTGCATAACTAATTCCACAAGCTATTTTTTAGTCGTGAATGACACGAAACACGGTATTATTGTTCCTTATATTCAAATTTAATAAAGATAAAAAAATCACAAATAGGTGTGCTATTTCTATGGTCACCACTGTATGTGCATAGAGTGAAGAAACTAAAGCAAGTATCGAAGAAAGGAAGCACCTCAAGGCTCAGATCGCAGCTATTCCAGTAGAAGAATAGACAAGTTTAAGGAAGCGTGCGGTATAATAAGCGTCACCAAGTAGGTGTGACTGTAGCTCAGAATTACCAAAGAGGTCGCAGGTGTCCACATCTCTAAGCAACACCGCAGGTAAAAGACAAAGATGAATTCCTGCTGGTTTTGGATTAGGACCAGCTCAAAAGGTAGAGAGCTGTACTGAAGAGTGGAAGATCAAGCTCCCAAAGAAAGGAGACCTTAAGCAGTTCGAAAACTGGAGAGGAATTTTCCGTACTACAAGTAGTAGCTAAGATAATAGAAAGAATCTTCTTGAAGCGGATAAAACAAAAAGGATCAGTCTCGGAACGTCCTCATCTTGAGAATGTTTAATATCTGGGAAGTATTGTCTCTACTGCTAACGGAACCAAACTAGATATTAACAGTCGAATCGGGAATCAAAGACTGCGATCGGAATAGTGTCCAAAATATGAAGAACTCATAAACTTTAAGACTCAACTACGACTGTTCCGATTCAATATTGACTTCGCGATTCTTTATGGATGCAGCATTTGGAAAGTCACGTCCGCTGTCACAAGAAGATTTGAAAAAGTTCGTTAATAGATGTTTGCGAAACAGCTTGAGGATCTTATGGCCGAAACTATCTCAACTTAAATGATGAACTTCATACGAGAATTGGTTTATGGCCCAATATATCTCAACTTAAATGATTAACTTCTTACGAGAATTGGTCAGTAACCCATTGACTTTATCATACGTAAGTGGTAGTGGATTATCCATACGATTCGAAACGATAACGAGTGCGTTGTGAGTCAAACTATGCAATGAAACCCTCTCATCTCACGAGGTAGGCAGAAGAACTGGCCGAGCTAGTAGCATTTGACGAAGAACCATCGTTAACCATGTGCTTACGGACATAATAGGTTGGAGGATCTAAGTCAGTTAAGACATTTCTTTTCGCAATATTATTATTATTATATTTTTGTCAAAATTTATTATCATAACAAAAATTTTTCTTATTTAAAAATTAAAAATAGATTTTTTTTCGTTATTTAGCACTATTTAATATATACAATGTATATCATACTTAATACTTTTTGTAAAAAACTATGGCGGCTGTCTGACGAACATAAGTAGGGCAACGGAGTCGAGTGGAGCCGGGAAGTGCCCCAAAAATGTTGAGTTGGCTAGCGGTATTAAAGACAAATTGCGACAGACAATTACCTATACATTATAACTCATAAAGAAAATTCAGGTAACAGGCTAGACTTTGCATTTCATTATTCATCGAAGTCTAAAGCTCTTCCCGCTTATACATATTTTCAATATAATCTGTTTAAAAACGTCCCAACTACCCTAATATATTGATGAGGGGGTGACAACTCATTAAATACATCTCGTATCAAGATACCTTAGTACTATGTATTCCTTGGACTAGAATATTATTCCATCAATCTTCTATGAAACAGTAACCTTTTAGACTACCCAAGAGTCAGCAAATTACAGTGATTAAATGTCAACCCTACCCACAAACTCAAACCAAAATACAATTATGGACTTAGACAATCCAGATAGGACAAACCAAGGACGAAAATCAAACTGATTTTAATTTAAATTTTTCGCGTATTCCTAATGTATTCTAAAATTTGTCAATGTATTGAGTCAGACCCTTATGTGCCAACAATTCATGTTACTTTGATACTTTTAAGTAGGAATGTTCAATAAAAGAAATTGAATTAATTGTACAATAAAAACAAAACATGAATAGGAACGTCTGCTCTCGAGAGAAAGCCAATCAATAAGTTCAAGTCTGTTGTGTCAATTAAGGTGGAAAATCGTAAGGATTTCTTCACCCTAGTTCTCTAGTCTGGCTTTATGACAATCGTAATGTGTGGTGACCAGACATGACAAGCATAATAGAATGATTCGGACAGAAGTTTTTAAAAGCATTTTGTAACAAAATTATAGGCAAATTGCCTTGATTCCCTATTGATCAACCAAAAATTGAATTTGCCTTTTTAGTGATGGAGTTGATGTGATGTATAAATTCAAATTTTGCAACCAAACGAGACTCCAAGGATATGAGATACTTTGCTTTGCTACGACACAGAAAACTTTCTCGTAAAACTCATTGTTTTATACACACACATATTCCATATTAAGGTACAGCAGGAGATATTAAGAGTGATCGAATAAGAAGTACCTCAAGAATACACCAGTCAACAAAACCAATTCATACAAAAAAATTGACTTTATTCGTAAACTGTTATAGTTTAAGCTGTCCACTTGTTTGTATAACAGTATATAACAACAGTAGGTATAGCCATAATAATATTTTATCTGAAACTTGTTTACTTTCTTTGTAAGGTATTTTATAAATTTACAAAATGCATCAAATCAAATGCATCTCCTTTAGAAATATCGCGCTTTCTATTAATCAAAAAAGATTGTGTTGTTAAAATCTTTTAGCTCAGATTTCACCTTTGAAGCTAACCAAAGTGTTATTCAGAAAAACAAACTGTCCCATATTCACTAGATAAAGTTCTTTGTGTTTCAGCATTATGTCGCACTAACTTTATCTCTTATGTCTTGATGTACCGGTTACGAATGTTACTAATAGCAACAAAATGAAACCCACTTTCAGTTTATTTTGGCTTAACACAATCACTGAACCCTTTTAAAAATGAGCAATTGGAAAAAGAACTGACCACAATTTTTTCTCGCAAATGTCAAATCTAGAAGTTTGGACACATAGCTTTTCAAATAAGTTAATTGCCAAAACTGCTCACCTACATGTCATCTGTCTAATCTAGACATACATATATTATTTGAACTAAATTAATTTTGCTTATATTTCAATAAAATGAAAAGATTTGTTAGTTTAGTACTTGTAATATTGTAATTCCTGTTATGGACAATTTTTTTAGAGGAAGTTCATTTTTACTTCGGGGTTAAACCCGAGTTAACTCATGAAACAAGTTTTGCAGTGAATCTAGATCCAAAATCAACCCACCAAATTTTTTGAGTTTACTCTGAATTAACCGAATAGATATTTCTGTAGCCATCTAAATTATCATAGATAAAGCATGACTTCCATTCTGTAAAGGACTAAAGGTTAGAATTAAGCCTTCACTAGGCGAAATGATCTAATTTCGTTCATAATTTTCAAATTAGCAACCAAATTCGCACGAAATTAGATATATCGGAAATTAGGTGAACGCATTCAGCCAAACATTAATTTGGATTCAATTGTGAAACGGCTTTATAAAATTGAAATTTCATAATGAGCTTTCAAATGAAATTACCTTAGTTTCGATGTAAATGATTTTTCGTAATTTGCGAAATTACCTTATTTGGGCTGTCATGAAAACGTAGTAAAAAAGAAATCCAGAGCAACCATTCTGTTCGCATTGTAATGCTATGATATGCAATGTTATCGTATTCTATGAAAACAACGTGTATTTCTTATTAGAAAATTTAAACTTAAATCAGTACAGGTTGATGTTAAGTTATAGACTTGAAAACTTTGAGAATATTTTTTTTTAATTTATTTCGAAACTGTACTATTTTGAAACATTTTTCCGGCAACATTTATCGCGGAACAAGGACATTTGCAAACACTAAAGCTAGCCAAAAGATTGAGATCAAAGGGACAGACAAATATCGCTCGAGTTAAGTTCTTATACTTTTTGTTGATTCTCGATCAATCCGCAATCAAGGTTCTTCAATGAAAATGAAACACTTTGCTTTTTGCTGGTCAATCAATGAATGATCTTTTTTATTGATTTCGCTTAATAACTACTTTATACAAACTCAGCAATTTGATGGGAAGGGAAATGAAATGTTATTTGATTCGTTTCCGTTCCCATTGTAACATTTATTTAAAATCGGCTGGTTTTTGGTATTACACAAGGTGTGACGATGTTAATGTCACTCTTAGTTTTTAAATTGGTGGTGTCATTGACCACATTCATAACACGCGCTAAACATTGAGTATTTCAATACAGACGGTTTATTATCTAATAAAATAAAAAGGCTGGGACCTAAATGACTACCTTGTGGAATTCCAATGAAATGATTCAAGGATACTGAAGTTTACCGAGTAAAGGTCAAATGATGACAAAAAACGATAGCAAAAAAGGGTTGTTGTCAATCATAGAAACGTGTTGTTATTGTTTCATCGTCGTATCCGAATGTTTATTTTTGGGAGGGTCGTACCAAACTCTTGGTCTTCATTGGAAGAAGTGTGACTGCTCAAAGATACAAAAATGTCTCCAAAATTACTTAAAAGGGTTTTCAACATTTGTTTGAAGCTTCGAACAAGTATCATAAGACAGATTTTAAATATATCATACATTTTATTTAAATTCAAAAATATTAAATTTTCTTTTGCTATCCGATATATATTTTTTGTTTAACAACATCAAATAAATAAAAACAAACAAAAAAATAAGAATATATGCATACATACATATGTACTTATACATTTCAAAAGTGCGAGTACGAGGTCAAAACTTACATATTATGTGCGATGTATAACTTTGTATACACGTTTTTTTTATTATAATTTCATATTGCCCTTGGTAAACTAAAAACTTATATCTACTTATTAAAAAAAAAAACATATAAGAACTCTTTCATTACGAACAAAATTTCCATTAAAAACATTTCCACAAATTAGAACAAAGATAATCGTTTTATATCTACCTATGTACACTGTTCATATAACTACATAAGTATGTAAAACTCCATTAACAACACACAATTTCCCCGTTTGAACTGAATTGTTGGCCTTGTTAAATAAAAGAATATGACGGTTTTATGTGGTTTCTTATATGAAAACAGCCTTAGAATTGGAATTCAGAATTATAAAGTTACTTTTGAGAATAATAAATACAAGATACAAGGTAGCCAAAGATACATAACTTCAACGAAATAATCAAAATTGACAGCCCTAATTGAAGTAGGTTCAATATAGTTGAGGCCTTGAAATTGTAGATATGGAAGATATAATATGTACATATGTGTATGTTTTACATTGAAAGAAACAACCTCGTCAAAATGTTCTCCTCCTTACGTCTCAGAAATAATAACCATAATAGACATAAACTTTGCTTCATCAAAACCTCTCTGTATAGTTGCAACACTCGTTGGCCAAAAATCACCCTAGCCTATGGGCATTCCAAAATCAACCACAATAATCTAGCCCTTTTTCAAGCAACAAGTAGGAATCATCATAATAAACAATATTGGCCAAGTTAATAAATTATATTTTAGCATATCTATTGTCTATGTCTATATATGTAATTAAACTAGTATATATTATCCAGCAGCATCCAGAGATTGGAAATGCAACAATTTTCGCAATTAAATTAAATGCAATTACAAATAATATAACTCAATTACCTGGAAAACCAAACACAGTAAATTAACAGTAGGTCAAAGTGGTACCCTTACCTTGAAAAGCTGCTTCCACATTTAGTTCTGCCTCAGCGCATTTGGCCCCAGCCAGTACTGTTACGAGGATTAATCCATTAAGCCACATTTTTTTGTTATCCTTTTGTTCCGATTTATTCCAAAAACCAATCACACATCCAAACGCGCATATCTATAGTATTGTGATGGTATTTTGTTGGTTCTGATGTTGGTGTTGAATAAGTGTACAGTACGTACACACATAAAAATAAAGGATATAAAATAAAATGAACAAAATGGGTTCTCTAAAGCAAACCAAAGGATATTTTCTTTCCTGCTGGAAAGGAAGAACAAATAGACAAAAAAAATACAAAACAACAAGTAACAGAGAAAAGAATAAAAGACGATGACGATGAATAAAAAGAAGATGAAAATATATGTCATTGACAAGAAATCACACAAAAGACAACGATACTTCTAGGTTCCGCGTATGCCACCCCCAACACCACCGCTGCCGCGTCGCCACACCACCATACAATTTCGAAACAGGACGACGGCAATATTCGATTTTGATTCGCTTTTGCGAACTTGCGTATCTCTCTACATTCTACACATTCCTATATACGAGTATAACAAACAATTTTAATTTCAGTGCTTCATTTTTATTCTGGTTTTTGCTTTTTGGGCGCTTGCCAAAGGGGCGGGTATTATTGGGGGGCGCTTGCAATTTTTATTTTTTCTACTCTCAAACTATACATTTCTTCTATTTTTTTGTAGGTAGCATAAATCGATGACTACGCGAATAATAAGCTTAATTTTCCACTCTTTTCTTTCGATCAAGAGGACGAATCCTTTTTTTATATTTGTATTTTTGTTTGTTTTATTTGTATTTTTCTTCGCTCAATTCGGAATTATTTGTTTTTTTTTTCGATGACTTTTACATGAGAGAGGGGGTGGCAAAGGCAATGGCAGACAACCCATCAAAGAACAATACACTGGCACATCGATTTACTTAATACACATTTGATTTTAAGGACCTCTGCCCGCACACGCACTACCAACCATCACTGAGTATATTCTTATTTTTTTTTTCTCTTCCAAAAAAAAAAACGAAACGAAAAGAGACCGATTTTTTTTCCTTTTTATTTCTTAAATGATCTTTGAGGTTTTTATTTTATTTTTAAAATTTATACCAATTTAAGAAACTGGAGTTTTTTAGCTTGAACTTATTATAAAAATTAAAACACAAAGGAGAAATTTTGTTTGCTATGCCTTCTCTCCACTATTCGTTGCCAACAACAATAAAATAAATTAAATGCACACTCACAGTGGAGTAGAACCTAAAATGGTGTTCTGCTTCCGTCCTTTTGAGCACTGATGGTATTGAACGACATAAGTGACTAATGACTCTGAAAAATTACACAGGTGCACATTAAAAGGACATTTTCACAATGGCAACTAATTGTAATGGTTTTATTTTTATTTTATTTTTTATTAAGAAACACAGTTTGAGTTTGAAGAACTCTTTTAATTATACAAAACCCAAAGAAATTATAATATTTTTTTTTTCATTTATTAATTACTCACTTTGCCGGAAATATGTATTAAAGTTATACAACTAAAACGAGCATTTTTGCTTGTCCGTTCGAAAAAAAATGTGAAGAAAAACGGATCCCGACAAAAATTTTAGGTATTTTCGATACCAATTTTTTTTTATATTTATTGTAAATGCAGAAGAAATTTAAGAATGTAGGTAGTGAGAAAAAAAATCTTTGTCTGCCCTTAATTTGGATTTTCCAATAACCAACAATATACGAGACGCTTTCCACGGGAACCGTAATCACTCGCTAACGTTCTTAAACTGACATTATGGTTGATTGAGGCGAGTTTTTCTCCACTTTTACAACTCAGCGTTTTCCAGCGCTGGCTCTGTGTTTGTGCATGTGTTGAATTTTGACTTTATAACGTACGTAAGGGCTGCTTTACAGGGTGGTAAAAATCTTCTTTAAATCACCTACAAAGGGGTGAACAAACACAAACGACTATGCAACGACGGACGAAATACAAACTGGTATTTGGGAGAGCGCATGTTCACTCGCAGGCCGGGGAGAAAGACAACTCCAGAGCAGGTAAGAAAAGATAAAGCGCAGCTGATCAGCTCAGGATTGGGAATGAATAAGAGGGCTGAGGAGCAAGTGCCTCTTGAATTTTGTATTAAAACTGACAGAAGGTGTGCAACGATGACGGTTGAGCAGTGTGGCTTGTTGGTTTTATTTGGTATAATTTCTACTTCGGATATAGGTATAAATGGGAAAAATCGATATTTGAACTATACTAAAATGGAAATAAGCAGAGAAATGTGTTCGTCCACCTTTTGGAATTTTCTTGCCATTCATGGAGTATCTATAGAGTAGAAAACAACACAAATGAAGAATAACAAGGGGGTGGTGTTTTCAGTAAACAGGGTGTCAAATGGTGTAGGTAGATTGTGTACGTTTTTCGATGCGGCATTTCTATTGTGGGTGGTTTCGGATTTGCTAGGTATAAGGTATAGTCTATAACATTTACATAATTTTTTCGTTCAGAATCTGAAAAAACGGGGGCGTTTAATGAGACGGTTATGTGAAAAATTTCCCGCCTTTTTCTTAGTTTTCTTAGTTCTATGGGGTATATAGAATACTATACCTAGAGAAGAACATTGCTTGCCTAAGGCTGATGATGGAAATGAGATAATCATCAGAAATACAATACTCGTATAAAAGAAAATACCTTTTGTTTTTATGACTAGGCTTCATATTCGGCCTCAAAAAAAAAAATATGCTTTATCCTCATTTTATTGAATGGCTTTTATTTTTTGTTGTTGTTTTTGCTTCCGCCAACCCCAACATTGCGTGTCAGACATAATTTTGTATGAAATGTGAATCTTAAGGTTCATACATACATATATTTTTACATACGTAGGTAAGTATGTATACTATTATAGTGCCTATGTAGTAAGTGATGTGTATAATTTTATTTATAGTTAAATATTTCATGTAAAAAAGTTTAATTTTGTGCAGACAAAACAACACGTAGGTAGGTAGCCAGCCCATCACAGTATCACAGTGGAAAATGTTTTCTGCGTGCATTGGAGGTATTTATCTTTTGGGTTATAGTTTGTATGCCAAAGTTTTAATTTTTATGACCAAAAAGCAGCCGATTATATTTATGTAATTATGAATTGTATTAAACTTTTCCATTTCAGAAAAATTTATGCTTAGGCGTACATACAAATTTTCACGTTTGGCTACAGGTTTTTCCTTAAAATCGTATGTTTATTTTATTTAATTTTGACTTGAAAAATTTAATTAAGACAATGAACTTTAAATGTGTGTTAGAGTTGTGGATGTAATTATACTTTGTATCGGATCATCAAAACCTACTTTTCTCTGCTCAACCAGACACAGACTTCTACCGACCACAGCTAGTGGACACATCTACCACCAAAAGAAATCAGAAAATATATCAATTTATGTATAAAGAAACACTGTGGCGTATACGTAACTATTTTGATTGCAGGTTTGTACTTCTTAAATTTCCCTCTAGAATCGTTATTCCACTTTTTGAGAGCACTGTCCGCTTAGGGTATGTTCAGTCGCATGCCAGGAACCATTATAAATTTTATCAAAAAACAATTGCGGAAAAACAATGAAGAAAAAAAAACTGGTAAAAAAGTTGTTAAAAATATTGCAAGAATATATCAGAAAAATAGACAACTTTAATTATTTCTGAAACGCGAGAATAAAAATTAGTCAAAAAAATTTTATGTACAAATTATTTCTTTGACAACGGTGTTCGTCTTCAAAAAAAAAAACAGGTTGTCAAAGAAAATTGGTTAAACAAAAATCTGAAGTTATAAAAATTACTCGGCTTGGAGAGCAAATAAGATAATAAAGTGTTTGGATCGTAAAAAAAAATCTTTTTCCATTTTTAAGTTGCAGGTGTATGTTTCACTCGGGATTTGGATTAAACTTTTCATTATTAGGTATCATATGGAAGTCAACAAAAATGGGTCTCGTAATTCTGTCTGTCTCTTTGTCTGTTGAGGTGCAGCCTAAATGAGGGGGTGGTATTTTTCATTGGTGTACAATTTTTTGGGCCATTTTTTGATTTTTTTAGATCAAAAATAACGGTTCGGCCTTTTTGGAAAATCTAACTTATCCAAAAATTGCTCCGATGCTTTAAAAAAGACTCTATGTACATACATATAAATAAAACAAAAATGTCTCAAATCAAAAAAATTCTAAATTTAATGTGTACCGTTACCTTCCATAGAATCATTTATTTTATATACGATTTTCTCAAAAATGGTTCATTTGATTGTATGTAATTAAAATTTATTCACTGAATACTGATATTTTTAAAATAATTTTTCTTTTGAGTTTTGAATTTGAACAAAATTTTATTCTAGCTTTAAAAAATGCTCAAAAAAATTTTAAGAACCCAATTTCAAGTTCCCAAAAACGGCAACGACAATTTTGATAAAATTTTCTGAGACTATTAGCAAAAAATGCTAAACACAATTGAAATTAAGACACTCAGTAACACTATGTGACATAGTAGAACATAGGGAGCAAGAACATTACATACGTGCTCCCCAGTCTTGCATTTTATTTATAATCATATTGTAATCTTCACCCTCTCGCCTAAACCGGTCGAGTTAAACGATTATTTTCCCTTCTTGAACCACCCTATGGGCTGTAATTTTTTGCCGAAATTTATTTAAATCACCCTGAATGTTAACTGCCGCAGAAAAAGATGCCAGCAAAAATTTTTTTTTTTTTCAAACAAGTATTTTTAATGCCGAAGAATACTCCTATGTACAAACATTAACATTGGTATATCAATAAAAAATATAAGCGTTTCCCTATTTTCAAATATAATTTCTTCGCAAGATATGCTGAAAAAAAATCAAACTTGTAAGACTCCCTAAATATGGTATGCTATTTTGTAGGACCATTTTAAAACGCTTATCGATTCTTCCAATATTATTATTACGCCTATGAACACAACATTTTGTTGCTGTAAAAATGGCTTATAGCTATTACTTTTGAATTTCATTACGAATATTTTGCATCTTTCTGTACTTATATAGGATATGAAAGATAAATACAACACGAATTTAAAATCAAAGTGTTAAATCATTTTTATATACATTCTTATATATTTTTCATATTAATAATAATAAAAATTTAGAAAATAAAATCATCATAGAGCTAAAGTGGTGCTATAAACTTGACGCATCACTCATAAAAAAAGGTTAGGAACATTAGATATATCCTTGCACCTTAAGTGAAGCACGGTATACACATTTATCATCAGCACTAACATTGCAAACTATAGCTTCTCAGACGGTGTCCTTTAAAAAAAAAAAACAAAAATAAATTTAAAATACCCCACTTTATTTCCTGACAAAATAAAAAAAAAAACAATGTCTTGTATAAAAAATAAAAACTTTCTTATACCAATATAATACACAACACCCCGATGAATGGCATTCATGTGCGCTCAATAAAACCTGGAAATAACTTTTCTCCGACTAAGAAATATAATAAACTTTGAATATGACTAAAAGTCTGACACCTACTTCATAAAACTTATTCATGACAAATCACACCCATCCGAAATGCCGTCGCCGTCGTCTTCGTCGTCGTCTGAGCATTGAGCCACGACTTTAGCTGTTTGTCTGTCTGTAAATTCTGAACTTTATTTAGTGCGAATATATGAAGGTGCTTTAATTAAATAAAACAATGAGTGATATTCAGAAAATATATTCGAGAGTTATACATAATTGAATTCACAAAAGTTCTCCCTATATCCATGGATGATACGAGTATTCAGTATATGCAACCAATGAATAAGAAAATGGGGCTCTACTTTATCTGATTATTTAGCTCGATAAAAATTTCCATTGATTCACAAAAAAAAAAAAAAATGTTGGTAGGTAGGCTGTGTGTGTTCCGATTCCGATGACGACGGTGAATAAAAGGTACCTACTATACTTCTTCCGTTCTGAATTTCACACACCTTATTCTATAGGTCATTAGTATTCCGGAGCCTTCGTCAAGGACGGATAGTTTTAGTTACGTTCATAAATCTTAATTTCGTTATTCGAAATTACCTATTGCTGTGTTCATTAGATTGCTGTTCATAGATCGACAAGGAAGCACAAGGACAGGAGGAGGTGGTGATTCTTAATTGAACAAGGAGGGGCAATCATACACGTATACCTACCTACCAAAGCTATCTACCTATCTAAGTTGTGCGAGGCAAATTAAAACTTGGAAAAATCGAATTTTTGATGTTTCCGAATGGAAATATATTCTAATCTAATTATCTGTAGCTATGTACCTACATACACACATTTATAATATTTCAAAATTATTAACATACATACATTTTGGTATTGGTTTGCATAAAAGGGGTTACTCATAAAAATTAAAGATTCAGACCCAAAAAGATGTGTGCTTTTTTATTAGCTAGCGTGTCTGACAAAAACAGTCACAGAAGAGAGAAGAAAATCATTAATTACTGATCTCACAAAAGGAAAATAATAATTCGTAAAAAAAAAGTTTAAGAATAATCAAAAAAAAATATAAGGGAACAACCTTGAACCACGAAAATAAAAATTGGTGAAAAACTAATTTGTGGAACAAAATTATTTGATCGAAAAAATGTTTTTCTTGAAAAAAAATATTATAAAAAATTATATAAAAAATGTAAAAAAAAACGTAAAAAAAATGTTCTTCTTTTTTGAACGGCGCGGCGAGAATAAAAATTGTTCATCATCCTATCAGAGTTTGAATGCCTATAATTTTTTCTCCTAAAGCTAGCCACAAACGACAGTTCCAAATGGGTCGACTAGCCAAATCGTTTGAAATTAATTCTAATCTATCTCACAACACTCAGACCGAACCAACAAAAACGATAAAGTTTTAATAGCATTCACAAATTTGTCAGCGATTACAAAACCTTTGCTTTGGTCCAAATCCATTAACCATCACTTTATGCACTTATGAATATAAAAATAACTCTGAAACATTTTTAAGAAAACATCACCCTGCTTTTTCTCGTATTCCATACAATCGGTCTCTTAGCAGAGAAGACAGTATTAAACTGTTCCGAATTAGAGTTGGCAAAGCTCTTTTCAACACTCAACACTATTATAACGCAGAAAACCCTGAGCAATGTTCGAATTGTGGGACGATACTCTCTGTTTGGCATATCCTTGTCGAATGTCCTATTTCTCGCCAAATTGATCTAACATCAGACAACCTAACTGAAAAACTGGCCGAAATTTTGAATCCATCAGAAGTACGATCCATTCAATACATTAAAGATGCCACATCCGCCCACCACAAATTTGACGAAATATGATTTTTTTTTCTTCTCTCTTTATTTTCAACGATTTAAAACTAACTTGCTTTAATAATTTTTTTTTTTTTTCTTATTAAACTAATTTTATTCTTTTTCAATTTATGTAATTATAATAAAAATTAAACTGTAAATATTTAAATGTAAATATAGTTTTATAGACGGCATCATACCCAAGTAACAATTTTAGTTCGTATTTAGCTCTGGCAGCGCTTATAAAGCTAAATTATTTGGCCATATTAACTTCAATTTGCTCTATAGCTTCAATAAAGCTGAAAAAGAACCTGTTTAGAGCTTTTTTTTCGAGTTTGGGAGCTAAAATAAGCATTTTTCGGGCTCTAAATATGATGCTCAAATGTCTATATGTTCTACAAAATCACATTAATATTTTGATTAAGAGCACTTTTAGCTCTATTAAACGTTATCGAGAGATAGTTTTAAAGCTTTTCCCTTTAAAATGGTAACATGAAAATGATTTGCTTAAGTGTTAGTAAAATATAAATATAAAAGAACACAAAGAGAATTGTTTGCTTGTATATAATGATCTTTGAAATAATTTCTCAAACATAAATATTTACAAAGAAAAACTCAAAACTATATTAAGCAAAATATTTACAATAAACGATCGTAATACTTTAATTAATGAGTAAGACAATGCTTAGGAATGATTTTGTGTGCCACTTTATTTTTATCACAAACATAGATGTTGCACCTCGAAATTGTACAACGCGCCTTTAAAATATTAATTTTTTACTATTTAAATAAAAAAGAAAATGAAAAAAGTGTATACAAAGATTTTATAACTTCTCCCAAAACAGCCATTTTAAAAAGACCACAACAATATCTCTTTTAGAGCTTCTATAATGCAAATGTCTACAAAAAATTTTTTATAGAAATTTTGTCAGCCATCTTTTAAATATAGGGTGCCTCGGTTGAAAAAAAAATAAAAAATGATGTTTTACCTTTTTCATGCAAAAGGAACTGCGATTCTTTCAATGATTTCACGTTGGTTCCACAAAATTTTAAAATAATTCAAAAATGTGAAATAATTTTATAAATTTCACGTAAAAACTCATACAGGTAATCAGAAAATTGCACGTGAGATAACTTAAATTTCAAGTGTATTTACGAATTTCACGGCAAATTAATAAAATTCACGTGAAGTTCATAAAATTTAAGTGGAATTCATGAAATTCACCTGAAATTTATAGAATTTAGAAAATTCAAAAACACAGCACAAAAATATAATTCCACTTGAATTTTATGAATTTTACGTAAATTTTTCAAATTCCGCTTGAATTTCACGTGAATTTTATGAATTTCCAATGAATTTTATAAATTCCACTAGAATTTTATTAATTCCTCTTGAAGTTTACAAATTCCACGAAAGAATTTAAATGCATAATACGATTTTTACACGTGAAGTAACAAAAATATGATTCTAAGTGAATTTTATAAGTGTCACATGATTCTTTTTAGACCATAAAAAGAAGCTATTTTAATTTTATAAAAAAGTGAAGAGTGCACATTTTCCCCGCACAGAACTAAAAAAAATATGAGCTATGAAGAGTTATCACCCTGTTTCTGATTTTGTTCACTTTGGTGTTGGCTTGTTACCCGATGCTCTTCTTTCGCTTTTTTGTATACACACTATACTCTTTTAAAGCAATATGTTCTAAAACGGCTTCTTATGAGGTTATGACAGTCAATTTGTTTTATGGCGTTTTCGATTGGCAATCTAAAAGCAGAAAAAATCATTCTGAATGCGTTAAACTTGGTAAAAGTTAAAGTTCTGATTCTGAACAAGTAGAGAATTTGTCTAAAACGAATTCCGGATTGCCAATTGAAAACGCCATTATTGTGTTTATTTCGTCGTGTTTATTTTTCAAAGCATTTGTTTGGCATGTCGCTAATGAGAACAAAAAGTTCAAATATAAGTTTACTATTTGAACTGTGCCTGTTTTGGTTTATTAAAACTAGATATATTATTTTGGGTTCATGATAACGTTCCAGTTTTGACAGCTCACTCATTCGGTTTGCTGCTTGCCGGAGGATTGGAACAAGTGGGCAGTAATTTTTTTTAAAGATGATAAAATATTTTCGAAGGTAGGAGCTGAATCTCCAGAATAGCAATTTTGTTTACTACTGTTACAAGATGACAAAGATTTTGTATATTGCTCGTAGTCGATCGCCTTTGGTAAAATTCTTCATATTTTTGTATTTTAAAAATTTACTATTAATTCATCAATCATCTGCATTCAGTTGGGATGAGCTCTCAACCAAGCTATCTTCCCTTAAATCCTCAACACTGTCAACACTCAAACTAGCTCATCTTTCAACACGGCCAATTTGGTCGACACCTTAGTTTTTCGTATCTTTGATAAACTTTCTAACATTTTTGTTGCGGCACACCTTTTTCCAATAAGCCTTGCTGTTTTTGAAATGATTAAACGATTTTTTCACCTCTTGACAGCTATTTATTTTGTTAAATAATTTTTTTTGACACTTATGTCTTTTGATCAACAAGACATTTGTTTAAAAGCAAAAAGCTGCTGAGTGGCTCTAAGGAACATTTATTTTCTCAAATAAGGCCTTTTTAAAGCATATAGTTGAAATATTAAGTAAAGCTCGTTCAAGGTTTTGTTATAAATTGTAATAGAGCATATTAATAGAGCAACAAGCTTTATAAGCCTATAGAGCTTGAAGTTGTTCTAAAACTCAAATATAGAGCATTTGATTAAAAAGAAAATGTCAGATGCTACAACGGAGTATAAAATAGAGCAATAGTCTCCGAGTTCACTCCTTTAACACTTTTTTAGAACATATTAAAAACTCAAAGCTACGAGAGTGTTACTTGGGTATGGTCTGGCTACCCTGATGCCTTTTAAAAAAAATAATTTATGAATTAACTTTGTGAATTATTTCAATAAATAAATAAATAAAAATTAGACAATCTTCAACGTGACTAATAATCACCACTTCACTTGGACAGCATTACATTTCGTATGCAAGATTTTATTTATTTATTATTATTAATAACTTGAAAGAGCAAAACTTCAAAAAAATATTAAACTATTCTTATAAAATAATGTTCTTATAGATTTGAAAAAATAGAAAACCAAAAATCTGATTCAGTAGCAGATTTTTACCTTATAACCATGACCTTTACAAAAAATACTTCTAACAAAAATTATTTACTTGAAAAATGTTTTTCAAAAAAGTTTTATGAGAAGTATTTTTTGTAAAAGTCATATAGTTATAAAGGAAAAATTATTTTTAAAGCTAAAAACTTTAAGTTCCCAGTTTGAAGACCGACAAATAGAGCTACAAACAGACCGATAGATAGAAAGACCGCCAAACAGGTTAACAGACAGACTGACAGATCTGCGGAAGCCAAATTTTATACGTTTTCTGTCAGCGTGGTGTAAGGTATCAAATCTGATGTCCATAAAATAAATGCTGGTGTTCCCCAGGATTCCGATTTGTCTCCGGCTCTCTTTATTATATTCATCAATGATCTCTCGTCTGAAACTTCTAAACCATTAATATAATTTACTGACGACATACATACATAAGTCTCAGATTTTCATATTCATCAATGTTCATCGGATGTGGAACTCGTTAAATTCTGACAATGTCAACATTGTCCATTGGATAATTAAGAGCCTTGTAGAATTTAATGCTTTCAAAACTCAATGCTATCTCTAGTCCTTAAAGCGAGCCACCTATGCCACTCTCCATGAGTCACACTTGCATCGTTGAATCCGAACACCTGTCAATTCTCAGAATATGCATTACAAACTATCTTCTCTGGAATAGTCATATTTTCGAAGTGTCCAAAAATGTTGCAAGGAATTTACAAAGCCTTCATCCATCAAAGCCAGAGTAAAGCTCGCATATCTGGACAGGTGCTTCTATAGCACATTTCAATCTTTTAGGTACAATTTAAAATAGAGATTTAAAAATTATAAGAGAAGAAACTATTACGGAAATGTTTGTGTCTCTCCTTTTTTATGGCTATTTTTACAAATTAGTACTCCATTAAAATAGCCAGTTGCATTCCTCAACGAAATCAATTCAACCTAAATACCACCGCTAAATGAAATAACTATCAGTTTACCCTTGATCGAAACTTCAGACATAACTTCGAGAACAGTTATTTTTAACCTCACTACATGAATGTGGAATGCTATAACCAGCTATGTTTGTCCTGCTCATTGTAATGTTCAGAAATCTAAAACCAATTTGCATTGGTTTTTCCTAATTAATCCTTTCTCTATTTTCCTAATTACTCTCACAATATTAATCGATAAGGGTATTCGTAACCTAAAAAAAGCTATTTTGGAAAAATAAGCCAAAAGATTTTGTCACTCTAAAAATTCAAATTTAAATCAACCAAAAGAACATTTTTAATGAAAGCATTTGTTTAATTTATTAGAAAGGATACGTACCAACAATAACTCTATTGTTTGGTCTCACCAATCTTAATTGCACATAATTTAGCTAGGTACGTATTATACTATAATATAGGTAAAGTACTGAAATACAACCCCAAAGCCAAAGGCATTTAATAATGTTCGCAACCTCACGAATTCCTTTGTATAGTAGCTAGGTATCAAAACGCTTAAAATAAACTTTTTATTGATTTATTCAAGAGGGAAGAACATTTTAATGGTGCTTGCACAATATTTCATAAAGGTAGGTATATACCAAATTCTATTCATTCTCTTAAAATATACAAACACTATACGATATGAATGCATTAAACAAACTTCTTCTCAAAAAATAGAAAAAAAAACCATAAGCACCATATTTTCCGCGTTCAAAGTTGCATTATGTCACTCAAACGTTGAATAAAAGGTGCGAGAGAACATTCTATTATTGCCATATTTATATATTTTCTTCCTTATTCCTTTCAGAGCCCTCAAAATATCATTTCTATTTCTGGCACAAGAAGGTTGGTTGGTTGGTTGGTTTGTTGGTTGCTTTTGGTCGGGGCAGCGCACACAAAAAAAAAAAAAATCAAAATCAAAAAACCACCAAGCGTTTGCTTTTAGCGAAAATGCATACACCAACTGCATTTTCCATCATGAAAGGATCTCTTAGCATGCTAACAAAAGCACTCAACCAATGCAAGTGCAAATAGTAAATCTAGTGAATGTGCATAGTGAATGATGGTGTCAGGAAGGCTATATATGCATACGAACGCCCATGAGGAAAAGGATGCATTTTTCGATATGGACTCTTACACGAAAAAATATGTGTGACACAAAGAGCCCATGGTTCGTTCCACTCACCACTGCAGATATAAATCTGATGCTATTTAAAAATTCAATCTGTATACTGTTGCCGTAGCCGTAGCCGTAGCCGTATAGCCGTAGCCTTGCCACAGAGTATTGAATTGAATTCAATTGAATAATGTATCCCGGAACTGGGGTTTCACTTAAAGACACCTACTCCTACGTGCGTACACAATTCCTATTCCATGAATAACCAAGTTGTCGAATACTGAATAGTCCAAGGAAGCATCATCATCATCATCATCATTATTTGTTGAACACGCAGTGGAATCATTAAATTTATTAGGACGAGCAAATTTATTTCAATTAGGTATCCCTCTTGCTCCAAGGGATAAGGCGTGCGCGTCGGAACGTTAAGTTTATTTGTCTTTTACACAACTTTCATTCACTGTTTGTCTATCGAAGTCGAAGTGTATAGATACTTATGTTTGGAGCTCCTCGCAATAATGCAGTGTCGGTTCTTTATTATTGTTGGGTGGTTCGGGCTGTGCCTGTTAATAATATCTCCGGAGACCAAGTGCATTGATATCGCGAAAAGTTTGACACAACTCTTGGATAACTTCAAGGATGCTAACTATCTACCAAGGGATGTGCATTTCGGCTTAAATTTAGCCTACAAATTACTTTCTGGTATAGTATAGCTGTCTTGTATATTTTATCAAAAATAATTTCGATTTAAAAAAAAAACAAGAAATTGTTAAGGAAGCACTTTGGCAAACGCAACCCCCTCTGGCAACAAGGATCGAAATGAGTTTTATTGGAAAACTTTAGAGTATTTGAAAGTTCTGAAGAGTGGCAGCCACACTCGAAATATTTCAGTGAACGATGAAATAAGTGAGCAACCGAAAAACTTACCCACGACGACATTGTCGTCCTTTCTTTGAACTCTTAACATACATATAAATCTATAAAATATAAAACTTTTGCAGTCTTGCAAAGTATTTCGGAAAATTCTGAAGTGTGGCAACGTACTATTAAACACCGACATTTAGATATAGTCAAGCCTAAGGACAGTTTTTTGGTCTATGAATGGATTGTCGACAAGGGACTACCAACAGCTTTAGACTCTGGTAAAAAATATGTTGAATATGTATTTACCTTAATGTTGATGCATCTCAATTTTCTGTATTTTTGATGTGCCTCTTACATCCTATCACAGATAAGTGTATGAGCCAGCTGGGGTCAACAAAAACCTGTGTAATTAGTTCAAAGTGTGTGTCAATGATGATTTCTCAAGAACCAGCATACGGCTACCATAAAACTCATCAGTAAGTATTCAGAAATAGTTCTATAACTTTTGTATAATGTTATCTTCATGTACATACATATATACTATCCATAGGTACGTAGATAGAACCGTATTATGCAGATACGTAGGACATGGACAAAAATATGTAGTTAGTAATTATTATTTGAATATATATTTTTTTAAAGCAAAATGTCAGGTAGGACACCTTTATTTTTTATATAAATTCTAAAAGGGAGAATGGAAGTTGAGAAGTGAAAAGTACCAGTTTTGAACTTGATTACGAGTATATGCAGCATTTTTTAAATGTTTTGCTAGTAAATTTTATTCAACATTTAGTGATATTTGTAGGACAATCAAATAGCAAAAACTCTGTAGTTTTAAGGAAAACTGGGCCTTATTTTTTTTTTAATTTTTAACAAAATTAAAAAGACATATGTAAAACTGTATACCAGTTACAAAACATTACCAAAAACCTCTTGTCCTTGTCACAAACGGTCAAGAAGTTCATATATGCCATAGTTAGTTTTATGAAAATCGACGTGTAATAGTTTAAATTTCCGCAGGTGCCGACACAGCCTGAGTTGATGGAGAAAAATAATAATTATTTACACGTCTTTGATACAAAGTTTGTATTTGAAGGCATGCAGGCGCGTTTATAAGCATTTTTTTGATGAAAAGTATTTTCAGGATTCCAATATCAGGGAGAACCAAGCGGAGATTGTGAAAAAAGTGTTGTCCAAAAAATTGCTTGTCCTTTTGTAGGCTGGTTTTTTGTAAAAGAAAATGTTGAAAAAAATGTTGCCGAATCAACCAAATGTGAAACTCCTACCCAGTCAATTAGTCCATCAGGCCATCACTCCATCATCCAATTAGTGTTTTACATGAAACAAAGTACTCGTATCTGCATGAATAATTTTGAATATATTAAAAATAAAACACACCACTAGATAGCACCAAACTTGTTCATATTTTAAAGTATTTAAAAATTACAAAAACAAGAGTATCATTAGAAAAAAAAAAGTTTGAACTCAAAACTGAAGATCTCAATCTTGGTATTGAATAATATAAATATAACTGTGTCTTTTTTTTTAATTTCTGCACCTCTTGCAATGATAAATAAATGTTATGTGTTTCAATTAACACTAAGGTTTAAGTGCTAAGAGTAAGATAACTGAGGCTCCAAGAAATGATAACAGTTTTTTATAGAACACTTCAAAAGAAACATTTTTTACTTCTTGATCTTTTTTCAAAAATCCAAAAGAAAATTTATGGGATATTATTTTTTTTTTATTTAAACCGTCAAATTGTTCATGAGAAAATCGAAAACCAAAAATCCGGTTCTGTAAAACAAGTTCGTTAACAACTATTTTATGAAAAATAATTTTTATTACTTACAAAATACAACTGCAAAAATTTCATCAAAATCGTTAGAGCCGTTTTCGAGATAAATATTATGTTTTGTCTTAACAAATTTTTTTCCAATCAAATATGTAAGTACATAAATAAATTTTGATGCAAACTTATTCAATATGTTCTTGAATCTTTGAATAGGTCATTGAGAAGAGTAGAATTGTTTTATTATTGTTCGAAAAAATAAAAACTTAATATGGGTCACTATGACGTATGTGAATCATTTTTTCTGTTCAAAAGAAGATACAAATTCAAATGTGTTTCACTGTCAAAACATTTTTGTATGGGTTAGTGTGAAATATTGTTATTAATTAAAATAAGTACATACTCGTACATATGTATGTATATATTTTTTCTAAAAAAAATTCATCAACTTTTGAATTAAAAGAAATAAAAATTGAATTGCATTTTTGCGGTCTTAACGTATAGTTAATTTTTTTTTTGTTTAAAACTTGGCGTAAAGCATTTTTCGTTTTTTTTTTTTATTTTCTTAAGACCAAAAATAAAACTTTTTACACATTTTTTGAAATCTAATTTTTCTCAAAAACTACGCCAGAGATGTTTTTTTGAAAAAATATCAATCAATTTCAATAGATGATGGTTCACTTTTGATAAAAAAAAAATAAATAATATGCAAACAAGAAATAAGTTACCAACTATAAAACAGTTTTTTTGATTTTGTCGAAAACGGTTCACGTGGTTTGGATCAAAATTTGTATGCAAAAGCACATACATATTTAAATATTAAAAACAATAAGTTTTAAATTGAAATCATGCATTAAACTTAACTTAATATGTGAATAAACTAACCCTTAATTCAACACCTGCATTAACGAGAAATATTTCAAACCATTCCCATATCGCGCCTGATAGTCATGGTTCGACATTAACATTATTTAACATAATAAGTTTAATTTAATTATACATTTTCAGGTTACTATTTCTTCTTCTATCTTTGCTCAAACGTTGTTCAAACTACATCCCACATAATCAGTCTATCGATGTTTTATTTGCAAAAAAGTGTTCTGACATTTACAAAGAGCAAATGATTTTATTACAATATGGTATTCCCAATGACTACAGAGATTTATTTATAGAACAAAGTAAGTTTCAAACTTTTTACTTACCATTTACAACATATTGTTTTGGTGATTTTGAATTTTAATTAAATGTTTATTTTTCTTCATAATGTAGGTTTGTTTTGTGGAATTGTAGGATATTCAGAGTTTTTAGCAAAAACTATACTTAAACCAATAACTCTTTGGCAGTCGAAAAATGGATGTTTCAATACGGAATCAAGAAGCTCAGAAAACAAAAATTCAGAATGCACCAATCATATTACAAGTTTGGGATTGGCCTTATATTCTAACATCATATTGCAGTTCAGTTATCAGTTGACATAATTTTTAAATATATTATGATCAATATGGAAATGAAAAAGAAACTTAAAAATATATCTCGCTAAACAAATTAAAACTAATAATAAATTTGTGTTTTCTTTATTATTATTGTTTTTATTATATTCTTACATAGAATGTCAGTTTATTATACTTGACCATTCTTTATTCGGTCAATTTCATTGAACTTTTGTGAAAAACAACAAAGGTGCTAACACCACCAATTGTTTTTTACGAATTAATTTTTTAATTCGTCATCAGACTCCTAGTGTCTGTCCAATGATCGCTTAAAGGCCAACCCAAGCCGATGCTAAACCGTCATGACGACGAACAAAATATAATCAATTATAAAGCAACGTCTTGTTATTGTTGTTTTATAGTCGTATCCGCATATGTTTCGCATTGGTCTGGGCAAGCATCAAAAGAAACAAAACGTAAACGGAGGCGTAAACGCAAGCCGAAATGCATACTTAAGCGGCAACAACTTTGACAGTCTTTAAACAAGCCCCACAATTACTTTTTCGGGAAACTGAATTAAAGGCTTCCCCAGACTAAAGAGACACCGATGCGAAACAGTCGTGATGACTAAGAAAAATAAACACAAAAAAGTTTTGATTATTGGAGCAATCAAAATAAAAATATCAGGAAACTTTTTAACTTCGAAATCGGAAACAAAATTGTTACTTGGGGATGCTATATCCATTTATGATTTTTTTTAAACTAATTTTTTTTTTTAAATCAGTTAAAGCTTTGACCTCAGGATTTCAAATTAGAAAAAAAAAGAATTTTTAAATTTAAGTACCTATATAAAAAAAAATTCAAAAGACGTATTTGTCAAGTAAAAAATAACGAAAATATTTTGCAAATTTTAATTCGTTTAATGAGGAATACTTTTATTTTTTGTATATGGGACATCTAAAGTACTCAGCCTTCGACAAGCCTTTCATTGTCCAGCACACTAAAGCCTTAAATTGATTCTATTCAAGCTATAGCATACCAAGCATTCAAAATTTGACCTTATACAAGATAGATTGTTAGTTGGACATGCACATTGTATATGAATTTGCATAGTACTCCCATGAACTAATTAATTTTCTGGTTGCTGTTTCTGTGTATATACAAGTGCGCCCTCAAACGACCACACCACACAACACAAAAACCATCTTGATAATAGTACTATAGGTTCTATATACAATGGACATGCACGGATTATTATTTCGAGTCTTTTGCATTTTGGTCTATTATTATTGGCAGGCCCTAATTTTCTTCGTCACCGAATGTTTCGCGGCTGATTCGCATTATATTGGGAAATTCGTTTGTCTTCGAACAGCTTGTCTAGAAACTCAATGACAGTTGAAGTTCCCCGCCTTAATAATCTCTAATACTAAGCTTGAATATGAAATAAAAGTTGAACATAGTGAATTTACTGTTTCGGTTGTTGTTTTTGATTGGGTATTCACCTTTGTATTTGAAAACTATAGTACTATCATGGTGGAAGTGAATGGGGCGACATCTAAAGTGTGCCGCCAACCCTTACTCTTTTTTTTGCGGAGAACTTATGGAGGTTTTAATTGATATTTATTGATATTTTTAGGATGCAATAACCCTTGCCCCTACCACCAATTTCTGACGCTTAAAGACTCCCAAGATCGAGTCTTTAAGCGTCTACACCTCAAATTTTGCAGCACCACCACTCGGGGCAACATTAAAAAATACTCGCCATGATAGTACTATAGTTTTCATTTACAAAGGTGAATACCCAATCAAAAACAACAACCGAAACAGTAAATCGATAAAAAAAATATCATATTCACAACTCTATGAACATACCCATTACGTTCTAATTATTTCATTGCATGTCCACCTTAAATCGATGAATTTTCCCAAATATCATTACGTTCCACAATAAGACAAAAAGAATCCAATACACTTTTGAAACCTTTTTCTCTCTCTGTCATTTTAATGTCAATTTTCAAATCAGCCGTCAAAATTTTCTCGACACAAAAAAGTCCCCAGTCGTGTTTTTATTGAATTTTAACTCTGTCACTGTGTATGCACTGCGTTTTTAGATAAAAAAAAAATAATTAAAACAACAAACCTTTATATAAACTTATTAAATAAATATGTCAGAAAACAAAGAGGAAATCTTTGCCAATTTTCAAGTAAGTACAAATTCATTTGTGGAAAAACAAAAACATTCGAATTTCATCTGCGTAAAAAAGTCGGAGGTTAGAAAATATCTCAATGACATTTATTCACTTCTATCGAATGAAGAAATTTCCATGAATTAATTTTAAAGAAGTAATTGTTTATAAATGAGACAAAAATATCGATTTTACAGAGCATCACTGGGATAGAAGACATCGGAGAAGCCTTCTCCCATCTCGAAGAATCCAACTGGGATCTGATGGTTTGTCAAAAGCGAATTTTTCTTCTCGCAGTGTGTTCTTCCATTGTTTGTTGGTTGTTTTTTGTGTCTTTTTTATAGGCTGCAATTCATCGCGTCATGCCACAGGAAGAAAGTCCCATGGAAGAGGCATCATTCAGTTCAAGCAGAGCTACAACAATGAACACTTTCTCGAGTGCTCCTTCCAATTTCAACAGGTGGGACTCCAGTGGTGCTGAGAGTGCTTTTGTGCCAGGTAAGAACTGCCCGGATCGAACAAAGAAATGTTATGCTTTTGTTTGAATTTCGACTTTCGTGTTTTTTTTTTTATTAACTTTATGTGTGTTCTTCGTAGTGGCTTCCACATCTGCAGAGGCGAAACTTATTGATCTCACATACGACACCGACATAGACTCGTTACAAAAAGAAGTCCAAACGCTGACATTCAACATACACTTTAATCAACAAATTTACACAATTAAACTGCCGTCTGTTGCAACTGTTGGTAAGATCTTTCTATTTTTCTTTAAACGTGAATCAGGTTGATCTCAATTTACTTTTCTGTTTTTTTTTTTTGTAGGTCATTTGAAAGAAAGAATTTTCAATACAACAAAAGTTCCAATATGCCGTCAAGCTATACGGGGCTGGCCTCCAGCTAAACTTCAAGATGCACAAGACTCATCCACACAGCTGTGCAACTTAGATTTAACATCAGAAAATGAACTAATACTTATTGATCTTACGGAAGAAGGTTATATGGATGATGAGAGGTGAGGGTTGTGTCAATATTAAAAAAAAAAAATATATAGGTATACAATTTTATTAGTTTCTGTTCAGATTATGTTTATTTATATTTTTTGTTCAATGTCAGTAACATAAGTGTTAGCTCTAAAAAATGTGAGTTTGTTTTTCCTACCATTCTTATCGATTTATAATGAAAATAAAAAAAATATTGTTTCGGTATCTATAACCATCTATAACAAAACAGAAACTTTTCCACCCCGTCAGGTTTTGAAAAACTAACTTCTATATTCGTTTGACTCTATAAGTACTGTTTGATTGAAGCATTTCAAGAAATCCCTGTTACATTGGCCTCGTTCACAAAGTTATCCTAAAGCAATCCAGATTGGTTTGTGTTGTTGTAAGTCTTGAGAAAAAACAGCTGATTATAAACAGCGGCTGTTTTTTCTCAAGAGATTACAACAACACAAACCAATCTGGATTGCTTTAGGATAACTTTGTGAACGAGGCCATTAACATTCAGTTGTACATATTTTTGTTGTCTTATGGCTGCCTAACTTAGTCTTAACAGTGAAAAATTTTATATTTATTTTTATTAAATAAAGCACATTTCCAACAATTTGAAAATAGTCAGTGTCTAAGTAAAAAAAAGTCTAATACAAACGACTGACTTTGTTTAAGCTTTAAAAAAATATAATATATGTCATGTTATTTTGTTTATGAACGTAATTCTTAAACTAAATTAAAAGTATTTTTTTTAACCCCTCCAATACTACTTTATTTCATGTTTCGAACCAACCAATATAACCTGGCATATTAAAGCATCATACGCAAATTCTGCAAATTTAAATGATAGCCTTAGGAATTGTAACTAACTGTTAATTGAAGCCAAATTCAATGTTTGAATAGAGCAACTATTTTTTCTTTTAGCAAACTTTCCCTTTTGAGTTCAGTATAAGAATACTAATCGCGAAGGGAGTATTTTCAAAATTGCTCGTCATAAATCGATGGTTCAACTCGCTATTCATTTGTATTTAACACCCTGATGAATAGAATTCGTCAGAAAATCACAAATACTCATATTTTGTTTTACTGAACATGATTTTTTTCTTATCTCTTCGGAGTTTCCCACATTAGTGATATATATTATGTGATATACCGACTTGCTATTTATAAAACCGTAATTAATTCAATGGAAGTCAAGCTGAAAATTGTGAAATTTCCGAGAAATGTGACAAAACAAAAATTTCAAAATTCGCTCCTCAAGATACTACTCTATAATGCTCCAAATACACATGTTTGTGTTTGATATATTTCCAAATTATTTGAGTGCATATTTAATTTAGATAGGTATGTAAGCGATGCATATTCTTTTGTGTTGCGAAATGGTTCCAATGTTTAGCAAATATAAAACTAAAAAAATGAAAAAAAAATACGAAAATTAAAAAAAAAATATTTGGTACGCTAAGAATGGATTTATCTAATACTAGCTGTCCTAATTTGGCTTTGCTCGGGTAGTCAAATTTAAATACCTAAAGCTTAGAGCACACGATTTGTATCTTCACACACATTTGTGTAAATTTCTACGCAGGCTCTAAATTGACTTCTGCAACAGTTTAGGATTTTCTTTTTACTTCATTGATGCTTTGTATTTAAGCATCGCTGTGCCCATTTCTTGAAGCATAGCAATTTTATATTCGTCGGTTAGAATCTTTTCAATTGTGGTCTAACTGATTTTTTTTAATAGAGCATCAATTGTAGTGCAGTAAAGATTTCGCGATCAAGTGCTTGCATATTTCTACATCGATGGTTAGTCTCATCATAAGTTAGCCCTCTCTGGACTAAATGTGCAGTTGAATTAACCATTTTTAAATTCTCCTTACTATTACATTGAAAATAATATACATTATAGACTCAAAAGAATTGCACAAAAAAATTACATTCTTTGAAATGTTTAAACTATGTACATATTTGTTTACAATTGCAATTAAAAATGCAATTTCAACTTAAGACCGCTTTGTTAAAGTCTACCTTAGAGTAAAACTTTTTTAGTTATTTGCAACTTAATATTGTAGAATATTTTGCAATTCTAATTTTGAAACTATAAAAAAAAATAGATGTGCAAATATGAGTTCACTTATTTCATTGAAATACATACCCTATAGATTTAGTTCCATTTTTCTTTTTTTTCGAGGTTTCATTTATTTTTTTTCTTTATAGTGACGAAATTATTAAACGTTTCGAACAAAAATTCAATCTGAATATAGTACAACAGCCCGAAGGTAAAGAAATATCGTTAAACCTTTCTGGGAAAGAAACTATACTTGCAGTAAAAACAGACGTTTATTATATAACTAACATACCGGTGAGACACCAGGAATGGACTGGCTGGCCAGTTGGATCAGAAAATGGAACCACCTTAGCTGTAAGTCAAAATTTATCTACATTTAAACTATTATTCATTACATGTTCCTGCTTTTCCCTTTTCTTCACAGCAATCAGGCATTGAGCTCTCTCATAACCTAATCCTTCATTCTAACGCTGACAAAGGGAAGAATAACTCCAAACCTAACAAAGCCAATAAGTTAGTATTGGAAACAAACATTACAAACATTTTAATAAAACTTTTTTATGTTACTATTCAATTGACATTTTTACCATTTTTTTTTTTTTAATCACAGCAGCACAGTTGTTGTTGACAGCGATAGTTCGGCTGATGAATTTGAAGATGCTTCTGACTTCAATGCTTGTGAAGAGTTCTTTACTGACTCACCACCTGTTCAACCACAGTCTCGTCATTTAAGTAAACATAATCATCCTTCTGAAATTTTAAATATAACATTAATCATTGAATTTTAGTTCCAAATCACACCGATGACGAAGCTCGTGGCTCGGCACAGTTTGTTGACAATTATATTCAAAGATTTGGAGAACCACATCCAGTATTTTTCCGTGGAAGCTTAGACGACGCTCTCAAAGAAGCCTGCCACAAACCAGCCAAAGATGTATATAGTCTTTAAAATCAAAATCAATTGCAAATATTTTAATTTATGAATTTTAATCACATAAACAGAGGAAACTTCTGGCTATTTATTTACATCACGGCGAGAGCATACTTACTAATGTATTTTGTGATCACCTAATGAAGCATGACAGTGTTATTCAGACGCTTATTCAAAACTTTATTCTCTATGGATGGGATCTAACATTCGATAGCAATAAAAATCTGTAAATATTTTTCGTTAAAAACTTATAGTATCTGCGATTTATTATCTACACGATCTACTCTGCATTAACTTTTAATACGTTGTACAAAAAAAAATACTGGGAAATTTCCAAGATGGTTTTTGTTTTTACGTATTAGAAATTGATCTGGTTCAGATAATGATAATAATAAAATACAGCTTGCGAACAAGAATTAACGAAGATTTTTTTAATTTTAGATTATTATCTTCAGTGTCAGCATGCGTAGGCAACACAGCTTCTATGACTGTTCGCAATATCCCATTAGATAAATTACCAGCAATATTGATAATTGGAAAGAGTCGATTGTCAGGCCGCAGCACGTGCGAAGTCTTATCTGTGATTCATGGTAATTAATTAAATTCAAGTTTGGTAACAATTAAAAACTGTTTTATAGAATCTGATTTATATAATACGATATTTTGAATAATACAAAAAAGCTACACGGAATTACATAATATTATTTAACTTTTAAAAAAAACTTTTTTTTTTCAAAGGGAACGTTGGACTTGACGATTTGTTCTCTCGATTGATAGAGGCCGTAGAAATGTATTCAGAACATATTCAAGTCGAAATTCGAGAAGAGGACGAGCGGGCTGCCAGAGATCAAGTGAAAGCTGAACAGGATTTAGCCTATCAAGTGACGTTGCAGGCTGACATGGCCAAAGAAGCAGCTAAAAGACAGAAAGAGGCAGCTATTGCTGCAGAACGTCAACGTTTAGAATCAGAACAGGCCGAACAAGATGCCAAAAAGGAGTCAATTCGTTTTGAAGTAAGTTTATTCTTTTCTTACAAATCATGTTATTGCTTAAAAACAAATTTCAGGCCGAAAGAGCCCTTCCATCCGAACCAGAGGAATCTGAATCAAATGTCACAAAAATTCGAATTAGGAAGCCTACAGGAGATTTTCTTGAGAGAAAATTCTTTACTGCAAACACATTAAAGGTATTTGTTTTTGTCAAAAGCTCTAGATAAACATATTCTTATTCACATTAATATCTTAAAAAGGATTTGCTGAACTTCATTACTTCCAATGGTTTTTTGGTTGAGGAACATAAAGTAATTGCCGGTTGGCCAAGAAGAGATTTGGCAGCAATTGAAACTAATCCAACATTGCAAAGCTTAGGACTGTATCCACAAGAAACTGTGATTCTCGAGGAACGATGATTCACCAAGGTTTATTAAAAATTCAGAAATAAACGAAACGAATAACTCATGCCTATTTTGCTAAAATATATTCTTCATAAATTAATATCATCTTTTTAATTAAAACTTATATTATAAAATACAAGAAAAAAACATAATTTAATGAAAAGTAAACAAAAAACAAAAAAAATTAAACAAATACTGTAATTGAAAATAAAATTCAAACATTTCATAAAGGGTAAAATATCCGTCGTGTATAAATAAGCTTTTCATTACATTCTTTTACGATTAAGTTTAAGAAGTGCCAATTTATAAGAGTTGGGGCATACTTAGAGGACTCAGATACTTTCTTCCAAGAAGTATTAATTCCGTTTTTCATCCAGGGAATCAGGTTTGAGGTAAACTACACTTTTTTTTTAGTTCAATTTATATAAAAAAAAAACTCTATCTATAGCTTAAACGGCAAGTGTGTAGAAATAGATTTTTAAATTGTATATTTTAATATCCAGTTAGCAGTGCGATAAAGGTTGTTTTCCAGTCTGAATTGAAAGTTATAGAGAAAGAAAATTGTACAAAATGTCAGGAGATTCTGGCACAAAAGAGGTGAGTCCATATTAATTTTTGTAATCCATAATGGAATCAAACATGTTTCAATAGATTTTGTACCTTATATGTACATATGCATAAATCCCTGAAGAAATGTGACATTTATAAAAACATACATATGTTTATATGGGCACACATATTGCCTTCTGAGTGCAATAACTCGATAACAGATTTCTTTAAATGTTTAAGATAATGTAATGTTCTTAGGCATCTGTTACCTAACTAACTGACGAGGATAGAACATGAATATTATTCTTGTTAGGCCCCATGGGTATTCTATGTACTAAATTTCAAAATAATAAGTTTAACATCGTGATATTTAAAAAATCTAAAACGAGTTATGTTCCTTGCATATTATATTCATTCATATTACATTCAATATTGCCACACAATTCGTGGTATGAACACATTATTTCATGTTTTTATTTCAAGCTACGAAAAGTTCTTTTATGTGCTCTTATTGGTTGAACACAATAGGGTGTATCTGTTACATTTCTTAGCACTGAGAAAGAAAAAAGGAATGTTATATAACAAGGCATATATAAAAGCACGTTTGAACCTTACTTTATTTGAAGTAGGTTTTCTCAGATTTTAAGGAAAAAAGAATCTACGCGATACTCCCCTCTTTTCAGATCCACTCTGATTTTTCACAGAAAAATTCTTTAATTCAGAATAACAAACTTTATTATTTAAACTATTAAAAATCCAAGATTTTTTTTATCAAATTCGATTTTTAATGATCCAGTTAACTTCAGATTTTTTTAAAATCTACTCCGGAAAGAGTTCCACTATCCTTTTTTCTAAATCTCCTCTGAATTTTTAATATCGATGTTCGAACTATGATAGTATTACAATGTGAATGTAGCAAAAATTGCATAGTGTTGGTGTAGTAGAAGTTGAACAAACTTTATTCACGCTTTTCCAACCAAAAGTGGCTTTGGTCTATGAACTTCTACTGTAGTATACCTGGGGATAACCCATAATACAAGAACAAATACACAATATGTTTTTAGCATTAAACTTTGGATGAGGAAATAAATAATAATAAGTAAACAATTTTATTAACCTTCCAAATAAGAACCAATTGATTTTCTAACCAATAGTGAAATTGCAGCAAATATTCCCTCTAGGTTTAGACATGATACATTTTTGCCTACAAAATAAATATAGAATAAATGACTTATGTATCTCCAGTGCCATTTATGGGATCAGTTAAAAAATAAGAATGTTTCCACGAAAAAGAAAACATTATATTATGTTCATGTTCGTCATAAAAATGTATAGACACCTACTTTATTCTCATCCAAACAATTTAAAGGACCAAAAACTTTCTGGATTTGAATTTTTGTGAATAGCAACAACAACTTAAAGGTGCTACCACCAAATTTTTCTGGATTTATTAATAATTGTTGTATTGAGAAAGAATTAAAAAGCATTTCAAAGCTTTAAACGTCTACTTCTTTAGGTAGATCGAATTGAACTACATAAATTTACAGACATTGAAAAATGTTTCGGTGCCTCATTACTCAAAAGGATATCATTTTGTTGTTAGCTGCCTCTAGTTTTCTTCACCAATATGAATGAGACAGAAATATTCAAAACGATATCGTTTGATCATTTTTGTAATAGAGCCGCTGGATAAAAAAACATTTTTAATGTGGGCATCAGAAAATCAAAAATTCTAAGCACAAAAAAAAAATAGTTTATAAATCTCAATTGAAGTTTAATAAGCAAAAAATTATGCTTTAATTTTAAAACTTTGGAAAATCAGAAACGGAAAACGGGTCTGAACAGAATATGAAAAATTCCGCGGCCGCAACAGCATTTTTGACATTTAATTCTGGTTTATTCCAATTACGTCTATAGCTCCCTCGTATTCTGTTCAGCCAATTAACAAATGAATTTGCAGCAATTTTCGGCATGGAACGAACTAAAAAACGTTTTTAAAAACTTGTTAATATTTCAGAACTTGTGATAAATTTAGCAAAAATGCAGAAACATACATTTTATTTGCATTTCTTTAAAACAATATTGAGTATAAGAAAAACAGCACAAACATAATTTTTGTTGGCAATTTTTCAAACCAATAGGTATATAAATACATAGGTACGTAAGGAAAAAACAAAAATTGATTTCCTTTAATCGATTGAGTTTTTTTTGTAAATGATAGTTTAATATTTGAACTTTATCATAGATATTATGCTTGTTTAAATATGATATCCTAAGATATGACCAAAAAGTCAACTTTATCAATGGCTACCACTATACAACAATATTTTGTACATACAAAACATTCAACTGTGAATTATTAATGGTAGGTATATCAAATAAATATATTCCCTTTGGCTCATTTGTACTTACTTTCTTAAGAAAATAGTATTTTCATTTTTGAGAATTAAAATATAATGAAAATAGCAAAACTACGTATTTTATGAAACATAAGATCACATCTTCAATTTTGAATTTTATGCTTTTTAATATTTTTCTCTAATTTCATCTTTGTTTTTGAAATTTTTTTGTTTATTCCAAAGTACTTTAACAGGAGCAGGTTCGTGCGGTTTTTTGTTTATTTTGGGACTATTTGGAGTGCAATGAAAAATAGTATTTTGGAAAAATTTTAATGTCAAATTTTCATACAAATTACCATCTTACTCTTTTGTCCCAATATCATTAATATCACTGTGACTTACGATCTTATACATTTATGATAGACTTAAATATTTAAGCCGGTATAAACCGAGTGCTGATAAGTTTATGAGACTCAGAGCTCTAAATATCATTCCTCATAAGTTCATAAATATGCCCTTTTCACTAGTTATGAGGCAGGGTTTTTTTCAATTTTTATATCTCATAAACTTTTCGTTTCATCTCTAACAATTAGTAGAAGTATTATTTGTTATTCGAAATTTTGCAACTTCAGATATTTCTTCTACCTATTCAGGAAAATCTCCTCTTCTACAAATCCAATCAATACACCGATTAACACCTATTTTTTTTTTTGTTTAAGTTGCATACATAAAACTTAGGAAATCTCAAGATAATGTTCCAAAAAGACATGTTTTGAAGTGAAGTATAGATATAAAGTTTTCTATGACCAAAAATCACGCACTCGTAAAATACTCATATCGGTATGGTAACTACACAATTCCAATCAATTTTTAGTACCAACAGGCGAGAACTTGTTGCTGGGTATCAAAATTTGATTGTATCCTTCTACATTTTCATATCTCAAGTATGGTTATGAAATTCGATTTCATATGAGACACGAGTTTATCGGTATTCAATTGGGAATAATTGACAGACATTTAGATCATTGTGAGGTTAATATTTTTGATAGAAAGTCACGAAATACCATTTCTACATATAAACATGTATCTACATATATTATGTATGTCACAAGGGAGGTAGAAGTAAGACCTGGCATTGTAATACGAATATATCGATTTAACAATCATTATTTCAAAAAGAAATATTCGCTTTCGTATTGAAACCTTGTTACCTCAACATGGCAGGAAGTTGGTCAGGTTTGATGAAAATATACCTAGGCAGGAAAAAAGAAAAGGTAAATTGCTTTGAAATTCTATTTTTATTTATACTTCTATATATTTGATGTGATTTGAATATGGTTAGACATCGGGTGAATTTTTTGACGACTGAGTGTCTTTATTCTTTTGGAGAACTGGCTTAATAGCATTTCAACTGCCAAAAGATTTTTCATTAGTTTTTCATATTTCTAGAATGGCAGATCCTCACGAGCCACTGCTCATAGAATGAGCCTGTTTGTTGGTGGTGGAACACCAAAGGTAACTTAAATTCCAAAATTGGTGTATCATTGAAATAACTGTTCCTTTCAGCCAGCAGTACCTCGGTATATGCCATCGTATAGACTTGAACCACATAACCCATTGAACCGTGAGCAATGTGAGATTATAATGAAAGCCGTGATGGACAAAGCTTTTGAGGATTTCATTTACAGTTCAAAGCAAGCCCAGGATTTGTGTCAGCATATAAGTGAAGAAATCAAAACTCGGATCAAAGAAAAGAACTACGATAGGTCAGTGGACAAAGTTAAAAATAATATTTCCTTCATTAAAATGTATATAATATAATATTTATCTGAAGGTATCGTCTTATATGTGTAGTTACCATTGGCGAAAAGTGCATGCAGGGTTTTAAATCAGTTGTAACTTTTTTATGGGATGCCGAAAAGGATGGATATGTAAAGTACGCCTATGATACCCCGGATTTTTTTGCAAATGCGACTCTTTATTATTTATACTATGATTAGATGCATTTACAAAAACATTTTTTTTATCAAAAAACTCTTGGATATAAAAAAAAACTTTATGTACCTACCTAATGAATTTTAACATATTTGATGTTGATACCAATTCTTTGTTTTGTGGAATATGATAAAAATAGTACGAGTATATTTTTTGAAGTAATAAAAACACACATTATTGAATACAAATTGATTCATAACAATTATGTTTTTAGGATACCATTAATTATATAATTATATTGACCCTAGCTTTTTCTAGTGTGGCTCATATGTGTTTAATTTTCAATCAATTTTTTGAGCAATTTTGTTATTATGAATAATAGTTTGTGTATTATCTTCCATATTGTTAAATTTTGGTGGATAATTTGTCTGTGTTTTAAAGAAATATGTATTGATGATTTCTCTAGTTTTCACAGTTCTTCGCAATAATATTGGGACAATGGAACGACCATTCTTAAAGTATAACTATGCCTATTTACAAGATAGATGATCGACAAGACCTTGATGGATCCAGATATGGTCTAGATAGTCTTGAGTGATGTTTGGAAGGTCTAGATTGTCCAGAAAGCCTATATGGTGTAGTTTGTATGCAGATATTCTAGATTGTTTAGACTTTAGATGGTCTAATAAGTATAAGTATTCTTTGACTGTCTAATTATTAATGATTGTTTAAAAATTTTCAAAATGGTTAAGATAATGCAGGTACACTGGTAATAAACTGCCATTCAGTTATAGCCCAAACCACCAGGGCGTTAAATTGATCACAATCAATAGGTCAATTTAACAAGATTTAGGCCCTCATTATGAATAGCGAATCTACAATTCGCTAAGTTGCGAATGATCTTGCGAATTTTTATTATCACTGTATTATTAATAGCGAACTTCATCGTTCGCTAAGAAATAAATGCTGCCAATAAATCATCATACTGAAATGGCATAACTCAAATGTCAAATGAATATTTTAGAAGTGAAGAATTTGATATTTTTTTCTTTTTGTGAATTTTAAATTGAAAAATAATAAAATGATAAGTACAGTTGATTTGATAATTTATCACAAATACATTTACATATGTAGGTAGGAACTCTTCAAGCTTAAATATTAAAAAAAAAAAATAAATACATATTATGTATTTTATTTATGGTTCCTTTTCGATGAACGGAATACACCTATGCCCTTTGCTATATCGGGAGGGATTTGTTTTCATCAATTGCACAAGCCTAGCAAATTGAATTGCATTTGTCCTTGAAAATATGATTTTTTATTTACTTTTTTTTGTTATAATATACAAATTATTTTCAAATACCTTTTCCTTTTGTCACTCATGTTAGCACACAGACACCAGACTCTACATTCGCTAGGTTTATCACTGAATATTTTGATTCGATAGAATTTGACGTTTTGAGAGGTTAAATTAGCGAACATTCGCTAATTGTAATTGGTCGATAACCAAGTTCGATAATGTTTTGACATATGAAGCGAATTTAATTTAAGCGAATCGATACTCATAATACAGAGTTATCGAATTCGCAAGTTTTTAAGCTCGCTTCGCTATTCATAATGAGGGCCTTAGTGGTCAGCAGTGGCTTAGTTAGATGCTTCTGGTACCTTTTCGTTTGATTTTGGCATTACTTTAAGCTTACGAAAGCTGATTACGGCCGGGCCTTAAGTATAGTATTTGGTTCTTAAGTTTGCATACCATCTTTCTCGGGTTTCTCCAAACCTAATTTTTGAATTTTGTTTTCTAAAGTTATTTATCCTCGATTAAGTCAATTTTTTCGAGCTCAATAATATAATATCAACAATACTAGCAGAGCCATTTGATTTACATATATTTTCTACGATTATGATAAAAGTTTTTCGATGTCACAATCGTTTTCAATTTTCTGGTCGATGTAAAGGGAAAGCTGTGACTTTCCTTCTTTATAAAATTAAGAATCTAAGTTGTAATAAACATGCAAAAGTGCATTGAATGTAAGCTAAAAAAAATATATTTCAGCGAAAAATGATTGAGAAAAATAAATCACAATTAATAGATGGAAATTCGTCAAGGAACATAATGGCCACGGCTGGCCTATGTTTCTGCTTATTACTTGTTTGTAATCAACCACAGAACTTTTGTTTTTAATTTATTTGTAAATATATTAATTTGTATTAATAGCAAGAAAGAAGAAATACCTAATTTATTTGAATCTATTCACAATCACAATCACAATTGTTCCTGTACTTTATTCACAATAGAGCAATAATACCGAAAATAAAAGTCTATCGAATGTCGATTCAATTGATAAACGACAAAGGGAATCGGGGCTAAGTCTGCAGGTAGAGATATAGATATACAAAGAGATCAACAACAGATCAACCAGAATTCCGGAACTCACTTTCTTAGCGTTATCTATTATCGATATCAGACATAGGCGATCGAACAGGGGGCAAAGTCGTTTTGATTGGTATATCCAATTTTACATGAATAAAAGCAGATGGAAAAAGAAGAAAAAGTCATTGAACTTTTAAAGAGGTTTTTTTTATTACTATTATCTACATAGCTTCGTATTAAAATAAATAAGTATGTTAGTAAGTAAGTAAATAATAACATATGTACTGTTTATAAACGTCAATCTAAGTCTGCATATTCTTATCGTACTACAATAGAACTTCTTAATTGACGTATTAAAATTGATCAATCATTTATCAATTCATGCATTCTACTCAAGAATGTTTACAGCTTATAGCAGAGCTGCTGAACTTTAATACCTGTCATAAAGATACAAATCAAAACTCCAAAAAAATTCAACCAGTCGTCGGGCCATTCTACTAATGTCTACTTTTCTATAAAGCTGGACATACATACATACATGACACAGCCAAATGACTCGCTGGGAATATATATGTATCTTTAAAAAAAAATGTAATCAATTTCAAAATCTTAACTAAATCTCACAGATAAAGCTTATCTACATTATGTATACACAGGTTCGAATCCAGAGGCGTTGTTAATCAAACGTATATTTTATTTTTGACAGATCAGTGATTATTTTTTTTACATATACATATTTATTATAAAAAATGAATTTTATTAAAAATATAATGTACATACATACTCGTATATGTATGTAATTTTTTAGCAACATTCGTAAAAGTTAGTATAGTATTTTGTTTTCATAATTATTCCTGCCGTGCTTTTAATGCCATGCATTGCACGATTTATGTACATACATTGCACCGAACTGGTGACTGATCATAATGTAAGTCGAGCAACGGAGTTGCGACCCAGGGAATGTGCGAAAAGATAGTAAAAATCCTTGATACCCGCAAAGCATGCAAGGCAAGGTATTTTTAATAGAAAATGTTGCTGGAAAACCGCTAAATTTGAGAATTTGATAATTTCGAGAGTTTACAGTAACTTATGTGCAAATAAACACACGTACATACAAATAAAATACATAAACCGCTAAGATTTGGAGTTCCTTAATTTTATTAAAAAACATTGATAAATATATTTGTGTTAATGCCTAAAAAGAGACGAGCGGTTTTTATTACTGATAAGCGTTTCGACATAAAACAATTAAAATGCTAAACTGAATTAAACTAGAGTTGTTTAAAATTAACAATCATAAAATATAATTTGTTTATCAAATAATATAGATGGTGCAATTGATGTCTGGAGTATTTTTTTTTAAACGTGATAAAGAGTGTTAGTAAGTTAAAGTAGGTATAGTAGATAAAGGCATGACAAGTAGATCTTTTTGTTAAATAATTCATACTGGCTGTCTTGGAAATATCGCACTCTGAGGCCATTCGCCCATCGTTCAAGGATGACGCCAAAAATCTCCGATTATTCGAAGCACATTTAGAGTGCATAGATTGGGGTAGGTAAGCTTCAACTGTTTTTATTCATCGATGAAGAGCTGGTTGGGGACCTCCACTCCACCAACAACAATCGTTGACCTTAACGTTGTCATCAACTTTATCTGTGTCGGCTTTGACATTGCAGTATTTTAATTTTAAATTTTTTTAGGCTAGGACGAAATTTGCAAGTCGTCCTTCTCTGATCGTCAAAAGATAAGAAGCGCTGGTTTCTGCTTAATGACAGACAATTCATACATAGGAATCAGCGGATTGCCCTATAACCCCTGTTAATCTCGTTAGAGTCACTTATTGAGAAAGTTTGCTCTCGATAAAAGAATCGCAAGCGCTGGTGTACCTAGGGGGAAACTTTATTATAAATTATGTTCCAAGATTCCAATATTTTCTTAACCTATTCTGAGCAAGCAAATACGTACCTTTTTCTAAATCACATTGATCAACACAACAAGGATCCGCCAACGCTGATCTTCCTCTTCACCGCCAACTAGCTACACAGTTAATTCACAGCTAATTGTTACTTCTAAGTTTATTTTATAATAATTTTGTTATTTGTTTTCATAGTTAATTAATCTAAAAATATATAAAAGTCTATAAGTTATAATAGAAAGTAAATAAAAAAAATATATTCATCTTGCCCACCTATAGCTAGCAAATTATAAATAAATATTTATATATGTATACATTTATAAATAATTTTTTTTTTTGTTAATTTTTTAAAGTTGGTCGCTTGCATGTGAATGGTGCATTAACTCATCCAAATTAAAAACCTGATAAGCTTAAAAAAACACTTAAATAAAATACACCACTGTACCGAGTTTTAGCTAATTTTAGGGATCGAGATGATTCACTTTGCATTGAAAATCCATTTAGCTAGTAAAAGTGCATATCATCTTTATTCAAACACATTAAAATGATGCAGCAATCTTGAAGTATAAATATAACATACTATTCAAGAAAAAAATTTTAAAACAAATATCCAAGGATTTTCAAAATATTCATTTCAACAAAAGCAAAAGATCACAATCTATCAACCCATTTATGAGAAACTCGAAAACCGAAAGTCTAGTTCTATTTCACCAAATAATTTAGGTTCCTTACAAAAAAAACACAGACAAATTTCATCAAAATTCATCATTAGAGTCGTTTTTGAGAAAAAAGATTATCGTAACTGTTAAATGACCGTAACTGTCATTTATGGAGCTAAAACATTTGAATTTAGCTTCTAGGGAATTTTCTAAAAAAACAGACATACCGACAGATGGACAGACGGACCCAGTTTTTTTTTCGCGTTTTCTATCATCATAATGTAAGTATATGTAGACTATATACAGTAACTACAGACGAATAATAGGGAAGCGATAAGTTACTTCAAACTTGGCACATACATACACTTGGTACTTGGTACACTAATTGCAAACATTTTGATGTGGAGTTTATTTTCTAATTATTACCAACTTTTAAAATAGTTGACCGAAGTAAATTCGAAGTATCTTTTGTAAGGAGATTCCTAGAGGGAAGTTGACATATCAAAAACTAACGATTTTGATGAAAGTTGTTCACTAAGTACGAGTAGGTAATAAAAATCATTTGGTCAAAAATTTCCGGTAATAACGGCTGTTACAGAATCCAATTTTTGGTTTTCGATTTTCTCATAGATCGAGTCGCGATAAAATTTTTTATAAAAGAGGTTCTATAATATCCTATATCAAAATTTAAAAAAATATTTTTTGGAAACATTATTTTTGAAATATGTAGGTTGAATGTTTTTTTTGGAAATTAAGTTTTGAGTGTATATTTTTAAATACTAGCAACTTGCATTTAAAAACGGAAAATTGGCGATACTGTCATCATTAATTCAATAAAATAGATTAGAAGTTTAAGATAAAATATCATTAATGAATAATATAAGAAAGAAACTCGGAGGAAAAACGGAGCCCTGGGGTACGCTAACATTTATTTTATGGATATGGATGGAAACCATCCAACACAATTTGTATTGAACCGTGTCCGAAATAAATTTCTAATCCAATGCGCATTTTCAATAAGAGAGCTTGATGTTAAATTCTAGCAAATACTTATCTATAAGTTCGCTTCACGAGATATGGGACGCTGAAACAGTATAACCACATAGACACAATTGCTATAAACCAAAAAATATAATCAAAAAAGAATGCTTAATTACTTTAATAAGAAATTAGTAGATATATTTCTGCAAAGTCATAAATGAAAGAAGTTTTAATTGAATCACGTGCGTGTTTTCCCCATTTACTTAAAATCAGTCTCGCCAACGTAACTAAAAAGATAATAATTAAAATCTATTTTAAACCCTATTATGCTAAGGTGAACGTACAATCCCACAAACCAACGCAACGGGAATTAAATTTTGGGCAAACTTTAAAAAAACCCATGACAACAGGTCTCCGATAATGACCACAATAATAATGATTTCATGATTACTTTGAGAATGCGGTTGTTCATTAATTCATTTTATTTCTCAATGAATCACCGCCGAACTGGTAATCTCTTCCGAAGTGAACACCAACCTGTTCTACGCGAATACGAACTTGCTGTAAATGGTAATAAAAGTAGTTACTGTCTGGGTTCTTGTACTCATTTTTTACTTTCGATAAATATAAACAATAATAAAAGTTGGTACTCCGATCCCACCTAATACACGAGAAAAAAAAACAAACCTGATAGTCAAGATAAATGTATGCTACACTTAAGCCTCTACTATAAGCTCTAACTCTAAGCCTAATACACCTTTGTGCTCTTGGAATTCCATCTCTGCGAGCACCGAGCAGCTATGTCGAAAATGTGCGATTGAGTGGAAGAATGTAAAACTTGCTAGCAATCCAGTCATCAGATTGCCAGAGAAGCTGAACAGGGGAAAGTATAATAACAGACTTACATACATATAACCAGATAGACAGCTAACCAGTCTTTGGTTAAGAAGTTAACAATTAGTTTGAAACTTACTATCGAAACGGTTGGATCGGTGGTTTCTTTTTGAGTTAACGTGCGGGCTATTCATCCGTTTTTGGTGTCACGACTCTACGAGTGGCAAAAAAAAACAATCACAATAATAATTTTTCAATAATTCTTCTCTCAACGGAGGGTTAAGAGGCGTGTGTTGATTGACCTCATAGAAGTCACGGACTGTACCAATAGAAGTTTTAAAACATATACAGTGATCTGCGAGTGATTGAAGAATTTCACTCACCAGATAAATCAACATCTTCAGAAGTGAAACGTTAATCAATTTCAAAAGGTAGGATGAAGTTCGATGGAAAATAGCAGTGTTTTTTTTTTGTTTGTTTAAATTCGTTTTTGTGTTTGAATTTTATAACCACACCCGAAGGTCGCTAATCGTTCTCATCAGAATAGTAATTCTGAATTCGATTGTCGAGAGTCGATTAAAATATATTTTAATGTCAAAAACTGTTATCCGTTGGATGCACAATACGTTTTTTTTTTTGCAAATTGTTTACCAAATAAAGAAAAGCACACCTCAATTACTTTGATTAGGGCATGCAATACCATTTTTGTGAATATCAGGTTGGTGACCTAAATCAAAGAGCGCATAGTAAAAATTGAAAACGAAAATTTTGTTGAGGTAAAAGTGTCAAAATTATTATGGAAGTGTAATTTTTTTATAATATGTATGTGCGACTGACTTTCAGCATTGAAGGCGGAATGTGAAGTTGGGAATAAATTAGCTGTCGTTATTTCTATACCTTCGGCACAATTGAATTTAAAAAAGTTTATTTGCTATTACGAGAGTGTAAATTGATGTTTGAATTATTGAGAGTTGCAAGTATAAGTACGAGTAAGTAAGTAAATCTTGACATGGCCTCGTTCTGAATTATTTTAATATCATTGTAGAACGACGAGAGGCATTTAGATTGAAATTTTCTATAAAAGAGCAAGAAATTGTAAATTTAAAAGTTGAAACTAATTAATTATTCAGTTTGAGTGTTTATTGAAAAATGTATGTATGTTATTTATAAATTAGAAATCTTATTTAAGTTTTACTTAAACGGATGTTGTTTGCGATAGTGGCATCTGAAGCAATTAAATAAAAAAGAAAAATAGAGGTACATTATATTTATAGCTATGCAATATGCATGAACAAGAAAGAAGTGCAAAGAAGTTATTGCAAACATTAATGTTGTTCAATAACAAGCAAAAAACCTTGATTAACCTGTCAATGGAGTGATTTTTTTTTTGTTGTATTATAAACATGATGTCACGACATGTTGAATATTTTATACCAACATGTAGGTACATAGGTTTTTTTTTTGTTATTGTTCAATATAGTAGGTGGTTTTTGTTTAACTTGAAATGATGTAAGGAGATTTTTTTTTGGATTTGTAAATTAAAGTCGAGATTTATACTCGATTTTTTATATCCCCGGAATTTCAGGTATTTCCCGATCGTAATCAAGAACTCTATGGCTTAAACTAGAAGGGAACGAAAGAAAAATTGTACAACGTGGGCACACAAAAAATATTGTAGTCTGTTGAAAACAAACAAATAAAACTATTAGCGGGTAATTTTTATTTTTTTTTATGGAGAGAGACATACGAGTACATTAAAGGATGCATGATATTTTTTAATAGAATTATCGTTTCAGCTTTCTATAAACGATCATTTTAAGAATTAATTCTTTTAAAACAAATGCCAACTGTAGCCTGAAAAATAGAATTTATAAACAAATAAATAATTTATGAAATTATGTGACTGATAGAATTACCCACTCCAAAGTCCACAATTCCAAAAATGTATTTATTGGCTTTTTGAACAGGTGCATTTTATTGGGTTTAGAGGTAGGGCTTGGCTGCAAGTCAAACAGAAGTATTTAATATGTATAAGAATCTTAACATAAATGATACATTTTTTCTTTTTAATAAAACTTAAAGCAAACTCATGTTTGAGGCTACCTTGAAAAACGCCATTTAAAAAATGTTAGGTTAATAAAACTAAATTGTTCAGTTGTCATAATAATCAAGAGAGAGTTGATAAAAATATCTGAGAGGAGAGGGTATTATTTTTGTAAGTGTAAAGATGTTTTTTAGGTTCATTACCAACATTTTTAGTATATAAATTGGTAGATACAATAATGACATTATTTACTAAAAAAAATTAAAAATTTAATGGCAACTAGGAATAAAAAGATTCCATAAAATCTGTTTTTTTTTATGATTTTTTTTATTTTCCTCGACTGGCTCTAGCTTTGCCAAACTACAACCGACTTTTGAATTTGTAAATTTATTTCAACCATAAAAGTTTGAAATTTGTATTTATCCATGCATCTTTTTTTCTGAATAACGGTTTTCCCACGATTTATCATCAAAAAACATTTCTTAAGCATTTCTGAGACGTTTTCTTAACGTTATGGAGGATATTTTTTCCTTTTTATTATAAAAGTCAAATTCGTTCTCTCAAAAATAAACATTTTTATAAAAAAATATATTTAAAATTATTAAAGAATAAAAAACAAAATGAAAATTCAAGGAAATTAAATGATTTAAAATTTATTTGTTGATAAAAATTTGTACGTGTTTCTAAGAGAACAAATTCCTCGCAAACATTAGCTAAACGCTTACTTAAAAAGCACTCGAGATGAGTTTAGTACAGGTCTCGAGTAGGCCTTCATTTTTGAATACTTTTCAGTGAAAATTTTTCTCATGTGACCGGATATTGGCGTGGCTCATAAAAGTTAACTATGTGTCAACTGTCAAGATTGATCTTATATATTTTTTGCAGAGATATTTTTTTGCATCAAAAATGGATTTGTTTTTTGCAACTATTTCAGAGTATTTTTAGTGAATGTTAATCTTAATTTTTCAAAGACAATTATTATCAAACGAAATTTTCGAAGAACTTGAATTCCAAAAGTTTATTTGGTAAAATGATGATATTTATCAGAAGCATGTTAACAAAGAAAATGATTTATAGATTTCCATCTTTATTAGAATATAGAAATAAATTTGCACATTTAAAAATATACGTTTTGACCAGTTTAATGTACCTACGAGTATATGAAATATAACTCTATACGCGGCGTACCCCTTTGGTCTCAGTCAGCAATTCTATAAAGTGAAATGTATATCTCACTTACTTATTTTTTTAATAATTTGACTTAGATATAAATAAATTAATCACCCATCAAATTACTTCCTTCTTGTTTGAACACCGCAAACAGTCAAGGTGAGATAATGCATGTGGTCGATCAACATTGAGTACTTGCCATCTTAATAAAAATCTTATCTGTCTGGTGTGGTGTGGTTTTCGCACTTCAATAAAGCTTAAATTAAAAAAAATAGCTGCATATTACCGTTAAAGTTCTATTAATATGATTGGATGCAAAGTTTAAAGGAAAAATAGTTTAAAACACTTCAAAAAATGATTCTCCAATTTTGAGGTTTCGACAATAAATATGAATTTTCTCTATGGTTGCGATTTAAAAGCAAGAACTTTGCGTAACTCCTCTTCAATGTATACGTATATACACATTACAATAACCTTAAGCAGAGTAAGACAAAATTAATTATACGATGGTCACGTTTAACACTTTAACAGGTTTTACAGTTATAACACAATATTACTTAATCATTATTTTACTCCCGGTAAGTCAGTTCCGTGCACTGCAAGGCTTCGATTATAACTAAAAGTTTTTTTTTAGCTTTGAATTCCAAAAAACTAAAAATTAAAATTTTCAAGGATGAATTTAATTCTACGTTGTCGATTCTTACCTTATCATTATGTCTGTTTGGTGACTTGATCTTTACACCAAGTTCCTCAAACTACAAATTAACGTGACCAAACACACCTATTTTAGAACTTTCTTTCAGCTTCTGCTATAAACGTCATTTACTCGTATGTAAGTAAATAATAAAATAAAAAGGGACTAGTGATAAATATTCGATTGAAGCAATATTTAAAGCAAAATTAATAATCACTATTTTTTATTAAAATAACGTTGTTTTAAGATTTAAAAGCCTGTTAAAATATTTAGAAGCGTTTGGTGCAAATGGCCAAAAGTGAAATAATTTAATGAATTATTTTTAAGAACGTGGTTTTTCTTAAAATTAAATTTTATTCAAATCGCTAACCAATGGGTAAATCTTAAATGTCATCTGGTGAGTCAGAAAATTTGTTACAAGTAACACAATTCACTTTCAACTAATTTATATGGGTAACGCGTTCCTATTTGAGTTAAAATAATAATAATAAAATACAATAAATGTAGTGTGCAGTTTTTTTTTTGCAGTCGGTTAGATCCCAAAGCACCTCTACCAGTATTTTTTTCAAAGTCATTAATGGAATTTTTGAGCACTTAAAAAGAGAGTTACTATAGATAAACTTCGAAATTGTAATCATATGTATATGTGGTGGTCTTGAGGTCACTAAAATAATTCTTAACTATTTTAAATGCATATATAAAATATATGTGATGAGACAAGAGATTATTATCTCTGTCAAACTCAATATCTTTGTTGTTGTTGTTCGGGTTGGTTCACAGTTCAATAAAAATGTAGTTTTTTCGCAAAAATCAATCACCTAAGGCTTTGATCTTTAAAAAAAAAACTTTCTTTTCATTTGTTACAAATGTGCCCAATTACCTTCTGCTTTTTTACTTGCGACTATAGGTACTATAGGGCAAGTTTTGGATTCGTGCAAAAAATCGAACTCGAGATATTAACCAGACCTAACATTACGATGATAGAGAACGCGAAAAAAGTGGGTCCAGCAATTCTGTCTCTCTGTCTGTACCTAGACCTACAGCCTAAACTAATGAAGCGATTTTCTTCAAACTTTGGAAATAAGGTTTTGGGGAGTTTGCTTACAGGGGAAATCGAATTTTTTTTAACTACAAAAATAACGGTACCTGTCATAGTACCGTTTAGACAAAACCTTTTTATCTCGAAAACGGCTCTAACGATTTTGATGAAATTTTTTAAATCGGGTTTGTCAGCAACCTTAATAATTTAGTTAAAAAATATTTTTGAAAAACCCGTTATTAACGGTACCTACCGTTTCGATGAAAATTTTTCGATGAAAATTTTTCTAAATGAGGTCCTAAATAATCTTAATGATATTACATATCAAAATTTTCTAAAAAATATTTTTGGAATGAAAAAAAAATCAATTTTTTTTTGAAAACTCAATATTTTGAAAACTAATAAGTGTACCTATGTTAAAAATACTAAAAATGTGTATACCAACTTTATTATTGTTTGAAACAGCTCTAACGATTTTTGAATTTTTTTTATTTTTATGATAGATGGCATCTTCAGTTTTAAGATTAAACTTCTTGTTTGGTTTATTTTATCAATTCAAATAATGAATGTCAGGCTTTTTCATATTATTACTTTTGACAGTAATAATAGTATGATTCTTTTCAAATAAATTGTTTTTTTTTTTTTTTATATAGTCAGACTTTAAAAACAAGATATTATCGCTCATAGGAGCAAGTACGTGCTACCCAGTAGTGCATTTTCTTTTCTTTTACAAAACCAATTGTTGGTCTATATACAAATACATTTATATCAAAGCCAGTAATTTAGTTTAGCGTTCCGGGAACCTGTTTGAATTTCATTCATTATCGTCGCAATACCATTTGTAATGAGTTCCCACCGTGAAAACAAGTCACAGAGCTGAACAATTCTTTACAAAAACCTTGGCTAGTGTGTATGTATAGTCTGTGACTCAGAAAATCGTAAAAAAAAGGAAAAAAAAACTTTAACCTGACATCACAAGGTTGATTTATGAGATAAATTGTCAGAACACAGAGGGATTTCCCATTATATTCTCTGAATAAATCGCATGAAAAGTATCTCAAGCTATGCCTCATATTCTAATTGAAATTCCATGATATTCTCGTGATCAATGTTTCGATTTTTATGTATTTAATTTCCATCACTTAAAATTAACGCGTGTAGGGGTTCCAGTTCCAAGGAAACTTAAGTGCACATATCATAATTATAAATTGTTTTTATCATCAAGGTAAAATAAACAAAAGTTATACAAACTTGCGTTCAGTTATTGACATGCGAAACAAGACAGGTAATAAACTATTTTACCCAACAATCTACGATCACCTCAAATAAAATAAAAAACAAAAAAAAGTTAAGACATTTTTTGACAGTGACCTCACAATTCAAAAGCTACTTTATTTGAATCATTAATGGCTTTGAATCCAATTAAAAAAAAATAGATCAATTGCGGTAAGGAAAAGCAAATAAATCTAAAAATCTTAAATGAATAAACCATTTTTTTTGTTATGAAATCTTATTTGATGGTTTTAACCTTGAACGAAAAAAAAAACATAATAGGTGATATAGCATTAGCGGTGGCGCGCCTGGTGCAAAGGTATACTAAACTTCGTTACTTTACTGCCTGCACATGAGTTTATGATTGCGAATGATAAAAGCATGAGTAATGCTAATTTAATTGTATTTTTGAACTTTAACTACCGTCACTTCTCACAAAACTAAAAAGTAATCTTGTTTAACCAGAAGTTTTTAGTAGCAGATAAATTTTCTTTATGCAGCTGTGATTCAAAAAAGTAAAGTATATATAGGCACTTACACCTACATTAATACTACTTCTACAATGCAAATCATCCTTTTAGTTAGTTGCACATACAAATAAAGCAATTTTATGATTTTTTTTACAAAAAATAAAAAGAATAAAGCGTTTTATCTTAATTTTTAATTTTACTGGCTAAATTTTATACCAGGGTGTCTCGTAATTTATGAACAACCATGCAACTCGTAACAACAGCTCTTAGGACCGGTCAGGAAATAAATATAAAAATAAAATCTGGTCTCCAAACATAACTTTTTTTTTTCGAAATATGTTAAACATTTTTAATATGTATAACATTCTTGAAGAACTGTTCTCAAAAGCACGTGATAAATTTTAACACTATGTAATAATAATGTAAATAATTTTTTGACTAAAAGTACCTTGCCTTGAACTTTTCACTGCTTCCAACAAACTTTCAGTTAGAAAAGTATTTTTAAAACTAAAATACTGGCCCTAAAAGTGCGGATGGAATTATGAAAATAAAATATCTAAAAATATTCAAACTTCGGGAAATTTCAATTACATGCACGTACATAATATGTACATATATATGGTGTGCCGAAATCGGCGCACCACAATAGAAAAACATGAGTTCCCAAGGTCATTTAAATTACTTATATTTAAAGAATATAGCAAATTTTTAATAATTGGCGAAGCCCGAGTTTACTCTTTAAAGATGGTGGTAGACCTGCAGAAGCTTTCTATAAGGTACTTTAGGCATCTTTTTCGAAATTACTCGTTTTTGCTACCGACAATTTTATGTACACCTCAAAATGCAAAGGTTTGGTGAAAAAAACCTTGGATTTCCCAAATGTTTGCCTTGAGGTAAACGTCCAATTGTCTTTTAATAATGAGGACCTTAGCCTAAAGACAAAAAGAAAATTACTATTTATTATGCAATTTTTTATTCGTATAATAATGTAGCATATAGAATAATACAGCCTTAAGTCCTCGTAAGCTTCAAACTTCGTAAATGCGTCAAAATTAATATGTAAATTCGACAGATTTACGAAGTTTAAGGCTTACCCAGTTAATGCAAAACCGATACGAAATAGACGTTACGACGAAAAGACAATAACATAATGTTGTTGCCAATCTTCAATCACTGCTGTTTCATCTTCGTATCCGAATGTTTCGCATTGGTTTGGGTTAGCCTTTACTAAGTTTATGACGGCTTTACGGAATTGTATGAATACGAATTAAGTTTTATTTTCGTTTGTTATTATATTTTTAATTGAAAAAGCAGATTGCCAATGATAAAAAAAAATATTAAGATTTGCTCAATAAATTATGAAGTAGATTGTGGTTTTGTTGAATAGTCGAAGCTCGAAGGTATTTATTTATATAGTTCTTTGACCCAAAAATAACGTTGTCGAAGTGGATTTTTTTTTATTTTGCTACGTTATTATACGCTTTAAGATCGTAAAATGTAAGAATTTGGGTTGGTGTATTTTCATGTATTTATACGTGCCTATGTAATGGTATATGTACTTATATATAAAGCGCTAGTTTAAGATTTATTTGTCCTAGGTCTATAAACAGTAATTTGAATTTCCAAAGTTAAAACTTAGTCACGTACAAAACAATGTCAAAATTTTGCAATCGCATTTTTAGGGATTGAATTTAAACAAGTAAACTCTTTTTAAGTGGTATTCTTCCTAAAAGTAATACATAAATCTTATTAAATTTCATTTAGCCTTTCTTCATTAAATCAACACGCCTCCTCTTTAGAAATATTTGGAAAAATAATTTGTTTTGTGGCTTCTAAGAATCTATGTTTTTATCTGGGTACTTAGAGTTTGAGATAATTCCTAAGGGCCCAGTTTGTTCACATGCATCGAATTAATTTTCTAGCATAATTTTTAGAATTTCTGGATAATAGAAATCAGATGATTAGATGTTTTCATGATTAACGCCTCGCATAGATTTCCGAATTAAAATTTTGGCTTATAAGCACATGTAGAAAAATCGAAAATGAGATTTAAACCACTTGTTAATCTATTTCAAAACTAAGAAAATCTATTTATTATATTCTTATCCTTAGTCCTGTTTTGGTGACAGTAGATGTAAAAATTAAAATAATTTTTACAAACAAGAGCAAAAAAAGTGCTTATAAAATCTTTGTTATTGTTTCTGAGCAAAATAAAAAACGAAAATAATTTGTTTTTGTATTTTTTTTTGTGTTAACAAACAATTAAAATGAATAATGGTTTACCGTTTTCACTTTATGTTAATGCTAAAAGAATTCAAAGTTTTTTTTTACAAGAAACTGCGAATTTACAAACTTTTCATTAAAACGATTTATTTCTCCTTGAATGTGAAGTAAATTTTGCCGAAATGTTGCCGTGATAAAATTGTAATTGGACTTGTTGATCAATCTAGTACGTCAAGGAGTTTTTAATAATAGAAATTCATGTATGAGCTGCTTATGATATATAGTCAAGAGTGATTAACATACAGTGAAAATGTTCAAGTATGGCATTTCGATTATCAGGAGTCAGACTCTCGCATCTCTGAAACTACGCGTACTTTCCTTTTGTAACCCAACCAGAAAAATTGTGGGGTCTAAAAAATAAAATAATTTGGCACACAAGTAAGAAGCCTTCGATTTCCCAGAAATAAAATGTTGTGGAATCCATAAGCAGCCAGATGAACTACTGAAATTAGTAACCAAAATGGTTTCTTATTACTTAAACGATTAATGCAGTGACAAGCCTCAATTTTGATTAAATCATTTAAACATCTTGGCTCTTTCCATATCGAAAGTAGGTATAGATAATTACAAAACATACTTTTGCAAACAAATGTTTTTCTTGCCAAAAAACAATTGCGACATTGCTTCCACTTTGTTTATGTAAAAATATGTAATTATATTGCATTGTGGTTACAATATCTAAATCAATGACTTTGTTTGCGTAAATTTTGGGAGTGACTCTTGGGAGACGCAAGAAAGACAGCAGCGAGACCACAGAGTGTGACCATGAATAATCGCTTGAGTGAACACGAAACGACTTATCTGCACAGCGAACCATTTCATTACAAAGTATGTGGTATATTGTCGTTGATTACCTTGACTAGTTGGAAGGACCTAGTTTTGAGACACTAATCGCAAAGAGGTATAAAAAATGACAATAATTAATTTTAATTAGATTTTTTTGTAGTTCTTTAATTGATTGCTTGCATATATAAAAAAATAAGTGCCTATCTTATGTACCTACATTTTTACGATCAAATTATTTGCTTGGTTATTATGATGTAGCTTAGCAAATTTAATTAATTATTATATTAAAATAAAAAAATGAATAATAAATGTTTACTAGGAAATAGAATACTTGAACGTTATGATCGGTTGCACGAATATTTAAAAGGCATTTAAACCGTCATTTTAAGACTTAAATCGGGTCTTTTAAAACGTAAGGTTCTACCGGTCATTAATCGGTAAAAAATGCTAAATGACGAAACATAGCTTTTACATTTATAGTTCAATTTTAATGAATTTGTTCTTCAAATTTTTGTTATAAAAATATATTTTATTTGAGTCCAAAAAAATATTGTTTGTATTTATTTTTCTATCCACACGGTTCAATTGAATGAAAATGTTAAATTTTCAAAAAAGCTCGAAAAAATCGATTTTTATAATTTTTGGTCGCCTGTAACTTAATGAATTCGCATCCGATTATAAAAAGCGGAATGTGCAATCTTACCAAAAATATTTAATATATATGTAATCAAATCACTTAAGAGATATACAATATACATATGTATGTAAGCTAGTGTTTGAAAAATAGACCAAAAAAACCTTTTTTTGTGCATATCTCGAAAATAGTTCTTTGAAAAAAAAAATTAATGTAATTTTCGTTTTTAGCGACCCCAAATTAGTAAAAAAAAAAAAGATTTTTTTAGGTAGCATCGGTGGCCCAAATTTTTTTAAACTAGAAGTGTTTCATACAAGTGGCCACACTAAACAATATTTTAATATACATACATGTCTATTCCAAAAGAACTTTTCAACAAATCGTTTGTAGTTTTTAAGTCATGCATTGAGCTTCTTCTAACAATAGAAACGATTTCGCTAAGCGCGTAGCTTATAAAATGATTCAAATATGTCAAATATTGGGCTAGGTCTAGGGCCTATAGTTTAAATATATGTCTGAATCAGACCATAAATCCAAAATATTTTTTGTTTTGCTGCTTTTTTTAAGAAGAAACATTTTTTATTTTTTCTAAAAATTGCGGTGTTTGTCCATGTACGTATGTAGAACTCACTTAAAAAGGACCAGCAATATGTAAAATATAAGTTTACATTGGACCTTTATGCTAAAATACTATTGAGTGTTGACAAATTTCTAAAAATACTCGCATACTCAAAATGTTGGTTGTTATTGTTCACTACAAGCTTAACGTGAAACCCAAAACGGTGATACAATATACAAATACATATGTAATATTATTTGGCCAATTTATCTTTTGAACTTATTTTTCAGAGATAGCTTCAATCTATGTATGTACCTTAAAATATCATACAATTTTTCAACACCATATAACCGAGCAAACCTATTTAGCAGTGAGTAATTAAACAGGTTTTACTACACATGTTTTTTATTTTGTTACAATTGAGCCTAAATGAAAGTCTTATAAATTCGTCAAAGTTATCCAAAGCTTGTATGACAATACATTTTCGCGAGTTTGCGATGTTAAGAGTTCGTTTGGCACCTAAAATACCACCACTGAGCTAAAAAAATTAATAATATTTAGATATTCAATTCAATCCTTATAACACGAACAATAACGATGAACAGATAAATGAAATTAATAAATTTATTCTAATTTTAGACATGATTCTACACAAATACTTAATTGCTACAGTCGTAGTGTTAATTATATCATGGACACCAATATCAAGTCTTCCACAAGGCGCTCCAGAAACAGTCTGCGACACAATGTTACCAAGTCATAGTAACATAGAGCCTGCAAATTCAGTGCCACCTTTCCGGATAGAGCCATCTACGGCTATGATTGGTCAAGGACAAACGTTGAGGGTGGACATTGTGGGTGCACCTCAGGGAGTGAACTTTGGTGGATTCATGATTCAAGCTAGAAATAGAAACCCACCTTATCAAATTGTAAGACTATTATTATGATTACATATTTTTCAAGCTTTTCTGATAGTCAGTGTTTTAGTTGGGGCAATTCAATCCCACCCCAGATGGTTCGGCAAAGCTGATGAATTGCGAAAACTCAGTAAATAATTCAGCCACTCATGCAAATGCCGGTCCAAAGCCAGTCATTAGTCTGGAATGGCAATGTCCAGTGGACTTCCTTGGCCAAGTTGTGTTCAAGTAAGTGTTAAGTTGTATTGTTCGTATGATTTCTATGTGATTAAATATTTTCTTTTAGTTCCACAGTCGCACAAACCTACGATACGTTTTGGGTTGGAATTCCATCAAACCCTATCCAAGTTGTGAAGCGAGAAATTGCACCTTCTGTCATTGGAATATCAAGCACCCGTCCACCTCTAACAAACACCATACGAAACTATGTCCCTGAACCAGAAAAAGCACCACCAGTGGTATTTTTAAATACAAAAGAAAACTGAAATTCAAAAATTAATGTTCAAAAATATTTACAGCCTAGAGTAGAAGATCCATTTTACAAAGGCTGTGCAAGGAGTAAAACATGTTTTGGATATCCAGATGGATGTGTCAAAACTAAAACTTGTGTAGCAGTAACCTCAGTAATAGTTCGTGGTGATATTTATGAGTTTGAGCTAAAGGGTTCAACAAGTATGAACTGCAGACTTATTTTTCAGAAAAAGGCTTTTCTTAAAGACTTCCGTTTATTTATTTTTTACAGACGAACCAGCTTATCTTGCATTGGGATTGTCAAATGACGACAAAATGGGTGATGACTTGGTAACAGAATGTGTTGCTCAAAATGGAAATATTGCATTGTACACATCGCTGACGTCCGGAAAGCCAAACTATGGAACCACTAGAATTGGAGTTGTAAGTGTTTTTCTCTATATAATTTCTTTTGTGCGGGTCTTTACTCTGTATTAAAAAATTCTGTGCATGAATCAAAAATTTTGTACTCAACAAATACTTTATTTTATTGTTCCTTATTGCACTATTTTCAGAATTTTATTATAAAAAATGTATAAATCCCAGTAATCATGATCCAAACTGGTTATGGTAATAGGCCAGTTCATGACATATCAGAATATAGTACTTGTTTATACCGAATCATGGGTTTTTGAGAAACGGTTTTTTTTTAATTTGAACAAAGCAATTATTCTTTGTATATGAAAAACATAGTACTATCATGGTGGAGGTCGAATGGGGCGACATCTAAAAAGTGGGGGCAACCATTCCTCAATTTTTTTTTGCGGAGAGCCTTTGGAGGTTTTAATTGATATTTATTGATATTTTTTGGTTATGGCAATCCAAATAATAGTATCCTCTTGCTCCTACTAACAATTTCCGATGCTCTTAAAGACTCCCCAAATCAAATTCTACACCTCAAATTTTGCAGCACCACCACAAGAGGGCAACATTAAAAAATACTCGCCATGATAGTACTGTTTTTCATATACAAAGGTTTATTGCTCAGCGCGTTCATCATTAGTTATTGATTTATGAAATTTATGCATTTAAAAATAGGTTAATAGTAATAATTTAATATCAATATTGTACCCATCGAAAGATTTTTAAACAAAATAATAATCTTTGCTTTCGAAAAACCCATCGATTTTTTTCCCGAAACAATTTTATTGCTCCTCGTCAAAATAATTGCATTGATTTTCGAGATGTTAAGCGAATTTGGATAAAAAAAAATGTTCTTTACTTTATTTTACTTATATCTACCAACTACTACTCTAATTTGTAAGTTTGTCACATGTCCGCATCACTTTTATCTGAAAATATAAGTTCCTAACTTTGAAAACATTTTTCCGAATTTTGAAATTTCCAACAATTACTTGCGCTTTACGTGTTTACTTTTTCGTTTATAACTATTTTATTATTGAGAGGATACTTTAATCTTTAGATCTTTCAATCTATATTACGTAAGAAACTATCTTTTGTTTATCTTTTAAGCCCCAAAAAAATGTCAGACTAGTTGATTCATCACTGATCGATGGTAAAATTTACTGTAAAGTTCAAAGGGATATAGTTACAACAGTTCAAGGACAAATGTTTGATTTGATGAACAGTCAATATTATATTATGCTAGCACTCGGAAGAAGCGTTAACGGTACGAATATTATTAAAAGACATCCAAAAAGTTTTATTAATTTTTATTCCAACACACATTTACAGACAATGGCGCAGGACACCATAATATTGGTCGTATTGTTTCCGGAAAAGCAATCATACTATCTGATGTCCAAGACCTATCAGGATCATCAAATATTTTACTTCGACTTCATGGTGCTTTTATGATTACTGCTTGGATTGGATCTACTTCACTTGGAATACTTTTGGCCCGGTACTTTAAGCAAACCTGGGTTGGTAGTACAACATGTGGAAAAGATCAATGGTTTGCCGTAAGGATATTATTTCGAAATGTTTTATCTTTTTTTCAATAGTTTTTTTTTTTTATAGTGGCATAGAATATGCATGGTAACAACATGGGCACTTACAATGGCTGCATTTGTGATAATATTTATTGAAATTGGAGGCTGGTCAGCCGCCCGCAATCCACACGCTATATTAGGTGTAATAACGACAGTTTTATGTTTCATTCAACCTATCGGTGCCATATTCAGACCTGGACCAAATGACAAAAAAAGGCCAATTTTCAACTGGATGCATTGGTTAGGTGGAAATTTGGCTCATATTATTGCAAGTATGTCTTTGCTTCAGGTTTTTTGACTTGATGATGAATTTTTTGTAATTATTTAAATCTTTTAGTTGTGGCGATATTTTTTGCTGTAAAGCTTTCCAAGGCTGAGCTTCCTGAATGGATGGACTGGATTTTAGTAGCATTTGTTGCCTTCCATGTTATTGTTCATTTAATATTTTCCGTGAGTGATATTTTCTATGTTAGATTTAACTTAAAGAAAGAAATTAGGATTAAAGTTTATTGAGCTCAGCTTAAAACCAGAAATTCAATGGCCGAAATGTACTTAAACGTCAAAGCTATTACTTACTTACTTAAGGTGGCGCTACAGTCCGGGACGGGCCAGGGGCTCGGTCCCAACATGCTTCTCCAGCCAGTTCGGTTCCAAGCTGGCTGTCTCCAGTTTCACACGTCAAGTTGGTTGAGGTCCTCTCCCACCTGTGGGCGCCACCTGAGTCGCGGTCTTCCTCTACTACGTTCGTTCCACATGAACAAATCCATGTCGCTGCATCTTAACTCATTTGACCATGTCAGTGTAGCTGTGCAGCCCGTATAGTTCGCGGTTATATCTTCTCCTGCACTCTCCATCCATGCAGACGGGATAAAAATTACACAAAAATTAAGATAAATGAATGCTACGAGTATAGAAGGTATAGGGAATGAAAGTCAAATTAGAAAACATTGAAATTATGGATCATCATTCGGGATCATGAGGTTCAGATTGTATATTTTGGTTGGCTAGAAATCGTATTCAAGGCCTTGGAATTTATTATTCTGGGTTTAAGACTCTGGCATTCAAAGATCTATGATAATAACGAAGGATCTCATGATTCCGACATCAAACATCACATAAACGACGGGCGAATGAAGTGATGGAGAAAATCTGCCATTTTTTGTGATCGAAAAATGTCCTTAGCCTGAATGCTCTACACGGCATTTATTCATCCAGCGCACACTTACGGTTCATAATTTCGGAAAATGTACAAGATCTATGTAACATGGGAGTTAATTCAAGGCATCTGACATCAAGATGCTTGGATTAAGTTGAAAGCAGGAGTGATGAAGTGTGATCGAATAACAAGCAAGAAAATCATCAAAACACAGCATCACCAACTAAGCGCGTACTCATTTGTACTACTTTACTTATGCACTTTTTTATTGGGATCTCAGGACTGGGAGCAAGGATTTAAGATTACGGATTTGGATTCAGTAATTTCGGAAGTTAGAAACATGCGATTATCAAATACTAAACTAAATGAACCGAATAAACAAAAAAGCTACTGCTAAATTACTTGGGATTTTGTGATTTGATATTGTGGGACTAAGAATTCAAACAATCAAAAATTTCGATATTCGAAATCCCGGATTTAAGCATTCATGATGTTGGATATGGGACCATGAATTATGGAGTCAGTTTGGTCACCAAATCGTATGTTGAAGGAATTCTGAAATTTTGGAAGCTGGAAGCAAAACAGCCGGTGATGGCAAAGAAACAATAACAACAATTGTGTTTTTATCAATCGTATGTAGCATCGTGTGCTATTTTAGTTTTTCCGGTGTCTCCGAAATCCGAATGTTTCACATTGTTTTGGGAAAGTCTTTGAAAGAGACCTTTTGAGGCGTTTCCAATTTCGGAAGATTTTTGCCATCCCCCAAGGAAATTTCTTTCCCAATATATGAACCTAATTATTTTAATTTAAATACGCCATTTCAGCTGAGCTCTTACTAATCAGTTTATAGGTTATGTCTTATGTATAGAAAGAAAACAGTTGTGATTAACGCTATCTTTCCTTTTCTTTGGCAAAAAAAAAAAACAATCCCTTTTTTGTTGTAAATATTGTGCTAAAAAATTGTTTTCTCATACTAATTGTGTGTTCAAGTTTTATTTGAACAGATTTCACTGCTATTCCTCGTTAATAGGTGTTTTATTGTTCACAGATTGGAGGTTGTATGGCTGATCGCCAAGTAAGTCAAAGAGTAAATTCATTCCCGATGGGTGATATGCAGGGTAACAGAAATGGCATCAAATTGGAAAGAAAAATGGATGCACCGGTAAGATTTGTTTGTCCTTTAGTTTTTAAAAATAGTATTTAAAATTTTCTTTTTCTGTCATTTCAGTTTGCTAGATTCCGTAAAGGTCTATTGAGTATCTATATAATTGTACTAATTTTCTTCGTAGTTGCATTAGATATTATTGTGTTCTTGGCACCAATCGATAGAACATACGATGAGATTAAAAGCAAATTAGCCCAATAATCTAATTAATTTATACCATATCATACAAATGTTAATTTTTTACATTTTTATATTACCTACATTTAAGTTATTTTTGTTAATTGTTTTTTTTTTTGTTTAATGTAATTTAGATTTATAAAAAAAAAATATTTGGTTTTACCACAATTCTGAGAAAAATAATTTTAGTATGACAAAAATGCTTTGAAAAAACTGTTCAGCTAAAACGGATATTATAAAAAATAAATTTGTTTCAGTGTATGTACCAGTTAGCATACATATATTCTATGTAGTAGGCAAAATATGTGAGCTATGGAGGTAACTTGTCGGAGCGGAATTCTCTCCGAAACTCTACGAATCGGAGACATTTTGCTTCGAGGTAGTTCTCCGATCAGCTGATCGGAAATTCTCTCCGACGAAATTAAACGCATCTTTTTTTTAATATTTTCTCCAAAGTCCTCCGACAAGTTCTTGGCGCGGAAGTTTTTCTTTTTTCCGCTGTAAGCTTCTTCGAACCGAAATTGAATCTCCGACGAAGGATGCGTTGCGGAGAAAGTTCCGCTCCAACAATTACCTCGATAGGGCTTACGATTTATGTAACTGTGTACATACATACATACATTGCTGTGAATTAACATCTGTTTTCCAAAAAATCACGGCAGAAACATTAGAAAATGTTAATTTTTTTTTAATATAATCTGAAAAAATTTTAATTTTATAAAATTTAAAAAGGCTGCAATTATTTTTGAATTGAATTTTTTTTTTGCAACCTCAGAAGTGATTTCTCAAAATTGTTATGACTCCAACAATATTATTCTCACAATATAATAAGAAGTAAGTACATATGTAGGTATAATAATCTATTTTTTTTTTTTTTTCATTAAAACAATATTAGGCGTGTTTTTTCTAAAATAACAAAAACTACACAATCTAAGAACAATTTTGAATAATACAAAAACAAACTTCAATATCAAATATATTTTATATAGGACAAAATATATCAAATTTATTTAATTATTTACGTATAAAAACACCCAGCTGCATGGTATATTAATAACATTGTGTTATTTTCTTTATAAATCTTCAAGTTTAGAATAGAAAATTTATTCAAGTTTCCAATTACATATGTTTAAATTCCTGCTTTTAATTTTTTTTTTTTTAAATTGTGTTTTTTCGAAAGTTTACTCTCAATTTTGGGATATGCCTTGATGAATAACAGGTTTAGTTGTTCAAGTATTTTGTAAATTAACTTGTCTAAGGCTATACATATGTAGCTTAGGAAAAAAAGCACGCCTAATATCAAATTCGATGCCCGTTATCAAATTAATATTAGATTAATATTGTAAATTTTTTTTCATGTTCTTTTGTACAGTTGTAATGTTGATTATTATTTTTTGTATATAAAAAGATTTAATACTATTTATAAGAATAAGTCTAATTTATTTTGTAACAAATAAATGTAAATTAAAAAAAAAAACACTTTTATTTTAAATGGAAAACAAACCTGACTAAAAGGTACTTACCAACGTTAACTAGGGTAATTTCAGCTTAAATAAAAAGGACGACTGGATCGCAAGTTTGGGCTCAAAATTGAGGATTTTTGAATATTTGAAAATACGAAATCTTTAGAGCTTTCAAAAAATTTCATAAAAATTGTTGGAACCGTTTTCGAGACAAATATGTTTATTCTTAACGGTTATACGACCGGTAACGTTATTTTTGGAACTAAAGAAATCAATTTCGCCTCTGAGGCAATCGATAGATTATTTAAATATAATAAAAAGCGTACATAAGCGTAAAAGTTCACAACTCTATGAATACAAAAGCCAAAAATTCAAAATGAGCTCTTGGAGAAAAAACTCGAGCTAATTTTTAAATTAAATTATGTCATACATATATGTATTTTTTTCAAATCATTTTCACTTTCCCTATGAGCCAGGTCAGATAATTCAATAATCTACCTCATCAAAAAGAGCTTACAGACGTGTGAACACTATGTCTGTATACCAGTCATTTGGTTATTATATTGGTCAAGGTTATCCTTTGGCGGGATCTTAGACTATTAGTATACAAATGAATATGGTTCTAAAAAAAAATTAAAATATTTAAAAAAAACTTTGAATCAATTAATTTGACATTTCACTACGGTTTTACTATTCTTATTATGTTTAATCTTGCAGTTGGCAAATTTTCAATTTTTGATATAATTATTTAATCATGAAAAAATTATAACTATTTGGAATACAGAAAATGTTAAAATTAATTAGATAAAATAGAAATATAATTTTTCTTTAACAAATAGGTACTTACATTCTTTTCATGAAATTCTATCTGCATTGCAATTATTTTGTAATTCAGTGGTTCAAATAAATGAACCGAATTTTCTTTCTTTATCAATTCCTTATTTTTGAAAAGTTTAAACTATACAAAAAATTATTATTTCACGTAGAAAAAAAAACATTTGTATCACATTTACGTAACAGGTTTATTAACTTAGTTAAAATTATTGCGAACATAATTAAAAAAAAAAACAGAAAAGAAAAACAAAAAGATAGTTTCTATAAGAATAATTTTGTGCTAACACAACATCTGAATATTTGGCATGCAAATATATGAATGAACGTTGACTATATTTTGATATATATGTATGTATATATATGTTTTTATTATTTATTTGCATAAATGAGACTGTGAGAGGAAAAGTGTATTAAGCTGTATTTAAAAAGAAAGGTTGTAATCTTGTAACTTTTTTTCTGTTGAATTTTACAGTAATTTGGCATTAACATTTTGAAGCTGATAAAAAATTCTTTATTGTAAAAAAAAATCCCCGTCAAACTTAAAGACAGAACTAAAATAGTCGGAAACTTTTCAAAGTTATTTCCATTTACCAACGAAAGAAGATTTCCGAGCAGTTGCAGTCAATTGGAGAAGTCATATTTAACATAAGTAACATAATCATCTTTTTCTTTATTTGTTCACTTCACTTCAGAGCGCACCTCACTCTCACCTCACACAAAGCTCAACTCAATTCAAGAAATTTCCTTGTATACACTTCTTCACCACTTCAGTTAGCTTGGGACTATTATGGTTCTATCTTAAGTATTTTATGGCAAAAAACAACTCTTTGTACGAATTGTACGAGTATGTTGTTTTTTTTTTGTTGAGGAACTACATACTCAGCTTAAGAGAACATTTTATTATTAGTACAGTCAAAGTAGATTTTAAAATCACAAAAAAATTATAACAAGACTTTGCATCGTAAAGAATTAATGTGTGACCAAGATACATTCGGCTTTATTTTAGTTTTTAAATAAGCTATTTATCACTGAGATTCAGAAGTTTGACAACACATGTTCAAAATTGCAAACCGAATATATCTTACTCTTTTTTCCTTCGACCAAAAGTCGAAATAGAAGGGGATTCACAATGCGACAAGTCAATGAGATGCGGACACAACGACAAACAGTATCATCTTTTTTTTTAGTTTTGAAATCTTTTATTCAATTCACAACGTGGTTAGCGTTTTAACAATAAGATTTGATATTGTTAACAAAATTTATACAAATATAAATATATATAAATATATATTATTCATTTATAGTGCTTTTCTTTAGCAGTCTTGTTCCATTCCATCAGTTCTTTTTTTTTATTTTTTCGAATTCATGGCGTGAAGGGAAGACGAGAAACTCTTTATTATGTATATCCTCGTTTACTTTCATCATTTGAAACAAGTTGGTTGGAGGGTACTTATGGGCCGTGTCTTTCTTTTACCGTTAACTCACTTTTTGTTTACACTCCCCCGCTCACGCAACTCCGTTGCTCCGAATAGGATATGTTCTGTCGCCAGGCGGAAGCCATTATAAACATTATTTTTTATTTAATTAAAAGTATTTTACGGGTTCAAGGAATTTTCTAACAGAAATATGTTTCAATACTTCCAAGCTAAATGTCTAAATAAAAATTTTAAATTAAAAAAAAAAAAAAAAATTGTCTGTAAAACTTTCGTCAAAAAATAAATTGTGAAAGAAAATTTTCGTCTTCAAAAAAAATTTAAAAAAGTTATTGTCGAAAAAAATGATTGAGAACAGAAAACTGTCAGAAAAAAGAATTGTTAAATCGTCAGGAAATTTTTTGTCCACAAAATCATCAGGAACACAATCGATCAGGCCATCAGTCCATTATTTAGTGTTGTGCGCGGACTGAATGCCTCGGTAGGCGGTTGAGGTCACTATGATAAAATTTTTTCGACGAACTTTTTTATAATCTTTTTTTTCGACTAAACTTTTTTTCAAAATTTATTTTGGGAAATTTTTTTTTTTTGATAAACCTTTTTTACAATTTTTTCTTTTCCAAAAAATTCCAATTTGTAAAAAACTAGTTTTGCAATTTATGTTTTGACTATTTTTTTTTTTTTACCAGGATATTTTTTTTCGTCTTTGTCGATTCATCTCGTCGACTCGTCCTATTAGTCTTTGATGAATATTAAAAAGCAAAGTCCCAAGCCCGTACAATTTTTTTGTGATGAGCCCCTTATTCTTTGTCTATATTGACTGTACTAACTTTTGAATTTCTAAGCTGGTTAAGAAATGTACATGGTTTTGAATCACAACAAAAATGTCACTTTTAAACTCTCACAGACTCAAATAAAATATGAATTTGTTTCTTAGTTTTTTTTTTAGACACCATCAATTATTTAGTTTTACAATAACAATAATGTATCATATATTTTGACATTCTGCAGAATGAAGTATTCTTTTCTTAGTGGATTTTACATTTATTGGAACCTTAAGACTTATGTTTAATTTTAAATGGTGTGGAAAAAGTACATAAGTTGTATAGTAGTAATGTAAATACGATATGGGAGATTATAGTATATGTTTTAGTTTTGTATAATTTTTGGACACGACTTTTACAATGTATGTATATAATCCATTAAGGTTGTTGTATATAGAAAATTGTTCTTATATTTATATAGCTACTTAGTATACACATTTAACAGTCATCTTAACTAAAGTTGTTTGTATCTTTTTATTTTTCTAGTATATTTATATTCCATAATAATAACTCATTATAGACACAACTGGACAATTTAGTAAAATAGTGCCTTGCATAAATTTCCTCCAAAAATATTTTAATTTTCTAGATTTTAAAAATATACAGTAAGTTGTATGTTTAGCTCAGAGAAAATACCAATGTTCCGAAACAAGCTTAAAAGTATTGCGGCGGTTTTAGTAAAAGTTAAGGCGAGGATTTTTCTATTGAAAAAAATATAAAGCTTGTGTAACTGATGATATTGGTAGATTTTAAGAAAGAGAAACATTGCTATTAGTGCTATAGAATATTTAGATGAAGGAAACTCAACGAACAGTATTTACTAAAAAGAAAAAGGCATAACTTGTCCAATGGCAAAAATCATTTAAGATTTATATACCTACTCAAGAATATTAGTTCTAATCGATTTGTCTAAGTATTGGAATAATTACTATGAAGGTATCCTAAGAAATGAAATCGAATTCCATTCGAAATCAAATATTGGAATGCCTCAAAGAAGCATAAACTTCACTTTGGTGCAGTTAATACATTATAATATTATTTATGATTATTTTTAGCTTATAGCTGTTTTTGCATTAGAGTATTTTAGTTAATTTTGAAGCGCAAATGATAATAATAATAATAATGAATGTTTCTTTTCCATAACATAAAATGATTTAAATTTTTAGTTACTGCATTGAGATTACACATTGAATAATTAAATTTGCTTTTTTTATATATGTATGTTAAAATTGCAGTCGTTTTAATTTATTTTTGAATTGTCAATCATCCAGTTTCATTGTTTGGTAAAAAAAATCTTTACTCATTAGTACTGTATTTAAGTTCTTTTCAACTACTTTTGGTCCAAATTTAAGTGTTTTTATTCATACAGAAAGTTAATTTTAATCATTTGATCGAACTTTGCGCAAGGATCCCCGATTAAATTTTGAAATTGACTCCAATAAAACCGAACGAGTGCCTTCTTCACTCGCGTTGGCAACACTTTTTTGTGGTATGGGCTGTTCAACGGGAGCTGTGGGTGGTAACGGCGGCGGTGGTACTGCTGGCAATGGAGATGCTGTTAAAAAAAAATCAAAATCAAGTATTTAATTCATAGAATTTATTTTTTTTTAACTAATGAGCGCGAATACAATAAATTTCTGGCGTTCGGAAGTTGAATGTGACTTCAAATAAACGGAATTTGTACAACAAAATGGGGAGTCAAGAGGGTTGTAATATGCGCGGGTCTGCGATTTTCTAGGATTCCAAAGAAAAGATACAATAAACCCTCTGTAAAAGCACCCCAAGATAAACCCAAAACCTAAGTTGAGCAACAACCAAATGGTGGCCATTATTAACAAACATAGATAGATGGTCCTTTAATATAATATTTATTTTTAATTTTTTTAGCGGTATTAAAATGAACGACTTTGAAACATTGTTTTTATGAAATTTATATTTGCCTTTATATGTATGTACATGTACATACTCTTTTGTTTTCAAATTGAATTCCAATTTAAATCTTTACATTTCTTGAATGTTTATGTGGATTCAATTTTTGCCTCGTATCTCCAACATCACATGGATTTAGGTGAGGTTTATGGTTTATTAAAGTTAACTAATTGGTACACTCTGGGAACCCACTGTATATGCTTGCAGTTTTTCGTTTGTCTGTTTGTTATATGTGATACCAAATGAATAATATGGGAAAAGATCAGCCTTTCTGTAATTTTTAACTTATTTTTTAATTATTTCTCTAATTTATACGCAAAGTTCTCTCTTTCCGTAATAAGTATTAAAAACACATTTTGTAATTGAAAGGAAAAACAGTAATTGATTGTACTCACTACGCTTTCAAAGTATTCTTTCAAAATTAAAATTAAAATATACATTTATCTCAAAACTAATAATGAATGTTATCTTAGAACAGCAGCTCTTTCATTTGGCCCGACATGTTTAATGCGTTTAGTAAAAATAAGCCTTTTGACACTAGTATGTTCAAAAATTTCAGAAAATTTTGATACGGATTTGAGTATTTTTAGGACTATTACCGGTGTTAGCCTTAGAAAGATGAAATGAATGTCAAAAGCAAAACGTATTCGATATCGTAGGATGTCTTCAACAAATGTTCCCTCGTTCCCGGATTCTCTTCCGAGGGTCCTGCCCAGAACTCAACTATATGAACATTAAAGTACAGATTTTTTGTGTACAAGTGTTTAAATAAAAGTTGAAAAAAAATATTTTAAAACATAAATTCCACAAAAAAAGATTTTTAAATCAGACCCAACCTTTAAGGACGACTTGGCGACTTTTTTGGTTTTTAAGAAAATAACTTTCGGGATAGGGCGGGAAAAATGCTGCATTCAGCAGAATGTGTTTGCAACCAACAAATAAGAAAAATGTGTGTCTGTCTAGTGATTTATCTAGTGTCCATTGTCATCCATTTTGTTATCGTGATCGCCACCTCGCAGGTTTGCATGATATTTTATTCGATTCCACATGGATCACTACTCTGAATGGTTAGGAAGTTATAACGAACTCTGAATTTAAATAATTCAAAAAAAAATATGGAAACATGTTTTTCAACTAAAGGCCTTCTACACTATCCCCTGAATATAATAAAACCGTGCATGAAGTGAAGCATAAATAATGAAACTACGTTAGAAATATAGAACTAGCAAGCAAAGCAAGCAAAATATGGTTTTCTGCCGATAAGATAAGAAAACATAAAAATCGAAGATATGCAGTTTTCAGGGATTCTGTACATTGATGAAATAATAAAATGAAGTTAAAATTACTTACAGCTATTTCCTGAAGACGGTGGAGGCGTTGAAGCAGTGTCGTTTGATACATTAACACTTAAAACACTGTCAGATCGGTTGAACGGACATACTCGGATAGATAGTGTTCCAATATTTCCACTGGTGCCACCGCAACTAGAAGTAGACGGTGCTCGCCCATTGTTTGCTTGGAGTGAATTTTGTTGTCTCAGTTTCGATTGCTTGTGTTCTAATTTCTATTATCATGAAGATGAATTTAATGACAAGTTTAAGTTTAAACAATTTCAGAGAAACTATAAAATTACCGCTTTTTGTTTAGACTTCTTGCGTTCTTCTTCTGAACTCATCAATTCTTGAACACGTACCAGACGTTTTTGGTTCTTAACCTTTAATAATATTAAATTATTTTAAACCAAACTGACAAGAAAATGTGTGGCGTTATCTTATTTTACCGATTTTTGTTCATCCCTTAACCGATTCTCACATTTTTGTGTAGCAATGCGAATTTGTTCTTTGGCATTTACAGATAATTTTAAATGTGGTTTATTAGATCCATCGATCGGACTTGTAAGCTCTCGTAAACTAGGAACATGCTCTGTAAAGAATCGATGCTCTATAAGCTGATCCAATGTCGGAAGACCAGCTCGACAAGCCTCTTTTGACAAAATTAATTCTAATACATTTTCTTTAAATGAAAAAACAAAAACAAATACAAATACAATAATTAACGTTTTTTCGTCGAAAAAATATTTATCTCTATTACTTAAATCCTCAGGACAATCACTTATTTGACGAGCAACTGATTCTTGTAGTGGATAACCAAAGGTCATTTCAAAGAGCACATGCCCAAAGCAGTAAACATCAATTATTTCAGCTGAATGAAGTTTACTATGCTGAACAAAGAATGGACGATAGAATGCCGGAACTCCCAAAACGTAGTTTTCAATATCTAACAGCCGTACGCAATCATCTTCAATGACAATGTTTCCAGAATGGAGGTGCCCTAGAAATACAAATGCCAAAAATAAATCAATTAATTTCTAAATGTAAAATTTTAACTTGAAGCTCACCATAAGGCATCCCTTTAGAATGTAGAAAAGACAAAGCTTCTAGAATTTGACGCCCATATAGAGCTATTTGTTTCAATGAGAGCGTAGTGCGCCCTTTTGGATTTCCGTATTTGCTCAGGAATGGGTTTTTGGGAGTTGCCATGCAGAGTATATCTTTGAGAGTTCCCTGTTTGTGAAATCTAAAACAATAAAATACAGTATTTATTAGACAGCTAAGAATCGAATTTTCGTTTTTAGGAAACTTACTTTCTTACAACAACACAGCCGTTTTCATTGGATGCTGCATAAATAATAGGATCTATATAATGATGCTGTAAGCCTACAAAGCTTTTTAGAACACTGTGAATTTCTTTATCATCCATATATTTGTCCGGGCCAAATTCAATCCATGCTAAAACTATTTCGCCAGGTCCATACAATCCTGAATCTAAACTTCCACTTCCATTACTAGATGATGCAAAATGCTTTGCTTGATGAGATTGAGATCCACTCTTGACCAAATGCTTACTACTAGATTTCTCAGGTGGCTTTGGTGTTACTTTAAAGTAATGCTTTCTGAGACGCCATCCAATTGCGCCCATTGTTTGTCCCAATAAATAATGTCCCTCTGTTCGAAGACATAATGATGCGTTTTGTACTGCTTGATCTAATTATAAAGAAGTATCACCCAAAGAAGTTATTTTAGTTCTTTACTATTTTAATGACATTTGGATATTTATGTTATTGAGTCAAATATAATTGAATATGATTTACATTTGAGGAGTAAGGGCCTTTTCAAATTCGGCAAATGTGTATTTTTCAAAATTATATGAGGTCTTACCTGGAGGTTCTTCTACCAAAGCGTCAAACTTGCCGAGTTGTAGAAGCTGAGTAAGGTCAATGATTCTCGAGTGTATATCTCTAATCATGCATGGCTAATCACTGTCCGACGATTCCCCCCCCCCCGCGCCGATGATCGGCCAGGCTGAGGGTCCAATTCAAAAATAGCTCAGCCGCTAACGGAGTATTCGGATACCTGGCGACCTCCGAATTAACTAGCCTTATCTGTGTATGCGAATATCTGCACAGACGGACCACTCGACAGGGAGCCCCTCTCGGCGGTGCAAGGGCTGTGATTAATGGCCCTGGCACGGCCGGGGGGAGCCCTCTGCCGGGTTCGTCGCGTAAGTATATGCGTAGGTCTAAACCTTCCAGGAAGGCCTACAATCAAAGGCGTTATGCTGCGAGGATCCTGAAGGGGCTCTTATTGGAGCCCGATTATCGTGGTCAATTAGGAGTCCCTTGCCCCTCTGACTATGGGTATGAGACGATCACTCTGAAGATCTACAAAAAAGATGAGTTCGACGCTGAATGCGTGCCTCCACCACCTAAAGAAAAAGATAAGGTTGACGCGCAATGCGTGCATCCAACCAACCATGAAGCTGAAGTGGTCGGGGTCTTCCTCGATCACCGCTCAGTCTTCTACACTGGTCGACAGTTTGACTGACATGGAGACCGAAGACCTAGATAGTATAGCTCTTCTGAGTGACGAGGAACTTGCTAGTTCGTCGGAGGAGCAAAACACTGTTGTGGAGGTTGATCTGCCTGTTTGTAGCAAAAATGCTGCAGTTAGTTCAGATTAATCTCCAGCACTCCATTAAGGCTTCGGCCTCCCTTCTTCCCCGCCTAGACAAAAAAGGGGAATATGTAGTCCTTATACAATATACAGGAGCCCTGATCGTGAAATCCATGGTCCGAGGCTTTAGGACTCCTGGTTGCTACACACTCTATACAACAGATAAAGGTGAACCTAGGTCTCTCATCTTAGTGAAAAGTAGTATTAATGTAAATTTACTCCCTAATTTCAATGATAGAGATACAACGACAGCTAGGCTGAAGACACCCAAAGGAAAATATTGGCTAGTATCGGCAAATCTCGGCCACGACCACCTTGGCCCTCTGCCCGGTAATACACTGGAGAGAGTAATCGCTGAAACAGAACGGCAGAAAATCAGCCTCGTCATTGGCAGTAATGCTAATGCACATCACATAGTGTGGGGTAGCACTGACATTAACGACAGAGGTGAGTCTCTTTTTGATTTTATCTTAAACACTAACCTTATAGTAAGTAACGTAGGAAATAAACCTACATTCGTTACTAAAAACCGACAAGAGGTCCTAGATATCACTCTTGTGTCTGATAACATTCACAACTTAATTCTGAATTGGAAAGTATCAAATGAACACTCTTTTTCTGATCATAGATACCTCCAATTCAGTATCAAAGATGAAGCCTCTAAACCGTTGAAGGTTCGTAATTATCGGAAAACTGATTGGGCTAAATATAGGAAAGTTTTATCAAAACCGAACTCTTTATTCCTCCAACCAGCACTAATGAACTTGACGATAAAGTATCAGATCTCACTTCAGCCTTGAATAAATCAATGGAAATCTCCTGTCCACTCATACAAGTAAGGGGCAGGTGGAAACCACATTGGTGGGTCTCAGGGCTGGAGACGCTCAGAAAAGATTGTAGGAAAATCTTCAATCGTGCCAAAAGCACGAGGAAATCCTCAGACTGGAACTTATATAAAGAATCCCTAAAAAAAAATATAAGAAAGAACTGAGGAAAAGCAAAAGATCCTCCTCAGAAGTATCTAGAATAAGGAAAATCCTCTCAACAAATCCTAGTATATCAAGTTGCCTGAAGAACTCTGACGGCTAATGGACTAATTCGTGAGAAAAATCGCTCAACCTGCTATTGGACACCCATTTCCCTGATACCTCTCAAACAGCTAACTTTTCCTGAAGGTCTGTCCTGATCACTAGGGAAAAATTACATTGGGCTCTCAACAGCTTCAAACCAAATAAATCCGCTGGGCCCGATGGAGTTATACCAGCTGAATTCCAAATAGTAGAAGACATCATCTTGCCAATCTTTGTGGTAATTTTCGATAGTTGTCTTAATCTGGTCCACATACCGTTGTTATGGAGAGAAGTTAAAGTTGTATTTATATCCAAAGTAGGGAAATGTTCCCATGTCAATATAAGGATCTCAGACCCATAAGCCTATCGTCATTCCTCCTTGCAGGGGTTCTTTCCTCCCTTCTATGGAACTGGGTAGTCAACTAATAGTTTCTCTAGAGGCAGAACGCTACAGGGTGATTGATTATGCGGACGATGTTGCTATAGCAGTTTCAGGAAAGCACCCCAACACCTTAAGAGATCTCTTACAAAATACTTTAAATATGCTAACAAGATGGGCAGAACAGTGTGGATTGGGGGTCAACCCCCAAAAAACAGATCTTGTCCTCTTCACCAGGAAACATAAAATTCCGCACATTGACCCTCCTTCTATTAAAGGCATACCACTTACTTTTACTGACAAAGCCAAATATTTGGGCTTAAAGTTGGACAAGAAGCTAAGTTGGAAACCTAATGTTCAAGAAAGAGTTAAAAAAGCAACAGTGGCACTCTTCTCATGCAAAAAAGCTATAGGGAACAAATGGGGTTTTCAACCTCGCATTGGCTATACATCTCGGTTATTAGACCGATTCTCACATATGGTGTGTCTGTATGGTGGACTGCTGTAAACATATAGCTGCGAGCACTGCTATCCGTCTCGAAGCTTCTTCACAGTGGAATAATAATGAAATTGGGCACTCTTTCATTCCGAACCTACTTGGAACAATTCCCAGGTACATCGACTACTCCATTCCGCGACTTCAGTTTGGCAAGAATTTTCAGGTTTCAATACCCTCCAGATCAGTCTGGGAGGGTTTGTCATTCCTTGAAGATGATTGCGTTCACTTTTATACCGATGGATCAAAAACTGAGGACGGGGTAGGGTGTGGGGTGTACTCTGAAAAGCTTAAATTAAGCCTATCCTTCCATCTTCCCAATCATTGTAGCGTGTTCCAGGCGGAAATTCTAGCGATCAAAGAAGTTCTGTCTTGGCTTAAAGAAAACGTGATATCAACCACTGATATCCCCATTTTCTCTGACAGCCAAACTGCCATTAAATCTCTTGATTCTGTCTCCAGTAACTCACTGACAGCCCTCAACTGCCCATCACCTCTCGCGGAGATGGCGCAGCAGTTTAACATTCACCTATGTTGGGTAGGGGGAAATCTCTAGATTCATTTTGTGTAAAGAAAAATTAACATTAACTTTAACTTTAAAGTTCAATAATACCGGTTTTTTTGGTACGTATAGAATGAAGGTATTCTTTGGCAAAGATAAGAGTTTTAAAACAATTTTGAATATTTTGTTCAAACAAAAAATGTTTTGTTTAGGATGACCCATTTCTTGGAGAAAAATTAAGTAGTGACGTAATTTTGTGGTACAGTTTTACCTATCTTAAACGCAACGCATAATAATTTTGAGTATATGTGAAGAATACAAATTTTACGTTTGAATGGTCGAATTTTGTCCACTGGGTGATGCTAGTTTATATTAGCTGTATTTATCGTGATCTAAACCATATCAAATAGTAATAAATAAATGTGTTACAAGTTTCTATGATAACGTTGCTTATGAGAATGAAGTGTTTTTCTTAAAAACAAATGTCCGCTAGATTAATATTTTTGAATGAAGTTATTTGTATTATTTGAATTATGGAAACTCCGTTGAACTTTTGCTAATTTTTTTTTTAACAGCAACTAGGCTTTAATATAGGTTCTGTTTTGAATTTTAAGAATAATTATATTTTTTATCATTTTTTGCAGCAAGTGCGAAAGTGTTTTGATGTCAAATGGTCATGCTAGAATGAATAAGTCTTTCCTTTGAAATACCTCAATATCAACCCGACGATCACCCAACACAATTTAATAGATTTTTTGACTATTCCTTTCGAAGTGGCATAATGTGGATGACCTGGTTTTCACTGTTTTTTTGGACTCGTTCGACCACTTGGAAACTTGTGACTCATCTCATTCTAGCAGATCCTTTTCAATATTTTTAAGTCTTTTGGGAAATGTTCATTAATAAAAAGGAATGAATCTTTCTTCGACCCACGTTCTTTTAACACAATTTCGCCTTATTTTACAATTTTGTGATAGAATCTGGATGCTCATTCACCGTTTTGTTGAATTTGTTTAATGAATTGTATATAAAAAAAATGGAATTTAGAAATTCGTGATAAGTATTGTATTATCGTTCAGTTCTGTAAGTTTTTAATTTTATTATGGTTTTAGCAAAATTAGATGCGTAGTCGGATATATTGAACTGATATCATATAGAAGTCACAAAAAATAATAATTCGCAAGAAAAATCCAGTTTAGAAGTTGGTCATACAAATAATATTAGACAATGGCAAATGGGCTTAGCGCATGTTCTTTGAGAAATAAAAAGTTTTTAGGATGGAGGGTTCTATTTATGAAATATTAGGAAGTTTCTAGTGAATAGATAGAATCATCACCTAGCTACAGACTTAATAAAAGACTCTTTTTCGTTCATGGCTAGCGGTTGGACGTCATCACCTAGTCAAATGTTGGTAAATTTTGGCGATAAATGAAACCAACCGGCATAATTCTGTTTTACTTAAATTTGAAGAAAAAAGATACAAAGAGGAATAATTTCATTTTTAGATCGCGGCCTAATTTAATTTGCAAACGTGGCCTTATTTTAATCAGTTGTAATTACCGACCTTACAGTTTATTGAAGTAGTAAATTTTGATCCAAGTATGTATACTTATTTTAATCTTTTTAAACATACATAAGTAATTGTAGCTGATTAACTGCAGCAACAAAAAAAAAACACAAAATTGGGTATGTATCTATTTACCGTGAAATGATTGTGAATAGCTGTCCGGGTCAACGAAGCGCTTAGCCGGCAGCGATGATGCTAGTATTGGATTCATGAGGACTGTATCTATGTACTCTTGCAGTTGTTGACGTCGTTCAGCTATGAAATCAGGGCGCATATTACCAATGAGTTTCTTACCGGGCATCGGCAATACAATACCAGAAGGTTGGAGATGTCGATTGAGCTCAGCGAAGTCATTGTAGCGGCGTAAGATTTTCCAACAATTTTCTTTTAATGGTCCCCGTTGCAGGCGCAGAAGATACTCCTGCGAAAATAGAACCAATTAATTAGTCATGCATGAGTTGACTTGCTGGACAACAACAATAACATAATTTACTTATTCTTATATTTTTTTTTTTGAGAACTTACCGTATGTCCATGCACCGTCTGGGCTGTTTCTATAATGCAATTTATTTGTTGGGTGTCATCGAGGGTGATTTTTCTTTCGTATTTTTGTTCAAATATAGCCATTGGTTGTCCAAACAAAAAACGAAAACATTTTTGTGCTTCGTAGGAAAATTTTTTTTCGCGAACCACTGATGGTGGACACAAACCAATTTGTTTTTTTTTTTCTATATTCTTATCGCTAAGAGTAAAATTGTTTTTATTTATCCTCGAAATTATTTATTTTTTTTTTAATTTAAAAAGAAAACGACTTTATTAAAAATTTAAAAGGATACAATAAGAACAATTTTGAAATGATCTTCTAGAAAAGGTATGGAAATGGGTATTAATTTTTTTTCAATTTTTTTAATCTTTCATTTTTATGTCTTTGACATTTGAAATGACATTTTAGTTTTGTATTCTTATGTTGGCAGCAGTTGTATAATGAATGCATTCGAGAAATTGTTGTTTAAAATACAAGGCATTGTACACATTCATGTCTGTCTGTTTCGGAGTATTATCCAAAATCAAAAAAAAATATTTTAGGATTATGCAACAGACGTGAGTCTCCAGATCTTATCCATAGTCCCCGACCTACACTTGCCTGTTTCTTTCAGACTTTTGTTAGCTTTTTACATGTGTAAAAAAATTATGCTTTTATTCTGAAAAAGATCAGTTGTTGATCAATGTCTTAAAGTATTAGAGAGAAAATGAATGTTTCAAAAATAACACACTTTGGAAAGCTTATGTTTGGGATTTTATGAGTAAGAGTAAGAGTAAATTTTTATTGAGACGAATATTCTTTACATTGTACATTCTCTAACAGTTTACATTTAATACTGCAATCTGGCAGTGAACAGGTTACGAATATGTACTATTTGGATTATGTTTACACCTATACATTTTATGGTATTTTTTGTTGTTTTATTTTTTTTTTGATTTTTTTTTTTGATACCTTTTTATTTCTATTTCAATATTTTCAAGATTCAGTGGAAAATACAAAAGTTCAAGTTCAAATTTTGATATAATTTTTTTTTCTTTTAACAGTTATTGACTATTATTAAACATATCATTTCCTCTTATCGTTTGGGATTTTATGATAATATAACATACTCTATTCATGGCCTGACATTTGAAGTGAACGATATCGGTAGATTTAAAAACATGACGAAATTAGTCATTACTTCATTAATGGACGGTCGCACCCAACGCTTTAGTATTTCAAGCAATCACTTCACAATTCGCACAATTTGTAAATTTAAAAAGATATGACATTTATCAAGGGTGACATTTAAATCTTTGAATGTGTATTGATTCTGTTTTTGCTTCTGATTTCAAATCCAGAAGAGAAATTCTCTTTTTTTTAGAATCAGAACTATCTTTTGCCCAATTGAATGCGTTCAAAATGTTTTTGTCTGCTTCCAGATTGCCAATTGAAAACGACATAAGTCTTAAAATGACGTTTGTTAACAAAATACGTTATTTTAAAATTTAAAAGCCTCCAACCGAACATGAGTATTATTATTTGAAACGGTTTATATCAATCAACATCAAAACGAAATGGAATCCAGTCTCTGATGGAGTCTTCTACACCGATGAAACGAATCAAAATGCACGAGACTGCAGACATGTCAAGCATTTCAAAAATTGCTCTATATCGCATATTTACCGATAATCTAGACTTCAAAATGATGTACCCTAGCGTTTCGAAACGATCGCGATGGTAGAATGCTCTTAAAAAGGAAAAGACTGTTCCATATGTGGGGAAGATCAAGGCGTCAGATTTTTGAAATACTCGTAGTACAATTTATGTCGATTATTTTCAAAAAGGAAGAACAATAAACGGAGAATACTATGCGAACTAGTTGCAGTGCTTGACTTATCAATTTAAGAAGTTGGTATCAAAGCTATTGCACAGTAATGGGAACAATGTATTGAGCTCTATTGCGTTATCCTCCGCAGAGTAATAAAGAATTTAACAGAAATTTTCGTGTTTTCTTTGTTTTATCGTTTAATTACATAGTTACTTGTCATCTTCAAAAGAAGCTAAAAAACTGTTATACCCGCACTATCGAGGTTATTATAGAGAAAGTTGGCCAGTTTATTTTTTATTCTTGCGAATTCTGAGATTTCTGATAATTTCCCCATTTTTTTGCTGCCAAAAAGTGTTAAAGATATAAAGATGTTTTCTGTTTTTACTATCAAACGGAAAATATTAAACATTTTCTGTTTATATTTTCATTGCTAATAAAACCTTTGTCGTAAATAGTAGTTTATTTTAAGGCTGAGATTTTGTTTTCTTGTACTCTTGGACTTCTTTATAAAACCCTACTTTCAACAGGTTATGGGTCCAGTCCACCTGATAGGTAAGTACAAAAAATTTAATTTTTTTTTTTTAATTATTTTCCTGAAAGAAAATTCTTGAAAAGGTACCAACAAAGATTTTCGAAGAAAACGCTTTGTATATGAAAACTTGTTTCCATTTCCAAAAAAAAGAAGTAATAATTTGAAGTAGCAGCTGTAGTCGCTTGAGAAGAAAGTGCGGGTCATAGACGTACTAGTAAAACTTTTCGCGAAATAGTAATATGGAAATAAATGCAGTCTGAAGCAATTTATAATGCGTTGGAAAAAGCTGGGCAGTCAAGGTCAAAAAGTAATTGTGACCACAGTTGGCCAACAGGCAACAGGCGATGATATACATAATGTATTGCAAATCAGTCAAAGAAATATGCGATAAGCTGCATTTTGTTTATGAACAGAGATCATTGACAAATCTGCACCTTTTGCAACAATTTTACAATCTTTCTTTATACTCTTCAATGGATTTAGCGTGTCATATTTTAAAAAAAATCGAAGAAATGGCTCAACGACTAAAGGAAGCTGGAGAAACGGTATCCGAGTCAATGATTGTTACTAAAATATTGATGACTCTTCTGGAATAACCACTTCTTTAGCGTGTAGGAATCAACCAATGATGATAAGAAGACACTATCCAATCTTACCGCCAGGCTTATGATGGAAGAATCGAGGTAACAGTTTCAAAAAAGTGATGCCAAAAAAATTGTAACAGCTTTTGTAGCAAAAAAGGGAATCACTCATTCAATTCGACGACTTACAAATGTTTTTTGTGACATGAACCAGGGCAATTCAAGAGATTTCCCAACCAAAAAAAATTAAACAGTAATGAAGTCTCTACAAAATTAAAACGTACAGCGCTTGTGAGCGAGGTCATGATGGCTCAAGTGAATAGCAAAACTGCAAGTTGGTTTTTAGACTCCGGTGCAAGTAGGGTAGAGCGAGGAGGATTTGACGTAAGGAGGATTTGTCATTTTCAAATATTGCACGACACATAATAACGCGCAAGGAGAGGAAATACCAAAATAAAGAGTGCTTGACATGTTGTGACTCGCTCTCATGAAAACGGCACTTGTGTCTGTGCTTTGCTGACCTATGCACGTGTCTATTGTTTGTGGTGCATTTTTTTGATAATTTTGTAATTTTGTTTTTTCGGATAACGGTTTTCAGTGACAATTTTCTTTATTTTGTATTTTGTAATTTGATTAACTAATCAAAAGGTTTCAACAATAAATATATGTTTCAGTGTTGGCTACTTCAGAAATTTGGTAAGTTTAAAATTTTTTATTTAGTGTGACAAAAGGAGGATTTGACATCTATAAAAAAGATGATTTGACAAATTGTCAAATCCTCCTACAAAATGATTTTAGTATATCTAAGAAGAAAATATAATTATTTAGGAAAACATGCCGAATATTTACAAAAAGAAACATCCTGGAAGGGTTGTTGATGAAGATGCTCTCAAAAAAGCATTGATGGAGAATAAAAACAAAATTGAAACACCAACGAGTGCCGCTCGGAAATATAATTTAAAAAGAACAACATTAACTTATCGGCTTAAGCTTTTGTCCGAAAAGCGGGTCCCAAACGGGCTTGAAAATAGGGCTAGCAGTAAATATTCTGTAGGTCAGGTCCTAACAACATCAGAAGAGACCGAGTTGACGGAATATTTTAAAAAATGTTCAAATCTACACCACGGTCTGACATTTGATATGACAAAGCGATTTGTATAGGACTATGCCACAATAAATAAGATCAAATGTCCCTCATCCTGGCATAATGAGCAAGCAGCTGGAAAAGTTTGGCTATCGGGATACATGAGGCGCAATCCATCAATAAGTCTGCCAAAACCGGAGAATATTTTTTTTTTTTTTTTTTTTTATATTTAGCGCGCACTAAAGGGGTTATGATTACCCTTAATATGTTATAACACAGTGCGAGCGTTAGGAAAGAAGGGAAGAATTAAAGAGGAGATACCGGTGCACATTGGTTTTGAAGCTTTGGATGTTGAAAAGGGGGGGGAAGATAGAGCCGGGTAGAGCATTCCACATTCTTGTTGTGCGGCTAAAAAAAGAATCTGGGTACTTAACAGTACGTCCGAAGTTGGGCTCAAGGGTAAACTGATGTGCATTCCTAAAAGCGCGAGTATTACGGTTGAATTGTTTAAGGGGAGGAATGCAACTGGCTATTTCACTTGAACACTGTTTATAGAAATATCTATAAAATAGAGAGAGACATGAAACACTACGGCGGTGTTCCAAAGATGTTATTGTTTCCGTTATTGCTGTATCGCCTATCATTTTTAACGCTCTTTTTTGAATTCTATCCAAGAGGTTCAAGTGGGTTGTTGGAGCACCTGCCCAAATGTGAGAGTTATACTCAAGTTTTGGACGAATATAGGCTTTGTATATTCTAGCCAGATCAGAGGGGGAAAAAAATTTCTTGCATCGACGAAGAAAACCTAAACACTTAGCAGCGTTTTTAGCGACGTCAAATATGTATGTGATCATTCCACAAAAGGTGGTCTGTGACACACATACCGAGAACTGAAAGGCTATTAGTTTCTTCGATGCAAGTGCCACTCATGGATAGTGGCATGGGGGGTGGATTTCGCTTTAACGATAGTAGACAGCATTGAGTTTTCAAAGCATTAAATTCTACACGGTTTTTGAATCCCCATTGGACAATGCTGTTGAGATCTGAATTTAATGAGCTTATCATACGCTGCCGTTCCAGTTCTACATCCGAAGAAGAGGGATGAAAATCTGAAAACGAATATGAAAAGCTGAGGGTGCTATCGTCAGCAAAACAGTTTAATGGATTAGAAGTTTCAGACAAGAGATCGTTGATGAAAATAAGGAAGAGAGTCGGAGACAAAACGGAGCCCTGGGGCACACCAGCATTTATTTTATGAGAATCAGACATAAAACCATCCAATACTACTTGTATTGAGCGGTCGGAAAGGTAATTTCTAATCCAACGAAGAAGAGATTCATCGATACCAAATGCACGCATTTTCGATAAGAGAGCTTGATGCCAAACTCTATCAAACGCTTTTGAAATATCAAGTGCAATAATCTTACTTTCTCCAAAACGATGTAAAGATTTGTGCCACTGCTCGGTGAGATATACCATCAGATCACCAGTGGACCTATTGCTACGAAAGCCATACTGCCGGTCATTAAGAAGCTTTCGTTCTTCGAGATATTTCTTTAAATGATAATTAATCAGCGTTTCCATGACCTTGGAAAGAAGGGACGTAAGTGCAATCGGACGATAGTTGGAGGGGGAGGAAGATACGCCTTTTTTAGGGACAGGCTGGACAAATGCTGTTTTCCATCCACTCGGGAAGAGACCAGTAGAATAGGACAGATGAAAAAGCTTACGCAGTGGTTTTGCCAACGTTGAAGAACACCTCTTCAGAACAATCGGAGAAATACATACAATCCGGGCCAGCGGATTTGTGTTCAAGATCTTTCAGGACTCTCGCAACTGCACGAGTACGAAAAAAGATTTGCCCCATAAAATCACTTACGCTCTCTAGTGCAGGAGGAGTCATGACACTCTCTGGTAGCGTCGAATTAACAGCAAACTGTGCTGCAAGCAAATTGGCTTTTTCTAGTGAGCTGACTGCAGGGATGTCATTGGAGACGAGCGTTGGAACCGAAGACGAAGTGGTATTTCGAATATTTTTTACAAATGACCAAAAATTTTTACTACCTTTGGGACATTGTAGTATTTTTTGCCTTAATTTTTGGTCATGCAAAAATTTGGTTCGTCGAATATGACTATTACAGGTCTTTCTAGCTTGTTTGAACTCATTCCGGTTTTCCTCAGTAGGGCTGGCTTTATATCTACGGAAACTTACTTCTCTCACCCTGATAGCCTCTTTGCAGCTCGAATCAAACCAAGAATTCTCTTTCGGTTTGAAAGATTTTAACCTGTTCGGAATAAAATTTCTCATCCCATAGAGAATTAAATTTGTGATCATATCTGCACTGGAGTCTACGTCACTACCGAGGAAGCATAGTGACCAGTTAAAGTTTCTGAAGAAATCATTAAGACCGTCCCAGTTGGCCTTCTCGTAATGCCAAACGGTTTTCTTAGGAATTTTTTCTTTAACTATAAGCTTTAATATAAGCTTGGCCCGCCTTCGAGCTTTTTCAAAACCTGCTGTGGCTGATTTTTTTTGTAAGCTTAAAGTTCTCCTTTTGAAGCATTCATTCAAGCCCGAAAATATATATAACCTTGATGAAACTGGACTTACAACGGTCATGGACTCGATAAGAGTAAGTTCTGTTGTTTTTATATGAAAAGAGAAATATTTTATTATAACCGCCAATATGTTTTTGCAGATCATAGCACAAAAGGGTAAGAGAACTGTTTCTCAAACCGCTTCAGGTGAAAGGGGATCTTTGGTGACAATGGTTGCAATTGTCAATGCAGCTGGAAACCATATTCCTCCTGTCTATATATGTCCTAGAAAGAAGTCAAATCCTTTATTCATGAAAGGGGTCATATGTGGGGCCATTGGCTTATTTTCTGACAGTGGCTGGATGACTGCAGAAAATAAAGAAACAACGGAGTCAACTGCTGCTGCCTCAATAACTTCATTAGCTTTGACTGTATCCTCTGTACCTGTATACAACTGTACCATTACCAACATCAGTTACCATTGAAGAGAGTTCTACTTCAACTTCGGCACCTCTAACTTGTGTAGGTGAAGAAACTCATACCATACCACACCGGAAGCTATTCGGCCATATCCGAAATTAGGGAAAGAGAAATTCACAGGTCGTCCAGTCGGAAAATCCAGAGTATATACTGATACCTAATCATATGGCACTTCATAAGAAGTGGTTCAGAAACTATTGGCGATGTTCATGTAGTCTATGCACAAGGAACAGGAGATATTTACATTCCCATTGCGTTCTTAAGGATGTTCTGTTTGATCCAAGTATACACCTAAATTTATTCTTTCAATAAACAGAACTGGACAAAGAATTAATATTAAAATCCGACAAGACTTCTTGTCAATTTAATTTGAAGAACAATTGGTGCAGTGGGAGAAAGGCATGGAAAATATTTAAAATGAAGTTTAAGGTTGAAAAGGAGTGTATAGACCCAGATGATACAGTGCTAAATATATCCTTAAGTGGCTACTTGAAGCTTTGGTACGAAAGAATGGGATACATAAATATTTTTCAAGTTATCGAAAGTTTAAATAAAATGGGTATTCAAAACTCAGGCTCCAAGACAAATTTTTTCTGTGACGCATGTGTTCTTGTGAAAAAAACATAGAATTCCTTTTTGTTGAAAATGCGCATTCAGATTGTTCAGTAGGTACTTTAAATTATTTATACGGAACAAGAAGATTTTGCAAATTGCCAAAAAGTCTTAATGGGTTAAAGTAAGTAAAAGTTTTCACATTTTCGGAAATTATATGGACTTGAAGTTAACAAAGCAGATTCGTGTGTTTTTACCAGTTACAAGGACAAAAAGAAAATTATTCTAGCTATTTATACATATAAATGATGGATTAATTGCAGCAACTGATGAAATCTATGCCAAGGACTTATTAAGTTACCTGGAAGAGCATTTTCTAATGACTTTTGGATATGTAAAATGTTATCTTGGCCTGGAAATTTTTCAATAAATCAATTTTGGTAAATCAATCAACATATACAAAAAGAATTCTTAAGAAGTTTAAAATGAAAAACACAAATCCAGTGTCTACGCCTTGCGATGTGAATGCTTCTATAAACATTTTCGATCATCCGGGAAAAGCTGATGTTTTATTGGAAAAGGATCCATATAGAGAAGTCGTTGGCAGCACTAGGCACTAGACCAAATATTTCTTTTGCTGTTGGTGGTTATGTAAGTCGATATCTTGAAAATCATACAAAAATACATTGGAATGCTGTTAAAAGAATACTGAGATATTTGAAAGGTACTGAAGATTACGGTCTTGTGTTCAAATTTATAAATGACATGAACGAATTAAATGCTTATAGTGATGCTGACTATGCAGGTGATGCTACAACTCGCATATCCGCTTCTGGATATTTTTGCAGAATAGTTTGGGACCTCTTGCTGGGTGTTCACAACGGCAGCAAATTGTAGCATTATCCACCACTGAGTCAGGATATGTTGCGGCTAGTCATGCAGTGAAACAAATAATCTGGATTAAAAAATTGATGTCTGGTTTCTCTAAAACTTCAAACAAATCTTTTGGTAGATAACCAGAGCGCAATGAAACTTATTCGTAATCCAGAGTTTCATAAACGGACAAAGCTTATCAGACATCTTTTTATACGTGAAAAGTATGAAGAGGGTGAATTCCAGTTAGAGTATGTTCCATGTATTAATCAGCTAGCGAATCTGTTTACCAAAAGCTTACCTCGTGAACGTTTTCAATTATTAAGAGGATTAATTGCTATGGAAGATACAAGCATTCGTATATAGTTTGATGTTATAAGACCACAGATGGGAGTGCTAAAAATATTTATATAATGTTGACACTTAGTTAAAAAACAATAATATTTTCTGTTTTTTTCATTTTCATTGCTAATAACACCTTCATAGTTAGTAGTTTATTTTAAGGCTGAGCTTTTGTTTTCTTTTACTTTTGGACTTCCTTACAAAACTCTACTTTCAACAAATAGCTGCGAAAAAAATTAATTCTTATTATTCTCAAAAAAATATAAACTTCCCAAATAAATTCAAAAAGGACGTCTGCCAATCTGTCATGTAAATAAAATTAAGGACCTCCCCATCCCCATGCTTTGTGAAGAACGCTTATTTTTTGTCACTTTCTTACACGCTATGCATATTACATCCACACCTTTTAGGAACCACTTTTCAAAACAAATTTAACACCGGCGACGATATTCGAACGTCACAAGCCATATTTTGTTGGTACAATTTCCATACAATCTATTAGAAAATTATTCACATTGAAAGTATGTATTTTTAATTTAAATATTTTATATTAATTAACGCAATTATTTTATTTTTACATATTGTATGCATTAATACAAATTCATTATAAAAAGATATGCAGTGTATAAAATCGATTGGTCGATTTTTTATATCTGCATTTTATAATTTACAATGTTTTTACTCGCCTTAGAAAATAAATATAATATGCAACAAACTTAATAAAGCGAATTTGTTAAAAATTAATTCATTGAACATGCGACGGGAGGTACATTCAAAATGTATGTGGTATGCATCACAAAAAATTCATTCAGTTCAACTAAATGTGTAATGTAAAATTAATTCCTTAAAAGGAATAATTTATGAAGTTTGCAGGCGTGGGCCGTTTGTACTATTTACAAAGGTTTTTTTTTTTTTAAATTTGCTTCAAGTGATGAAATTGAACTTGGTACTTAAACATGATATTTATAATCCGGTCATACTTGAGGATTGGATTCGTTTTCTTTAAGCTCAAGATGTGCAAGGGTTCGAACAACTACGCCACGGTTAACGGGTGTAAGGTTTTGGCAAAGACCAACAACAGCATCTAAAGCTACTTCTGGACATTCCTGGAAATTTTAAGAAATAAAAGATTTGAGAAAAAATTAACAAAAGAATCTTAGGCAACTTACCTGTAAAAGTGTTTTAATTTTTGATATTATTGCGTCCTGTTTTACTGCATTTATATTTGTCGAAACAGTTGATTCAGGCTTCTTTTGTTCCTCATACCACCGAACCATTTCTTCATTATTATCCCAAATGTAGGCCTAAGAAAATATGTATAAATAATTTCAATGCAATTTTATTTATTCAAAAACTCAAACCTCAGTAGCTCCCTTTTCTTCGACCAACCATCTTCGAAGCATTTGCTTTGCTTGTCCAACAGACAAATTGTCTTGGGCTTTAATGATCTTCTTTGTCATAGTATCTTCCAATAATAAACGACGAAGGCGCCAGTATAGCCAGGCCCGAGATTCTCGCCAGGGAATAATTTCATTTATACATTGCTTTTCTAACATTCGCTCAGGTGTGTCATGTAAATCCGCAAAATGGACAGCAACGGTGTGGTAGACATGAATAAGTTGATTTATTCGGGTTTTTATCTTCTCTTCAATTTCATGTGTTCTTAATGTATCGCCAACAACTTCTTCTAGCTGCTTATTAAGCTATGAAATTGAAAGTTACGTTGTTAGATTTTAAAATAAATGTCAAACAAAAATGTAGAACTTACCGAAATAACGGTAGCATCCAGTCGCTGAATTGTTTTAATCAGATCTTTTTCTTTGTACTTGATTTCTACAATGCCTTCGGGTTCCAAGACCCCAGCTCTCGCTTCTGGATCGGCATATGTTTCCATGTATCTTGGATTAATCAGAGAATCCAAAACCGCCCAAGCTCCTCCACGGAGTTCGGCATTAGGTGGCAGGTAAATTAGAACAGGATGTTTATATTCTCTCAATCCATCGACTATGTATGCTCCAAACTTCACAATCTGTTCGTACATGTCCTTCATTCCACCGGAGAAACCTCTCCAATTGGCGAAAACCAAAAGCGGAAGTTCTTCGCGACCAAAATCTTTAATAGCTTGAGCTGTTTTGTACGATGAATCAGGATACCAAACTTGACCAGCTTGTTGCAATGTCTTGATATATAAAATTATTAAAACTTTCAAATTTATGATTTCTTTTTTTGTTAATTACGTACTTTTGCTTCTGAGTCTAAATTGGCAGGATCGGCTGGCATTTCTACTTCAACAGTTCTTGTTTCAACAGCAATTACACCGACTGGCACACCACCAAGACGAGCTCTTCCAGTTACAACAGTTTTTGCCCATGCCTCCATTATTTCTGCCCATGATCCTCTATCAAAGAATCCAGTTTCCCATTCGTTCATGTTGGCTAGAGAAAATAATAATTATTAATAAAAATTAAATATAAATGAAAATATCATTTTTACCAGGATTAACACGACCGGCAAGCATCCATCTTGGGTCGTAGGGAGATTTCGTAGGCATGAAACCAATAGGACGATTAATTGGGTCATTGGGCAAAACAATAGGCAAATCACCGCCAATATATGCAGGAATGTATGAAAGCCATGTAAGGATAGTATGAACACCATCCAAATCAATTGCTACAAACAAAAATTATTAAAACTCTTTCATTCAACCAACCTTGCATTTATCATACCTTCAGTCTTATGTGATACACCGTTGTTGTACATAATTTGAACACCACCAAGTTGATTATTCGACGCATAAACTTTACGTCCTAATAACTAATATAACAAAAAAAAAAAAAATTAAACAAGCGACTTTAAAATCGAAAATATCTATCTTGCTTGCCTTATTCAAAGCTGCATATCCGGTTAGAATGATGTGTGAATTATCAATTTGAATAACACGCTGCCCCAAACGCACCAAATACGAACCGATTCCGATAGTTCGACAAGTCACCATTGAAATTGTAACAATTTCTTCATAGGCTTGTGATGTTTCACCAGCAATTAAACCAGCATATCTCAAATTTTCTACACCCAGTCCATCATCTTTACCAATAATATCTGTAATTTTATAACGTGGCTCTCCTTCGTCTTCAATTAGAATAGCACGAACCGAATTAAGACTGGCAACCTTGCTGTAATCTTCAGTACTCAGATATAAATACTTAAAACCTTTATCAGGTTCTTCGGGGTCTTCCCAAGCAACTTTAAACATTGCCTTGACTTCTTCAGCTAGTCCTATTCTAGCGCCACTGTTCACTGATATATAAATCTGGGAATAAATATTAATAAAATGGGCAAGCTCTTTTTTTTTGTTTTTCTTACCCTCGGAACTTTTCTCTCTCGTGCTAATTGAGATGCTTTATGGAACAAAATATCTTCCTTGATTCCAAATGATCCAATAAAAAACGTCAGGTCGTTAGCAATAACTATTATTTCTCTTCCGCTGGGGTACTCTGGGGTTGCTAGAATTATTCTCCAGGCAACCATACCACACTATTTAAAACAAATATGATTAATTATGAGTTGGCACTTGACAAAAAACACTTCTTACATTATTTTCTCCAGGAAGACGCTTCATTTCAATCAGACTATCTCCATCCAATACTAATTCGACACATTCAAGTAAAATCTTATCAGGAATTCTAATTTCAACAGTTGGCCGTGCTTTTGAAAAATCTTTCCATTGCTTTTCGGTCATTTGACGGAACATATCAGGAATGTCATATGCATATGTTGTTCCATTTGATTGAGCTTGGAAACGTTTTTGTTGCAAAAAGTCTTTTGTCATGTATGGCGTTGAAATAGGATGGCCATTTAGTGAACCTTGTTTATCTCCGTACGCCTGGAATTTTATCTAAAAAAGAGAGGTAAACAAAAAAAAATTAAGACAAGAACTTTTTTGTTTAATAAAAAAAATAATTTACGATGCCAGTTTCGGGATCTGTTACTTCTGTGTACATTGATATATCTAAGAAGTAACCAGAATCATTTGCAATGCAAAGCCGCACCGCTTGCGTAGCCGATTGTGGACTTTGACGGATGACCATTTTTAATTCAGCTTGAAGAACTCTCAATTTCCACAACCTAGGTCCATAACGCATAATCATTTTTGTAACTGATTCTTCAATTTTTGCAGGATCCATTATGACAGTTGGCACAAAATTTAAGAAAATATGATTGCAATCTGTGCGTTTTGCATGCGGATGGGAGAAAGCAACTTCCAATTCGTCCATTGCTTCAAGCAAGACACGTTCTCCTTCGTTTTGCAAATATTCAAATGATGCTTCCTACGACAAAAAAAAAAATTGTGATTATAATAATACATTTTAAATGTTTGGCTTTTTTTATCAAACCTTAGTGATGAGATCAGAATGACGAATAATAGAACGAATGAAAAACCGATAATCACTGACTTCTTGACCTTTTGATACTTTTGCTCTACCCAAATACAAATGCATTTTTTGATTGGATGTTGGTAAGGCTTCTAGGTCGTATGTTCTCATTCTATTTAGCTCCAATTGGAAGGCACAAGCTGGTTCTAAATGTCGGTAAATACGATCTTCTTCGAAATTATCCCTTGAACGATAAGTGAAGAACTTCGGGAACTGACGCCTGTAATTAATTGAAAAGTTTTAAAATGTGAAATGAAAATTTTGGTTTTTCAATGAAATTTATACTTTTTCAAACAAGCAAATGTTATTCTGCGCACACGTCGTTGATACAGTTCCTCACGATGCAGTTTACAGAATGTTCCAAAAGCTGATGCCATCTGAACATCATCCATTTCACCAATTTCACGAACAGCTACACTTAAAATGTGAATAGGCTCTGTCGATATAGCTTCCTCTGCGGCATTCGCTCTTGAAACTGGATCAGACAAAGAAACATTGATGGATGTGCTAAGTCTACCATCAGAAGCTGATTCTGCTGCGTCAACAGCTTCGAGTACCTTAGCACTAGCATACGCTGGGGATGATAAGTCTTCAAGAAGATCGAATATTTCATCAGAATATTGTTCGAAATGTTCAAACGAATTAAACGATGCCATGCATCCTGTCCGCATAAATGTTGCACCTGGAGATAAGGTTGATTCTAATCCATCCAGCGACAAATGAGATTGAAGTCTATAAATAGTCAATTGTGTTATAATAGACATTTTTTCGATATTCTTAATAAATCGAAAAGTTTACCTATTTGGATGTGCAGTTGGTAGAACAAACTGGAAATGCACCAATGGTACCTCACCGGACAATTCCAAATGCTGTAAGCATGTTAGATCATACGATATATACGCTCTTCGGACATAAACTTCCAAAGCAGCATTGCAAACAGCTCGATTTGTATGGTAGAAGAAATCATGTAAAATATCAAAAATGGACGTTTCCGACAAAATCAAACGCTGTAAGTTTTCCGGATGAAAATCATGTCCATACATATCAACGGCAGACAAAAATATGGACTCCATTTGATTGTGGCGCAATTCATAGGCAGGCTGATGAGCAGCTATGAGTACTTGCCTTGAACGCAGTGCCACCCGCGAATGTTCAGCGCGGTGTAGTGACGTTAGTTCACTCAAAGTAGTAGCTAATTCATCTGTAAGACCAGGTTCATTGGCCCACAAGTGATCTATTAATAGTGTTACCAATAGATTCTTTTTCGAAACCTGACTATGCGAGAAAATTGTATTAACAACTGTTAACATATCGTCTTTGTGCCTTTCTCTTATCAACCCAACACATTTATCATAGTGGCCATGTTGAAATTGACACTCAACTTCGTAGTATTGTCGAAGGAGTTCGTGGACTGCAGCTTTCATGCGACCGCGAATTCCATTCCGGTATCGTTGAACTAATTGAACGATTCCTTGAGTGGTGAGGAAAAATACATCTCGATCGGCACGTTTTTGCAAAGTAGCCGCGTGACAGTCGATTACACTGGCAATTTGTTGCGATGGGAATTGGGCTAACACACTTGTTATATTGCGCTCGTATAGTGTCATGAGCTTTCGAATTTTTTTCTCAACAGAGATTGGAATGCGTCCGGAAACAGAAGCTATTACTTCTTGGAGTTCAAGCAAAGGCAAAGATGGATCTCGAAGACTTTGCATAAATTTTTCGATAACTTCACGAAGGCGGGGGGCATTGTAAGGGTCTGGAAGGCAATAGCCAGCAAGAGTGTTTTCTAATATGGCTTTGTAACTGTTGTGCACTCGGTTTAGTTTTTCTGGTACCGAAGAGTTTTCCGTCAATGGAAATCCACTCTTAAATGGCTGAGCTTTTGTCACCAACGATGGGTCATCAAGCTCCAAATGACCAAGAAGTGTGCCTGCATCGAGAACTGCTCCTGGACGACGTATAAATGTTACAGTTCCTGCTTCTAGAGATGTCAGCGTCATTACCATTTTCATCACCTATTTAAATGAAAATATATATTCATTTAATGTTTAATGATTCAAATAAAAAAGAACTAACCTCAATTTCTGCAAACGCCTGTCCTTTGTTGACATGAGCTCCATCTTCTACAAGTAGATTAATAAGTTTACCAGCAGATGGGCTTCGTAGAAGGGAAGGATCGTTTTCCTTTTCGAAAACACAAGTTTGATTTCCAATAACAATTCGATATCGATCAACTTCTTCTTTCATGTAAGTTGTGTAAGATGATCCTTCAAAGGACAACAACATGCCACCATCGGAGAGCTTATGAACTTCGACTTCCTTAAAGGAGTTATTCATCAACAGAAAATAAGTATTTTGTCCACTCTTTGCTGTTTGAACTTTATACCGATTGCCATCGTTGATGAGCTCAACATCAATTACATTTGTAAGTGTATTGGCAGCTTGAATTTGTCCTTTTTCCAAAGAAGTTTGGAAACTGGAAAAAGCTTCAGAGATTTGTCTATCGGCGATATGAAGTGCTCCACAAATGACCCCCAATAGAATATCCGGTTTTTCAGATTGAACTCGTTCTGCAATCAAAGCATCTAACCAAGCAGTATCAATACTATTGTCTAGAAAGCTGTTTGTTTCCAGTAATGTGATCAGATATTCTACAGTTGTACGGAAATCTCCACGAATGGATAGTTCTTTGAGAGCTATTACTAGATTTTCTCTAGCCTGCTGGCGATTTTCTCCCCACGAAAAACAATGTCCAAATTGTGAATCGGCAAATTCATGCAAACCACCCGAAGCGGCAACACTGAAGTAACCCCACACATTTTTACTAGAACGGAAGTTAAGTTCTTGAACGGTTCCTGAACTGGGCTTAAATCCTTCATCTGGATTTTCAGATGTGATACGGGCTGCAATGACATGTCCCAAAGGAACAGGCTTGTTAGCAGGGTTTTCAAAATCAATTATAGAAGTTCCCCAAGGAGATTCTCCATAAAGCAAGCGAATGTCTTTCAAGCGATATAAGGGAACACCCATGCCAATCTAAAAAAGAAAAATTAGTTGCACCATTTAAGTTAAAACACAAGAGTATCACTTACTTGTAGTTGACAAGCTGGTAAATTAACGTCTGCAACCATTTCAGTACAAGGATGCTCTACTTGTAACCTTGGATTCAGTTCAAGAAAATAGTATTTACCCGACGTATCGTATAGGTACTCCACAGTTCCTGCACTCACATAACCAACCATTTTTGCTAAACGCACAGCTGCTTTTTCCATATCTTCAAATACTTCTGGACAGGCAACTATAGCAGGAGCTTCCTCAATAATTTTTTGATGACGTCGTTGTATGGAACAGTCACGTCCGAACAAACTTATGGCATTGCCATATTGATCGGCTAACAACTGAACTTCTAAATGCCTAGCACCACGTGCCAATTTCATAACAAAAATAGGCGAACCAGGTACTTCAGCTTGTACTTGACGAAATAAGGCAGGGAATTCTTCAGCGGTGTCTACTCTTCTAATACCTTTGCCCCCACCACCTTCAGAAGCTTTAATCATGACCGGAAACCCTGAACAAAAATAATAAAGTTTTTAATTCAAGTTGTTTGTTTGAGGCTATAACTTACCAATTTTTGCAACCGCAGCTAGCCCCTGATCAGCGTTATTCACACAGCCACGGTTGAATAGATCAGAAGAGATTTTAATTTTCTTTCCGGTGTATTGAGCTTTAAGCTCAGAACCGGACCACGGAAGTGTTGGAATTTCAGCAGTTTGTGCAACAATCGATGATGCTACCTTGTCACCAAGTGCCCACATAGCTCTCTCGGGTGGTCCAAGAAACACTAGACCTTCTTTATGAAGCAATTCTGGAAGTTTTGGGTTCTCTGAAGCATGACCCCAACCAGCCCAAACAGCCTGTAATTAAAATAATAAATTTAAAAAAAAAATTTACAAATACATAGTTACATATAATAAAAACTGTCATATCAAATAGAATTTGCTAAGGAATCCTATTGAATTTATATTTATAAGGAGGGGTTATTCATAAATATGCACATATTTCAATTTCAAGATCACAGCATTTCTTGAAAAACCGAAGTAAGTCCCGATGATTTGTTTCTCAATTTAAATTTCATATTTTAAATTTCAATACTTAAACATTTAAGATCATTTAAAAGTCAAAAAAAAGTATGCAAAACAGATCTTCCATACATGAGAACTTTAAGATCTTAGCAAATGAAATTGAAATCAGAACGAGCATTTATTGTCAACCTTGACTGACCTCTGTGAACTAGGAAACTGAAAATTGTATCCATATTAAAAAATTGTTTGCCTATTTTGATAGACATACAAAAGAAAAAATAACGTTGTTTAAAATTTAAGGTTGTCTCACTTGGATGACCACAAGGCTTTTGGCAATATCTCCAAATACAACTAAGTAAATTAAAATTTAAGAAACGAATGTTGATGTTTCTTTGGCTAGACTATAATACTTTGGAATTTGCACCCAATTTAAATTTAACAGGTGATAAAATTCTACATTAGTCAATTTTATAAAGTTAAATCTTAATAATTTGATAATACCTAAAGTTAGGGGCTAATGAATAAATACGAAATCACACCATACAAAAATGCACTCCTATATAAAATCTTGTTTGACAAATAATAAAATTTTATAAAGTAAACAATTTTCCCGATCAGACGATTATTTTTAATGACAACATACCTGAACTTGAGTTCTCAGTGCAATGTCAACAATCAACTCGACATTTGCATAGTTATTATTGTTTGATCCACCAGGCACTGGTACATAGTGGTCTGCCATTTTTATATACTCAGCATTGGCTTTAAGATCTTCTGGTGTTACCTAGTTTAAAAAAATTAATTACTTTATTTATTATAGCAATTATTATTAACCATTGTACTCTCTACTCACCATTACAACAAAACGAACAGCGCGTTCGTTTTTAAACATCTCATAAGACCATCTACGTATCGAACGCATACATTTAACGGCAGCAATTCCATTATTAGCGATTAGAATTTTATTAATAACTCTCGTACCACCAAACCTCTTGACGAACTCTTCAGTGGTGGCAATGAGGAAATCTCGCTCTTGATGACGTTCAAGACCCAAACCAGTTCCACGAGACATGCTGGGCCTTAAGTTATAAAAAGTTAATTTTTTATTAAACTTATGACATAGGGAATAAAAAAAAAGAAAATCCAAACAAAATTTTAAATGTATATTACTTAAGTGAGCCAGAAGTCTGATGTGGTACACTTAACAAAGCTGGATTCTGAACTCCTACTTCCGCTTGTGCAACTAAATTCCTAGAAATTTCCCCTTCAGATAAGTCATTCATAAATTTTGGCTGTTGATCAACTGAATCCACATTTGTTTGGTTTGTTTTGTCAACTGTTGAGTCCCAAGAGGAACTTTGTTCTCCAGTTTCAACCAAAACAAAACGTTTGCTTGCACGACGCTTAAGCATTTTAAAAATCAATATGGCTATTAAAACACAACAACCAGCGAGAAATTTCTCATTCATTTAAGATTGCACAAGAATATTGAATGCGAAGTACCTGTTGGATTCGCAAATGCAGATGTTCAATGTTTACTAAATATACATACGTCATTCATAGGACGATGGCCTACTTAACAAAACTTTCTTTTGATATATGAAGTAAATGCAGCAATTTTTTTTTTAATAATTAATGTACGAAAGGTTTTTTTTAGTTTCAAAAAATATATGCATTGCTTTTCATATATTTTCTTGGACGAAAAATGGATGTAGACAAAAATGAAAACACAAATTGAGTAGTTTGTTCGTTTGCCGCTCAATACTCTATTGGTAGCAAGTAACCCGACACTTGTGCTCTATCGATTCCAACTGACCAAAACATCGTCAATTTGTTTGCTTCAGACCTGTCTGGCTATTTAACCCCACCAAGTTCAGTTGAGAATTTTACTACTACTCAGTGTTGTTTTTTTTTTTTTGTAATTACTGCTTGTGAGCTCAAAGATTTCATTTAGTAGTGGATGGGCATTTTTTTCATCTCCGAACAATTGTATGAAAATCGTATTGAGAATAGTAGTGGTATATCTAAAAATGGGTTGTTTTTAGCAACAGTTGTTTATCTTTTGTAAAGCAATATATTTTTTTTTTAATTATTACTAATTAATTATATTCTGAAATGTATGCAAACACGGAATGAATGAAAATAATATATGTATCTCTGTACAGATATACTTCCAACTATGGCTAACTGTTTTATGGTCAAACATTTTAATGAACTTTGACCATGATTTACAAAATTACAAGTACATATGTTTTTCAAATAAAATTTGTTGGATTTAAATTATTTAAATTTTAATGAATATTGTGACTACTACCTCCATTGATTAAGAACCCTAACTAATTTTGAAAAAAAAAAACAGAGGTTAGAATACACTTTTTATTTACATTTTAAAGTTTCAAGACATCAATAGCTTCAGCCCAATAGCATTTAGAGAATTGTTGTAGTGGACCAAGATAATCATAATATTTTAAGATGAATACTTTTATTTATCAACATTTTTATAAAAGGAGCAACATAACTTATGCGTAAGTTTCCTATGTACTTACAATTACATCGCGGTTTTAATTGCTGAGTTTGAACCGTTTATTTGATTTAAAAGGTACGTATTATAACTTATGCGAGCGAGTGCTTCACACAGGGGGTACATTTGACAAGGACGATTTTAAGGGTTAAGGGTTCTACTCAAACTCGATTTTAATATATAAAAGTAAATACGAAATAGTAAGATGTCCAAAAGTTATTGTAAAAATAATGAAACCCCAATTTTTGTGCAATAAAGCTTTCAATTGAGCTTTTTTGAATCAATAATTACATAAATCTAACAAAAAATATTTAAACTTAGATCACTTTTTAAGGTTGATTGTGGTGCGGTAGTAAGAGTATAGTGTAGGATGAATCGGAATCAGTACAAGGAGAGATTCGTAAATATCAAGGAACTAAAACTTTCTTTAACTTGGAAATAAGTCCTGGAAAAACACACAAAAAAAACATATAGTCAAATCAGTATACGCATCATTTGAATTATTGAAAATCAGGTTTTATGTTGATTAGAACAGAAAATCCGCTTGATTTCCTCTTATTTTTATCTCATATACTTTTAGGCTGAATGCAATAAGCCCACGATTGATTAAGCTTGGCGCAAAATAGCGATCTTATTTCAATTTTAAAATAAAATAAGGCCATAATTTAAAGATGAAACTGCGCGGCTTATTCTCCTTTTTAGATCGCGGCATTATTTGATTTTGAAAATGAAATGAAGCTCTGCTGTCTTACATAATTTTGAAAATGAAATAAGACAGCGGTAGTGTTAATGAAATGTCTTCTACCTCGACTCCACAGAGTATACGGATGTCTTGCTTAGTATTACAACCACAATAATCCGATTAATATTTTATTTTCTCTAAGAAAAGATCGTTTTATTGAATGGCGGCCTGATTTAATTTTCAAAAATGATATTTTTTTCTTTTGGTTAAAGTAAGACCGCGCCACCTATTTAATTTTCCGATTTAGTTTTTTAAACAGTGAAATTGGCGAGTAAAAGTAGTTATGCACTGATTGGATAGATGGTAGTCTGTATGCAAGTGATTAACAGATTCTTTATGATGTTTTTTTATTATTAAAATAAAACTCTATTCATAATACTTTTGAAATAAATCAGCCAAGTAGAAGCACTTTTTAGTTGAATTATTGAATCAAAATATCTTTTAATGGCATTCCACAAAATTTTAAATCCCGTATTTAAAAAGCAAAGACTTATTCTCATATTATTATGTTGCTTTATTACAAGAAAAAAAAATCAAAATGGTGGTACTGTAGTCCAGTTATTAATTGCTTTTGTGTAATTCCTGAAGGACTTGAACGATTGAGATTATATTTAATAACGCTAAACACGATACAATCATGTTAATGTTATCAACAAAAAGTAGTAACAATCATCGATTCGCATGATATAGACCAAAAAAGTAATAAAACACTTTAGAAACAACTTAAAGACTATAACTTTTATAATACAGTATGTAACACTTTATGATCTATGTAATTTGAAAGATGAAAGGTATGAGTGAGAGTCTATTATAAATTCTACAAGTACTAGTAATTGTACCTGTTCCGTCCATGACTGTAAACCTATTTTTCAAAACATTTAAAATATTGCGTCAATATGATCCCAATTGGCCAAGCCGTTCACAAGTTACAAGTAAGAAGACAGATGAACTGGGCGATTAATTAAACAACCATTACATCATAAAATAATCAGGCTTGAGCCGATATTGATAAAATGAAAAATCAAATCAAAAAAGTTTTATTAAATATTAGAGATACTGTTTGAATTAATATAATATTATTTGGCGTGAATGATGTCACCTACATACTAGTATTAGTTATTGGCCGAAAATCCTGGGAAAAATTATTATCCAAAATATTTAAGACACATATGTATATGTATGTATGTATTATATTTAAAATCCATTTTAATAAGACGTTCTCGAAAGATTCAAATATACAAAAAAAATGGTTCAAACAATTTTTTTTTATAGAAAATAAAATTTAAATAGCTTTTTAATATATTTTTTATTTTAAATTTGGTAAAATAAAATAACCAAGATTAAACCGACCGCAAAACTGTTTAAGCTGTAGAGAGATAAAATCACTGTCAAGTTTGATCAGAATCTTAAGTTCGATTTTTTTACGCACGTAATACTTGCCATATAGAACCTATGTATATACATATTGTAGGTAAATTGCAGTCTGATTTTTTTTTTGGGCTTTTTTTCATTTAAAGTAAAAACAATGAATAATTTAGGTAGCCACAGAGTAACAATAGGTAGATTTCATATAAACCTTCAAATTAAAAAAATATTAGCGATAGTTTAATAATTATCATTAAATTTGTATTACTTGTTTCGCAATCAGTACCATAAATTGCTCCAAAAGCATTTTTTTGATTGGAAGTTTAGAAGCAATGCAATACTCATTTTTATTGTCTGTCCGTATGAAAGCTGCTAATTTGTTTCCCCTTATCTGAACTCCGATCGGGTTTTGGTGTAATTTGGTCATTCAATAGTAAATGCAAACAGTTTTGTTACGCCCGTAATAAAAAAAAATGTTTATTTTTTAACAAAATTTTTATAGCACTGATAATTTCAAGAAGAGCAATATTTTTATACACAGTCAGACGAAATTTAATTCTGTCTTTCTGTTTTAGACTCTTTTTCAATATTGTAGCTTCTTAGTACGATATTTACGATGTAAGGGTATAAATCTTGGAAAATATATTTTACATAAGAATTTAATCAATTTTTTGTTCAGGGAAAAGCTACAAAATGCAATTGAAATAAGGTCCGACAATTCTGTCTATACCTTAACATCCAGACTAAACTACTGGAGTTATTTTCTTCAAGCTTGGAACTTAAGGTTTTAAGATTATTCGCTAGAGGTTTTTTTAAGTTCCAAAAATAAAGGTGCCGGTCGTCATATGCGCGGTACGACAAAACTTATTTATGTCAAAAACGGCCCAACTAATTTATTTTTTAATTTTTTTTCTATGGGTTTATGTAAGAAACTAAAATTATTTGGTAAGACATTTTTTTTTCAAAACAACATAATGTATTTATGTATATGTACATATGTATGTACAATTACAGATAATCTCAATAATATATTGTTTTTAAGTCCATACTTTAAACTTGCGTACCAACTTTTTTTTTGTAAAACTTTTTAAGAAATTTTATAAATAAAAAAATAGTTTTTTTTTAGAATACCGATAAAGGATCTTTTGCACGTACATAATATTTGTTTAATAAAGTAGTATGAACGTTAATTTTAAATTATTTTTTTAAAGGTATTTTTTGACTAATGAGTTAAAATGAACAGACTACTTTCAAAACAGAGCAAAGAAGTTTTAAATCTAGTATTGTTTACTATTTGAATTCTTAATTATCTTACCTTAAACGCTTGCGCTTATCCACAACATCACCATTTGCCCTTATGGGATTATTTCCTTGAGGAAATTCATCGACAGCTTCAGTTGCTTCTTGTATACTCGCATCGATTTCATCACCTACCTAAAATATAAAAATGTAAAAAAGAAGTTAATGTTTTGTGACGAGTTAAGTTTGTTTGTATGTATATTCTTACCAGAAAACTAGGTCTCTCTGACGTACTCATTGCAACGCTCTTTAGTAAATTATTTGTATTATTATTGCAGACTCCGTTTTGTATAATTAAATTTTCATTAGAAAATTGAACCCTTTTTATAAGGTTGTTCGGTTTCGGTGGTTCCTCTGTGTTGGCTGCAATAAAATTTGTAATTTGTTTTCTTTTTATTTTTGAAAGATTTATTTTAAGAAATCAACAAGGTATGGTGATTTTATTCTTACATAAATAAAAGTGTTTATATAGTTTTCCAAATAATGTTGCGATTAAAAACATAAGGATACACGTAAAATACATTGGTTTTGGTGGTTGTTGTTAATGAACTTTTATGAAAGCGGTGCTAATCTACTGTTTCGATACGCGTCGCCGTGCACGCAGTCATTACTAAAATAAAAATAGCCATTTTAAAACAACACAAAAACAAAAAAAAAAAAAAAAGAAACACTTCCTTAACGTCGCAATTACAACATTAAAATTTTAATTTTATTCACGAATTTGTGGTGTTGTGCACAGACAATCAAAATTCGATGGATTTAAGTTAAATAAAAGCTAAAGCCGATTATTAAGTAGCTCAAGTTTTGTGTATTAATTTAAACATTTATTCAATTAAGTATGTTGTTTTAGAGGTTAAATCAACTGCAACTAGGAGGATCCATTAATTTTTTTCCAGGTCAATGACATTTGAATATCAAATTGATAAATTGTTATTAGTTCAAATAAATTAAAAGGTAATATTCAAATAACGGCTAATACAATCAAGGTATTTTCTTCGCTTATTGGAGGATTACGTATTTAATGAAAGGACCGTCTGTATGCTGTTGGGTACCAGCTGGCCAAATCGGCCACCAGATGTTATAATTTTTGTCGCAGCTTCAGGTGCCGTATTATTGATTACAAAAAACTAGAATTATTTTTTTCATTAAAGAAATCTAAAGAGATGACCGATGATTCGTCTTAATAAATCCTACAATGAATGACTTTAATGTAAAACCACCACGGACACAGATTTACTTCGTTCGCTAAGTTGGAAAAAATCAATGTCTACTAACAAACTTCAGCAGAAGAGTCCATGCTCTAGACTACTTGTACTCTAATTAATCAATCCTTCCATTAACAATTAAATAATTCAAGCTTTTATTTTATTATGTTTCATGATTATCAATCACATCTTTGCAAAATAAACTCGTTTGTCGATTACACAACATAAAATCAAAAGCAGATTTAAGAAGTTCACACGTTAATTATATTCAAAAATACAAGAGACTGATATTTTTTTTTTTTTGTAAGAAGTTCAATTAAATATTTATTATGTATGCAAATTTGTTGATACATATATATTTCTAATTCAAAATTGCATCTCTTAAAAATGCATTTCATTTCATTCATTAAGAAAAAAATAACACAAAAATTCACCTTTTAAATAATAACGTTTCTCTGATCGGATACTTTAAATTTAATAGAATACAAGGAGTATGCTACACGTAGGAATTCATAACTGAAACCTCTTAATCAACCGAATGTCTAACTTCAACTAACATGTATGTATCTAATTCAGTTTAATCCAAGTTGTATAAACATTCCCTCGCGACCTCCACAAAAAATCAGCAGTTCCCTGATTAAAAATCAGCTGAGGTGCTATAGGGTCGCGTAGAAAAATATAGCAAAACACGCTTGGACATCAAAACATTGATCGTGGCGATGACTGGTATTGTGTTTGTGTTATGTTTATTACCGCTCACCAAAGACTTCAAATTTATCAATATACATAAGATGATTTAAATTTTTATATTTATGTATTAATTATTATAAAAGAAATATAATGAATGTTTTTTTTTATGGATTGTGCATAATATTGTGTTATTCCATGATGAACGACGAATTTAGGTAGATTGTTTTTGTTTAGAAATTTTGCGGACAATAATTATGTGGGGTGATTTTTAACATCATTCAGCAGAGTGTAGTCTAGTCGGTAGAATGTCAAATATACAGATTAAATTGATAAGAAAAAATTATTGTTTGGGATGATGGAGAGTAAAAAGTGTATTTAAATAAGGATTTGGGAAAAATATTTGAAGCATTCTGAGGATTTGAGGTTTTAACAACAAGAAAAGTTATTACAATCATTAAAAAATATATGAAATGACTAAAAAAATATAATAATAGGAAGTATTCAAAATGCAAGTTTTAACGAAACTCGAATAAAAAATTTTAAAATAAAAAAAAAATAATGGAATCCGGTCCGTCAGCCAGATACCAGTTTTTTCTGACCATACCTGTAAAAATTTAAGTTAATTTAACACAATTATTTTCGATGCGTTGTGTAAACTGTTTTTTTTTTTAGAAGTGACTGGGCTAGTAAAATGTGATAAAGATATAAAAGGTTGTCAAGGTCAATTTTTATTGACCTATCGGACCAAAATTGAATCGTCTCCTTTAAGGTTGAAACATGAATGGTGCTAATTTACATTTTTTTGGTGACTAAATGGTTTGATGAATCTTAGTACACGTGTTTCAATATTGAAGGAAATTTAATAATTCACAATGAGGAAATTTTGTGAATCGGGGCTTCGTTCTCTTCTCGTCGAGTTTAAAAAAACGATATCCTTGAATTTTCTTACTTGCATTTTCATGCTTTTGGCAAAATGTAAAGATATGGTATTTTATTAATTACCTTAATATTATTTATTGAAATAATTTTATTTTTAAACTTTATATTTTAATGAATTATGCAAATGCATTATATCAAACAAAAAAACAGATTTAAAAGCAAACATTAAATACTGACAAAAGTATTTAAAAAACAAATCTGCACACTTTTGAAAATCCACACAGCATAGTTTTTAAACCAAAATCTACAAGTCTAGAATTCAAAACAAAAAAAAAAAACATTTGGGCTGTATTCTTTAGTCTAATAGCCTATATCATAAAGCCTTTTTAAAAGCTTAACAGGCCTTTTGGTCTCTAGTCTTATATGTAAACAAAATACGTCATTTAAAAATTTTAATTCCTGTTAAAAATGTATGAAATTGGACATAAGACTTGTTGTTGGTCATACGAAAATTTTCTAGCGGTGATGTGCCGAATATTAAAAAAGTGTTCACCAAAAAAATCTCAAAATTAAAAGAAGTTATGGAAATGCAATCAAATAAAGGGACTTACAATTCATGTCATTCTTTCACTCTTGATTATTCTATTGTTACATGATTTGCATTTTTTTGTCGTATTATAAAAATAGCCTTTTTCCAAAAATAAAAAATATATGTTAACATTCTAAGAATGCTAAACAAAATTGATTTTCATTAAAGGATTTTGTGGATTTTTGTTTGAAGAGTTTGAGGATTTCGAATTTGGGGCTTTGTTCGTAAGCTGAAATTTAGTTTTATCAGATTTTTTTGGCGGAGTAATACTTTTTAAAAAATATTAGCTTTTGACAGGTTTACAATGTGTATCGTTCAACCCAGCATTTTTCATTGAAAGAAGCAATAAAATAAAGATAATTTTATTCCTTGTTGGACGTTATAGTTTTGCTTCCAAGTCAAGTGGATGTTTAAATAGGTTATACATAAATATGTATGTATATGTATGCAAAAACGAAATGTAAGATAAAGAATTCTCAAGGGTCCAGAAAGAAATGTGACGATGTTGAATCTAATTTACCAAACATATAATCCAACATTAAATTTATTTTTCTATTGATTTCCTTGTGATTAATATGCAAAACTAAGTAATATGGACGCTTTAATTAATCGAATTGTGAAGAGTGACAGGACTTTTAAACTACAAACCAATGAATATTTTAATATTAAAAAACTCAATTGCTCAATTGCTTTTACCAAAAATGAAGCTTCGTTTAGTTAAACCCCTTTTAATGCCTTTCTTAATATTTAACTGTTCAGTTTACCCGTTATGAGTGTAAGCGTAAGTTAAATATTTCATTCAATGATTGCTTACGTTTTATTTATAATAAACCTAGGTATGTCAGTGTATCTCATCTTATCTATTTTGGGAATTCCTTTTGACACTTATTATAATTTTAGAAATATTTTAAGACTTCATAATATTATCCATGGCAGGTGCCCAGAATATCTTAAAGATATAGGTACTTCAATTGGCCTAGTCTTGTAGGGCCATTAAGATCATTGTACATTGTAAAGCTTTCGCTCATTTTTTTTCAACCAGTCAACATGACTTTGTTTTTTAATGATTTTCGTAAGATTCTTGTACATAATTTTGTATATAACAATTCTATCTATGTTTTATTTATTTTATCAAAATTTGTTAAGTCAGACTTAGGATACTGCTCAAAGTTTGTATCTTATTGTAGTATCTAGTGCTAATGTTTAATAAATAATAATAATAATAAAAATAATAATAATAATAATAATCAAAAAACAAACTAATCCAAAAAAAGAAAACTTTATATTATTTTCTTTGTTTTGTATCCGTCTAGTGATTTTCATTGAATCATCAACATTTTTCAAGAAAATAAGTACATTCAGGAGAAATAAGCGACTGCAAATGCAGTGAACTGCATTCTTAAACGTCAATTTTGCTTAAGGCAACTATGTGCTTTTTTTTTCTTATATTTTGACGCTGCCTTATTTTCTAGTTACTTTCCAATAAACTTAGCCTGGTGTGCAGGCAATTTTTTGGCAGCTGACCACTAGAAAATTGTCTTGGCCTTGCCGTTCATTTGTCGTCTGAGCTTTCTCAATAACAAATTTATATATTTATATGGTTGCAAAAAAAATCACAAGTTTTAAAATTTAAAAACAACAAATTATCTAAGACTCTTGTTATTGGGTCGGATAAAAATTTCCCATGGAATTTAAACTTGAAAATGCCGAAAATTGTTCATTCTTAGCGCCTATAACTCCTCAATACCACCAAATACCAATTCAAAAAAGATACAGGTTTCCAAATATACTGCAGAAAATGGCTTTCCCTTATTTTTGTGATTGTTGATTCTTGGTTAAACGTTCCAATATACATTTGGAACGTTTGCTCTGTTTAACTCCACAAATAAACATATTAATTCAACAAAGATGTTGAAATTTTCAAACCCAAGTTGAAAATATGATTTTTTTTTAACTGTTAATTCTTCAAAAAACAAATTCAAATATTTACATGCATAGGTATTTTCATTTACCATACCATACAGATGATTTGGAGTCCAAAGTCCTATATTTTGCAAATTCTTGGAAATAAAAGCATGCCCATTTAAAATACCTACGCTGGAGAGACATTGCTAGAACAAAATAAAATTTTATAAGCAAAAAAATGCAATGGTATAAGTGTTAACAATCAGTCGTTTTTCAAAGTATTATACTATGGATTGTGATTGCTTATGCATAGGGTAAATAAAACAGTTGGTTATGATAGGTATTAAAATAATCAATCAATACAAAAAAAAAAAAAAAAATCGGTTATATTTATATTCCAATCAAAGTTAAATTATTTGAAAGATATTTTTATAATTCTTTATCTTTGGACTGATAGAATATGTTTAACAAAATACAAAGCCCAAAACAAATAGAAAAAACGCCAATCGGTACAATCAGTTGCAATAAATATAGGAAGGTACAAAGAATATTTTTATTTCATGGAAATTCGTTTTCTATCTAATCTCTGCTAAATTAAAAACAATCAAAATTTCTTTCTCACTATACCAAGTGGAAACAATTAAGCTGGGCAAAACCTATATTAAAAATTACTTTCTACCTACCAGGTACAACAACTCTCTTTTTTATAGATACGTAAAAATCGTATGATTCGATTTTTGTTGAACGTTAATGACCTGCCGCTAACTATGACGTAAGCAGGCTGCTTGTTTTTATAAACAACGACTATTTATACCGGCCTCTGCCGGCCGGGAAACCTGTTTGACTAACGAACACAGCATCACGCATTTAAAACTCAAGCACCCATTAGTCCAATACTCCTATTAGACTCATTGCAAATTTATCAAAATCTTCACTCTATTGATTAAAAGATAAAAATGACAACACCTTCATTTTATTTCCTTAAGAAAGCATGATTCAAACTTTTATTGTTTGGAAAGCATACGATATAAATACACATCAAAGCTTATGGGTTGGAACTTTATTTATTTGTCAAAAGGCAAACAATGGAGCATAATGCTTTCAAACTAGACCAAAAAGATTATCATCTTTTTTGAATAAAATATCAAAGTTATGTTTCAATCGGCTCATTTCGGGTTACATTTCAACTCCCATGGGAATTTATGTAATATGGAAATGGGGAAGCAGTTTTTTTTACTGGCATTGTAAGAATATTTTATAGGAAGCCTACACATAAGTTTTCTAAAGTCGAACCTTTGCAAGATTCCCACAATTTTAAGATTTTGCTAAAAAATAAATAATCTGTTTACGATTGATAGATTTTGTAAATATATGAAAATTACATAGATATATAGCGAAAACATTCGGATGAACAAACAATCTGTAAATTAGTGGAGTCAGAGTCCTGAGACATACATTTAATTACATTTCAAGTACAAACATTTAACCGAAAAACTTACATAAAAAGAAATTTATACAAAAATAAAATATAGGAAAATCAGTAGAAGTTATAAAGTTTGGTTTAAGGGTTCAACTTACTGATGGAAAAGCATACTACTTACGTATGCCCAACTAAAAGCAAACTAGACAAATTTTGATTATAATACCTACATTTTATAATTTCAACTCCTAAGTATATGTATGCGATCCGCAACACACCAGACACCAGAGTAGTGTGGTATCAGTTTTAAAGTCAAACTTAATTTTTAAGCAATCAATGCACGCACTTGCCCGAACCTAACTTGTACATTACTCAGGAAAAAATGAAGCTTCTATAAAAAGTTAAAAGTGTGATTTATAATGTTTAAATTAGTTGGAAGTCATGTTTAAATTGTTTTTTTTTTTTCGGAGGTATCTACATATTATAGAGTTCTATACAATGGAAACAATAAAAAATTGGCGGCCATTTTAACAGCTGTTAAGTGATTTGTAGTAGTAGTAGTTGTAGTATCTTTTATGGAGATTTCATTCACTTTACATTTACATTTGTTGCTAACATTATTTTACATAGATTTTTAATTGCCGACTTTGAATTGACCAGGCTATATAATATTTTTTTTATTTTACTAAAATTTTTTATTTGTTAATAAATTAGCACTTTCAGGTTGATAAAACATGTGTGCCCCAATGAAGACCATGGAATCTCGGGTATGTTTAGAGATTTATGTTTAGTTTGGTTTGACATTTCAACATTAATAGACTGACGCCTGAACTACGCTTCCAAATTGTGCAAATACATCCCGATCCCGATTCTTATTAAATAATTTCGTTTAGCGACGAAGCTCACTTTTGGTTGAATTAACCATTCAATAAACAAAACTGCCGTAATTAATAATACTCAAGTGTATGTAGAGGCAATGGTGACTTTTATAGAGCCAATATTACTGACTTTTCGTTCCTTAATTGAACAATCAAGATATGTAGGAGCTGTAACCTCAATAAGACGTCGCAACATTTCACACAGCTCGTGCCGCAATTGATTAAATAAAGGAAACTTTTGGTAACCGCATGGTTTCACGTTTCGGACCCGTGAATTGGCCTTCATTTAACGCCGCTAGACTATTTTCTTTAAGGATATGTAAAGCCGCTTGTTTACGCTGATGAGCCCGAAACGATTAACCACTTAGAGAACAACATTCGCCGCGTTATTGCCAATATACGATTACAAATGTTAAGTCATATGCTTTTAACTTTAAGCTGCTCATTTGAATATTACCCAACCAGTATGCTTTCAAGATATGAAGGCAGAAAATTGCTTATAGCCCCACTGTTTATTCATTATATGATAACTTTAAGAATTTATCGTTATAGATGTCTGTATCTTAGAAATTAAGATGCCGCAACAACGGCCGGGTATACCAGCCTGGTACTAGTGAAATGACTTTTTTTATAAAAGTAATCTTATTTTTAAATGCATAAAAGCATTTTTTTTGTTATATTTTTTATTTGATAGATTTTATTAAAAAAATTTAAATATACACGCCAACGACGGAATTATTGTCGTGGCCTGGAACTGGTACATGTACCCTTTCGATGTATAAATGACAATTGAAAAATTATTATTACTAATTTTCATTTTCTAAGAATCAATCATTTAAATTTCTTAGAAAATTCTTATAGTAAAATTACACATAAACTAAATGAGAGCTAAACACGTGTATAATTGGCAGGAGCACTTCAATCTAAAAAGTACTGAGATGACACGAAATACGGAAATAATTCATCGAACCAATGGCACCTCAAAGAAAGAAATCATTTGAATATTCACTTTTCTGGAATAGCAACTCAATTTGGATCAGTTTTAAATCGGACCTGATCTACCGTGCCGGGAGATTTTAATATTTTTTTTTTCTGATTGGGAATGGTCCCACACCGCACATCGTTCATTTACATTTTAACTTTTGTATACATATAGGAATGGCGCGAGGGCTTTCATCCAATAAGAACACAAGGTCAGAATATTTTAGATTGTATTGGTAACAGGTAGCATGTGCTACATTGCTACTCCCATGGAATGCGCATGGGCCGAATGGGAATTTTCGTCTTAATTTTTTTTTACTCATGCAATCTGTCATCTAATAATCTTATCATTTGTTTCTGATGATTATAATAATATGAATGTTATTATTTAGTGCAGCAACAATATTTACAAATTGATCAATTAGGTTATTTTACTAGAGACTATTTAGTAGTAAATAATAAATAATTCTTGATCCAGAGACTGCCGCGGTAGAAAATAACGTGAGTTCGACTCGACAAACTCATGACACCATAGACAACGAGGCGGAAAGTAGGATAGACAGAGGACAAGGACGATTTTGTTGGGGGGTCTAAAAGCGGTGTTTTTTGTTTTAGGTAACAGCAAAACTTGATTTTTACATACTTGTTTCCATAGTACACAATTAATTCAATGGACAAAACAATTAAAACACAAGAGTTGCTTAATCAATTGATGGCTTCTCGAAGCAGAAAAAAGAATATTTGGAGCAATACACAGCTTTCGCGAAAATTTATGCGTTTTTTTCTTTCCTTTCGAGTACGGTTTATTTTATAATAATAGATCGTCAAAGAATTACAATATAGAACTGCGACTTTTTTTGTTTATGGACCGGTAATCACCTTGTTTTAACTTTTTTTTTTTTTTAATTTGCACAAACAAAATAATTACGGGGCTGAAGCTTCCCTTTAATTTACCGTTCTGCGATATGATGACAGGGACAGCATACAGCAACTTTCTTCGCGACAAACAAACAAAAATGGATAAAGGTCTGTTCAGATTGTTGATATCTATTGGAAATGGTGTCATAATTAGGGGGTTTACAATAGTCGTTCTTATTATTAGACATTCTGTAATTTCTAAGTTCTAACATCGAGAAAATTGGTGGAGTTTGTCGGTAGTGTCCATACAGCCGGTGTTGTAATTGTATTTCATATAAAATATGCTACTATGATACCAAAAAATAAGATTAATATACTAGCTCAAGTGGCACCCGAGTAAGAAGAAATATATTTTATATCATGAAACGTGATTCAGATCATGCGCGAATAATAAAAAAGGCACAATAATGCCGCATTAACATTAGAGGCAAATTGTCATTAATGACGTAATCGTGAAAATAATTAAAATATTTGTCTTTATTAATGCTTCCCAAAACCAATGTGAAACCTCGGTGAAAAGCATTCGTGACGACGAAAAAAACAATAACAACAAGGTGTTATTGTCAATCATAGCAATGTGTTTCTGTGTGTGTTATGTGTTATTTTTGATTTATCGTCGTATACGAATGTTTCGCATTGATCTGTGAAAGCCTCTAAAGTCATTACAAAATGACAAATGCAAATATGTCACTAAATGTTATTGTCATTGAAATGTCGTCGGGTAAATGGATTGTGACACTATTTTGAAGACAATGACATTCTTCGATGGCAAATTTTTAGTAAATTTTGCAAATAAAACGTCAAGTTCAAATCAAACTTTTTATGAACTGTTTCAATTTTCAAACAAAAATAATTGGATTTTTTTGAGTAAAAATTATTTGGTGAAATTAAACCATTTAATTAAGTTATTTTTAAAGAAAAAATGAAACACTATGGAACACACTAACACATCTGGGAATAAATTGTTTCGTGTCATGTAAATACATAATATTTACACATGCACAGCCTAAAAATATCATTATTTGAATTTCGTGTAAGCGAACTCATTTCAATGCGGCATAATAAATTCATTCTGACAACTAAATGTTGTTATTGTTGTTTTATAATCCTAAGCGAATCTTTCGCTTGGGTTTGGGAGAGCGTAACAAAAGTCCTACAATCCAGATTGAACGCGGCCATATGCCAACTCGGTCCTTGAATGCAGCCATGTTGTTGAATTTTATTTCTGCTGTAAAAAGGGATGTCAAATATAATTTCATATTCGTAAGATAGAGATAGAAGACTAAAATGCAGAAAAACTTCATAAATTGCATTATAGGAAGTTGCTATAAGCACGGAAAAAGACGCACATGTTGTTCTTTATTATGGTACTCTTTCGCGCATTCGGTTTTTTGGTATTACAATTACTTTGTCCCCCTCATTTATTTTAAAATCTATACATTATAACCTAAACCTAATACCTATGGTCTTTTCTTTTTTTCAAAAATATGCAGGCAGATGAGATAAATGTAAATAAATCATTAACACATTCCTGCCGACAGAAAAATTATTAAAAATTCTGCAAACTTTCCAAGCAATAGTCTGAAGATATGTTTGAAGTTGAACAAATTCGTGTCGACCATAAAGATGTTATACATGATATATCATACGATTATTATGGAATCCGTATGGCAACATGTTCCAGTGACCAAACTGTTAAGGTTGGTATTCGTATATATTTTTATTTAAGGCATTTTATTTTACAATACAATTTATTATATCTTTAAAAAAAAGGTGTGGGATCAAGATGACCAGGGCAAATGGACAGTAACAGCCAGTTGGAAAGCTCATTCTGGTTCAATTTGGCGCCTTTCTTGGGCACATCCAGAGTTTGGACAAGTTCTGGCAACATGTTCTTTTGATCGCACAGCTTCAGTATGGGAAGAAGTTGTTGGCGATAAAGTTACAGCTACGATGACCCCTGTTAAACGTTGGGTGAGACGCACTACACTGGTCGACTCCAGAACTAGTGTAACGGATGTTAAGTTTGCTCCCAAGACTTTAGGTCTTCTTTTGGCAACTGCATCGGCTGACGGAATAATTCGTATTTATGAAGCGCCAGATATTATGAATCTATCCCAGTGGCCAGTACAACATGAAATATCATGTAAATTACCACTTAGTTGTTTGTCCTGGAATAAGTCCATGTATATGATGCCTTGTCAGTTGATTGCTGTAAGTATGATATAATTCCGACTACGGCCGCTATTATGAATAGTGAATCGAACGTTTATATCAAATCAAATTTTTTTGAAAGCACTCATTTGGCGATAGGTATGTTTATATTAAAAAGCAAAAGGGTGTTTACGTTCCTTTTTTCATAACATTTTGGATTTCCCCAATGTTCGATTCTCTGTTCATAATGAGGGCCTATTGTATTAAATTTATTGTAAAAGCTATAATATCTAAATTACTAAATTTGTTTTACAAACACGTCCCAAAATGAATCTTCGCCATGATTTTCTAAATTATAAAATATTAACTTTTTTGGTGTTAAGTTTTCAAGAAAATAAGTACAGAGGCTATTCTGGCTTACTTATTTAGCCAAATTGATCTTGAGCCCGACGATTTCAGCTTCTCTCTCTTCTTTTGTTGTTATTTTATGGAGATCCATGATCCTATGAGAGAGCAGGCATACGTCGTCCGCGTAGTTGAGATGTTTGATGTATAATTGGAGAGTCTATCTATCTATCTATTCATTATCCAAAACGATACATTTGGATCCATCACAATGTAGCCTTGATAATAGCAATCAATTAATCTAGGAAAAATCTCTAGACACTGTAGAACGCCTTCTCGAAATCAATAAGCAGCAAGTGAAGTGGTGATGGATATTCGACGCACTGTTCGATGATGATTCGCAAGGTGTTAATGTTGTCCACATAGGAGGACCCAGTGCGAAATCTTGCTTGTTCGGCGTCGAGTGTGTTTTCGAGGTGTTCTTTTAGTCGATCGAGGACGATATTTGTTATTACTTTGGTTACAGCTGGAGGCAGCAAATCCCTCTCCAGTTTTCGTTGAAAATGCCATTTACAAACGATATGGCGAAGAGTCGAAGAATATTCCAAAATTTTAAACAAAAGTGTCGAAATACAATTGAAAGTATATAAAATTACTTACACTTCATAGCTTAGAATTTTATTTTGAGTTTGTTTGAGCTTTATAATAAAAATTGAACAGTTAAAAAGCAAGCACCACTGAAAGTAGTTTGATGATCGGCCTGTCAGTCGTGAAATAGCTATAATTCCAGCCTATAAATCTTAGTGGTAGCTCACCCAAGTGTTGTTGTTTAATTTAAAAGTTTCAAATCTAATATTTATTCTTTTAAAAAAGTGTATTTTTTCAGTTTTAGCCTTGCTGTAAATGATCTACGATTGAAAGTATAATAAATTGCCTACTAAATTGAATAGGTAGGTTAATATTTTTTTTAACCAGAGTGGAAATTTAGTCTGACCAAATAATCCTGATTAAAGCCTTTTCGAAGAAACAGTAGAAAGATTTGTCGGACAAAACAATTTGATATTTGAGACGATGAAGAAAAAATAACAAAAGCACGTTGTTGTCAATCATAGCCACGTGTTGTTTTATCGTCGTATCCGCACCCTTAATAAAAACCATTATATTATAGTTAAGTTAATTCTTTATAATATCGCGTATTGCATATTTCAAATATTTTTTAAGGCTGGGAGCGACGAAGTCAGCTCTTCGGCGGGCAAAGTTTTCATATTCGAATACAGTGAAAATGCAAGAAAGTGTGCTAAAATTGAAACTATCAACACAATAACAGATCCAGTACATGATATGGCTTTTGCACCAAATGTTGGACGGAGTTACCACGTCTTGGCTGTTGCAGGCAAATATTTGTATATTTTGAATTTAAAGTCTATATCGTAAGTACAAAACACTTTAGGCAATGTTGGATAGCCCTAATAAAAGTTTATACATTTCGAAGAGACCCAACAGGATCGGCACGCTTAGACATTCAAACTGTAGCGCAGTTTAGTGATCACAATTGTCCAGTTTGGAGAGTCTGCTGGAATATAATGGGAACCATGTTGGCGTCGTCTGGTGATGATGGATGTGTACGCATTTGGAGAAGTAATTTTGAAAACATTTGTATTTATTTATCTTATTAACGAACATATCTCTCAATTCAACAGTGAACTATGCAAGAAACTGGAAGTGTGCTGCAGTACTTAAGGCTGAAGGTTGTTCACCATCTGTTGATGCATTCCTACAACCGGCTGCATCATCCAATACAACGACACCTGCAACAACAAAATATTATAAACGCGGAATAATAAGTAATCCAAATCAAGTTCCATGGCATTGATAATACTTTCCTAATTGTTTTTTTTTTTAATAAAAATGCCAAACTTCTGTATGTACATTTGTTATTCTGCTTGCCAAAAATTTCTTTTAAATTTCACTTAAACATATTTCAAAACAACTCAAAGAGTTCTTAAGCTATTGAATAGACCGGGAATTTATTTTATACTTAAATAGGAAAAAAGAACATAAAAAATTGTAAAATTATGTTATTTAAATTTTAATTTTACTAAATAGATAGACATCCTATGATATCAACGGATAAATTGATGCAACGCATTCGATGGATTCCTCCTTGAAACCTTTCAACTGAAGTCGAAAAAATTTTGCTTAATACAAATCGGCAAAAACACTGACTGAATACTCTGACACAGTACACATATATTAAAGGAATATCTTTCGAACGTCTTAAAAATCAATAAATGTACCTACTGGGATATACTTACACATTTTAAATGACAGCAACTAAGAAAAATAATTATGTATTAGGATGCTTATCATTTGGCTTATAATTCTGTCTACTTCTCTACTCGATTCCTATACATTAAAAACCTCAATTGTTTTTAAGTGATATTTAGGGTCGCAGTCACGATTTCTACTATTTTTTTTTATTTATTAAAAATATAATTATTCATGCAAAGACGTAAACGTCGTGGTAAACTCATTAAAATCGCAAGCTTCGTAAATCTATTAATTTTCCAAAAAAAAAAAAAGATTTACAAAGTTTCCAACTTTTAGGACGTTTAAGTCGATATTTGCATAAATATCCTAAATGTTTATTTTGTCATTGTCTAATAGTAATATTTCAAAAACGATAACTGACAGAAAGTTTTTGACTTCGGATTCAAATTCAGCACATCTTAACCCATTGAAAAAGTATAGTTTTTTTTTCTTAGAAAACAGAAAAAAACGTTTTGTTTTTTAACTGTGTACATTCTTAAACTATGCCCTGACCCTGAGAACCCAGTTCAAAAGAGTTCTCAGGGCAGACAACGTTTCAAATAAACTTGAGGCGCGGCAGTCCATGAAGAACCCAGGTCTTATTTTTGGATTCTCCGAGCGCTCTTAACTTTAAGAGCCGCTTAATTTAAAGATCCTCCATCATCAAATTTTCTTTTCAATGAGCTAATGAGGGGGATATTTTGAGTTAGAGGTTATTAAACATAGAAGCACTCTGTGTATACCAACTTTAAGGGCAACATTTAAAAAAAAATTAATAAACAAAAGACCGTTTTCAATTTTTTTTTACTTCAATGACTTAAATCACTTACGGAAAATCGAAAATCACAAATACGGTTCCATGGCAAGTACCAATAGCGATATTTTTTTGGAAAAATATTTTTCAACGTAATAATCTGAATTTCTTCCAAAATTCACCAAAATTGAGAAATGTACATATGTACATAATAAGTTTTGTCTTAATGGTCTCTTTTGGGAAAAAATAACAAATTCGTCTAAAAATCTTGAGTCCAAAGTTAGCAGACTCCAATGGCATATCTGTGGGGCTACGTACAGACAAAGCGAAAAATGTTACTTAGGTTCATGTAAAATTAACTTCAATGGAAATAGCAAATGTTCACACTCTGAGCCAATGCTATCAAAACAGCGATTTTTGTTGAAATTGTATCTATTGGATAATTTTGCCAATTGAGTCATAGCGTAAATAAAAGTAAACACAAAATGAGATTGCGCTGTGGCTGTGTTTTTATGATTTCATATTATACAAAATCCCTCTAAATAATAACTATTGCATTAATTCTCGATATTTCGTTGGCTTTATTCAACTTTTGAAAGTAAGTCTTTTATTTGTTTTTTATTTTTTCCGGGTGCTTTACTTGGTGTCGAATAGATAGGAACTATTTAGATGCCTCTTAAATATACTTATTTTTTTCAAACCAGAATAAATTTTATTGAACAGTTTGTTTTTTGTACAAAGAAATATAAATTTTTTAAAACAAAAATTCTTCACATATTCGATTTTGTAAACTATTTGATCATTAAATTGTTATAAAATTTGCCGTACAATAACAATATGTATCAAATTATAGCTGAATAACTAAGCACCCATTCACAATATCTTCACACAGCAAAAAATAATTAAACAACGTACTCTCTAGAGAAATCTTTTCCATCTTGTCAGCAAGAAATTTTATTTGATAATGATCCTGAAATCACTCAGTTATCAACCCTTGTTTAAAAAAATAGAATATGTCAGACTGTATTTTTCGCCGCAGACCATAACATTCTAATTCTATGTGAAAGTTATTTTTTTTTTTTTTGATTAGAAATCTTTTTCACAGTAGGTATAAATACAAAAAATGGTTTTTCCACCCTTACATAACACATAATCATTTCATCCCTTAACATTTTCCAAATGCGGAAACGGAAGGTACAAAGTTATAAGAATGATAGAATTCGTGGGAATCAATCTCTAGAGGTCTTTCTCACGCATATTGGACACGTGCTTAACACACTTCCTTTTATTGCTTTGAGAGAAGCGCTTCGTATTTTTGAATTGAAAATTGCGATTACAGTCATATTTGGGGGATTGCATTTTTATGTGAAAGGGACATAAATGTTTTTCTCATGTATTGAATATTATTCAGATTGCTTTGGCTGAATTTTTTTTTTCTAAAGTACTTGATTCATCATATCTTTTTATAACTATCGAATATTTTATAACTTGAAATTTTGAAATAAAATGGAAAGAGCAAATAGTTTAAGTGATATACGAGGGCAGTCCCAGAAGTACCTGGCCTACAAAGAAAACGCCAATTTTTTTGGAAATTTAAGTTTTAGGTATTTCTCTACATAGTCTCCTTTTAGCTCAATACACTTTTTCCACCGGTGTGCAAGAGCTTTGATACCATCTTTATAATAAGATGCGTCGAACTACTCAAAATATCAATCTACTTCAGTCTCAACGTCTTCATTGTTGGTAAATCTCTTTCCACGAGCCATTTTTTTAAGTTTGGAAACAGAAAATATTCCGAGGGGGCTAAATCTGGTGAATAGGGTGCGTGAGGGAGCAATTCAAAGTTTAATTCATCGATTTTTGCCATTGCGATCAAACAAGTATGAACAGGTGCGTTATCCTGACGAAACACATTTTTTTTCTCTTCAAATGCGGCCGTTTGTTCGCTATTTCTTCTTTTAACAGCTGCATCAAAGTTTGCATAGTATTCTCCGTTTATTGTTCTTCCTTTTTGGAGAGGGGCAATTTTCGAAAAAATTTACTTAAAATGGAAAAAAATTATTTAAAATCAACTGCTTCATTCACAATGCTGTGCGATACCTTTTTGAAAAGCCAACAACTTTTTCTTTCATTGTGTTTTTAAATAAATCTATTCTAAGAAATAGTTTTTGAAATATTAATTTTCAAAGTCAAAATTTTGAAAAAAAAATGGAAAAAAAAATTCTAAAGGTGGTTTTGTTTTTTTTTAATTTCTTGAGAACGACATAAAATTTTCGCATCCGGTTTTCTGGTTTTGATTAAAATTAATAACAGCATTGAAAATTAAAATTAGCACTTAACTACATACGTAAAATTTTGAAAAAAACTAATTTGAATTTTTTTTCCATTTTTTTTTTTCAAAATTTTGACTTTGAAAATTAATATTTCAAAAACTATTTCTTAGAATAGATTTATTTAAAAACACAATGAAAGAAAAAGTTGTTGGCTTTTCAAAAAAGTATCGCACAGCATTGTGAATGAAGCCGTTGATTTTAAATAATTTTTTTTCCATTTTAAGTCAATTTTTTCGAAAATTGCCCCTCCCGGAAATTGGGTTTCCCGGATAACTCTTCAGTGTTCCGTGTATCCGGTCGAAATCAATAGCTCTAATATGTACCCCTTTACTAGTTCTTTGATTTTCCATATGTAACATACTTTGAAAAACCATATAAATTTGACTTTTTAGTCAGAAGACTAAACAAAAGTTAATTTTTCCAGTCGCAGTACTAGGTTAGGTTAGGTTAGGTTGACGTGGCTGTCAGTATGGAAAACCAACACACTTAGGCCAGGATTGGCCCGTTGTGATACCACAAGAATCTAGAGATTTTCCTCCCTACTCGTTGAACCATTTGGAGCTTCTTATGAAGCGTGAGAGATTGTTAATGTCTTTGTTAGCAAGATCGCTGGGGTCGTTGAAAAAGTATTCTCCCAAATGAACCCTACGTCTCTGGGACAGAGCAGGGCATGTACAAAGAAGATGAGTAGTTGTTTCTTCCTCCTCCTCATCCATGCAGCTTCTGCAAGTCATTGGAGAGAACACCCAGCCTTGCGGCGTGTCTCCCAATTAGACAGTGTCCTGTGATGACACCAATTACGGAGCTAATATGCGATCTATTCAGGGACAACAAGCATTTAGATCGACTCGGATTTAACAATGGCCAGATCTGCTTTGTCGCCACACATGTAGTGATGGTGTTCCACCTAAGATTAGTTAACCTAATGGCATCTTGCACCAGCATGAGTTTACAATTAGCGAGAGGTATACCAATATTTGCCATACATACATGGTGCGATTGATTGGTTAGATGGTTCCATTTCTAGCGAGTTCATCAGCCTTGCAATTGCCTTTAATATTCCTGTGGCCCGGCACCCAACATAGGTGAATGTTAAACTGATGCGCCATCTCCGTGAGAGATGATCGGCAGTTGAGGGCTGTCAGTGAGTTACTGCTTACTGGAGACAGAGTCAAGAGATTTAATGGCAGCTTGGCTATCAGAGAAAATGCGGCTATCAGTGGTTGATATCACGTTTTCCTTAAGCCAAGATAGAACTTCTTTGATCAGTCGCAGTACTAACTTACATTCAAAATGTTAGTTAATTAACTACGACTAAATTGAATGCATTACCAAAAGGACTGCAGTCTTCACAACTCTGCTGAAGGGGATCCGTTCCACCAAATTTCCGGGTATTACCCGGGTAGCATCACACAAGCTCAACATTAAATTTTTCACATTTGTGACACGATTCATTTGGCCGCCATCGTGTTTTTAATGAAAATTTAGATTTTCACACATAACTCGCGTACTTTTGATCCTAGACGAAAAAGTTATAGATAAAACTTTTAAAACAATAAATTTTTTACAAAAAATGTTAAGTAACTTTTTTCGATAACTGCTTCGGTTTTCTCTCCCATTTAAGGAGTGTGTTTAATTTATTATTCATATATTAATTAATATATACCTAAATGAAATTGTTCCCATATAAAATTGAACCTGAGATTATGTTAATTTTTATTTTAATACACTTATTTTATTGGCATTCCTTTAGATTTTAAGTTTTATCAGTATTTTGATTTTTTTTATGTACAAAATTATTTATAAATCATATTAAATGAAGGTTTTTATTCATAGTTTTCCTTCGAATGTAATTCAAAATTAATTTTCAAATGTTTAAAAAAAATTTCAGTTCTAAGATATAGCTTAATTACCAAATTTCTGAGCAAGCTGCTTACTTTAAAATATTTGTAATAAGCCTTTATCTATGAAGAATAAAATAAATAAACAATAAAAGTTTCCTCATACCATTAATACTTACTGCTAGCTGCAAAAGAAAAAGATGCTTCGGATTTAGTGATGTTCAGCTTTATTTAATATCTGCTTTGTTTTTGCATAAAATCGAGGAAAACGACGAAAACATTTTAATGCGGTTAAGTTATTAGCAATTTCTATATTAATTTATGCAGCAACTTACAATTTCATGTAATCCTTGCCTGTAATCACTGCCAGGAAGAAAATTTAATTATGTAGAACCACGATTTTCTATTTTTTCTGGGAATCTTAATTATTGTGTTTTCTTCTTTAATATAACTGATAGCAAAGTTGAAAAAAAAGAAAATCGTTTTTAAGAAATGTTAAAAGGGAGAAAAAAATCATAATTTAAAGGCGGTTGCACAAAACACTTTTGAATTGCTACTAACCTACTTAATTCTAAAAGACCAATAAACGAACCAATAAAATAAAATGGAAGCGAATTTTAAGTTTTCGCGGGTTACGTTTGTATACTATACAAAAAAACAACAGATAACAAACAAAATAGGAAGGGTATTCATGCAACGGTGGAAAACTCGGATAAACCTCAGAAACCAGATAATTTTATCTCCGCTGAAACGAGCTGATAAATTTATCTCACAGATTTGATGCAGAAAGCGAAGAAATAAACCTCATAAAGCTTCGAGAAGTAATTTGTGACGTTTAGTTTTACAGCTGATTATTTCTCACATTTATGCAAGAATTTTTATTTTTATTTATTATGTAAAATGTAAGTATAAAATATATAAAAACAGTGTGAAGTAAATGAATTTGTGCAATGAACATATTCTACAAGTTTTTTAAAAACTTTTTTTCATTAGAAAAATACTTAAAACTATATAACATAAATCCAAAATATATACCAAATACATTTAATTCAAGGTTATTTTTGAAAATGAAATAGTTAAGCACAATCTGTTGTCTGAAGACAATAAGCGAAAGTGCACTACTAGATAAATGATAATAACAATAAATTTATCGATGGGGATGCGATAAAGAATATAAAAATATAAATTGAATTTATAAATTAGAAATATACATAAGTTTTAAACAATTATTCAAATTAATATGAAGGAAAAAATAGTTAAAAAAAAAATAATAAGAGCAAAACTTTCAAAAATTTAAACTAAAGGAATTATCAAGTTTGAAATTACGTATATACATCAAAGTTTGATAAAAACGCCAATGCTTAATATTATTAATTAAGAATAAAACTAAAAAACCACAGTATTGGCTAAGCAGAAAAATCTGTCTAACAACATTTGTTTAAAAATTCTTTACAGACAGTGTATGATATTTCCAATTAAACCTACAGTCTTAAGATACACCCAAGTATTTAAAACTGTTGACTCGCTCAATTGAATAACAATAGGTTAAAGATTTGAATTGAATGTTATCAAATACAGTAATGCATTAAACGTATCATCGGCAAACGTTGTGCCCTTCAGAGGTTGCAAGCAAATTGAACTAGCATAAATTAAAAACAAAATTTATCCTAAAACAGAACCTTGTGGGACACCAACGTTGATAAAATTTGTATCACTTAAGATATTTTTGATTATAACTCTTTGACTACGAATACGCATGTGCAATACAAACCATTCATATACAAAACTTCTAAAGCGAGCATTTAATAATTTTTTAAGTAAAATATCATGATCTACCATGTAAATAAATAGTGTAGCTGGTATAACAGATTCATTAAGACATCTTTGGTAAGTCTACAACTTCTAAAGCCAAACTGTATGTTACTGAAAAAATTAGTTTTATCTAGAAAAAAAAACAGCATCCAAGACTTGATCCCTTTTTCAAAAACTTTTGAAAAAACTGATAAAAGTGATATAGGTCGATAAGTGTTCAAATTCGAGGCATGCATCGGCCGTTTTATGTAAGGGGATAAGGGGACTGCAGTTTTTAATAGATTAGGAAAGATACCTTTCTGTAAACTTAAATTAAAAATGTGAGCTAATCATGAAATGATTATTAAGATTTGAAGCAAAAAAACATTTATTTTGCAGAAAAATGGTTAGGTACACCCAAATCAAATTAATAAAATAAATATGTATAAATAAAATAAAATAAATACAATTCAAGAAAAAAAAAACGAAGGAAAGGAAACAAAAGAAGAAACAAATCAAAACAAAAGGCAACTTGAAAAGAAAGTTTCTGGTATCTAGGAAAAACAAAAAGGAGAGAAAACAAAGATTGCAGAGTAAAAATAAAATAAAATAAAATAAATAAAAATTTAACAAAACAAGGAATTAAAAGTATTAAAAAGGGAATACAAATGTCCAAAAAGAGACAATGAAGCATTTGAACCAACGTTAAAGAGGGAAATAAAAACAAAAAGCAGTTACTAGACGAAGCTAGTGTCAACATTTCATTAGAAGGAAGAAAAGTGAAGAGAAGCAAAGAAAATATTTTAAGACTCGAAATCCTCAGTTCTTATTATTTAGGATCCCAAAAGAAGAAAGTAATATAGTATCGTTACTAAAAATATAAAGACTCTGAAGATATATTGGTACTTGAAAGTGAGGATTGATCAATATTTAAGTATTGATTAATTTATAAATATACTGATTGCGAAAGTAGCAGTCAAATGATGTATTTTCACACATACAAGATGTTGGAATTCAAAATATATTGTAAACAGTTGTAAGAATTGAAATAATTCAGTGACATGAACATGAAGAGCTAGCTCACAGATGCGGTAATTTCCCCCTGGCTTTTAAAACGAATAGATATTAAGACACCGGCAGCCAATGCCGTATAGTGACGACCTGATTGTAGAAATTTGTTACATGCCGAACTGTAGCTTAATCTCAAATACCCATCTCTGTTTTAAGTCAAAGCTCCCTTTCTACAATCTTGCCATATTTGACCTTATCTTAACTTCCGTTTTCGTGTTCTAGTAATCCAGAGCGAATGTTTCCCAAAGTACATATTGGCATTCTTTTCAATACACTATACTAGGTATCAACGACCTTATACACCTTGCAGACAGAACACAGTGACCTTCATTTCGTGACAACATGTGGCCAGCGGCGTACAACTTGTTGGGGCAGCACACGTCCACACTGTCGGTCGTGTGCGCCTTACTTAAACGCGTGCTCCACATCTTCAGCGTGCAATTGTGTCAATCGTCGCGTCGTCGTCGTCAATTATTATACAATAGAAAGATGAAACTTGTAAATTATACCACATAAACAAAACAATGCCTATAAACACAAAATCATCGAACATGTTATCTCATTCTATTATATCCTGTTCCTGTTGATAGATAAACTCTTCTCGAATTCATTGAGCCATTCGAAAGTGGTGTTTTTTTTTATTCCGACAGAGAAAAAGAACATTCTCATTAAAAGTAAAAAACTATGTTAGTCTCACTCTTGTGTATGAAAAATGTTCTATAAACAAATATAAGAGAAAAGATCATGAATGACATGTTCACTCGTTTTATTGTTGTTGTTAAAAAAAAAAACTATAAGGGTTGGTTACCATCAACAAAATTTTGATATATTTCACCAGTTAGAGCTCAGTGTACGGTGGTAGTGCGGACAAGTGAAACATAGGGTAGGTAGTGTTGAAAATAAATATAATAAGGGTGGTAATGTTTACCAATGGCATCAATGGCAAAGTAACCTTAAATAGTTGAAAACTGGCGAATAAAGCATTGAGTTTTGGGAGGGGATGGCACATGTACTGCATGCGTAGGTCGTGCGTCTTAAAATCAGTCGAACGACGTCTGCACACACGATAAGTCACGTGCTATAGAGAGCACACGTGGGTGAATAGAAAAATTTTCAAAAAATACACCGATTTCTTGCTTCAACCGAAAAACTAGTGCAACTTGTTCGTTTCAGAATTTTTAAATAATAATAATATTTTTGAGCATTTTCCAAAGAAATAACAAATTTTGTGAAGTTACAAAAGTGAAATTACCAGATTAAAGTGTTTTAATAAAAAAATATATAATTAAAATGGAGCACAATATTCACAATAATGCAGTACATTGGGGATACAATCCTGCATCTACTACGCATAATCACTGGGCATCACCACCCCAAACACGATCCGCTAAAAGGGCTTTATCCGAGAGTGACTGCGATGAGCTTTACTCTGAAGAATCATCAAAGGAACAGTAAGTGTGATAGAAATATGAAAACAAAAAAATTGCATTTCTAACGTCTTGGTGTCGCTTTTGTTATTTTCAGGGTATCTCCTGGTGAGCCTGGAAGTTGTCAGTTGATAAGTCGTAAAAAGCGACGGGGTGTCATTGAAAAGAAACGTCGAGACAGAATAAATTCTTCTCTTACCGAACTGAAACGTCTTGTTCCATCGGCTTATGAAAAACAAGGGTCGGCTAAATTGGAAAAGGCAGAGATTCTTCAACTTACTGTGGAACATTTGAAAACTATGCAGTCGAAAGGTGAGTTTCGTTGTTTGAACAAACAAATCTAATCGAAAAAGTGATTAGTGAATTAAGTGATTTTGAATTTGAGAAACGGAACATGATGACAGTTTGCCCAACATTAAATAAAAATAAGTGATTTTTGGGGTTTAAGAAAAATGAAAAAAACACCCTGTGGTATGTCCAAAAACCTATACGAAGTTTGAAGAAAATTTTACTACCCGTTTAGGCTGGAGAAACCGAAACAGGCTGACAGTCAGCATTGCATCCCCCTTACTTTTTTATAGTTATGTAAATAAAATAAACGAAAATCAATTAGAAACAATAACAGTTTTGGGGTCGCAAGAAATTGTAAAAAAAATCGATTAGGATAGGATTCGTTTAACATTTTGATTTTGGATAGTTGTTGATATTATTTGTAAATACAATGTTCGCAATCAGTAAGCGATGTGAAAAACAACAAAAAAAAATGATTAGAGTTCAAGTTCTAATCATTTTTGTTTATATCACAATAAATTCAAATAACTTCCTTTCAAGATGAGTTCACATGTATCATCATCCAGTTTAACAATCGAAAACGTTATTAATTTTTCTTCATTCACCTTTGTTCCATATTTTAAATATTGACAACAAATTTATCATTCAATAATCACTACTAGTTCCATACATCCGTTAAAACCTATGCATGTACATATGTATTTCGATTAAGGCTAAAGAACAAAGATTTTGATGTTTTCTTTTTTATTTTTGGCAATGGTCTTGATAATGACAGCTTCTGAATTTAATTGAAACCCGATACAAGGTTTCCCATTAAACAATATTCCTTATTTACGACATACAAGTGTGTACATATATGTACCTATGTATGTACCTGAAATTGTGCTCAAAGAAATGAATGTTTTTGACAGTTGAAGGGCGCCAATATTTACGAGTTTAGAGTTACATTTGGAACAATGCAATATGAGTAGATAATATGAAGTTCTAGAGGGTGGTGTATCTTTAGAATTTACACTTTTCAATACGAAATCATATCAAAAATAGAATTACTTATAAAATTTAGTTTTTTTAGTACTGTTATAGAACCAAAATATTCAATTTTGTTTGTGTTTTTTCGAGTAACAATTTTAGTCGAATGGTTTGAGTTGAACCTTTTGCCATAATGTGAGGTCTTTCGTCAATTTCTGCATGCCAAAACCAGATTTTCGGAATATTAGGAAGATTTTTGGAATGCAAAACAATAATTACAAAACTGTCAAAGATATTTACGTAAAGGGCAGTTTAGGTATGTATTTGTATATGTTACTGTAAGATCCCTACTTTTTGAAATTCTAGAATTGACCTGTAAGATCTAGAATTTTTCAGCAACATTGGCAATTTTTTTTTTTTTTAATTGAAAGTACCTTGCCTGTCCCTCTTCGCGGGTTCCATGTTTCTCGGGTATTTGTCGATTTAAGCGAGAATATATGTAAGTGAATTTAATACGGCTTTCACATTATAACTCTAATAATATTTTGCTTAGGTACGGTTAAGGAGGAATTCGCTCCCATTTCCCTTCCTATGGACCCACCAATGGATGTTTACCCCAACAAATACTTTTTTTGACTCAGATACATGCCTATCTGTTTAATTTCTTTTTTATCTGCTGTCTCTATTCATCTCAATTCAATTTTGTTAAAACAATAGCACCCTCAGCTTTTCATGAAATTCAATTTGGCAAGGAATCTCAAGTAAAAATAAAGGAAAATTGCGTGATAGTTAATGTAAAAAAAGTAAAATTCACGACTGGGTTTTAAAGTCGGAAAAATAAATCGCCTTTTTTCTTAAATTTTTGTACTGACGTGCACCTTTGACCTTTTTGAAATCTTCTACATGAACAAAACATGTTGCGAAATAATAAGTAAAAAAAAATTAAAACCGTTTTCAATAAAATTAAAAGAAAAATTTTATCAAAACTTAGTTTGCCCAACATTAAATAAAAATTAGTGATTTTTTGTTTGAATCAAAAGATCCAAAAAAATTTGCATGTAAGGTACAGTTATTTTTGGAATTTAAGAAAAATGAAAAAACACCCTGTGGTATGTCCAAAAACCTATACGAAGTTTGAAGAAAAATTGTATGGTCGCAAATAAAACTACTTTCTTCTCTCATTGCATCACAATAGGCTTGGAAACTAAACACCTACAATAAATTTAGCATCAGCTCGGTATGTGCTTTACAGAGTCCTTTTCTTTTGTAAAATTACCACATGTATGAGTGTACTTGAAAATTCAAAATGTTAGGTCTTATGACACTAAACGTACATACTTATCTATTTTTCTGAATGCGCTAAAATATAACCTTTGCTTGAAAATGTTAAGTGTAGGTGTATTTATAGTATATTAACAAAACAAACAAAACACATCGATTAAAAACTGAATTTTTTTTAAGCATTATGCCATTAGCGGATCTGTTACGTGTTTTATTTCTAACATTTTAAATTATTGTGTGGGCTACAGGAAACGGAAATAATGATCGTTCCCCTCGATATAAATAATATTACAAATAACAGCTACTTAATTGAATGCCCCCTTATACTAACTAAACTGTGCTCGCCGAAGAGCAACAATTTGTGACGCAATATAGTTTTCAATACTTCTAAAGTTCAATTTATTTAATTTGATCTTTGCTACTGAAGTAAAATGACCAATTTAGCTGTCCAGTGCTATCATCTATATCGTTGTGACTAATCTTTAGGTACCTTACCTACCTACAGATTCCAAACAAAGTTAACTTCCAACATATTTTTCTTTTTGTTGCTGTATCTCAGTGGCATTTGAGTTTGAAAAATAAACAACCCTTTATTGTTGCTTCTTCTAAATTTATTCATCAACAATATTGCCACGATATTTTTATACGGTCTGAGTCGGAGTCTGAGTTTCACCCCTAAAAAGCAAAAGAGAAAACAAAATATGTTCTCACGATTTAAGAATTTAATGCCCATACAAAAATAAATGTAACAAAAAATACAGGGTGTACTTGGTGTGCTTATATGGAAGAGTCTTTGTTCAAGAGTATGTATTATCTGGTGGGAATATAAATAGTATTATTTTAATACTCCCACCGTAAGAAAAAGGTATATTTGGTGTGTTGTGTGTGCATTATGGTAAGTTTCGTTTCACCCTCATATCAATTTGCTTTTATCTAAAAGTGAATGTGGGAACAATTTATAAATCCGGATAGATTCAGTAACCCTTATAATTAAGGCTGTTTTTAGAAGTTTCGAATTAAAAATAGAAGCATTAGATTCGATGATTTTCCCACACACAGTAAAAAATCTATAAAAAATGTTTTTTTTGTTTGTTTTATTTTTAGGTGTCGATTCGATGAGTTATGATCCGCAAAGAATTGCAATGGACTATCATATTATTGGTTTTAGAGAGTGTGCAGCTGAAGTAGCAAGATATTTGGTCACTATTGAAGGCATGGACATTCAGGATCCCTTGCGGTTGCGTTTGATGTCACATTTGCAATATTTTGTTCAACAACGAGAAATATCAGCAAAAAGCTGCACTAGTCCCAATTGGACTTCAGCAGCATATCAACCAAATTGCACAGCTACTTCATACCAGAGTGGGTATCCGATTCAAGCAAGTGCTACTAGCTCTTATGTTTCAAACCTGCCAGCACCAGTACAACTGCCGTACCCAACGCTAAATACATCGCCAGTTGCGTCGTCAATGCATCAGCCACCACCAGTGTCACATAGCAATCGATCGTTACCACCTCCAAGTAATAACGATGGAGCTGCCCTGATGCCCCACTCCAGTCAGCAGCACCAGCCCCATATTCAGCCCCTACCGATTAGCAGACATGAGACCATACATCATCAGCCTCAGCCTCACTATCCACCAGAACAAACACACGAACATCAAGGTTCTACCTACATTGAACTGACCAGTAGCAGTCATAGGAATTCCACTGATGCGGCCAATACTCATCCATATGGAAACTCATCCGAATACCCTGTTAGTAGTGCTCAGGAAAACAATCCTTCACCATACGGCTACGCAGGTGCGAATGGATCTAAACCCTATCGACCATGGGGTGCAGAAATGGCTTATTAGGCAATTATAGCTATGATGCTCAAAAAAAAAAAAAACACTTAAGTTTCCTTATTTAACCTTCTAAGTCATTATATTTAAAGAAATTACAAAGAAAGAGTGTGTGATAACTATTTTTATATCTCAAAAAATAGTTTAGAAGATAAGTTAATTTATTATTTATTTTTTTTGATTTTTGTATATTAGATTCGAGGAGGTAGAGCTTTAAGAAAATAAACTTACTTATAATATATTTAAAAAAAAAATATTTATCAATATAAAGAGGAAAAGATATTTTAAAAAACACTATACATACATACATACATACATATATCGATGTCCTTCTAAAATTAAAAAAAAAACTTTGTACTGTATATTTTTTGATACCTACTTACATAATATATTTTACTATTTTGTAAAAAATCGAACGTTGTTTTTTCATTATTAGCTAATGACAGAAGGGCAATCTCATTTTTTCAAGCTGCGGAAAAACTCTAATCAAGGTGTAAATTAGGTTTACGTTTATTTTAAACTCTTCCATTTAACTTCGTCATCAGGACCAGAAAAATTAAACTTACATTAATAATATCCAAAAGTTAAAAATGCGATGAAACTTTTTTTTCAAACCGGTTTTCAATCATTTTAACCTTTGGTAATATGCTTTGACATTCTCTCATTCCCTCATCTACTTATATATTTATTTTATCACTATTATGATGTGTCTAGTTGTTGTTCTTGTGGTTCAATTTTGAAGTGCAAACAAAAAGAAAATATTTGAAATTTGTTTTAGAAAATTCTTGTCCTTCATATTTTATTAAAAATTTTATTTTCTCTTTTTGTGAGTGAAAAAACTGCAAATTTTAGTCGAACAGTGGATAGTATAATGTATAAATAACGGTTGGATTTGAATAGTTCATATTATTCTATTGGTTTAAATTTTTTAGTTTAAAACACTCAAGGGACTGAATAATAGAGCAGTTAATTAAAAGCTGTCTGCACAGAAATATGAAAAAGCATACAATTCATCATTTGAATTTGCTGAAATAAACCAGAAAAGAAATTTGAGCTTAAAATTGAAGATGCCATCTCATGTATTATAAAAATATTAACTTTTGAAGAAAAAAATTCAAAAATCGTTGGAGTCGTATTTTCAAAAACAATTTTAAATATGAATTTTTTGGAGTAACTATTTATTTTTATCAAAAAAGTTGGTAAACAAGTTTTAAGTATTCAATAATACACTTAATACGAATTGAAAAAATATTTGTGTTTCATGTCTAAATTTTCCAAAATTTTGGGTTTTAAAAAAAAAAAAAAATTTGAAACTCAATATTATGAAAACGGCGAATAATTTTTTTTAATTTCAGAAACCTATTTCATAAAAATTTTATAGCAATCCGTCAAGCCGTTTATGAGAAAATCGAAAACCAAAAATCCGGTCCAATGGCAGGCACCTTGAATAAAGGTTTTTTGATAAATCTTTTTGACCAAATAACTTTAATTATACCGATGAAACGTTACTGTGAAAATTTCTTCAAAATCTTTAGAGCCGTTTTCGAAATAAAAATGTTTTGTCTTAACGGTATTATGACAAGTATCGTTATTTTTGGAGCTAAAAAAATTTCTATTTCGCCTATAGAGAATTACATAACAACCTTAAATTCCAAGTACAGACAGACCGATAGACAAACAAACATAATTAGGGGACCCACTTTTTTCCATTCTCTGTCATCGTAATGTTATGTAGGTCTGACTGATATCTCTAATTCGATTTTTTGCACGAATCTATAACTTATTGTAGGTACTTAATCACTTATCCTTAAAGACGATGAATATCCTGTGTGAAGCTGTGACCTGTTGATCTTTCCACCACTAGAAGTTGGCAACTATTTTTGTGTTAATATTGGATTAGTGTTGGTTATCATTATCACTGTACAGAATTTCAGCTTTCCTCAAATCCGTTGCTTATTTGAACCCGGGTGGATTCCATAATTTATTGATAACTTTTGGTTTACTTTTTAGACACCAACCCAATATTATATATTGAGTATAGTAAGTATAGGTTACCCCAATGAGGCTGATAAAAACTCTTCCTAAAGGTGTTTTCTAGGATAGGAACTTCAACTAAAAAAATATTGCAAAATAAAATGAATAAAATTCCACGTTGAAAATGTAAGCATTAAAACTAATTATATCATGTGGATAAACGAGATGAATTTATTTCCAATGTTTAATATTTTACCAAAAAAATTGTAGAAGTTCACGGACACTGAGTGAAACGAGGCCATAAGGCGCTGGTGCATCTTCATTGGTTTACACATTATTTATAAGAAAAAAAATATTGACAAAATTCATACTTAAAAGACAAATTATCTTCGATTTTTTTAAATTCTAAAATATGTACAAAACGCTTAACCAAAAGTGATATTTTATGCATTGCACCAACAAGATTTTAACAATATACCCATGAAATAAAAGAAGAACCAGTTTAATACATAATAGGTATAGATTCTATTGATCAAGTTTTCACACCTAAACTCCAGCAGTTCAATTTCTAAACGTTGAATGAGCCTAATCCCTTACCAATACCGCGCGTAACGCCACTTGAAATCTAAGCACAACCTTCAACGGAAAATAAACGAAGTTTTATATTCAGTGATTGAAAATAACCAGTTTTTTTTTTAAAATACCCTCTAATTGTTACCGCAAGAAAGCCAACTTTCCACCTTTTTTTCCGCGTAGTGTAGTAGCTCGCGCAAGGGATTATAGGAACTATTGAATTGGAAGTAAATACTGTTAACGAGCTCATAACTTCTCTCGATGATGATGACCAGTGGTCATTTGAGTATTAGGCTTACTTTCTTTCTATCTGAATTCTTGTTTTTTTTTTTAAATAATTTCAAAGTGACACAAGAATAACGTGTATTTTTAAAAAAATTTCCTTCATCTCTCGTTAAAAAACAAATACTCACTGAGGCATAAAACCTCTGAGGAAAACCCAAAGACAATTTTTTGAAACAATATCGTACATAATATTCGTGAGCGTGCAGCAATGTTTTAAAACTCCCTAATGAGCATAAATTTGCATCTGATTATAACATGTTTTCACGGCAGTAAGTAACAATATATTATAATATCCGCCATGTTAACGCAAAATTTAAATTTAATACAAACCACCAAATATTTGATAGATAGAGGTTAAAACATCTAAAATGACACATTGTGGGTTTTGTGGGTGTTTGACTGCATCGTCTGTTTAAAAAAAAATACTCTTTCTACATCCTGGTCGCTGGTCCTTGTATTTACCAGAGCGTTTCGAGAACTCATAAAAATGTGTTGCTATTGCTGTGTGGCCACCTGCTATGAGTGAGAAATAATATTTGCATACGGCAGCTAAGTTATATATTTTTTTTTCCATAAATGTGAAAAGTTGTTTTGTGTTTTGTATGTTAAACGAGTTGGAAAATCAAGGAAATTCAATATAAAATGTGGTATCTCACCGTGTTTTTGCTATATAAAAGCATTTTATTTTTATAAATTCTTATTATGCTTCATTAAACTTCAATAAAATATTTGATGTTCGATATGCCGAATAATCTTTAGGGAGAGATAATGTTATCATTCCCACATGTTGGCATAGTGCAAAATCCACATTAATTTAATAGCAAACATTTCTTGTGTTTTTGAAGTGCGACAGGTTTCTGAAATCGAAGTATTCATAGAATAAAATGTTCGTTTAAGTTGATTGAAGAGACACAATAAATGTTGTAGATACGGGGCTATAGTATTATAATTTTCAGAGTCAGGTACTTGTTGATACCTTGTCTGACTGATGTACTCTTTTCTTACTACTTTCATATAATAACAAAAATAATTCTATGCAGGGGATGGTGATTATATTTTTACATTTATAGGGTGGGTATTATAAACTATACTTTATCTACCCCTAACTCAGCGTGGGAAGTTTTAAAAGACTTTTCTCTCACAATAAACGCGCAATAAATATGCCCTTAGGGGTGGAATAATAATCAAAAATCATACGGTATTCACACGAATGTGTGTATAGAATTGTTTGAGACCGTGGTAAACAATTATTATGCTCATTACAATTTATATATAAATATATCTATCGATGCTTTTTATATTGACAAAAAGTTAAGTACTTACTCTACGCAAGGAGGCGGAACAAGATAACATACTTTAAGGCGTTTGTAAAAATGCTGTGACTCCAAATGCATTTGATGAACAAGTACGACTTCTGGACACGTAGCATCAGTGGTCTGCAGTGGTGTAGTGCGTAAGAGCACATGACTACAAAGACTGAGCAAATCTGATATGCGTGGGTTCGAATCCTACAAGTGTTCTTCAAATAAAATTGGATTAAAGCTCAGCGCCACTAAAAGGAGTCTGATGATTGTCTGGCAAGCATGAAATAGCTATAACTCCGGCCAAAAATAAAAAAAATATAAACGAATTAATATAAAATTAATTCGTAAAAACAATTGGTGGTAGTGCCTTAAAGTTGTTGTTGTTGTTCACAAAAAATTCAATGCAATTGACGGAAGAATGGTTAAGTCTAATAAACTGACATTCTATGTACAAAATAGTACAATAAAAATAATAAAGTAATACTTACTTTGGTTAAGTCATAAGGACTCCGAAATCAAGAAACCACCCATTAATTTTCGTATAAAGGATAATACTGTTTAATGTGATAAAAATATTAAGTAAGGATTTACGGATTCGAAATAGTTTTCAGCAGGCTTTATTATACTTATGATAGTATAATTCTGCGCTTGAGGTCGAAAACTTTGGTTATTCATTACCCAAAAATCATAAACAAATCAAGACTAATGGATCCGCGATAAGTCTTCACCTTTCATACAAATATTAACCAATTTATTTTAAAGACATTTAAAAGAATATAAGCAAAACAACGCCCAAGGAAAAAACGCCCAAATTACTTTGGAAATATCGCCCAAATATGTTCTGAACAAATTGTTATTATATTTTTTTTTTTCATTTTGGGCTTTACTTCCAATTTTATTAACTAAATATGTTATTATCATTGCTTTAGTATATTACCTTTTAAATTTTTCAGAAATTATTTGCAAGTGAGCCGAATATTGACAGTACGGTTATTTTGAAAATTTTGATCAATGTTATTTTTAAAATTTTTTTCAGATTTTTCATATTGTCAATACTTATGTACATACTTAGTTTCCAAAAAATGAACACAAAGAAAAAAGTTTTTAATGATAATTTTTTATTTGTAAAATATATGTTTTAAATATTTTCTGATCTCTAAACAGGTAATTTCTCTTTTTGGATGTTACCGTTACATATGCAATAAATTGCAAAGATTTGCACTACATTACCATATTTGCACATGAATACTATAAGAATACTAAGCCTCGTTCACATTATCATTTTATTATAAAAAAAAATTGATTTGGTTAGTTTTGTTTGAACAAAATTAAATAAAATACTGAACAAATAATGAACAGCTTTTGAAATAATGAACTGTTTTGTGTTTTTGAAAACAAAATAATGCATAATAAAAATTTTCTTTAAATAATGAACAGTTCATTATAATAATGAACGCATGGTCACCGTATTAATACTAGGTTTTTCTTATACCCTTGTATTTTTCACTTAGCTAAATGAAGCGATGTACAATTTTTTTATATGCATATATGTAGGTACCTACAAAAAAAATTTGGTATAAATTAACTTAAAGCCTTTTTATCTGAACAAGCGTTGGATGAACGTCTTGAGCTCTGTGGGTTTCTTTCATTGATATATAATAACATATTCTTAAGGCATCGCCTTTTTTACTATAGAAATTTTTGTTTATTTTTATTTCTTTTGGCTACAATCAATTATATTATTTGCAACAAAATTAATTTTGCCCCCTTTGACACCCTGCCTCTTAAAAGTTAAGCTCCTATCGAAAATTAGGCTACCTTTCAGGTCTTGCTTAAGACGTCAAAATAAAGCTCTTAGCCAAAATTCAACTTTGTCGGAATTATTATTAAAAGTATTTGTCATCAGATTTTTGCAATATGCACGTTACACAATACGAGTATGTCTAAAAGCTAGGATTACCAAAGTAGATAATTAGATATACAAATTGCTTTCATGTTAATAACATGAACGATGATCCAAATTCCCTGGAAAGAACTCTCTTTCTATGTTATTTATACACACTTTTTACTAATCGGCTTGCGATCTGTAAAACAAAACAGAAATAAAAAACGGGGCCATAAGAGGGGGGATATAAAATAGTGGTATTATTTATAAAGAACAGGATTTTAAAAAGAGAGATTAAAAAAGCGGCATTTAAAAATATCGGACCCAACCTAGTTTTCGACAAAACTAGGCTTTAAGAAATTAAATTCAAATCCTCTCAGGTTTTAAATATAACTACAATTTGGAAATAAAGGAACAAATAATATGCAAAATCAACTTACCATCTTGTGCTTCTTTTACGGTTAAGTTTTTACAAAAGCTTCAACATAATAAATAAACAAGCATTGTTTCTTACTTGTGGATTTTTATTAAAGAAAACAAATTAAAACTTAAATGTTTCTATCTACAGAAGGAGTTTAATTTCTTTCACTCAAATAACACATAAAAAGGTAACTTATAACTAAATTCGAAACTGCCTTTCAATTTCCTCGTTATATGAGTTGTCAAGAATTTCGTCATCTACCCAGGTTTCTAATGTGGTTGAGCTTGATCTGGAACTGGATTTATACGAACCATCTAGACGGGTTTTCATCAAACGTTTGTCTCGCAGAAGATTCATTCGATTATCGCAATCATCCCAATTGTTGTTCAAACAAATTATATCATCATCAATCGAGTTTCCATTGATGTCCCAGCTTACCACTGGATATGGCTCATTTAACCAATTTCGACCCTCACTTATAACCAAATTATTTAGATTTCCCGACGGATTCGAACTCAATGTTAGGTTAACTGGATGAGATATGTTATTTCTAAATTGAAGAAAAATATTACTTTGTCGTCCTTTTGAATAAGACGTGCTCTTTCTGTTAAAGTGTTCGTTCTTCTTTTCATTCAGGGCACAAATATATTCTTTTTGACAATCTATAGTTTTTGGTGAAGACGGATAACTTGATAGGCTTGAGTTGGATGGAGTGCGTCGAAAGTAACGAATGTTTTCTCGGTATTTTACCTTCTCAAACACAATGCCGGCAGAACATCGGCGGTTGGTAGAACATTCGTTGATGGAAGTATCCTCTTCAGAGAGGAGTCGAAAACTCCGTACTCCATGGACGTCACACGATAAGAAGTTGGGATTCAACGTTTGACGGGCAGATGCAAGGTATGTCTCAAGCTTACTAACATAATGGGAAGAAACTATTAAGTTTGTGGAATTAGTTTCGGATTGGGAAGAGTCGTCGGTACGGTTGCTGCGTGAGTTCAGTTTATTTTTATTGTTGTTATTGGATATTTTTGCACTGATTGTGTATGGACATCGCATGGGAATTTTCTGTTGACAAAACTCAGTGTCTGAATCCAATTCACATTTTTGAAGTTGACGTGGCCTTAAAGACTCTTCTTCTAACTTAGTTACTGGGGACTTGGTTGATGATGTGAGCTTGCGGAAAAACTGAAGAAAGAAGAAAAAATTGTGTTTATGAATTTTTAAATAAATTTTATAGTTACAAATAACGGTTTTAAATGTAGGCATCGACTTAATATGTTTAAGTTTTAAAGAGGATTTAATTAGTGAAAAGATTAACGGCTGAGTGAAATAAATGCATGATGGGCGGAAATAAGGTTGACATTGAAAAATTACCTAAGATGACCATTCCACTTGCCAAAGTAGATACTGGATACTAAAGACACTAAGGTGAGTAAAAGACACTAGAACTACAAAAAAATGGATTGTCGCTTAACCTTTCAAGTTGAATTTTACAAATATCGATGTTTTGATTTTACTCTGAAGTAATAGGTAAAGACAGTAATGCACAATACTGATACGTTTATTGATTGATGATTTGATAGCCTCATGGGCCCAATGACTCAGTAATAGGTTCAGTTTCAAATTGATTATTCCTAAAATTTGTTTTTACGCATTTTTTTACAATTTAATTTTCAATACCTAATAATAATTTTTTTTTTGGAGCAAAGTTGCTATTTCTAATAAAAGAAAAAAGAATTCTTTTTCTGTACCCATTCTTAGGCGTTTTGGGCAAGAGAACGATAACTCAGGCGACAAAGTTTAATGAGGGATTTGTATAGAACAGTAAAAAATAAGCATTGTTTTACTATGGGAGGGGGTGGCCTATCTCCCCCCGTTTAGGCGGTTGGGGCGCTTTAAAAATATGTACATAGGTTAAATAGAAAAAAAAAATCAAAAAATAACGGCAATACTTTCGATTAAGTATTATACATACGTTTTTTTTAAAGCCAACATTCTATTCATTCCAATTTTTAAATCAAGTCAAAACTATGCATAGTTTTTGAAAAAATTAATTTTAAACTCAAAATTTAAGTAAAAAAAAGTTGAAAAAAAAATTGAATTTCAATATTTCAAAACCGTATGCTTATAAATAATTTTTTTTTCAATAATTTCTTGCTCTTATGTAGTCAATAAAAAACTGAAAACTAGTTGATTTTACGCCTTTTAGTTTTTGTGAAAATTGAAAATAACCACAACTACTATTTTAATTTATTTATGTTTTTTTTTTCAATTCAATTTCCTCAAGAACTAGAAGACATAAAATCATCTAACAAACAATAACAAACAATAGTAGATAATCTTAAAGTTTTGAAAAATTACATTTTAAACATTTTTTTAATTTTTTGTCCAAATTTTGAGTTTAAAACAATTTTTTTCAAAAACTATGCATATTTTTGACTTGATTTGGCTTTTAAAAAAACGTATAATACTTAATTGTAAGTATTACCGTTATTTATTAATTATTTTTTTTTCATTTAACGTACATATTTCTTAAATTGAACCCCTAAATAATAAATAAGTAAGTCAATCGAAGGCAGACGGCAAATTTTGCCATGCTATTATTCTTTAGTTGAAAAAATGGTTAATTTATCGAGACATTGTTTAATAAGAAATTTAAATGATAATAATAATGCTTAAAAATTTTAATTAACAATACAATAACTTGCACTGGTACTAATAGTTCCTCAAAGTAGTTGAAAAAAATTTGAGGAATGGTTGCCCCCACTTTTAAGATGTCGCCCCATTCGACGTCGACCATGATAGCACTATTTTTTTCATATACATATATAACTTTTTGTATGTTTTTGTGTTGAAAAACTTATTTAAATCAGAAAACTTATTTAAATCAGAATTAGATAGTTGGATCCTTTAATTACTTTAATAAATCTTGGGCAGTCAAAATAAAATTAAAAATTGTTCAAACATGTATTTCAAGAACAAAATGTTTTACAAACTTACATTGCTTGGCCGTTCTTAGGAAATATTAAGCTTAAATTAGTACGAAAATTAAAAGGAAAGAAGCAATTTTTGGAATATCGAAAATATAAAAAAGAAAATTTGTTTAATTTTTTTTTTTAATTCAAAAAACATTTTTTTTTTTATTTCGAATCTTTTTCGGACCCACATAAAGTGAGTTAATGGTAAAAACCAACAGGCACCTTAGGTGCACTACAACCAAATAAACTAGTACTCACTATGCCGATAAATAATAATAAAATGATACACCTGCAAAAATATTTAATAAATTAAATGTTCGTTTGCTTTAATGCACTTTCTTGAATTACAGATGTATGTATAATGTACTGCACATTTGAATTTATATAGAAATTTTTTCATGCAGAACAAAAAGTTGTAACGATATTTTAAATTTGTCCAATAGTAATAATTTAGTCAATGTCAATTCGTCGTGTCAATGAACCCACGCAATTCCATTTTTTTTAAATTTCTATATGTATCTACACTAATCGGTTTTTTTTTCTATTGACATATATCTACTGAAAGAAGGAAATAATGAAAAGCTTATAAGCTTTTTTTATTAATATTTTTTTTTAATTCATTCATACAATTGTCCTGAAAAATATGAAAATTTATGTTAAAATATTCCGAAATTATGCAATTTTAATTAAATATCCAAAAATATTCCGTAACACAAGGGATATGGTTTTTCATGAAACAGATGTAAAAATGTTGTCCCAATAATTTATTATCACATATTAACTTACACTTGCTGAATGGTTGTTTGTAACGAAGTTTTATTTAATTAATATGGCATGAAATGTTTCCGTCTACCAATAGCTTCTATAACTACAACTGCAGTTTTTGGTGACTTGTTATACCCAAGAGTTTTTTATTTATTTTTATATTAATACGAAGCAATGGGAAGACTATTAATACCCAACCGAACCCAGGATTTTTGAGGCTTTTATCTGATCATTTTTTTTTTTTGAAGCATCGATTTTTCTGATTAAATATTTAACTTGGACAGCATATCTCTATCTTCTTCTTATAGGGCGTTACTAACGTCATTTCAACCAAAACACCGACTTTTTATAAGTTTTTTTTAACAAAGTTCTTTAGTCAGAAAAAGGAACAGAATATTTTTTCCATAAAAGTAAACGAAAAAAAGTGGCAAAGAAAATCAAGTTAATACTTTTCAGATTGTTTTTTTTTTTTCAAAATAGTGGACAACTTAGGCACAACGAAGTAAAATATTTCCTTAAAAACATCAAGTCCTATACGAGTACGAAGCCCTACACGACCGATCCAAATGGTTTGCCGAGCCATTGGCTTCAATCTAAACCTAGCCGTGCATTAGGAAGTCAAATGGGTCAACAAACTCAGTTTACTGTGCTACCCTGAGCCATTTCATCTCCGATTACTGGCTCCGGTTCCGCCGTTTATGCCCAGCTTAAAAGATATTAAAACTATTCCTTCAAAACGTTTATGATTGGTACAAAAACAAAACTGCCTTATACATGCAAATGTAAAATCTTTTAAAAATAATTAAATTTAAAAAGCTGTTTTGAAGGACTAGGTTTAATTTTAACTCTTAAAAGTTTTTTTTTGTGTTATTCCGTTTATTTCTAATATTTCCTTTTTTTCATTTCAACTCAGACTCAATCATTCCCTTTAAACATACCAAATAAGCTAGCAAAAAGTTGAAAGTTATTATAAAGGAGATATCCTTTTAACCTTTTTGAGGATAACGATCTCTTGGAGAACGTAAATAGCTGAATACTTTTTTTTTATACACATTTTATATACATATGTACTTAAATAGTAAATTTATGTGCTCAAATGTTGGTACTATAGCAAGTTTACTTTAAAAATTGAAGTTGATGACCAATAATTAATCCATATTGCAATGGATTTTTTGCTTTTATTAAGGTAATTCAAAAATTAATATTTTAATCTTATTAGATAATAAAATTAAACCCTTTCAAAATAAGAAACCCTTCTCTGACTCCTTAATTAATAAATCGAGAATTCTGTATTTGATATGCTTTTATTTTACGCGTATGGTTGCTAAGAAGTAGGTTTCCAAATAGCAATTTGGTGGATCTAATCGATTACAAAGAATTTTTTTGTTTTTTTCTCAATTTAATTGGTAAACTTTAGTCTTTAAAAAACTTACTTTTATACATGATTTTTTGGTGCGTTTCAACAACTGCGCCATATCCTCAAGTTCATAACAATTAACCACTTTCTTAATTTAAAAACAAAAATCACTTCATTTACTAGTATCTAAGCACCTGTTTTCTGTGCGGAAATATATTTTTTATGTCTACTTCAATCTAAGCGTTTGCAAATTAGGGATATTATTATTCAATAGTGCTACACGTTCGGAGGCAAACTGAAAACAAATCCTGAGAGCAGGCATGCTGTTGCTTCCGAAATGTCTGTTCTCTGTTCCTAGTTGCAAAATGACTCGTGCTTCGGCACAAGCGCACAAGAACTTCCCCGCATACGCATTCACTGGATATACGGATATACTTTCTGTACAATGCCACACTTTTCTCAATGAACACTATACCATCAATGTCGAATTACGATTCCCTTATTTTCTGATACAATTTTTTATTTTTTGCACCCCATATTATTATTATGGTGTTGGAAATGGTCTGACAGGGTTTTCTAACAATTGACACACTCCGAATACTTTGAACAAGGTTTGTGAAGCGGAATTTAAAGACATTCTCCCCGCCAGCCTTGTTCGTCGCATTATTTTAATTGCCATTCATATTTTTTTTTTCTTCTAGATATCCATACTTTACCTACTCCTGGCAAATGGTATGTATATGATGTACCGCATAGAGAAAAAGGCAAGGGTGCTTGCGATTGTATGGACATTCATAGAGAAAGAATGCATTCTTCTTAAGTGAACAAGGCATTGATTTACTCTCAAAAATTATGTATCTTTCCTGATCATGGACAATGGTTACGATAAGATGTTATGGTGTGTTGTAGTTGTGGCAAGGATAAAAATACGTTTTTTATTTTTTTTTATCGAGCACTTTTTGAGACTCTTATAATGACCTTGTGAATACATACATGATAATTTTTGTTCTTGAGTTTTTTAAAAATCTAAATAAATCAATACAATATTAAAATTGTGAGGGTTTCTATAACCACTTTTCGCTTGTATGTACACATAGTTTAGTATGTGAACATATCTAATTATAGGTATACTGTCCTTCTACTTTAAGCGACGCAAAAGTGCAACGACCCTTGTATATATTTGGCCTCCAGGAGTCTCCAGGAGGCTGGGACCACAATTCTCCCACTCCTTTGTTTCAGCATAATTATAGTAAGTCTCCAATTGTGGGGTTCGCTGGGTTGACCCCAGAAAACGTCGACGCCTTCCGGATTTGGATTGTTCTAAGTCTGAGTCCAACTTAGTGCAGAGGTTTGGCATTTGTTTGATCCAGGAGTTACTTCGCGTCCTTTTCGTCCGCCATATTGTTGGAACGTCTCGTCTTGTGCTAAAGCTTTTTAAGCTGGGTTGGCATTGAAAGATTTTGTACAAGATTTTTTTTTGTAGTAAAGGCTTCCTTTGATTTTCTTGCTTCTTTCTGTCACTCTTCGCAGCACTAACTTCTTCGACGGTGATTTTGATGACTTCTTCGTTGTTAGATGGAGCTATTGGAAAGTATAGTCTGGAAAACTGTTCATTTTAAGGTCCTTCACAATACTATTGCCATCTGTAAGGAATTTTTTCGTCATCCACAAGGAGTTGGCCTTGAGGCCGTTAATTATTTTTGTATAACGAATCTCTTGGTCAGTCTTCCTTCTCTGTGAGGCAATTTTGTATGACATGATTGTATTCAGCAACCGATGCATATCTGTCGTCCTCTCTGCTTGAAGTTGGGCACAGTTTTTCTTTGCTTCTTTCTTTCAAAGTTTGTAAATCACTTCAAGGCAAGCTTTTTCATCTAAAGGTTGTTGTTTTTATAGGTAAAAAACTTTGAAATGGAATAAAACAAAGATGAATTTTTAAAATTGAAATTAAATTGACTTAATTCGAATGATAGTGTAGCGACGGCGATAAATCACACGATCTTGGAGGCCAATTGACGAGTCCGCAAGGCGAAACTATGCGGTTACCAAACGTTTCCTTTAATAAATAAATTGTGGCACGATCTGTGTGATAGTTTGCACCGCACTGCCGTCTTGTTGAAATTTCAGCTCCTGCGCATCATGGTTGTTTAATTGAGGAACGAAAAAGTCAGTTATCATGATCATCGTTTTTAAAGAAGTGCGGACCAATGATTCTCACAGCCCATAAAATACACCAAACATTCAGTTTTTCTGGACATAACGGTGTCTCATACACTTGAGAAATATTTTAACTCCAAATACGGCAGTTTTGTTTATTGACGTCATTGACACCCTGTATATTGGAAAAAATAGACCTTAATTTTCTTAAATAGTTTGAAAAAAAAAAAACAGTTGAAGAATTTTTTTTTAATTTTGAGTTTAAGTCTTAAATAAAGAATTATAAAAAAAAACTCTTCGATTTAATGAATGTAGTTGTATCTTTAAAAAAAGTTCCTAATTTTTTGCTTTTATAGTTTTCTTGTAAAATTCCCCTGTGACCTAAACCGGGAAGAGCCATATTTCTCTCCACTTGTCCAATTTTTTTGTTGTTGTGTTAAAGTGTTTCTTTGGGTAACTCGAACAGCCATTTTAAATTTCTGATACTTGCAATTTTGGTATAACCAGTGCAGTGTATATTACATAAGATTTTATGTACATATATGTGTGGATAGGTATACCAACTAGTACAATGGGTTCATACTTTTTTTTCATTTTTCATAAAAAATATTATGCACATAAGTATCTACGTAAAACAGAAAGTTATTCTACTTTTGTAAAATGTAGCTTCGTTTATACTAATCTAATGCCAAAAATATGTTTTACCCTTTCAAAAAAAAAATTCAATATGTACATAGGTAGGTATATCGTTACGTAAAAATACCATAATTTTCACAATAATGCAAGTGCCACGTGTCATCTGCCGGCACGCTTCATCGTCTATTGTTTTCCACCACTTTTCAATTGGGCAACTCTCATCAAGGTATTATGTATTTGGTTTGATCTTACCTACGATATATGTACTTGTTTCAAAGAGACATTACGAGAGTTTTGCGGGGTGTGTTTTAATCTTGTTGTCTTTGAAACTCATGTACCAATAGGTTAGGACCGTCCGTTTATTTACTTATGTACCTAGTTGGTAATATTTGCCATGTTCTTTAAAATAATTGATTTTTTACAGGAGGTATACAAACTTTTGTTTGGATAAAAAAAATTACCAAACCAACTAAAGTGGATCACAAAAAAGGACATCACAAATTAAAAGATGAGTCATTTTAGCAAACAATTTGCTCTTTACTAAAACGGGACATCTTTTGTCAACAAGTTAAATTAAAAAATAATAACTAGGTACGTACATCGAAGAAAAAATATACATTGACGTTGTAACAACTAACAAATGTATGTAGAATTATCCTTGGAACAATAGGTACTCTAAATCGGCAGCAAGTTTGTACAAAAAGCCGTTAGAATAATAAATTGGTATACAATGCCAAAACAGAGATTCCCTTACAAAATTAATTACCTTGTGGTCTTAAGCAAATGATCCCTAAACATTACAATAAAAAATGTTTTAGGACATCTTTCATTAACAGCTAACTATAATGGTCAGAAGCTAATGTCATAATAGTATCTTTCCGAGAATTCCAGTGAAGAAGTCAGCCGTTTCTCGTTTCGGTCTGACTTCACCAAAAATGTTGATTTCACTCCTGGGAGTTCTGGGAGAGACCTTCACTTTAAGAGAACAAATAAGTGAGAAAGGCAATCATATATCATTTCATAATCATAATTTTCTTGTGTTCGCCTGTTTTCGTCCGACTGCTTCGGAGTATTATATATCCGGATCTAACTTTGTACTTTATTCTTTGTATCATATTTTTCTCTAAGGCCGATATACAGTTAATAACTATATTTTGACAAACTTGTGTTGAGCAACAATTTAATTACCTATTTAGAAATTTCCCCCAAACAACCCAAATTTCACCAAACCCCGTTGAGCCATTATCGAGATATGTAGGTGTTTTATCACCGTTACCATTTTTGCCAAGCACCGTTATCTTTGTAGCTTTGTACTAAAAAAATTACATTTTGCCCCTAGAGAATTATTTAAGAACTTAAACCTTTACCTAAAAACCTTAAACCCACAACACAAGTATCTAGAGATATCCTTTACCGTATCAATTCAAACCATTTAACTGGGATTGTTGATGGAGGAAACTATATTTTTTGGAAGGCAAAATTCAAGTCGTCCTTATAAGAGATGAACTTTGGGACATCGATGATGAATGGACCAAGAAAAATAATAAAGCTAAAGCTTATCTAACGCTGAGCGTCGAAGATGGCCAACTAATGCATACTGCCCCTCTAGAAGATACATTAAGTATTTGGGAAGCCTTCTCTTAGAAATACGAGAGGTCAACTTTTGCAAGAAAATGTTTTTATTGCAACAAACTAGGGAATGTAAAAGCAGAATGTTAGAAATTTAAGTCAACTTTACAAAATGGAAAGCATGCCAAGTCATCTGTAGCATTCATTAATACATCGATTTGGAGCTACAATCCATGTGACCAACGAAAAAATTTTCTTTGATTCCATCCAAAATGACAGCACAAAAATATATCTTGCCAATGATTCGTCTGTAATGTCTTCAGGAATCGGATGTGGCTGGTTAAATTGCCTAGTACCTAATGGCGATAGCCACAAGATACTTCTGAAAGAAATGCTGTATGTTTCTGAGCTGAATGGAGGTTTACTTTCGGTGCAACGAATAGCAAATCAAGGCAATAGATTTGTTTTCGAACAAACTGTTTGTCAAATCTACAATGGATCCCGAGTGATTGCTCAAGCAAAGCGAAACAGTCTTTACAAACTTGAAGCTAGGAAATCTATTGAACTGTCCTGTAAAGCTGACAATTCATCGTTCATACATCAGTGGCATCTCCGACTTGGACATAGAGATCCAGCAGCTATCGAAAGGCTTGTGAAAGAAGATCTTGCAACTATGGCATTCATTTGAAGAAGTGAAGCTGGCGCAGTCCAAGTTAACTGTAAGACAAAATAGGGAAAAGCTACCTGATCTGTGTGGTCCTATGCAGACGTCAACTCCAATGTTTTAACACTAATTGACGATTTTTCTAGTTACACAGTCGTACATTTACTGAAATCGAAAGATAAAGTAACTAATGCTATAAAAGGCTATGTTGCAGCTATGCTGAACAAATTTGGTAGAAAGGATGTTATTCTGCAATGGAAAGGAATATGTATTCAAAGACTTGCAACAATTCTTGATGAGAGAAGGCATCCATTAGTACACGATTTCTTACACACCACAGCAAAACGGTGTAGCAGAACGGAAAACCGCTCCCTAACCGAAGCAGCCAAGTGTATGTAACTTGATGCCAAACTTTTAAATCTTTTCTGAGGAGAAGCCGTGTTAACAGCAACCTATTTACAGAATATGCTACCCAGTCACAGTCTCGAGAAGACTCCAGTTGAGTTGTTTACTAGGGAGAAACCTGATCTGAATCACATTAGAGTGTTTGGATCCAAATCGTTTGCCTTAGTTCCAAAGCAGAGGAGGAAAAAGTGGGATGACAAAGCTGAAAAAGGCGCTCTTGTTGGATACGATCTCAATTCAAAAGGTTATCGTATACAAGAATCCAAGATCCAATGGAGTTTGGATATTAAGATCATTACGAATTATCGAAAATGAACCCAAGAATCTAAAGCAGTCAAATTTCCAAGAATGCAGAACGATGATGAAACAAATTCTCTGAAAATTCTAAATTCGTTTCAATAACACTGGGTACAGATGAAAGCATCAAATTTAATAACCCGGTTGTCTTCGAAGAAGAGCAAGTGTTTCAAGTCAACAGTCAGTAGCACAAGGTAGTGAAGACATTGAAGATCAGATTGAAAATGAAGAAATTCGAAAGTCAACGCGTGAACAAAGGAATTCCGCCTATCCATCTGTCATACAAAGCCCTGGTTAATGTTTCAAAAGAACCAGAATCTTGGGAAGAAGTATTGCTTTTACCACTTGTCTAGTCGAGAAGCGCAAATGGACTGAAGGTGCAAAAGAGGAAATTAATTCAATGAACGAGCTTCAAGTTTGAAAACTAACAGATCTGCCACCTGGAAGAAGAACAGTTAGTTGCAAATGGGTATTTAAAGCGAAACTTAATGTAGACGAAAGCGTTAGTACTTATAAAGCCCGTCTTGTAGCAAGAGGATTTTCTCAAAATACGGTGAAGCTTACGATGAAACTATACGAACTCTTCTTGTGGTATCGCATTTGAGACGTTTGCATGTGCGGCATTTCGATGTTAACAATGCTTATTTGAATGCAAAACTGAGTGGTGAAATTTTCATGGACCAACCTGCAGGGTTCATAATTTCTGGTCATGAAGCAGGAGAATGGAACAAAAAAGCGACAGATATCTTACTTGTAATGAAATTCAAGGCATCAACAGTAGATCCATGTTTATTTTCGAGGAAAGAGAGCAACGGTGAAAAGACATTCATGTTGTGTTGATGGCATTCTGGTGGCTGGATTTTCTGAAGAACTTATAAACACTATTTATAGAGAACTCGAAAAGTGTGTAGAGATGGGAGAAGCAAAACATTATCTGGGTATAGAGATCAAGCGTGAAGAAGATGGCTCGTTCAAACTTAGCCAAAAGTCTAAAATATACTAACTAATGAAACCCTATAAAAACTCAAAGATTCAAAAGGAACCTTAACACCAATCGAAACAGGTTTCTTAAGTTCGAGTGATGAAATAGGTCCGAAATTTCCAAATAATAATATATACCGTCAAGCTATGTATTGGGTCTCTTCTCTATATTTGTTTCAATACCAGATATATCCTTAGCTGTAAATCTTTTGAGCAAGTACGAAAGTGACTGGAAAGATGTAAAAAGAGTTTGACGATACCTTGCGACTACTGTTGAGAAATCTTTATGGCTCCGATCAAACGAAGAAATAACGTTGGTGTGCTATGTGGATGCCGAGTGGGCTGGTGAATTAAAAGATAGAAAATCAACTAGCGGATATATGTATTCCATTTCGCAGGAAGTAGCATAGCTTGCTCAAGTCGAAAACAGACCTCAGTAGCTATGTCATCAACCGAAGCGGCATGACATGCAATTCGAGAACTTATTTGGCTTCGAAGGCTCTTGACTGAAATGGAGGTAAATAAATATTAATCAACCCACAATTATATATGAAGACAATCAAGGATGCATTCGTTTAATTTAATTTGACAAGTGTGGAGCTCGAACCAAACATATTGATATTTGCCACCATCATAAAAGAGACCTACGGGAGAAGAAAATCATCAAAATAAAATACTGTCCATCAAATGAAATGAGAGCTGACGTTTTGACAATACCACTTGCTAAAGATATTTTCCTTAAACTATCTAATTTATTAGGAATTCAACATTTGTTGGGCTTTTAAATTTTTAAATGAGATATTTTGTATGGAACAAGGGTCATTTTAAAAGCCTCTTAATTTTGCAATTGCAATATCCATCCAATATCCATTCGTTCTTACTTACTTATTAAGCTATTATAAAATAATCCTAAAATTTGTTTTTGGATTTTACTCTCAAATAGCGAAGTTATCAAAAAATAATGCATGCTAAGCTTATAGATTACAAAGTTGTAACAAAGATATCGTTGCTTCAAGAAGGTTATAACATAAGTATCGAAAATAAAGGATTTCCGAATACCACTTTAAAATGGTAAATTTTGAAAATATTATAAATAAACACTTCGTTTTTTTTTAGTTTTACACAATTTGTAGATAATGTTGCCTTCTAAAAGAAAGTATTACTTTTGTCTAATAGCGGTCGTTAAGAAAAGTTAAAAAATAACGGTTTTTTATTTTTTTATTAAATGGTGATGTTTCTAAAAGAAGTGTATACCTACTTATTTTATAAATAATAATATTTCTAATAAGAGGACATATAAGGACACTGTTTTCTATATTAAAATTATCAAATTTCGAAAATACAGGTTTTTCGAAGACGAACAAATTTGTACAGCGACGTTTTTTTTCAAAGAAAAACAATATAAACATTTTTTGATAGTCGCTCCTATCACAGTTCAAAGAAATACATATAATCTATGCATCCCAAGAAAAAAACTCTTTTTTGAGTATCAAACTGACGTACTTCAATCATTAACAATTTCAAATACAAAGTATTATTTTTCTCATCAGACAATACACACTCTAGAAAATGTCAATCTTCTTGACAAATGATAATGTTTTTTTTAAATATATACGTAAAATTGTGGTCCAAACAATAAACCACTTCTGTGCGTAGCAATTAATGAAATGTAAAAAACCTGTTCTGTTTTAAACGCACTGCTTGAATCTATTTTTTTCTTCAATTTCAATGACACAAAAAAATTAACGCTTATCAATATAACTAAGGGTTGCTACACATAAATTGAATTTAAATGTTAAATTAATCGCACCTAATTAGATTCGGTCACTGAACTATGTATATTGTATATGTTCATGTTGTATGTATGTACCTACGTTCAATTGAAGTGTTTTCCTTTTTGAATCATGTCAGTTCAAAAAAGGTTTTTTTGTTTGCAAAAGTTACATGTTTTTTTTTTTGTATGCAAGTGCACAATAAGGACATCTTTTTCCACACCCGGAATGAAAATTTCCTTGTTTTTTCTTTTAAAATTGGGAAAGTATATTTTGGAAAAAGTTTTAAAATTCCTAAAAATAAAAAGATATTTCAATCCAATTCCTAAAAGCAGTCATTTTTATATTTAAATGGGGAACATTCTGAACAAGTTATCATACAAATTAGTTGGTGTTACATTTCATGCAGAATTTGACAGTTTATCGTTTAAATTATCTATAAGAAAAAATTAGTTGTAGTTGAATTTAGCACAGGCAAAATAGGAATTTATCAAACAATTCAATGTAGCTTATTATCTTTTCTGATTTTCAACGAAATTTTCTTGCAACAATAATATATTATCATCGATCAGAAATATTTGTTGAGTGCTCAGTACTCATATCATAAGTAACCATCTTTACCCTAAAACAAAATAAAAATTAGTGTGACCCATGCACGCTTTTATGGTATGTTACTCGTTAATTGAGTTCATTTTAGTTTCTATAAGTCTTGTATTTACCCTTGGGCCTGAGCTTAGGCCATCAAGAAACAAGGGAGACCACAAGAGGAAGCAAGGAGTAAACTATCCAAAAAGAAGGCTAAAAGAATTTTCAAAATGATTTGAAATAATATGATGAATTTTTCAAAACATCTTTTTTTTTTGCAACTTAGTGAAATTATTCATTGTTTTTTTTTTTATAAAATAGGCATAAGTCGATCAATATACCTTGACAACATACTCTAGCTGCCTAGGGCCCAAAAATCTTAAATCCGGCGCTGCTGTAAATCCTGAATTGCCAATAAATTGTTTTATTTTTAAAACACGTTAAACATCAAAAACCTCAAAAGTCAATCCTTTTGCTTCCTCAAAACAAAAAAAAAATAGATACATTTTTGATTTATTACAGCAGTGTCTGGAGTCATCATTCAATAAAAATGACAACTAGACAATTGCCAAGTTTTTGTCATCACAATTCTTTTATTATCAGAAAGCAATGATTCTCATTGTAAATTTCAAACAAAAACCACGACGAGCATGTCTCTAGATTCTAGAATTATATACCTACTTTCAACAAGAAAAAGGGTGTTGATTTGTACCACAACAGGCGTTTCTTTTTGCAACTCACCGCATGTCAATTGCCCATTGATTGATCATTATTGGCAACTCAATTCAATTGCTTCCTTGATTTTTTCAATTTCTTCCTACTTTTAAATTTTCACCGTTCAACAAACTCCCCCTATAAAATTGCATTAACTATAGGAATATAAATAAGGAAGTGGGTTAGGTATTCATTTCATTCTATAGCACTTTGCAGCAGCTATATGGACTGTATGGCTCATTGGGTTCGAATTTTTGTCCACAAATTTAAAACCAGCATTCATCAATGATGATTGTCATTTAAATGAGATAAGGTCTGTTATAATTTGATAGTCATAAAATATTGTCGTACCTATCACAGAAACAAACTACTTTAATTTTAGAATTAGGTATTAACTTAATAATTTATCAATGGCAGAATAGTAACTTAATTTATTACTTTAATTTTAATTTTAACTCTTATTCTTAAAAACTTCTTGTTTAATTAATATGTAATTTTAACATTGAAAATTATTTTTTTTTATTATCAAACAACCCTTTTTTTATTTGCATAACAACAACACAAGATTTTGTTCTTAATAAGGTACACGTTTCATGACCCAAAAAATGGTTTCGGTGTTTACTGCACTGTAATAATGTATAGGAAGTGTAAAGAAAAAAGACAGAATAAACATGCGAAATAAACGCCAATATGTAAGTTAAAAAGAAATGAGTCTAACACTTCTATCAATCTGAACTGCTTTATTTTCAGGCCTTTTCACGGTTTGTATATCTGTCTTTTCTTTTTCTTATTTTGTATTTGAAAATCAATTGAATTTCTCAAGATTTATACCATATTGAAGCAAATGTGAGCTGAAATGAAAAATTTTAAATTTGAACATAGCCTTGCTATTTTGAAGTACGGGGGAACTTCTTCATTAAATACATCTAATTTTAGTATTGCAGAAAACTCATAGAGATTTTACATAATTTCCCCAAATTTTCTATTATTAGAAATTTCAAAGGCTTGTACATATAACAACCTTACCAAATTATACCGTCAAACTAGGATTTGTCATACCAAAAACTAATAATTGACTGGACCTTGCATTTTATTGTTCTTCAAAGTATTTCTCCATTTTGCGCCCTTTATTTTAAAAATCTGTTTATATATTAATTCATGTTCATCGGAGAAAAAAGTGCTCAGTTAACAAATATTCAGCTCAAAGTTTTAAACATTTCGTGTCTTAATTAACTGTCTGTAGTTCATACCCAAAAAGATAGAGGGTTACACAGTTGAACACATGAAAAAAGCAGCTTTGGAAAATTTTGCCGCCCTTTATCTTACAAACAAACAACAGAAATGTAGGTAAAATGTGAAAAATTTTAAGCTGAATATTTTTTGCCTGCAAAAAATAGGAATCGCAATAATTTCAAAAAAAAAAAAAAAAAATATTGAAGAAGCATGAGGTGGGTATTAAATTAAAAACTTTTTCTTAGGTCTACAACATTGAATTAAAAAAATTATCTATTTGACTGTTTAGGAGCTTCGCTGGCCTCTATCTCTTTGGCTATAAAGTACAGCGAGTGGGACCTAACGTACGAAATGTTTAAAACTTAAAGCTAAATATTTTTTTGCTAAATCAAATGTGTAGGTATATAATAGAAAATTAAAAAATTGTTTATTTTAATTATTTGGAAAAAAATATTTCATTTTTCTTTTATACTTACGTACATATGTACATCCAAAAAATAGTAGGTACTTAGCTTCAACCTGAATGAACAATGCATAATTGGTGAAAATTTTAAGTGTATCAACCTATAATAATCGGCCCATAATATTCATGTGTGATTCATATTCTACATTTATAGAAATCATTTAAATTTACGACCGAAAATATTTGATATCGTAACTCATTTCACCATAAATACAGCATACCTACCCTAATACTTACATATCATTGATTCTTTGCAAAACAATTGCAACCATTGTAATTAAATTGTATTCATCAAAAATGTTCGAATTTAATCACAAGACATTGTCACAGGTCACGTTTTGTTGTCCAGCACTATTTTATAAGGCAATTTAACAATTACATATTTATTTAAGTCATCAGCTAACAACTGTCCCAGAGTAGGTAAATCTAGATTGAAACACTTATGGGTGCGTCCACTTTAAAATATAAATGAAATTAGTGTAGGGGTAGGTAACATACATTTTCAATGAGAAATTGTTCAGTTAGTACTGAAAAGGTCAAACGTAATGCTCAAAGAGATTTGAACATTTTTTTCTTTGTGCATACAGTTCGAGCAGCATTCAACGTTGAATTTAATTAAATCGTGCCATGTTTTTGGTAAGAGGAATTGCAAACATCGAATAATTACCAAAGGTCAGGTTGTGAGACACTGACATGAGGGTTACCAATGAAAAATCCTTTGAAATACCTCTGAGAAATCCAAAAACTACCCTGGTGCCTCTTTAAAATTATTGCTGTCCGTTAAAAGAAGTAATATTAATTTAATTTGGAAAAACCTTCTCAATATTCATTAAAAAAAAATAGAAAAAATAGAAACGCAGAAAAAATAGTCATTCATTTTATTTGTCAAAAATTTTTTAAATACATACTTATGTACATATGTATGTAAAATCAAATGAAAAAAATATTCACCGGCAAGTTTGAACATTGTTTTAAGTACGGCTATCATTCTACCAGTCAGTGGATCTATAGGATTAACGGAACTAGTTTCCAATTTCTTTGTGACAATTGGCAAACAAACATCCATCCGTATATGAAACAATTAAGCATACACCTTATGCATGAAAGCTTAGCGCGATATCGATAATTTGTCCAATTCCCTTGGGGCTGAAGCAAGCATGTAATATGTATGTATGTAAATAGTCAGTCCCCGATGTCGCTTATTGTATTTTGTAGAGGGTATATGTTCTCAAATGTTATCGGTAGCATTCACCATTTCTGAATCATAAGCGAAAAACATTTTGGTTGATTTACATTTTTTGGAACGCCTTTATCTTCTGAACCAGCAGTTGCAGAAAGCAATTTCCCAAAACTTAAGAAAATCGCATGAATATCTTTTGTTGTTTGTCGTACAAAGAAAACTCGGGAAACCTACATATTATTTCAACATTTGATCTTGATTAACTTTTTATACAGGCCAGATCTAACTGGAGCCTTGCATTCTTATTCCCAACTCCAAAATAAAAATAATAATTGTAAGTATTCAAAAATAAAATAAGATATTTTTTTGGCAGATTGCCCTTTTTGTACAATTTTATTGCCTATTAGTTTAGCACCAGCAACTTTCAAAGCATCGTTTGGGCAAATCCCTAAATTTTCTGTTGCTGTTGTTTTGTTTTTGTTTCGATAGAAAAAAATGTCATCAGGTTGGGCTGTTGACAATATATGTTTGAATAAAATTGCTGGCCAGCGAATTGTGATAGTGATGTGTTTTTCAAAAAAAAAATATTTTTTTGAAAATTTTGATATACAATTATTAAGATTGTATAAATGGATGTTTTTTATAAAAATTTTGATCACAATTCATCAAACCGTTTATGAGGAAATCGGAAACCAAAAATCTGGTACCGTAAATAATTTTAATTACTTGCATTTAGCAATTACAATCCCACTTAAAAAATTTCTTCAAAATCGTTTTCGAGATCAATATATTAACATGTAACATGTTAATTGGTAATAAATGTTATCTTTGTGTTCAATGTTCATATCGTATATTTTCTTGGTACGTTAAGTCTGCCTTCTGAAAATGACAAAATGTGTAGAATTGTAAACTTGTAGTATTCTGATACAGGTCTCGGTTATGTACATATTTCATAAGACTACAAAATATAAAAATCATCCAAATTGTATTAGCAGGTAAATTAATTCTAAAAGTTTCTTTTAGTGTTGTTGATTAAAAATCATTCTCTGACATTTGTACTCTATACTAAAACTCACACATTTTGGAATGCCATTGCGATCACCCGAAAATTGCGTGGCATCAACTTTTATTTACTTCCTCTGCTGCCAACTACTTTAAAACTTAAATTGATACGATACCAATGAAATCGATGATAGAAATCTTATTAAATCATTATTAATTTAAGTGGCCACGCGAATTCGATAAGATTTAGGTTGGGTTGTAAACATTTGATTAATAAGGGAAACAGCAGAGTGAGGAAATCAAGTGAGAATGACTAGGTTATGTCTGTGATAAATATGCAAGTCAACAATATTGTTTGGAAATACCCTGAGATTAAAGTATAGGTAAATATTGACCCCCAAATATAACAAATCAACAAGAAATTCAATCAGATCTATTTTAGGCACTAAGTTAGGTTAGAAACAAGATAATTATGCTTATGGTACTTTTGACAAACATTGTCGATGAAATGGTATGTACTGGTAAGACATCATGTTGTATGTTGATTGTTGATGTATGTTTACAAAGAACAAATCTATGCCATCAAGAGATTAGTCTTTCTTTGTGAACTACATACATATGTATGTAGCTCTTTGCTCTTCTTTCTTTGTCGCTAGACTCTCGTTTTCCACGAGCTGTCACCGAAATAATACATTTCTTACAGTCATATTGGTGTCGTGTAGTATCAAAACACTTATGTCGTTTTCAATTCGCAATCCGGAATTGGTTTTAGATTCGGAATCCCAATTGAACAGTTTTTTTTTCGATTCTGAAAAATTTGAAGTTTGGTGTGACTGTATTAGCAATCACTTCACAGTTCGCACAATTTGTAAATTAAAAAATATGACATTTGTCAAGAGTGACATTTAAACCTTTGAATGTGTGAGTGATTGTGATGGGGATGATAGGTCTCATTAGTAGGTATGGACGGCTGTTCAATCTAGTCTAATCAACTTTTGTACAGCAGTGATCATTATATTTATCTGTAGTATGATTACTGATACCCTGTAGAGTCTATGGTTGCTTACGTATTTTCTCCGTTGGCATTCAAAGTTAAGTCTGGTGCAGATCCGCAGGATTTTCCTCTCAAATATTCCAAGATTTCTTCATACTGGTTTTGGATATTTCCTGCCAAGGCAGGAAAGCAGTATGTGATGATGAGTCTTTCTTTTGAGTCCATTTCTTTTCATAGTATCACTGCTTTCAATTTTGACGAATAATTATCTGGAATTAAGAAAAGAGAAAACTATTTTGATAAGTGTATACCAGTACCTGGAAAATTAAAAATGGTTGGCTTGTGTTTAACTTTATCCATAATTATTGAGCGTGTTAACAATGTCGATCTGGAACCTCAGTGGATGTAGAGTAAAATGAGCTCCAAGTTGCAGCTTGAGTCCTTACAATTATTAAATAACAGTATGGGAGGGAGCAGTGTCCAAAATAAGAAAGTAATTGGCAAAAAAGACCTTTACATATAACAGGCGCCTTAGGGGTTCACTATACAACCGACTAGCTTAGAATAGAAAATTCCCTCCAGGTTTTCTATATTTATATTACCTATATACACATATTTACTATGTACGAGTATGTATGTATGTACATATAATGTATGTGCTATGAAAAAGCACACACTTAAACCTATTAGTGAAAAATGTGGTTCTTAATAAAAACTCAACTTCGGTGAAAAGGTTTTGCGGTTCTTTTTCGACTATATAGGCCTTCGAAGGCAAAACCGATTTCCTTTCGTTAAAGAATCAGCACATAAAAAATGTATATATCTGAGCTATCACAAAGCGAAAAATTTGTTGGAACTTCTAGTTAAAACATATTGACTGACTAGTCTGTAATCATTTGTAGGAATATACCTATTCAGTTCAAATTCCAAAATTGTGTACCAATTGGAAACTATTGGTCATTGAAGTAGATAACAATTGATTTTTCTATGATATTTTATCCTCATCAAAAAGTAATACATAATAGACTGGTAGAACAACTTAAAGGTGCGCAACCAACAAACAAAGTGATAAATATCAACTTAAGAAGATATGTGCCTAGTACATTACATGTTGTTGGTAGTTCTTTTTTTCATATTGTATATTTTAATAACAATAAAAACAAAAAAGATAAGACCTTATTATTACCTGAATGCTTGGAGTTTCCAGAAAAAATATATCACACCTTCTCGGACTCACTAAAAACCCACTAAAACGTCTCTTGGTCATGGCTATGGAAAGATAAGAATTATTCATTGATGAGTCCAACCCAATTAAACAAAAACAATAAAAAAAAACATTCTTTAACAGATTATGAACTGAGTTATACCAGTGTGCAAAGATTTTTATAGATTTTTTCCGTTACAAAACAGCTTCTTGTCATGGGAGAATTTCTTGCAGTTACAAAATAAATAGAGGAGCATTTTTTGTCATACTAACGAGAAATAAGAAAGTTATATATATGTATGTACAGTGCACTTATGTACTGTACAGTACATACATACATATCTATTGAGACCAAGAAAAACAACATTGAGTAATTTTTGCAGATTGCGATGGCATAAAAAGTATCCAAACATATGCTGCCTCTTGAATTCAAAAATTCTTCAAAAGTAGCAAAAATATAGAGTGCCTTCGTTCATGAACTGCTGCGCCACCGAATTTATTAATTTTGTAAATCACCCGCTGGGTTTTTTTCATTTCTTGATAAGATATCTGTAGATATAGAAATTCTCTTTCAAAAAATGTTTGAAATAAATTTTAAACACTTTGTTTTTTTGAAATAATCTAAGTTTCTTAAAAATTGTTTAATATCTTCTTCAAAAAAATTTTTTGAAAGTTTATTTTATTAAGTTGCTAATAAATAAATATCATCTTTGAAAAAATGATTAGCTTTTATTTAAATTAAAAAGGTTGAAGGCTCCATACAATACTTAATCGGTTTTGGCAAATTTAGTTAGTATTGTATGCTATTTTAAGTTTTAAGATGTTTTCTGCATAAAAGTTCAATTCAAATCAAATAAACTGTTTTAACAAATCGAAAATCAATAAAATTTTCTTGTGCACCCAAATTTTTGCAAAAAAAAATATTAAATATAATAATACTTATTAATTTCATAATTTCAGTTTTTTTTAGGATCAAGTTCCTAAGTTGAAAAAATGCCCTAATTTTATTTCTTCCAAAGTAAGGAATAAAAGGAAAGTAATTAAACCTTCATTAACCATATTAAGTCGTAGCCTTACAGGTTATACTTTCATAAGTTTTCGTTTTAAACCCGTTAAATTATTTTCAAATCTAAAATTACAATTTTTTTCTCACGAATTGTTTGAGATCAAAATTATTAGCAAAACATGATTTTTAAAACTTTATAACAATTAGTATCTGAAAAACTTGCCTTTTTCGCATATAATAGATGTCCTCTAAATGTTGAAAAAAAAACAAGATTTTTGTCCTAAAAAAGAGGCACATTTGACCGTGCAGGTATAAATAAAAATACGAAATGTAATGCTATCTATTACTGATAAGAAACTTCAACCGCCATGTAACGCCAACTTGCCTCAAAATAAAAATCTGGAAAAAATAGGTCATCTTTTTAAAAATTATTTTGAAATTATATAGGACGGAGCTTGATCCAAAAATAACGAAAGGTGGTATAATATGTATATTATAGTCTATGCTATTTTTTAATTTACAGAAATCTGTGTTTGGTCCTAACAAAAATTGTCATAAGCACACTATTCTTGACATGGGATATTTTTGCTAAAGTTTTCAATTTGTCGTAAGATTTCTCTCACGCCAAGTGGTACTACAACACCTATATCTACAGAACTATTTGTTTTAAAACTAAAATTTTTAGCAGTATGGATACAAAAAGAACGTCTACAACCTTCATAATTTTTGTCATAATATTCATCATAAAGATGTTGAAAATCATTTCAAAAAATGTCTTCTAGACTAATTTTATAGATTTTTTTTTTTGCAATTCAAAATTTCCCTCGAATTTTTTTTTACCATTTATTGTCAAAAACTCATATTGAGAAAGTTGCAGAAAAAAATTACCTGTGCTTTCAAAATTTTCTAGCATTAATTCAACAAAAAAATCAGCTATGATACAACTGTCAAATGTAAATTACCAGTCCACAAAACCGAAACGCACGAATTTTACCCCAAAAAAAATTGTTTGCCTGCATTTGTGTTGTCTGTTTCGCAGTTCTCTGCGATTATTTGTATGAATGAAACGTCAAATTATGCGACCATTCGCAATTCGCAGTTTCAGATGCAGTTCATATGAATGGCCCTTTAATCTTACTCTAATAACTTACTCTACTCTAAAAACTTAAATAAAATTTGTTTGCCTTGATGGCCCACCCTACAATTCTCCACCTAGACAAGAGTTTCATTTTACTTAAGACAGCACATTCGATGTTTTTTTTTTTGCTATCAAAGTATAGAAACACTTATCTTAACTCAAAACACTATTGGAAATTGAGCAATTTTAATTTTTTACAGTTAGTTAAAAACAATGAGTGATTTGATATCTACTCATAACATAAGTAACGGACTTTATTTAAAAGCAACAGCTACACATCCAGTCATTCAGTGTTTTCACTACCGTCAAGAGAGCAGTTGAAAATTTAGTTAATTTCCTAAATTATACCTTACTAAAAAAATTTAAGTCTTTTAAAAATGCCAACCGCAGTAAACCAAACAATTAATTTTTACAAAGGAAAATTTCACCTTAAAAATGAAATTAAAAAATTTAATTTAAAGAACATGGACGAAGCTCTTAACATTTGTGATTTAACAACTGTTGTTAATAAATTTTATACTTGGAAGCAACTCATGCCAAATGTCACACCGTATTATGGTAAAAAATATATTTTTATTTTTTGTCCTTAAAGTTTTTATTTAAATTAATGTTATAATTTTAATAATTATGTAAGTGAATTGCTTTTACCTTTTTTTTTTAATTATTTTTTTAAAGCTGTAAAGTGCAATGATGATCCTTACGTAATTAGAACTCTTGCCGACTTAGGTGCAGGTTTTGATTGTGCATCGAAAAATGAAATTAAACAAGTTCTCGAGCTTGGTGTGAGTCCAGATCGTATAATTTTTGCAAATCCCATGAAAGCTACTTCCCACATTGAATATGCTAAATCAGAAAATGTTACCGATAGCACTGTGGACAATGAATTTGAGATGTATAAAATTTATAAAAGTTATGGCGACTCAAAGTAAGTTTTATTAAAAAAAAACAAGCAGCTAGATAGTGAACGTGATATTTATTTTTTAGTGTGGTCCTTCGATTTCTTTGCGAAGCAGAAAATGCGCTTTGTCCACTTGGTGATAAATTTGGTTGTGACGCTTTTGATGATGCAGCTGCTTTGATACTTTTAGCTGAAAGTTTAAGAATGAACGTAAGATCTATTATAGAAATTATCAAATTATAAACTTAATGCAAATAGTAAATTAAAAATAGAATACTATCGAAGTGGAGAAAACTATTTTAAAAAAAAATTAACAAGTATTAAAAATAAAACAATGAAAATAGAAACAAATAGATATTGAAAAATTGACAGGGCATGAAAAATAACTTTAAAAAAATAACAAAATGTAGAAAGAATGATAAACAAATATTTACTAAGAAAAAAATAAATAATAGAAACATAGATAAGACAACAAAAACTATTTAAAAAAGTAACATAACATTAACAAAATAGTTTTTATTTTTTGTTTTTTACAGGTATTAGGAGTGAGCTTCCACGTTGGATCCGGTTGTAACGATTATCCAGCGTATGATAGAGCAATTTGTATAGGTTCGCAGTTATTCAAATTTGGCCAACTAATCGGACATCATATGACATTACTTGATATCGGCGGTGGATTTCCCGGAGATAACGATGTTATGTTTGCTAATGTAAGTTAACGGGTATCTGTGAAGATAAATTTATTAATCTTGATTCTTGCTCCATACAGATTGCTAGGGTAGTCAACAAGTCTGTGGATAAATATTTTAATGGCATTGACGTGCGTGTAATTGGTGAGCCTGGTCGATACTTTGTATCAGCTGCATATACCCTTGTATGTAAAGTTTATTCAAAACGTGAAGTCAGAGATAATGACGGAAGTCTTAAAAAAGTTATGTACTACATCAACGATGGGGCTTATGGAACATTCAATTGCCTTCTTTATGATCACATCGAAATCAAAGCTATTCATTTTGTGGTAATTTGATTTTAAAAATTAATTTCTGTATGACTTATAATGGATTGTTTGAATTTTTTTGTGCAGCCTGATGTAAAAGAAACTTTTAGCAGCTTAATTTGGGGACCAACTTGTGATGCACTTGATAAGGTATTTTTTGAGAAAATCACTGGAAATACATACATGTGCTTTATATTTTTAATATATTTTATTTCTTCTAGATATGTGATAATTTATATCTTCCAAATCTAAAAGAAGGAGATTTAATTGCTTTTCCAAACATGGGGGCTTACACTGTTCCTACTGCAAGCCCTTTCAATGGATTTAGTATTCCTAAAACTCGATATTTTTTAAGAAGCGATTTTTTATAATTTACGACTACGAGTTATACAATCTTGTTAAGAATATTATATTAAATAAAATATATGAAAAGTTAATAATTCAAAGCTTTTTTTTAGTAAACAAACCGTTAAGATTATAGTATTACAAACCTGGTACATAATAATGATTTTCCTTATACCTTACAAAAAATAAGCAATTTAGAAAAAAACTGTATAGATTAGATATTAGATTTGCTTTAAGAACAAAATATACATGGAAAACAAGTTCAGTGTAAAAGCGGCTCTTGTTATCTCTGTCGCTAGTTTTGCATAGGAGCCTTGTAAAAATGTATTTTAACTGAAAAAACATTCCAACTAAAGACTTTCTAATATTATTTTATCAGAAGAAAGTCCATTATCAATGTATATTATGTATATACCCAAGCCATGGTAGAAAAAATATTATATTATATTGAAAATATCGCACCCTCAGTGCAAAAGAGCGTTAACTCAAAAAATGACATTTCGAGATATCGCAACTGCAAAATACTCACTTTAAACTTTTGGTTATAACTTACCAAATAGTATAGTTTTCCATTAAGTTGAAAATCTATTGTAAAAACAAATACATATATTTTCTGTTTTTAATATGTATTTTTTTTAATTTGTTTAAATAATTATAAATAATTAAGATTTTTGCGATAATTTTGAATTAGCGCTCTATTGCATTAGAAAAAAAAAATATTTTGCCACTTATCGCTCTTTTGCATGGAAACATTTTAAGAGTAGAAGAGATACATTTTGTTTTATCGCTGGATTGCACTAAGAAAAATAAAATATTTTTGTTTTGTATCTGTTTTGCATTGGAACTATTAATTTTTTGATGTGACTTTTTTGAAATACCTCTGTCTTGCATAGGTTTTTTTTTTCAAAATAAGAAAATCAGTCTGGTATATGGGACTATTTTGAATTATCTCCCTCTTGCAATGAAATTATTTTAGGTTTCAAGTGAATATTTTGTATTAGCTCTGTATTGCATTGGAAATTAAGAAATAGTTTGACTTGGCATATAATAAAAAATTGTTATATATGGTCATCTCTTCCGTAATTTTTTGTTCATTAAAATGACAAGCCCCTCAAAAGAAAGGTAATTTAAATAGAAATATTTCCTCATCATTAACTCAAAAAAGTCATTTTTTGACTTATCGCTCTTTTGCACTGAGGGTGCGATATGTATGCATAAAGGCTTTTCCAAACCAATGCCAAAAACCGAAGCGAAACATTCGGAGTCGACGAAGGAGGCACCTTCGTACAATTGATAACAACAAGTTGTTCTTCTCTGTCGTGGTGATTAACGAAAAGAACGATGTTTCGATTTATGAACGCCATGACAGAAGAAAAATGGGTTTTGCATACAACCTATCGATAACATGTATGAAAATATCGCTTGCAGCCCAACCTGGTTAAGTTAAACATCGAGAATTCTATGGTTTTAGCACATTCCCGCGTATAAGTTGTTCTTGGACTTGACATGCAAGTTGTTTGCCACTTTGGTTGTTTTTTTCATCACATTCACTCGGGGTTTAAAAAAAAAAACACCACTAATAATAAAAAAAGAAATTAGAAACATTAAAGCCGAATGAAAACCTTATCTCTTTTTTACGTATATAAATATATGTGCCTGTTTCACTGGGGACGTATTTTGTTTAGCGCCCATATAAATTAATAAAGCTATGGAGCATTTAATTGACACTAAATACTGAACATTGGACCTTTGCGCAAACAGAACGTGAAATATTTTTTTATTTTTGATTTTTTGTATGAGTTGCGTACGAGGAGATGGCCGTGAGAAAATGGCAAAAAAGCTCTAGGTACCTATCTATGGTAAACTTGTTCAAACTTAATACAAACGAAAAGTGCTAGGGTAAAAGTACTAGTCCAATAAAGTAGCAACCCTGTTTTCTGTACTTCAGTTTGACAGTTCTTTTTGTTTGATCTTTCTGTTTAATTGATCTCTGATCTATTTATCAACGTTCGCGGTTTCTTTTTATTTTGCCCAGGAAAATGTGCTTAATCTTTGCTTAGCTAAATTTTGTTTCATTTAAATAACTTAAATTAAAAAAAAAAACATCTTTCGGTTTATTTATTAACTACATTGAGTAGAAACAAAGTATAATTGCTAAATAAAGTTCCATCAGTAAAACTAAAAACAAGCTGAAGAGAGTTAAAACAGATCACTGAGCACATGTGATTTGAGATTCAGTTTCGCTGACGTGCTTACGCTTAGTGCTTATACCAATTTAAAGCTTTGTATTTCTCTGCGCGAAGCCCTGAGGAAAATAACAAAGTGTTTACTGATAATGATAACCCCCAACGAAGTGACCCCTATTCAAGAATATATACACATATCATTTAAATAAAAACAATTTGATAGCGCATCATAGATTCTTGTCGAGAAATCTTGAAAAAAATATTATTTTTTTTGCAAAACCCACGAAACCAACTGGTGTACCTATTTTGTTATTGAGACAGCCAGTTAATAAAAATTAATCTAGAGAGACGGTTGTTTGTTAAGAACATTAAGCGCTTAATTATAAAGGGAAAATAATGACTATTTTGAGATTCTACGCCGAAGACGCATTCGATGCGCAACATGTTACTCGAGTTCTTAAGCAGTTACAAACCGTGAGTAAAATGATATAATAATTTCATGTATATACCTATCTATCTATCTATCTATCTATCTACTATATGCATAAAAGTACCTTGTCTGTTGGCGTTCATATCATTTGCATATCGAATACCTCGCCTTTGGTTACCCTTGGTTTTCTTCCTTAATTTACATATCTTCAGTTTTCAATATGTAGATAAATTTATTGGCAAAACATTCTCCTAACCATGTGGGTTGTTGAACTAGGTCGATGATGATTAAGTGCAAATAATTTCATAGTCTTAAACCTTACTAGGTACACCTTGTTCGGAATACGCCGTAATAATAGTTAACAATCTAATCCAAAAGACTTACATACATATCTAAGTATGAATATACTTATGCATAATGTGTACACCTTAAGTAGATCGTTATCAAATAGCTACTTAATTCAAATGCAGTTCGTGGCTAGTAGCCGCGATTTAATGCGACCATCGATTTCGCTTTGAAACATACGTCATTTACAATAGGACACTAGCTGTGGCATGTTATCTATAAATAATGCATTCCATTTCCATTATTATGTTCCAACTACATACCTGCATACTATGATATACATTAAAATAGGTATATACATTTTTGGTATCTAGATACATACAATTAAGCTGACCAAATGAATACTTCTTCGTCAGTTATCATTTATTGTTTTTTATTTAACAAAACAAAAGCCTAGTCTTATCAACCTTCATTTACTTTTCATTAAATGAGATAACAGCTACTGGAGATTCTTTTATACACATGTAAAAGGGGTGAACTAAAAAGTAGCCATAGCTGAGACATAACACATAACCAAATACATACCAAACTCAACAGGATAGATTTTTGTTTTTGTTGTTTTAATCCTTTGTGAACAAAACACCTGATACCTACAGCTACAGCTAATGTAAGAATTCAAGTGCTATAATTTTGACGTTTAAACTATGTGTACATAAGTGTGCTAGTGCTTCGATCGAGTTCGATTCTCGTTTTGTGATGCTGTGAAATAATAATTTTTTTTAAAATAATATCACGCCTTGGCCTAATTCGATTCTCGATATATGAACGAGTGAAAACAAACGTCAAAATCTTTATAAAGCTATGATAATTTATTTGGCGACAGTAAATTAATTTTTTGTTGTGAAAACCTGTTAAAAAATGGAAAAAGAGTCAAAAAGCAGACGTGGGGCAAAAGCAACAGAAGCACAAAAAATAAGTTTGATTGAATTTTTACAACATAGACTGGATTTGGCCAACGATAGGTAAGTAAAAATAACAATTAAAAAAAATCAGATCCAGTGATAGGAATCTGTGGAGTTCACTTTTTTAATCAATGCGCTTTGACTAATTACTGCACAAAGTTCGAACCGAACAATATTTATAAAAAAGAGGGAAGTGATTGCAAATTAATCATTCTTACTTATTTGTCAATAAGTAAATGAAAAATTTTTGGAAAGCGTAGAAACTATCAATCGTATTAGATCTTTATCTACTTATATACACTGTCTAATTACATATTGTCAAATTGATGGAATTGTGATTTATTTAATAAAAATAAATATCACATCATTACAGGTTAACACAACCAACTTTTGTGTGTAATGTAAGCATCTATAACACAACTATGGACAAGGTTGTTGGACACTTTTTCCAATGTTGAGCAGTTGTCTAAAGTTTAAAACCGTGATCTCAATTTAATTCGCTACCGTGCGCATGATTGCCTATTTGAGCAAACATATGCAGAACTCCGAATCATTAATATAAAGCCTCTCCCAAACCGTTACGATTCACAATAATAACATGTTTTTTTCATTGACAACCATGTGTTGTTATTATTGTTTTTGTACAATATTCATCAAAAAAAAAAAAAAAAACTCGAACTAAATACAATAAACTTTAGTTTGTGTTGAAATATTTGATATTTGACTGAAAAGGTCATTTTGGTATAATGTAATTATTATATTATGAAATCAATAATTAGATATAGGTTGTTACTTTTATAGACACTATATCGACCCAAAACTGGCTACAAAAGATGCAGTTGCCCATGTAATTTGTTGGTTAATAATATCAATTGTGGCCATTCGAACACAAAATAAATACAATCTATACTTAAAAAAAAAGCACTCTTATGCTTGCTCAAGCTCACGAGATTGCTGGGATTGGCGGAGTTCAATCAATTAATAAATTGTGTTTTGGGACCCAATCGCTTTCCTCATGCTATTTTAATTGGCGAGCCATTTGTCTCTATATTATATTATTTATTTTGTTTGTATATTGTAAAAAATTAGTGTAAACAAATTAACAGATTCAAAACAGCTGATGCAGCCCATTACCGAGATAGTGAATGGAGTAAGTTGAGCGTTAGGCTCAATGCATTGGGAGGTGCTATAAAAAATGGAATGAAATGGAGAAAATATTGGAAGGACCTAACGTGAGTTAAATAATAATTTAAAATATTCAAATTAAGGTAGAGTAATTTTATATTTTTATTTGGCGCAGAATAAGTGTTCGAAGTCGAGAAAATATAATTAAAGAAGATCGACGTAAAAGCGTCATCGATGGTTTTATTAGAAAAAAGAAACTTTCCGAAATTGATCAGAAAATATTATCAATAATAACATCAAAAGCCCAGAGAGTAGATTTGGGCTCTGCGAGTGATACAAGTTTCGAACAAATTAATGATACACACAACGAATCGTTAGTTGATTTAGGTGACTCCAAAGAGGAAGAACTGCTAGAAGAAGTTTCAGGATACAGCCAAGCTTCACCTTCAATACATTTTACGTCAAAGAGCCAAACATGGAACAGAAGTCCCTCCAACTCTACCGATGACCCTTTCAAGTTTTGTAAACAAACGGGGAAAAAAGAACTGAAGGGAGCCCCGGGCTGTGTGAAGGAGATTGGTTTTGATTTTTTTGAACCGAAGGAGGAATTAGAAGAAGCCGATCCTTCGTTATCCCCATTAAAACGATTGTCAAGAAAAAGAAATCTTTCAGACTCTAACGAGGAAGACCCTTTCAAACAATTGGGAAAAAGACAAACCATGGAAGAAGTCTCAGGTTTAATAAATGAATTCGATTTATGTGAACCGAAAACGGAATTTTTAGAAGAAGCATCAGAGTCTCGCCCAGCTTCACCCCCAATTTATTCCGAGAGATTTGAAGAAGCAGTTCCTTCGTCGTCTACTTCAAAGAAGCAAAAACGGAAAAAAACTCTCTCTGACTCCACCGATGATGTTTTCAAGTTTTACAAAGAAATGGAATTGAAAAAAATAAAACTAAAAGAAAGAAAAATCGAAGTAATGGAAGAGAGCAATCGAATCCAAATCGAAATAAAAACTAAGATTGATCAATTGTTACAATTATTTCAAAAGTAAAATAAAAATTAAATTTGTTTTTGTATAAATTGTTTTTTTTTTTTAACTCATACAATTCTCGGGCTCTACATGTCTAGACCAAATGATTGGTCAGCAATTCTGTTTCGAATACGTATACTATCTTGTGTAATTTCATTTGACGTGCAGTCGAGATCATTATGGTCGTCTAAATCTTCATATTCCCTTTCAAATTCTTCTTTTTCCAAAAATGGAACTTTAGCTTCAATCAATGCATTGTGAAGCACAACACAGGCGTTGATTATGACTCCTGTTTTAGCTGGAGAATAAAATAATAACTTTTCTTTGGACAAACAACGAAATCTGCTTTTAAGTACACCAATACATCTCTCTACTACCGCCCTTGTCTGCATATGAGATGCATTGTATCTTTTCTCTTCCTCGGAAGAAGCTATAAGAATAGGAGTCATTAACCACGGTTGCAATGGGTACCTACTATCGCCCAAAAGCCAAAAATTTCGTTCTCCTTTATCATACAGATCTTCAAGTGTTGACTTAGTTCTTGAACGTCCCCAAACGTACGCATCTTTGGATGTTCCACCGTATTGTGCGTTTGCGCTGAAAATTACCAAATCTGGTCCACATACGATTTGAACATTTATCAAATGCCCGCCGTTTTTGTAGAAATCATGTTCTATTTCTTTCCTTAGTGACATTTTTATGTGGGTCCCTTTAACCAATCCAATTACATCCGGAAAACTATATTGCTGGTAGAATTTCGCCTTAATAGCTGGAAATTTCTCTTTAGTAGGAAACTTCACATATCTGTGGGCTATTTCATTCAATGCCATGGATATCTCTGTAACACTGCGACTCACGGATGGCTGAGACAGTGAAGAAGAAGCACGTTGAATATGACCGGTAGCAAAAAAATGCAAAGCACTCAATACTTTAATATGACTTGGAAGCGCATTTCTACGTTGATTTAAGTTCAGGTATGGCTTTAATTCTTTTATCAAATCCATGCATAAGTGTTTTGGAAATCTGTAAAGTTGAATAAAGTGCTCATCAGTTATATCTACAAACGGATTTTGTCCATCTCGAAGGGTACGCCTCATTACTCTCAGTTTATTTCTTGGAACAAAAGTATAATTTATAAATTTTTCTTTTAAACAAGGCAAAAAAAATACCTTTGATTAGTGCGATGCCTATTATTTATAATTAATTGAACTATTAAATCGGCCATTGCTTTTGCTGTTATTTTTATAAACAGAAACAAAAATATTTACTTTTCAAAAAAAAGTGACAGCACAAAGTTTTTAGTACATTATTTGACAATTCTTTATTTTCATAATGAGTTCGAGAATCGCTCAAGGTGTGTTCATAGAGCTGTGTTCAAATTAAAAACTCGGTGAAAACTGGAGAATTAATAATCTCTCTTTTCTTCCTCTTCACTATATTGGGGCATTTCACGTGAAGCGGGCAGCGAACAAAGTGGTGGGTCTTGGAATTGGTTCATCTTTGTGTTATTATAGTTCCATACATATGTTCTTAACATAAATGCAGAAGGATTTAAAAACCAACTGAATCAAATTGGCCTTGTTTCACTTTCGCAAAGTGCAATAAGGCCAATTTTTGAAAGTTGGCCTTATTTCACTTGGCTTTATTGCACGGTACCACACACGAATACATCTTCGAAGAAGAAGGATTCTTGGCGTGAAATTATCAATAAATTGAAACAAAAAAATAGTGGGCAATGTTTCTTCTTACTTATTTTTTTTATATAACTCAATTAAAAGCATTTAAATCATTTAAAAATGAGGTAAATTGGAAGGGCATTTTTATTATGTTTTAATTTCAAGTATTCAAAACAAATTATGGACATAGACCAAAATGATGTTTCGTCACTATAATTTCCTTATGTAACGTTGCATAAGTTTTATAAATAACATTTTGGCGTTTAGAGGCATTATTAGGAGGACATAACTTTATGTAGGCTCTATGTTGAGTTTTTAAATAAGGCTGTAAGACTACAGTCGCGTTGTGGCGTCATTTATTAACTTGTTCAGTGAGAAGTGACTTCAAAATGGCAAAAAATTTCAAGCTACCAAACAGTTCTACTGTTTAGTACACTCTTCTTTCACATCTAATATTAGTTCGAGAATCGTTTATAGCCCTGTTCAGTGAGGCTGTTTCGAACAGAAAAGTGCAATTTTTTTCTGTTATGCGAAAAATTTTCTGCTCCAAGTGTCTGTCTTTAGAACAAGATTTCTTGCATTTGCTCATAAATTATACCCTTGAAACTGCGAAACGCGTGGTAAACTGCGCAAGAGCGCAAGACTGACGAATTTGTATATAAAATTGACAGATTTATGCATTGAATAAGAAGTACAGGAAGAGGCAAATCGAGAAAAAGGTGAAGTAGTTTTCATAATTGTGTGAGTTACACAAACAAAAATGCATTGACACAGGGTTGGAGTGAAGGTGGGCGTCTGCTTGCTGGGACGCCGAAAGGAATTTTTTCTCTGTGTGGTTAAGTAAAAATATGTGTAGCTAGAAGTACTGGAATATGGTTTCCATCTTCTCAGAAGTACTTATCCACATACAAAGGAACATAGCTGTTACTGTAAGCCTTAAAAGAAAAAAAGATTTTTTAATTTGGTTCAATTTATTCGATCAAATAAATAATTGAATGAGATTTTTTGGATTTACTGCTGGCTGGATTATAATATCGAACAAAGCACACTTGAAGTATTAAAATAAACTTATCTCTTACGGGAATCTTACAATTTTAAATGGATAAATGAAAATATGGTTTTTAGTTTTATGTATAATATAAATGCAGAAATAACTTAATTATACTTAATATAATTTAAACATTGAAAATACGTAGTTTATTTCCAAAACTAAAACGTGGACAAATAACTTTGTACTACGGGCGCTTAACGTTTCTTAGCGCCTTGCATTCACCAACAAAAAACTTATCCGTCCCTGTTCTAGAATTTCTAATTTGACATTACAGCTTGCTTTGAATAAATGACTTTATTAAAGTATATTTTTATTTTGAAAAATATTGCTATTTTATCAATACCATGAAATAACAATTAAAAAGTATTCTACGATAACGCATTTACCGAAATAATATCACTTTAAGTCACAGTACACATAAAGAAGGTAATATCATTAGAGTTTTAATTTTTGTTCTCTTCTGCGCATCTGGCAAAATCGTAGCCATCACCTATTCGGCCATATTGGAATTTTGTTGTTGTGTTTAGGTGTTAATACTCTGTCATATCACCATGCCGGCCATCTTTATTACTTTTTTGACAGGTCTCGTTTTTGAAAACCTGCGCAATATATGTGTACTGTGTCTTTAAGTTACTTTTTGTGGAATATGAGCCAAGACTTGTGAAATGAAAACATTTTGTTTTTCCCTTTATAGTATTTTTTTTACACGTTTTCACGCAGCACCTCATGTTGATTTACATATATTTTATTAATAATATGCTTCGACGCTTAACTCAAATTAGTTTTTATTTCACTTTATTATTTAGTTTTATAGTAATGTTTTTCACTTTTTTAATATCTTAAAATTTCACAACACTCACTCTCAGCAAGGCAAAATTACAGATGAGCTATGCATTTTTTTTAATTTTAATGCTTCTCTAATTGGACTTTTTGTACAAACAAACTAAAGTAAAAACAATTGTAATTAAAAAATATTCGAAAAAAAAAATTATTTAAAAATTAACGTTTGAATTATTTTTCTTGTATTTAAAATATTTTTTTTTTGTATTGTATGTACATAAATTATTTTTTTTTCTATATTTAATTCTTTTGAATCTATCAATCTAAGTCCGTACTGAAAAATGTATATTTTTTTGCAGCCCGAGCGTAAAGTATGCTCTGTAAAATTAGAAAAATGCTTTCACGTTGAAATAAAAAATTCAGTTTGTGATGAAAAAACTGAAAGTATTTTACGATGGCTGCTCAAACACCCGCAGAAGGAAGATAATTTAAAAAAACAATCATCCCTTAAGAAATCTAAGGGGAAGTTTCTTTTAATCGAAATCGGTCCACGTTTTAATTTCTCAACTGCCTTTTCTACGAATTGCGTCAATATTTGTCAAAATGTTGGTTTAAATCATATTAATCGAATTGAAATGTCCATAAGGTATTTTATTGAATTCAATGGAAAACCAACGAATTCGGAGGAGCTAATAGAAGTGTTATCGGATCGCATGACCGAATGTCAATACACACCAGAAAATCTACCTGTAGATAGTTTTGATGAGCAACTTCCTAAACAACAACGCAATTGGGAAATTGTTCCGCTTCTAAGTGAAGGAAGAAAAGCTTTGGAAAAAGTCAATGAAGAATTAGGTACATTAATATAAATAATATTTGTACGATGTTCATTTTAACATGCTGTATTAACAATTTCCCATAGGTCTAGCATTCGGAGAATGGGACATAAACTACTATACGAATCTCTTTCAAAATACTCTTAAAAGAAATCCAACAACGGTGGAACTTTTTGATTGTGCCCAAAGTAATAGTGAACATTCACGTCATTGGTTTTTCCGCGGACAGATGTTTGTCGATGGAATAGAACAGGAAAAAACTTTATTTAAAATGATCATGGACACACAATTATACACCAATGAGAACAATACCATTAAATTCGGTGACAATAGTAGTGCAATTAAGGGTTTTGAACATCTAGCACTGCAGCCCCAGAACAGCTCTGGACCTGGGCAGGTTACCTTACAAAAAGTTGAGTCCGATTTGATATTTACCGCTGAAACCCATAACATGCCAACAGCTGTTGCTCCATTTAGTGGAGCTACAACCGGAACTGGTGGACGAATAAGGTAGAATAAATTTAGATGTTAATTATGTAAACGATTATAATTTATAAAAATACTTTGAAGGGATGTCCAAGGTGTCGGTCGAGGAGGCCTTACTATTGCCGGTACGGCAGGTTATTGCGTTGGCAATTTAAACATTCCAGGTAAAGGTTAATTATATTCAATCTATCAATAGAATGTTATGAATCAAACAATCGTTATTTATAGGTTACACATTACCGTTTGAATGTGGAAATTCAAAATATCCACCATCATTTGCAAAGCCTCTGAAAATACTCATTGATGCTAGTAATGGGGCTTCGGATTATGGAAACAAATTTGGAGAACCAGTCATATCAGGATTTGTTATTTCTTATGGACTTGAAGACCCATACCGAGAGCGAAATGAATATGTTAAACCAATCATGTTTAGTGCTGGATTGGGTACAATGAGCTCTAAGATGAGACAAAAGGCTGATCCTGAAAAAGGTTTGTGAAAATTAAGTTTTAGCTATTTAGCTAGATACAACACGTCCTTGGAAGAATGATTTTAAAGAACAACTTATTATCTTCAGCAAAATACTAGCATTTTATTGCCTCGCTGACGGCAATACCTCTTGAAAAGCCCTAATTTATTACGAACTACAATTTTTCGTCTGCTTTCAGACTGGCAACAACTAACTGCTTAGTTAGAAATATGGTCGGTGGGTGTAAGCCTCTCTAGAGGCAGCATTTTATATTCTCCCAGTGCCCAGTTCCAACTATGTAAATGGCAATACTGTGCCTTGGATTTTATCACATGTTATTATATTTTTTTTTTGAATTGAATAGAAACAATGAGCGCTGTTCGATTTTATTTTTAACATTGAACTTTGTGGTCAGGCGCTCTTCGTACAATTTAATAGTCATCAAACTTCGAAGGGCACTGAAGGGAAAAAATTGTTTTGTATGCTTACATTCTGAGAAACAATTAAAAGCAAACTCCATCCTGTAACAAATTTTTTCGACTTTGTTATCTATGTCTTCGTATGATAGTCAAATCGGTCCCTGACCTGTTCCCTTAAAAGTTCGTTAACGGCGATACTGGCCAGAAAATTCTCAAGATGTCTCGCAAATATCTACCATCTATTAACGAACGTTTGCAGCTTTCATGTAACTGCGGATCTGACTTTCTTAGTGCTGCAATTAAGTATTAAGGATAAAGACCAAAATGATAACTTTTGTAATTTCTTGAATACATAAATAAAAAGAAATATTTTCATTTCGTACCCCAGGCATGCTTCTAGCTAAAATCGGTGGACCAGTCTATCGCATCGGTGTTGGTGGGGGAGCTGCAAGCTCAGTGGAAGTCCAAGGCGACAACAGTTCCAGCCTAGATTTTAACGCTGTTCAGCGGGGTGATGCTGAAATGGAAAACAAATTGAACCGCGTAGTGAGGGCATGCATAGAAATGGGAGAAAGAAACCCTATTCTAGCTATTCATGATCAGGTATATCCAAAATTAAATTTAATAAACTTAGGCGTATTCTCATACTTTTTGTTATTTGTTTGTCTTAAAGGGTGCTGGAGGCAATGGTAATGTTCTTAAAGAACTAGTTGAACCAGGCTTTGCCGGAGCTGTAATATTTTCGGAAGAATTCCAGCTAGGTGATCCAACAATCACAGCATTAGAGCTGTGGGGCGCTGAATATCAAGAAAACAATGCCATTCTCTGTTCCCCAGAGAGTCGGCAAATTCTTCAAGATATATGTGATCGCGAACGTTGCCCAATAAGCTTTGTCGGCGTTGTTACTGGAAATGGATATGTAACTTTGTTGGAGAGCCAAGCTGATTTCGAAAAATACCAAAATCGTGAAAACATAGAGAATTTGGGTCCCGTTGCATTTGATTTGCATTTAAAACACGTTTTAGGGGATATGCCAAAGCGCAGATATGATTTAGAACGTATCAAGCCCAATCTGACACCTTTAAAGCTAGACGAGAACATTGGTTTTTCAAGTACCTTAAATCGAGTCTTAAGTATTTTATCGGTAGGAAGCAAACGTTTCCTCACCAACAAAGTTGATCGATGTGTCACCGGTCTCATAGCACAACAGCAGTGTGTTGGGCCTTTGCATACACCACTTGCTGATTTCGCCTTAACTGCAATCTCACATTTTGGCCACGAAGGTATCGCAACTTCTATAGGCACTCAACCCATTAAGGGATTAATCAGTGCTTCTGCGATGGCACGCATGTCAGTAGCCGAAGCTATATCGAATCTAGTATTTGTTGGAATAAGCGAGCTAGCGGATGTCAAGTGTTCAGGGAACTGGATGTGGGCAGCAAAACTACCTGGCGAGGGTGCAAAATTATTTGATGCCTGTAAGGAAATGTGTGAAATCATGAAAGATCTAAATATTGCTGTAGATGGTGGCAAAGACTCTTTGTCAATGGCAGCACGTGTTGATTCGAAGACAGTTAAATCACCTGGAACTCTTGTTGTGTCAACTTATGCCCCATGCCCTGATGTCAGAGTAAAAATCACCCCGGATTTGAAAGCTCCATCGAAAGGAAATATCGGTCACTTAGTTTGGGTCAATATCGAAGGACTCTTTAGATTGGGTGGTTCAGCTTTGGCTCAAGCTTATTGCCAACAGGGTATGTTTAGTCCAAATGTAGAAAAAACCGCAGTGCTTAAGAATGCGTTCAATATAACTCAAAAGCTTCTGAAAGAGAAAAAGTTATTGGCAGGCCATGACATAAGTGATGGAGGCCTTATTGTTACCCTTGTTGAAATGGCATTTGCTGGTATTTCAGGCATTGAAATCGACATGACTGGAGCTTTCGAGAAGCTCGATCAAAATTCGGTGAAACTTGAAGAAGTACCCAAAGATAAAATCGAATTCGGTGTAATGTTCGCAGAGGAGGCTGGTTGGGTCCTTGAGGTAGACAGCCAATATCTTCAAGAAGTAATGGAGGAATTCAAAAAGTCAAATGTCCCGGTATATTGTGTTGGTAAATCAACCGGCTTTGGCCTGGATTCAAGCATTATTGTCAAGAATCGTAATAGTGTTCTGTTGCGCAGTGATGTAAGAACATTATTTAAGAAATGGGAAAACACAAGTTTTGAACTAGAAAAACTACAAGCGAATGCTGAATGTGCTGTCGATGAATTTAATAGCTTAAATTATAGAACTGCACCAAAATATAATTGCACTGCAAATTTGGATCCTGAAGTAAAGCTAAGTCGATTGGGAAAAAGTATTAAGGTGGCAGTTCTGAGAGAAGAAGGTGTTAATAGTGATCGCGAAATGATATCATGCTTGCTTAAAGCAAAATTCGAAGTTCACGATGTGACCATGTCAGATTTGCTCCAAAAGAAATGTACTCTTGAGCAATACAGAGGTATTGTATTTCCTGGTGGGTTTAGCTACGCTGACACTTTAGGTTCAGCTAAAGGATGGGCTGCCAACATAATGTTCAACGACTACATATCGCCCCAATTTAATGCCTTTAAAAAACGCTCAGACTCTTTTTCGTTGGGTATCTGCAATGGCTGCCAACTTATGTCCCTCATAGGCTGGGTGGGTTCTACTGACAATGATCAACCTCTACAAGGTGCCGTTGACGTTCCTGATGTAGCCTTACTACATAATAAGTCAGAGCGATTCGAATGTCGTTGGTCTACGCTTCGGATCGAAGAAAGCAATTCAATGATGCTAAAGAATTTAGAAGGATCAGTTCTTGGATGTTGGGTTGCCCACGGCGAAGGAAGATTCTCATTCCGAACAGATGATGTTTTGAAAAAATTAATAACAAATAAGTGCATTACTATGCGTTATGCCGATGACAACGGAGTTGCAACTCAATCTTATCCAATGAATCCGAATGGTAGTGTAGATGGAGTGGCTGGTATATGTTCCGAAGATGGCCGACATTTAGCTTTGATGCCACACCCAGAGAGATGTAGTCAAATGTACCAGTGGCCTTATACACCAGCCGGTTGTGAATTTGAGCAAAGCCCGTGGCAAGTAATGTTTAATAATGCATTTGTGTGGTGTTCATCGAAGAGTGAAAGAAGTGAAACTTCTTAGAATTAAAATTTGTTTTGTACAAATAAAAAGTACCTTTTTTAACAAAAATAAAATGTGTAATAACGTTTTAATAATAATTCAAAATCCTGTATTTTTTTTGGTTCTTGATTGGTCCAAGAATATATAAAAATTTTGAGGGAATTTCTGTGACCCTCATTATGAATAGCGAACTTTTGGGAAATCTAAGATTTAGTAATGTTAAAAAACTTAAGTAATATACAAATAGAGCAACATCTCCTTTCAGCAAGCGTTTGCCTTTTGATACGAACGTTCGATTAGCTATTCATAATAGCAGCCAAATAGTTCATTGTGCAAACAAATATTCACTTTAAAAATGTTGGCACATGTGAGTTTAGGAATTGCATTTTATCAACAGGAACTTTATATGAAGAAATTGAATTTTTTTATTTTACTATGTATGAATTGAATTAAGTTCAAAAATAAGGTCAATAAATTTTTTTTTAGATTGAAATAATAAAACTTCTGACTAGAAATACATTTTATTTAGCATGTTATTTGTAACAAACATTTCAAATAGTTCGCTCTGTCATTTTGTACTTTTAAATGGTTCCAATCATACTCATTTATGTGCACCACCTTGTAACCAAGCATCTCTAAATGTCGCATTCTCAACGCCTCTTTACCACGCATGGTGCGTAGATCATTCTCACACATCGAATCAAGTTTGAGCAATAATATAGCGACTCTGCAAGAAAAAACAAATTAAAGTTAGCACAAAACCATAGGTGTGTAGTTGGTAGTACGATTTTTTTTCTTAAACTTAACTTACTTTGTGATTTTATCCAGGACAGTAGTTTCAACTGGAGCTGGTATTGGATGTTTTTCAGTGTCAAAATGAATAACGAAATCTATCTAAAAAAGTATGAGTATTATAAAATTTTCTTGATAAGAAAGGGATTTGTCAAATATTTAAATATTGTTTTTAATATTTACTTGTAAAAATGAATAAAAAACCTAAAATAATTCAGAAAAAAGTTGTTACAGTCAATTCCAAGAACATACAAATTTTGTTAATAAGTCGAAAGTAACGCTGAAACACTACTATTTAAATTCTATTTTAAGATTCTAGCTTTGATTTCCTACTGTACCACATTTTTTTTTTCTAACATTCAATCACAAATTATACCTTTTGTAATGTACGTGAATATTAATAATTCAATATTTTAAATGTAATTTTTTCTGCCACTCCCAGTAATGGAGACTAATTAATTGATTTAAAAACATTCTTTCTCGCTCTTCAGATATTTCAACAGTTCTCAAAGTAAATATGATAATCTATAAAGATTTCAGATTAGCGAACAAGATTCTATAGAAGTGTCAGGAGCTTTTCAGGTTGCGAGTTTTTTATTGATCTTCAAATGATTATTTTTGTTTTGGTGGAATTTCATGTAACTATTTCATTCACAGACATTCATATCGCAAAATTCACTGTCACCCAGAGAATAGTCTATTAAAACGACCATAGAACTGTGGTGCACTGGGGCGTATAAGCACCTTTCTTATAAAACCACCTACAAATGAAGGCAGAATAACGTCTGCTGAGCTAGCTAGTAAAGAATAAGATATTCGCACATCGACGGAACATCAGAATTTTATTAAGAATTAAGAATTTGTTAATAACTCGACCACTGTCTCCAATATTGTTCTCGTTGGTGATTAGTGATGCACAAGAAAAATGGAAAATTTATTGGACTCTGCAATCAAATGACAAGAGTGGAGAGCCAAAGATCAATACGGCAAAAACAAAAATGGTCAACTTTGGAGCTTTCTCCGTTTAAGTAGATATTTCTGGACACGGGCAGACACTAGAGTAGAGACAGTTTTCAATATTTTAGTTGTACTGTCTCTACTGAGAGCGTAACCGAACTAGATATGAATCGGGAAAGCAAGCGAGATACGAAGACGTTTGTGGAAGTGGATTGGCCATACGCTTCGAAAGGATAAGGAATTCATTGCGAGTCAGGCGATACAATGCAGCTGGTCGAAGATACATCAGCATAACTAAGGAAATAGTTAGAGAGTGCCAAAATAAAGCTAGGAGTAGGAGTGGTGTACAGTTGTGAGACCCTATGTACCGTAGGAGGAAACTAACATAACAGATCCGAGGACCTAAGTAAATTTTAAGTTAGTTATAAGTTTGATTTGAAAATAAAAATTAATTTAAGATTATTAATAAGAATATATAAATGTTTACACTTACTCTATATCCATAAGGGGTAACATGATTACAACGAAATAGAGATTCATCTTTAAAAATTGAAAGAAGAATTTGCTTTACATCATCGTTGTATCTACTTGGAACAAATGGATCTGGAATAGTTTTAGAATATTAAAAAGAAATCTAATTATTTTATCCCATTTAGCGCATATCCAAACCTACATTTGCTAAGCTGAGCTTCAAGATAATTCTGTTGGAACCATGGCACATCGGCTTCAGGAAAATCTAAACAAACAGCACGATTAAGTTGCATTACTTGATTAAGAACTCTTTCTGGATACGTTGCCTAAGATAAGAAAAACATTAAGCTAACAATGTTTTTTTTTTGAAAATAGGAAGTAAATCAATTTTGTTTACCTTGGAGTAACACATTTCAATTTCTTCTTCTATTCTCTTGATAAAATTCACACAAAAAACTTTATTTATAAGTATTTCCGGTATTGCCTTATAAAAGCAGAGTGCTAAAGATGCTTGAATTATTGACAGCCCGGTCATGTAGTCAAAATCTCTTTTAAATAATAAGAATTAAGTTAAAATTTTGAGTTGGGTAAAAAAAAATATTTATTACCTAATCAAAATCCTAGCTATTGAATCAAAACTTTCTTGCAGTTGAGGTGAATATCCCAAATTATATGAACAAGAAATAATCTTTTCAGCGGTATCGCCTGTCACATATTCCTCATTGTCGACTATGTAAGTTAACATTTTTTCCAGAATTTCTGGAGCAACGAAATTTGATGTGCTTAAGTTGTAGGACATATTTCGCAGTAATCTAGAATCGAGGGTATTTGAGTTTATTTGGTTGTATTTGTTGAGCGCTTGTTCGTATATTGCGGATTTTCTAGGAGCTGTATTGAGTGAATTTGAAGAAGAATTTTTGTAAAAATAAATTAAATCTTGAATTATAAATATGATGATATCTTAAATTTGTATTCTGTGCAGGCTAAATTTGCATCATTTTAACAACCTCATGTCAATTCGCTGAATTGTTGATACAGTTTTTTTTTTGTATTATTTTAAGACTGGTATTCATAAAGCACTCATAAGTTAAAGAGAATCTTTACTCACAAATCCTCCTTCGTTAGCTTATGAAAAGGATTTGTATGACCTAATAAGGGAGGATTGTTTGTGTTAAGCGTCTCTTTAACTTATGAGCGCTCCTTGAAAGTCTACATTTCACATTATAAATTATGTACAGGTCTATTTACTTTTTCGATTATTTAATGCGCGAACAATAACATTTAAATCTGTTGCATTGTCCTCATTTAAAGAGTCTAAATGTCGCTGTGCACTCTCACTTAGTGCATTTTCAATAATTTCCAACTGTTGGGCCATTATCGTAGGAACAAAATGACGAAACCTTAAAAAAAAACTTATTCAATAAGCAATCATTTATTTCAGATTGACATAGTTACCTCATTTCATAAGCAATTTGAATGCCTCTAGACAGATGTAAACAGTCATCTGGGTTGAATTGATGTTTCATTGTTTCTATTTTGTAAAGTATAACATTTGGTATCATTGAGTTCCCTCTGTATGTATGACCATAACCTAAAACGAATGAAGCCAAGTTTGCAAATTTCGACGGAATGGAACCTGATATTCCGTTGTTAATTTCATTCATGCACAGATGCACCATACGCTTCTCAAAGTCCAAATGACGATATGTCCCCCCAAGGTTATTATTAAAATACATATAACGGTGACAATGTCTAGCAAAGACATAATGTTCTTTTCCTTCAGGATTCCTATTTAAATCTTCTAATACTTTGTCCCAATATTTATTGCATAACGCATTATCGGATATTTTCAAAGATCTTAAAATGGTAAAAAAATACAAGGGTGCATTTGGACTCCTCCACATCAACTCATCACCGATTTGTTTTTTAAATATCTCAATAAGATTTTCCTTTTTCTTGGGTTCTGCAAACTGTACAATGCATGTTAACATTTCTTCAGTGGGATTTTTTTCGAGCAGTGTTTCGCTTACTTTAAGTAGTTTAGGAGCTATAGCCGCTGGCTCGAGTAGGCTTTGGAATATTTTATAGACAGTTTTGATGTCTTCTTCTGATAAGTCGTCAACTATTGGGAGTATAAGAACCATCAATTGTCTAGAAAGTGCAGAGTTACGATGAGACCACTTAGGATGGTTGAGGAAGTTTAAAATTTTAAGAACGCATTTTGTACTTTCGGTATTTATTATTTCATTGTTCAGTAATTCCTTTATCTTTGACTTGTAAGCTTCCAAAATATCTTTCAATACAAGTTGCCTTAGATTTATTAAACAAATTGTAATAAGTCTTATTTCTTCAGCTGTGGAACAGGTTTCTAGAGCTTTGGAAATATGAGGAATCATGTTTTTACAGACAAGTGAGGTATTAAGAGTTTTGTCGGTGCTTACTGCAACACAAAATCTCGAAAGCGCCGAAAGTGGAATCTTTTCATCTAAAATTAATAAATTATAATATAAATTAAAACGTTGTGTAAAAAACAGCAATGGTTCATATTCATGAAATAAGGAATGTAGGTGATTGAAAAATTAAATCCTAACAAAACATTGCGTATTATGATGTAATTAATAGCATATCTATGGTATATACTGTAGTCAAAAACTTTGATTCTCAAAAAACAAAAATTACCTTTTCGTATAGTGTCCAGAATGCATAACATTAACTTCTGCATTATTTTGTGCTCAGAATTCAAACCGATTCGTTTTAAGTACATGTAACAGAATGTCATTTCGTTTGGGTTGAGATTTTGAACAACTTCAAATAGTTTTGAAAGAAGTTCTTCAAACTGATCATTTCCTTTAAGAGCGTCTTGAATATCAGAACTTAGATGTTCTTGTTTTCGACAAAAGTCCCACAGTAATATCACAGATTGAACTAGATGTGCGGGTTGAAATTGAGTTCCATATTTGGCAAATATATCTAATAACTTGGTATATTATTATTTTTAGACAGAATTGATAAGAACTTATTGAAAATTTACTTGCTGTGGAGAACGACATGTATTTATTCTTTTAAGTACAGGATCATTGTCATGTTGATAAAGTATATTCATGAAAGAAAAACCATGCAAATTCTCTTCAAAGATGTGATCTTCGAATGTCTCTGGCTCCAAAATCGATTGTCCATCATCGTTTGAATGAAATCTTAATTGAATAATACAATTGGCGGTTGGTAGAACGAATCTTTGCGGTGCGGAATCTGCTAGCTTTGGGTGAATATGAAAGAACTTAAGCAGGAGCGATTGATTTTTAGGTAATAAAACTTTGGCATATTGCAAAGGGGCTTTTATAAATCTACGGCAATACATTTTACTTAAGAAAATTACTCATTTTAATTCATCACGCTAGTAAAACAATTAAGAAATATGAGTTAACCAAAGAATGAAAGAAAAATCTTAGGTGAAACAACTTTACTTGAGTAATCAGTAATCAGCTGATTTATTGACATTTGATTCTGTCAAAAACATAGAAAATGAAATCATTCAGAGTCGAATAAACTTGGCACTTGGTAAGTTGCCTTCCACGTCCCCTGGAAGTCAGCACACGAACCCGCAATTGCAGATAGAATTCTTTGTATTGGCACTTGGTAACACGGCACCTGGCAGTCAACGCGTGAACCCTCAATTGGAGGATTTGACGTGCAATGTATATTTCCCATAAGAAAAAAACAGGAAAGAGCTCGAAACTTTACTAATAGAATTTATATGAACGGGTATTAATATCATGATTGTAAAAGCATAATAAAATGCGTTTATTTGCAAATCAGGTGGAAAATATATAAAAAAAATAAATAAATAATCCTATGTAGTTTGCCTTCAAAAAGTGTAAACAAATCATGTTTTTTTTCTTTTTACATTTTTTTAATTGTTTCTTTATTTATTTATATTGTTTTTCACACTAATTGTTAATGTTTATCGCGAATATGTGTTTTGGTTATCAACAATTGTTGAGAATCAGTCACAAAGTTTAACAATTCAATCGAACCAAAATTGCTTCAATTTTTTTAGTACCTACTGGTTGTTGTTTCCTTGCGATTTTTCACAGTTTTTGAGGACAAATTACACATGATTATTTATGTTTTTTGATATATTTCGCACCTGATTTAGAAATAAACACATTTTATAATACTTTTACAATTATAACATTAATAACCGTTCATATAAATTCTATTAGTAAAGTTAATATTTTTCGAGCTCTTTTCTGGTTTTTTCTTATGGGAAATACATGGAACGTTAAATCTATCTCCAATTCCGGGTTCGTATGCTGACTTCCAAGTGGCGTGGAACGCAACTTACCAAGTGTCAATATATGTTTACTGAGTTAGCGGCTTATCACTCGAACGCCGCCACCCTTTTATCAACTGCTGTTGTTTTGTAGAAACATAGGAAAATATTAAAACTTGCGGTGGGGATGACAGCTGACAGAGTGACAGCAAGTAATGCAACACAAATCCGTTGCAACAACATATTACAGTATTACACTGTATTTGTTGGTTTCGGTTCTGAACTTCAGAGGTTCTGTTTAATGTTTGATAATTTTCTTTGTGCAGTGTTTTTTTAATAAATTGTTTTTCTTTATTTATTAAGAAGACAACCTTATGTAAAAATGGATTCTTCAAATGATTCATTCAACAACGACAAATTGTCTCGAAAGAATGCCAGTTCAGATTCTTTAGATTTTGGTTCCAAATCATTTCCCTCAGCTAAACCTACGGTCGAAAATGAAAATGGGGTACATATAATAATTTAACACAGTTTAACAAAAAAAAAAAAAAACAATAATCTCTTAATTATTACTCAACTACTTACCAGATGGAAAGAATCTCACAATTCGTATATCTGATCGGTGAACAAGTTCTAGATCAAAGAAATGATGTCAGATACATGTGTCCTTATAGCGGCCCACTATTTGGAGTGCTCATTATCACCAACTATAGACTTTTCTTTCGTTCTCTGCCACAAGGGGAAGCAGACCAATCCATTATCGTTGATGTGCCATTGGGAGCAATTTCTCGAGTGGACAAAATCGGTGGGTCTACATCGCGACGTGAGAATGCTTATGGAATTGAGGTATCTTGTAAAGATTCAAGAACAATACGGTTTGCCCATAAACAGCAAAATCATTCGCGTCGGTCAGTTTTTGAGAAAATCACATCTTATGCATTTCCACTTTCGTTTAGTGGCAAGATTTTTGCATTCAACTACACAGAAAAATTTTCCATGAACGGCTGGGATATGTATGATAGTGTGGCAGAGTATAAGAGGATGGGAGTGCCCAATGAACTTTGGAGAATTTCTAAAGTAAATGAAAACTATGCTGTGAGTGACAGCTATCCAGCAATTTGGGCAGTTCCCTCGTGCGCTTCAGATGAACTTTTGAAAAAAGTATGTATAAATTTTGTTCAATTTTTTAATTATTTATTTATTAATCAATCAATTATTTTGCGTTATCTTAAAACTCAACTATAGACGGTTGGCCAAATTTAATCCATTATTATTTCATTTGGTATTTCTTATAATGCTCATGTCGATCAAAATGATATTAAAAGAGTTGTTAACCATAAATTTAGCTAATCAACAAGTTGTCGTTGATTTATTGGACATTATCCCCATTGGAGATTTTTTTAAAGATTTTTATAAACAAAATTAACGATATACCTAACATGCCAGATTGTTGGGCATTTTAGAAAAATCTTATGTTTCTCAACTCAACAGATTTTTCTGAAAATAATTGAGTAATTCTTTTATTGACTAACTTTTGATGAAATTTCTTTTCCATAAATGGAAGATACCAATTATATATACCCTTCCTTTCCTTATCTCAACTGAAACTCACAAATTAAAAGCTATTTTTTTCTAAAATAAATTCCATTAGAATAAGATCCCAGGAAAAACAGAAATACGTTGTCTAATCATAATTGATTTTTTTGTCAATCAGTTTTACCAAAATGACTATAATAGAGTCAAAATAGACTCGTTTTTTCTTGCTTGACTCGGGGACTCATCTTTTCATGTTTGATTCATTTTTTTTGGAACACAAATAGAATTGGGTTCAACAAATTTGTTTTCTTTAAAAAATTCACATTTTTGAATCATTGTTGCGAACATTCAAAGCCATAAATTAATTTTTCTATGAATGCGTAGGGCGCTGCAAACAAACGAACAAAAATTTTTTTATAAAAACGCTTACAATTTTTCTATGGGTACTAATTTTTCTGAAAATTACCATTTTTCAAGCTCCTTGGACTCGAAAAATTTTTTCACAGCGTTAACACTGATTGATACCATTGCACGAATGGACATTGTGAATGTAATATTTAAAAAAAAGATCTCTGTTTTGTGTACTTATAACCGTATAAACGTAAAAACAAGAATTTCGTTGGACAAAAAGCATAACATTCATAATTTGAATTGCTGAATTTGAGTTCAAAGCTGAATAATGTTCTGCAGTTTCGAAAAATATGAATTTTTGTAATTTCTTTTTTCAAACTTTTTCGAACTGTTTTTTTTTTGCTTGCAAAAATAATAAAATAAAATGCAAGTTCTTTATATTTAATAATATGCATTAAAAACCAACATTTCAAAAAATTATTTACCTACATAGTTTGAAATTATTGAGTTCAATAAAAAATTGATTCATTTGTCAAAAATCCAAAAAATATTGCTTTGAAAATTTCAATTTCCGTCATCATAATAAAGGGCCTACTTAACATTTTAAACTCTTAATATTTTGGAACTTGTTCGTTACATGAAGAAATTCCTTCGTTGAGACAGGTGTCAATGTTGATAGAAAATATTTTTAAAAAATTAAAAAAGGTATGAGAAAATGATTTGCAAAAAGTACATCATCATCATCATCAGCTCGACAACCGGGGTCCGGTCCTGGCCTCCTTCAACAAGTCTCTCCACCTATCCCGGTCTTGAGCCAACGCCATCCAGTTGCGCACCCCAAGGCTTCGGGCGTCCTGGTCTACGCCATCTCTCCAGCGCAAGCATGGTCTACCCCGCTGCCGTCTACCATAGAATGTACCACAAAAGACTTTCCGAGCAGGTTCCTCTTCACTCATGCGAGCTAGGTGCCCTGCCCACCGGAGTCTACCGAGCTTATTTTTTGTCACTATATCTGCTTTAAGGTAGATTGCGGAATCGTCCTTCCTCACATATGGGGCCAACAATTCTCCTTCAGACTTTTCTCTTTGAACGCGGCTAAGAGGTCGGAGTGTCTTTTGCTAAGCACCCAAGTCTCGGATCCATACGTGAGTACTGGCAGGACCATGGTCCTGTACAGCTGCAGTTTTGAAGTTATGGTGAGATTTCTGGATTTGAAGAGCTTTTACAGACTATAGTAGGCTCTGTTGGAATTGAGCAGCCGCCCGCGTATTTCTTCTTCTAAATATTATCGGCTGCTACTGTTGGATTTATTTAACGTTTGGTAAAAGAACTTAATGATCCAGGTCTCTGCTAATACAATTGTTACGTTCTGTCTAATCTTCTAACTTCTACGATATTCATAAAAGTGTCATTGAATCAACACAATACATACATACATTCGCTTAGGCGTATTCCTTCGGATTCCTTTCCCATAATATAACTTTAAGACCAAAAATGCAATATAAGTGCAAGTCTTCATGCACAATAATTGATTGAACATATCATAAAATTATTGCTCTTTTCTTGATTTTTTAGGTTGCTTTATTTAGATCAAAAGGACGAATTCCTGTTCTTTCATGGATTCATCCAAAAACAAACGCTTCGATCACACGTTGTTCTCAGCCATTGGTTGGTGTTGGCGGTAAACGATGCCCAGAAGATGAATCATATTTGAATTATATTCTCGAAATGAATTCAAATTCAAAGGAATTAGTCATAATGGACGCAAGACCAAGTGCCAATGCAATTGCCAATAAAGCCAAAGGTGGTGGTTACGAGTCTGATGACATTTATCGAAATGTGAAATTTTACTTCTTAGATATTCACAACATTCACGTTATGCGTGAGAGTTTAAAAAAGTTGAAAGAAGTTTGCTATCCACTCGTCGATGACCAAAAATGGCTTTCATCTGTTGACAATACACTTTGGTTAAAACACCTGACATATATTTTAGCTGGTGCAGTAAGGATTGTAGAAAAAGTAGATGTATCTGGGATTTCTGTATTGGTTCATTGTTCAGATGGATGGGACCGAACGTCGCAGTTGACTGCATTGCCCATGTTGTTACTGGACCCGTTCTACCGCACAATAAAGGGATTTGAAATTCTGATCGAAAAGGAATGGTTAAGCTTTGGTCACAAATTTCAACAAAGAATCGGTCATGGAGATGCTAAACATTCAGATGCTGAAAGATCTCCGGTGTTTTTACAATTCATTGATTGTGTTTGGCAAGTAATGCAACAGTTTCCGAATGTGATGGAATTTAATGAACACTTTTTGATTACAATCCTTGATCACTTGTTTTCATGCCGTTTCGGAACTTTTCTTTGCAACAACGAAGCTGAGAGAGTTAAAGAAGGTATTTATTTTTTGAATTTTTCTTTAGTGTCATATTTTCAATCAAATTTAAATTAGATTTAAAAAATAAAACTTGTTCGCTATGGTCTTATATAAATGCGTCCCTCGAGCAGTACAGAAATCCATTTTACAATGCCAACAATACCGGAAATGTCCTCAAACCGATTGCGAGCATGCGATGCGTAAAACTCTGGAAAGGATATCATTGTAGATGGAACCATGGAGTGCAGCCCCAAGCCAATATCTACCAAAGAACAAAAGATCTTATGGCTCTGCAAGAACAACTTCAAAAGCAAGTGGATGAAGAACGATCGAAAGTATTCTTGAGGCCGGTTCATCAATTGAAGCAAATGTTAAAAGTCAAGCATTAAACAATAACAAAAAAAAACACACATCGATAGTAATAAATTAATTCTATCTCTATATTTACAGTATTTCAGTGGTAAACATTTGATATTTAATTAATGTTATTTAATAACAAATATATATTTATATACAACTAAAAATGTATTAAAAGTTCCATTTACTCGCTAAAGCTCCGCGTGGTTAGATGTCAGCTCAACGTTGATTAATGATATGTGGGAGTCATCGTTGTTTTTGTTTTGTATTCTATTGGAAACATTTTTTATATTTTCCTTTTTTATTTTTCTGCTTGGAGTTTCTTGTGCATATAATCTTTTGTCATCTGCAGCAAACCATTCATCATAAACAGCAACCGGATCGAGCTGCCAAAATTTATGGAATGATATTGGTTTTTGAATTGTAAGTAGAGGCGTTGGGTAATCCATTGGTCGGGCCTGTCGATTAAATTAGAGAGAAAAAGATATAAAAATATAAATTTTTACCTAAGCCCGTACGGTACTTCTTTTTTTTCATTTTTAAATCACTTTTTATTTATATTATGACATTCTCAGATTTGTCCTTAAAATTTGCACGAAACTAATATGTACGCACTCGCTCATATCCAATTTTTCAAAACTGAAGTGTTTGTACTGCTCTATTTTCATTGTTAATGAGCTAAAATTGAAAAAAAAGGAAGTATCGTGCGAGTTTTAAAGAAAAGTAATCCAAAAAATATTTAATTTGGATTTAATTTCTACAAGGGGGAATAACCCTACAAAGACTAGGATAGTTCATAATGTTATGTTTTTAGTAGAAAAAAAATTGAAATTTACACAACCACCTCTTCACCAACCCGTAAACTACAAGTAAATAAATCAATTCTATTTGAGATTGATTAATAGCTTTAAGTTAAATTTTAAAGAGCAATTACGCTGTAAAGCGTAAAGACACTGAAAATTTACCAAATAAACGAAATGTTTGCCTATTTCGGATTTATATCTTTGTTGATAATAATCGTACAAAAAAACATACATACAAAATTGCCAAATTTCGATAGTGTTTTTTTTTTATCTACTTAATATTAAATTATATTTAATTTCTTGAGCTATACCGCAGGTACCAACAGAAAATAAAATTAATCTTTACAAATTCAAAGATATTTATTTGATGAAAAATATTAAAAGAATGAAAATAATTTAAATACAAACTTGATATAAATTCTATATTAAATAATTTTAAAGTGTAATTTAATTTATTTATAATTTATGTAATTTATTGAACGTAAGGTATTTCTCCAACACTCCTCCTCGTTCAATTAATATTACATTTATTTCTTAAGTAAACATGTTTTGATTCTGATAAAGGTTTAGTCAAAATATCCGCGACCATTTCTTCTGTTGAACAATACTCGCATTCAATAATTTCCTTTCTTATCAAATCTCAAATCGTTTTGTATTTAGTATCAATGTGTTTTGTTCGATACGAAAATTTATGATCACGTACTAATTCAATGCAACTTTGATTGTCTTCATAGATCCGTGTTGGAGATTTGATTGGTTCATCCATTTCTTCTAATAGTTGGCGTATCCATTTTGCTTCCTTCGCTGCTTCTGATAGTGAAATGAATTCTGCTTCACATGTTGAAGATGCAACTAAATTTTGTTTGTTGCATGACCAGCTTATTGTTCCTCCATTTAAGAAAAATATTTTTCCATTATTTGATTTTCGTTCGGTTTTGTCATCTGCCCAAGTTGCATCAGCATAACCATAGAATGAAAGATTTTCGGATTCAATTTTGCTCAGATGTAACTTCATGGTATGTGTTGATTTTAGATATTTAACGACACGCTTTAGTTGATTCCAATCTTGAATTGTTGGACTTGAAACCTTCTGCGCCAAAATGCAAATACTGGCTGATATGTCTGGTCGGGAGTTTATTGACAGATATAATAGGCGTCCAATCAGACGTCTGTATTGGGAATTGTCTTCAAAACAATCAACAGATTGAGTTTTAGTGTATTTTACATCCATTGGTGTTCTGGCTGGTTTTGCATCTTTCAATCCGAAGTCTGTTGCTATTTTCATAATATATGATGATTGACAAAGTGAAAAGTTACCTTTTTCGACTTTTGTCACTTCCATTCCAAGGTAGTGCTTTATGGGTCCCAAATTTTGTATCTTGAAATTCTTCTGTAACATACCTTCAATTTGTCTCATTTGGTTCATTGATTTACATGCTACAACTAAGTCATCAACGTATACAATTAGGTAGCAGAATTGTTCATCAATTTTCTTCGTATACATGCATGGGTCGTTATAGCTTTGTTGAAATCTACCATCATCAAGTACCTTATGAAGCGTATTGTTCCAAGATCTAGCTGCTTGTTTTAGACCATAGATACTTCTTCTTAACAAACAAACCTTTGACCCGTATTCATACCCTGGTGGTGGTCTCATATAAATTGTTTCTGTTAGGTTCCCATTAAGGAATGCAGTTTTAGCATCTAAATGGTGAACAAGCATTTTTCTTTCAATTTTCTATTCATCAGATTCGATTGCTTCAGTATAATTACGTGGTTCTTTTACTTCTTTGGTGGTATTCACTTCTTCAATTAGACGCTTCGGTGGAACACCTTTGTTTAATCGGCTTGAAGAACGTATCTGAACATTTTGATTTTCTTCAACAGATATTTCATTTGCACCGTTTTCTTCAGAATCTAACTCCTCCTGAAGGATATGTTCTTGTTCTTGATTTACAGGCTTTTCGTTTTTAGAGCTCTCTTCATTTGACTTTGAAAGATTGACTGAGACCTCATTGTTTTTAAGTTTAAATGCACAAAATCGTACATCTCGACTTATGATGACTTTTCTTGCAGTCTTGTCATAACATCTATAAGCTTTAGCTTTGTCATCATATCCAAGGAATATAGCATCTATACCTCGATCGTCTAACTTACGTCGTTTAATATCTGGTACATGAACAAAACATTTAGAACCAAAAATTTGAAAATGTTTGATACCTGGTTTAACGCCGTTCCATAATTCAAATGGTGTTGTATTTGAAGATTTTTTTATCATCCGGTTTTGAACAAAATTTGCAGTTGATATTGCTTCTCCCCAAAAACTGTTGGGTAGCCCAGCATCTATCAACATACAACGTGCCATTTCTACTAATGTTCTGTTCTTTCTTTCGGCTTTCCCATTTTGTTGAGGACTGTATGCTGCTGTGAACTGTTGTTGTATTCCTTCTGACTTCAAGAATTTTGTCAGGTTTGTCCCAGAGTATTCCCCACCACGATCAGATCTGATTACCTTCGGCTTTTGTGAAAAATTCGTTTTGCAAAATTCGACAAACTGCCTTAATGTTTCTTCAACTTCCCCTTTATGTTTAAGCAAATAAACAACTGTAAAAGCCGAATAATCATCAATGAATGTGACAATATATCGCTTTCCAGCGTGGGTGGCAGTTTGCATTGGTCCGCATACATCAGTGTGAATCAAATCTAATCTTGCCAATGATTCACTTTTGGATTTCTTGGGAAACGGCAGCCGCGTCATCTTTCCTTTCATGCAAACATCACAAACCTCTTTGATACCACAGTCAACAATATTTAAACCATTGATGGACCCGTTGGTAAACATTTTTCGAATTGCATCTGGATCTCTGTGTCCCATTCTTCGGTGTAGTTGATGAATGCAATTATCATTGTGTTCAAGCACAGCACAAACTTTGTTATGCTGTCTCAAAACATATAAGGAACCAGTTGCATCCGCAACACCAATTTGCTTACCTTCATGCTTAATTTCACAAATTCTGTCATCAAATTCGACACGAAACCCATTTTTCGTCAGTTGCTTGACAGACAACATGTTGCCAGTGAGACTAGGTGCATACAAAACTTCTGTGGCTCTTGCATGAAGTTCATTGCCACTTTCATCCAAAAATGTCAACGAACCTGTGCCTATTCCGTGAACTTTTGTAGAATCACCATTTGCTAGTTCTACTGAGCTCTTGTAGGTCTTGTCAATTTCAGCAAAAAATGATTCAGAATTCACAACATGCCGAGTTGCTCCAGAATCAATAATCCAACCTGATTCTTTTCCTTGTCCAAAAGTGAAAAGATAATCTCTTGAGCTATCACTTGGCTTCGTTTGGCTTTCGGATGATTCTTCAACAGTATTGACCCTGTGGGGAAATTTTGAATTCTTCTTCTTGAAATTTTGTTTCGCTAACCATTCTTTATATTTGCTGCAAGATGTCTTAAGATGACCTTGTTTTCGGCAGAAATAACAAACAATGGTGTTAGCTACGGTTTTCAAAATTGCATCCCCAGAATGTCCACTTGCATTGAAATGACGTTCATATTCTGCAATAATCCGTTCTTGAACAAGAGCAAACGTAATTTCTTCTTCTCTACGAGATTCAAATGAAGTTATTAGAGCATCATAACTTTTTGGTAAGCTGCTAAGCAACATTGCAGCACCCCATTTATCGGAAAGTGTTTCTTCTCCAATATCGCTCATTTTAGTAAAATGGTCTTGCATTTTATTAATGTGTGCTCTTGCATCACCCCCTTCTTCTAGTTTTAATGAACAAATCGATCTCATCAGAAATACTTTATTTGTGAAAGTATTTTTCTCGTGATAATTCTTGAGAGCATCCCATGTTGACCTTGCTGTAGTCTTCGTTCGGATATGAGCAAGTTGATCATCTTCAACGCATAACCCAATTGTTCCTTTAGCTTCGTCATCCAAGTTCTCCCAATCATCGATTTCTTTTTGATTGGTTGCTACCCCTGCAGCTATAATTGGTAATGGTTTTTCTCCCAATATAACTCGCTTCCATAAATTTTGTTTACGAAGCAACAATTCCATTTTGAATTTCCAATTCGCATAATTATTGTTATTTAGTTTAACAATTTTGGATTTAAGTCCATCAGCCATTCTTGAATTCTTTTATATATTTCTTTAAATCTTGAATTTCTTAAATTATTCCTGTGGTACAATTAAGTCTCATAATCTGTTAAATTATATTTAATTTCTTGAGCTATACCGCAGGTACCAACAGAAAATAAAATTAATCTTTACAAATTCAGAGATATTTATTTGATGAAAAATATTAAAAGAATGAAAATAATTTAAATACAAACTTGATATAAATTCTATATTAAATAATTTTAAAGTGTTTTATATGTGATTTATTGAACGTAAGGTATTTCTCCAACACTTAAAATATACCAAAAAATTTACAACTGTCGGATCTTTTATAGAGTAAAATTTCTCCGTTCAATGAATATTCTTGTTGTATAAAACAGCAACTATTTTTTGGCATAATTGAATTATTGCATATTGAATATATATAGAATTTCCGTTAAAAAACAGGAACAAATTTCAGCTGGAGACAAAAAAAAAAAAAAAAAAAAAACAGCAACAACAATCAGCTGTAACAATCCTTTTCTTATATAATTATGATCGTTCGTTAGATCACTGCCCAAAGCAAAAAACAAAAAAATGCATCACATGCACATCACCAGACCTACCTCAAACTCTTGTTCATACCGCCACGTAGGAAACATTTTTTTCCCACAGTACACATTAATATACATATGTATGTGTGTACGTGCGTAATTCCGCCCCTGTTATGAAAAATGTGTACCACCACCTCTGCTTCTCCCTCTAATCTGAACCTCATATACGCACAATACACAAATCTTTTGTATATGAAAAACATAGTACTATCATGGTGGAAGTCGAATGGGGCGACATCTAAAAAGTGGGGACAACCCTTACTCAAATTTTTTTGCGGAGAGCTTGTAGAGGTTTTAATAGATATTTTTTGGTTGAAATGATCCAAATAATAGTCTCCTTTTGCTCCTACTACCAATTTCCGATGCTTAAAGATTCCCAAATCATTTTTCTCCTAAAATTTTGCAGCGCCACCACAAGGGTCGGGGCAACATTAAAAAAGTACTCGCCATGATAGAATCAGGTTTTTCAATAAGAGCGCTACAAAAGTTTTTTTTAAATAAAACAAAAACGGTTTTGAAAATTAATGAAATTCCTTATTCCTGTGAAAGAACGTTCGATGCCATTATGTATGGAATTCGATTTCTTTTGCATGGCCACCACGGGTACGCTTGCAGAAGTCCAGACGCTGAACGCCATTTTCGACGGTTTTCAAGCATAAATCCGCCGATACTGCTGCAATTTCGCGTTCGATATTCGTACGAAGTTCATCAATCGTCGCTGGCTTCTTGGCATAGACCATAGAATTGACGTAGCCCCACAGAAAATAATCTAACGGCGTCAAATCGCACGACTGAGGGGGCCAAGCGACTGGACGATTTCGTGAGATAACACGTTCTCCAAACTTGGTTTCTAATAAATTATTGTGACATTCGCTGTGTGGCTTGTGGCGCCGTCCTGTTGAAACCACATGTCCTCCAAGTCCATATCATCCAATTGGGGCAAAAAATATCATTAAACGGTAGCGATCCCCATTTACAGTAACGTGCCGGTCTTGATCATCACGGAAGAAGTACGGCCCAATGACGCCGCCGGCCCATAAACCAAACCGTAGTTTTTTCGGGATGCAATGGTGACTAAAGGAGAATGTGTGGATTGCTGCCTGACCAATAACGCATATTTTGCTTATTGACGAAGCCATTCACCCAGAAATGAGCCTCATCACTGAAGATGATTTTTCGATGAAAACCCTCTCTTAAAGTTGAGACCACTGACTACGAAATTCGGAAGTAAATTTTAATAGTTTCGACTCGTTGTTGGATCGTATTTCGTATATCTTTCCATGATGAAATGGCGAACTTTACTGGAGAGAAATGTCAAGAGAGCTGGAAAAAATATGGCGTCGTTTGCTGTCCCTATCGCTCTACTTTTGTAGCGCACGTATTGAAAAACCCATTACTATGATTTTCATATACTATCGTCATACTTTTTTTAATTTATGTTGCAACTTCCAACTTTCAACAGTTTTTATTTACCAACATGACGCTTTCGAAGTTAGGCCATCTTTTGACGAATATGTAAGTTTACTAGAAATTCGAAATATTTGAAAATAACCTTTTTTATTGAAAAAAAAAATTGAAATATTTATTTGTCTGCTAGTTTTTTTAAGTGAATTAGTATATTGGAACATGTATGTCATTTTGAAAAAGTTTCGTGTTATTTGGTTCATTTTTTGTTATTTAAAAACACAGTTGAAAAATAGATAATTTGTCATTTTCTCTCGAACATATTAAAGTCCTTTTTGCTTAATCCCTTAAATAGTAAAAAATACTTTCTAAGGAAGGTTCGTGATTGGTAAAGGTTCAAATTAAAATATTGTAAAGAATATATTAATTTGAACAAACATCAGACTTTCTCTGATGAGGACATAATATCCTCTCCGCTCTATTTCTAATGCAGGCACACTATTCCTTATGCAAGCAACCACATCAGCATTGCTTTACCTTATTTCAATACAAGACATCGTACAATTTGGACTTAATGTACCTACATATACGCTATACCTACAGTACATGGGTACTAAAAAGGAAAAACTCTTATTTTCACTCCCAGCAAAAATATTTAGGTAAGGTAGATATCATTAACGCAAATAAAATGCATACCTGATGGAATCTCGAAGAGTGAATAGCTTTCACATTCAATCCATGCAAACACGAACCTAAAATCATATCATCCGGCGAAGATATCGTCGGACAGGTGCATGACTGCACAATTTTCCTTACGGTCGGTAAACTAAAAGCAATCCCACCCCCGCCAGTTATATAATTGAAACCATCATCCGAATGCAGTCTAAACCCATACCGTTCACCCAAGTATACCTCTGCAGTAGGATCGAAACACCCCAAAACTTCACAGACTCCCGATACACTGCAATGAGATAAAAAAAAGAAAAACAAATTAAAAAGATATATAAGATTATGCTTAAAAAATAAATGCTATCCCCGCGAGCCTTGTTGCATTTGGAGGAAAATTGGAAAATTCATTCGACCCAAATTAATTCTCACACAACAAATTAATATAAAAAATAAATGTACATGTATATGAATACGAACCTTAAAATCGTATCATCATCCGATAGGAAAATCCAAAGAATTGGCCTATTGGAGATACGGTTGAGCTGTTCTACGTCGTTTAATGCTAGTTTCAAAATCGACAGTGTTTTTAAACAATGGCCCGTTTCTGTGTTGGGCACACCAGTTGGAAATGTTGGAATGTCTTTACCTATAAAAGAATGATAAAACTTATCTTATGAATAACATTTATAGAGAAAATCATTTCAAGTAGATTATGTTTATACAGATATTTACATATGTACATATCTATTCAATATAATGCTTGTATCTTTATATAGAAGTTATCAAATTGTTCGGAACATAGCCAGTGCAAGTTATCTAAAGAATAGAAACAGGAAGGTAGTACATATAATATCGGTTTTAACTATAGACACCGGAAATTAAATGCATTAAGCACGGTATGGGAAATGGTCCCAATACCACTTGTAGGGTGGGTCGTGTTAGTTTGCCGACAAAAAATATTAGATATAATTTTCTAAATTTGCTAATATTGCTCAAAGGTTGTGTTAGGATATCAAATTTATGAAAAGAAAAATGGTTAAAATATCTTTCGTCTTAGACTTGCATAAGTTAGGCAGTTTATTTTTCTTTTTTAAAAAGATATGTTTAAAATAATAATCTAATAATCATTAATGGCCGGTTGTACCCAATGCTTTTAAGAGTGAAGCAGTCTTTTAAAATCTTAAAATGATGTTTTATGCAAAATACGTCACTTTAAAATTTAAAAGCCAGTTAAATTTTTTTTTGTCTTTCTAGAAAATCCGATTTATATAGAATTAAGAAAATAAAAATTTATAGATTTAAATTGATGTTCACTTTGAATAAAAATTAAAAATCCAAAAATTAAAATTTCAAATTTCAAAAAAAAAGTTTTTTTTTGATGTTTGAATAAAATAAAATAATTTTTTTGAAAATTAAGTACATATTTTAAAAACTACTCGAAATATATTTTTTGGAAATTTGTAGTAAAGGATTTATAAAAAAGTTTAATTTAGTTTAAAAAAAAACGGTTTCAAATATTTCTAAATGGCGTTAATGATTGTAAATTTAATTACTTACTGCACATAGTTAATATTTTTAGTTTTTCTTCTTAAAAATGTATAAAATATTATACATAAAATAGTTATATTTTAAATGTTTAAAAGGTTGGTTTAAATTTGTTGATTTAAAAACATTTGAATATTTTAAAACAACCCTATCATTCTAAACATTTTGAGCCGAATACAAGTTATTCATGACCAAATCTCATTCAAGGCACAAACCTTGAACTATCAGAGAATGGAGCAAATACGTGTGACCCAGCGGGTCAAGTATATTATATTTTATAACCCCATATCCCCATAATTTGTTAGCGGAAAGCTTTTTATCACTCACATGCAAGAAAATCCTGAACAATGTATCTGCCTTCGTCTGGATAATATTAGCAGTATATCTGATGTTAGATAAAGGAGGAATAACTTAACTTACTTGCATTATCACTAAAAAATCGTTTGTGTACAGCATATTGTCCCCAAGTTTTTTGTATTACTGGTACTCGGTCCGTAAGAAATTTGTGACAGGTCTTTATAACAAAATAAATGGTTTCTTTGCTAGCGGCAATCTGAAAAAAAAACACAAGAATATACAAAAAAAGAAACTTTTAATTGCCTTAGGCTGAGTATCTTTGTTTTGAAAGATTTCTTTTTAACAACCCCCAACATACATAGTATTTTAGGAAAGAATAATTCCGGTCAAGTGAGTTGATTTTTATCGAGATCTACTATTTGGTATTGTTATTTACCTTTTCCGATTATCGAAAATTAGATCTTAATGGTTGGTGTCGAAGTGTGTAGGGTATTAAAATAATAATTGGTTAACACAATATCCGACACGCACGTAGTTTTTGCTACCCACGTTGGCTTCTATTAAACAGAAATGCTACCTATTGTATTATACCTATGTATACGTGTCAATGTAGCGGTGTATTTATTATTTTGCACATTAAGGTGTTTTATGTCTTGCTTACTTTAGTATTTAAATACTGCGAAGCTGTCCTGAATTATAGAAAACTAATAGTTTCAGAATTTATTTAAAATATTTTGGTGATTAGTCAGGTACTACACTCAGCCTTATCGACTAAAAATGGAGGAATTCTGCAATCACACTTCACAACTCAAACATCTAGACTTGCTTGCTCTCTTTTAGGAACATGGATTTCCATCAAATGACAAAAAGGACGAAGATAGAAGCTGAAATCGTTGGGCTAAAGATCAAAACGAAAAAATAATAATTAGCCTTGGAACTTCATCGTTCATTCATTTACACAGCATTTAATCAAAAAATGATTAAATGCTGATTTTACATAATTGGTGAACTTATCACGTTGCATGAATACCCTTATTATCTCTACTGAAATCAAAACCGAACTAATCATCAAGTCAAAGGCTGCATTTGGAATGTTGTCCAAAATACGGAAAAACAACTTATAAGTTTAAAAACTAAGCTATGACTATTCCATTTCAATTTTGAATCCGTGATTCTTCTAATCACATCCACTAATGTCACGAAAAATCCGCAAACGTTCGTAGAAATATGTCTGCGAAAACTATTGAGAATTTTCTGGTCCAACCGCATTCTTATAAAGAACTTCATACGGGAACAGGTCATCAGGAACACACTGACTCTATCATACGAAGACGTAAGCGGCAGTGGCATTGGAAATACACTACGAAAGGGTACCCAGTGTATTCCGATCTGTTAATATTTCTTGCCGTTATCATTTTAATAAATATTGACTTACCGTTTAGGTTTATTTTGAAAATTCGATTTTTGAAAAACGTTTTACTTATTAAATATTTTTTTCTTTGAATAAATATACGTTGCAAAAAAAAAACAACTTGTGTTGGCCTATAGAAGCACCCAGTGCCACCCAGTCATGCATTCAATTTTTTTTATCGGAGTTTGAGTGGGTGAGTTGGATAGGTAGGTACATACATATATTGAATTCTGAATAGTGGCTTATTAACCCATATCAAAATCAAATCACTGCACTCAAAACAGCATTTTAATCAAAAGCTAAACTTCAAACAGAAAAACGGCTTTAAATAAATGTTGAACTGTTTATTAATTGCCTTCAGGTAAACCTTACCAACTTTTGTTATAAAAGCTAAACTAAAAACAAGCTGCAAACTTGTCTATTTGTAAATGCTCCTTCCAAACTGACACCCTGGAGATTATGTAAATGATGTTGCTTCAGGCTGAAATATTTTCTCTCCCTCTCTTCTATCTTTGTAGTATTTTAGACTATTTTCATAAATTTTGACTGAAACTTTAACTTTCTTTGCATATCTTGCTGACTTTCCTCCAGGCACAATTCAAAAATATAAGAAAATATTTTAACCAAAAATATTTTCATCTACTGAAGAGATGATATTAAACTGTTTTTAGTGCAACAACAGGGGATTTTTTAACTGAAACATTTAAATGATTCAAAGCTACTCGCAAGTTATATTTCCTTATGTATATAATGTACCCATGTATATATATATGTACATATGTAATGTACCTATATTTAAGGTCTCCTGCAAAAATAAACAAATAACATTCTATGGGGGACTTACACAGGATGAGGAAACCGATGAATTAACACACAAGGCACAATCTGTGCTGAGTCCTTCCACCGATGGGCAAATGTACGGTGCTGGCTGCATGAGAATCATGGTATTGGCCTTTTTCTTAGGTATGCTGTCACCGTTTCTCATGGCAACATGAGATACAAATCCCTCGGTTGCAACATCCTTTACATCGTGTGTTGGGGTACGTGTTTCGTGGTGCATGTGACTTTTGGGTTTTACATATTCCATAATAAATCGGGCTAGCTCATGGGACGCATCTATGGAAAAATCCATTTTACGTTTCACTTTCGAGACATACTCTGCAAGACTGTTTATCAGTGGACAGGTATAAATATAAAATTTATATATGTACAAATAAAATGATTTAAATTTTAACATACTGTTGCACCAGTGGAACCGAAAATATAACACCTGCCTGCAGCATGGGGTAATGAAACCATCGGGGGTTTTCAAAGAATGCAAAGTGATGAATGATTGTAGCTTCTTGGTCATAAAGTGGATATCCGAAATATTGTTCCTTGAATAAATAAATAGCATGTGAAAGTGCAATGTGATCCTTTTCTTTGAATTACTGTAATTTTTTTTTTGTTGTTAACAATGAAAACTCACCATTGTATAATCTTCTTGCGATAGGTTGTCTATCAATGGCTTTAAATGGATTAAGCTTAGGTCTTCGCAAAGAATAATCCATTTTGTATTTGATTTTATTAAATTGGATGTTGTGAGCTTCGGAAGCACTGCCAGAAATGTCCAGTCTCCAGGGTGGTTTAATATTTCATGTAGAACATGTACGTGGATCACATGGTTCTTTGATAACAAAATCGATTGCTTATGTATATTACTTCGGAGATTTTCATTTAATTGCTTGTGGTAACTATTTTCTTGACTTATGATTAAAATGAGTAACTCCGAAGGCGCTGAAATACACAAAAATAACTAATAGTTTAATATTTAGGTTATACTCGTATGAGAAAGATATTAAATCGGAATAGATAAGTAGGGATCAATAACTGATTAGTAGCAAATTAAAAATGAGTCTTGTTAAATTGTTAAGATATTTTTGTTCAACCTGGGCTTTTAAAGGTTTGCTTATTATTTGAAGGAAATTATCTTTAAAAAAGAATTTGCAAAATAGTATTTTTTTTATTATTTCTAAAAAAGAGTGCTAATGCAACCACTCATCAAGAGAGCATCGTGGATTGGAAAAATAGAAGCTGCTCCCAAAGAAAGGAGTTCTTACTCAGTGCAATAACTAGTGAGCAAGAATTGTCGTGGGCGCCGAACAAACAGGTTTCCGAACTTTCTTGTATGGACTATGTTAACACGTTGCAGATCATCAGGGAAGATATCTGTGGCGTTTGGTATAAATGAGATAACTCCAAAAATTGACTTTTTCTGTTTAGACTGCCATTATGTTTCTTTTTGGCTATATTTTCATTCTATATTTAAACGAAAGTTGTATCTTCACTAGAAATAACTGTAATTATTTGGTCCAAATACGATAAGTACGGCTTTTAAATTTTGAGTTTGGTATAAACCAGATATGTACCACTTATCTTATTTATACCAAACAAAATTGGGTTAAAAAAATAATGATATGTCTACTAGGATTGAGCTTATTTTGTCAATGTCAGAATTTCTTTCATGCCAGGGCCTATAAATGTTAAGGATAATAAATCAAAAATCTGTGCAAAATTTCATTGAAATATGTTAACACGTGCCGCCGAGCACTTGAAATTTCCCATACAAAATGTATAGCGTTTTTGTAGTGTTTTACTAAAAAAAACAATGAGGGCGTAATGCCGTAATAGTTAATGGATAAAACTCAAACTTGGCACAGGTCTTAAGTACAATGTAAGGTATAAAAAAAAATATTTTCATATTTTGTAAAAAAAAAATACCCAATTAAAAAAAAAACAATAAATATGAATTATCTTTCACTTTTTGATCATTTCAAGCCTTTTTTTAGAGAACTATTTATTTTCTGAAGAAATATACTTTTTTATTAGTTTAGTTTAGTTTAGTTTATTCATTTATTGCCTACACAGTAAGAAATAAATCTTATAAATTAGTGTCTTGCTAATTAAGTACAATATAAAAAAAATTGAGAAAAAAATTAGTACCTAACATTTTTAGAAGACCTGAAATTAATTGTCAATTCTTCGACAAAGACCCGTCTAATTGGCAATTAGATGAAGACTACCAATACGGTGTAAAATTTGTTAAAAATTTGAAAGTTTTCAACGATGTAGCTGAAGACTCATTAGATTAATTTCAGAATATAAGTAACCAAACTTTGAGTGCAGATGAAAAGCAAAAACAATACATTATTCAAGTTCTCGACGAATATAAGAAAAATCTAGATACAAAAAAAAAACACACGGCTCCAATCAATCTAAAAATGTAAGCTTGAATTATGCTTTGAATTTCTTTCTTTTATACATAAAAAAAATCTGTGTGAGTCGGAAAAATTTCCGTTCCCATCGAACAGGGCAGAATGATATCCAAGATCTGCTGCCATTTATCGACCCGATTTGTCATATTTTTCACAAATTTTAAAACATACCCTTACTAATTCGCAAGAAGCGGATTCCTAATCAGTGATAGCGGTGCAAATTATGAACAGTAAACTTTTTTATTTCATTTAAGATGAATTCTGTTATTTGTTTTTTACTCGTATTACGATGAATAATCTTTTTCTTTAATTTTAAAAAGAAAAAATTAAGATAAGTGTTCTCAACATTGAATTCCTTTAGGTACCTATTTGTTTTATAAACCTATAAAAAAATTACGAAAAATAATCTTTTTTTTATGAATTTATCTAATGAAAGATAATGTGCTCTTAATTTTGAATTAGAATTATAAAATAAAATATTATAAAATTAAATCTAAAATCTAAAAATAAATTGATTTTTATGATAACTGCCAATTTTTTTTATGTTTTTTGTTAGTTTGCATTTGGTATAAACAGTATAACTGCCACAAAATCCTAAAATCGAGTTTTTTTTATAAAAAAAATTTAATGTACATTTGAAGTGCAGACTCATATATGTATGCGTAAACTTAAAAAAATAATTCCATTATTTCCAAACAGTGTTTTACAATGCTTGAATAAACATTTAAATGCGTTTTCTGCAAAACTCAAAAAATGGAGTTATCTCATTTATACCAAACGCCACAGATATATTTCTAGCGAAGTTCTTTGTGTTATCGACCGAAAATGATTTTAATGAAAATCGTTGTAAAACCCGAGGTGGAAGAACACTGCAAAGCAAAAATTAACTTCTTTAGGGACTTGAAAAGCCCCGAAACGGAAGAGAAGAAGTTTCAAGAGCTGAAAACTTTGAAACAAATTTACATTGATTGCTTGTATACACTTATAGCATAGAGAAAATATTTAAGTATTTCATCTATGACCTATAATAGTATAATGCTTGGCAGAGAACTAAAAAAGCCACGCTGTCAGTAGGAATAAAGAAGCCTTAAAAACAGTTTTCCCAAAAACAAAAACTATTGGAAAATGGTAGTTTCGTGATCCTTTTCAATTTTGATCCTGGTGAAGATTTTGTGTCGTATAAGGCACAAGTTTTAATTGCAAATAAAATAGAATTTCTTATTTATTCAACACGTTAAGTACTAGCGCAACAATCTTAAGTTATACATATCACATAATAATATTATGTACAACAATATAAATCAATTGTAGGTTACATACTCGAGTGTCTATAACGAGGATCGAAAATTAACGGATCGTTGTCCACGGATACGAATCACGAAGGGTATAAATCTGGACCATTCCAAAAATATATTAAATTAACATAAAAGAAATATTTCATCACATTTTACATACAAAAAAAAACAAGAAAAAAATCACTGTTTTTGTTACAGAAACCAGACTAAACTTTTTCGAAAGTTTTTGGTTTTTCTAATTAATCCGAATCACACCTCTGGAAATGATTTCGTTTTAAAATTATAAAAAAATGTCAAAAAACGGGTTCCAAGAAGCTGCCTTACATGGAAAACCTAAGATATTTCGGGTTTCAAGTTAGAAAAAGTTTTTGTTTTTTTTTACAATTTTCGTTTGATGGTCCTTGAAAACTCAGTTAAAATCCTTGCAATTTTTTTTTACAACATCATTTTGACTGGTGTTCGAAAAAAAAATTTTAGCGTCTCTATTTTAGCTTTCAAATTCACTTCTATCGCTTCTGAACTCTCGTATAAATTTTTCTTCATCATCTAGACCGCTCTTGCAACTAATTGCCGACTCTCATGATTTATCATGATTCTCATTTTTTTAAATTTATTTTCTTAAATAAAACCACTTGGAAGTTGCTTACAAACTTATTTCAACTAGTAAATATATATTATACCTATAGCAAATCTAATAACACAATGAATGAATAGGCTTTAAGTTTGTTAATTTTTCTTTTTTAATTTTAAAATTGTATTGAAAAGTTTTTCAATCAAACTCAATTTTAAAGGTAGAACTATAATCGTCGAACGTGGTAGGAAGCTAATGTCAAAACCGGACGAAAATTAGCTTTCCGTACACTCAAATGAAGAAGTCAGCCATATTATATGCTTCCACCATTTTCATTTTTGTATCTATCTCTCAATTCACTTTCTCAGGAGCGGTCGATGAGTGCTCTTGCTATCGATAGCGAAAGTTAACGAAGCCTAACGAAAGCCACCCAATCGCAATAATGGCTTTGATTCAGTCGTCGACTATCACTCGAGCCGACAACAACTTCTTCTCGCTAAGTTATCGTCTTGTTTTCGTTGGTGCCTTCCCCGCTATTTCTATAGCTTTCTCTCACTCCCACGCGCTAATTATTTTTTTCTTGCGATTTGTGCAAAATGAAGTCCTTACCTTATAGTAAAAAAAAAACGTAAGAAGCATGGCCCAAGGGCCACGTGGTGTACTAGTGGGTAATCAATTCAGAATTCTCTGATATGATATGCTGTTTGAGCCCAAAAACAAAAGACGGAAAAAAACAGTGTATAAATTTACCAAAACCGTGGATGATGTAAAATCTCCCACTGGCCGAGTTATTTTTACATTCGATCTCTTCCGTCCCCCACCTACAGTCGATGTGGGTTGGTTCAACATTCAAGTAAAATATTATTTCCCCAATCCCAAGCGGTGCCGCATCTGCCAAAAACTCGGACACACCTCAAACCGCTGCAACCTCCCACCCCACCCAAATTCCGAATGTACACGTACTTTATGTGCCAACTGCAATGAAAATCACCCATCATTCGATAAAAACTGCTCTAAATTCACTCAAGTTCCATGGCTGAATCCAGACAAATTTTCAGGGAACAATACCCCCTTGAAACCTCTAACCAAACTTTTTCTCAAGTTGTCAAAACTATCCCCCAGACTGGACCATCCAACCAATCAAACCTAAATTCAACAGGTAATACTACTGACACATCTAAAAAGTCCACCACACGTCGTTTAAACGCACTCGATAAAACCGATAAGAACACAACAACAACCATACCCCCTGCCTCTCAAATAAATTCAGATTTAAATTCTGATTTAAATCAACAACCCTCTTCAATACTAACCTCACACTCTCGAAGTAACTCTACTCCCGTCCATTTCAACAAAAACTCCTGAGCTCCAAGATAAATCTAATTTTGATGCCAACTACGATGAGCTTGCTAGATATTTTAATAACAGAAAAAGACCCAACGGTAATATGCCTTCAAGAAACCCACTGTCAATACGACCTAACTCCTTTTTCTCCTAAGACATCTAAGTCTTATTTTAACAACCTATGCCCTCTAATACTAACTCAAAACAAGGCGTCGCACTCCTTGTTAAACACAATATCCCTCATAGAGAAATTCATATTAATTCGAATATGTATGTATATCATGCTCTGCAATAGAAATCATGTTACCGATAAAAATCTGTATTTTGTCCTTGAAAGTATATTTAACCAATTTTCTCATCCAGTCATATTAGCAGGAGATGTTAACTCATGGAATATCCTTTGGGATCTCCTTGTACAAATAATAGAGGTAAAACTATTGAAGGTTTTATATTGGATTCCGACCTTTCTATCTTGAACGATGGTTCTCCAACCCATCTCCCCACTCATAGCACCCTCATCCATGTCAACATCACCTGCATCTCTCCCGAACTCCTGCCTAAATTACAATGGCACACCGTTGATGACCTTCATAATAGCGATCATTTCCCAACAATCAAAACCATCAATCCTGATCACCACACCAATTTCATTCCCCATTTTGCCAAATTCAAAGTAGATTCAGCCATCTGGCCCATATTCAAAATGGAAATCACTAAATCTTTAACTGACAAAGGCTCTTCGTCAAACACTAATAAAGAAGCCGCTCTCATCCTGAAAGCAATCACATCTGCTGCGAACATAGCTATTCCTCAGACACACCCAAAACAAAACAAAAGAGTAACACCGTGGTGGAACTCTGAATTATCTGAACTCCGCAAAGCTAAAATGACAGCCTGGAAAAAATTCAAAAAACATACAAATCAAGATAATTTGATTGCCTAAAAAAGCTAACTCGAAGTGCTTAAAATTGCAAAAGCAAAAAGATTTGAGGATTTCACATCCAAAATTAACCCATTAACTGGTAATCCCACTTCACTAGCCATCAACCACCTTATTTCACCAAACGGCCCACTCACAGACCCCACTCAAATTGGGAACTACATTTCTCAGAGTTGATCTAAATACTCTGAGGACTCCAATTTCACAGAGGAATTCAAAACATTGAAATATATCGTCTTAGCTGCAACCAATTCCCAAGCCCAACTCATCGAGCGTGAAATCTCTATGATTGAACTTGAAGACTGTCTTCATAAACTAAAAGGCAAAACCCCTAGTAGGGATAGAATATCATACCCTATGATTAAAAATCTCCCAGCTGAGACGAAGCAAAGACTTGGCAATCTTTACAATAATATTCTTAACACCGCAGTCATTCCCCAAAGCTGAAAAACTGCCCCAATTCTTCCAATTCCTAAAATTAACAAAGATAAACTGACTCCAGACAGTTACCAACCCATTTCTCTTCTGTCATGTACTGCAAAAACTCTCGAAAAAATAGTCGCAAAACGAATTATGTGGTTTTGCTTCTGGGGTGAAGCTTTCGTTACCAAAATGCAAAGTTTTGATGTATGTCGCAAACATTTTTGTACTACTCTTTCAATTAAAATAAATAATGTAGAAATTGAAAATGTAACAGATTTAAACATTTTAGGACTCATATTCAATAGTAAATACAATTGGCGAAATCATTGTTTAGAACTTAAGAAATCTCTAGCTGCAAGGTCTAATATTATTAAGTATTTATCAAGTAGAAAAAGTAGCGTACATATAAACACCCTTTGTAATATAATCAAACAACTTATCCTAAGTAAAATAGATTAAGATATTTCTATTTACTCATTGGAAAACCCATACAAACGTTGAAATGTATCGCAAGCTTTTCCTAAGCATTTCATCTGAGCTTAAATTCAAAAACTGGAAGTTCACATTCACGGACGGATCCAAAACCTCTGAGACTACAACTTTTGCAATCATAAACGAAGATGGCAGCACTATACGTTTTGGATTACTTCCACAAACAGCATCCATCTTAACTGCAGAAGCGTTTGCCATTTTTACCGCTATCCAAGAGGCTATAAAAGATGGTCAAAAGCAAGTTATCTGTACAGACAGCCTCTCTACAATTAAAGCTGTTACAAATACCAACAACAACAACACCAACCTCATCAACAACATCCGCTCCTTATTGATTAATACAAACCAGCACATAAAACTGATGTGGACCCCTGGCCATGTCGGCATCCGTGTCAATGAGCTGCCGGATGAAGCTGCCACCCTTGCAAGCAAATCACCAAGCTACCTTAATAACATCTATACTAAGAGTGACCTCATTAAAAACCTCAAAAGAAAACTGATTAGCTCCAAGAAAACGAATGGAGAATATACAATCACCACTATGTACATACAAGTGAATCCGACAAAATCAAATCCTATATACCCTACAAACATCTCAAAATCCAAAATAACTTCATCCGACTCCGACTTGGCCATACCTCTGGCACCCACCTCCACCTCCTCAAAAAAGAGCCTCCTCCCATCTGTCCTACCTGCAAAACTACATCCAACATCCTGCTCCAAAACTGCAACAGAACTAAGCCAATCATCAACAAAATTTTGAATGGAAACGATATCATCGAAACACTAAAATACTTATTACCAAACTTATCAAATATAAATAAGATTAATGCTATTCTTTTAGAAATAGACACTACTATATAAATGTATATATACCTAGTTAAGTATGTTATAGAGCGGTAGGCCTTTGCAGCTAGAAGCTCAATAAGTTGTATTAGCATGTAATTTAGTACTTGTTTAATAAATATATAATAATATCTAATAATAAAGCTTTGATTTGAATGAAGAAAAAAGAATTAGGAAAGTGAAGAACTTTATCGAAACATTTCTTTTACAATTTAGCGAACACCAATTGCAACAGACTTCTAAACATTTTCCCCACTCAAACTTCATGTTTTGTGTGAATAAAAATTACCAAAGATTTAATAATATATTAAAAAATAAAAATAATTTGAAAATATAAAGTTTAAAATTGGGAAACCCCTCAAATTTTCTGATGTGAGTTTTTTAAATAAAATAACTTCCCCAAAATTGAAGATTTATATCATGCCCTTTGAGTAATTTATTTATTCTTCGAATTTGGGGACTAATTCAATAATGAAAAATTGGAAAGTACATAATTTAATTTTTTGTTTGGAAAGTTCTTTCATCATTAAGTTACTTTATTGGAGAGTTATTTACTTAGTTAGTTAGTTTAGTAAAGCACAGCATTAAAGCATCTTCTTAAATAAAACTTAAAAAAACAAACTTAAGTTTTACCTTAATCTGTTGAGCTTTATATTATGTTTATTCGTATAAAACAGAGAATAATGCTAGATCTTTACCCTTAGCTTTTGCCATCATTAAAAGTTTTGAAATTTGAACTCTTGTGTTCACAACATAATATATGATAAATATATGATAAAAATAATAGGTAGTATTTTTATTTTTTAAATCGTCAACCTTGGTCGGATGAAATTTTGAAATAGTTGGTTAAAATGTGCCAACCCCGACGTTATCAAAAATTCTATCGTTTGTATTGGATCCCTTATGATAAATGTGTTAATTCTTTACAATTTCATAGATTTTAGAAAACATCTTAGGTACTACATGAACAAATTTTTCACAGGTTACTTGCTTCTATACTAACTGTTCAGCATTAAACCACGTTTTAATTTACATATCATACCTATTATGTTGTTTAAATGACAAACATAAGATTCATTAAATTATAATATTAAAGTAGGGTTTTTTTTTGGGATATCTCTCACTCTCTTTTGAATTCATGTTATAATCTTATTGAAGAACTTTGAGAATAATAAGAAAAAACTTTTAATTTGAATATACATAGATATCTACATATGTACATACATATGTATATGTATGTATCTGAATAAGTTTTAGGATAAGTTCTTTTGTTTCCTTCTTCCGTCAAACAGAAATTCCAAGAAATACTTTCTCTCTTTCAACTGATATAGTAAACCCATCATACAACATACAAGATAAGTAATTTAATATCCATCTCAATAACCTAACAATAGGCAAATGTGATTCATTGTTTTCTGAACGTGAGAATTAGTTTAAAATTAAAACATTTGACTTTACACCAAAACCAACAAGCAAGGACGGAAAACATTGGTTTTGTATAGGTACATACATATATGCAAACTCTGAAATTTTATACGAATCAAATCAAACATAAAATGTACTTTCCGGTGCAAGTTTAAAGAGTTAAAATAGCTTGCAGCCTATCTCCATTGATAATCTTCTACATTATTCCACGTCCTGTACTCCTGTTCGTTTTTTATCCCTAACACACAAGCTTTGTGCTCTGCAGCAAAACACTGATGTAGAATTGTGCACGTGATCTGATAGTGAATAAGAACTTTTTCCAAGCGCATTTATCCAGTAAAATACTCTCAAAAGAAAGGCAACCCAGGACATCCCATCAGGCCCAGGCTAACCTAAACTATGGCAAACGTGCGGTATCCAACGCTCGTACCATTGCTTTATCATATACATAGGTACCTACATAGGTTGGTATAGGGGTATTCCTTTACCTCCTCTTCTGCTACACCAATAAACTAAGTCTGAAGTTCCTATTTGATTTGGATTGATTTATTTTTCCTTAGTTGCAAACAGCACAAGAACTGCCATTGCTACCGTGTGCAATTTTTCACTTATCGCGAAAAAACAAGTCACGTGCTTTAAAGTGTGGTAATCATTCAGTAAAATACTGACTTTTTTTGTTGAGATTGCGATATAAAACCTCCATGTAGGTATGTGCACGTATTCGTCCTTTTTGGAGATGAAAACAAAACAACAAGAAAAAAAAACTGAAAGTTATTCCAAAGGATACGCGTGGTTTATCTATTATTCGATTCAAAGAAAAATTACAATTTGATTTAGATCTTAAGGACATTTGTTTTTTTTTATGGTATTACTAATCATCAATTCTACATAGACACGAAAGCTTTTAAAAAGGTTATTTTTCGACAAAAACTTGTTGATCCAAATTAGAAATCAGTTTGAAATATTACATCGAGCACCCATCTCGGCTGTGACAACATTTTTAGTTCGCTTTGACGTGAATGTATGCCTATAAACATGTATAAGATAATTAACCTTGTACACGGAGAGAAAAACCTGTATATTTCGGACAAATCAACGAATGAACGAAAGAGAATGCATTTAGAGGAAGCTGATTCGTTGTGCGTATTCCTATTTCTTCAAAACCGCAACGTCATATCGTTTTGGCTGTCACAGCGATTGACAGAAACTATTCCTCGTTTAATTTCAGAGATGGTGTCATTGTCTGAATTATAATTGGAGCCTAGCTAGACAAAGGCCTTAAGTGTTAAGTAACTCAACATTATAGCGTATCTACGTATCTCATGAAAATGAGAGAAGTTTACAGAGCGTGCGTGCTGTGTGATAACCACATCAACTCATTGGCTTCATAAATAGAAGAGGTCGCAAGTACGACAGCTGTCAGCTGTCGCTAGAAATCTGCAAACGATGTTAAATAGATGCACAACTGAGAAAGAGTTGGAGAGAACTGAAACACCAGAAATCGTATACTATATGGCACGTAGAAGCACTGAAGGCTCTATGCCCTCTAACGAGAAAATGGCGGACATTAAAAGGCCAAGGGCCAAAGTAAGTAGTAGTAAGTAAATCTCGTAAAATGACAGAGGGTCACATTTACGGTTTCAGTAAGGTTTAAATACTTTGTTAACAGCTTATTGGGTTTTTTTGATATACATATGTATGTAGAGCTGAGGCATGTAAATAGTGGTTCAACCGAGTCCCCATTTTTGGAATTTTAAGGTCCTTCTCCCCCACGAATATTAACGCTGTTTTCACTGGGTTTCGTTGTAAAACTAAATACTACTTTATTCGAGGAGTTTAATTTGTGTGTTTATTAAAATGACGGACCAGTTTCCTTAATAAGTTCCGAGCTTCACCTTAATCATCCCAATTTTCGAAGAAGAGAGAAATTCCAAATTCCCTGGAAATTTGACTTAGCTTGCTTGCATCACTTAAGTTCTGTCCAGAGCTAAAAATAAAAATGATCAAGTTTCTGCACGCGATAGAAAAAAACGCCTTTATTCCACTATAAAACATCTCAAAAATAATATTAACAAATACACAAATTGTTTTCTACGTGTATAAGAATTTGAGATTGTCCAGACGACCGGCGGCGGCGTCGCTGCGATGATATAATAGGCTCCCTGCAATGGGTCAGGCGTATTCAATTAAAGTACCGCATCCTCTACCGTTTTACTCCTAATTACAATTAGAAGTTTGCCCGAACCGTTCTGTTGATTTAAATCTACACTAACTAGACAACTGACAAGCACAAAATCTCCTATGTGCAACATTCGAATAGTTTCAAAGTCCAAACAGCCATCGCAGCGTATCCAACCGGGCAGTCGTGCAATTCATCGATACATGAATAAAATTGCTCTTCGCATCCTTTGGTGCAGATTTGTCCTAATGATGGGGAGTTAACGAAAAAAAAAAATTTTCATCTTTAGAAGAAAAAGATAAAAAAAAAGCTCTGAGAACATAACAAGATAGAGTAACAGGATTAAATGTGTGTCTGTGTATCATTCTATATTCCTAGAATGTTTTCTGCTTTGTGGAGAGGGTTTTGGTGCAAAAAAAAAATGCATTTCGACTTCTTTTTCATGACATGTTTTGTTTATGTTTAGCTGCCTCGCGTCGTTGTATATTATCTGAGTTTATTAGTCTTTAAAAGGTAAAAGTTTTAAGGCCTAAATCTCAATCCCTATACATAAGCGCCCACAAGATTATAGCCAGGGGAGGAAAAGAAAAACGTCAAGACAACAGAAGTATTTTTCAAAAACTCATAGTGAAACCTTAAAAATATTTTGGCAACGTGGTTCTGGGGAGGACATTTGACCTCCTTGCCCCGCACTCCGTGCGTTTATGCCCCTATACCATAAAAACCTTTAGAGCTGTCATATTTTTAAATTTTTTATTTATGGCTGATTATCTACACCAAACGCTTTTAAAAATTTAACAAGCTTTTAAGTCTTAAAATGGCGTTTGTTCCAAAACTTATTTACGCAATACTTTTTCTTTTATATGCGACTTATCTTTTCTTTTATGAGATTTGTGAAGCTTCTAAAGCATTGTACAGTTATTGAAAGTTGCAGGTTGATAACAAAGGGTCACCTTCACGTGTGCTGTGTATTTTTGTGCGTTTTTGTCCCCCCTTGTCCCCCACCGTTTGTCTCGTTTGTCTATCGCGTAGTTTAAATAAAGTCCTCAAAAATAATTAATAAAAAACAATTTAAATAAACCAGAAAATAATTTTAATCACATAATGATTGGAAATTTCAGAGTTGACTATTGTAATATTCGTGAACTTAGAGCAAATTTCCTTGCTTTTACGCCCATTCTGTTAGAAACAGGCCAGCTGTTTTGGCACTAAGTGAAACCCAAGTAGGTGAAACATACTGATCCTGCTGAATTTCAAATTCATGGGTATAACTTAGTGCCATTATTCCTTCCCACCATGGTATCGCCGCGCCGTCTACGTAAGAAATGATGTTGCTTACCAATTTCAACCACTATATAGTCCCAGTACTAACCCCTTGTTTATCTTCTTGTGGTTTAAATTCTCGGTCAACAGGCATATTATACATACATTATTGTTTCCTTTATCGAAGCCCTAATTTGGACACATTTTCAACTTCTCGCGAATTTGATGCTCTGTCTAACTCCATACAAAGAATTGTTTCCTTGCCTCCTCACACTGAAATCGTTATTACGGTCGAATTCAATGTAGGTACACAATTCTCCTTGGCTTCAACATTCGGGCCAGACAACACCCGAAGGTATGTGTGATGAAATCTTGGCTAAGTTTAATCACCTTACTCAGCTTGTCAACGAGCACACCCGAATATCTGACTTTAATGCCGGAGCCGAAAATACTCTTGTATTGTTTCTTACCTCTGACCCCTGACCCCGATAAATACACAATCAGTGTATTAACGCCTCTTCAGGAATTTTAACTGATCACTATACTTCCTCGGTAGTGACGTAGACTCCAGCGCGGATATGATTACTAATATGATTCTTTTGGGAAAGAGAACTTTTATCCCGAATAGGGCTAAAAGCAACAGACCCAAAGAGAAATCATGGTTCGATACGAGCTGTAAAGAGGTTATTAGTGTCAAAGAGGTTAGCTTCCTTTGTTTTAGAGCAGACCCAACTGAGGAAAAACGCCCATATTCGAAAGACCAAATTTTTGCATGACCAAAAATTAAGGTTTTGCCTTACTACAATGTAAAAAAAAAATTTTGGTCATTTGTAAAAAATATTTTAGGAACAAAACATCTTCCTCGGTCCCAACACTCGTTGTCAATGACACTCCCTTCGTTAGCTCTCTAGAGAAAGCTAACTTATTCTTTAGGCAGTTCGCCGCCAACTCTACGCTGTCTGATAGTGTCATGACATCCCCAGTTCTATAGCGCGTAAATGATTCGACAAATCTTCTTTCGTACTCGAGCTGTGGCGAGAGTCCTAAAAGATCTCAACACACATAAATCCGCTGGTCCAGATGGTATCCCCGCCAATGTTCCAAAGAGGTGTTTTTCCGAGCTGGCAAAACCCCTGCGTAAGCTTTTCCATCTATCCTATTCTTCTGGGCTTGTTCCGAGCAATTGGAAAACAGCATTTGTCCAGCCTATCCCAAAAAAAGGCGAATCTTCTCTACCCTCAAATTACCGACCAATTACACTCACGTCCCTTCTTTCCAAGGTCATGGAAACGCTAATAAACTATCAGCGCAAGAAATATCTCGAAGATCGAAAGCTTCTTAATGACCGTCAGTACGGCTTTCGCAGCAATAGGTCCGCTGGTGACTTGATGGTTTATCTTACCGAACAGTGGAAAAAATCTTTGCATCGTTTTGAAGAAGGTAAGATTATTGCATTTGATATTTCTAAAGCATTTGAAAAAGTTTGGCATCCTGCTCTTTTATCGAAAATGCGTGCTTTTGGTATAGATGAAACCCTTCTTCGTTTGATTAGTAACTTTCTTTCGAATCGTATTAGACGGATTCAAGTCTAAAACCGACTGTCTGAAACCCTTCTTCGTTTGATTAGTAACTTTCTTTCGAATCGCTCTATACAAGTAGTATTAGACGGATTCAAGTCTAAAACCCACAACATAAAAGCTGGTGTGCCACAGGGTTCGGTTTTAAGGTTCTCCGACCATCTTTCTCATTTTCATTAATGATCTCCTGTCTGCAACTACTGATCCATTAAATTGTTTCGCTGACGATAGCACCCTTAGCTTTTCATATTCGTTTCCAGATTAACATCCCTGATCTTCGGACGTGAAACTGAAACGGCTAAATATGATAAGTACATTAAATTCTGACTTAGACACCATTGTCTTCGAAAACTGAATGCTGCCTTCTGTCGTTGAAGCGAGACGTACCCCCCTGCCATTATCTATGAGTGCCACTTGCATCAATGAAACTAATCAATTTGCAATTCTAGGTGTGTGTATCACAAACCATCTTTTGTGGAATGATCACATACTTAACGTCGCACTGTGTCTCTGACTTATAAAGGGTACATAAAATCCACTCAAGGGGGATAATTAAAAACAAATGCATGACACATCAAAGTAATTGTCAGATATTCAATTTGTAAGATTAAGAGTCCCTACCTTTTATGTAAAGTAAAAGTTCATATTAAAGCTCCTGTTAGACCACTCAGGAAGCAACAATTTCTTTCCTAACCCTTGTACAGAACCAAATAAGGTCTAAATGATCTTATATACAATTATTAATGACCAATATTATTCCATGAAAATTAATTTTAAGTTAGGTTATAATTTCATGCAGCACATTTTATAATATAGTACAATAATTTAAAATTAAATAACATTAGTTTACAAAATTTTGGGTCACCGATGCTACCTAAAAAACAACAAATCAGAAAAACAAGTTAGTCATTTTTCATATTACCAGTTTATTTAATTAAAAAAAAAATTATATAGAATATACTAAATTTTCTGTTTAAGACATGACCTTATTATTTCATAGCTTCTACATTTATCGTTCAGTTTTAATGAATTTATTTTTAAGGCTTTGTTATAAAAATATATTTTATTTTGAACCCAAACAAATATTTTTTATTTTTTTTTCTATCCACACGTTTCAATTTTCAAAAAAGCTCGAAAAATTTGCTTTCTATAATTGTTGATCGCTTGTAACCGATTATAACAAACAGTATGCCGTTGGAAAGGAAAAAGTGTCTTTCTTTTGCGCATATCTCGGAAACGGTTTTTTTTTTTTTTGGAAAAAAATAATGTCATTTTCGTTTTCAGCGGCCCCAAAATAATAAAAATAAGTTTTTTTTTTAAGTAACATTGGTGACCCAAAATTTTGTAAACTAGTGTAATTTACTTACCAAGTGCATACGATAGCTTTATTGTAAGTAATATGCAAAAAATAGCTGCTACAACTTCCATTTTCCATGTTGCTGTTCTTTTATTTTTTAAAGTGATTTTATGTTATCAAATGTTTTCGTTTTTTTCTTCATTCGTTGAACTTCGTCTACATTTTTGTTTACTTTAAATCGCAATATTATGAATAAAAAACAAACAGTTTAGTTCTAGTTTCTTGACTCGTTATTTATCACAGATTGATTTAATGAACAAAGAACCTTTTCTCTAACTACATAATTAATTTGAACAAGTTGTTTTGGTATTATTAAGTGTTTCTGTTGAATATAACCAAGAATACAGGTTATATGCCATGAGAAGAAGCGAAAAAGAAAATCTCCAATCTGGCCGTTTTACGAAAGTCCCTAAGCAACTAACAAAAATTATATTCCGAGGTTTACTGGAGCTCTGATTGGTCTGCAAAAAGCAAAACTGAATCTGATTTAAGGAATTATGCTGACGATAGAATGAAATGTTCTGATGTTTCTTATTCAAATTTCCTCTCGCACTAAAAAAAAAGAAGCTTTTCAACAACAACCTAAAATAAATAAGTAGTTATTCTTGAAGAAGATTATTAATATGTGCTGCAACAACCTGGGACCCCATCTGACCTCAATGCAATGAAGCAACAAAATTTTGAGCCTAATTCAACTTATTTGGTGAGATAACTAGCGGTTAACTTTGACCTCGTACTGAAAAGCTGTGTCTTAAAAATGTAAAGAGGCCTTACAAAGTTGGGACTTGGGTCATTACGATTTAATTTCCTTTATTTTTGGAACAACACCGCAACAAAACAAAAAATGAACCTCAGCTCCAAAATGAAAAGAACTGAGTCCCAATAGAGGAACTTAACTGATTCTTGCAAACTTTACTGATACCTCACAAGGTCACAAGTCGAAACAGCCTCACAAGGTTGTGACATCCTTAAAAGCAAATCACACCTATTTTTTAAACCTATTTAAGTAGCTCTCAACGAGACCACAACTTAGATAGTTCTAATCAAATTATTTAAAATAGAAGCTGTCACCTCGTTTTAAGGCAATCATAACCTTGTGAGGCTGTAAGGTTTGCCAAAATCGGGCTCTAGGTTTTTCATGATGATGATTTCCTTAATTACGTAGTACTATGAAGAGCAAGGTGTCTACTGTGTGGTACACTAGAATCAAGAAATATACCGCGTTAAAGAGAACTAATATATCCTCAGAAAGTAAATGTTTTAATAAAAGAGTAACAAATTCGTGATCCCCAACGTAATTTGTAATTTGCCAAAAAAGATGATAGGTATTACAGTTCAAAAAAGAGAAAGAGAGAAAACAAATTTAAAAATGAAATTAGACCGCGATTTCGCACGAAGATCAAGGCCGAAGATCAAGGCCGAAGGCATTTTAATTTTTTTTAAGTGTATTGAAGTAAGGGATAAATAAAACTCCGAAACACAAAATTTCCCACTTTTTTTTCTAGAAGAAACTTCAACCTACGCACAGTATGCAAAATTCAATTTTTAAAATGTTTAAAATTAGTTGATATTCGATGACACAAATACTCCACCTTTAACACCCAAACGTATAGAGTAAAAATTATCATGTGTAAGTTAACGGTATGTCAAATTTTCCGTTGAAGTCTTTTGAGAAATGCAAGAGAAATATGCAAATCATTTGTTTTCTTTCTCGTGATGAGTGCAAATACTCTGTGGTTTATAAAACTCATTGTTTAAATTACTCAATAATATTTGTGTAAGGGGATATATTTGTAAAAAAAATAATAATTTGTGAATCTTCACTACTTTGTTAAATCGATAAGTGAATTAAAGAATAAAAATCGAAGTTCGAATTTTAAAATAGAGTTTTACTTGGTTTTATCGCAGAATATCGGTGTCAGCTTTTCATCATTGTGTTGGGAAACATTCAAAATATATTTAAGGAAAAAATATTCTGCGAAAGTTTGCGAAATGGCTCCTGAAATTTCTTATCGATCCATTTTTTATGTTTGGTGCGCGAACTCAGGTTCCAACAGACTTGATGAAATCACTGCTTATATTTTACAAGTTTTTGATAATGTAGCTCTACGCGATATAGCATTGCCAGAGATAAAAGTAAAAGCTTCATAGGCTTTTATTTACATCTGACCCACTCAAAAGTCATAACATATAGCAGGTAAATTAATTTTGCTTAACCTTGCTTAAATTGCACACTCTGCCCCGTACGGCGCGGCGGCGCATCCATCAGCATATTTTTTTATAAAATGCCCCAAAAACAAACAAACTTAGCTGCCATATAAAGAAGTACAGCTCACGACCGGACCTTTCAAATGACAAAATCACTATTGAACAATGCTTAAGGTGGACCAAAATGCCCATGGTCCTTTAGCGTTAATATATCGCTTCTTTTTAAGAAAAAAAAAAGTAAAATCTGTCATGCAGGTATAGGTACGAGTACCTACATTTAAATTAACATCGTTATACACAAAAGTCATGTAGCTCGATGAAACAAATTATCAAAAATAATGTCAAAGGGACCTTAATTCCCTACCATTAATTTTGCAGGTATCCTATAAACAAACAATTCCCAATATAAAACAAACAAGAGAATTTGACAAATGCAAATCAGGTTTACTAATCATTAATCATTGAAAACAAATCCTTATCTTTGACGGCCTATTGGTTTGTTTCCATTTCAACTCTCGAATACGTAAAGACAAAGCTAACTACTCCCTGATCCCACAAATGCATTGATTTCCCAAGAAACTTAAAACATATAGAGCCATAACCGAAGCCGTAGATATACAAACAAATCCAACAAATAATTTACAGCAAGTGCATTGAATTGCTTCTGCAGTATGCAGTATGGTTATAAGAGATTTCATTGTAATGGACATTCGAAAGTCAGTAACCAGTTACCACGCAGCAGTGCCTTGTAAGCCTTGGTTTTGTACGAACACAAAGTTCAAATTAATTTGGGCATACACAATTTAATCAAATATTCAAAAGTAATTAAAGCATATTCAGTAAATTGAAATTATTTGTACGCTACTTTGCATTTATAATAGGCGAATCCTATATTTGTGACGTTTTTTTTTTAGGGACAGGCACATTGCACATCCCAAAATGATGTGATATATAATATTCTTTTGAATTAAATTGAAAAAATACAAGCATGAGTTGTATACCAGGACATTGCTACTGGAAATGTGATTTTGTTGTTGGTGATGCAAGTGTAGCAATCTCGGTATCATTCCTTTCGGTGATGCTGATAGTATAATGGCGTATGCACATCAAAAGCAAAACGAAAATAAATGCACCACCGCACCGGTCGGGCGAATTTTAGGTCCCTATCCTAAAGAGATAAAGAAAATTCTTAAGTCTTATTTCTAAGGCTCTAAAGGAATTTATATTTCTATAAACATGCATCCCCGTTTTTATTTTGTATAGCTATTCTAAGGAAGGTGTGATGACGGATTTAATTAAAGGTGAATATTATGTATGTAGCAGTATGTTCATCACGTATAGTGTATATAGTATATAGGTACAAAAGAAGTAAGAGCACCAGAAATTGTCTGCATGACCCGTCACGCCTGTATATTAATTTTAAATATTTTTTACTTGTTTTGTGAAAGCCATCTGATTTTCTTGTGGTAAAAGCCTGGCTCTTCAATGAAAAATGCGAAAGAAAAGAAATTTGACTTTAGATGCTTTAAGGGCTGACCGGCAAGAGTATGATAACCGGGGCGCCGAGAAATGATAACGGATTTACGGAATACAAGAATTTTTTACTATGGGAGGGGGGGTCTATCTCCCCCTGTTCAGGCGGTAGGGGCAATTTAAAAAATATGTACGTTAAATGGAAAAAATTTAATTAAAAAATAACGGTAATACTTAAAATTAAGTACTATACGTTATTTTAAAGCAAACATTCTATTCCATTATCCAGTTTTTAAATCAAGTCAAAACTAGTTTTGAAAAATTTAACTTTAAACTCAAAATTTGAGCAAAAAAAAGTAAAAAAAAAATTTAATTTCAATATTTCAAAACCATAAGTTTATAAACAATTTATTTTTTAATAATTTGCTGCTCTTATTAATTTTCAATCAAAGTGGTCTTATTTTGATAGTAATAATGGTGCGAGTTTAGGTATATGTATGTAACAGTGGGGTGTGTGCGAGTTTATATGTATGCAACAGTGGGGTGTGTATGGGGGGCAGCATGCAACCCCCCTGCTTGGGCCCACTGCAGGATTTGGGGTAGGTGCGAGGTTGAGTGTATGCCACACCGAGGTGTGTATGGATGGTGCAAACCCCCTGCTTGGCCTCACTATAGGATTTGGGGTGCGTGCAAGATGGGGTGGGTGCTAGGTGGGGTGAATGCAAAGTTTCTTTTGCATTTAAATAAGTTGGATTTGAGAAAAATTAATTTATCCTAGTATATCTCAATCCATATCCGATTATTACTATAAAAATAAGACTACTCAAGCAAGGAAAAAATAATTTAATTAAAATATTTTTTTTGGTAATTTTCAATTTTCTCAAGAACTAGAAGACATAAAATCATCTAGTTTTCAGTTTTTGATCAAAAACAAATTAAAGCAATGAATTCTAAAAAACACAACAGTAGGTAATGTTAAAGTTTTGAAAAATTACACTTTAAACCTTATTTTTAACTTTTTTTGCCCAAATTTTGTACTGTATGGAAAAAATATGAATTTTTGAAAAAAATTAAAAAAGTCATGAATGTGGTTTACGAAACATATACAATATACATACCTACATATGCATAACATTTTTTATAAATAAAATTTCACAAGTATTTTTGTAAAAACACATTGATTTGCATTTGTTTGTATTTAGTAACATACACTAAAAAATTGTTCTTTTATTTTCAAAATATTTGTTTTTTTTTTTTTCAAAAAAATTACTGTAGGTACTAAAGATTTTAAAAGATTTAATATGCAATTTACTCTGTTTTTAGATCAACCTGTTCTAAGGAAAACAATTTTTTTTAATTTTAAATTTAAAAAAAATATAAAAATTACAGAAATGTGCTGATTTTTTTCCACTTTTTAAAGTTAAATGTTTTGAAATATTTAATTTATTTTAATATTTATTAATATTAAAAATGTGTACCTAATGAAAATAAATGTTATATGAAAAGTGATATGGTTAGATAATAAAGCATTTTTAATTTTCTCAAAATTTGACATAGAAACAGGATCTTCATCTTAAAAATTGATGTTTTTTTGAGTTTTTATCTTTTTAATTCAATTTTTAAACCGTTTACGTAAAATAAAACCAATTTTAGCCAGGAGCAACTTCGTGCGATATAGTGCAAAATTTTATTTTAATCGTGGGTTAAATTAAACTATACAGAGTGTAGCATGATGTTCACACTTCCTCACATTCAAATATATTTTTAATTTATTAAATTGAAAAGATTGCATTTTTTAGAGCGAATATAATTATTGCAATACAGCGAAGTTGTGGTGTGATTTTTTTTTTATTTTAATGAAATAATTATATTATGTGCATACCATATGAATGCCCACTTCTTTATATGGAATGTGCATACCATGTAAAGTTTGTCCAAGAAAGATAAACCATATATTGGAATCTACATAATGTTGTATTAAAAGTAATTTTGTAGGTATAGCTTAACGAAATTTGCAAATTACAATCTTATTTTTCAAAAAAGTCTTTTATCTGTCAGCTATTGCAAAGAAATCTTAAATTTCTATTCCAAAGAAATCTGAAATTTATAGAACTCAATTAAGGAAATTTAAGTGAACAATATATTATATGTATGTAATTGGTTTTTGTGCGATTGCAGCTCAGTAAATATTGAAGGTTTTGAATGAAAAAAAGAGCACTTGTGTGAGCTACCTCCAAGATTTGATAGACTGAAGTTAAAACTATTTCACGACTGCCAGGTCGACCAAGACTGCTTTTAGTGATTCTTGGTCTTTAATTGTTCAATTTTAATTATCAAACATTTAGCTCGGTGACTTGAACCTTTGTAGGTATATGAAAACTATATTACTATCATGGCGAGTTTTTTTAGGGTTGCCCAGACCCTTGTGGTTGCGCTGCAAAATGTGAGGTGTAAAATTCGATTTTAGGAGTCTTTAAGCATCGGAAATTGGTGGCAGGGGCAAGAGGAGACGATTTTTTTGGATTATTGCATCCAAAGAATATCAATAAATATCAATTAAAACCTCCATAAGCTCTCCGCAAAAAAAAAGAGTAAGGTTTGCCGGCATACATTAGATGTCACCCCATTCAACTTCCACATACAAAGCTTGAACCTAACCCGAACCCCCCCTCAGAGCTATATGCACCATACGCATTGCACTACCAAGGTGATCACGGTTGCTGCTTTTAAATGCGATTGTTAAACAATAAAACCAAATCAGGAGAGTTCGCTGGCTCCAGTTCAAATGACATGTTTTCACTAGCGACATGTATGGCTTCAATATCCCTAGGTTTTAGTTCTGGAATGAGAACCATATTATATTGTAGTAGTGCCAATGAAGATGTTTTTATTGATTTAAGGCTTTCCCAAACCGTTGCGAAAATTCGGATACGACGATAAAACAATAATAATAACAAATTGCTTTGATTGACAACAACACGATTTTCTACTGTTCAGTTGGAGCTCGAACAATCTGGATTTTTCTATGGTAGAGACAGTTCTCAAAGACCTCCTAATATTAAAACATTTCCGGTATGCTGCAAGTAAAGAAAGAAGAAAGCATTCGATTAGGAGCTCGCATTTTTGAAGGTTTTTCCCCAATAACTTTTCTTTGTGCATTTAACGTAGAGATACAAATTTCCAAGAATTATGAAATGAAAAATATTTTTGTGCAACCAATAATGGAGATTTTATGTCCAAGCTAAATTAAAATTTCTCTTTTTTTGCTAAATTTTTATTTTCTTCCCAGCTTACGACGCAATTACTTCTTAATATTTTATTAAAGAGCAGCCACTTTTCGATAAACAAGTTTCAATAAATTTACAAAAAAATTAAAATGCACGAAATGATGATAAAATTCAAAAATCGATACGAGATATACTTATATTGTAACAACTAATAATACTTAAACTTAAACAAAAACTAATTCTCTGAATATATTGAGTATAAGGAAAAAAATATAGTCTTTTGATCATTGATTTTGTATTATAAAGAAATAATACAGTTTTCAAAACTGTCCTTCTTTTTGCTGTGAAAAACGCAAAATTTTTTTGAATCCTGTTATTTTTTCACCCTGCCAAGTACCATGTCCGTAAAATTTCTTAATTTAAATATTTCATAAGCAGACATTTTAAGTTTGAGAATGCTATTTATTGTTTTATTCTAAAACATATAATTATTGGTTAAGTCGCCAGCCTTTCATAAATCGCCTTAAGAAATCGAAAAGAAAGTTTTTGATTCTTTAATTTCTTGACTGAGTGTAAATATTTTTACTTTCAAACTTCTATCAAAACACCATATTTAAGCCAAAATATTAGCTATATAGATATATTTAAAATTTCTAATTAAATGTCTAATTAAGATTAACAAACGACCCTTAAATGATTTGAATGCCAATTGACTGGTTCATAGTAAATATTATCACTATCCCTTGAACATAATATCAACATCAATGAAATTGAACACGCAAAAAATTTACAATCTTCATTGTCACATACTTCATTAGATTATTTACGATATTTAAACATTTCCCATCACTCATCAAACTATATTCAATTAAATCATTCAAACAGGCCGATAAAAAAAACGGAATGCACTTGTTTAAATATCATATCTTTAAATTGGCTGTAACTGTTGACACTCGATACAAATAAATAGACAAGGTCAAGTTTAAATGCACGACAAACTCGTGTTAATATTGAATCCACGTGACACTATGTTTTTCAAAATATTTGACGCGAGCCAACATCATCGGCCGAAGTTTCAGAACGAACTGATTTTGATTCTTTCATCTGCTAATAGCGCAAGTGAATGAATTGCAGTCAACAAAGTTTGTTTACATTTTTGGTTTGCATATATTTTATACGTACATTATTTTAGTATTTTTACTCCAGAAAAGCTCCAACCATTAAATGAGCTTTTACTATCAGTTTGTTCATGAGATTTTTATGAGATGAGTACCTGCGCTACTGTTATTGTTTTGTTCACAATCATTATAAAATGAAAGCCCTGCAAGGGTAGTTTCAATATTTTATCCTCAAAAAGTTTTAGATGTTTCAAGTAAGTTGATTGAATTATATCAGGTTTTCGAGGTATCGAAATTTCAAATATAAAAACAACGTTTTTTTAGGTAAGTATATTTCAATTGGTATTTTTCTCGTTAATTTTGAATAAAATTGCCAGAAATGGAAGTACTAGATTATTAAAAACTCATAAATTTCAAGAGGAGAATCTTTACCTCTAAAGCTAGTACAGGTATTAAAAAAGATTTAAAAAAAATGATGAGGCCTAGCACATATAATAGAGTTACTTAAAAGTCACATCCAGCACAATGTAATTCAATATTTCATTTTTATTTGCTGCGACCACTCGTTCTGCATTCTCAAAAACCTTTTTTATTATCTTGTGTTTTGTTTTTATAAATATTTTTTAATTTTCTTGACTGTTTTTCTGTGTAGAAAGTCTTAACCTGACTGACAACATGTGAACTTTGATTTTGATGAAATATTCTCACATGAAAAAGGATATTAAAAGACACTACAACAGATAATTTCCATCAACTGACTACTCGATCTAAACAAAGGATATAATATTTTGTACTAGTTGGCAGCAAAGCTCATAAAGTGCCCACGTTTTGTTTTTGTTTTGTTGTCAAAACAAAAAAATTTCAGTATCATCAATCGTCAAATGAAAGTTGTTAGGAAAATTTTTTTGAACCGCCTTCCGAGTCATCAGCTCATTATTCCATTGTACGATAAGTATTGTGCAAAAACATTTTAATTCTTTTAATTTTTCTATTGTTTTAAGAAATTATATATTGTACCTTGTCGAAAATGAAGTATTTTATGTGTTTTGAAATTAAAAAAAAAAACTTTGTTTTCACAATTAGTTTTTTGAAATTTTTTTTACCAAAGCCAAGAAAATATAACAAAACCACTCTTTTTATTTTTAAATGTTCTTACTTTTTGCGCAATACCGTACAAAGCTTATTATTTCATTAAATGAAATATTTCTACCTAAGCTTTGTTTTTTATAAATTATGAAATGTGGGTCGCTAAAAACTTAATTTCCGACCAATGATTTGGAGGGTTGAAAAAAAAAATATTCAGGTTGACCAAATGTGAACAAATACATACCTTTATGAAAAGTAATTGCTAGCGAGCGTACAGTTTGCTATTGACGGAGCGGATTTATTGTTGATTAATCCTTGTACAAACTAGTCCTTGAACCACTTTCAAAATAACGTAATTACGTGTTGACATTAATTCTAGCAACTTACAGCTATAGGGCAAGTTTTGGATTCTTGAAAAAATTTGAACTCTAGATTTTTTCAAACTTGACAAAGGGAAATTTTGTCTCGAAGTTCTGTATGTCTGTTGAGCTACATCCTATGAGTGAATATTCTTGAAACTTATGTAGTGTATAGTGCTTTTTGGGGCATATCTCCACAAGTTTTTCTTTTGATTTTTAAAAAACCAAAAATAACAGTACCTGCAATTAATTTTATTCAGGACAATCAGATTTTTCTCTAAAACGAAAAAAAAAATTCAAAATTTGGGAGGTACCGTTAGCTCCCATAGAATAATTTTTTTGATTTTCTATTTTTTGTGCAAAAGTATCTAAAACTAGTAAAAATTGTTAATTGCATAAATTTCAAATATGAAATAAAATAAAATGATATAAATAATAAACCAAATATTTTAATAACGGCTCAATACATTTTCTTAAGACTTTGTACAGAATGGGTTAAGAATACTATCTTTAATAATTTGAGTTAAAAAAAATTTACTTTTGAAAATAATAGTACCTCCCATATAAATGTCAAAAAACTGTTTTTAATTATTTTTAAATGCCCCTTTAACAATTTCTTATAAAATTTGGTTATTGTATTAGTATATTAGTGCATACATCGATTTATACATGTACAATGTACACATGTTCCTACATAACATTATTTTTTCTCAAATACATGGCCTAAAAGAGTTATATTCACATTCTAATTTTAAGTCAAATTATTATTTTACCAAAAAAGAACCAAGTACTTGTGACCCAGTTGTTCAATTGAATTTTCAAACAAAAATTTTTAATAACTCAATAAAATAAGTAATAAAAAAGTGCGTATACGCCATATTGTACAACTGATATACATATCTTCATAATCTCAAGAATAATTAAATTGTTTGTTTTAGATTTATTATAGCACATCACTATTAACTTGCACATCACCCACGACTCAATTCAAACCCCTTTATATTGGTTGTTTAAAATTAATTTAAACTCTCTAAAGAATTTATTCAAAACCACCTTATCCAAGTAACTAAACTTCAGAGTTTTTGTATTTTACAACAATATACATATGCACAAACGAAAAACTGCATGTTTACTGAATGCACACTTAATTCAAGCCAAACATCCATTAATTGACATCACCTTCACAGCTTGAAGAAACTTTTTTAAACTTTTAACTTCAGCTGCAGCGGACATGTTGTTTGAAAACTGATTGCTTTAGAAACAATTCGTTGGTAAAAGTTGTGAAAATTTAAATTTTATCTTGATTACTTTTCAAAGTAGAAATATAAATGAAATAATAGTTTTCCTATATACTAAGGTACGTACCTATAACCAAACCGATGTTCAACATGATACATGATTGTGTTTTGTTGTTGTTGCACTGGTCCTGGATATAATGAAAGTTATATAAAGCATTTATTAAAATACAACATAATCGGTAGAAATGAAAACTAAAAGTAAAGACAGGCGAGAGAAATCAAATGAAATATGTATCTCTCAAAATTAGATTTTATATGGATGATTAACTCTGCATTGAATAAAGAACAATCAATTTGATTTAAGAAGAAATATGTATATAGTATACTTTATACTTCATGCAATCAAACACATGGTTTAAATTAGGCTTTAGGTAAGGCTAAAAATATTAATAAATAAGAAAAAAATCATCATAGTATGTTTCCACTGAACTTAAGACATTTTTATCTGACATCCATGTATTAAATGATTCTGCCGTATATTTTGTTCCTACTTTTGTACGAGAAATATTTCAAATGACTTGTAAATATAGAAAACATGTTCGTTGGCCGAGAATTACAACGTTTTATGAGAACTGACTCCTGTTGATCAAAACTTGGTTTAAATGCTCAAATTTTAAAAAATCGAAAACCAAATCCCGTTCAAAGCCACCATTGAAAAATGTGTTTTAAGCCTCTAAAATCTTGTTCATGGGTATAATAATTTTAGAGTTAAAATGCCTTATATTCTCATAACTAACCGTTGTTTCACAAATATTCGGTTTCATTTGGTTCTGTCTGTATTCGGTTCACTTTCGGAGGCACCCGATATTTATGATGTGTGAACCAATGTAAACGGTAGGAAAAATAGAGACCGAATAACTCTGAAAGCCCCTTCGAACGTAGTGTTCACATTTTTAAGGTTTAGATGCGGTTTTAAATTATACTAAATAGAAAACAAATTAGTTAGTATTGAGGTTTAGGCGAAATAAAAAAAACTTACTTGAACCCTGCATGTGTGAAGGGGTCTAAAAGGAAACCGAATAATATCTGATTACAGATCTAACCGAACGAAACCGAATTATTGTGAAACAACGGTTAATATTGTGAGAATATAACACTTTCATGATTTGTTATAGATACGGACATTGGAAATGTTATCAAATTCTAAGATGTATGTATGCAGGTGCGTTATAGTTTTTAACACGTTTGTAGAAAACACCAATTTATTTCTTGATGGACCATTTTGTATTGAATACCCTGTGTAGTGTGTAACCATCAGTACCTTTGTTAAACATGAATTCAACTGATTGAATTACGTTTGATCCAGAAATAAATCAAAAAAAACTATCGCATCTCCCAAATACAGGGACAAAACAACATAAAGCATTGTTCCCGTTGAAAATATAAAAAATAGGTATAAAACAACACCCAGACTTTGGGATTTTGGCTTCACACAAAACTAGGTACTTTTGTTTGGGCTTGTAATTAGAAAACTGAAAGCGGCAAATGGACCTTTAATTATACCACCATGCCAGCCAGCTGAATGCGAATGCTGGAGAGGAAATTCGTTCAATTAATGAGCGCGAACAATTCACGGTCAGCCACAATTATTGCGGATAAATCCTTGCCTTAATTGATGGAAGTTTTTGTGTTGTTTTTGGTTGTGTTAATAGGTTGCGTGATGGCAGTAGCAGAGCAGCATTCAAGCTGCTATTTCAAATGAACACGGAAATGAAATAATTTTGACATAAATGTTAAATGTATCCTATTTATTATAGCAGACCTGATTGGTGGTATCAAACTCGGAATAAAAATTTGTTACGTAATGTTTTTAAGTCGGCAGATATGTAAAGTAATATTAAAGAGAACTTGTTGAGTTAAAAACAACAAAAATAGAAAATATTACAGAAAAGAAAACTATAACTGTAGACGTTGGCAATTAAGTAGCCATTAGTTTATTTCGGAAATTCAAGCAATTTGGCGAATAGGGACTGAATTAAAAATTTCAGGCCTCTCTGATTGGTTTACATCTGGAACGGTTCAGGAGTGAAAATTAAACAAAATTCCATTTTTCGATTAAGTTATGGCATAATGTTCGTTAGTATCTACATACATAGGTATGTATGTATATCCTTGATTTATTAAAAATGTTAGACATTCAGTCAGGTTACGTTTTCCACATTGGATTTTATCGAGGTCTTCATCACTTCATTTAAGTTTCGAAAGTCAACATGAAACCTAAAATTGAATCAGCTTAAAAAGACTTCACTCCTTCTGCATTGATCAATAAGTATATGTATTTCAAAGTGTATGATTCACCTACATAACCACTTCGTAATATATTGAGCGAAGAAGTGCGTGCAAATAAAAAAATACTTATTTTATTTTATTATATTTTATTTTATTTTACGAATTAGATAAAATAGAGTACGATCCAACTGCAGACATACATAATTTATTATATCACGGTTAGTTTTTTTTTGTGAATATATACCATAGAAGGTAAGAACAGGAATGTGGAAGCATGGATTCTGTGAGCCTTGAATCCGGGCCGTTTCGAAGAATAATTTTAAATAATGTTGTTATCGAACAACGTATGAATGCAAAAAAAACTATTTTTAGGTGTTTTAATTTTGGGGAAAATGGAAATTACTAAGACTATATACATAAGTATACTTCAGAGTTTTAAAATATTTGTTCCTTAAAAAAACGCATGGGTGGGTTTCTCAGTAAGAATGGTGTAGGTGTGATTTATTATCTATATCAGATAATGCCTGTATTTTTTTGATCAATTTAGTTAAAAATTTCTTCGATTTTTTTTAATCCTTACTATTCCTTTACGGTATTCGATTAAAAACACTTCTGGATTTCGAGATGTATATATCTTGCTTGCCACCATGGACCATGGACAAAGGTTCATACAAAGGTGCCCATGGACCCTTATTTTTTTTGTAATTAATAGAACGGTTAAAGATTTTATTTTGAGTTAGGTACGGCCCCTGCGAGAAATTGCAAAGCCATCCAAGATCTCTTGTCATGAAAAAGTGTCTCTCGGATACTATTGTTAGATATCATAGGAAAATTTCCAAAAAACAAACTTTTAACATAGGTATCAAAAATAAAAATAAATTTCTTGACGATTGTACGAAAATAGGAAAAGTAGAAACTTCCTTAGAAAATCCTTAAATTTATTATCTTAAGGTATCTTTGTTATTTCATGCACCTTGTTTTATATCTCGTATACGCATATATTCGTATAGTAATTTATTAAAACTCAATATAGTAGAATACGTATTGTATCAAACTTTCGCAAACTTCATTTTCTTCTTTTGCAAACAAAAGGAAAACTTGCGTCGTATTTTACTATTCGAAGTTTAAATCCCTCACACAAACAAAAAGGGTCACAAATCTTAACTTTTCTCCACAATATTAATGCCTTCAATTGGGCATGCACAAGCAACTTGAACTTAATTTACGAGTAGGTACATATATACGAGAATAATATGGAGAACTTTTCTTTTCTATTTAGTTTATATCCAAATCTCTGTTTCCATGAAAAAGTTCCAAAATTATTCCCACGTCCTGCTCTAAGAAACCGTAATGAATATAAACCAGCATTATATACCTATGAAATACATATCTACTTATTGCAGTATAGGCAGGCCCAATTAATGATTATTTCAAACGATTTTAAATATTGTGAAAACTCGTTAAAAGTTTTTTAACTTTAATGGTTCTCTTGTAAAGAAGGTCCAGTTGTGTACTCTTCTCTCCTCCGTATGGCAAAAATTCGTCAAGCCTATCATGTTGGTTGATCCACATTCCCTCGTTTTTTGCTTTCAATAAAATCATTAAAATTCCACCCAAACACCATCAATAATGAATTTGATCCCAGAAGTTAATATTTGCGTGCAATAAAAAAAAAATGTGAAATTAATACGATTTTTCTTTGGTACAGGATGGGGGGTATTGGAAAGTTTTTCATTTCCTGCAGAAGAGAAAAAAAAAAACAAAGAAAACTCACTTCAAATGCAAGCGGAATTCTCAATGAGGACACTCCCTCCTCTGCTGATGTGAAAATTCTTTTAATAGAATGGAAATCGAGGCTCAATGGTTTAACCTCTGGCTGTGTCCTTGGTAGTACTTTGAATGGTAAGTGTTCATGCATGAAAACAAACACTCGATATTTTATAAATTAGTTTTAAGTTTATTTTTTTTTTACTACGAGTAGGTACTTTAGATTTTTGAAATTAAAGTAAATAGAAAGTATACGTACATAGGTACGTAGGTATACATATTTTTCTAATTATTTTTAAGTTTTGCGTTACTTTTTATAAATTGTTTGCATCCAAATGTAAACAAAATGAGTTCATATGTATGAAGAAGAGGAAGAGTCCAGAACGGTAGTATATTGGGAAGATGACCGAACTTCATTTCGAAAAAAATATCTACAAAATATCAAAATAAAATAAGGCACACAGGTACATACATATGTACATTGTACATATGTAATATGTTACGTTGTAATTGTACTGTTTTTTTAATAATTTTGTAAGTGCCCTGAAGTAGTTTAAAAAGATAGCATCATCTTGTCTTTTACTCTTTTTACTCTTTTTATGATATTTTAGTTTTTAGTTTATATAATGTCACGGCAAAAAAAAAAACAGGAACATGTAATAATCGTTAAATCGATTAATGGCAGTATTTTTGATGATGTCTACAGAAAACTTATTTTCCTAAATAGTTAGTTTAAAAACCAGCTAAATATTTTTCAGTTTTGAAACATGTGTATACATTTTCGAAATTGTATTTCTAAACGAAACGTCTTTCAGGGCTAAAAGAAGTAAACAAATTCCACCTTTTTCGACAGACCTAGACATTTTTCAAAAGATCTGTAGTTTTCTAATAGACCTGGGTGCTTTCTGATAGATATTGCATTTTATGAAAAACCTGGACGTTTTCCAAAAGTCCTGAGTGTTTTCCAATAACCCTGGGCATTTTCGGACAGACTTGATCGTTTTCAAACCTGGTCGTTTTCTTACAGATCTTGGCGTTTTACGAGAGACCAAGGAGTTTTCTGACAGACGTGGGTTCGTGTTCGTGTGTTTGGTGTTCGTAGTTTAATGTACATATAATTTTCGTGATCTGGGAGTCAAGGAAAACTAATTAATTTTTTTTTGAAAACTTTAAAAACCTCAAAACATGTAAAAAATTGACTTAGAGAGCTAAAAATCGTATTGTAATTGAATTCTTACTCCAGATGCGGTCCAGTTATTAAAAAAAACTCATAGTATAGCATTAATTGATGAATTCCGGCTCTTTTAATTAAGATCGTTACGACGTCGATGTCAATTCCGAGTACTGTGTCAAGAGTTGTTTTCCCTACTAGTGATTCTGTTCATTCTCTTTTTGATACCGGTAGTTCGATAAGTTTAACTGAGCACTCCTAAAATAGGAGGGCATTTTAAAATTTTGAGACCATCCTACTACGGAGTAGGAAGTTTATCAGCTTTCACGTATTAAATTTTATTTTCTGCGATCTTTTCAAATTAAATTATTCTATATTCCAAATACTATTCTAAAACTAAAAATTGAAATTAGTGTTAGTTCAGATACCAATAAAATTTCTAATTAAGTGTTACATTTCGTGTACAAATCATTAGCTAACAATTATTCGTTGTATTCTACGTATAGTACTTAGCCACATTGAAAGTCATTCGCTAACTTACTTTTTTGGACATACATATTCACTAAAACTCAGCTCCTGAAATGGTAATTTTTTACTTTTGAGAAGCTTCTGTACATACATATGTACAAAAATTCAAAATTGGTTCAACAATTATTCAAAAGTCTGTAATCAAAAACAAAAACTGTTATGTGAATAATAGGCAAGAGTATGATAACCGGGGCGCCGAGAAATGATAACGGATTTGGTAGAACACGGCAATACAAGCATTTTTTACTATGGGAGGGGGGGTCTATCTCCCCCCGTTTAGGCAGTAGGGGCAATTTAAAAAATATGTACGTTAAATGGAAAAAAATTAATTAAAAAATAACGGTAATATTTAAAATTAAGTATAAAACGGTTTTTAAAGCCAACATTCTATTCTATTAGCCAGTTTTTAAATCAAGTCAAAACTATGTATAGTTTTTGAAAAATTTAATTTTAAACTCAAAATTTGAGTAAAAAAAAGTTAAAAAAAATATTAAATTTCAATATTTCAAAACCGTAAGTTTATCAATAATTTTTTTTAATAATTTCTTGCTCTTATTAATTTTCAATCAAAAACTGAAAACTAAATGATTTTATGCCTTTTAGTTTTTGAGAAAATTGAAAATAACCACAACTACTATTTCAATTTATTTATGTTTTTTTTTTTGTTTGAGTGGTCTTATTTCGATAGTAATATGGTAGGTGCGAGTTTGGGTATATGCAACAGTGAAGTGTGTGCGAGTTTGGGTGTATGGGGGGGGGCATGCTGCCCCCCTGAAACCCCCCTGCTTGGGCCCACTGTAGGATTTGGGGTAGGTGCGAGGTTGAGTGTATGCCACACCGAGGTGTGTATGGATGGTCAACCCCCTGCTTGGCCTCACTATAGGATTTGGGGTGCGTGCAAGATGGTGTGGGTGCTAGGTGGGGTGAATGCAAAGTTTCTTTTGCATTTAAATAAGCTGGATTTAGGAAAAATTAATTTATCTTTGGTATATCTTAATCCATATTCCATTATAACTATCAAAATAAGACTACGTAAATACTCAAACAAGGAAAAAATAATTTAATTAAAATATTTGTTTTTGGTAATTTTCCATTTTCTCAAGAACTAGAAGACATAAAATCATCTTGTTTTTAGTTTTTGATCAAAAACAAATTAAAGCAATGAATTCTAAAAAAATAACAGTAGGTACTGTTAAAGTTTTGAAAAATTACACTTTCAACCTTATTTTAAACTTTTTTTTGCCCAAATTTTGAGTTTAAAACATTTTTTTTCAAAAACTATGCATAGTTTTGACTTGATTCAAAAACAAGCTAATAGACAGAAGTTTTGGCTTTAAAAAAATGTATAAAACTTAGTTGTAAGTATTACCGTTATTTTTAAATTATTTGTTTTCCATTTAACGTACATATTTTTTAAATTGCCCCTACCGCCTAAACGGGGGGAGATAGACCCCCCTCCCGTAGTAAAAAATGCTTGTATTGCCGTGTTCTACAAAAATCCGTTATCATTTCTCGGTGCACCGGTTATCATACTCTCCCCGAATAATGTTCTCTTCAAATTACTAATCCTATTTTTTTTTGTGAAAAAATTTAAATTCGTAAAAAGTAATATAACACAATTTGAGCTGTTCTTATAAACTTTTTTTGGGATTCATTGATTCAAATTATGCATTTTTGTATAATTTTAAGTCACTAGTTTATGTCTAAAATAATTATAAAGCTTACAGATTGGAAATGATTGAATATTAAGACAATATATACCTCGTTATTTCGGGTCAATTTGTTCACACTAGGTTATATTTTTGATAAAAATAAATGCATGAAACAACACAGACCATGGATTCCTTAGTAGAATGTTGGTTTACATGCTAATTTTAGGAAATACTAGTTGAAATAATCATGACACACTGTGGAGTGTGGACTAACTAGCCCTGTATTTACTTGAAAATCTTTTTGGTTAGTTGATATCTGTTTTTTGTTTGTGCGTATCCAAGATTAAAAGATATATGTACATATCTTAAAAACATGTACCTAACTATACGATACCTAAAATGCTTACGTGAACGAAAAGTTTCTAAACTATTTCTCTAGTGTTTTTCTTTTTGTATATGACAAAAATGTTTCATAGACAGTTATAAGTTAGACATAACATGATGCAGGCAGTGCAGAGAAAAATACAGTTTTGACATTCTTAATTTGTTCCACAGTTACTGCCTTCTTGTTTATTTTCTTCTTAAATTTATTTGTAGTGTGAGACAAACGATTCAATTGACTTATTTATTTATGGCATTTTTGGTTGGTCATTCAGAAACTTTGGGAAGAGTTGTGAATACTTCAGCAATGTGATTTTTTTGGTATAAACAAACCCACTTGTGTTTGAAAACTTTTATAGCAGTTATTTATTTTTATCATTCGGTCTTTTATGAAGTTGATAAACATGAAATATGGCCTATATCAATTAATTGAAAAATGAGAAACTGGCACACTTTTTTCACAATGAAAAAAAATTATTAAAAAACAATAACAACACTTACAACGAAATATTACTCAGGTTTTCAAAGAGAGAGAAATCTGTTCTTTGGTCCAAATTTTGAATTTATATCAAAAGTTTCCATGCAAACTCAAAATTTTTATTTAAAAAATTAAACAACTTACCTACTTTTTTATGATCTCTTAGTTTTTTGCTTCCTTACATAATTACATTGCTAGCGCACAGCGAAAAACATGGATCCCGCAATTCTGTCCGTTTGTCTATCGATCTGTTTGTCTACTTGTCTGTACATCAACCTATAGCCTGAACTACTAAAGCAAACTTCTTCAAACTTGGAACTTATGTCGTTTTCAATTGGCAATCCGGAATTGGTTTTATGTCGTTTTCAATTGGCAATCTGGAAGAGGAAAAAAGCATTCTGAAAGCGTTCAATTGGGAAAAAGTGACAGTTCTGATTCTAAAAAAAAGAGAATTTCTCTTCTGGATTTGAAATCAGAAGCAAAAACAGAATCACTCACACATTCAAAGATTAAAATGCCACACTTGATAAATGTCATATTTTTTTTAATTTACAAATTGTGCGAACTGTGAAGTGATTCCTTGAAATACTAATACAGTCACACCAAACTTCAAACTTTTCAGAATCGAAAAAACTGTTCAATTGGGATTCCGAATCTAAAACCAATTCCGGATTGCCAATTGAAAACGACATTAGATTCGGAATCCCAATTGAACAGTTTTTTTCGATTCTGAAAAATTTGATGTTTGGTGTGAGAGTATTAGTATTTCAAGCCATCACTTCACAGTTGTAAATTTAAAAAAATATGACAATTATCAAGCGTGACATTAAATCTTTGAATGTGTGAGTGATTCTGTTTTTGCTTCTGATTTCAAATCCAGAAGAGAAATTCTCTTTTTTTTAGAATCAGAACTGTCACTTTTGCCCAATTGAACGCATTCAGAATGCTTTTTTCTACTTCCAGATTGCCAATTGAAAACGACATTAATGTTCTAGGTCCACTGGTGATCTCATGGTATATCTCACCGAACAGTGCCACACTCCTTACATCGTTGCGTTGTGGAGAAAGTAATATTGTTGCACTTGATATTTCAATAACGTTTGATACAGTTTGGCATCGGGTTCTCTTATCGAAACCGCGTACATTTGGATTCGAAGAATCTCTTCTTCGTAAAAAACAAATGCTGGTGTGCCCAGGGCTCCGTTTTTCTCCGACTCTCTTCTTTATTTTCATTAATGATCTCTTGTCTATAACTTCTTATCCGTTAAATTGTTTTGCTTACGGCAGTACTCCCAGTTTTTCATATTCGTTTTTACATCGATGTACGTCCTTGTCCTTCGGGTGTAGGTACATAGAAGTACAACCGCAGCATATAATTAGCTCAAATTGATCCCAAAACGCTGCTAAGTGCCTAGGTTTTCTGCACCGATGCAATACATTTTTCTCACCCTCTCATATAATCTATAAAGCCTTCAGCCGTCCTTGAGGATGCTTATTTGAACAAGAATTCAAAATAGAGCTCTACGAATGATAGGATAGAAACATTACGGAAGCATTTACATATATCTCTTGAACACAGTCGAAAAGTTTCCCTAGTGAAGAAATTGAAATTATGTAAGCTCCAAAAATAGCGGTACCTGTCATATAATCGTTAAGACAAAACATGCACTTATCTAGAAACTGAATCTTAAGATTTTGAATTATGTATGTATGTACATGTAGAATGAAAGTTTGTATGATATGGGACCTATATATTATATCTTATATTATTATTATTATATCTTAATATTATTGCATTTCAAATTGCGATTTAGCAATCGAAAATAATTACTTTTTGCAAACATTAGGTTTTTTAAGACCTAATGTGTGGCATCGCTTTGCTTAGTTGTTGTTGAGTTTAACGCGTGAACTATTTAGCCTAGCGTTGTTTATTTTTAAAATACCCATTGAGGCTTTAAATAAAAAACACACTCATTACACCTCAACTCTGGTAAAGGAATAGTTACTTCAGAATGGTATTTCACAATACATGCGGAGAAATCGACAGCCGTGAGGTACGAGTAAGTTCTGCTTTTTCCTCACTTCATGTTCGCTTTTTCATGGATGTACTCACTTTTTGACGCATGCGAAATTTTAGAGTTAATATTAAATTACGTGAAACATGTACTGACATCCCTGGTTAATAACATTCTTTGTATATGAAAACTATAGTACTCTCATGGCGAGTTTTTTTTAGGGTTGCCCGGATCCTGGTGGTGGCGCTGCAAAATGTGAGGTGTAAAATTCGATTTGGTGAGTCTTTAAGCGTCGAAAATTGGTGGTAGGGGCAAGAGGAGACTATTTTTTGGATAATTGCATCCAAAAAATATCAATAAATGTCGATTAAAACCTCCATAAGCTCTCCGCAAAAAAAAAGAGTAAGGGTTGCCGGCATACACTAGATGTCGCCCCATTCGACTTCCACCATGAGAGTACTATAGTTTTCATATACAAAGTAACATTTCATCCAATCTAATATTTATATCAAACTTCGCATGCGCGAAAAATATCCTTCTTTAGATTGTGTGCATTTGAGCTAAAGGAAGAAGTACATTTAACAGATTCTCTCTTATTTTTCTTAAAATAATAGGCATGAATTGTGTTAACTAGTTTTATGAATGTTTTTAACACTATCAGAATAAAAATATTTCATACAGTCAAATTATGTAAAAAATAAACACTTGCGAAAGATTTATAAATATTAAAAAAAAAAAACTTTTTTCGAAATGCCGGTACGATGGAAAATTTTATTTGCACCCAAAAAATGTCCTTTCAATTTGGGAATTAAACCCACCCTCCTTATTTGAGGTAAGTTTTTTTTTCTAAAGTGCGCGGGGTTAGATTTCATGGGCGTGCAGTTGAACACGAAAAAACCTCACCGCCGGTTATGTTCACGTAGTCTTTTTGTACTCGCGTTATTCTTGTGTTTTTTAGTATAACAAAGTGGTATTATTTAAAAAAAAGTTTAATTCAAATTTAATGTTAATTGAATAAAATTTTGTTTAAAAAAATTGTTAAAAGTAAGCAAACTTTTATTATAATCCTAGAACACCCTATGCGTGCAATGTTGCACTACACGAACATTTTTTGGTAGAACTTAAATAGTTTAATTTCTTTAAAACAATTCTATTAAATCTAAAATCATGTTGCATTTTTTAATAAAAATTAAAAAAAAACATTATTTAATTATATTGAAACAACTACATAAAACAATATAAAAAAATATTCCTAAATGGTCCTTATTGAATTGAAAAGAAATCGATACTTATATTAAGAAGGATACAGAATGGGCGCTCCCTTATGTTAAATAGGAATTTTTGCCTTGATGTGAACTGTGAACATAATAAAAAAAAGTATATGAGTGTATGCGTTTGTGAATATGAGACTTTAACACAATTACATTATTTATATTTAACATGTTACAGAGATATAATAGAAAGGCATTTGAGTAATATGAAGAATTCAATTTGAATTTACCAAGAAGAATCCTTCTTTGATTGATTTAATTCGATTTTTTGACTTTCTAGATATGAATATTTGAAAAGGTGCATGACAATTGAGGTTAAGAGAAGAACGAACATAAAAAAAATTTCATAAAAATGGATGATATGGACTTAAACTCGTCTTCAAGCGAAGTTCAAGAGGCAATTGCTTTGAAAAAGGCATTAGAATGGGAATTGAGTTTGGATTCAAGAGACTTAAGATCACACGCTTGGTATCATGGACCTTTGCCAAGACAACGAGCAGAAGAAATTGTTCAAAAAGATGGTGACTTTTTGATAAGAGATTGTGCTTCACAGCCGGATAATTATGTTTTATCATGCAAGACAAAGGCGTCTGTTTTACATTTTGTCATCAATAAGGTAAGTCGATTAGCTAAGTGAAAAAGTTGTTATTTATGTACGAGTACCTATGTACATGTATATTTAACTTTAAGTTTATGAGGAACAGTTACATATATGTAGGTATTTTTTAACATACAAGATTTTTAACCCAAAAATATTGATGTTTTAAGACAATCATCCGAAATACATAGTTTTAGTATGGCCATAAGTTGATAGCCATTCTCTTTACACATTTAAGGTAAGAAGTTTAGTCAAAATTATCGTAGTTTTCCAAACAATTGGAAGTAGTAACGTAGTTAAAAACTCAACTGTGTTTCTACGGATTATTTCAAGATGAATGTTCAAAGTTTTACTGACAAAGCAAAGACAATTTTCCATGTAATTCTGCTGATATTTTTACCATACGTGTATGTTTAACTTTATACATACAACAAATAAATACCTATCCCACTCTTAAGAAACTTGTAGCATTCTACCCCAAAGAATTGTTGAAAAAATAATTTATTTGTTTTAGTCTTGAAAGGATACAAAAACAAATTGATGTTTTTTTTAAATGCTACGAGTATGTATAGCACCATTTTTGAACTATCGACATTTAAATACTTTTTTCCAAGACGGCAATTAAGGAAAAAATATGATATACGCCCTCGCAGCATTTTTACTGCTATGACAAACATTTCCAATTATGCTAAAATGATTTTATTAGAAATTTGTAACTTTGTTTTTCTATTATTGATTGCTTGAGATGAGAGATGAGTCACTTTTGATTAATTAGTCAAAGGGAATGAATTATTTTTTGTTTTATTGTTAACGTTTTCGTTGATTTCATTTGTTTTCTCTGAATTTTTCAGTGTTTCAATAACTCGAACATAAATTCGGGCTTACTCATTTAACTAAACAGTTATATTAAGATTAGACGGCGTGTTAGGTGAGTCATCTCATTTCACTCGCCACAATAGCTAATTCTCGACACATCAGGTGTGAATTTAAATAAAATGATAAAATTTTGTTGTGTTCTAACTCCGTGAGTTTTATGTACATGTTTAAATTTTACTAGCATTTACCTTCTTAGATCCTTAGACTTAAGTATCTTGAGTTTGCGCTTGATGTGTTTAGGGCCTTCACTACTCCTACGCACTATCGCGTACGGTTCGTGTTCTTTCCAACTCATCCCCAATTTTGCTGATTCCTCTTTAACCGTTCTAAGCTTCTAGGTCGATTCGACTGTTTATATCTGATTTAATTTCACCGTCAGTACACAGCAATCCCAAGATATTGAAAACTTTCTATTTTTCCAACTGCTTTCTCAGAAATATTTACTTACATTTAGACGTGATTGCAAATAGGTGTATTAAGATTTTTTATTTATTTTTTTAATAAATTATTTATCTAGAATAATTATTTTGAACAAAATTTAAATAAAAAGAACGAACTAGTTGAGTATCAGCATTGTGATTTGAAATAAATTGATGAACCGATTTGAATCGTGGATTTATGATTCTCAGATATTACAAATGCCTCATTTCAACAATATTTTTATAGATAATATCTCATTAGATAAATGAATCTATATATGTAATATCTTTGCCCAAAAGATACAAACCGTGTAAAAATAAAATTCTAAACATTAAGCGTTTCAGAGTGGTACCTATGGATAGAACCTTTATTTTCGATAGTTTATGTTTTTGTAGTAGCGATATTTTTTTTACTGATGGCTTCAATTTTTTTCTAGATTCTATTGCAACCTGAGACCGTCTATGAGCGAGTTCAATATCAATTTGAAGAAGATGCATTTGATGCTGTCCCTGATCTGATCACTTTTTATGTGGGTTCAGGTAAATATCAAGTAGTAATTAATTTCACCATTAAAAAGTTTATTGAAAATAGGTATATTTTTACAGGAAAACCCATATCAGCAGCTTCCGGAGCTCGCATTCAATATCCATGCAACAGAACATATCCCCTTTCATTTTACGGCCACAAGATTGTGGGTAACCAGCTACATACACAAATGTTGGCAGGAATTCGAGGCGGCAGTCCTCTCAGTTCGCCTTCGTTGACCAGTCCTGGATTTCGGTTCACTCCGTACAACCAACAGAATAATAGTTACAAAAGTCCAATGTCTTCTCCACCTAGGACAAAACGTGATACCCCACCAAGACTTCCATCAAAAAAACAACGTTCGCAATCTCTAACACCATCTCAATCGTCTGGGGTTTCAGCAGGAGTAAGAAACGTTGAAACTTCTTCAAGTGCAGATGGTGTTATTCAGCCTAATGAGAGTTCTGCCCAAAAATCAACATCTGATTTGAGAAGATTGAAAAACGGTGATAAATCTACAAGTATTGATGGAATACCTCCACAATCGGCAGTAGGCAATCACTGCAATGGATTCCAAACAATTGCAAGATCCACAATTAGTGAATCTGTTGAACATGTCAAATTTACTACTCACTCGTTACCGCGGCCGAGTGTTGGAAGTCTACGATTTGCTTCAATGAAGGCACAAAGCTTGAACCGTGATTCAGCCGAAAACTCTTTAAGTCCCTGTATTGAAAGTAAAAATCTACCGGAAGTATCTGACAAAGCACCAAGTCCTCCGCCAAAACCAGTTAGACCTCCTGCACTGCCTAAAAAAGAAAAAGACTTGCTGCCTCATGAACAGCTTCAATTTAATAGAGTAGGGTCTTACCATGCAAGTGGGTCCGATTCCGGAAATGGATCAGGCGATTCTGTGCAGAGTTCAACTCCTGGTGATGTCAGCGAATCGAATCAGCATCGAGGAGTTATTATAAAAAATCCTCGATTTCTTCCTAACTCAGTTTCATCGGTAACATTGAAAAGCTTAACTGAATTTGATGTAGCTGAAGCAGAAGAGGAGCTATTAACAATGGAATGTCCAGTCATTGAATCTGTAACTCATTTTTAAGTTTTTAAAGAACCAAAATTGTAACTACATATATTTTCTTTGTAGGTTTCGAAATTCGATATTGAAAATTTCAGTACGCTTCTTTTGCCATCAATTGAAAATAATCCTCTCGATGGTGATGCTCTGTCTACATTTAAAATGATGCTTTTAGAATCTGGCCCTAAAATACTCGCAGAACATATAACCCGTATTGATATTAATTTAATTATTGACAAAGTAGCTGAAGTCGAAGACAATGATGCAAATATACTTCAATGTTGTGGACTTGAACTCCTTACATTGCCACATGGAACAACATTTCGAAATGATCTTCTTGAAAGAACTCAGTGTATGAAGTTAATGGTAGCCGTGACAATTCTTACATGTCAAACTGATCTTGATCGAGCTGAAATTCTTAGTAAATGGATACAAGTTGCAGTGGATACTAAGACCGCCCTTGGAAATCTTTTTGGTTTTAGTGCAATTATGTTAGGACTATGTTTGCCACAGGTAATTATTTTTTTTTAAATAGGCAAAAAATTTGTCATATCAATGTGAACACAGCCTTTTTTTCATGATTGATCATTTTATTTTTTAATTTTGAGGCATTTTAAACGCAAAACCAATTATTATTTTGATGCAAAGCTAAAGATTACCTCTAATAGAATAATGAATAATATTCATTGATTATACTCTGATTGACATATGTAAATTGTCAGCACAAGAAAGATGAATGTTTGTTATATTTTCGCAATGAAGCAATATAATTGTAAAATACATACGTTAGTTTTAAGACTCAACGGAACATAAACAAAAAATGAGTTAAAATCAAGAAGAATAGCAAAAGAAGCCAATACGGTGACGAAAGTAAAAATGGTTGTCTCGAAAATTCAAGTCAAAAATTCTTGTTTTGATCCCGTTTTTTACGAGTTCCGAATTCCTATTTCAAGACCAATTAGGCTAACAAAATCCACTTTCTTTTAGTTTTATTTTATTTAGGTATTTTATATTTTTTTTATTTTAATTTAGATTCAACGACTTGACAACGCATGGCATATCCTTCGACAAAAATTTACAGACAGTGCATTTACATTCGAAGCTAAGTTGAGGCCAACACTGAAAAACATGAATGACTGTTCAAATCCCCAAGCACCTAATACAACAGTTCCACACGTGCTCTTGTACATTTTACTGAGGGATAGAATTATCGAGAACATGATGAACACTTCAATTGCAGAAAAATCCTCCCTCGTAACTACATGCATTACACCTTGGGAAACAAAAGCAGATGATTTTGGAATGTCAATTTATTTTTTACATCTTGACTCAGCTCGTGGATTTTTAAGAAATCTTTCACTTTTTAGAAAGAACTCAAAGACAGTTATGAACGAATCTAATTCAAGGTTGGACGAACTTTTGAGTGACGCGTTTAGGTAAGGATCTCTCCTTGTGTACAAAAAAGAATTTAAATAACTAATTTTATTTTAATATTTTTAAAAAGGACTGAGTTTCATATAAAATTCTTATGGGGCAGTAAAGGTGCATTCGCATCAGCTGAAGATCGACACTCCAAGCTGGAGAAAGTACTTGCATTAATGGCAGACAAATTTTGTAATGCTGACAATATATCTGCAGCACCCTAAGATTTTTAAACAAATACATAAAACCTAGCAACAAGTTTACATATTTTTATATCAAAATAAACAACTAGCCTGGAAATACATTACAAATCTAAGATAATTATTATAAGTGTATTTAAAGCATTTGCATTTATTTTTTGAATCACTTTAAGTTCTGTTCAAATAATGTATACCTAATAAATGAATATGTTTTTATTTTTCGAATTATGTTTCCATGCGTTTTAAGTGTGTTTTGACTACCTCAGACGTAAATACTTAAGTTGCAATATTAAAAAAAATATTTAAAATTGAAAACAAATGATATGCAAACGCACAGCTACATATGCATACATACACTTTTTATTTGTAAATTAAACATATTTTTATAAAACTTATAGTTTATAATAATTATTGCAATGTTTATATTTTTTGTTTGTATACATATTCATAAGTATACATAGGTAGATGTGCAGTTTCACAGTATAGTGTATCTAAACATTTTGCAGTATTAAATACGACATTGTTTCCAGAAACAGTAACTATATGTAGATACTGTTCTAACAAACTCTTATATTTTTCAAATCAAAATGTAATACAATCCTATAATAAAATATCAAAGTTTATAGATTTACATATAGATTTCTTTTTAACATATTCATAAAATTGTGACAATATTATAATTATCATATTTGTTTAAATTATTGTTAGTTTGAAATGTATACACAATATTGAAAGTATACACCATTGCTAAATTATTATAAAAAATAAAAGAAAATGATTGCTACATACATATTACATAAATAAATCTGTGTTTCGCTTTGACTTTCTTCCTAGGCAAAGGTGATCCAAAATGACCCACCAAAGTATAATGGCGGACTCACTGAAAAACTTAAAAGCGAATAGAATAAGACATTTTGTGGACGCAGTCGTTTAGTTTACCTAGAAATACTGAGACCAGTGAAATGTTGACAATTTCCAGCTGTTATTTAACGATGATAAGTCAAAATCTGTTGAACCTTCAATTTAAAAGAGAATACTTCATTTTATTTCAATAATAAAAATCAATTTTTGTTAAAGGATGAGGGTAATGTTAAACATTGTTGCGAGGCAATAGGAGAGAATATAAAAAAAATGGACAGGGCAAGATAAATGATTTTGGGAATTACCTATATTGAGCTCACTTTAGGACCCCAAAATTACTCCACAGTTAGGAGGGTCACGTCTTCTTAACAAGATGCACCAGACGAATCACCTTCGTCCTCTTGTTTGTGCTTGGTTGCTTGGTATGTAAAAGTTTAAAATATCAAAATAAGGAAAAAAGCCTCATTTGTTGTTGTGCCATACTTGTTGTTGTTGGATATTGTTGTTTACAATATCCAGGACCGGCCCAGCTCACACGAGCGCCCTGTGCAAAATTGAGCTTTTGCGCCCCTTATATTTATTACCTACTTCGTTTCTTACCATGAGGTAGGCTTTTGAATGCGTTTTTTTTTAATGAGGTACCAATCCCCTGTAGGCCTAGTCCTTAATAACAAAAATAATAAAAAATTTAAACAAAAATAAAAATAACTCCCTATGGGAAGTTAAAAATGTAAAAAAAAGAAAAATTAATTCTAAAAAAACATATAATACATATTTACAAAAATAATTACAAAAAAAACACAAAAACACTTCACCTAGCACTTTCCAGTTCCACCAGTGTTTTCAGCTTTAAATTTAATGGGTTATTGGTACTTACAAATACAAAACACAAATCCCGCAAAACACACGCTTCGTAATTAATAATATATTTTTCGAAACTTAATCAGAGAACTGCAGTTTAATTTATCTATCTAGCAACAAATTATCACAAACAAAATAAAACAACCACTTCTTCTAGAGAAATTAAAATAAGTGACAAAGATAATGAGTTACAAAAAACAAGTGCAGAGAGAATAACCGTTATTATTTCCAATTCACTCCTTGCTCTTTTCTCGTCCTTTCCATTTTATCCACAAAAAAAACGGTTCCTATTTGAAATATTCTACTCATATTTCCTCATTCCAAATATAAACGAACTACCAAGAGAGACAAAAAGAGAAAATCGTGTTTGAGTAAAAAAAACCACCCACATTCATTTGGTTTGAAAGAGTTGAACGCATAAGATTGAGAGATTTTGCTTGTGTGCGGGATTTTAATCTGCACAGTCTACGTCAGTCGCACTTCTTATTGTAGAATACATTCATTTCAAACAAAAATCAATGTTTGATTTTGGTACCTATACGAAGGATTTTCTTTTACAAAATGATAAAATGGTTTAATTCGCATGTTTAGAAATTATTTGATAGTGACACAGTAAAAAAAAAAAAAAAATAAATGAAGCAGGTTAATATAAAAAGAATGAAAACATATGAATGTAGTTTTCTTGTCAGTTTGCGCCCCTGCAGCTCTGCGCCCTGTGCATTTGCACATCTTGCACATATGGTAGGGCCCTGACAATATCACCTTTTCGGCTATATTGAACATTTGTTGTTGTGTTTATGTGTTAATACTCTGTCATATTACCATGCCGACCATCTTTATTACCCTTTTGACAGGTCTCGTTTTTGACAATCTGCGCAATATGTGTACTGTGCCACATGCCCATGTAGCATGAATACTACTGGCGCCTGGCGGACCACAGTTCATGGCTCAAGAAATATGTATTTAAATCATAATTATGTTCACATACTAACCTTTATATATGAAAAACATAGTACTATCATGGCGAGCATTTTTCATGTTGCCCCGAACCGTAAACTGTAAAATTTTTGCTGTAGAATTTGCATATGATCGAAAATTGGATTAAATAAGTGAATATGAAAATTGTAACATTATATATCGAATTTAGACAAAGATTTAAATCTTATTTTATATTAAAAATAATTCATAATATTTTCATCATAACTTTGTATTCAAAACTGCATTTTACTATTTGTTATAATTCTAATTTGACTGTCACTATTTGTTTTATTGTTGTTTGTTTATTGTTTAGAATTCAAATTTGCCTTTGACTATAATCAATTATTATTTTTTCATTTGTTTGTTTATTTTTTGTCATAGCAACTTCTATTAATTTAATGATTTTTGCCCTATAAAAGGCGTGGGATTTTAATAAGCAGATCACTTTCGACTAGACGAGGGAATTGAAAGGAAATATCTCAGAGGTATTACATACAGCTTCTTATTACCTTTTATTTTCTGGATAGTTGTCGTTGGATGTAATACATGCGATACAATTACGTCAGTTTTACAAACCGAATTTTTGTATCCATTAAAATTACAACAACGAAGCTTCCTTTTGAGAGAGTTTAGAATAACTTTGTAATATTAACTTTTTATAATAAAATTATTTTTCCGGACAACCCACAGAGAAGAAACAGAAGAAACGTAATATCACGTTACAAAATGGATTAAATGCATCTGGATAAATGTTTTAACCTGGATTAAACGACTGAATAATATGTGAGCTAAAACTAAATTTTTTACAATATCACATAAGCAAACTGCACACTAAGGGTATTCATACAACGAGATAATTTTCCGCTTTGCAGAAAGATATAATTTTCCGCTTTACGTTTGCATGAGTACCCCATAAAAATTCTTGCATAAATGTGAGAAATAATCAGCTGTCACAACTAAACGTCACAAATTACTTCTCGAAACTTTGTAAGGTTTATTTCTTCGCTTTATGCATCAAACCTGTGAGATAAATTTATCTGATTTGCAGAATATTTTTCCCATACAAATTTTGACAGCTCGTTTCTGCGGAGATAAAATTATCTGGTTTCCGAGGTTTATCCTTAGAGCATATATAACATAGAGTGCTTGTGCAATTTCAAACGTCAAGCTTTTATAGGGGGCGCTAGTTTCACTAATTTCGGGAAGCAAAAGCGCGGACCTCGAATAAGAGTGATCCCCACTGATTAGTGGTTATCCCTCTCCAGAATTTAATTAAATTTAATTGAATTTTTTTTAATTTCCATCCCTCTTCAAAAAAATACAAAAAAAACTATGATTGAAGTTTACAGGTCCGCGCTAGTGCTTCCCGAAACTGTAAGAAAGTAGATACTAGCGCCCCCTATCTGTGCTTCTGGCGTTACAATGTATTTGATATAGGAACAAGCACTCCATATTATCCGAGTTTTCCACCGTTGCATGAATACCCCTACTATAAATATCTGAACAATGACTTTGAAAACATGCTCGAGATAAATGTTTAGGCCAAGTACATGAACAGACATATTTGTCTACTATGCTTTGTTCGTGAATCTGTACCGTCTCTTTTACCTCTCTATGATTTGAACTGAATTTGTATCTCATTGAACAGTGCTATTATCTATTTGACAAGTTCAGTAATTTTTCCCTTCAATTAGTTTACCTACATTACATATGTGTTAAAAGAAAGGAGTATCCAAATTCTCTTTGGTATGATTAAAAGTGTAAATATTTAAACAAAAACAAATTACCAACGACGCAAAAATTACTATAGTATGATTTTCTAAAAATCAAAAAAAAAAAAAAACAATCAACAAATCCTGCATGCCGAAATTGTAGTGAATCATCTTTTCCAACAAGGTAACGTTCAGATCCAAATTTTTTTAAATAGAAAAAAAAAATCAATATCAACAAAAAATTTTCCAGCTTGATTAAAATTTCTTTTGAATAATTTTCTTATTTGTAGCCATAATGCCCATAGTCAATATTCTAAAAAAGGCTTCTAGTCTTATCCTGGGTGAAGAAAAGTGCGACGAAAAAATCGATAATATCTACGAAGACAACGAAATACTTTTCTGCAAAAACAATGTCTGCATTCATCCCCCAACATTAGCTCGACAAGAATCTGATATCCTCCACTATCCAGGATACTTGACCGTCACCACAAAGACTTTTATTGATCAATACAACAATGCCAAACGTCATACCTTGCTTCTCACCTGGATCCCTAATTCATCCCTTTGCAAGTGTTCATCATCCGATGAAAACTGCCCAGCATTCATGGCTGCTATACGTGCCCAAGACCAGACCGGTCTTGACCAACGTATTAATTGCTTGAACAACTGCAGTACTGTGTTTGGTGATAAGAACTCTGTAAATAGTGACAAGGCATTTGAAGAAACTGACGGAGCTAACCAAAAAGATGAAAAAGAGGATGCTGACGACATGCGGGAACTAAAGAATGAACTGCAACCGCTATTGGGCGGAAACTCTGCTACAATCGAAGATTTACATTCCATGCTGAAGAAGAACCCAGTTACTTCTGTGAACATCACCATCGCCAATCCATGCATTGAGAACACCACATCAACCTACAACTGTGTTGGCACAGAACGAGACAAGATGCAACTGTCTGATTGTTCAGATGACAACAATCCCAACTGGATGACTCCAGAACTTCTTGCTTTCAAACACAATCTCTCATTTCCCGATAGCGCCAATGCAACACCAACCGTTAAGCGGAAAACTCTAGTTAAATGCCGCAGATTTTCTGTTGATCTGAGTCAAATGCGATCTCTCCGTTTGTTCTTCAACGACGATAACTGCACCTCCGGTCAGTTGGTCATAGCTTCAAGAGAATCCCAGTATAAGATTTTGCACTTCCACTATGGTGGTTTAGATCACCTGGCCCAGGTGCTTCACCAATGGCATTGCTTCTTGCATAATATAACATTGGCACCCAGTAGCCAAGAAAAGCAGAATCTCCCCTATCGACAGTTCATGGTGTGTCGTCCCGAGGTCAAGAAGTCCGAATTGCACCCGGATGAGGGTAATGTAAAAAAAATAACAACGAACTTCTTCTATGGGACGTTGTTAAATGAAAAAGGTCAGATTGACGATGATCTGTTGCTACGCAAGTGCGTATTCTTTGGCGGTCTAGAGAAGAGTCTTCGCAAAACAGTTTGGCCATTTCTCCTTAAATGTTACTCATTTGGTTCTACCTTTGAAGATCGAGCAGTTCTGATCGATATAAAACGACAGGAATATGAAGAGATCACCAGCAGACGTTTGTACTCGATGTCTCCGGAAGAGCAGATCATGTTTTGGAAGACCGTCCAATGTGTTGTTGAGAAGGATGTTGTACGCACGGACAGATCAAATCCTTTCTTTTGTGGAGATGACAATCCCAATACTGAGATCATGAAAAACATTCTACTTAATTACGCCTTTTACAACACCGGAATGTCCTACTCGCAAGGCATGAGTGATTTGTTGGCACCGGTTCTGTGTGAGATACAAAACGAGTCCGAGGCTTTCTGGTGCTTTGTTGGATTGATGCAGAGAGCCATATTTGTGTGCACTCCAACTGACAACGACATAGATAGAAATCTCTGCTATTTGCGTGAATTGATACGCATAATGTTACCCAAGTTCTATGAGCATCTACAGAAGCACAACAATGCACTAGAGTTGCTATTTTGCCACCGTTGGCTATTGTTGTGTTTTAAACGAGAATTCACCGAAGCTGTTGTGATTCGAATGTGGGAAGCCTGCTGGTCGAATTACCTCACAGATTACTTTCATTTATTCCTATGCCTGGCTATAATTGCCGTCTATGCTGATGATGTAATCGCACAAAATCTACGGGCAGATGAAATGCTTTTGCATTTCAGTTCACTTGCTATGTACATGGACGGCCAATTAATTCTAAGGAAGGCACGTGGTTTATTACACCAATACCGTCAATACCCTAAGATTCCTTGTACTTTATCGGGGTTGTGTAAGCGTTGTGGGCCTGGAATGTGGGATTCTGAACATAGACCCGCTCTCGAGTGTATTGGACATACCGACGATGAGAAATGCTCACTTTCGATTGACTAAGGATGCAAATTATATGTTGGTAGAATACAAGAAAAAGAATCAAAAAAGGCAGCACACACACTATTTCTATTTAACAAAAAAAAAATTTTAATTATTATTATCTAGTACAGTTTCTCCAAGTCCAAAAATGTTGACTTTTTTGTTTGTTTCTATATTAACGCGCATTGCTAGCACATTTAAGAGCATCAAAATGATACCAAAGACAAAGCTAATATTGCTTAGTTATATTAAAAAAGAATACATAATAAATTAATAGGAAATAAAAATAATTAATTACGGTTATGCATTAATTAAAAAAAAAAAATTGTTCGACTCATGCCTATAAATCATGCTTAGTAAGTTATGTATATCAAAAAAAAATAATGGAAATATGATGAAAATAAAAATATTTATGCACGAGCTAAAAGCCAAGCAAAATTATTATATGTGATTGTACTTATAACTTTAATTTGCTAATTATACTTATGAATTGAACTGCCCAACAATGAAAAAATCGTATGTACTTAAAAAAGTTTACTGACCTACCTCTACACGTTTTTGATTTTTGACTTTACTCCAATTTTTATCCAGGTGTAATTTATTACCACTACTCCATTTGTATTAACCAGAAATTTGGTAAATTTCTTGTGTTTGAAGTTTATTCAGACTAGAAGGTTCTGTTATTTTTGTTTTTCACTTTATAATTTTTTGCATAAATTTGTTGAGTCGTCATGCAGGTACCATTTTCTTTGGTTAAAAAAATAGATGAAAAAAGTCAACGATCATGAAATGTACTTGAACTGCACCTTTACGTTTTATTTTCGTTCAAAGAAAATCGCATGAAAAAATAAAAATTGACAATATATGCACATAGGACCAGCAAAGTGGCTTCATAACAACTAATTATTATCAATTGCAACTGATCTTACAGCAGGCATCACATAGGGAAACAAAAGTGCTGGAAATCGCTCACTAGCTAATATTGTAATGCCGAACTTTAAAAGTATCACAAGAAAAAGAGCTGACATTTAGTTGACATCAGACATGACACTTTTAAATTGAAAGACAGGTTGTTATGATCGACAACACGTTGTTGTTATTCGGCTCTATCGAGGTAACCGTCGTCGGAGCGGAATTCTCTCCCAAATTCTACGAATCGGAGACATTTTGCTTCGAGGTAGTTCTCCGATCAGCTGATCGGAGATTCTCTCCGACGAAATTAAACGCATGCGATGAAGTACTTCAAATCGTTTTTTTTTCTTTAATATTTTCTCCGCAGTCCTCCGACAAGTTCTTGGCGCGGAAGTTTTTCTTTTTTCCGATGACAGCTGCTTCGAACCGAAATTGATTCTCCGACGAAGGATGCGTTGCGGAGAAAGTTCCGCTCCGACGGTTACCTCAATAGGGCCGATTGTTTCTTCGTTTTACGACTGTTTCCTATTGGTTGTGGAAACCTTTAAAGGTCAAATCACTTAAAAGAAGAGTTGCAGTCGTAGTGGAGATGACAACGAAGGTAAAATTAAAACGTACATAAGTCTCTAAAACCATCCCATTTTTTTTCCAAAATTCTTTTTATTGATTTACATATTTTAAAACTAAAAAGCTAACATAAGAATTCATTGAAATGTTGCGAATATTTGAACTGTATATTTGCTGCAATTTGTTTAAACTTAATTCTCTATGAATTACAAAATGAAAAAAAAAACGTCCTTACAAATAAATACACAGTGTTTTGTTTAGTTATATTAAAATTAAATTCAGGTGGTAAAACGAAATATTTACATTTGCGGCAGTTGTTCAATTGGTGTTGTGAATTTAAAGTCTTCGGGGAACAATTTGGCTGCATGTGGATACATAAGCTTATATGATTGCCGTATGGTAACATCTGCAACACCAGCTATATCACCAATTTCTTTTTGGCTACGCTTATGCTCTGAAGCCTGTGGGAATTTAATTTTAAAATAAAATTAAAATTAGTTCAAATTTTTGAAGATATGTAATTACCTGTGAGGCCATATAAATAGCTGCTGCTGCAACAGAAATTGGTGAACGACCAGGAACAATATCCATTTCGACAGCTTTTTTTGCAATATGTGTTGCAGCACGTTGCACCATATTTGGAAGATCTAAAATAATAATTTTATATAAGCCAAACAATATTATTTCCTATTAAATTCTTGAATTCCATACCCAGGTTCGCACAAAATCTGGACATAAAATCTGCAGTAGTAATCAAATCTACACTTGTTTCTAAGGCCTTCAGTGTGAGTTTAAAGCATCTGCCAATTTCTTTTTTGCTGATTTTGCTAACAGCACATATTTCCTTAAATGTACGTGGAACACCTTCCTGGCGACAAGCAATATAAAGGCATGCTGAAGCTTTTGCATCATTTGAACGCCCTTTAAGATTTTTACCATCATGAACCTTTTGGGAATTATTAAAATTGTTTGGTTATAAACTAGAATCTATTATTTGAGAAAATCAGTCTTGCATCAAATTTAGAAAAAAAAACAATGCAAAAAAATATGTGCACATCAATTTTAAATCATCATGAGATGGCAAACTTTTTAATAACGAAAAAATACATAAGATAAAAGTACAACTTTAAACTAAAATTACTTTGAATTCATTTGAAAATATTGGGTAAAACGACTAAATCAGACCCAATGATTAATTCATTATTTTGTTTCCCCGAGATTGCCGAGATTTTTGCCGAGTTAAACAACCTGACTCAGCTTGTCAACGAGCCAACTCGTATACCGCACGTTGTAGGTCATACCGCCAACATCCTAGACTTGTTTCTTACCTCTCATCCTGGTAAATATTCTGTAAGAGTGTTATCGCCTCTAGGCTCATCGGAGCATTGTGTCATATCAGCCAATTTCTCGTGTTCGAACATCTCAGTTAAAGAAAATTCCCCCAAGAGAACCGTATGGCAATACGAGAAAGCCAACTGGGACGGTCTCTGTGCGTAATTGTACCTCATCGTCGGTTCCAACGCTCGTTTTCAACGATACTCCTGTGGTAAGCTCTCAAGGCAAAGCCAATTTGCTTGCAACACAGTTTGCTGCAAATTCAACGCTTCCACATAGTAGTATGACTCCTCCTGTACTGGTGTGCCTCAGGGCTCCGACTTTCTTCCTTATTTTCATAAATGATCTTCTATCTGAAACTTCTAATCCATTAAATTGTTTTGCCGACGTTAGTACTCTCAGCTTTTCCCATCTCTCTTCTTCGGATGTAGAACTAGAACGGCAGCGTATGATAAGCTCATTAAATTGTGATCTTGAAAGCATTATCCAATGGGGAATCAAAAACCGCGTAGAATTTAATGCCTCCAAAACTCAATGCTGATTATTGTCGTTAAAGCGAAATCCACCTCACATGCCGCTATCCATGAGTGGCACTTGTATCGAGGAAACTGAACACCTTTCAGTTCTCGGTATGTGCAACACATACCATCTTCGGTGGAATGACCACATATTCGATGTTGCCAAAAACGCTGCTAAGTGTTAGGGTCCTTCGTCGATTTAAGAAATTTGTCTACCCTTCTGATCTGGCTATTATCTATAAAGGCTTCATTCGCCCAAAGCTTGAGTACAATTCGCATAACTGATCGGGTACTCCAATTACACATCTAAATGTTTTTGACAGAATACAAAATAGAGCCATGAAAATGATAGGTGAAAGAAGTATAACTGAAACGTTCCCTTAACATCGTCGCGACGTTTCTTGTCTTTCACTTTTTGACCGCTACTTCCATAAACATTGTTCTAGCGAAATAGCCAGTTGCATTCCTCCCCTTAAGCAATTCCAACGTAATACTCGCACCGCAAGGAATGTCCATCAGTTCACCCTTGAGCCCAACTTCGGACACACTGTTAAGTACAGAGAATCTTTCTTTAGCCGCACCACTCGAATGTAGAATGCTTTACCTTATTAGCAGCATATATGCAAGTTACACCAAGTCAGACTAATCTGTTAGAGTAACAACATCCAAAACAACAATAAATTATTGGGAAGGTCGTGCCAAGTTTTTCGATGGGAACAAGGATCCTTATGCTAATATCACAACAATAACATTTTTGTTCCTGCCAGAACAAAGAGAAAGAGAAAACTCTTGATTTGAAGTTGGTTTTTAAGAATTTAATAGGGTGAGAGAATTGTGGTCCCAAACATACAAACCCAACTCTTAAGAGAAAACCGTCCAAAGCTAAATAAAGACGAAATACCAGTAAAGTTTGCATTCAAGAAAAAAAAAAAAAAAAATTTACATTAACTCTTAGTGCCGTAAAAATCGGAAGAATATTTTTAATCATTCTTGAAGAAAAATATTAAAAATTCAAATCTTCGTCGGTTACCACACTAACCTATAGTCAAAAGCTTGTTGTTAATTCTATGAAAAAGACAAAATAAAATGTCAACAATTTGCACTGCTTTACCGATCAGTAATAAGAACCCACCCTTTCACCGAAGGTTGTAATGATGCAATCTCTTGGCTGAGACTATAACTCTCCCACTCCATTGGTTCACCCTTGTGGCATTCTCTTAGTTAACATTACAAAACGTCGACAGGGTTTTGAAATGTTCCTTACCTGAGGCCAAATTGATGCAGGTGTTGTTGCATTTGTTTAATCAGAACTTTTTGCGCCAACAATTTAAAATTTAAACTTTTAAGCTGGGATTGTAAACCTTTCTGAGTTGTTTTAGATGACGTAATTTTGCTTTCCCATCATATTATCTCTAATGAAGAACTTCATGCGAGTGGATTGGCCATAAGCTTCGAAAAGGGTAAGAGATACAATGGAACCTTTTCACCCAGGCAAATTGATCAGACGTTTTGCTTGACGTAAGAAATAACGCAGATTTTGTGAAACTGAGGAAAAGCTCCTCAGGGAGCTCAGTTGAACTAATATCTTTCTGAACAAGATATTATGCAAATCAGGCGCTAAAGCCACTCCCATCAAGAGATCTTTGCAAATACTGGGCATCTGTACGAATACAATTTGCCTGGAATTTCACTCGTCCGAAAATTAAGAACACCGCTCGTGCTCGAAATTTTTTGTATCAGAAATATAATCTATAGATGGGCTTGGCTGTATTTTATTGTACTTATGGGACTACGGGGGAACAAAACTGGTCATCGCTCGCTTCAAGATTCTCAAAAATAGTGGTTTTTCAGTTAAATAAAGAAAAATATCAAAAACACTTGTTCTACATACTAGGATACTAGTTCTTTGATAGATTTCATAATATGTTATACAGTTAATTACCTGTTTGAAAAGATTATTTGCGCGATCAACAATAGTTTTAGGCAGATTGATTCGATCTGCCATTGTGGATATTTCCTTGAACGCCGAAATCAGTGACCTATCCGAGCTACTCATAGTGCGTCTGTTCTGATATTTTGGTGCACCAAATGAATCGAATGATGCAGAACCAGTTCCAGGTCCAATGATAGTTGAAAGATCACCTCCACTAAGAAGAGGATTTTCTGGTCCACCAACACGACTTGGATCAACTCCACTCTTTTCGTTGCTAAATGTACGCCATTCAGATCCAACATCGATTACGCGATCTCCAACAACTAGTCCACATTCGGAGCATATCATGTCCCCTGCACGATAGTCTTCGATAAGAGGTGCATCTGGATGTGCATAGCAACATACTTTATTCGTAGCATCAGGTCTATACCGATGGAGCAGAAAAAAAAACAAATTTGTATGAATAAATTCGTAGGTATTCGACCTAAATAACTTGGGAGACTTCTACGACGCTGTATGTTTAAACTTGCCTGGAGGAACTAGCCATTTGTAATTGAAGTGTGGTTAATTAATTTTGGAAAATATTATTTTACTGAAATAAACGCCTTTGAAATAATTATGAGAATGTAAACTTTTATTTTTAAAAAGAATTAAATAAAGCGAAAATATAGCTAGAGGTTCAAGTGCGTTTGCTAATAGTTTGACATAAAGTGTCGTTCAATTCAATTGTGATGCAGACTTTCAACCAAACTTGCACAACAAATTAATAGGGTGCGTTCAGACAACGTTAAGGTCAAACTTAATTGACCGCGTTCGTGTGAGCGTCGGATACCAACTGCCACTTCTTTGAATGCTGACTTTGGAGCTTATTTGGAAATTATGAACTAAGCAAAAACATGCGCTTTTGGAACAGCTGATAATTAAAAACAAGAACAGATTTCCAAATTGAAAAATAAAACAAAAAAATTTATTTCAATAATTCAAGCGCCAGGTAACACAATTAATATATTTTCATGAAAATGCTTTCTTGTAGGGCAAATGGATCGTTTGCGTCTGTCATAGTTCTTAAGAGTCGTCTTCGCTACAATCTACAAATACAATAGGTTCTTTGGAGCCATACAATTCGTAGGTACTTTTCGTTTTCAGATAAAACATCTCGAATAAGATGGAATAAAATAAAATCCACTTCCATTATCACTCACAAATGCAAATTCAGAAACTTTTGTACACCGAAATATCATTGAGTTGTGACCTGCCTATAAGGAGATCACAATTTCGATAGTTTTTGTGACTCTCACAACTTGTGACCGTGGGGGAAAATGTCACAAAATCAATTTCACCTCTACTTGTGACTTGTGAGGTATCAGTGATGTTGGGGAGAATCGGGCTGTAAATTTGCTAAAAATATTATAAATAATATAGTTAAATAATATAAATAAATATACAGTTTTTCACATTTGCACTTTTGTAGTTCAAATATTTAATTAAAAGGAGAAATCAAAAAGACAAATTCCTTCGTATATGAAAACATAGTACATACATTGTGGAAGTCGAGTGAGGCGACATCTATAAAGTGGGGGCAACCCTTACTAAATTTTTTTTGCGGAGAGCTGGTGGAGGTTTTAATTGATATTTATTGATATTTTTCCAACCAACAATTTTCGATGCTTAAAGACTCCTCAAATCAAATTCTGCACCTGAAATTTTGCAGCGCCACCACAAGGGTCGGGGCAACATTAAAAAATACTCGCCATGATACTTTGTATATGAAAACTATAGTACTATCATGGTGGAAGTCGAATGGGGCGACATCTAATTTACCTATGCAACCCTTACTCTTTTTTTTTTGCGGAGAGCTTATGGAGGTTTTAAATGATATTTATTGATATTTTTTGGATGCAATAATCCAAAAAATAGTCTACTCTTGCCCCTACCACCAATTTTCGACGCTTAAAGACTCCCCAAATCGAATTTTACACCTCACATTTTGCAGCGCCACCACCAGGACCTCTGCAACCCTAAAAAAAACTCGCCATGATAGTACTATAGTTTTCATATACAAAGCATGATGGTACTATGAAATTCGAGAAAAGCCATCGGCTTATCACTCAAACGTAGCGTTCTAAATAACAATCGAAAACGACATCAGTTTTTTTGATCCCAATGTGAACCGAGAGAATGGTGTCCGTGATTTTGCTTTAAAGGTAGTAAGCTTGTGTAGCGAACCCCTAAAGTGTGTTTGGCAACTTCAAATTTCTTTAGAATCTAAACCTATAAAAAAACTTCGAATCGAGGAGATATGCAAAATAAAGGTTACCGAACAAAGTTATACCGCTGTCAGGAAAGATATTTTGTTTCCTGACATTTTTTCATTTTGTGACAGATTAAAACTTTATTATGGCTACATACGAATTACCTTGGGAATATTCATTTCCACCTTTTTACACGTAAATATTATTTTGTGCAGATTAATATCATTACTATAATTTAAATATTAAAATTCTTAACAGTTTACAGCATCACGAGGAAACGAAAAAACGACAAATATCGGTATGGGCTGACATTGTACTGAAGTACTATAAATCAATAGGCCAAAACAAATTGAGCATTTCGAATGCGTCACTTTTTAAAAATGATTCAATTGGCAGAAAAGTGTCTGCGGAACTTGCTTCGCAAATTATCGAATCATTGCAAAACTCTGGATTTGCACATCCAATTGATAAAGAAAGAATCGAGTGGAATTTATGCTGGTACACCTTAGATGAATATGCAGATATGATGTATTCTTGGGCCTCAGAAACTGGACATTCTAACACAATTTGTACTTTGTTTGAACTAAGTTCGGCGAAACCAGAATTTTCAGAAGTTGATGAGGAAATTTTAATCAAAGCCTTGCAAAAACTGGAAGGACGTTCTAAATGTGAACTAATAAATATGGATGGTTCATATGGTGTTAAATTTTTCTAAATATACTTCTATCTATAACAACAGAATGGATACAATTCAAATATTTGTATTGATTTTAAATTACTCTAATAATAATTTCTATTCTAAGCCTTCTTTCTAAAAATAATATCTAAAAATGTTTGAATTGTTAACTGATGAAAAGTCAAATTTCCAAAGCATTGGTCTAAAAGAAAGCTGATTATTTATACAATTATAGGAACACGCAAACAGTGCTGTAGAGTTTATTAGTAAAGAATCGAACGCTTTTGGATGCTGATCAATACGATTTATTATTTTACTATCCCTGTAACGAAGCGTTCAAAGTACTATTTTTTATAGGTAGGCGACACAAGCTCCTAGGCTGGTTTATGCAATTAGCACCAGAGTTCTCCGTATTATGTTATCATGAATTAAATTCGTTTGACCTACAAATTGGGGGGGGGGGGGGGGGGGGGGATTAAGAGTTTACTGAGGTTGAGGTTTTCAGAGCCACCTCATTTAGAAGTCAAATTTTTTTCAGAAAGTTCGTTAGTCTTTAAAAAATTGGTTGCGAGTTGGCTCTAATTCTTATCAAAGCAAGACATTTACATAGGAAATGAATGACAGTTTATTTTCCCCCCTAGTCCCCAAAGACAGTAAGAAGAGTAATGAATGCTCAGCTTCGCATGTTCTATTGGTCAGTCTCCGGTTCATATTGTTGGCTATTTCTTGCCTATGTCTGCATATTAGGTCATTTGTTCGTGACTTATTGAAAGTACTGGGTGGGCCATTTCCATCTAGATATAACGCAGTTCGTAACGCTGCTCCACATCTGGTTTGCATTTCAAGAGAGAAATTGGGGAAATATATAGAAGATGTTGAAGCCGAAGCCGTATTCCGCTTTGGATTTGGATCGAGTCTTAGAATTTTGTATGATTTCTCTATTGCCAATAATTCAGCTTGAAAAATATAGCAAATCAGGGAGCCGACCCGAAGAAGTTTATGGATTGAGAATAAGCAAGAAGAATTGAGTCGAAGTCTCTCAGTCCTCCCAATCCCTTCTGGAATGAAGTGTAGTATTAAGATGTCTTTCGTTACATTCTATGGTTTATTTTTTTTTTCAGGACCCAAATAAATACGTAGCTAGCATTTAATTTTTTGAAAATATTAATTTAGAGAAGAAAAAGATAACATAAGTTTGGTAAGCTTTCTGGAATCGACAACATTTGTAAACCTCACCTCAAGCCCAAATAAATCTTAGGGCCGAGTACATTGTCTAGTTCTGGATGTTGTATTCCCCAAAAGAGTAATTTACAATTTTTGTATTGTTTGCTATAATCATTATAACTCCATCCAAACAAGTCACTCCTGATGCCCAATTTTCATCAAGGTTGAGCCAGAGAAGCTGGATCCATTATTTTCATTCATGCATTCACCAAACTCTAAATGTATGTGATGTTTAGCTGGAAGACCTATTCCTTGAAGAATTTAAAAAAAAAGTATATTTTTTCTCCAAAAGCTACATAAGTTTTTATTTTTGATGACAACTACTACTTAAAACCTAGTTAAGGGAAATTTATTGTTCTTGTATTATTGCTTTCTGTTGTTCTTAACACCGGAAGCAAGAGGTCTATTACCTTGTGACCCAGGTCTGGACCCACTGTTCTGCCCACCCGGGGCATTACGGTTACCAAAGTTATTCCGGTTTCCAGTTCGGCCACGTTGGTTTTGGTTGTTGGCTCCTCCACCTCCACCACCACCTCGGCTCTTATTCATTTCGGCGCGATTTCTCGACTTAACCTGAGAATCTTCTTTGACCATATCAATAACTTCATCGGGGATACGTAAATATTTTATAGTGCTTCCTCGAATGTAACATTCTGGCATCCTCCAAAATCTATCACCATCCTAGTTGTGTAATTATATATAGTATAAGATGATGTTATTTTCTAACCAAAGATACAGACCTTTGAGGTGCAAATGACGTCCCGTAAATTGATATTCATCCATGAATCGCAACTGACTAAATGACCATTGTAAGTCTCACCATTTTTCAGTTCTACTAACTACACAAATTATGGAGGAGTTTATAGGTAAGTACAACAAATTTATAATTTTTTTAGATATAAATTTAATAATGAAATTGGATGCAATTGCAGAAAAAAAAAACAAAGTACATTTTGTTAGTTCATTACAAATTAGGAGATATTCAAGGCATGAAACATGAATACCTACACTTCTATTTACTCAAATACAAATGTGCCACTATACTCTCCTTTCACTCAAAAATATTCCTGAATTAAATCAAACTTACCATGGGATGACTCTGGGCTGTTTTAAGTAAAGATAGCGGCAACTAAAAATAAAAAAATAAATTCAGCAATATACATTTTTTCTTAATATGCATATGAAACAAAGATATTATTTAATTATTACCATTTTGTTAAAATTGTTAAAATCCTAGCAATTGAAACGGGATTGGAAATGCCCTCGTCGTCGGTAAAAAATCCAAACAAAACATTAAATCAGAACTGTCAAAAAAATCATTGCATACGTTCACAGTTGAAGAAAAAAATCAATTGTCAAAGCAGTTCTGTTCGGTAATGTGAAATTTTCTGCAAAATACCGCTTTGTATATGAAAACTATAGTACTATTATGGTGGAAGTCGAATGGGGCGACATCTAATTTACCTATGCAACCCTTACTCTTTTTTTTTTGCGGAGAGCTTATGGAGGTTTCAAATGATATTTATTGATATTTTTTGGATGCAATAATCCAAAAAATAGTCTACTCTTGCCCCTACCACCAATTTTCGACGCTTAAAGACTCCCCAAATCGAATTTTACACCTCACATTTTGCAGCGCCACCACCAGGACCTCTGCAACCCTAAAAAAAACTCGCCATGATAGTACTATAGTTTTCATAAACAAAGAATACCGTTGAAACACGGGGAAGTTGTCAGGTTTGCAGTTTTTCAAAAATAAAAAAAAATAAAAGCCGTTTCGAAACACATTGAACGTCAAATCGAAAAAAATCTTTCTCCAATTGAGGATTCACGCGTTGACTACCAGGTGCCGTGGTACCAAGTGCCAATAATTTTTACCGCCAATAGCATTGATACCCTAACTACTAACTTTTATTTACATATTTAAAATTTTTTTTGCAGCCTGTACTTTTTTTTTATATTTAGCGCGCACTAAATGGGATTCTATGTACCCTTTACATGTCAGAGACACAGTGCGAGCTTTAGGTAAGTAGTAGGGGATTTGAAAGGAGATGTCGGTGAACATTAGTCTTGAATTTCAGTTCATCACAAAGAGAGGGAAAGACAGAGCGTGGAAGGGTATTCCACATTCTCGTAGTACGGCTAAAAAACGAATCCCTATACTTGACAGTACTACCGAAATTGGGTTCAAGAGTAAACTGATGAGCATTCCTTGAAGCGCGAGTATTACGGTTGAATTGTTTAAGGGGAGAAATGCAACTGCCTATTTCATTTGAGCACTTACCGTAAAAGTAACGATAAAAGAGTGAGAGACAGGAAACGTTACGTCGGTGTTCGAGTGACGTAAAAGTATCGATGATGTTCCTGTCTCCGATCATTTTGAAGGCTCGTCTTTGTAAACTGTCCAAGAGGCTTAAGTAAGTTACTGGAGCACCAGCCCAGAGATGGGAGTTATACTCAAGCTTTGGACGTATATAACTTTTATAGATAATAGCCAGATCAGAAGGGGAAAAGAGTTTCTTGAATCTCCAAAGGAAGCCGAAACATTTTGTGGCATTTTTGGTGACGTTAAGTATGTGATCATTTTACAAAAGAATCGCAAGCTGATTAGTTTCTTCGATGTAAGTAGCACTCATAGATAATGGCAGGGGGGTACGTCTCGTTTTAACGACAGAAGGCAGCATTCAGTTTTCGAAGACAATGGTGTTTAAGTCAGAATTTAATGTACTCGTACTTATCATATTTAGCCGTTTCAGGTCCACGTCCGAAGATCAGGGATGTTAATCTGAAACGAATATGAAAAGCTAAGGGTGCTACCGTCAGCAAAACAATTTAATGGATTAGTAGTTGCAGACAGGAGATCACTAATAAAAATGAAAAAGAGGGTCGGAGACAAAACAGAACCCTCTGTGTCACACCAGCATTTATGTTGTGGGTATCAGACTTGAATCCGCCTAATACTACTTGTATAGAGCTATTCGAAAGAAAGTTACTAATCCAACGAAGAAGGGTTTCATCGATACCAAAAGCACGCATTTTCGATAAAAGAGCAGGATGCAAAACTTTTTCAAATGCTTTAGAAATATCAACTGCAATAATCTTACTTTCTCTGTAAATATTTGTTCCACTGTTCGGTGAGATAAACCATCAAGTCACCAGTGGATCTATTGCTGCGAAAGCCGTATTGCCGGTCATTAAGAAGCTTTCTATCTTCGAGACATTTCTTGAGCTGATAATTTATCAGCGTTTCCATGACCTTGGAAAGAAGGGACGTAAGTGCAATTGGTCGGTAATTTGATGGTGAAGAAGACTCGCCTTTTTTTGGGATAGGCTGGACAAATGCTGTTTTCCAACTGCTCGGAACAAGCCCAGAAGAATAGGGTAGATGGAAAAGCTTACGCAGGGGTTTTTTCGGAAGAACACCTCTCGCCACAGCTCGAGTACGAAAAACGATTTATGTGTGTTGAGATCTTTTAGGACTCTCGCCACAGCTCGAGTACGAAAGAAGATTTGTCCCAAAGAATAATTTACGCGCTCAAGAACTGGGGAAGCCATGAAACTATCAGACAGCGTAGAGTTGGCGGCAAACTGCCTAACCAATAAGTTAGTCTTTTCAAGAGATGATGTTTTGTTTCTTATGTTTTTTACAAATGAACAAAAATGTTTACTACATAATGGGACATTGTAGTATTTTTTGCCTTAATTTTGGTCATGCAAAAATGTAGTCCTTCGAATATGGGCGTTGTAAGACTTCCTGGCTTGTTTGAATTTATTCCGGTTTTCCTCAGTTGGGTTGGCTCTAAAACTCTAATAACCTCTTTACGGCTAGCATCGAACCATGCTTTCTCTTCGGGTCTGATGCTTGTAGCCCTGTTTGACATACTCGTTGACAAGCTGAGTAAGGTGATTAAACTCAGTGAAGATCTCCGCACACATATCTTCGGGTGTTGTCTGGCCCAAATGTTGAATCCAAGAAGAATTGTGTACTTCGAAAAAAATGTACATATATACCTTCATAGTATTCCAAAGAGCACCACTTTTAGTCCTAAGAAGTCAAATATTATCAAAAATAAAACTCTTATTTAAAGTTTTCATAGCTTAGTCAACAAAAGGTTTTAATACATACGAATATGTCAACAGCCAAAAACAAGTTAAATGGGATAGATTTTGTCGTTTTCGTTTGAACTTTGGAACAGTTCGACTCTTTTTTTTATTACAATATAAAAAAACACACTACCACAGATTGCCTATTTAAAAATAGATTTTTTAAGCATTTATCACTTTTTACAAATCATCCTAAGAAATAGTTTACTTGTATCGGTAAGTTTCAAGACTCCTTTATAAAATCACAGAACAGAAAAAAAACACTCCGAAAACATTACCATGGAACAGCTAATAAGAGACTTTTGTCATGGACCTTATATGGGCAACAATTTCCATTCAAAAACTCAAATAAATGCAGTTTCCCTTATTTAACCTAAACCGAACCGACACGGTCGCTAATTGTGCAAAGGTAGGCTGTAAAATAATAAATAATTTGTTTTCTTTCTTATAAAAAAAAAACTGTCGTCTGTCTTAATTTTAAGTTTATTGTGATATTTCTGCAATAAGCCTTCAACTTTTGAGCTTGTATTCATCAGTTTACAATCCACTTTTGCTCAATAAGCACTCCTGACTCCTGACCAGGGCTAGGGCCACTTTTGCCCTGCGAAACGGTTGTTTTATAGCAGCCGTTTTGACTCCGGGGTGATTTGCTACATGGCCCTCATCAGGCTGATGATTGCCTATAGATGCCCAGTGTGGTTCAACGTTGCCACACCTCAAATGGAAAAGATTCGGCTGTTTGGTGCCTGCGTCGCTGCCTTGGATTACACAGAACACGAGACTCAGAGTACACACATTATTATTCCAACCAGGTTCTATACAACGGAGCTAATATTAATAGAATAGATAATTTCTTCTTAAAGCTGATTCGGGGTCACATTGCAAGAGTGATGTCCTCGGCTAATAGCTTAATATTCGGGGCTTACTACCCCAACATTGAATGTTTTGAGAGGGTGCGTTTGGGTGGTTATATCCCACCTAATGCATTCCTTCATCTTGACAGTAAAGGGCTGATCCAGGATAGAGCGGCGATTCCGCTAATATACCACATCGGCGTCCTTACACAAGGCGGCGGTGAGCGACTTCGTTTCAGTAGGACTGTGACCGATCGGGACCGAAGTGATAGGAAGAAGTAGTAGCAAACCTTTCGGACTCAGCCAGCAGTTATATAAAGTCAAATCTCGAATCTCATTGACTTTTGAATTAGTCGGCATATTTCCGATATCAGCAATCGGCTAAAATACTTATGCTTGTTTTATTCATAATTGTTTGCAAATTAAGCTCCCTTGATTTGCCGCCTCTTGAATTATTTGTCATAGTTCCAAAATCTTCTATCGTCAAAAATTTCGACCTGCATAGGTACATTTAAAAGTTTAAAAACCTAAATATAATGAAAATAAAACTTACTTCTTTTTTTTTAATTTCTCCGAAAAATATTTTAAAATTTTTGGTTTATTAATTTTTTTTTTATTGCTTGAATTAATAAGAGTCTAGGTTACTGAATTTGCCGACTCTTGGTGGTTTTTTAACAGAATTTTAAAATGCAACAATGATAATAATATACCTAACACATTTGTAAGCTTTAACTTTTTCTTTAATTTTTATTTATATTGTATTAGTAATAAAATAACCTTACTTAAACTTTCATTCAGGAAATGTTAACAATCAAATAAGTAAGTGACTGACTGAGGAAAGAAAAATTCTCTTTTAACCACCACATCATAGAGTGAATCCTTTCAGATAACACAAGAGCCATCAGTAAACTATACTTTAATTAGTTACATGCAACGTGCCATGCCATTATGCATTTCGTGAGGTAGCATAGTAGAATTATTATAGAAATGTATGAATAGATCCCGGAAAAATATAGTGAGTGCCAGCGATGATTCACTTAAGAATGACAATACTACCCCTTCGGTAGTCAACGACATTTCAATTTTAAAGGAATACAGAATATATTTTCATACAACCATAGGTTTGCAGTCGTTTCGCAGCAAACTGTAGGCATTAATTAATAATGCACTAATTAAACAAAAGAATAACATTCAGAGAAAGTCAATCTCAAAGGGTTTGTCGGGAGGAAGCATAATTTATGAGTGTGTCTGATGGATACAGGATTTTCTTTGTTCGGGCAATGAACTTTAAATTCACACTAAGCACCTAGTATGAACAAGTGCATACATATATGCTGTTAGTTTGTCCAGGTACTTTTGGTACACAGTATATACATATTAAAGTTTATACAATCACCGTTTTTATTTTTTTTTTCGTTTTGCGCATCTATAAAAATCCAATGCGTTAAAAGTAAACATTTGTTTCTGTGTTTTCCAATTCCAAACTTTTTTTTAAAAATATACGAACATAATACATTTTTTTACAATTTTTGTCTACTGAAGAATCTTTTTGAATTTTTGATAACGGTTTAACAATGACAATCAAACAAGTGTATGTCCTAATCAACATAAAGTTTTTATACGAGTATATCGAAACGTTCGCGGTGAGTACTGTATTGAACTCGCTAAATATTAAATATTTATAACGCGGCTAATCCGAAAAATCCAAAAATGTATATGTATATTTATTTTAAATCACAGTAGTTCAGCAGTCGGCGAAGGAAAAAGAAATCAAAAAAAGGTGATCTTCTAATTTTTTTTTAAATGTTAGAGGCCATGTGGTAAATGCAAGGGTTGAAGATCGTCCTTCAGATTTTTTTGTGAATATTTTGAAAACTATATGTACATATACAGGTTAGCGAAAAAGTTAACACCACAAAATGAAATGAAATTAAATTTCAAAAAAAAAGTCATATTTTTTTATTGGAGTATCTAAAAATTAAAAAAATAATAAAAACTTACGCAACTAACTTTCAATTTTCAATTTACTGCGCATCATGGAAAAAGGTATCATGATTCATTTGGCCAGTTTATATTTCTAAGATCTCAGAGATCTTCGTATTCTCAGAAATATAAACAAAAATTCTCATACAAATTTCTCAATTCTTCTGTCAAAACTCTGAGAATGAAAATTTTTGGATTCGATTTCTCAATTTTACAAAGTGATAGCTTTGACTTTTGAAAATAATTTAATTTTATTTGCTTTTGTATTTTTAAAAGGCGTCACAACAACAATTTTTATTTCTTTGAGAATTGTAGTTTATATTTCTTTCTCAATCTCTGTCATTTTCACTGAGAATATTCTCAGAGATCTTAGAAATATAAACTGGACAATTGTAAATTCAATGACATGATAAGACAGAAAATAAGAGATTAAGGAATGTGGTTAGTTTTAAAAAGTCATTATTTAATTTATTTGATGAAGTGTTTATTTTCAAACAAAAAACCTAGTTTCTGGGAAGGTGTCAAGTATACAGGGTATTTCAAATTGATTGGAAAAATAAAAAATGTCCACTATTGAGTCAGCCTTAGACTGGTATTCACTGAGCGCTTTTAAGTTTAAGAGCCTCTTAAATGAAAATATCCTCCCTAATTAGCTCATTGAAAGGAAATTTGTATTGCCTTAAGGAATAATTTTTTTGAAGTAAGAGGCTCTTAAACTTAATAGCTTTCGGTGAATACCAGCCAAGTCTTCGTTTACGGTACAATAATAAAGAAAAACCAGTTCAATTAATTAATTGTTCTAGAATAGTATTTTTCATTCAGTTTTTGCTTCGATAGACTCAACTACCTGATTCTTAAATATTAGAGTGAATCAACGTTTGGTTCCACAACGATTTTCTTATCGAAATAAAAACTCCATGCTTCGTTATATAATAATATTAGAGCAAAAACTCAAATTAATACCTAAGGAAAGCATTTTATCAGTGTTAACGCCAGTAACAATTTTCTTATTGGAGCAAACACTCCCAACTCTTTAATATTGCAGTATATATTCCCTGTTGCTTTTATATTATAAATATAGAGTGCTTAAAGAGAGCGGTATAAGGACCGCTGATAGTATATATGTATGCTACAGAAAATATTTACGAATTAATTATAATATTAATAATTAATAACATTTTTACTTTCATTCAAAAGGACTTTATATAATCTCTATAACAAACAAAGTATTCCAAAAATTATGTCGATGACGGAGTAAAAATAACAACAACGTTTTATTGTCAATCATAAAAACGTGTTGTTATTGTCGTTTTCTCGTTGTATCTGAATGATTCGCTTTAGGCTTAGAAATGCCTTGAAACCCTGTTTTTATTAGGCCAAGTGACGTAATAAGTCGAACGAATGTATTCAAACACTATATTGGGCTTTTTTAAAAAATTTAAAAATCGCAAAATTGAATATGAACAACAGCATTCAGCAAAGTAAAATTTTCTACCATTTTTTAACATTGGAAAATTTTGAAGTTTGAAGAAACTGAGCAATTGTGAAATAGCCCCACTAATTTGTACATTATATATGGGATAGAAAGAGAAAACAACTTTGATCTGTCAACCGAAACTAGCTCGTTAGGTTGTAGTGAAAACATAGCACAACTACCATATTATTCAGATGTGTTTAATCTATACCATTCACCCATTTTTACCACGTTTACAAGCAGAATCGACAGCTCGAGTTGGATTAGGGCATTGTATATAAATTTGCATAGTACTCTCATGAACACGTTCCACACGTCGGCCACCTAGCGATCACACCCCTAACTTATTTTCTGGTTGCTGTTTCTGTGTATATACAAGTGCGCCCTCAGACGACCACACCCCATAACACAAAAACCATCGTGATGATAGTACTATAAGTTTTATATACAATGATTAGGGTCAAATTTTCGACCCAGCTTTTTCGTCATTTGAGTTGAGTACTCCAGTTGAAGTTTAGTTGAAAAGATAATGAGATGTAAGCTACTGGCGTCTCTTAAGTCATTGCAATTTTGTTTTTTTGTTCCTTGTGTTGGCAAAATGTTTTGTAATGTCTCATATAACAAAAAATATATAATAAGTGCTGTGACTAATTATTTTAATATTATAATTATACAAAAACAAACTATATTAAGAATGCAGGCACAGCATAGGAGAGTCATATGGCAGACCGACGAAACACGAGTGAAAAAGCATGTGTTCAAATTATTATTATTGCACTCGCACAAACGTCAGACATATTGTCAATGCCATACCAACTCCTCACCTCGGGTTTTTCAGCACAAATTACGATTCGACTCCGCTCCTGAAGTGGAGTCGAGTCGGTTCAAGCTCATTTCAACTCAACACAGGTATACAAAAGGGCGTCTTGTAAACATGGTATTACGTCTTGTAAACATGGTTTTATCCAAACATTATGCAATCCAATTTTTTGATCTTAAGTCAGATTATTAAAGTTGATTAATTTTGAATTAAAATTAAGTTTCAAGGGAAAACTATTAGGATGGACGGAAGTTTATTTAATATCAAAATCTATCTAAATGTAACTTTCCATACAGTTAAGTGGAGAACTCGCCCAAAAGTTAATGAAGCCGCTCTTTTGCAAACCATGTATGTATGTATAATAATCTATATGGATTATTAGTGATGATGAAATACGTTTTGGTGTTTTGCAAAAGAAAGAATATGACTTATATTACAGCTGTCATACAAAACACCATGTGCTCGGGGTAGGCTTCCTGGTCAGCGAAAAAATGAAGTCTACCGTCATCGGCTTTAACGCTATAAGCGAAAGGCTATGCACCCTTCGCGTGCGAGGCAAATTCAAGAACATCAGCCTCATTAACGTTCACGGACCTACGGAGGAGTCCTCAGACGAAGATAAAGAGACTTACTATGAACAAGTCGAGAGGGCCCTCCATGCCTGTCCAAGGTATGATGTTAAAATCATCCTTGGGGATTTGAACGCTAAAATAGGTCGGGAGCCGGTATTCAGGCATTACGCAGGCACCCATAGTTTGCATGAGAACACTAATGACAATGGACTTCGAGTCCTAGAATTGGCAGCATCGAAAAACATGGTCGTTGCGAGTACCAGGTACCCGCGTAAAGATATCTACAAAGCCACCTGGGTATCACCTGATGGAGCCACTCGTAACCAAATTGACCACGTGTTGATAGACCGTCGCCACTACTCGAACTTGATGTCGGTACGAACGTACCGAGGTGCCAATATCGACTCGGATCACTATCTTGTTGGTATGGTTTTCCGAGGGCGGATTGCCTTGCGAAGACGTATTGCATCCGCCGATCAGGTTCGAATCAACACGGCTGCACTACGCAATGAAAACACCAGTAACACCTTTGGACTTGCGTTAGGACTCGCCCTAGAACCACTCGATCCAGGGAGAGTAAGTCCTGGAGCCAGTATGCTGGGCGTAGATGAGAAGTGGACACGCCTTAAAAACACTGTCATTAGTACTGCCAATTCCATCTTAGGCAGCAGTCGTAGAAGTCGGAACGACTGGTTTGATGATGAATGCAAGCTAGCGACTGAACGTAAGAATGTTGCGTACCGAGCAATGCAACAATCTCATAGAACGCGGGCACGCGAAGATGAATATAAAGAGCTCAGAAGAATAGAAAAACGGCTTCACAGACAGAAAAAATCAGCCTGGGAGAAGAACATCATCTGTGATTTAGAAAGAAGCCGAGAGCGAGGTCCGCACCAGGCGCGGAAGTTCTACCAATCCGTCCGAAACATGACGCAGTACACACCACGCTGCACTTACTGCAAGGACGGAGAGGGAAATCTGATCACCGATCCCCAAAGCATACTGGAGCGATGGGAAGTGTACTTTAATGAATTGCTAAATGGTCAGCTCACTGCAGAAGTAGAGGCTCCACTACTTCAAGAAGATTACCCTATGTTACCGCCACCAAGCATAGAAGAGGTTGAGAAGGCTATAGCCCGGCTTAAGAAAAACAAAGCCCCGGGAGCCGATGGCATACTAGCCGAACTATTCCACCACGGCGGGCCAGCCTTACGCCAAGCAATTCATGATATTATAGTGCACGTATGGGAGCAGGAAGAAATGCCAGAAGACTGGCGAAAAGATATAATTTGCCCCATACATAAGAAGGGAGATGTCACAACGTGCAGCAATTATAGAGGTATCACGTTGTTGAGTACCGCCTATAAGATACTCTCCTCTATCCTACAAGAACGGATAGCCCCATACGCTAAAACCATAATCGGCCAATATCAGTGTGGTTTCATTCCAGGCAAATCAACAACTGATCAGATCTTTACCCTTAGGCAGGCGATGGAAAAATGTCTAGAATTTAACATCCCAACATACCATCTGTTTATAGACTTTAAGGCCGCCTATGATAGCATAGCCAGGGTAGAACTTTACAAAGCCATGAGAGAATTCGGCATCCCAAATAAGTTGACACGACTTTGTAGGTTGACCATGACCAACGTAACAAGCCAAGTAAAAATAGCCGGATTGCTATCCAGACCAATCAACATCTTTAATGGACTCCGACAAGGGGATGGTTTGGCCTGCCTCCTCTTCAACCTGGCGTTGGAGAAAGCAATCCGTGACTCTGGCACGGCAACAAGAGGGACCATCGTCAACAGGTCCAGCCAGATACTGGCTTACGCAGACGACATTGACATCATCGGAAGAACCGAACAAGCTGTACACGATTCCTTCATCCAGATCGAGCAGGCGGCACAAAATCTGGGGCTGCACATTAGTGAAGGTAAAACAAAGTACATGGTGGCGTCGAATGCGAGAAGAACAGTTGGTCAAACAATCAAGGTAGCGGAGCACGAATTTGAAGTGGTGCAATCCTTTAAATACCTTGGGTCAATAGTAGCAGCCGATAATAATATAGAAGAAGAAATACGTGGGCGGCTGCTCAATTCCAACAAAGCCTACTATAGTCTGTCAAAGCTCTTCAAATCCAGAAATCTCACCATAACTTCAAAACTGCTGCTGTACAGGACCATGGTCCTGCCAGTACTCACGTATGGATCCGAGACTTGGGTGCTTAGCAAAAGACACTCCGACCTCTTAGCCGCGTTCGAGAGAAAAGTCTTAAGGAGAATTGTTGGCCCCATATGTGAGGAAGGGCGATTCCGGAGACGGTACAATCATGAATTGTACGCAATCTACCTTGAAGCAGACATAGTGACAAAAATTAAGCTCGGTAGACTCCGGTGGGCAGGGCACCTAGCTCGCATGAGTGAAGAGGAACCTGCTCGGAAAGTCCTTTGTGGTACATTCTATGGTAGACGGCAGCGTGGTAGACCATGCTTGCGCTGGAGAGATGGCGTAGACCAGGACGCCCGAAGCCTTGGGGTGCGCAACTGGATGGCGTCGGCTCAAGACCGGGATAGGTGGAGAGACTTGTTGAAGGAGGCCAGGACCGGACCCCGGTTGTCGAGCCGATGATGATGATGATGAAATACGTTTAATGTAAAAATCCACTCACCCCAACAAAATCAACAATTAAAAGTAATAAAAAATAAATATAATATATATATAATAAAAAAATATAAATAATCAAGTGCTATTTAGAACGAACACACCACAATAATAATGATTAAAAATAACAACAACAACAATATCGTGTTCATGTTTTTTGATCGTCGTCAATGAATGTGTTGCTTTCTAAAATCTTTAAAAATTCGCAAAGCATTTCATGTTACCAAACACACTTAATAGGTAAAGCTCTAGCATTGTGCATATCCATTGAACGCAGCTAAATTTGACGTTTGAATTGGCAACTTGACATTACGATAAAAAAAAGTGCCGCTCTGATTTCAAAGTTTTCACTTTTTCAGGTGTTTTTCCAATTGATAAATCAAAATAACAAATGCATTTATTAAAGTTTGCATTATATTTCATTGTAAGAATTGATAAATTAATAACTACCAATAAGTGTTAATCCAAAAAAAAGAAACGAACGAAAAACTTCCTTCTCCCACATAAAAAAACACTTGTTTACTTGAATATTCAAACACGTGCAAAAATATTTAGTTTGTTTTGATTTGCTTGTTTTAAACAAATTATGTAGTTGATTGATAAATCAATTTCATATAAAATCTAATTGAATACGTATCTTATTTGAATTAAATTCCTTGATTTTAGCGATCAAATAGATTTGCACAACCGGTTGTTATTAAAAGCAGAAAGTTTTTTAAATCAATAAAAATGGCTTCAAGTGAATTACTTCGGGATGCCCAAACTCAGCATGGAGATTCGAAAACAGTCGATGAAGAAAATATCGTTTTGATAAAATCTTGTTTGTGGGACGAAACTGTCCAAATCAATGATGATACACTAGTTGATGCGGAGTGTGTTTGGTTCTACGAAGTGCAAAAAATTGAAGGAAATAAAGAGGTGGTGAGTAGCAAAATATACATAAAATTTTTTTTTTTTTTATCGAGTAATACCTAAAGGCAAGGATTATTGGGTATAGGTGTGGATTTAATATTAAATGAATTATTTTTTGCGTGATTCCATTCAAAATAACATAAATGGAAACGTACAAGACTGCGCTAAAGAAGGCAAAAAGATGACATTGGCTTGAAGCCCGCCAAAGTTTATATTTCCGTTGCTATGAAGATATTAAACTTTAGTATAGGCTAAATAAAAATTTCTTAGTTTTAAAACACTCAACCAATACATAGGTAAACAATTGTCCAATTTTCCATGAGAAAGGATTTAGGTACTTTAATATAAAATATTATATTAAAATCCGTCAAATCAGTTCTGCATTTTTACTTTCTGACAAAAAATCAAGTGGCGTCAAAGAGTTTTTTTTTGTACTTCTTTCAAGTCAAATTTTTAAAAAGGCGTGTAAAAAAAGGCTTTGATCTGTGTTATTTTGCATCCATAATATTTACTAGCTATGTAGTTATAAAAGAGTTAAAAAATGTACGAAAAAGGATCGATTTGTTTTTGAAATTAAATCAACTTTCGTTCTTCAAAAAAAAACATTTGAAAATTTTGGAAGAAGCATGAAAGCAATAAATGATAAAATGTTACCTTAAATACAAAGTGACACTGTCGTTCTCTATCTAAATGATAAAGAGCTAAGAATAGTAGATATGAGGGTTGGAAAATGGATAGAAAATGGTCACCATCGTTGTGATTGTCAACTATCAATACTGAAGTTTATGTTTAACAAACTATTAAAAAAAAACCGTTCAATATGTTGTAAACCGTAATGAATTAGAAGTAAACTGATAGTTCTAAAGAAAAAAATTATGTACAGCTAATTTCTCATTTATATACATAATATGCATATAGTACTCAAATGCGTATCAACTTCTTTTTCATAAAAGTTAGTATGTACTGTCAATTTGGTACCCACCAATAAAAAGGATTAGGACTGTAAATCCTATAACCAGCTAGTACCTGGTTATCATACCAATTGTTAGTGTTCAAATCGGAAGCAAACCATTTTTTCATTGAATTACTAATCACAAGTCCTGTTAAATTTATACCGAGTATTTGTTAGGACTCGGTATTAGCTAGACTTTCCAAATCGGCAGTCTAATGACGATAATACCCAAACCAAAGCAAGTTATTGCGTTTTTCTATGGGTTTATTAATTTTTATTTGAATATTTTTTTAAATTATGTACGTAATGTTATTATTTGTGAAGTAAAGTAATATTTTATTCCAATTTAAGATACATGTCATAAATGTATTTACTATTTATGTGATTCATACATGTATCTATTAAATTTTTGTTGGTTTAAACTACAAATTCACATATCAAAAAGCGGTTTAATTATGATGCATTTTAGTGATTAATGTGCCTATTTTAAGATTTCATTTTATACTTGTGAAGCTGATGATGTATACACCTGGGTCAAAATGTACATATATGGATCAAGAAAGAGACGTTTAAGAAATACACAATCAAATGTTCAAAAGAACCATTTCGTCAAGCTTTTATAACAATTACCTATCATGTGGAGAACGAAGCTGGTTTTTTACATAACGTATAAAATTTAAATTATAATCGCTTTCAATATTGATTAAAAATATAAAAATTATTTTTGAACTACTGTGTTTTTTTTGACTTTCCAGTATTTATACCTTGTTTTGACTAGGAAGTGTGAGCGAGGTATGAGCACTGAAATGTCAAAAAAAGTCGGAGGAGCTTTCCAATGTGAAAACGATCATGTATGTCAAAATAATGACTTAGACCAATTGAACTTATTTTTACGTTTTGTTTTTACGATATTACCGCATATTTCATTAATGGCTTGACTAAAACAACAACAACTCTTGTTTTCAGTTCCTTAGGCTAGAATTATAGACTTTTTCGAGGCTGCCAAGTTTATCATCCTAAGTCGACATTAGTCATAATAAAAAGTAGAGTTTAGTCATGATAATTTTTTACCTTTTTTTAACATATGTTAACCGTAAACTCCCAAAATTAAGAAATTCTAAAATTAACCGATAAGATTTAGACATTTTCAGCAACGTTGGGAATGTTAGAAATATTTTGTATTCATAATTCAATCAAATTTTTTAACTTTTGTTTTAGAAGTACATCTTAGTCTTAGAAATTTTAGAACAAACGAAGCGTATCAGGCAAGGTACTTTTTTTAAAACGAATTTATTATTGGCTCCCGGGTTCTGCCTTACGGCTGAACAAAGCCTAAGCAAAGCACCGAAATTTGCGTGAGCAGGTCAGTGACCCCAAAAAGGAAGTTAACATTCTGCGAACCAGCAAAGCGGTTACAAATGTTGTTGAAAAATTCTAAGTCTTACCGTTAAAATTGGAAATTCAATTGTGCAGTATAAGTTTTCTTATTTTCCATTACATTTTAAGTGAATAACATTTTTATATGTCCACATCAGCAAGTGATAGTACTGTGATAGAAGTTACTTTTACGAGCGAAACTTCCATATATACTACTCGTATGTACATTTGTTTCGATTTTTCAAACTAATTCACAAGTGCCAAACATATCACTAAAATTCTTTCAGTCGTATTCAATCCCAGTCAAATCGAACAAAAACTTACAGGTTTTATTTACTGCGGAACTCCCAGTTGGCTATGTTGGTGCTATAATAGCCAAGAACTAAAATTATTTTAAAGATTAATACCTACTTTATTTGCATATATATGTACTCGTAACCAAAGTTACATAATTCTTTTTTAACTTCTTGTGTGTCTTCATTTTCGATTTATGTCCTTGAAAATACAAAAAAAAACTACCCTAATTAGAAGCTTATTTTTTTAAGAATATATTTTGTACAATAATTCCTATAATTTTCAACATAAAGTCCACTAAGTTCGTCAATCCATCTGTCTTGCTGCCAGCATTGCGTAAATTCAAACGGATTTATTGTTGGTTGGGACTTGAGTCCTTTTTTTAAATATTACAATGTCAGATTATATGAAACAAGTTTTATTAAGCTTTCGTGACCTATTCTAGTGGAAAGTATTATTATGGGTGTTTCACATGAAACCCATGAATGGTGGAAATCTATGTATTAAGCTACTATGTATGCCATCATTCCTGATTTTGTACTAATTTAAAAAAGTAATGCTATTAATTAAACTAAGTGATATCAACTGAAAAAATAAATGGATACTGCACCTAGTTTTAGCTGGGCCTTGTTTTTATGTCTTCTACACATTAAATGTTGCTTTAATTAATTAATGTCATTTTAAAGATATTTATTTACACACATGAGTTCCAAGGCTCTATAACGGAAAACATTCAACCTTATTATATATTTAAAATATTCTATTTGTGTAAGCATTAAATAAATAAATAAAATATTGTAAGGCAGGCAAAAGAAGAATGTTAAAGCTTGTGGTACTACTTTCCACTCTAATATCATTTTCTGGTTGATTTTCCAGAAGGTTTCACTTTAAAGCTTTATATGCAACGCAAAAATAATTTTTTTTGAAAGAAGGCCCTCCTCATAAAGTATATACTTTTTAATAATAAACTGATTTATATGCGTATGTACATTTTCCTTATAAAAGTCTTTAAATCTGCTTCTTTTTCTATTTCATTTTAAATAAAATTTCTCAATCGCATTAAACTTACTGTATTTATCTTACCTTAAAAAAAGTTATATACTATAAATGCAATGTATAAAAATATTACTCTAGGTAGAGCAGGTACAATATAAATTAAACCGCGCATTAATACGAGAGTTTAGTTAACAAAGGCAAACATTTCCCCAGACTACTTACAATCCTTGACACAACAATTAAACTTCCCCGTTCAAAAACCTTTTCAGGTGCGATTAAATTATTTTCATAAAGTGCTTTCACCTTTGGGACCCTCAGGTAAACGAGACTTTTCTGCAATGAAATATATATATAAAAAAAATGCTTAGAAGTACGCACAGTATAATAAAAATAAAGAAAAAAAAAAAAACTAAATCCTTTGGTAAAAAGCAAAAGCAAATATTTGACAATGAGCATTGGCAACCACAAGGGAGTTTGTTTTTATGAAGAAAGTACAAAAAAAAAAATTCGTTTAATGTTAATGCCAGTGCTTTTGTTTTTTGTTTTGGTTGGCATTTATGTGAATGAGAACCAAATAGTGACGATGGGGAATCATGAAAAATTAATTTTTAATGTCAATTTTCACTCTCTGATTATTTAATCAAGAAAAATTAAAACGAAAATGGTAAATTGCTTTGAGTCTTCTGTGTGTTGGTTTAACATCTAAACATGTAAATTATTTTAGTGTCTCATTAATATAAACGTATGTTTAATTCCAACTAGGAGGGTGAGGCCGGACAAATATAATCAGAGCACATTTTAGCATGAACAGTAGAGACTAGAGGTCTAGGCTTTTGGAGACTTGAAACAAAATGTCCAAAGGTATTATTTTTGAATTGTAATCCCAGTGGTGATATTTTCTACCTGAAATCAGAGGCTATAACAATAGATAATAAATTAAGATTCTTTATCAAAGGACTTTTCGATTTACCAAGTTTTTTTTTTAATTATTTATATATAAAAAAAACTTATAAACATACATTTATTTTTATTTTTATTTTTAATATTTTTTTTAATAAGTTCTGGTCTTCGCTGAATTCCAAGTATTAAATATTATTAGACTTGTTTTTTTGGGTAGCTATCCATAGTATGGTAAAATTTTATATAAAAAACAAGAACAACATCGGCAGTATGGATACTAGCGATAAAAATTAAAGTAAAATCATACTATGGATAGAGATTTGCTGTTTTTTGGGGTTCCAGTTTTAGATGTTGGTACCTTTAATGAGTTTCGATTGCTATGTTTATAGAGTAGGGTAATCTGTGAAATATTATGACGTCATTATCGTCTAAAACTTATAGAACTCTGGTATTTCAATAAATATCGAATAATTATCTAATGTGATTATAATTACTTATTAATTATTCAAAAAAATATGATAATTTATAGCTTCACAAATGAGTGACGAACTAAATTTTGATCTAAATAGAATATTTCCCTTTTCCTTTTCCCTTTTAAGAAAATTAGAAATTTAAGGACAATAATCAAGATTTTTCGCAGGTTTTTTAATTAAATTTTTCGCGAATTTATTCTTTCTTTTTCCAATTTTAACATTTGAACAAGAATCAAAATAATCTATTGAATTTCCCAAAATAAGGTTCATAATCCTCTCACACATGGCCACGGTAGCTTTCAGCAAGGTTCAATTTTCTAGCATGCACAGCACATATTTTGAAGTTTGGAAGAACTGACCAATTAAAGTTTTATGACCGAAAATCAATTTTCTTGTATGAAATTGCAAAAAAAGATAAAATATGGGAGAAAACTGAACTTGAATTATATATTACATAAATGCAATGCATACATTTAAGTTCAATGATAGTCACTGTTTTGTTCATAATTTTAGTGCATTTACTTTTTAAAACCCGAGTCTTTTTTTGACAGCTGTTCAGGGGGAACATAGTTCAAATAAAAGAAAATATGATAGACGATTTCATAATGTACTATACATATATAAAATCCCAGATTGAGAACTAAATTTAAAACTTGCAAACAGCAGCTGTTCAATAGTTGTAAAAAATCTTTTGAAGTACTCAAATGTTAAATCTTGTTGGTAAAAAGTTGATTTAAAACAAATGTAAAAAGGTTAGTTTTGGCTTTTTTGTTTAAAGACCAATAACTGAGAGTTAAAATCTTCCAAAGAATATAGCCACGGCCCATACAACAGAATTTTCCCTAATTTACTGCCAAATACATTTTTTTTAAAATCCAATGATTAATTTTATTCACTTGTCTACTTGACCAAGTTTTTGAATCGTACACGAGGTCCAGAAAATTAGACTTTCACTTCGAAAAAAACTCCGAAAAAGCTCAATTTTGGTTTAGTGCTGTCGCAGGATAGTGAACAGATGTCCAAGACTAATTCTTTCAGCCCTGCCAGGCTGGGCTTTCACTTTTGGGGTGAAAGATATACGTAACCACATGAGTGATAAATCAAAAAATCAGAAAAAATTCTTAACTGATTACAAAAATACAGGTCAAAGAAGTTTTAGTTTTAGCCTTCATCTCGCCAGAAAGCTCTAAAATGTGCAATAAGAAGAACCTGTTTTGGACAAAAAAACTTAAAAAAAAACATTTATCTTTTCAAATATAACTGTATGTTGGTCACCTGAAAATACTCGCCAATTTTTTTTTCGAAAAAACGCCACTCAAATTTGAATACTAATTTCTTGCATTTTTTTAAAGAAAAAAGCTAAACTTTCCTGGGAAACCTTCCACAGTCCTGATTTTTCTTAAATGTTTGCTGGCCTTTCCATTTATTAAAAAGGAAAAAAAGACATATTGTTTCATATTGGTAATATAAGAGTTTTTGAAAATATTTATAGGAGTTCACGTGTATCGCTAAGTCGCGCCACCCAGGGTGCACGGCTGCGCACTCGGGCATCGCAATATTTCGAAAGAACTATACATATTCTGAATTAATTGAAGGAACGGCCTATTCTTAACATTTAACAAAAGTTCAATCTTTTAATAATTTCGTATGTCAAAAGTTGAACACTATCTCTAACCTCTAACGTTTAACGCACATAATATAATTTAACTTCAATAATTTCTAGTAGAAATTAATATATGCGCTTCCACTCCCTCACCCTGTTTATAATGCTCCTCAGCAAAAAAGTTTCTATTTCAATTTTCGTCGGGTAAAATTTTAATTCAGAATTTTAAAAAAAATAATAATATAGATAATATAATATAACGGACAATATTCTCCGGCCTTGTAACAAAAGATTTCTCGGTTTAAGATATTCAGCTATTTATGATGTTCTATATGTATATACTCGTTACAAACACACACGTTATTTCCCTTGTGAATGAAATAGTTTAATGTTATGGCTCGTGATTAATTAATAGATTGGGCGAGTATGCATTTGTGATTTAAACGCATGTGATGCAATTATTATGGACTAATTATAACACGAACATAATTACATTGTTTACTATATAGGATCTTATTTTAATGGGCCATTAATGAATAAATAGATGAATATGGCAAATAACATAAACATTTTTGTGTTCAATGTTTTATTAATTCTGTTCTAAAATTTACTTTATATTTTTGCATGTGGAAAGTGAAAATAAAATATATCCTTTATCCGTATATAGGATTTATATTATTTATTTAAAATTGTAGTCTCTTTTGTAAATTTCAATCCCCTCTTTAGCTAGACAAAAGTCCCTGCGTCCCCAAAAATGTATTCCCAAAAAAATAAAAGAAAATGCAGAGCTCAGAGTTTTAACATATTTACTGACACAAAATTTAAAAAATTATTCTTTTAAACAATTATGTAAGCCAGTCTTATGAACATAAACAAAGTTCAAGGCGCCTACATTATAGTTGTTTATTTGTAATTGATCTATGGCATACAAATGTTAACCTTTATAATACACCATTGTGTTCCCATATCCAGTCATGATACTTGCACCTGGATAAAATCAAAACACATTGGGTTAATATCTTTCACCCTTAAGGTTAAGATTCATTTGGCTCATGTATTTTTCAACGTATCCACAACACCACCGTACATGAATACATATCTATGTACATAGGTAGGTAATTCCTTTTTACTATACCACTCCTTTTAAACCTTTTAAGTTTGATGCATTTTTAATGAAAGTCATTTTGGCGAGTAATGCTTTTCTAAAAACTAAAATTCTCTGTTCCCTTTTTTTGGCAACGAAAATAATATTGAAGTTTATTAAGGATTTGCTTTTTAACAATTTTTATTACAAAAGTTTTTCGAACATAATTTGATTATTTGCCAAACTGATAGTGACCGAAATTAAACCGAACCAAACTAATTATTGAAGAAGAACGTGCAAATAGTTTGTGCAATATTTTTTTTATATGTAACTATTTAACTTTCTGTGACATTGCATAGTTTTTCCTTTCAACGAAACACTTGGTGGGTAGTTCAAGTTTATGAAAACAAAAAAACATTCCTTTGGAGTGATAGATTCTTTTTACTTGCGACCGTAGGCGAGTTCTTGGATTCGAAAATTTGATCAAACTTGACATTACTATGAAAGCTTTCAGAATCTGTTTTTATAAACTTTAAAAAAAAATCTACCCACTGCCACTCCCAATATTTTCCTTTCTTTTGTAAATGTCTCAAACGATTTACTGGAAATTTTCTATCTGATCTTAAAAAATTGAAAGCTACGAGGCACGAAAAGGGGAGACTATTATTTCGATTGTCATAACAAAAACATATCAATGAATATCAATTACAACCTCCATAAGCTCTCCGGAAAAAAAATATTGAGGAAGGGTTGCCCCCAAACTTTAGATATCGCCCCATTCGACTGCCACCATGATAGTATTACGAGTATGTTTTTCATATCCAAATGATGAGTTGGAATAGCCTGTACCCAACTCCCTTTTTTTAAAATAAATATCTTAAGTCGTAAAAAAAGCTTTCCACCAAAATTCAGATTTTTCAAAATTTTGTTTGAATTGAAATTCTTATTTTATAAGGCTATATTTATTTGTTTTGTGTTTTACCCGTAATGCTTATGAAGCTAAAAGCCAAAAGAACCACTGATTTTGACGTATATTAATTTGACAAAAATGTTAAGTAACTTTTTGTTTGATGTGAACAGAATGCTCAGAGAAGAGTCAACCAATTCCCCAGTTGGGCTTTGTTCAAATGTTTTTATATCTTTTACTGGCTCTTTCTCTCGTAATATTTGTTTCATAATAAAATATATTCAATAATAACAATACAATAATTAGCTAGCATCGAAACTAAATTAGAACTGCCAGAAGTTGTTGTAAAACAAAATCTATTTTTAAAATATGTATCTGTTCAAAGAACGACGAACTGCAAATACAAGGTACATCCCAACAGATAAATATATATTCAAAGCCTTCAAAGACATACAATTTTACACGTAACGAACTTATTTACTCTATAACGAAGAACATATTTGCACTGCTGTCCGGCTAGATTGTGTATACATTTACCAGTTGGAACGTCTCCAGTAAAAACAATTTATACGCCAAGCTATTTTCTTGTTTACAATTTTATTTGGAGCGTAAAATATAGCCTATTTGGATATATCGTTCATAGTTATTCAATGCTAGATGTATCACATAAGATAAAATTCACAATTTACGGAAAAAAGGATGACATCAAAAGAAATTTAATATTTTTGTATATGTACATATTTTGTAAAAAAAAAAAAACGGAAATCAATCAGTTCGACAATAGTTTCTTGTCAGCGAACATTTATTTATGTTTTATGCAACGTAATAATTAAGATGCATACAAAATAACGTAAAATCAAACATACACAAAAAACAACATCATAATAACCATGACATTAAATGACATTCAAGCTGACAGCTGTCAAAAGAAAAAGATCTCACTTGAATGTATTTCCACAAATATACCAAATACTTGATTTCTCATCACAAGAACTTCTAACTTTCGCTGTCAATCAGTAAAAAGACATCTTTTAAGATGTATTGTTCATTTTTAAATCCAACCAGAGGGTATTTTACTTCCTGGTGAAAAACATCATATATATTTTTTTTAGTTCTGGACTCGAGTTTATCGAAAAAACAATATTTTTCAAATTTCCTGTTTTTTTTTTCTGTTTGTATAAAACTCTAAAATCGGTTTCTTAATTCGGCTTCTTAATGGCCGCCAGTACGGCTTTCGCACCAATATGTCTACTAGTGATCTGGTGATATATCTCAGCAAACAGTGTTTCTGGGTTCTTGAATCTTGATTGATTTTCTTGTTACACCTACATATTATGTACATATAGGTACATATGTATATCACTTACTAATTATAAACAATTTTTCTCTAAAAAAGTTTGTTTTTATAGCTAGGACTTTGATATTATGGATTTAAGGGAGATAACTAATTAAAATTAATATTAATTAAATAAATATAACTTTGATTCTGTCTTCAAAGTTATGATCTTAAAATTACGGTGAGATTTGATACTACATTGTGTACAAAAACGATGGGGATGGGGCCACCCACGCCTTCACTATAAAAAAGTTGAATGAAAAAAAATTTTCAATTTCAATTTTGTTTTTTCTTTTTCTTTTAAATGCAAAAGACTTTCAAAGTATCAAAAGCAATGTGCTACAAAATTATTGCCCAAACCTCTTCTACAAAAAGTTATTTTTTTTTTTATCAAATATTGAGTTTAAAACTAGTTTTTTTTTTGTTTTTGACAGTATTGCCATAAGCTTATTTTCGATTAGGTATATTACTTTCTTGACTGAGTTTAAGTATTATTGGATGGTTTTAAGTCTGGTTTTGTCCAGGGTTCCGTTTTGTCTCCGAGTCTCTCCCTTATTTTGGTCAACAATTTCTTTTCTGAAACTTAAATAAAACCCAATGGCAACTGTGTTCGTAGACTTGTAATTTTAATAACTCAAATTTTACCTTACAGTACGCTACCGTGACCACGCGTGGTAAGAATATGAACGTTATTTCCTAAATTCTATACATTTTGTAGTTGGTAAAATGTCTGAAAATTCGAAATTTCTCAAATTATATTTTTAAGGGAAATTCTTAGAGCATATATAATTTGGGGTTGGCCGTGGCGCGATGGTATGCGTGGTCACCTGTCAACCAAATGGTCACAGGTTCGATCCCAGCCGTAGTTCTATGTCTTGTTTTTTTCCATTATCATTGATCATTGTTGGGCCGCTGGTTTACTCATTACATGTTGTTCAGGCATAACACTAACAACATGTGATTGAGTAAATACTAGTATGCCCAACAAATATGACAATGAACAAAATAATGTGAATTATAAAGGGACATAGATATAAGACACGGCATTTTCTCCGCTTTAGCACAGCCGCCAACCCTGGAGATAATATCTGAGACAACCACCACCTTCAGTCTCATTACCTCGCGCCACAAACACCTTTCCCTTTCCCTTCCCATTCTATCCTATCCTTCACGCCCGCGCTGTGTTGATACATTTAAAGGGTAAACCAAGATTCCCTTGAGCGCGCGCATATTATAAAAAAAAAAAAAATATAACATGGAGTGCTTGTTCAATTTCAAACGTGAAGCTTTTATAGGGGGCGCTAGTTTCACTAATTTTGGGAAGCAAAAGCGCGGACCTCGAATAAGAGTGCGTTATCCCCACTGATTAGTGGTTATCCCTCTCCAGAATTTAATTAAATAAAATTTAATTTTTTTAATTTCCATCCCTCTTCAAAAAAATACAAAAAATTGAAGTTTGACAGGTCCGCGCTGGTCCTTCCCGAAACTGTAGGAAAGTAGATACTAGCGCCCCCTACCTGTGCTTCTGGTGTTACAATGTATTTGATGTAGGAACAAGCACTCCATATTATATATACTCTAAGGGGAAATTATAGGGCTGGTATGACAATTGGAACGAAAAATTAAATTTACGTCAAATTATAGTTTTTCGGCCATCTGTCAAATTTCTTTGATTCATAATTTAGTATTTAAATTATATCATTTGTTTGAAATTTATTGAAATATCATGTCGTTTTTGATTGGATTTTGGAACTATTCGACTATTTTTGGATTCCAATCGAATATGAAAACACTGCCTCACGAAATTAAACACACACTATTTCATATTTCCAGATTTACAAAATGGCTTCTCCAAGCATTTTCCACTTTTGACATAATCTTGGGAAATAGCTTATTTATATTGGTGTGTGTGTTCCGCGTCTACTGCATTATATAGGTAAATTTGGGAACAGAACTCTGAAAACTTAACTTCGAACAGCCAATCGAAGGATCTTAGAGTAATAGGAGAAAAATAAGGAGTTAGTCTGAACTTCCAGACGACAGCGACGTCATAGTCTTCCACATGATGACTCTAATCTATGAACACAGCCATCGAGAAACTATCCAACTGGTACCAGCAAACACGACTGATTTTGAATTCTCACGGCCGATAAAATGCCATTATTTAAGAGTAGGTAGTTCTAGTTTAGATCGGTACACTTATATGTATGTATGTACGTAGATCATGTCCTAAAATTGATCTTTTTTTAAAAGAGAATTTTACACTGTACTATAATATGTATGTATATAAAATACCACCCCCCCCCCCCCAAAAAAAAAAAAACAACTAACTTATGAGTTATAAGTGATAAACCTAAATAGTCCATTAAAGTGGTGTGAACATACAAACAAATTACGTAGTTTAAAATCTTTAATAAATTTTAACCTTTCTGTAAATAATATCATTGAAAAATTATTGTTTTTCACTGACTATAGGTACTTGTATTCCCAGTCCTTTTTTTAAAGCTAACGAACTACATCAGACAAATTAACTTTGTTATCGATATAATAATTAAAGTTCTGTTCAAGTTATAAATCTTAGCAAAACAATACCTATAAGAAAGGATAAATTACAACTCATATCAATTAGCAGACTTATGAATTTGTTTTATAATTGCGATAATTATTGTGTGGTGGGCGTGTTGTTTAGAAGATTTACGAGTGTGTTCCTATTGCCACACCGGAGACGGAGACACAATCTGTCAAAAACGCCCTGTTTAAGCATGTCGACGCTGTCATGGTTAACAAATAATTTGGCAAATTAAATGTCAGGCAGTAATTATTATGATTCATTATAATGTATGTACGGCTGCGGCCTTGTTTCACACACTAAGTTGTTACATTAAAACAGAAGACAAACCAACAATTGACAGCCCACCCTAGCTGTAATCACTGCTTTTTGTTATAGATTTCGAAGCTTATGAACAATTTTATTTTTCCTGCATAATCGACAAAAAAAGAACTTTAATTCACTGTATCACATTATGCCGGTAGACAAAAAAAAAATTGATTTAAAAAAAGGTAAGTGCATTTTCAAACATTAGATTCCATAATACCAATTTTAAACAAACAATTGAAGCGTTGAAATGAAGAAGGGGGTAAGTGACATTTTCGATTTTTTCTTAAACAGAATTGTCAAAAATATGTAGCTTAAAGTCGATATTATTAAATGAAGTACATATGTATTTTTTAAACGATTGGTTTGTGCTTTATTGTTCTTCCTCATTAGAAAGTTTCAGTTGTCAGCTCATAAAAAGTTGTAATCCAAAAACTTTCAATATCTCAAAACTATAAAAATGTCACTTACCCCCTTCTTCACTTGAACGCTTCAATTCCATCAAATTATATTGTATCATAAAAATGGCACCGACAAGAAAACACAATTATGGCGAACTCAACGGGAATGCAATGTGTAATTGCATAGACAACATGGTATACATTTTCAGTAGGTATTTTTATATTATCGGGTTAATTTGCGGGAGAAAATCATGAAAGGAAAATAAGGAGTTTTATATAATAAGGTTTTTTAGTTGCTGCATAAAACTTTATGTATATAGGAAAAAAGTAAAAAGTTTGAAAAAAAAAAAAATAAAAAACAAAATGCATCCTAATGTTATTTTGTGTACTCTGGAGAATAAAGAGACACTGCGGTTATAATTTCTTTAGTTACACATAATAGACCTTGTCTGAGTGCTTCATCAAGATTTAAACTCAATTATTTTGTCGTAAAGCTATAATACACTTTAGCTGCCTATACTGATAAGGCAGATAGTTTATTAATAATTGCAAGACCGTAATGAATTATTGAAAGTTTTGGGTTTTTTTTTTAGTTTCGGTTTTTTTTTCAGTATAGCCTTAAAAGTTTCGGTTTGTTAAAATGACATGTCAGTACACATTTGAGCTCATAACATCATTTTTAGTTGCGGATATAGGTACTATAGGGAAAATTTTGGATTCGTAAAAAAAAGTCGAACTGGAGATATTTATCAAACCTTACATTACAATAATAGACGCAATTCTGTCTGGCCGTCTGTCTGTCTGTACCTTGACCTTTGGATTTAGGACTTTAAGTAGATTCCCTAAGGGGAAAATTTAAATTTTTTTTAGCTAAACATAACGGTTCCTGTCACATAACTTTTCAGACAAAACAAATTTATCTCCATTTGTAAAAAAATACAATTATTGGGTGAAAAAATATTAAAAAAAAAAAAAAACAATTCTCAACTATCTTTTCTCAAATATATTTTTTCGATATTTTTTCAATATCTTTTATATTGGGAGAAAGATCATGCTGAATGCGCTGTGTTTTTTTTTTGTCACTATACAAACCAAACTAGCAATTTATTTAAAATTATCTTTAGAAGAAAAGACTAATTTTTAAATAATAATATCTCTAAAACTCAGAGGATTGTTGAAATGATAAAAACTGATTTTGTAAGATAATTTAAGTACTTTAAGGAATACATAATTAAAAATGTTGCTTAAAAACAACAGCATTTATACAAAGCTTCAAAAATAAGACAAAATACAGTTTTTTTAATTTCGAAACGAAAATATAACCCAAAATCCTGTCGTGATGAAATAAATTAACTTTGAAATTTAATTAAGCACAACCTTTGGAAAAGTATGTTTTGGTTTTTGTAACAGAAACCTTGTTGACCAGTATTATGGACGTAAAAAAGGAGTATTAGGTACAGTTTGAAAAGAAAATTGGTCCCCTACAAATAAATGTCAAGACCATTTTTGTAGAGCGTTAAATTTTCTATACAAACAAGTTATGTGGGTAGTATGGAAATGAATTATTGTTAAGATATAAAAATCCAAGACAGAACATGTGTTTTTTCTCGTGGCCTATGGAAATCCGAAAAGTGCTTTTAGGAAGTTCTAAACGTCAATATTTAAGTTCAAAACTTTACAGCCGTGTTAGTACTTTACTTATTAGTAGTACTTTATTTATTTTTGAAACACCCTAGCATTGATTTGCTTCTTCTTTTTAAATACAGGCTAATAATAAATGCAATAAACATGCAGGATTATTTTTCTCGCTCTTCAAATATTTATAAAATATCTCATTTTTGTTTTTAAATTACAATTAATCAGTAATCATTAGGTAAGCCCTAATAACCCCAAAATATTTTCACATTAGTACATATAGTATGGGCCATAGCAAGCACTGCACTGCCGAGAAACGGCAAATCATTCGCCAACTTATTTCTCAAGGTAAAACTTATAAAGAGATCAAAACAACGCAGCAAATTTCTCCAAAAATGAGGAAAAACCCAAAACCTGGGGCAGGAAAAAAGTTTTGTCCCCGAAATCAGTTAGAAGGATCGTGAGATTTTCGAAGACCTCACCACCTCATATTCAAGCTACTGAAATTAAAAAGCAATTAAATTTAAGAGTAAGTGTTGAAACATTTAGAAGAGTCTTAAGAGAAAATAATATCAACGCTAGAAAGGTTCCACTTTTGACAAAAAAATACATTGCCAAAAGAATGCAGTTTGCCGGATCCATGTTGATAGGCCACTTCAGAGTTTTTAGAAACACCCTGTGGACGGTTAAAACTGAAATCGTCCTGTGTGGCAGCTCTGATTCTCGTGAATATGTCCAAGGCCCACAAAATGCAGAATACGTGCCTCAATACACTAGAAAAACCGTCAAAGATGGTATATGGTTCACTGGTACATATATGTAAATTAATTAATTAATTTACATATTCACGTACAACACTGATAGAATAATAATAAGCTGATGGCTCGGTAGGCTGTTCAATACCCACTTTGTGGCTGCGACATTTTTTTTTTTGAAGACGAACGTTTTTTTTCGATAAAACTTTTTTTTTTATTATTTATTTTCACTATCAAATTTCCGATAAATTTTTTCTTGACAATTTTTTTTTTATCTTCTCAAAATAACATTTTTAATAAATAAACATAAAAAAGGTCCTCTTTTTACGAGCATATGTATGTATGCTCAATTTAATTTTGAATTTTTAATTTAATAATAGAATCCATTCATAACTTTAACAAATTCCTTGGAATATTTTCTTTGATCTTCAACGTAAAATATTTAATAATATTGAAAAAAAATCGTATAAATAATAAAATCCTTCTTTAACAATCCACATTATTGTTTAAATAAACTAACAACAACCACGGCAATTGAGTTGAACTTAATAAAATCTTTTTATTTGTTTTTAAATAAAAAAAGAAGTCATTAATTTTAAAGTCTTATGAAAAATGTGTCTCTCATTGATTAACCGAAATGAAAACAAAAGTTATTAATTTTCATTTCAATTTGTTTATCATAACCTCATTTCATTCATGCTCTGCCACAACTCTACACTTGTTCAGCTCTGCTGAGTGTATACCAAAAATCACTTAATAAAATTACCAGGTGAGATGAAACGATGTCGGGTGGATGATGATATTTCGGGAGAGCTTGGATGCCGAGGAGATACTTCTACATATGTATAAACCGACAAAGTGTTTATTTTGTCTAGCGAAGCTTGTTTATTTTTAATTTTTTTTTTAATGTGCATAATGAGAAGAACAAGATTATTTTCCCCCAAAGTTATGTGTGAGAAAATAATTAAATATTTTTTTTTTAACAATTTGATTGGTGATGATGGGGTTCTTAAATCAAACGCTCATTAAAAAATATTCAGTGTCTGGGTTAAGAAAAACCACAAAATCGACTTGCTAATTAAGTGTATTAATAGGATGTCCTTAAAGCAAACGATAAACATTTTGGACTGTCTCGAAAAAGTCTAAGGACCAGCTATTCGAAAGATGTTTCTTTTTCAAGTATGAAGGTAGAATCGAATAAAAAATTTCGTTTATGTCTAGGATTTTCAATTGACTTTTTCAATTTCAAAAAAAAAAAAAAAAAAAAAAAAAAAATAGATTAAGATACCAGTGCCGGCAGACATACGTTATTTGAGGCTATCAGTGCAATAGTGGCGTAACCCACTTTTTTTCAAAAATGAGGTTTTCATAAAAATATGTATGTATATGTATGTAGGTACATAATATGGGCAGTGAAAAGTTCACATGTATGTTTGGCATGAGTCTACAGCGTCAAGGAGCCTTCAAGAAATTTGATCTTGTCTTATGCATTATTTAAAGAACGTACATAGGACGTCCTAAAAAAAGTTATTATGTATTCTGTCCAATGTGGGGAAATATAAAACTTTCACTGTTGTGCCAATTTTTGGCATCCCAACCCGATTTTATGGTTGAAGAAATGGACCATAAATTTTTAGTCAGTGTCCAAGATTTTGGTTTTAAAAAAAGAAAACTAAATTTTATAATGTTGTTTATCTTCGTCCCAAATGATTGGGTGAACGTCATTTCCTCGGCTAGAAAGAGTAACCCATTTGAAATTGTGAAAATGACTTCATATGATTTTTTTCCACAAAATCTCTCGAAGAAAATATCACAAATAGAAAAATATCTATTTCAAATTCCAAGGTTGAATGGCTCAAAATTCACTTCGAAAAAAGTTCAGTTTTTTATAAATACATATTCAAATGAAATTGATGTTTTACTCGAAGAAATGACAATCCGTTAATATTAAAAAAACTCAACCAGCTTGAACAACCTAAAATAAAAAATGATAAAAAAAAGAAAGACTTAATTGAACTGCTTCAATTTATACCCCCAATCCATCACTTTTTCTACAAAAAAAAAATGTTTAAAGAAAAGTGTTTCTTACGTCTCTCGTAACTCTAAAGTAAATTTTATGGGTTACGCCACATAGTCTCATTTCATAATAGCGGATTATTTTTTCTCTGAATAATGAAACCGGATTAGCAGAAAAAAATTACTTGTGTATGTCTGCGGGCCTTGAGATCTTAGTCTATACATCAGTATTTGAAAAAATAAAAACAATATCAATAATTTACTAAATAAGGAAATATTTGTTGGACAACGTTGATAGCATAAACGTTTCGTTTCGATTTGAAAATAATAAAAAATGTAGTTCACTTGTACTTAATCAAACAGGACAGCACCAAGCACCGCACACTCGCCAAAATTTTATTTTTTCGTTGCAAAAATCAAAGCTCTTAAACGGGTTGACATAATTGGACAATTTTTTTTGAGCTCGAAGAAAATTTGTAAGGCAAAAAATTTCCTAAATTGGGGCATATTCATAGTCAAACTTTAAACCCGAGTCCAACTGGCCTCTAACACACAGGTTAGAAACAGCTGCTATTCATAAATCGCAATTATTCATAAACTACAATTTTATAGTTCTATTGCCTGTCAATCCATTCAAATCCAATCCATTCAAATCCAATCCATTCAAATCCAATCCATTTTTTGACGGATAGAAAAAACTACTTAGTCAAAGATTTAGCCGTTTTTAAAGTTTGAGCTCCAGTTTATCTTTTGGACCCGGGTTTAAATTGTCTATGAATAACATAAGCTCCAGGTTAGCTTAGAAGAGACAAAGAAACAACTTGTTAGACGACTATGAATATGCCCCATTGTGTTTCAGATTCCTACGCTGAAATGTGTTTTTTCTTTTACTTGAATTTAAAATAAAATGTTCATTTATTTGAGCCCAAATAAATACCAGAGATCAGAAATAATTGTCAACCTTTATTTTCAATTGTTTTTCTCAGAGAGCAACTAAATTTCGTTATAAAGAATTTGGTTACGGTTTGAGATTTATTTAAAAAAAAAATTAGGTTATCCGTTGACACTTTATTTTATTTTCAAAAATATCTCTCAATGGCTGAGTTTTTTTACAAACAAATTAATTGAAAAGGTCAACTTTTAAGCTGAAAATAAATCAAAAATGGTTAATGCAAAAACAATTTCGATTTATAAGAACTTGTTTATTTTTGAAAATAAATACATTTTGATGTATTATGCACATCCGCATGAATCATAGCTTACAAAATACTAACGGTTATACTAACGGACATTCTGATTGATAAAATTGCAGATGAGATTTATTTTTTTTCTATCAAAAATAAAACTCAGTGGTTAACCAACCGTAACCTAAAAAAAAAAATAAAGATTACACTCTTGACCAATATTTTTTTGGTTGGTAATAAGTTGGTTATTGAGGGAGGATTTTTGAAAAGCTCATCAAATAACAGTTATTAGAGAACCCTTAAAAAGACTGAGATTTATTTCTGATCTCTGATAAATAAATAAATAAATATTTTATTTGAAATGCGAGATTTTAATTTATGAGGTTTAAGTCTGGGGGTTGTAGTCCAGTCAAAGCGTCATTTGCCATTTTTGGGTCTTTTGCGAATATCTCGGCTCCAGTTTGTCTCACCTGCGAGTATAAAAATCAAATTTGATCTTGCTTCTTTGCCACCTAAAAAATCTGCAGCAGAACAACACACACACTCAGAACATTCCATCAGATTTGAACTTGGCTGGAAAACACATTAGACCCAGAAGGATGGGGCTGGAAAAGAAGTCCAAGAGGCTTCACGCCGCGCCGCACAGTGGTTTGGTTTGTATGGGAGCGCGGAAATAAATCGATAAAACCTGTAATATAAATTGGAGAGAAATGAAATTTGGCACACATGTGTGGGTTAGGGAAACACACATTTCCCCAAAATTTGGATTAAAAATAACAATTAGAAGATGAGTTATTGAGATTTTTCTAAATTTTGGGGTTTATTGTTCATATAAAAAAATAACAATTTATGTTTCTTTATATGTTTATTCTGAGAAAAAAAGTACAAAAAAATCATGAATTAGTATTATTACTTTTAACTGCTTTAATTGACTTTAAAAAAATATTTACCTTTCAATTTTGAAGAGGATGCAGCATTTATAAGATCCTGTGATTCAGAAGATCTCAGTTATCTACTTTATATCTTTTTGCTCGGTCAGTGCACGATGTAAAATCTTTGTTTGGTCTACCACGAGTAGAATCAGTCTGTGTTATTATTATTAGTTTGTAATTTAACCACAAATTGACTATTTAACCAGTCCATATATCTTTCAAAAAATTTGGTTTGGTTATAACTAACCAACATGTATCTCCGTTTAAAATGAGAAAAGAATCTTTTTTTAATTTCTGATGTTATTAAAAAAATATCATTTTCGCTCAAGTGAGGATACTCTTCGTATAGAAACGGTTCTACAAAATTAAGACCTTTAATTAGAACTTCACACAAAACAGTGTAACTTAAAACAAACTGTGACATGTTAATTTCTTTTTATTTATTGATAACACCTTGCACAATGAACAATAGCTTAATAATGACTTATTATTCCATTTTTTGTTATCTATATATATTAGTGACAACCAAACTATTCTTATTAGGTCTTACCTATCCTGAAAGGGTTTTCCGGAAAATGGTCGTAAAAAATCGTGCAACACATAAAAGCAATTAATCAATTGAACTTAGCTAAGAAATAGTTTGTTTTTCATTCATATAACAGGTATCAATTCATATACCTAACATCAAGTATTAGGAAAAACCCATATACAGGTAAAACCACAAAAAGCACCTTTTTTTTATTTTACCTGTCCCTATTTTTTGCGTAATGTCATACAAAATTTAAAGATTATACCTGATTTCTGTTCATATTTTATTTAGGTACTTACATATAGTTTAATACATCATAATTTTTTTATTTTAATTGTAATTTTTAAATAAAAGTTAGAAAACAATTGGAAAATAAGTCAGGCAAAAAAAAAGTTTTGCGCTAAAAATTGAATATCTCACAGGTTAGTCAATGGATTAATTTTATTTTATTTTTTAAAGAAAGGTACATATTTTTTCTAAAAATTAAGCTCTTATCTAGTTATCTGTGACAAGTATTTTTGAAGAAATTGTAATTTTTCGGGATATATCGTCGTCAAAACCGTGTTTTTTAAGACCTGATTCAGGTGAACAAAATTGAACATAAGTCACAGGGTTGGATCCAGACGGATTTCATTCTTTTTGGGCTAGGTAGGTGAGTATTGTAGCTTTCAAGTGAATGTAGTCAGAGCGTGTAGGCAAGTGTAGCTAAAATTGTAGCTCTAAGGAAAAAACAATAAAATTTTAATTTTAGAGCTCTCTGCTCTGACTTATCTAAAATATACATATATACATATATATATATATGCATATGTTTTTTTTTAAGCTTAAAGTACATGTTTTTGAAATAAAAATAAAAATTCTGACTTAAAGTTTTATAAACGCTATTTTTCGTGCCAAGAAGTTAGTGCAAGAAAATATAGGAATTTCAAAATTGAAAAAAAGGGTAACTTTGGAGCCCTGTATCTTCAATACTTATGAACAAAAATTACTCAAATTTTCAAAAATTATAGACCAACTATATAACTATAATAAAATAAAAAAACTAACTTCATACTAACACTTTCATTTTTTTGATTTATTTCCGCATTTTAACCACTGTGCGCCGGTGTTTGCTTAAAGAGTGACAATCCCACCAACGCTCAACACTCACCAAAACACAAAACACAAAACTACGACCTTGTGCTCACGACCACTGCTTATCCTAACGCAAATGTATTAGAACAGGGAACAAACCATATGGAAGCTCTTTAAAGAAAGCGAAATACCATCACGCCCGAAACGGTTGAGAATAAAACCAATTTAATTGAGATTTAAAGTGGATATGGCTCACAGGGGATGCCGCAAGATTAAAAAAAAGAGATCGTGTTGTTCATAGATCACTCAATTCCCTTTACTAAAAAGGAGTTTTTTATTTAAATTGTAAAAAACTTAACTTGCTTGAATTTTATGATAAAAAAATATAATGACCTTTTTCTTATTTAGAAAACAACTGCAGCACAAGGAAGAATTAACGTATTATCTATAGCTAACTTTACTTTCTGTAACTTTTTAATTTATTTGTTTAAAACATAGAATTCTTTCAAAAGCATAACGGATATTATTAAAAATAATTTCTTGATGTCGTCTACACAGGGGCCGACATATTGAAATAAAAACGAAAAGACTCCCGTTATTCACATTGGTGAATTTTTGTTTTTAATTTATAAATAATTTATAGGACTACAAAAAAAATTAAATTAAAAAAGAAAGTACCTACCGTTAAATAAATAGTTACGACAAAAGGTGTAAAAAAAACAACAAAAAAAAGTTTTAACTAAAGTTAACTTTATATCTATTTATTTAAACGAAATCAATTTAACCCCAATTGATGGAGAGTTTGGTATAAACAATTGAGTGCAATAATTTTTAATTGGGACCTACATAAAATTGCCTGGGTGCACTGACTTACATATCATCAGTAATTTAGGTAATTACAGGGGCTTTAAAACCTACTTTTTTCTTAATAATTACGAAAAAGTGATTTTCAAACAACAAAAAATTTCTTAACTTAGGTACTATAACTTTTTTTTATTTGTTTAGATACATTTTTTTTTTCATAACATAATAACTATTGTTAATGTTAATAAAATGATGTTTCATTTTTTACTGTACGACATACTGGAGCCGAGATATTCGCAAAAGACCCAAAAATGGCAAAAAACATATTTACCAATAACTTTGGTAAAAAAGATGTCAGGTGGTACAAATTTGGATTTAAGCCTATCAAAAAAGACCCTATCGATCCATGAAAAAAAACAGACCATGCCTCTTTGCGCAAGGTCAGGCCTTTTTTCATGACTTTGACTGGAGTATTGTTGAAATTTTTTGATTTGCAAGATTCCTGTGCTTAACTTCTTAATATGTAAAATGTAATATCTAACAATTTTGTGTGTTTTAATTTTCTGGCGAATGTTTTAATTTTCTGGCAAATGTTTTAATTTTGACTTGTTTGACTCCCGTTTTCTTACTCTCCTTTGTCTCATCCTCTCTCTCGCCCTATCTTTTCTCACTACATATATCCTTGGGTCTTTCTACTCTTCCCCTACGCTTTCCATCCTTAATTTCCCTCACTTTTCGCCTATAGACTTTCCTTTATCTCTGCACGCCCCTTGTTCACCCTCACATTTTCTGCATATTCTCTCTTCTTCTCGTTTTCAGTGCACGTTATTTTCTTGTTATTCTTCTTGTTCTTTCTGTCTTCCATACCATCTGTCATTACTTCTTCATACTTTCTTTTATTAGTTCCTGTCTTTCCTTCTCCTGCTCTCTTCTGCCTTCTCTTTCCACTACTTCGCATCCGTTGACACTGCTTTCCCTACATTTCTTTTCTCCGTTGTTTCGTGATCCTCTCTCCAGTCCACTTTTAAATCTACTCAAACATTCCCTTGCTATTTCGCTTCCTTTTCAACCAGATAATCCACCGCACCCCTAGTGTCCATTTTAGGTACCTCTTTTACATCTTTTCGACTTCTTGTCTGTCCTCCCATCCCTATACACAACTTTCTAGCATCAACATAAAAGTTTATATTTTTTAAAAGTACGAAACATTTAAAATTAGTCAAAAAATTACTGAGTTAAAAATCGTGATAATATTCATGTACTCTGTCATATTTGCAATCTCAGATCACTTCACAAATGATATCTCATTCGGTGCCGTGAAATAAAGCCAAGTGAAATAAGGCCAATTATCTGTGGTTGCTCTTATTACACTTTGACAAAGTGAAATAAGGCCAAAACATTTTGAGAAATAAGACCAAATCGACTTTGCATTATCAAAACGATAACTCTTTTACAACAGAATTACAGAATCTATGTAAAAAAAGTTTTTTTTGGTTAAAAGTACCTTGGGTGGCCCGCTTCGCGGGTACTCAAGATTTTAACTCCCTTTTTCGGGGGCACACCCGCTCACGTGACTTCGTCGTTCCGCTTAGGGTATGTTAAGTCGCCAGGCAAGCGCCAATATCAACAGTTTTTTTTGTTCAAAAGTGCCTTGGGTGGGCTCGCTTTGTCAAAGTGAAATAAAACCAATTTGGCCTTATTTCACATTGTCTAAGTGAAATAAGACCAACTGCCGCAAATTGGCCTTGTTTCACTTTCGCAAAGTGCAATAAGGCCAATTTTTGAAAGTTGGCCTTATTTCACTTGGCTTTATTTCGCGGTACCATCTCATTCTAACTCTCTCTAACTCTAACATCCAATATCAGAGAAGAAATTTCTTTCGATTATTCGTACCCAGTTTTTTGTTTTTAAATATTTTTAATCGGTTTGGATTTGATTAATATATTATGTTAATGAAAGGATTATATAAATAAATTATTAAATTATAAGAATCCATGGCCTTTCTCCATGTTAAAGGTCTATTTATTACTTTAAAGACAGTCTGCTATTATTCTTTTTGTTTGTTCTAATTTTGTTGACATTTGATGCTTTGTTTGTTTAACTTGCAATAAAAGGGTTGTGCGCCAACAATAAACATCTTTATGTACCTTTATTCAGCTTTATATAATGTTGAGTTAATGCTTTTCCGTTAATGCAATCATTTGTGTTTACAAACACTAAAAGCTTCCATTAATGTAGTAGGCATATCATTGTGACCAAAGCACAGGACGAAGACCGGGGGTAGTCTTATAAACCTGTTTATTTTGCCTGTTTTTGCTGCCTCGTGCACTGTCGTCTACTGATACTATCTGGCTTTAAATAATCGCATTTAAAAGTTGGTTCAAATTAAAATTCCATTAATAAAGTAATTGGAAAGTTGAATTCAGTCTGTCAATAATAATACATTTTTGGTCAAAGAGAGTCTGCAGTTCCCTTAATAAAATAAAAAAGTTCAGCACCTAATATTGATTTAAAATTGAAGAAAAAAAATCACAAAACATTATCCTCAATGTCAGAGTCGTGTACTTTTTAAAATTTTGTTATGACACACCTGACACACCTTACATATATAAATAAATGCTTTCAATGATTCTTAATATTTTATATAATTAAAAATTTTATTTCAGATTACATACCAACTTACATAACTATTTTTTTTTGTTTTTCAGGGTTTTTCTTGATGAATCGATTATTTTGTCCCCAAAAATATAAACAAATTATATCAGGTACTATAGTAAGACGTGATGTCAAAAGTATGTATATTTTACAATAACTTTGAACTCTCAAAATAAAATCTTTCTCAACCTTAACAAAAAATCATCGAAAAAAGGAAGCTGTTAATTTTTCTTTGTCATTAACATTTCAGAAAAAAAATGAATTTGATAAATAGTTCTTTTTTCTATTCGAATTTATTTGACTGAAATTCTTCCTTTTTAAATAGTGAAAACATTTTTTTTTTCACTTCGAAAATCGCCGTGGGGGCGTGTGTGTGTGTGTGCGCACATTTTGATTTATTATACAAACAATAAATCAATGTATTTGACTAAAAATATTTATATCTGCTGTTGGAAAACTAATGTTTAAATGTGTGTTACCTAAATGATCGCCGGAAAGTTGGATTTTAGCATGTAGCCGCTTCATGAACTGGAAAAGTCCCTTTCGATATTGTTAACAAGTTCAGGGGAAGATACAAATTTAATTTGGGAGGGGAGATACAAAAACGATTATGACAGCAATCATTTTAAACAATATTATTCAGACCTGCTATGGTTTTTCTACGGATTTGAAAACACTGTTTCAAATTTCGTACGATTTTGCCTTACTGTCTGTCGTTCTATCTGTCTGTCTGTATCTCGACATGCAGTCCAAACTACTTAATGGATTTTCTTCAAACTTGAAACTTAAGATTTTAGGTAATTTTCTATGTAGCTCCAAAAAAGTATATGTCATAGAACCGTTAAAACCAAACAAATTTATCTCAAAAACGGATCTAACGATTTTGATGAAACTTCATCAGTGAGAATACCTAACTGAAATTATTTGGTCAAATAATATTTTCAAAAACCGTTATTAACAGTACCTGCCATAGAACTGGATTTTTGATTTTCTCCTAAAGAATTTGTGATAAAAATTTCTATATAATCTTGATAAAATTTCATGTAAAAATTAATTAGATTTTGCCGATCCTTCCACGATGCATATCTCAGTTTTTCCGTGCATAGACATTTCTGCCAACAAGGTGACGGAACCTCCCCAGAAATGTTCCCGCTGGGCACCTGTAGAGTGAACAGTATGTGTCACCTAATCTTCTCCACACTCTGCTATGTCCATTTGGTCAGCGCAGACAAAAGCTGGTCTTATCAGTGAAGAGAACTCTAGCCAAATCGGCGTGCGTCGTTCCAACCTTGGTGCAGGCGAGCAAATTCATCCGACGCGACGGCGCTTGTGCTGTACCGTGAGTCTTGGTACACGAGCAGTTCTTCTTGCTCTAAGGCCACTCTCCGCTAAACGCCGCCGCCTCACCCTTTAAACATTTACAGCTGCTCCTCTTACTGATTGAAGTCTGTGAGACAAAATTTACGGGATTTCGGAAGCCAAAATTGCTCTATTTTATCTTCTATGAACAAATGATTATAATGTGGTTTTCATTATTATGATGGACGTATCACAGGGAAAATTGAAAGAGATAATTCAAACGGGCACACAAATATATTGCTAAACTAAAAAAATAAAGCTCTGCAAAAACATAGGGGCATATTATCAAAATGATATAAGAACACATCAAAAAGTACGACTGCTCCACTTTTTTGAAACTCAGTGTATTTGTTTGGGAAATTTTGAAATGCAACATTATTTTGGTTATAAAGACATATAAAACGGATCTTTCCAATGGAGCCGTTACCGAGAAAATCAAAAATTAAAAAAGGTTTTCGGGCAGGCACCGTTATAATACCTTACCCTTAAGTACAAATTAAAATTAATCGATATTGTTTTCGTGATAAATTAGTTTTGTCTCATTTGTGTGAAAGGTTGTATTACAGTTATAGATACTTTTTTTTTAATATGGTGTTAAACAATATTTCAATATCCTCGCTCTATAGAATAACTTAAAAATCTAAAATAGATAGGTACAGGAAACGTTGCTTTTTGCAGTTAAAAAAAATTATTCCGCCTCTACGGAACTATCTAAAAACCTCTAGTTCCAAGTTTGAAGAAAATCGCTTACAGCTGTAAGTCGAAGTATAGACAGACAAACTGACAGGAAGATAGACAGAAATACGGACCCAGTTAAAATCCTTTGAAACCTTTAATAAAAAAAAAAAATTACCAAGGTTGCTGAAAAATTAACGGCCGAAAATTTACAGTAACATAGGAAAACAAAAACAGATATTGATGTTATTTGTTAAGAATAGCAAAAAGTAATTACTATACCAACCTTATTTTATTTTTAAATTTACAAACAACGGTCTTTTGATGGATAAATATACTGTTGTAAATATTACAAAAATAAAATACTAAATTAGAACCATTCAATTTGCAGACATTAAGATTAGAACAGAACAGAATAGACAATGTTGCCTGTGATGCAAGACTAATGGAAACACCATAAAAATAAAAACATAAACGGGCGCATTTATACAAAAATAAATATCATTCAAATGACTACCGAGAGCTGCTAAGAAGAACACTGTCAATCATTTCTCGATTCAAGGGAAATGCCTCTTTTTAAAGAGACTCAGCATATCATAATGTATGATTTTTTTTTTGTAATTACATGACTCTTGCCACAGCAGCTACCAGTCGCTGCTATTGCCCTCCATCCATCCAACGCGCCAGCCCGACCAACAACAAACGAGCTAAAATTAAAGATATTTTTAAACCATTGTACGAACATATATGTATAGATGTAGAGCAATGCAAACACCAAACACAATATACTAGATATAATACTCCTCTCTGCTCACAGACAATATTTCATATCTAGGCACTATACAACTGGTGCCTTTTTATTTAATCTGATAAATATTCTAAACAAATGATTTTTGCTTTTACTTTTACTTTGACTTATTCTACTTTTATTTTCCTTCAAAAATTGATGTGTCTTTTTTGGATTTGATGAATTTTCTTTGCGTTCCTACTTGACTTGGAATTTTTTGTTTTTCATATTTTTTTTGTTTTTGATTTATCGAAATACATTGATTCTGAAAACAACAATCAAAAAGTATATTGGAACTAGAACACTGACGCAAATAAGTAGTACAATTTGTGTTTTTTTTTTGTTTGTTATTCTTTGACGATAGCATTTGGCTATTTAATTGAATATCCTATAACTCATTCAGTATTAATGTGAAGGAGAAATGAATCAATAATTATATTCACATGGAACCTACTTACTTAGATTATGATTTTTTATTTGGGTTTAAATTTATAGATATGTATTTGTATTCCTGATGTGATCAATTGACCATACATGGCTTTCGAGCTACATATGTGTTCAACTGTTTCCAAAAAAAAAAAACTCTAAAGCTCTACACAGAGAAACAAGAACCACATAAAATAGAACAAAAACTCTCAGTATGGTTTTAATTCTAAAAGAAGGCCATTTAAAAACAATGGAGACAATCGTATTGAGCAAATAATAATATCCACCGGGAAAAAATAAAAATTAATTTATATGTATTTATTAATTTCTGGAACTGGAACAAGCAGTTGGGGCAAAATTTCAAATTTTAAGTTTTAAATTATTTTTTCTTAAACTGTTTCTAAAACTATGCTTTAATTAAAAAAAGTGAATTAAAAAAAGTGAATTAAGAAATGTAGTTTCGACTTTATTATAGTTTAACATTGAAGGTGTTGTCGTTGTTTTTAAACAATATTTTGTCTGTTTAAATTTATATACATTTTTTGCTACCTCTCCTACCTGAACGTAGGGAAATAGACCCCTCTGAAATGAATTTTTTTCTAGTCCTTGTCCAACCTACACGTTCTAGCGTTTTGTAAATTGGAAATCACCCTATAATAATTAATACTCCAGAATATCATTAAAAACTAATCCGGACAATTATTTATACATAAATCTTAAATTTTTTTCAATCTATTTATATTTACCCACTAAAGTACACAAATTAGAACAGTTCAATATACGTCCTTAAAGACTTTTTCAATTACCCGTAATAATCAAACACTGTATGCAGTGTAGGTATTTAAATAAAACGCCATTTCGAACAAAAATACTAAAGTAGATTGAAATTATTAGATAGCCTCTCTTTCGTGTTATTTTTTGTCGTCATTTTATTGTATATATTTATTTTCATATACATAATGTAGTATGTGCCTATATATGTATATAAAGCAATCCTTTCAATAAAAATCCATTCATATAAATCGAATACGGCCGGTGGGAGGTGGCTGCGATTTGCCTTTCGATATGAAATTTATATTTGGAATATTTTCTGTTGGATAGGTTTGGTAAGGCAACTACCTAATATTGAAATTGTATATTAAATAGACCTATACACTTTGGTTAATAACATTTGAATACATTTTCATTTCAAAAGGCTCTCCTTTTGAAAGGCTCTATCTTTAAACCTGAAAATAACGAAATATTATTTATTTTTGTATGTGGTAAGGGAGTTATGTTTATTAAAATATATAATTAAAGTGATGACAACGTATTTCTTGCAGGTACGTATGTACAAAGAATGTATATTCTACAATTTACATGCATACATAAATGAGTTGCTAGTAAAAAAAATTCTAACAATAATCAATGGTTAGAGTTTTTAAAACGGGCTAGCTACGGCGCGGCGCGGCGTGGCGCGACGGATGAATGACGATTCCTAAACTAAAAAAAAAACTTAACACAATATACCTCTACGATCTATCAAAGGAAATTGCCGGAGATGTGTGTTTTTAGAGCAAAATAAAAATGAAGCCGCATTCGCTCAAAGCGTGTTCGTTGTTCGCTTTATAACGTTTCGTGTCAATTTGTAATCGGCTATGAGTGTTACAAGCTCTGATAGGATTTTATATTTTTAAGGAGTAGACGACGACAAATATATGTAAAAGTATGTTTACCTTCTACCTGTTTTCTACACACCCTCTAAGCTCTTTACGAGTACATAATATGTACATATGTATACGTACTGTACATTCGTGTTTTATTTTAAAAAATGAAGTTCTTTTATCTTAATGTCTTCATGCCACAGCTCAACCAAACAAATATTTTCATTGTGAAAAAAAAAAAAAATGTACAACTTGATCGTAAGAACTCGCTTCTATGTTAAAGTAAAAAAGTATCTTAATTCATTATTTAAGTTGCGACAATGAGCCAAAAATAGAAATTTGAACTCGAAATTGAAAATCTCATCTGATGTGTATAAGAAAAAACCAATTTTTTCCAAAATCGTTACAGATTTTTTTTCAAAAAATAACTTTTTATATATTTTCATCGCATTAAAGGTTTTAGCCTCTTCTTTTTTTATTAGATGTCTTATGCCTATTTTCTTCAAAATTTAAAAATTTTAAAATTATGATTTGTTAGCTTTTTATATTCTGGTTTTTATAAATTTTTCCCACTTAAATATTTTTGAAAATTTTCTTTAATTATTTGCTCTAATAGACAATCTAATTTTCTGCAAAAATGTGTTAAATTCACCAAAAAAAGTGGATAGTATGACCATTCTTTTAGACAAGTGAAGTTAATAGCATTTTTGGTTTTAACGATTAACGAAAGTAGCAGAGTCTGCCGCGAAAATTCGAGTGCTTATATTATTAACATTACATTGTTTAAATGTTAAAAAATCAAATTATACCTGACTTCAATGTCAAGAAAAAAATATTTCTTTCTCTTTTTGTCATGCTTTCTTTATCCCACCATCTTACTCTAATAATAAATTTTGTTTTTATGCTTTGAATAATTCCGCAATAAATTATTTTATCAATTTATAGATTAGAGCAAAATTATTTTTGAACCACTTTTTTTTCTAAATAAAAAAAAATTATTTTGTGGCTGTAGATTGACTAGCTGATTGACGAACAGCGTCACTTGCAAAAATTATAACATCTTCCGATACGTTGATTAATTTTGCGCCATCTTGAACATGCCTTGGAAATGGCACCACAAAAAAACATGTTTGCCGTTATATTATATGATGTGTGGAAAAAAAACGTTAAACCTCTAAAACGACGTTTTAATTATTTAAAATTGTAGTATTTATGTAAGTAAACAGTTTGGCCAATATTTTTTTTTCCAAAAAGTCACTTTTAAATACTCACTGTAAACATACACCACCTGAGCTGCTTTCAAGGAAGTTAGTAAATAAAACTATCTCAATGTCCCACCTTAACTTCTTATTGTATATATGCGAAAAGGTGGCTGACTTTGTAAACAGAAAGTAAGTTTCGTTGCTGAGTGGTTAGGTAAAAAAATAGAAATAAATGCATCGCACTCATTTTTTTTTTGTATTACAAAAATTTGAATTATGCACGTCATACCAATGCATACGTTGGTTGATTAGAAAATCTGGGTTATAATATTGACATTCAATATGAACAAAGAACGTACCAGCATACAATGTATAGGTACATAAGTACATATTTAAATTTATTTATATTATATTGTAATGTTTTTCATATGTAAATACAAAATTGTTTTTATATTCAATACTTTGCAGACAAATTTATCTAAAGTTTTTTTTTGTTTAAATTTGTGGTAAAAATACAAATATTGCTTGTGGGTCTTATTCTTCGAAATACATATTACAATAATTACTCTACAGAGTAAAATACCAGGGGCGGCAAACATATGAATAGATACCATCATTTGTATGAAGTATGAACAAATAGATATTGCGAATCATGAATGCAGGAGCCATCCCGAAATAATGAGTGTTTATTTTACATCAGAATGATGCAAACTTACGCTGTTCTATAAGATATTACGTTCTGATATGTTTAAGAGAACAATATTTTCAACTTTGTATGATACTTGTCAAACTTATTCAGAGGGACCTAACTTCAATCATACCCATTAAAGCTGCAAACTCAATTATTTAATTCAATATAATAAAATACATTTTTATGAAACAGCTTACGTTTACATCATATTGATTCAAGTTTAACGAAACACCCCTTCAATATCCATTCCATGGTTAATCTACGTATTTACTATGTGTCTATTAGCAGAAAAAAATTCGACTATCATAAAATAACAGATATTTGTCGCCCCTGATATTGTGGTCTATTGGATTTAGGGTTGACTTTTGTTTCATAAGTTTGTTTTCAATTCAGTTCATTTCAATTTTCCTAATGGATGGACATCAACTAATGGATGAATTGCATGTGTTTGAAAAAATTGGCCTTCTATCAATCGAATATTTGTATTACCTGTTTTGTATTGTGTAGGTAACTTTTTAAAAATAAAAATAAATATTAATGTATGTATATGTATGTATAACACGGAGTTAATGAGCTCCCAAAGTTTGATTCAAACTTAGTTTTCTAGGTAAACCTTTTTAAATTCCTGTATGATAAAGAATTACAAGAATATAAAAAGGTTATGTTGATTATTAGAAACAAAACCACAATATTTTTTTTATTATAAATAAAAAAAAGTCAAAATTAAAATTGATGTTTTTAATTTTTGGTATAAAAAATTAAGTGCAAAATGATTTTTGAGAAATCTTAGGTTTCAATCTGAAAATTGATACATGAGACAATCCTTCGTAGTTTTATTTTTTAGAGAGTGCTAAAACGTGTAACCAACATTTGACAAATAACTCCAAAACTGACAACTGACTTTGCATACATACATTATGAATACCACTTAATATGTTTTGCATAAGATGTACATATAAAGTTTAATATTGAGTCAAAACAAGAAGAAAATATTATGAGATGGGCGGTCTATTTATTCCCGTTTAAGTGGGAGGGGTAATCTTTAAAAAATAACAACTTAACATAAACAAACAGAAAAAGTTATAAAGACAAAAGTAAGAAAATCAAGCAATACTTTTTCTTAAACACTCTGTTATTGCGAACTTTCTTGGAACAATCCTTAAGTTCATCGATTTCACCATCCACTCCAGTTCGACAAAAACTATCAGGTATCCATACAGATCAGTTTAAACTAAGCTTATCCTTCCGCCTTCCTAATCATTGCGTATTCCGGGATCAAATTTTAGCGATCAAGGCAGTTTTGTATTGGCTTAAAGAGAACGTGATATCAACTACTGATATGAACATTTTCTCTGACTGTTAAACTCCCATTGAACATTTTCTCTGACTGTTAAACTCACATTGATTATGCCTCCACAAACTCATTGACAGCCTTCAACTGCCGATCTTCTCTCGCGGAAATGGCGCAGCAGTTCAATATTCACCTATGCTATGCTCGGTGTCGGGTAACAGGAGCATGCTGATGAACTCGCTGGAAATGGAACAACCCTACCGATTTCACCATGTAGTTTAAATATTGGTAAATCTATTGCTGCAACATACTCATGCTAGTCAGGATAAAAAGCCTTAGTTGGAATAACATTAACAAGTGTACGACAAAACTGATCTATATAAAAAAAACTAAATAAAAAATCTCTAGATTCACGTGGTAACCCAATGAGCCAATCTATGCCTTGAGTTAGTCGCCACTCGAAGATTTCGTGAAATTGTCATTATATTTGGATTTCTTCTTTTTAAAGAACACAATCCGTCTCGGGTGCCGTAGGTCCATGAGGCTAGAGCTATTATAATTTATGAATTAATTTATAATTTATCCTTTACACTTTACACTTTAATTAGACGAGACGAGACCAAGAATATTCTCTTGTCTGGTCTTGTGACCAGCCTTAGAAACTATTCCAACATTTTTTAGTACCTACACATACTTCGTTCAATTCAAAACAAATAAAAATAATCAAATTCTCATAACAAGCAGTAGTCCTTAAAAATATTTATCTTCGTTTGTGACCGGACAGAAGGCTCATACTGGAGTTGAACCAGATACCCTACCAGATACGCTAAATATCACGTCATGAGCTATTTCATTTTCTTTCAAATAAAGTACATACATAAATATTCGTATAGATGGTGGGCGATAAGCTCAATTTTGAATCATTCTCCTCTGATCATAATTTTCCGCCCCAACACTAAACACTTACTTTTACATCTATATTAAATTTACTTAATCCAGCTTAATTTTTCATTGAACGTAAAAGAATGAAACTTCAAATATATTGACAAACACTCTTCTTTAAAATAAATACTTTTTTATCTTACCTTTAAAGCTTGTCGAAAATTAAAGCGAAAATAAAACCAAAAAAAAAAAATTAAGCGCCATAAGGTTTACAAAACACTTTTTTTTTCTCTTTTTTTTATACAAATGCATATACTAGGGCTCTATATTGGAAATACTCGTAGGCATTATAATGAACCATCAACCCATACTCTGAAATTTCATTCAAAACAACAAGTACTTTTATTAAGGCTTTTCTATAATCGAGGACCATTCTGTTTTATTTGATGATAACTTTAAGAGAGAATCCAGCATTTTTTTTACTTTCGCTCAAAATCTTTGCTATTTGGTTGTCACTCAGAGCAGAGTGCGAGTGCATAAATCCCACTCAATATGATTGTGGTGATGTTATTTATTAAGTGCCACAAGTCACAACATCAAATAAGCTTTTATTTTTTTTTTTAGTTTTGAATTTGGAGTTGGCGTGTTAATATTTTTGTTGGATTAAAAGCTCTATGATTGTAAACAGGTGCAGTGATTACTCTGCCTACAGTATCGACTCCTTAAAATATATTTATTTTATATACATACTTTATTTTAAATACGGTTGATAATCAATAAAAATTAGTAAGTATACAATTAAAAAGTTTATAGAATATGTACTTTGTAATTGAACTTTTGAATGAAATAAATATTTTATAAATTTAAATTATTATATGTATTTGGTGGAGCGTGAAAAACAACCATGGAAATTCTCATGGTGGTCTTTTTTCTTAATATAATTAATAATATATTTACGAACAACATCTGAATCTTTGACAGAACTTTTGACAATTTTTTATTTTTTCCACAAATCCATTAGCATTTTTTGAAGAAGATCTCGACAAAAAAATCTCTGGAATGCAAAACAGGGGAAATAACGTCGCAAAAATTTAAAATAAGCTGGACTTTGCATTTCATGTTGCTATTCCACGTTGTCATTTGACCAAGTTGAAATACAAAACTATGCCTTAGATTAATTATTTAAAAAACTACTGTAAAGCAGAAGTGCACTTTGGCGTATACGCACTTTTTTAAAAACCTGTTTCTAATCCAGCCAGTAGATATTCATTAATCAAAGTTAAAAGGCAAATTATTACAATTTTACAAAATAGAAGTTATTGTAAAACCCTCAAAACAAGACATAACAACATCCGTGATAAATCGCACGATCTTAGAGCCAATTCACGGGTACGAAACTTGAAACTATGCGGTTACGAAACGTTTATTTCAATAAATCAATTGTGGCACAAACTGTGCGACATGTTGCACCGTCTTTTTGAAACCACAGCTCCTGCTTATCATAGTTGTTCAATTGCATAGCGATCAACATTGACTGTAATATCTGGCAAGCATCGCGATTCCACCAGCCTATAAAGCACACCAAACAGTCAAATACTGATCGGGATAAATTTGCAGATAATTTCGAAGCGTTGTTCAGGCTTCAGTTTATTCATTTTTAAATGCCGAACCACACTAAACACAAATCCCTTAACAGCAGTTAAAATTGCTGTCAGTAAAAAAAGTACTACCAACTTAAAGTTCTATACCTCTAAAAAAAATAAACAAAATTTCCACAATGTTATCCTTTTAAAATGGTTTGTCAAAAATAACGATAACGTATTCTAAATTGTATCCACTATTTGTTTGTTGTTATTTGCGTGTAAAAATATGCTGAGCTAATTAGTCACTATTTAAAAAAACATGACTTTCATGTCATCTAAATGCTATGTAACATCAACGAAAAATATTTTTTTTTTATTAAATAAAATATTAAAAATGTGTATACGCCCCAGCGTACACACAACAAACAACAGCAACACTGTTATGCTATATTTTTTTTAAAGCCAAAACTTCATCCACTTTTTACATCAAATAGCTGCATAATTTTTGAAAAATTAATTTTCAAACCCAAAATTTTGAAAAAAAAATACAATACATTTTTTATTCAAGTTAATTTCTTTTCCTAATTTTTTTCCAAAATTAGCCGTCGATTATACCGAAAAGATGATAGATGATAGATGAAAAGATAAATGATATCAGGAAACACTTCGAATTGTTTATTTTCATAAGATTTCAGTACAAAATGCACTTGACGATGACAAACAACTTAAAGAATATTTTTTTGTAAATAAAATTTACTTTTTGTTAAAAATTCATTTATTAATTTTTTTCGTTTTTGTTTCGTTTTATTAAATATGAACTGGAAAATTATTTTTTTTTAAAAACTTTACACTGTGATAACTTTATTTGAAAAGTGGAGTTGAAAGAGGAGTTTTGGCTTAAAAACAAGCTGCCCTTGTTTTTTTTTTTATTTTTCTTTTCCAATTAAGTGATTTTTTTTTAGAAAATTGTCTCCCAAAAAAACAAGTCAAAATAGACATTCTCTCATACGATTTTTTCTTGTCTCGGTTCAGTTTACACGCTCTGTTCTTTTGTTACACTGCATGCAAATCATCCTGTATATGATTTCTATTAAAATCTTTAACCTATGCCACGAAAAAATCAACATAGTTTGACATTTTATTCAAATTTAATTTATAATTCAATTCAACCAACTACATATTTCATAGGTTACAATATAGTCTATCTTTGAAGCATTATCGTACCGCCTCCGTCAATCTTGCTTAAGTAATTTTAACACCACTCACATTGGCATTGATGTCCCACGTTTTTACTTCTGAATCCCGAAATGGTTTTGTTTTTTGTTTAGTTCATATCCCATTCAGCGATACTCATAATTCTGATGAACTATACTATTTAACTTCAAAAGAAGTAAAAAAGCGAACCTATTGCACTAGATAAAAAACTTTACAGAAGTGCAATTCAGTGTCGTAAGTAACACTTTAATTCCGCCGCGCCTACAACTTCCATACTTTGATGATACCTACTTCTTGTGTTTTTTCATCTCTTATATCATCTACCACTCTTACTTTGAGTTCATAATATATTTTTTTTTCTTTAAATTCTTCTTCTTCTTCAAAAAAAAAAAATTGCTAGCATTAGGAAGATACGAATGCATATTTTCTTCGGCAAGTGGTACACAAACTGTGCAACAGCAGAAAACGAACATTTTAGTTTTTTTTTTTTTGCTTTCGAGGACCAAAGAGGAAATGAGCTGTTACCACATCCATTGATGTTGAGTGTTCTTTCCAAGAGCTAGCTCAAACAAAAGAGCCTATACTCTACATTCATATATGAGTGGGTACTATAGCAACCCACCAAGAATAGAGGCAACACATAATAACGAGTGTAAGAGTAGCCGCCCACCACAACACAACATCTTAGGTATTTGCCCATTGAGCTGAGTGGAAGTTTATCACTACAACACAAAACTTTACCAAGAGCTCACGTTTTCATATACTCATATCTAGAATAATTTTTACATTTACATTTTTGTTTGTTTTTGTTTTTGTTGGTGTTGTTTTTCTTTTTCTGTTTTTTTTTTTTCCTTTTTGGGGGTGAAAATGGAAAATGAATAAAGTATAATCTTTAATATCATTTCATGTGTGAATGGAGCTAAAGCTTTGGCTCCTATACTCATCACTCCACGCCGCCGGTATAGTTTGGATTTGACAGGAGAGAGTTGCCGCTAAACAACTTTGAAAGTAAATTTTAACATTTAAAAATTAAAGTAAATCAAAACAAAGATTTGTGTTTTTTATTCAAGTATATACATAAAATTACTTGGAAAAATAACGGTACTTCATTAATTTTTTGTTTACTGACCGCAAAATAAAATTATGATCGAAAATGTCAGAAAAGACAAACAAAAAATCATTTCATTATTTTGAGTCCTCGTCTGCGCTGTAGAAGTTAACATGCTCGATTTCGAAAGCAAACGTTTTGTGTTAACGTTAGGTTAGGTTTATGGTTAAAAAAAGAGAAATAAAATCAGATCTAAGGAAAGGGGTTCCCGTGTCAGCAGGAGATGGAATTTATAACAAATTTACTTTAAATAGTGATAAAACTGTTAAAAAAACAACGTTATGAATTTTTTTTATTATGACATGTATTCTTTAATATTAAGCGGTGGGTAGACTTTGAAAAACTAATTTTTAAACCTAAAAATTTTGAAAAAAATATTAATTCTTTGTTTCAAACTGATTTTTATCTACATTTTACGATTTTAAGTACAAGCTTTAAGGTGGTACTTAAGTTAGCCTTCAATCAAGTTAATTAAATGAAAATAAATATCTTTATTGATCCGAGTGGCACCTAAGTATATTATGTTTAAGTTCACTTAAGTAAATCCACCCATAGTGAACTTAAGTGTTTCATTTTATTTGTCTTTCGATATTTTTTTAAACTCCTAAGGTTCAAGCTTGATAGAAGTAGAATAACACCAAAATATTTAATTGAAAATTGTTTTTTAGGTCCACATACAACCTTTGACCAAAATTAAGTAATATTTTTATATAATACCACCTTCTAACTTTTTCTGTGGTAAAAAAATTCTTGTATACTTATTGATACTCATGCAATATTTGTACTTTTCTGCCCCAAATCTCGATTTTTTCGAAGTGCAAATTTGTAATTTTTAAGTGACGACAGGTCTTTTAATCTATGAATAATTAAAAAAACTTGAATTTTTGCAAAAAATTGTTGCTGGAATTATTCAAAATCAAATATTGGAATAATTCCTGAAATTTTCCCGGTTTTTATGATCCCGGTTTTCAAAATAACGCTTCTTCGGGATTTCCCATTTCAATCTAATCGGAGAACATTTTTAAAATGAGGATTAAATCTCGTCCCACAGTCCACAGCGCCATGTAAGCATTAAAAAAAGCTTCAAAAATGTCAAATATGTAGTTTATTAACAAAAAGGTCAAGTAATCAAACAACGGCAACCCTGCTCATTAAATTGAGGCACCGAAAAAGAGCTTTTTCTTTCGGTGGGTAGGTACACCAAAGCTGTTTATATAGTTTGAATTAAACACACGTTGTGTGATGCCTCTTTGAGTTGGTTTCATGGTACAAAACTTTAGTTCATCGTGGTCTACCGCCCAGAGCGTGTTTCTGTTAAGATAATAATCCGAACTAGCGGTATTATTTATTGTTTGTTTGTGTTTTCAGATATTAAAAAAAAAGAAAAAAAAAACTTCTAAGACTTGATTGTTTCTTTTTTTTTTTTTGCTGTTGCAACTTTTCTTTATAATGAAAGTCCTTTATGAATAAAAAGGAACTTTTTTTTATTACGATTCGTCATAAAAATTGTTCTTAAGATTTGTAATTTAAGATACGGTTTATTCTTTGCCATTCTTGTTTCATGCTACAACCTACAAGTAGAAGTATAGAATAAAAACTGACTGCCCTTTTAACGGTGATGGTGTATAATATAACAAGTGAAAGTATACAAGGATATCAAGGATATTCTTTCGTTTTTTCTTACGTCTATCATCAAAACCGACCTGTCATCCCGCAGTACCAGTAGATTGGTGTTTTGTTAACCATTGATTGATGCGAGCTTGACAGATTCGAAAGAAAAAAATAAATTGTGTTTCGTATTTGTAATAATTCGTGTTTCACGTTCGATTTTTTTTGCGGTGTTTTGATAAACTCTCCAACCGTAAAAATGTTGTATAATTGCTAAAAGTGAAGGCCTTGATGCCTGTGAAAAAAGCGCTTATGCTAAAGTTTAAAAGTAAAAAAAAAATACAAACGAAATTTTTTTGAAAGAAACGTTTAAAATAAAAAAAAAGAAAACAGCGATAACAGAAACTAATGAATGGTGGTAATATTTATATTGGGGGAAGGTAAACAACAAACGAAAAAAAGATTTTTATTATAGACATGTTGCTTAAGAAGTTGTTGCTTCAAAACGACGACGACATTTTCTACTCATATTTTTTTTGTTGCATTTAATAGATCCCTTTCCTTTATCTATAATAGGTTGGTTGTTGGTACACGTCCTTCGAGCACGTTCATTTAAGACATGTGCATACATAAGGTAGAAGAAAGAAAAAAAAAATATGTAGTAGAAAACAAATTCGTGAAAAGGATGAAAAAATAATTGTGGTGTGGGTTTACTTTACCACGAGAGTTCTTCTCGGTATTTTTTTTTTAACCCTTAACAATTTACTACAAAGCTTATACAGATGTGTATGGTAACTAGGACTAGGCACGGTTATGATGGTTACCACTCTGTAAGTTTTCTACTAAATTTAACAGATTTTTTTTTGTATTAGGGTACATTTTTTATCAGAACTTACATTACGGTGATGAAAAACGTGGAAAAGTAGGTCACGAAATTCTGTGTGTCTGTCTGTCTGTCAGTCTGTCTGTCTGTCAGTCTATCTGTCCGTGGATTTTTGTAAAAAACTAAAATTATTTGGTAAAACAATATTTTTTTTTAAAATGATCACTATCGTGCCATAGAACCAGATTTTAGATTTTGACATAAACGGTTTGACGAATTGTGAACAAAATTTTTATGAAATAGGTCCTATATAATTTTAATAATATTGTATTATTTTGAATATGAAAAAAATCGATTTTTTCTAAAAAAAAAAATACCTACTTACTTAAAAAAAAAATGTTTTTTTTTTTGTTTTGAAAACAAATTTCGTGATTTCGATTGAGATTTGATTAAATATTGGAAATATGTTCTTGTTTTCAAAAAATTATTATTTTTTGGAAAGTAGATTTTTTTAATCCAATGTGTCTTGGAAAAGGGTTGAATATTTTTTAAATGCAAGTATTGGTTTCGTATGAAAGTATTTGCCTAGTAGATTCGATACAAAAGCTCTGGGTTTTCAATTTTTTTTTATTAATAAACATAAAATTTCGTGCCTGTACTTTTAGCAATGACTGTAATAGAATTACGTTTCAGGTTCTGAGCAATAACAAAAATTGTTTTGACATTTTTTACCGTAAACTTAACCGTTTCAAAGTTACATTTACAGAAAGTCATCAAATAAAATTCTATTTTATATAATTACTATTTTATATAGGTAATTTAGTAAAATCATAAAAAAAAATACTCAAGGTCTTATTTCTAGAAGACCAATTTTCCTTTCGAACTGTGCCTAATAGTACTTTTTCAGTTTTATAATTGCAGTTATATAATAATTTGAAAATTATTAAAACTATTAAAAAAAGTAAAATTCGTTTCCATTCTTATGAACAAGGAAAAAAATGGGTTTTAAAAAAGTTACGGTTTCTTAAATTTTTTCTTGTTCACAATTAATTAAAATTTAATGCAAATCGTAGGAGTTGTTCCAGAGAAATTTAAAACAAGAAAATGAAAGCGTGTCACTAGGCAGATTTTATTAAAATGAATTTCTTAATTTTTTCTTGTTCATAACATTTGTTTCTGAAAATTTTATTGAAATATTTGGACCAGTTTCCGAGAATTGAAAAAATGAGAAAAGTGGACGCGGCAATGGGCGGATTTTAATTAAAATGTTGTTTTTTTTTTAATTCCTGGGTAATACTACAAATTCTGAAAATTTTATCTATATCGTTGTAGATACCGCCCTTGCAAGAGCCAGGAGATCGCTTCCAAATTATTTATAGCTTGCCAATACTTTTTTTCATTTGACCCATATTAAAATGGGCCCATTTACTGCACTTAATATTCTGCACATATATGTATGTACATATGTACTTAAAATTTCCTTTTCATTGTTATCGGTTTTACTTTGATCCATTAAGCGTTTTTATTCTGCAAATTTTAATTATTATGTAGGTCATTATTTTTGCCACTTAAAAATTAATTTGAGAATTACAAAATGGTTTAGAAAATTCTGTCATTGTGAATGTATAGATTTTAAGTGGCAACCTTGTTGTCAAGATCTACCTACCTATCAATGATACCTACCCAAAGAAGCTAGGAAATACTGGACGGTTGGAAGAGGAAGATGCTAAGATTGCGGTCCGTGGTTGAGTCCTTTTTACCTCCTTTTACTTCGCCGTGTTTTTTTTTACACCCATTGTCGTATTATTTTTGCTCAGCCTACGGTGGGTAGTGTGGCAAACTGCCTTTGGCAATGTGTGGAACCACATGCAAAATATAATATTATGTCTTGTGATTACGAAGCTTTAATTTAAGCTAGTCCGCCTTCACTTAAACTTATTGTGTCACACAGCTTCCGCAATTAAAACCAGGATATGTTTATAGTCATATGAATATGATGCGGGAGCGGGAGCGGTAGCAGGCACGCAAGCAGCAGGAGGTTTTTGTTTAGTATTTTTTGCTTTTTTATTGTTGCCTAGGTGTTTTTTGTTTTATTGGTAGGTAGGTATTCTTGTTGTTGTAGTTTTTTTTAATTTTTTTTTTGATGTTGTTGTTGAGATTTCTTGTCAATTTCTCATTAAAAGTCACACACAACATTTTCCTTTCGGAATAGTGTAAGTCGTGTGTTGTGTAGGACACACAAGGAAAAACACAAGTAAAAATGAGGTTTTTAGCTTTTCATTTAGGAGTGATTCATTTTTTGTTCAAGGATTTTGTAGGTCTTTCATGTGCATATAACATTCTATAATGACACAAACTGCCTGCACGTCGTCGTTGTCGCTTGTCATCACTCACAAGGACACTTTTTATGTTCTACTATACTATAGTAGAAAAATGCTAGTTAAAAAAAAAATCCTGAAAATAATATAAAACCTAGATGTTGTTATGATGGTCCGTTTAAGTGAAGTTATTTATTTTCAAAAAAAAAAAAAAATAGAAAATATCTCTTAGATAGAAAGCTGTAGTATTTTCTCTTGAAGATCTTTGCAAAAAAAAGGTTTGAGTTCTATATATGTAATATTCCACCATCACAAAAACCAGTGACTATACGATGTGTCTGAAATTATGTTTGCGTTATAATTGAAAGGAATTTCTGTTTTCTGTTGTGGGGGAAACTTGGAAAACTAGAATTACTTTCAGGAAATATAAAGTGCAATGAAGAATAAATGTTGAAAAAAAAAAATAAATAAAATAAAACTAGATGCTAAAACATAATAATATAAATCCTAGATTAGCTACAAGCATACATAATAGTTTATTTAAAAACTAATCTTTTTTTTTTTTAAACTCGTGACATGTTTGTGGAATTTGGTTGGATAATTTGTTGCTCATGACGCTTGTCAGTAGTATAAGATATTAATAGTTTATATCATAAATTAATTTTAAATGAGATAACATCTTAAAAAAAAAAATAATTTAAATAAACTTAAGTTTATTTTTGTTGCTTTGATATCCTCTTTATAGAGAACAGTTATAAATATACTCGTAGTGACAAAATATGTTTTTTTAGTCAAAGCTATCATTAAAACAATAAACAATATGGTTAACTTTTCTGTATATTTTCTAAAAAAAACCGTTCATTCCAACAAAACATTCAATGTTTCTTTCTTTTTTGACTTTTTTCACCAAGAGTATTGTTGTCTACTTAATTGTGTCTAAATCATAAAAAAAACATGGCAGTCTATTTCCGAGTCTGAAATAAGAATATTTGTATTTTATCAGATTCTGACTTTGTTTGACAATGCCTCAAAATTTTAACTGTCAAAATATTAGAGTTCATTCGGAAAATTAATGTCGCACACTTTCGTTGTAGTGCTAGGCCTGTTTCAAACAAAACAGGCCTAGCACTACAAAGCCTTAAACACCACCGATGCGAAAGGGATATTTTATGTGGTAGTAAAACGAAATGCTACAGAAAACACAATAGGGGTATTCAAGCAACGGTGGAAAACTCGGATAAACCTCGGAAACCAGATAATTTTATCTCCGCAGAAACGAGCTGTCAAAATTTGTATGGGAAAAATATTCTGCAAACCAGATAAATTTATCTCACAGAATTGATGCAGAAAGCGAAGAAATAAACCTCATAAAGTTTCGAGAAGTAATTTGTGACGTTTAGTTGTGACAGCTGATTATTTCTCACATTTATGCAAGAATTTTTATGGGGTGCTCATGCAAACGCAAAGCAGAAAATTATATCTTTCTGCAAAGCGGAAAATTATCTCGTCGCATGAATACCCTTAATGAATAAATGCATGTATTAAAACCGTTCCGGAGTGAAATGAAGATTTTGGGTCAATTTGCGAAACGTTTACTTGTCCGATCATAATAATTAAGGTGTCTACGGTTTTCTGCACAATTATTGAAATATGAATTCAATCATTGAAATATAAATTCAATTATTTTGTCTGTTGCTTGTATTTAAAAAAGTGTAGAAAATATTTATTTATTTTTTCCATTTATTGCAAAAAAAAAAATTAAGAATAATATTTTAGTTTTTGCAGAAAATTTTTACTTTTTTATCTTATAAAAACTTACAAGTTTTGGAAATATTTTCGAAAAAAAAATTAAAAAAAAGAACATCTGACACCTTCTTTTTATACTACGTGCAACGTGAAAAATCCTTCAAGACTTTTCAAAAAAAATTCTTTTGTTTTAGTTTTGTGAGTAATTTGTTGGAATATTTCCAAAAAAAAAAAACTAACTCAAAAAAAAAAATAAACAAAACCGTGCGTTATCATCACAGGCGGTTTAGATATACATAACTATTTTTTTTCATGCCGTTTATTTTTTTTTTGTTAATTATGTACGCCTACATTTCTAACATCTATACATTATGTATATACAATAACAAAATGTCAGGCATATATTTGGTATCCGTAATGCTGGCTGTTTGCCATTCTTAAGTGCAAGCAAAAACTTCTTAAAACAATGAGAATTAAAAAAAACAAAATGAAAGACACGCCTCATCTTGTTAAATCTTTGACTTTGAATAGGCCATACCCATTTTTAATTTGTATATTTCTTTTTAACAAAAAAAATAGTTAAAAGTGTTTTTATGTAAATATCCGTTCCAGCATTATTAATAAAAATAAAAAAAAAACAATGAAAATGTGTTAGTTTTTTGTACTACTGTCCTAATATTGAAATCTTAAAAGTGTTTATAAATCTGAAACAAGACATATCAAAAGTTCATATTTAGTGAATGTCTGTTTGGTTCATCGTTCCTTCCAAGTAATTTTCGGCTTCGGCCCAGCGAATGATAAATGAAGTCACATCTAAAATTTTCTTTATTTACTAAGGTTCTTGGACCTATTATGTTCATCAGTTTCCCTTTGCATTTCTCCTATGCGCCATCGAGTACGGTTCCTTAAGATGTATTTCAGTTTCAGCTCTTTCCAATATCAGAGAATAAGCATACAGTCTGGGTAATCCAAATGTTTGAGGTGTTATTCATTCCACTGAATTCCTCAGCTTTGAGTCGAGAAAGCTGCGTTCAGTACATCACTCAACACCAACAAGATCAGTATTGGTGACAATATCCAGTCTTGTCTAATCCCTCTTTGTTCTAATAGTATGTATGTCCTAGTACCGTGTTACGATTTATTTAGAAATCAAGCAGTCGTAAGTTTTCTTTTTTATTTAAATTTTAAAGATGCTTTGTTTAGCATTTAACACTATCATTCAAGTTCCCAAGAACAACATTATAAAGGGTGTTTTTTTTTCAGAGGCATATAACTTTACAGTGGAATAAAATGACATGAAGTTGATTTTATTCGAAAGATAATATTATGTCATAATTTAAATATGATTTTTGGCATATGTATGACCTCCACGGCTTGCTCGGACATAATTTAAGCCTTCCTTAACTTTCTATTTGTAAAAGCTTATATGCGCAGATCTTGTTTCATTAAGTTTGATATGCCATTATTTTTGGTTAAATCTCTTACCTGATTGCATTTTGTAATTTGTCTCCCGTCTTAATTACATATTTGTCGGGTATCATCTGCTAACGAAGTCATGATGGCATCATTACCCACTTAATACAGGTTAGGTCCTTCACTACACTTTCTTTTGGAACACCGGCTTCTATTTTCTCTTGTTCTGAGTATTCTCGGTCGTACCGTAGTTTAAACAGTCGTTCTGAGATATACGATTTTAGTATTTTGTAGTACTGCTGAGTAAATCCTTTTGCAGTTTATAACCTATATAAATCCTTGTCAAAGCCTTGAGCATGATGATCCATGATTCTTCGCTTAGCTGTTTGATGTTCAAATCCTTTTGTTTATTCTTTTAAGGAAAAGTTGCAGCATTTCTCTTATTCAAGTTTCTTCATTCTTCAGCTTGTTTTCATCGCTTTTGTTTTGAACTACTTTTTTAGGCGATTCTTTCTTAGTTATATTCAACAGTTATTTTTGTGTTATTTGACTTTTTAAGTCTGATTGCAGTAGGAATTGTATACTAGGCCTTACCTAAAAAAAAACATAAATTGTTGTTATTGCTTTTCGTTTTTTTTTTTTTTTAAATAAAACAAATTATATTTATGTCATAATTATTTAAGTTAAGTTATAACGATGAAAATAAATACTCTTAGTTGAGAAAGGAAATAAACTTTATAATCCTTAAAGCTCTTTAAGTATTATATTTACAAACTTTCATTTTTAAAACTGAATTTACTATATTGTACAAGAAGTTATTAAGAAAATTATATTACATATTTTTTAAGCCACCGTTAAATGAACCAAGACAGAATTATCTTTTTAAATAATCGTTCATATTATCCCTTTTGTCATCCTTGGGTGACAACATTTTTGTCCTTTTTTTTGTTGGAAGGATAAAAGCAAAATGCTTAAAATCACCGAAAACCTCATAAATTGAAACCATAGAATTGTTCATAAACTTTGAATAAAAGGTCATTGTCGTCCTTCCAACAACAACAAAAAAAAAAAACCAAGTAAATTCCGTGACACAACCCAATGGCCTTACACAAACCCGAATTCCATCCTTCTTTAAAATAAACAACATTTCCCAGCAGCATCATAACATAGAGGTAAACCGTAGTTACCTATAAACTTTTGAACTTTTTGATAATTTATATTCACGTCAATGCGATGTTTAGAAGCAGGACAAAAAATATTTGAATTACATAAATCGTATCTCGTCCCGAAACATCGATGTTCGTAATATCCGTTGTGGAGATATCTTTCGATATATTGTATACCCTAGACTCACTTAAATTCTCGGAGATATAAACAATACCTACAAATAGCACAATGTCCTTTTTTTATCGTACTTTTAAGCGGAAAGTATGCGCATATTGCAAGAATTTTGAATTCAATGCAAAATATTCTTACGGGGCCATTAGAGGAGGTTGCTGATGCTGATGATGTGCCTGTAAGTGCGTTTGTCCTATTCTCTGTAACCAACCGTCTAACTATGCTCTTGCTCTACTCTGATGTTATGATAGTTGCGAAAACCTATTTTTTGTATTCATATTTTTTTTATATATTATTTTTTTTTATTTATTTTGCGTAAAGTATATGCTAGCAACGAGGCAGAGCCTAGTGTTTACTTTAAATTGCTTCTTTTCTTCCCATTTTTATTGCGGTTAGCCAACCAACACACATAATACAAAAGGAAGGAGACCATTGATGTTGTTGGAGGTATCATGGGACTTACAGTTCATTACATCCGACATTTCATTTTGGTTTCATTATGGATCTCTGTTACTGTTACACACTTTCTGTTGCTTGCATCACCTTCAGGGAAAATTGAGGACGATCGATTGTGATTGTGATTTTTTATTTTTCTTTAAGCTAAGAATAATGTGTCAGTAGGTATATCCTTCGAAATAAAACATGTAAATATTATGTCTCTTATGAGATGGGCAAATTGTTGCATTGGTTTTTCCAAATGAAAAAAATCAAAGGTAGAATAGGTTGAAAATTAACAACCGCTTAAAAGAGATAAACAAAGACCAAAACCGACATTTTAAGACCAAACTCATTGATCTACAAGACGATGATGATGATGCACGTATATTTCAATTTGCATCATAAATGCATTAAAATAGTTGGGCAGAAAATTTGCTAGCCATTTTCGAAAAAGAAACAGCGAAGTCAAATATCACTTCGCTTCACGAATTTCGCAGAGTTCATTTTTAATATAGCCAACAAAGTTTTTGCGCAGTTTTTTTTCATTATCAAAAAAAATTTTCCTGATAGTTCACAGAATTTCGGAATACAGAATTTTAAAATGGAAAATTTTGTTTTTTTTTCCTCCAAAATTTCAAATTTACAGAATTCTGGTACTTGCAGAATTTTGGATTTAGACAATTTTTAAATAAATAATTTTGTAATTCGAATATTGGCACACACAGAAATATGACCACAAATAAATAAATAAGTTGGGTGGCGATACAGTCTACAAGAACCAGTGACTTACAACTCTCAACAATTCCTGTGTGCGAGTTATTGCAGGAATGGAGGGGATTAACAATTTTATACCGAATCCCAACGGCTGCGGTGAGAAGCATTCTATTCTTGATAACTGATACTTAAATTTTTTTTAATTTGTCAACTTCTTGCAAGAGGCAGCAGCTCGTGTTTTTAGATGAACGAGGGTTTTGTTACGGAATTTCTCCCTTCTTTAAAAATTGGAAACTTGAATAAGGTATGCTCGTCACCCTTGTAATTTATTGGCATGGTATAAAACTATTCTGGGTGAACTGGAGATTTCCATTTTTTATAAGTCAAATTAGAACTTACAAAGTTAAATTTTTTTGACGACAACCGAGTATATTTATTATGTAGTGAAACATTTTAGGGAGGCATATTATCCAGTTTAGTAAAGATTTAAAACATTTTTGGTATGATACTAGGTTGAAAATGTAACGTTGCTAATTTCTAACGAATAAAGCATCCTACTATCTTTTTACTAAAGCTATTATCGCCAATCGACTATATATTTAGCTTTTAAGCATCATGCTTTGACATTTACAAATGTAAAAAAACGACCGTTCCCTAATTTTATTTAAAAAAATTAATTACTAAAAAACTAGTTAGTTATCATGCTAGTTAACAAAAGGTTGTTTAAAATTTTGCGCCATTGACTTTTGTTGATTGGTTTAAAGTTTTCTGAAAATATCAAAGATTTCTGCACTGACTAAAGATAACAAAAAAAAAAAATGGCACATTAGTGATATCAAAGTGCTTTATTGCTATTCACTATGTTTTTTTGTAAGTCTCATTGCCATCCACTTAAACGAGTTCTTGCCAAAATGCTTATAAATTTGTTGGCCTGACAATTTTTTTCTGGGTTGCTCAATGACCTTCCATGTTTGCGAACCATTCCTGGTTGTCATATATTTTTTAAACTTAACGTAAAATTATTACCAGTGCAAGTAAAATATCAATATGAGAGATGAACATATATCATACATAAGTGAAAAGTTCTGCCACACTATGATCGTATTGAGTATGCACACAATGTCAAAAAAGGATGCTGTATTTTCGTTAAAATTCTATCTAATATTTATTTGGAGAAAAATAGCATTTTAGTTAGTTTATTGGCTCGTTTATTGGCTTTCAGAATTAAAATTATTTGGTGCAACGGATAAATGTCATTCTAAAATTTATCAAAGCGATAAATATTTAAAAGCGTTTCTTGTAACAGGGTAGGTATCTAAAAAATAACCTAATGAGCAATTCCCTTTTATTCTTTCAAAAACAATAGTCTTGCATATTTCAGTTAAAGAAAAACCTCACAATCAAGCACATAAAATAGTTTCATTTAAAATACAAAAATCTCCATTATTACTTCCAAGCCAGGTACCCGCTAATTCTCTTAATAAAAGTAAAAGCCTACTTTAAAACTATGTTTGTGCAAATCATTTAAATGTAATTGCTTAGTCATGTCTATACTTAATTTCTAAATTTATGCATTGACCCAAAATGTGTGCTTGACCTAAGCAATCCTTCAAATAATGCTTGATTTACCCTGATCGAATAAACTGAAGGACTAATATGTAAAACAACTTCTATAGTCAATTGTTTCACATGAAAATATAATTATTAAGGCAAATGTCATTAATTATTATTAGCGCCTTGTATAGGTGTTGGAAAAAAAGACAACAAAATGAAGAGTGTGAACTTTTGAAAATAAACCCTCGGTTAATATTAAGAGCTTTTATGCAAAGTTCATTTCACCTTACCGTGGCTATAAAGCTCTGAAAACTTAATGACCTAATTTTAAAAAAAGCTTATGGAAAATGAACCAACTCTGTATAACTCGATCGTTCTTAAAAATTATTTTTGAAGTTCTTCAAGGAGTTAAGAGTAGATATTTTGACAATTACAATAAAACAAAAAGCAATGCATGATAATTTTTGGTGATCAAAAAATTGTATTAGATAATAAATAATACACTGATTTACAAAAAAAGTCGCGCGCGTTGAAATTTCGCGAGTTTTTCCGTGCATATAAATTCCTGCCCACACCGTGATGGAACCTCCCCAGAAATGATCCCGCTGGGCAACTGTTGCCGAAGAGTAGCTCTCACCTGATCTGCTCCACACTCTGCTACGTCCATCTAGTGAGCGTAGACAAAACCTGGTTTTATCAAGCTCTTCAAAAACAAAGCGGCATATTATCAAAATGATAAGAACACATCAAAAAGTACGACTGTGCAACTTTTTTTTGTAACTCAGTGTATATTCGAAAAGAATATCTTCCCGCTCTTAAACCTATCTTGGAAGCTCAAGGTACTTACTTAAGAAATAATTTAAATGAAAATGTTTTAAAATAAACTTCAGCTATTCAAAATCTTAATCACGTTTAGTAAGAGCAAGTACGTGTTATCCATCGTGAGTAGTCATGCGCTTAATTAATTAAAAATATTTTTTTTTCTGTCATATTTCGTATTTAAATTATCACCTTTCAAATAAACATAATATGTACATATATCTATTTTTTTAGTTATTCAAATTGTGTTTACTCAGACATTGCATATTAAAGTCATATGTGCTGACTTAATGAGCGCTAATAAAATTAGTTTATAAGTAGAAGAAGTCTGACAAACTTGTAAACTTGCATTTTCAGACTTTGAAACGCATTAAATGGCGACGTTTTATCAGATCTATTGTCTATCTATCTTTACGATTATTTATAGATTTTTTTTAAATATGTATATGAATTTATCCATTACGCAATATTTCAAAAAAAAAAAAAACAAAAAAAAACATACATCAAGTATATTTAACAACTTTTCTTAAATGCTTTATGGTATTATCAATATTTTTTTTTTTAAACAGAAAATTTTCACTTTTCTGGAGGAAATGATAAATTATAAAACTTACGAAACATTTTGATTGAAGCTAATCTATGAATGCAATATCAGTTTAACCAATTTTTTTGATAAGAATTTGCACATTTTGTTTTGTAGTTGTATATGCATTGCCGATAAATTTTAAGACATGATTGTAAGTTTGTTTCAAATTTCGCTATCTAAATGTATTTCTATTTTTGTTAAGTTGTTTCTTTTTATTATCATATTATTTTATTTGAAGAACTAGTTAGCGCCAATGGCGAATATATAAATCATGGTCAATTTTCGTATATAATTTTTATTTACTTTGCCATTTCATAACATTTTCGAACTTAATCGCATCAGTTTGTGATTGCTAATAAAATTAGTACTGTAGAATGTAGGTACTCTCTTGTTTTCTTAGGAATTGTTTAACATGAACATTAAAAACTCGTTAAAAGCTGAATAATATTTTTAGATGTTATAAAACGTATCAGCAAGCTTCGCGCTCTGAAGCTGTAATAAGTACTCAATGTTTGAACAAGTCAGTGTTGTAGGAAGTCTGGACATTGCAATGGGAATAAAAAAAATTGAACCGGGTAAATTATTCTCATTCGTGTAGTGAGTTTAAAGAAAGAATATCTTTTTGTAACAGTACGCCCGAAATTGGGCTCAAGGATGGACAATCTAATCTAGCAATAGGCTCCAATTTTTCAATTTCATAATTTTTACCTTTTCTATGTAAACGGATTATTAACAAACGTTTCTAAATCGATGGAAATAAACAAGGACACAATGAAAAATTACAAAAAAATGTCTTGGATCATTCATAGGGAAGTAAGTATTATACGGGGGCACTGTTAAAGGAAACAATTGAAATTGAATATTTCACTAGAACATTGCTTGTGAGATAAGTTATGAAATAGGAAAAGTTAAGTAACAATGTTAAAAAAGTGTGAATGTTTCCGGAATATTTTTATCATTTTTAAACCGTACTTAAAGTTCTTCAAATTAAGAATTTGAAAAAAATATCTTTAACATGTTTACAATGACAAACTCGTAAAAACGAAAGATTTCTTTTTCATTTGTTTTTTGAATTCTTCACTAAGTTGAATAGTGTGAATTTATTTGTGCAAAATCATGCGGATAAATTTCTTCAAAAAACAACTTTAACCATCCTTATCCACCCTAACAAGGTCCATATTCCATATAAAACAGAAGTGGCGAAATGATTATTGTCTTAGGGACATCACTATTGATCGAAATTGTCTGTTTTGCTATTCAATTGTTTTCTTAGCCCAAAGAGTAGCATTTGGTCTAAGTACTGTCATATATACTTATCGGAGTACATATAAAGCAAATTAACCTAAGAAGACAAACTCTCTTAACAAACTACAACAAAGTTATAGCTGCCCATAGGCAGAGTGTAAGGTTTTGAATATATTATATGTATACATTATTTACAAGGTTCTTCATGGATCGTTGAACTCATTTTAACTGATTTCGTCTCAACGCTCACAAAGGTCTCACTGGCTTCGCAAGGGCTTTTGCAATGTAAAAATATAGATTCAAACTCTATTTCAACATACCGTGGTGGACACATAAATAACACATACTAACTTCCATTTAGTGAATTTCATACAAATCTTAGCCGTGTTTCTTATTGGTCCGAACTCATGATGGCTAGAGAGCATTAAACCGTTATATTTTTCATGTTTTCTTATTGACAGCTATAGGTTTTATGAGTGATAATCGCTACAGATCATTATTTTAGCTTGAAAATTTAATTAGCAGAGTGGAAGTTTTACTCTAAGTAATCCATTTTCAGAAATCTCAGAGTTATTAAATTGTTCGAGAAAGCTTGTGTATAACGCAATCCAGAATCATGAGACATTTGGAACAACACAAAAGGTTCCAAGAGCTCACCGTGCAAGAAAAACCACCATTAAAAAAGATTATTTACTTCAGCGAGAATGTCGACTGCAGATCCGTTTAAGTCTTCAAACCAAATTAAATCAGAATTAAATAAGGCAACGGATGATTGAATGAAATTCAATTAATTCAATGCTGCATAGCGCAGAAAACAACACTTGCGTCAAAAAAGAATTTGAAATGCCGCATTAAGCGATGAAATGAAAACCTTCGAAAACTTCTTAATTTTTGCAAAAACGACCTATAGAGCGATGAAAAGTTCTGCAGATTCGGATCAGATGGAAAAATTTTTTTTGCAACAATACAACCTAAAGTACACTCTCAAAACAATTAAACACGGAGGAGGAAATGTTAATGTGTTTTGTTTATATGTCCACCACTGTAGGTTTCCACAAAAAGAAATGTTGAGAGCAAAAAGATACCAAACGATATCAAGTCGAGACCGAGACAAGACCCAATTTTTCTATTCTACTATACTATTAAAAAACAATAAGATTCACGTATTACGCTACTTTAATGCTAAATCTTATTGAGAGCAACCAAACAAATAGTTTTACAAATTTTTTCTATAAATAAATTAGATTGATTTAATGAAGAAAAAACTTATTGGAATTTAATAAGATTTCTGAACCATTCTTTTTTTTTGTTGGACTTTTTTAAAAAACAAATCAGTTTTTTTTCAACTCAATAATTTTGAAACGGGTGGATATTTTTAAAAACTTTGATACCTATTAAGGGCATATTATTAAACACTTCAAACTTGCATTTCAATTGGTTTTTATAAAATGAATGAAATGGTATTTCAGACGGCATGTTCAGCTTTGAACTTAAACTTCTTTTTGGGAATATTTAGAAACTCAGTAAATAATTTGATGTTTTTTTTTGCAAATAACATTCTGATATTTGTAATTTTCCTTGTTTACTCTAATGTTCTTTGAGGTATGAGCAAGTTCGTGCAATCCAGTTGTATTTTTTATTACTCAATACTTGTAAAAAAGAAAATATTTACTGACACTCAACACTTTATTCACAAATTGGAACTAATTAAAAATGAAAATTATTTTTTTTATTACTAGAAGCCTCAAAAAAGAGAAAATTAAAAGTCCTTTCTCACACTTCTCTTTCCTAGTTTTTTGTTTTGATTTAGTTTAGCCGAGAATAAAGCCTAAATATTCCATGAGAAAATTTAATTGCATACCTTTGTAAACATTTTAAATATATACATACCTAGTATCAGCTCTAAATCTGCTTTTGTAACCAAATTTATAATTAAAACAAAGTTTTTATTTTCCTTCTAAAGAAATATGTTAAGAGCAATTATAAATAATGAATATTCCAGGTTGCTTATTCTCAGACAATTTGTTGAAGTAAGTTTTTCCTCTCGAATGACATGGCATCAGCTATCAGCATACCCCGATGCACTACTTTCACTGTTATTTTTTTTTTTTTTTTTTTGATCGCCCGATATTACATGCTTCAAAGGCACAAAAACCAGAAGCGACTATGCCCAATGAAGTAAATATGTCACAGCGTCTTGCAGTATACATCTCACCTGCATTGGCATAAGATAGTATCGACTATTGTGTATCAACTATAGTTGAAGTAATGGTGGGTGTTTTTTTTATTTCTTCTAAATGGGATTGAATTAAATAGAACTCAAGACTCTAATGAAAAAAATGTTATTAGGAGGATTCCTTGTTAACTTTCAAAGTTGTCTCATATGACTCAAGTGTCTTTTAATTACATGTTTGAAAATTGCTGGTAAAAATTTAGTGAACCTCGGTATGGGTATAATAATAATTTCTTATAATTTTGTTGCAGGAATAAAAATTGTATTTATAAAACGTAAAACTTATCGTTATAATCGCATGAAACATGAAAAATAATTTCATATCACTTCATTTAAAGTTCTGCCGAGAAAAAAACACCCTTTATATTGACATGATGGTCTTACATTTTACCTAGAATATACTAAAAAAAAAATAAAATAAAAATATATTGCGATCGGTTGCAAGATTAAGGAATTGTATATTTTCCTTTTATGGGTCATTGTTGACTTGCTTGGGCTTTAAAGAAGGTGGAATTGTATATTTATATTATATATATTTACCTATACATAAATAGATATTTATGTTGGTTTGTTCCCTTTAGCAGTTGCATGCAAGGATTGTTGAAATGACAGTCAATGTATAGAAATATGTACCGTACCTACTCATTCATTATTTTTGAAACTGTATTGCAAACCTTAGATTTAAAATACAGAGGCACACTTACATTTACCTATAGTGCAGGTGGTAGTGTGGCAATATTTAAATAATGCCGTTGATAGAAATTGATCAAAAATGATTAAAATTAATTTTAAATTCCATATTTCATATTATTGGGGTTCATAAACATAACCATTAATTAGTCAAGCATTTCAAAAGTTTTATTTTTTAAAAATAATCCTTAACTCCTTACAAACAATTAAAAAAAAAAAAACAAATTTATCAATGAAAGCACAATTTTTTTCGCAGTTTTTTTTTTTTTTTTTTTTTTTGATAATATTTCCACTCATTCCCAAACCTCCTTAAAAACGGCAACATATTTTTTTTTACGGTACCTGTATCTACTACATTTTGATTTCTTTGGATTCAGTTCTACTTTCAAAACATATTCTATGGTTTTGCTAGGGTATTTTTTTCCACTTGAAAACTTCCTCCTCAGAAAAAAGCACCCTTTAATGTGAAATATTTTTCTACATAGATTCGTTTGATTCAATCTCTTTTTCACAAAGTTTCGTGATTTTAGGTACTAATTGTTTGTTTTTATAATTTACCCGTGATAGGGAACTGGTGAACTTTCGAATACTTAAGGAATTAAAGACGAATAATCGGCTCTGTCTATTATTGAATTATAAATATATATTAGCTTCAAAAGTATGGGTCGAAACCGTAAAGCTTTTGGTTTCGTAGAAAGGTGACCTTACATCAAATTCGGGAGTTAGAATTTGATGAATTGTTAATGATGTTTAATACAATTTTTCAACCTCGGCCTTCGACCTCCAAAAAAAAGACGAAAAATTCGCGCTGATTGGTTTTTGACTATAAAATGGGTATGTTCTACTTTTTAAAAATTTGTTTGTTTATAAAATGCATCTTTTCAAAATGTAGCAGTTACAAAATAAACAGTACATAAACAAATTTAGGTTTTTTTTCGATAAGTTAAATCAAACTGCTAGAACTTTTAGACGGGGTCAAAATTAGATAAAAGTTCTAACGAAAGGTATCCTTCATCCCCTTTCTCAGGTGTAAGTGGTAATTTTTGAAAAAAAAAACATGACTTAACATGTAAAATTAACTACTAAAAACAATCTTACGTTCATTATTGCGGTAGAAGAAGCAATACCCGCTTTAGGAAAATGCAAAAACAACAAAGTAGCAGTAGAAAATAGAATATCCTTGCAATTCTATAAAAATGCCCAATCCAGTTTTGTTCAGTTTCTGACTGCCTGTTTTAAAATATTTATGATTCAAGAAGAGCAGTCTACGAAACTTTTTAAAAGAAAATCATATTTTCGATTTTCAAAAATGGAATCTGGGTGATCCCGGAATTCACAAGGAATCTCATTCCTTTATTTACTTTTGAAAATACTAATTCTGGAACGACTTACTGGCAGCGATCTCAGCGATGTATAATATTTTTGGACATAATATTTGAAATCTTAGTTGCAGTAAGAAACTATACATTTTTATTAACAATCGTGCAGCTTATGATTAAAAACAAATATTTGAGAAATTTTTTAATCTATTGTTATTTTTACATTTTTTTTTTGACAAAACTTTATTTTTTTTTTGTATTTTTTTTTTTAATTTTTACGAAAAAATTTGCTTTTACAATTTTTTAATATTTTTTTTTTTATTTTTTAAATAAATTTCTGTTTGAATTTGAAATTAAATTTAATTCAGCTCTTTGGAATGGTACAACCCATTAAATCCACACTATCTGGTTAATATCAATGAAAACAATGCAATGCCCTTAAAATCACTGTGTATATAAAAAAAATTAACATTGTCTCCTAGGCTATAAAGGTTTCTTCTTTCGAAACAGTCAGGCGAGCCATGCAGCAAAATAATACCTACATATGTAGGTAGTATAACTGTGTCATAAATAAAATCTTGAGGGCAAACGAAAATGCAGATTCTTTGATTTTTTTTTATTTAGAAGGGCTGTGATAGCATGTCTGTCAAATTTAATGAATGACTGTTTGGTTCATTTGATAGGCGGGCTACAATATACGAGTATACTCATATTGTTTTTCAATAAAAAAACAATTGAATGGAAATGTTTTCGATATTAAGTGTCGTGTATTACATTTTTATTTTGTTTTTATTCAAAGAGATATAAAAAGCATGCAATATTATTATAGTCTCCTGTTCAACATGTTCGTATTTGGTTTTTCAATTTTTGTTCTAGGTTCTATTCTCAGTCGAAATAAAAAGACTTTTTTTTCACTTCGATTCCCAGTTTTGAGAACAGTATTTAAAATAGTTAAGTTCCTAGAAGAAACATGTCGATATATTTTATATTAACTTTTTTTTTAAATCATTAAATACGAGTAATTTAATTGATATAATATAGCATAGCAGGCTAGTTTGACATGGTATATTTTTGTCCAAGGTTGTGGGATCGAGTCGAGGACTCACGCTAGAAATAGAACACGGTGTTCTGCTTCTTCAACACAACGATCCAGTGTTCAACAGAAATATGGGTTCTTAATATTGAATTACCTTCCCTTCCCTTCCCTTCCCTGAGTCCCTTATTTTTATTTATATCCAAAATTGAAAAAAGAACCTCGCAGAAGAAAAATGTACTGACTATGAATAAGTGAAGTCAGAAATGTCCGCCTATTTCGAAGGAATTTACAAAATATTTTTTTATTTTCTACGATTTAAATAAATTTTTTGAGACATGTGAAAAAGGTATTCGAATCGAATGTCACCCCCTTCTCTGTTATTCCTTGTTACTCACCTCGTACAGTAAATTTTGTAAAAATTACATGTCGAAATATTGGCTGTTGTTAAGTACAAAGTGTCTTATTTGGGCCCAAAATTAAAAAAATATCAAATTATCAAAAAAAGTAGTAAATATTTTTAGCGAAAAAGATTTACTCAAAGATTTAATTAAAAACACCTTCCGAAGAAATTCATCCAGATATTTTCAAAATATAGATTTTACAATCTTTCAAACCCTAAAAAAATGTTTGTTTGTGATGTACTGTTAATAACTTTTTCTCTGAAAAATAAAGTTAGACCAAATAATTTCAATTACTTAAAAATGTTCAAAAGAATTTTTTTTATCAAAATCGTAGAATAAAAAAAAAAAAAAAAAAAAATGGGATCTCTGATATGATAAAGCAGTAGAGTGGGAGAGTTATGGTTAAACTCGAGATCACTAGAATCGCCAGTAAATGAGGAAGAAGAAAAATACATACTTATGTAAGTAGTGAAGTCCTCAATTCAAATCATAAAATCCCTTATCCACAAATTTTTTCCTTGTCCCCGTCTTATCTAAACCATTTATCTTTTTGTCACACCATATGCAAATGCAAATCACTGAAGAAAAAAAAATATTAATACTTTGTTAATACTTTGCATGCGTTTCAAAAGACAAAACGCCTCCATTGATTTTTACTCCGACAAATCGGAAGCACAAATCATCTTTTACCTGCAACAATCAATTTATATATATTCGACATTAATTTATTAGCGACGAAATTTTCTTTATGCAAGCATACGCTTTTTTCACCAATGCAGAGGGGGATCTAAGCTGATTTCCACAAAAAGGCCTGTCCAAATAAAACTTTTGTTATCTAATATACTGTTTTAAGCGATCGAAACATTTGATGTACTTAACAAGCAACGACCTTCAAATAATTTATGTTCTTCATATTAAAAAAGCATAAATCATATATTTGTAATAGAAATACAATCCAATTTTAATTTATTAGTCGCCCTTTATGTAACGGTGCCTTAACACAATGCTGCGCAAAACCTTAATATAAATATATCACTTGTTAGTCTTGTGCTCAAAATCTTTGAAAATCGTTTCTGATCAAACAGGTAGCAGCTAATAGCTTGCAGGTGGAATTATACATCATAGACACTCGATCAAAAGAAAAAGTAAATGAAATGAAGAAAAAAAAGAGCAAACGAAGAAGTAATACAAAAAAAAAAGCTTTAGTAGGCCACTGGTCCATGAAAGATATATAGAACTTGCGTTTGTGCGTTTGCATTATTAAAAGTATGTATGTCAATGTCATTGCCGTTGTAATCTAATGATAGGTAGTATGAAATTAAGTGGGCGTAACAGCCTTAAGTTATAATGTTTGTCTAATATTTCAAAACAATGGCTTCATTTATACAATTGCAAAGAAAAAAAAAATAATGAATATACTTACAGTTGACGGCTCAAGTTCAGCTTGTTGTTGTCTTAGATAATAACTTAAAGATGTGCTGCTAATAATGTTTAGATAATCGAAATAAAAAATAATAGCCATTAATTGAAGACCTGAATATCAAAAGAAAAATTATATTGTATTTCTTTTTTTGTTTTTTTTTTTTTTTTTATTCTGCATTATGACCTACCTTGAGGCAGGTGAATGTAGTTTTGCTTGTTATTTGAAATCTTTTCAACCATCTCCCAGGAAATGATTCATCATTAAAAAAGAAACTGAAAAATCCTATCACAAATGGGATAAATCATTAAAGTTGTTGTTTATATGTCTTGTCCGGTTTATATTGAGTTTAAATTAAAAAAAAGTGAAATGAAGAAGTTGAATGAAATGAGATTGGTAAATATGTCAATACATTCCTTGCACTGCTATATACTTATGTATATGTATAACCACCTACTCGTACTATGAAGTAAAATAACAGTGCTCTATGAAATTTAACATTTTGTTGCAGTTATCATTAAAAAGGAGATATCCATAAAAAAAGGAAATCTACTGCAATCATCATAAATAATAATCTAATAGACAGGACAAGAATAATATTTATGCGAAAAATTATGAGTTTTGGTGAAGGATTTTTACTAAGTTTGCAATAGTTACAAAAAAAAGTATACAACTGACATATGACTCAACAAAAGGTTTTTTATTTGCGGATTTAAAGCAAGTTTTGTAAGTAAATCGAACTCGAGATGAGTCCTTACAGTAAAATAATAAGAGAAGCGAAAAAATTTTGTCAACAAATACTTTTCAAAAAAGCGTTACTAATGTTACCTGCTGATAGAACCGAATGTTTTGTTTTCGATTGACTTTTAAACGTTTCTACGAATGCTAATCAAAATTGTTTTGAAAGATGTCCTATAAAAGCTTTTATATTGCATATCAATATTTAAAAAAAAAATATTTTAGGAATTTTTTTGAAAATTGAAATATTGTTTTTAAGTGTATGTACATACATATATTATTTTATACTCAGCCTTGCATATCTACAAATTGTTATTCTATATATGAATATATGTTTGTATGTATATGTATATCGTATTTAAATGTATAAGTACATAAAAAATTATTGTTTGGTAAAAAACAGCTCCAACGATTTAAGATTTTTTTTTCAAAAATGCGTGTTTTAATGGAATTCAAGCTAGCCCAGAAAACTGGTTACGGAACTTTAAGACGTAAACACAAAATCATTACCTGAGCCGTTGTGAAACTATGAGTTAGCCAAAACTATTTTTTTGGGCAGAATAAAAAAAATAAATTTCTCGATTTATGCAGCACGGTAAAGTCTATTTTTGAAGGCACGTTGTTGTCTTTATATGAGTGACAGACCCAGTTTCAGCAAATTTTTCATTAATCGCTTTACAGTTGACTCTTTTGGAGCATTATTGTAACCCTAAATTGATCGCAATTTGTGAACTGCAGCCGCAAAACTTTCACTATTTTGGTAAAACAATTTCACAATGGGAATGCGCTTTCTATATAAAAACTATAGTACTATCATTGCGAGTTTTTTTAGGGTTGAATGGACCCTTGTGGTGGCGCTGCAAAACTTGAGGTGTAAAATCCGATTTGGGGAGTCTTTAAGCGTCGGAAATTGGTAGTAGGGGCAAGAGGAGACTATTTTTTGGATTATTGCATCCAAAAAATATCAATAAATATCATTTAAAACCCCCATAAGCTCTCCGCAAAAAAAAGAGTAAGGGTTGTAGGAATACTTTAGATGTCGCCCCATTCAACTTCCACCATGATATAGTACTATAGTTTTTATATACAAAGGAATGCGTTGTTCATTCGTGCAGCGCTCCATTTTTATTAACCTTATAACAATAATAATTGTTCAACTGTCAAACAATGACACTTCGAATGGCGCCAAATTTAAATCTTGCGTTCTTGTTGGGACACCCTTTACTTTTTTGACATTGTATTAATACTCAGTACGATAGTGTGAAAGGATTTTTAGCTAAGTTTGACATCTCTCATTTTGCTATACCTCTATGAAAATATAGTGGCAAGGGTTAATGACCTCGGGAAATTTTTTTAATTCAATATTTCTTATGAGTTATGACATATTCTTTTGAATACCGGCGGACACGTTAAAAAAATATGAGGTTGGGATATAACAAACACCCGAATTATAAGTTTTTTTTTTATAAAATCTTCTGTGAACTAAAACTAGCGTTTTGTGAAAATGTATATGCTTTTTTAAATTCATTTTTCATACATAAAACAAAATTTTTAACATAAATATTTTGAAGAGAAAAAAATTACCTCGTTCTTAATTTTCTATATAGAATACAAGAGGGAAAAAGGTTCATAATAAAAGGTATTTACCATTAGTGACAAAAGATTTACACAAAGGAAAAACCTTCCGAACCGCACTTGGGCGATATATGTGATGTATTCCTGGAATATAACATTCTCCGATGCCATTAATAAATGTTATCTATTCATCAATTCCATTTCATTCATATAACAATACTAATTCCAATTTGGATATTCAGAGAATCTGAACCAATAAATTTGTTGTATCTACATTGGAGCAAGTATGTATGTACATATATACTTATGTATAACATTCCTATAAACATATATACACAATATAGATACATACTACCTGTATTAAGTATAATTTCGATCAATCAAACAGCAATCACTGGTATTAATCGCCTTGGTAACCCATATAGGAGTAAGAACATGTGTTTTTTTATTTAGTTAATCCGTTTGAATATTTAAAACTATGCGCTGCAGGGATGTGTATTAAAATTAGATATTTTTTCCACCCTGGTCAATATAAATATTAGAGAAAACAAATAAACGAGTAGTATAAAGCGTGCGATGCTCATTTTTTTTCTTGAAAATAGAATTCCATCTATATTTTCTTTTTGTTTTATTTATTATTTTTTTTCATTTCTTCATTTGTCTTTTTTGAAGATTTATTTTTTAAGGCGCCCTTTTTAAAATAAGTCGACATAAAAGATTTTATTATAAATTACAACAAGTTACTCGTTTTGGTCTCGTTACAAGCGTTTGTCCTCAAATGTGTACAGACAAAACGAAAATTAAATTTGACACTTGCCCAACTATTTAAGAAATGCTTGGGCAAGATTATACTACAGTTTTTCTTGTTCTGCTTCTGGCTGTTTTTATTTCGCCTAGCGGCGCGTTTTGTTTTTAGTAAAAATATTTGTTTTTAAATTCTTCCCTCAGCTTTTTTTTTTCCTTTTCGAAAAATGGATGTGTAGTGTATATATATATAATATATATTTGAATGTTATGTACCTCCTGTGTACAGTCAATAAAAATAGAAAATCCCCGGTAAAATACTGTCTGTTAATTTATTTTGTTCTCTTGATACATTATGATGTATTCGTTGTTTACAGCAAAAGAAGATTTTATGGGTAATTGTGCGTTAAAATGTCTTCTTTTTTTTAGTTGTCTAATGTGCTGTTTAAGTAATTCTTATTTGTTATTTTAATTTCTATAATTTAGTGCATTTTATTTTAATTTAACTAGTTGTAGTTTTAAATGTTCTGTCTATTGTCGATAGTCTTAAAATAGCTGATAACCTTATTTCAGACTTCAAAGAAATCCTTTTTTATAGTAAATGTTATTCATATTATAAATATGAAAAATGGGTATTTTGAATTATGGTCGAATTGACCCTTAGAATTCATTGGCGTCGGAAATAAACTGGGCTATCATTTTGATCCGTCAAATTCGAGGAAACAAGGTGCAATGGAAAATTATCGGCCGGCGTTCTAAATTTTAGATTTATGTCTTTTTTTGCGAAATAAGCAAAAAAATTCTTCATTTAAAATCTGCAAGATTTTAATTTCGGGAGTGCTGCATTAATGCGGCTTAGCGAAATTTCGATAATACAAAAATCTTTAAAGATTCTTCTTCGTCGGTTCGTGATTCAGTCTTCCGATTGGGAGACAACCCTCCCACTAGAAGACAAAGCTCCACTTTTGAGCTTCGCTGGGTTGACTTCTGTTCTCCCGGTTTCGGATTGTTCTATGTCTGACGCTAACTAAATGTAGACGTCGCGTCGTTGCATCTGAAGTTTTAAGCGCCTGCCTTTCTTCCGCGATAGTGTTGCACCATCGGGTATTGTTTTTCGTAGACTTCAATATCCGCTCAACGATCTTTATGTTATGTGAAATTTGATTGGATTGGGAGAAGGTCATTTTCCATCCATTGATGGATATCCTTGTTGAAGTTTTTACCACAGCACTTACTTCTTTGAGTGAACGAATCTTCTAAGCATTTTGCTCCCTCCTTGCAATGCCTGCGATCTTTCATCTACATATATTATAAGGGAGGCACATTGATCAAGCTTTTTTAATTATCACTGCTTGCCGCCTTGGTAATGTCCATTGGCAGTTCCTAGCAGTGATTTCGCTCCCTGCAGGCAAGTTCGTCACAGAGTTGGGTATCCTTTATTTTTACTTCTAGACATAAGGTGTAAAAATTCGAAAAATGATATGCTAAGATCCGGGGTATTTTGACCTAATCTCTTTGTATAGAAAACGAGCTGATAGTGGAATGAATTGTTTTCATTTCTTACATATGTTGTGTACTTTATTCTCGAGATAGCTAGAAGTATCAATAAAAATGTTTGAATAGCATGCACTAATATCAGCATCATGTTTAGTTTTGATTCAACTGCACGTTGCTTATGATCATGGTAAAGTACCGAAGTTAAATGAAGCACAACTGCTTAAGTGAAGCTTTTTATATTACAAAATTTAGAAATATTTATTTTATTCCACCCGTAAACACCCCTAGTATATTAATAGAAATGATGATATGAAAACGTATTTGAATAATCACCGTTAATTAGTTTCTGTCCAGTATTAAAATAAATTATATTTTCAATTCTTATATAAATCTATCGTTTGAAATCACAGTGTAATGAAGAGATCCGAAAAAAATGAGTCGAAAGTGACAATTTTATATTTTTGTATGCTGACCAATTGAAAATCAAAACACAACATAATCAAACACAAACATAATCATTGATATCTACATATTATATAAAAAAAAATATCAAAATAAAAATCGTACCTGTGTGCAGAAATATCAACTTTTTTTTGGTGATATAACGGCCAAAAATTTTTTACATCTTAAAATAAAAAAAAAAAATAAGAAAAACAATAAAATATTTCAACAATAAGCTGAACTGTGTTTCATTGTGTTGCAAATATAATGCAACATCATCCAGGATCATGGTATCTTCCGTGGGGCGTTCCTTTACAAAAAATGCTTGCAGTACCATTTCAACATCCAGCTGCCGTTGCCTACGCTTCCTCACAATCCCCCACAGCAGCAGCAGTCCCGTGTCCTGTAGCACAGAGCCAGCACGTCCCGAATTCTCCACAAGCACCAAACCAAAGCTACCCGCCTCACCACCAAATCCACGCAGCAGTTGCTCTTCATCGCAACTCCAATGCAGCCTTACACACCTCTGCAGCAGCAGCTGCTGCTGTCGCTCGTCATCAACAGCAACAACAACATCCACATTCACATCATCCACAAAATATGCATCCAGCTGCTGCAGCAGCTCTCTTCACGCCAATGTCGCTGGGAACATTTCTTGCTTCATCATCGCCGCATCTAGCCGGACTAGCAGCAGCACAGCAGACACTTACGCCTTGCGGAACAGTTCATCAGTCCAATCATCTACTCAAAGCCAATGCCTCAAATCAAAATCAATCACAATTGGCGGCGGCAATGAATCTGAATGTCGGCGTAATAACAATGCGGCAATCTAACACTCCAAATGCTGCAGTGCTGCCAGTAGCAATGAAAAAGGTGAGTTTTTAAATGTTTTTTTTTTATAATATCAAGTTTGCCAATAATAGACGAACTGTTGGCTAGCCATTTTCATACGTAAGATACTTTTATGAATAAATAGATAAACTATTATTACTATGCTTGTTTTTGACATATCGTAAGATTTATAGTTTTAAATTGAAATTATTTGATGACTTAAATCATCAGTAAAATAAAAATATTTCAAAGAGTTATTATAACGGAGGCGTTTTTCTATTATAAATCTAAAGACATTTTTTCTTTTAACTAATGCGGCAACGAAAATAAAGCGCGTGCTTCTGCAGTAATAAAAATAGTAATAGAATTTTTTGAAATGTCAAATGAAAGCTTGTTAACTTTTTTATTACTGTTATGGTTTTTTTTTAATTTTTTAAAGCTTATCAGGCGCGTTTTATTAATAATAAAACGTAGAAAAGACAAACAGTAGTTTTTCACATTTTCTTCCTCCAGACTCTATTACTTAAGCACTTGGATTTAATAATAATAAGTATAAATGAGAATTATTGTCATTGTCATTGCCACACCACCAACCGAAAACATTACGAACCTAATAATAAACGCAAATCAATCTTGAATTATTTTTATTCATTGAATTAAGTGCAAATCTTACCAATAAAAATAATTATGTACCTTAATAAGTCAGCCAATTAACTCAACGAAATATAGGTGGATTAACGAGTTAATTGACGTTCGAAACATCAAAATAATTCCTGACAAACAACACAATTTCAATAAAATGTATGACTTCATTTTCATTTAACATTTAATGAGAAAGTTTGTGTTTTTGTGCTTTTTTTTGCATTGAAAAACCGGGTCTCTAAAACAACTGAAGGTTTAAAATATGAAGAAGGACAGTAGATTTCTGTTTTCAAATGAAGTAGATCGTTGCTTTTTACTGCTAAAGCATTCTTGTTGCAGTAGCTTGTGGCATAATGGCTATGGCAAGTGCGTAGGATTTGGCGAAAATTATATGTAGGTCCCTTACATTCCTCCATGCATGTAGCACACAGGAATAGTTGAAAGTTGTAAGTCACTTAGAGTCTGGTTTTGCATGGAGTGCAGTGCCACCGAATTTATTTATTTATTTATATTTCATCCTTGAAAAATTGTTCTCTCGGGCACAATAGACCCCGTCTTTTGGTGGTTTTTGCTTGCTTTGATCTTTTCCCGCATCTCTTTAAAAACCGGCTTCATACTTTTAGGTTTTCACAAACAGTTTGACAAGGCGTAACCAACTCGGGAAGATTACGTGTTACCCAATATTGGTTTTCGCCAATCACTAGATGATACTCCCCTGATTATGAAATGGTATGTCAAATACCTTTTCTTGGCTGCCTGCAGAGCCATTTTCTTTTTAAACCTCATGCCCTAACCGCGGACTCTTAAACTTAATTTTTTTACGGCCGAACATAAGTTCCTATTATGTACTTTATAGCTTTTGATCAGTATATACTTCAGGTTACAGGTTTTATTTGGGCTCTTGATCTTTAATGATTTAAATTTTAAAGAAATTAAAATTTTGCTATGTTAAGGAGGAAATTACACGCTGACTCTGGCCACTCTTTAATATTTTAAAATAAATGTTATCCTTTTCTTATAGTGGATCAGTACAGAGAACTGCTATTTAAAAATATTTTTATACTCAGAGTTTTTTCTTAAAAAATCCAACAAGTTTAAAATGTTCTGCCAACAAAAATATTCACCCTTCTTCATCTTTTTATTTTTTACTTCAATGTATTTGATATCACAACATAATAACTGACCGTCATCATTTTGAATTCATTAGAGAAAATAGAAAACCTGTATTGATTACTATTTAAATATGAGATACTTCAACACGATAAATGACCTTCGCACATTCAATAAACATAAAAAAAAAACAAGTGATTAAAATGATGGAATCTAACAGGTGCATCAAAAGGAATATTTAATTGAAATTTAAATCTTACTCTCGCACTCGTACTTCTGAATGTTGTTTTATGTTAATCATTTTTCGTTTAAAATAAAAAAAAAACTTCGTTGTTTAGATAAATGAATTTGCAATTCTTTGACTTTTCATTGAGACACAAGATAGTTTTGTTCACATCATTATCATGTCAAAATTTATCTACGCGTCGGTTTTTTTTTTATTTTAAAACGACTTATTAAAATTATAAAAATATCTGAAAATGTAGTCAATTATAGCTCCATTGTAACCCCAGAGAAATAACATTAGCGTAATATATATGATTACTGGCAAAGGCAATCTTTAGTTTGCAATTAAATTCGTATATACCTTGTCGAATACAGACAAAAAAATAAATATCAATTGATAGATAACTTGCTGGAAGGCTAAGAAAGTAATGAATAAAGCTAAACTGGTGTTTCCGAAGTGGGTTCGGAGGGGAAGAAGGCACAACTAATTGCAAGACAATGAGTTTTTCTATTTCCATTGTGAAATTAAAGAGTGATTTACGTTTATTTAGAAGTTGACTAAGAGTTGTTATTGACAGCTTTTTTTTTCAATTTTTGTATTATTTCTACATTATGTCTACTTCATATTATAGTATGCTATTTTGGCACATACAAGGCTTTAATGTTGTGATATAAACCATTCAATGTGTAGTGATTGAAGCCCGGCTGTGTCTTGTTCATGTTCTGATGATTATAAATCTTGTCATTCTCATATGTGTCACATGGGGACATATATTTTTTCTTGTCATATTATATAACAAGCATTGGTTCGTGCCAAAGTAAAAATTGAAGTTTCAATCAAAATCAACACGATAATAGGGAAGCTTATGCCGTCAATTTCTCGGGTACTATACGTAAACATTCAGTAAATTACTAAGCGGATGAAGCGATTTTCTCCAAGCTTGGCAACATTTTTAATGTTTACTAGAATTTTAATTTTGAGAATTAGCAGTAGTATCTTCAAAAAATATCTGGCTATTTTTCGTAAATGAATAATTGATTAAACTTCGAAACAGTGATTTCTTAAACAAATCGTTTCAGGTAAATGTCACTTGAGAGATAATATGTCGATCTGACATTTTTTTTTAAAATATGATTTTTTGTTTTTTAACCTTGAAATTAACATGTATTTTCTGTCAAAGTGTCTTTTAAATTAAAAATTATTAATTCAAATGATAAAGAAATTATTATTAATTAATGAAACTAAATTAATATAAACTAAAAAAAACTTTGGAACATTTCCATTGTCCATGTCCAATTCTACTTAAAAACCCGTAATTTCAATTCCGAACGTTTGTTTATAATAAATGTATGTTTTAATAGAGTAAATAAGATAATTTAAGACTCAATTAAAAAAAATGTGTACTCCTACAACCTCAGCTGATCTAAAAAAAATTAGGTATTCTATTCAAAAAAGAATGCTAAAATTAGCCTGTAACAAAATGGCGATTTTTTTTTATTGATGACATGAATCCAAAATTGTGCATTTTGATTTTGTCCATTAAATTAATAAATCTAATAATATATTACGTATAATGTTCATAAGCCATAAAATAGTTTTTTAATTTATTTAAAGCTAATTGTTTCATTAGATCTAATATCGTAATAAATTTATATTTATAATTCAAATTTGTTACAACACATAATCCAATAATTTTTTTTTGAAGTATCTCAAAAGTTCTGTTCGAGTTTTCTTTTCTGAATTATTGATTTGTTCGTTTACTTAATATTAGTGATTTATGATCTCCGACTAATTTTTCAATTAATTTATAAATTAAGACAAACTTCCGTTACATACAATCACACACATTTTAATCAAACTGGATACCAGACATTTGAGTCAAATGTTCGATTCGCTATTAAAATACTCGTACATGAGGGTCTGAAATTAATACTTGAGGAAATCAGCTGTGTTTTGTAAACGTTTATATAACCAGAGTTGTAATTTTTTTGACATAAGAAGGGCGTAAGTAATACTGCTTAGGAAGCATTTTATAAATAAGAATTTGTTTGACGTGACGTGAAATTGTAAACTAAAGTTTGAAGAATCTTTCTAATTAGGGGAGGTTGATGGGCTGACGGTTTCTATAATGGTAAAAAACAGTTTTTTTAAATTTTCTTAAAAACGGCTTTAACATCTTTGATTTGAATTTAAACTTTAACACATCTACCTGCAATTTATAATATTTAAAAAAAAATTATAAAAGAAAAAATTACCTGTTTGAGATGTTTGCAGTAAAATGTTTTAAAGCGATAATTTTTGTTTTCAACATTCAACTGAGTTTTTTCAGAAAAGAGAAAGCATATGTGCTATAAGATCATTACTCCTTGATTCTATTACGTTCTCAAAGCACGATTTGCATTATAAATCTTTCTTTTCTTATTTCTAATTTTGGTTTCAATTTAAGGTTCTAACCTCTATTGTAACTCATGAACTGAAAAAGCGAACACTTTCTCTAGGTTATTTCTAAGGAAATATCCTTTAGTGGAGGATTCTCGATTCTTAGAAATACAAATACATAATTCAACATCAAAGTATAACAGCCTACAAATAAAACTGCCTTATTGTAACGTATGAAGTGATGAATTGGTTTTTTTTCTCACAATGTTTCAACAGTCATGCAGCAACAATAATATGCAAAAAAAAAACGTATATTCTCACATCAGGTATACGAATTCAAAAATAAGTGCTTTTCGACGTGCAAGTTGAACATTTAACTGTTTAGCATCATATTGATTGAGTGATTGTTATAGGATTATGCGAAAGCACAAACTCTAATATAATTATAAATATATATTTTTTTTGCTATAAATCCCACAAGAAACATCTTTGCATTAATTTGTACATGGGAAGATATTTTAACCTGTGTACAATTATAGACACTACAACTTTATCTTATGTAGGAGGTTATTTATTTAATTGATTAAATGTTTCCTATATCGCTTTGAATTTTCTCACCATATGAAATGTTGGGCTGATAATATTGTAAACATTTTACGTTTTGTTTACCTGGTGATTATTTTCTTTTCATCGGAAATCAAATTCATTCCACAAACTGAAAGAAATTCTTGAATTCAAATATAATTATATAGTATTAAATTATTATTTTGTATGTGAAACTTTATTTGTTTCAATATAAATTCAGTAAAGAAAGCCTTAAAAGCTTGAGGATTTTTTTTGCTTGTTTTTATATTATCATTAAAATTAAAAAATCTATGAAATCGATAATTATTGATATTAATAAATCTTAACACTCGAAGACCCACGTTATTATACTTGGAATGCTTCATCGAAGGAATATCAACGTCGTCGTCGCCAGCAAGGGAGGCTTTTGATTATCTGGATGTGCGGTCTATTTGTGGTTTTTGCTGATAAATGTTCGTGGGCCAACACTTGAATCACTAGGAACTGTTAATGGTATACAGTGCATAACATTTTGTACTGCATGTAAAGAGCTTAAATTGCTTGAAAACGATACGCATTGGCTGTGTATCAGTACAAGAAATCCTTATCTAAAGATGAATAATGAGATGCACAACCAGGTTTTGATCTTGATTGAGGACTGTATTGCCTTATGTGAGCCAGTTTATTATTTGGTTTAGAAACGCCAGTGCCAGATCGTCGAGTAAATGAGGCGTTTAATCGAGAATTGTAACGTGAATATGATCAATACAAAATTAGGCCAATCTCTTCAATGTAGTTAACGTTTCTTCAATTGTCATCAATTGGCAACAGTTATTACAAGTTTTTTGAAAATGTAATTGGTAACATCTTTTCGTTAGTCATCGTTTGATTATCTTAACTTAAAACATTTGAAAATTGGCAATTATTGTAACAATGCCCACTTCTTCACTCAATATTCTAAAAATTCAAGCAATTCGACTGGTGTTTTGGTAAAAGTTTGCAACTGAGTTTAGCATTTCCAGCAAATTTCTGTAACCGATGCAATAAACTCTTGATTGATAAGAATTGAAGGAACTTTCGATCTTGGTATTATTGTCTTTTGAGTAGGTTCTGCTTCAACACCAGAAGCAACGGTGACCTTCTTCATTAAATTAAGCGCTGAAATGTGCATATTATATTCTACGCCACGCAAGGCGAGCAATGAAAACCATCTAGTATTTTTTTTCGACTAGTAGGTACTAGAATCCCTTTTGTGCTGGTATTATTGATACACTCTCGATACATGTATAAAACATTCTTAAATAAAAAATAATGAAAATCAGCTATCGATAGTTTTAAGACACTCATTTTTTGTGAATCAAGCAAAAAGTTTCAGAAAATCGTGGCAAATACCATCCCCGATTTCACATTTAATACGATGTGTTTCTCTTAGAACTGTCTGCTAAACTAATTTCTCGTCCTATCGTATTAATCTATCCGGAAATGTTTGTACCTATTCAGTTGAATCGAAGTGTATATCAGAAAACTAAGGATTTGCTTACAGAGTTGTCACTTACGTATTTAAATTGAAGAGTTGTGTTTTAGGACGCTCAATTTTGATTACATGTTTGTGAACAAGGAACATTGGTGTTTTTAGATTGTAATAAACTCTTACGAGGTCCATGTCAGCAGACGCAATTATATACATTTGGAAAAGTGTATTATTTTATGTTGGTTGTCATTAATGATGTCAGTTATTTCTTTTTTTACAATTATTTGCCATTAGTACAGATAAAATAGAGCAAAAAGTCCTTCTAAAAATTTAAAATTAGTACCATCGTGAAGTTTTGTGAAAACGTGATGAATAATAAATTAAATCCACATGTTTTTAAGGTAGTTTTTAGTGCTCATTCAAATAAAACCAAAAAGAGTTATATATACATTTTTATGTGAAGTATAAAAGTTATATACTTAATTGCCAAAAACAATGATACCTTGATGATTGATAGTTAGAAGAGTCCATAAAATATCTATTGTAAAAGGGTGTTTTCTTTTTTTGGAAAATTTGAAAAAAGTGAGAAAAGGTGTTAATATTACCAAAAAATATGTGACACAAAATTGTACCTTCATGAAACTTGGTAAAAATGCTTATGAGAATGAAGAATCAATAAAGTATTTTTAGTATTTAGAGTTTTTTTTTTGTAAACAGAAGAACGTGGAAAATAATTATCAAAAAGTATTTGCTATTCTTTTACTCATGACATCTTAAATATGGGAAACTGATTTACATAATGCTTTTTTTACCGAAATTAATATCTTAATATTCACAAACTCATATGGCTGGTTGTTTCCTTTCTTTAAACAAAAAACGCTCTTCCATGCAAAATAGACCAAGTTTAACGAAAGTACTATTTTTGCTTGCAGATTTTTTTCCCCCAAATTTCCACCCTTTCCCAAACCCACATTTGTTTAGGTTCTTCTGATTATTTTGGTCTATTCTTAATTGATTTTTTATAAAGTTTTATTTTTTAAATCTAAATTCAAAAACTAATAAAACTACTAAAGAAAATACAAATAATTTATTTGAATTTTAACATAGGTAATTAAATATTTGTAGTTATTAATCTCTTTTAGATTTTAATTTTTAGTCTCATGAAATGACTTAAATAGAGTTTTACTGTATAAAAACTAATATACAAATAAAAAAACAGCTATGAAATAAAAATGATTCTCTACAAGAAATTAAAGTTTTTTTCAAGTGCTTTTACCGAACTTTTGATTTTAACTTTATTATTGCTGGTCTATTTTCACTTTGAAATAAAATTATCTACACACTTTTTAACTGTTCACTTTTCCTATTTTCGTTTTCTTTTTTTAATTATAAATTTATATATTTTATATGTACATATATGAAAACAAACATTTGCAAATAAAATCATAAAAACCGACGTTTAAGAATGTTCGAGAGTGAAAAAAACTAGTGATTTGCTAACTTTTTTTTTGCGCTATTATCGTTCATTTAAACTTGGTACTTTTTTTTCTTATTGGTCACTTTTACTATTGTACCTACAAGAAATCGTTTTGTAAAAGTAACTGATGAAAAAACATAAAATTGTATGTTAATTGAATTGTTTTTTGCCAAAAAAAATGCTTTAGCTTGAGCTACATACATTAACTTTGCGAAAAAGCCGTTTTCATCACTTTTTCGTCTTTTTTGAAGTAAATACAAAATAGAGCAAAAAATTAAAATTTGTTCCAATGTTTTTTTTAGAGAATACCTTTTTTAGCCATTTCACTTTAATCATATTGATCGGACAAGTATACACGCTTCACAATTATACTCTGAGACACTCCTAATGTAAAGCCCTATTAGATCCCTGAAACAACAGATAGTTAGTTAAGTGTTTGCCAAGTATATCGTTCACAATTTAATCCAAAAACAAAAAATTAATTAGTCTTGTACAACCCAAAAGATTGTCCTAACTTTTAATCTTTGGATCTCATTTAATTTCTCAAAGTTCATAACTGCCGGGGTAGCGGTCTACGGGCGGCGATTTGAATAACCAATTAAAATACCTGTCATTAAAATAAATTGCACAATGTTTGATGTGTTATTTTATATTTGAAAAAAATTGCACATAAAACAACTCCCATAAATAAATCATTAGCATCAGAGAAAATTGAAGATTATATTTTGTTGCGGTTATCTAACACTTAACAATGAAAAAAAAGTCAAATTTACTGCTGACAAAAAAAAATATTAATCCGTTGTCCACCCACCCGAATTTTTATTCCCTCTCGATAAGCAAACATGTCGCTGCTGTTTTCTGTTCACGTGAAAATCAAAAGAATCACTATATTCTATGACATACGCTTACGCAGCTTAATTTTCCATTTTTTTTTTCTTATTCGGTTTGTCTACAAATGTTTTTTTTTTGTAGCAAAATAAAAAAAAACACGAGGAATATCTGCGTACAACTTAGAATAGTGGTGTTTTTTGCATTCAAAATTTGGCAAATTTTGTTTATAATAATTTGATGGACAGGGACATAAGGTGTGGCAATAGGCTATTTCACGTCGTTTAAGTAGAAGGGGCAATTTCTAAAAAAATATAGCTTACATTCAAAAAAAAAAATAATAATTTAAAAACTACTACTACTGATACTACTGTAATACAAATCACCCTGTACACTAATACATTTATGATTTGATGCAAAACCAAGGAAAAGTTTAAACTGAAAATCCAAAATACCATATCATGTGTTGAAAAAATAAGAATTATAGTTGAAAAGGAAAATATTTATCCTAAATCTCTAACTTGTAACTACCAAATGTAAAAAGAAACTCTGTTATTGCTACTTATTAAATAAATAATTGAATTGAATTGAATTGAATAAGAATTTATGAAAAAAATTTAAACATCGTAAGAATGTTTCAAAAAGAAATTGTCGATATTTTATATAAAAATTATAAGTATGTATTTAAAAAAAAAAACCAAAGTGCCCGAACTTGCTACTATGTTAAATTAAGTACTTAAAAATACAACAAAATTACAAAAACAAGAACATTAATGAAAAATCGTCTTGCATAAAATTTCATATTTGAGGTTTGAGCTCAAAACTTTCGAATTTTTTTTAAGTACTTTTTTTTTTATATATGAAATTTCATGGTATCCAAGTTTTTATTATTTTTTATTATACACCATAAAACAAAATTTAAAAAATGTATACATTCAACATATTGAGCCGTCAAAAAAAAAGTTTAATTCTGTTTTTCAAACGCTAATACATTAATTTTTCAAAAATTATTTACACAAAATCATTAAGATTATATAAGAGCTTTAACATAAAAATTGTCATCGTAGTTCGTGAAACCGTTATGTTAACGATTTTTTGAAATATGTTATTTTCAAAAAATAATTTTAATTTCATACAAAAACCCATAGAAAAAAATTAACCGAAATCGTTAGAACCTTTTTGAGATAACAGTTATATGACAGGTTCGGTTATTTTTGAACCAAAAAAAAAACTCTCTTCAGTAGCTTAGGATTAAGGTCGAGAAACTGAAAGAGACCAATTTTTTCCCGTTCTCTATTTTTGTTATGTAAGGTCTGATTAATATCTCGTGTTTCATTTTTTTTAAACGATTCCAAAACTTTAACGTTAATATGTTTTAAATATTAATTAAACATTGCATGCAAATTTTTTTTTATAATTTTTCAAAAAATTTTTTTTTCAAAAATTTCCATTTTGGATATTAAACATCATTTTGCGCCCCCCAAAAAAAAAACAACTTTCATAAATTTTAATGAAAATCGAAAAAAACACAATTCTGGGGCAAACCATATCCCATTAAATGTTTTTCATCAGTAGAAGCTGGAAATAAAAATATTTTGTTTTCAGTGGCCCTCCTTGTTGTTGCACAAAAACCTCTTCTTTTTGATACAAAACTTTCAACTTTATTATGGAGTTGTTTGACAATGATAATTTACACAAAAACAACCTATCGCATAATCGCATTATTACTTTTTCATGTTTGATGTTTCTGGAAATTGACTTTTTGTCGACTTTTCAATTCAAATATTCCTATGTCTTTTGTGCACAAATGGGCCGGAAAAACGACTCGATTGTGTTTTGGCTATTCTTACCTACCGCACAACACCGAACTATGTATATCTTTTTATTCCGCAGATTTCTGTGTTGACTGTTTATGTGTTTCATGTATATAGAGAATCCGGCAAATACGACCCTTCGTCTCTTTAGCTTCTTCTTTTTTTTTGGAACTCGTGCTCGTGCTTTATTCATCATTCATCTTGTCAGGGGAGATGTTATGCGAATGATATTATTAGTGAAATAATATTGTGTGTTTCTTATATAATGATTAATTCACACAATTGTTGTTAGCAGCTGATGATGTTTTCAAATTCGAATGCTGATGAGCTGAACACTATAGCCAGACAATGAGCAAAGAAATGGTTTCTAAAATCCCTTGTGAATCCACCAAAGTCGATTTTTAGTCTTAATGATTAAAAAAAAAAAAAACTGAAAATCCAAAGAGGATTTCTCATCATCATCACGTGCTGGTGTTTATTTGTGTAAAATGCTATAAATTTGAGGTAGTCAATTTATATTCTTGGTGTTCTAGGTTCCTGTGTAGGTGGTTGAAATTACAATGAATACAGCCAGGCTAGCCAGTGAAATGATCAACGCGTGAGCATTGTCCTCAAAACAAAAAAAAAAAATTCAAAAACGACCTCAATGAAAACCAAACACTAAATTAAATAATTAATTAATGGTTATATAGTGTTATGAATGGATGACCGACTCGACGTACGAGTTAAGTAGTGGAATTTAGAGCTGTTTGATGCATTTCATTTGCAGATTTGATGTAGTTTTGTTTTGCTTTGAAGTGGATGTTGATAGAGTCTATCTAAATTTATATACAATACGGTTGGTCTGATTAAACAATATTTTCTAGTGTTAGATGAATGAGCCACTTGCTTAGAAAATAATCAAACGTCGAAAAAGTTCGAAGAAGGTGAGTAAACGTATATGTTTGTTTTAGATAAACTTTTTTACTTGCGACTAAAGTTTTGGATTCTTTTGCTCCGAAAATAACGGTACCTGGTCAACTGATGCTACAAAACTTATTTATTTTAAAGACGTCTTTAAGCTCTAGCTGTTTAGATTAAATTTTTTGCTACTGATTTTTATAGGAAATTAGTCAAAAAATGGCTTTTAACAGTACCTGCAATAGAAACGGATTTTTCGCTTTCCATTTTCATATAAAGAGTAGGACGGATGAGGACCAAAGCGTTAATGCAATAAACATAATGTTGCGTATCAATATTTTCAAAATTAGACAAAGTTTAAAAAAAAAAAAAAAAAAACGAAAAGTCGATAATTTGATATTTTCTTTTGAAATTCTGTTTTTAAGTGTATTTTAAATAAGTACTTAAAACTTGCAAAGCAGTTTTTTTCCAAAAATTATATAAAAATTAGTTCTTGGAAAAAAAATTAAAAAATTCATATTTTTTAGATACGATAGGCAGAAAAATTAATTAAATGATTTACAATTTCATGCATTGGCTTTTAGAAAACTAAGACTCCGTCCTTCAATTATATTTTAAAATATGTAGTTGAGTTTGTGTATAGCTTTTAAAAAATTAATTTTCAAACTCAATATTTTAGAAAAAAAAAATAATAAAATTAATCTAACTTATTTTTCGTAAAAGTTTAAGTTATTAAATACAAGTTTTGTTTTTAAGAGTCAAAGCTCTTGTCAATCGCATATCAAACCACTAAAACCCCGATAGTCCAAGGAATTATGCTTTCAAAGATAAAATTAAATATCTAAAACAACTTCGTTATAGAAAGAAGACAAAAACTAAATAATATCATTCTACTATAGCAACTGAAATGGTCATATTCAGTGTTATCCTCCTGCGCAAAGCATTCCAAATAAATTCTCTTATGACACTTTTGAACGCATTTTCGAAGTCGATGAACAGCAGATGGAGGGGTGATAGATATTCAACACATGATGATCCGGAGAGTTATAATGTGGTCCACACAGGAAGATCCAGAGCGGAATCCTGCTTGGTTAGCGTGGATTATGGGTCGCTCTAGGACGGTTCTTGCAAGAAAGGCAGGCACAAAAACTAGTGGATGAAACAAATGCTACAACACTTGCATGTAGTTGTCCTCAGACCTGGAACAATCCAAAACCGGGAATCTTCTCGACGTTTTCTGATGCCAACCCCTGGAGCAGTAGATTGGGAGAGTTGTGTACCCACTCGAGATCATGACAATCGTTGGTAAATGAAGAAGAAGACCTTGTGTACTAGAGGAAGCACGCAAATTCAATGCACGATCAACTCCCAAACGCGACTATACCAAATCTCTGCCGGAACGCTATTCCTTAGTTTTCATTGAACAATGCACTTCGGTTTTCGCATTTTTGGATCAGGTTTTCCGTGATTCCCGAGCTCATCGGCATTGTATAAATTGGTGTGAGTCTTTACATCATACATAATACCTCTTCGTATAAAAAATAAAAAACTGAGCAAGTTGAGTCTGTCATGTCAACACATTTGCGTTGCCTTTAGTTTGATTCTTTTGACAGATGATAATTAGCAATTGACATTCCAATTAATAATTAAAGATCCACGATGACAGATTTGCATTATCAAAAAAATCTTTAAATACTACCGTCGCTCGACGACACAAACTAACGATCAAATAATGATCCATAAAATTCATCAATTAAAATTAAAATTTATTGATTTTCATATCTTGTATGAAAGTGTCAAACATTTAATTTGCCTGCGTTTAGCTTGTTATCTATAGACACAAATTATATCCGAAAGTATATACATACAAATATATGTAAATATATAAAAAAAGATCTTTTAATCAAATGGATTTTATTTTTCATAATCTCAACAAAAAAAAATATCTCAAATGAATGCTAATATATTGTTTGCTGACGTTTGCAATTTACCGAACAAATGAAGTCGAACGCAAAACAGTAATTTGGCAGATTGCCATTTCGACTGGCCGCCACATTTTAGACTGCCTGTATCTTTTTTTTTACCGCCTGCCTGGCTCCCTGTCTTCCTTTATTTTTTAAATGAATGGAAATATGTATTTACGTACGTATAGTTACATACGTCTGACGCTGTACTCCTTGCATATATGTTTATTAAAATGTAAAAAAAATAAAAATAAATCAAAGACATCGTTTCTCGCACTGATTGTCTAGCCGCATGTACGGACCTAAGGGCTCATTTGAAACACTAAAATAAATGATAATGAGACCGTTTTTGAATATTGAAATTCAAAAATAGGTATGGTTACCTTTCACTTGCCAATTTAATAATAAATTTTGAATGCGTGTTTAACCTTCTTTAACGATATGGTTTTTAAATATATTTGAGATATGAGTATTTTTGACACTTTTTTAAAATTTTCATTAAAAAAAAATTTACACCCAATGGACAAAATTGCAAAATATTTAAAAATGAAAAAAAAAAAATGTTTCCTAATAACTTTAACTTTGTTAAAAATAAAATGAAATAGGGTATTTAATAAAATGGTCCAAGAGAAATAGCAATTTGGATTCCTCCTCGAAAACAGTTCTTCCGTAATACTGAAAAAGAAGATGTCTTGAGAACCCACTTCAAAGGGAATGCCGTACAACCGATCGACGTTCGAACAATATTGCAAATCAAACAAATTCAGCGAAACGAGTTGTGGTTCCAGTGTTCTAGACAGGAAGGATGCTCTGGACCATCACCTCCGTAAAGTAGAAGAAGAAGGGAAGAAGAATAAAGAATAAAAAGAGTCCATAAAAATATCTGAGGTGAAAGGATTTTTTTAAAGTAATATAACCTTTGTCAGTGAATTGGTACAATTTTTTAGTGACCCCGTAAAAATGTCTATAAGGTAAGGATGATTTTTTAAAAGGTGAAGTTTCATCATTTGGTGACGCAGCGTTTTCACAGAATTGGATAACATCGTCGTCGTTGAGTGGAACAAGAATTTTAAGGAAAGGTAGGAGCCTCTTAATATGCACAAAGCTAAAAGAAATGCTAATGTGATATCAATTGGCAATTGAGTTATATCCTATTCTGTTCATATTTGAAGCTCTGTAACCTGCAGTTTCTGACTGATTGCTCGGTAACCTTCCGAGTACTACACCAATCCAATACAAATGATGACTCAAAACTTTATCTTAATAGTCAGTTTGACTAATTAATACAAAAATTTCTCCTGAGAAAAACTCAACCTTTTTTTCTAAATTGTAGAAGTGTAAAAGGATCAGCTTCGAACTTCCTCATTTGTTCAAGTAGATATTTTACAGCCAGTAAAGTAGAGTTGTAAACGTTTGGTATGCTGGAAAAACAACTCTAAGCTTTAAAACCAAACCACGGAAGTTCCACTCCATTTTTGAATCCAAGAACAGCAAGAACAAGACAGGTACAATTGACTCTTTTAAAGGCAGGGTTGGCTGTACGCTTTTAAAGAGTAACGAGTGCATATCTAGTCCGAGGACTTTTTTAGTAAGTGGTGTGACACCTTTTTTCTGCAAAATTTTTAATTAATTTTTTTGTGTATCTATTTTTAATTTTCGCAACTTCTTGAATTGAATCTCCTTAATAATTTTTAGAATTTGAAAAAAATCTAAAATAAAAAAAAGAAAAAGAAAGTATTTGATTTGAATTTAGCTCGAATCCGTTCTATTGAAATAATAGACTAGTTATCCTGGGACATTTATTCGTGATGCCAATAAATTCCAAGAATCACTTCCCCCATAACTACCAATTTTCGAAGAAGTGAGAAATTCCGGGGAAATATTTAATGAAGCTAATCCTGATTAACATTTGATAATTACCATTTTCTGGGTTTGATTTCTAGCCTGGTCCATCTAAAAACAGAAACGTTTATTTTTTTTCACGAATTGCTGCCTCTTGCCAAGCATATCACTTCTCAATAATACAGTGCCGCTCTACCCATAATCGTTCGGATTCGGCATACAATTGTAGATCTCCTCCATTTCTGCAATATCAGGTGCACAGCAATGGGAATGGTTGAGAGTTGAAAGACACTTAGTATCTGGTTCTTCATGGTCTGTTGTGCCATTACATTTATTTATTTACATACGTACCGTACAATTTTAATATAAAAAGAAGTTTAAGTATTTTTGTCAATTTAGTATCGGCAACATTTCCACCAAAGTATTCTACTTATTTCATATTTTGAGTTTGAAAGTTCTCTCTTCTTAAGTGTATACAAAGTTTAATACCTATGTGGTTAGAAGTGTAAATATGAATTGAATATTTACTTCCAAATACATAATAGGTACCCTTTTTTAAAATCATGAGTTTTTCTTAAATTCAAAAAACATCTCGTGAGACTGACAAATGCACACGTTCTATTACTTAATGGAAATGGAAATACATTTGACATTCACTATATATGTATGTAGTATAGGAGGCACTGCCATGGTGATGAAAGGCTGAAAGAATTCTTTCAATTTCTTTTTTTTTGTCTACTTTGCCCTATATTTTATGCTTTATCCTTGGGGTGAAATAGATTGCGTGTTAGTTTACTTATCGAAATGTGTGAGGGCGTAAAATAAACGTCCAAGTTTCCAAATATGCTAAATTTGATGTAGAAAGCATTCCAGGCTTTTAAGTTAATGGCAGTTACTGGGTGCGGGAGTCAAATGACCAATATAGGTGGAAATTTATTTCTTGCCTTCCTGCTTGCTGCCTGACGGACTGACCTGATTTTGATTTCCTGGCATATCATTATAGGACTTGAAAAAAAAAAAAAAAAAAAAAAATGAAAATGAAAATGAAAGAAATAAACTGTTCGTTCGGGGTAGAAATCTGATATTAAGTTAGTCTGATGTACATATACTTATACACCTTAGCTTATGACATCAGAGCAATGAGTTTCATTATAATTAAAATAAGTAATTGAAAAAAAAAATATACCTCCGTTATTTACGTGGTGGTATAGTTTTAATGAGACTTTATTGGTGGAAAAACACCCGACTGCATTCTCATTTCTCAAGTATCCGCACTCTATTGACATTTAACTATACCAACGATACTCTTTATGTTTATAGGAGAAGAGCACTTGCGTATTTTCCTGAAGCTGGAAACTGAAACTATCTGTTTGTTATTTTTGCTCTTTGCAATATGCAATAATTAGTTTAAGTCTGGTTCTTATTTTTATTTTTGTTTTATTATAATTAACTATGTCACAGTTGTGCTTATGTCTCTACTTTTTTTTTTAAATTAATCACTTGCTAGTTATTCAATAATGCGTATATGCGTAGCTTGTAAGTCAAATTTAAAAAAATTGATCGTCAGGTATTACATACCAGAGATGCCAAATTGTCAAACCAAAAACAGCTGAACGAATTACTCAAAGTTTTGTTTATAAAATTGTAGTTTTAAAATTTTTTATAAAATTAGATAAAAAAAATGTATTTTACAGATTTAAAACTCACAAAATCGATATTGTTGTTTTCTTTTTGGTGATGATCAAACCATGAAATTTATTCTTTCAAACAGTGAAGTCATATAGATTTTGAACATTCGTTAACCTCATCTTCTTTTCATTTACCGGCCATCGTCATGAACTCGAGTGGGACCAAAACTCTTCCACTCTACTGTTTCGCCGTTAAGCTCCACTTGTGGAGATTGTCGGGTTGACCTCAGAAAACGTCGACAGGCCTCTCGGTTTTGAATTGATCCAATTCTAAATGCAGGTGTTGTTGCATATGTTTCATTCAGGAGTTTTTGCGCCTGCCTTTCTTCCGCGATAGTTTTGGAACGTCGTCGCCTTCGCCGTCGTGTGCTATTGCCTTTTAAACTGGGTTCTCTGGACATCTTTTTTTTACATGACAGTAGAAGCTACCGTATTTTGCAATTTTGTGCAAGATGTTATTTTTGAACTCTTCTACTTCCAGTACATTGTTCAACCTTGTCATCTATGAACCTTAACTAAGCGCTAGACGAACAAATACCGTGTACGGCTTTCCTTCCTTTCAGCTTAGAGGGCATTTAACGATCACAGAAGATCGTGCTTATGCGATGTTTGATATCGTCATCACAAGATCCTTCACTTTTGATCATAGATCTAAGATATTTAAACTATTTCCATTCAAATAGATGTCTTGCAGCATTAGGTATTCGATCTTCTTCGCGCTGCTGCGGTATCGATTTCTTTCCAGAACACCTTATCTCCAAGCAGAAAGTCAAGCCATAAAGAGCAGAGGATGTACGACTCTTCCCTGTACCTACTCTAATTGCAAACTCTTCGTTGATTTCTGCGGCGCATCTTACCTGTTTTAACTTGCTCTTACATGTCCACGATCGTCCCTATATAGACTTCCAGGACAACCCATATCAGACATGAAGCTGAAGATTGCAGAAGAGAAATATCAAAAAAAATTTAAACTGGAATCTAGAGGTATTTTGAAATGATTTTTCAAAATTTTAAAAAATCATCGTGTTGAGCATTAAATTTTCTAGACGTGATGTTTTTTATTTTTTTTTTATTGTGTTTTTTAATATTATTTTTTAATCAAAAAACGTAACATTTACATCAATTTATTGTTTGTACTGGAATCCTGCCCACAAGAATGGTGTTATGAAAAAAAAAAAATATGTCACGAGTAGAACGATTAAAACCGCTGACGTGATGTGTTTTTTTTTTTTTTTAATATGAACCGTTAATTTTTTTTACGATGATATCTGAAAGGAATACACCAAAACTTTGTACCCATAAAACTCGGAGGTCTGAAACGGCAGGCTAAAATGGAAAACACTATCTTATCAGAATTTTAGAAATCTCAACGTGACTTATTTTCTTTTTTTTAATTTCACCATATAAGGTTATTTTTAACAAAACAAGAACATTTTAACAAAAACCTACCTACATATCACAGACAAAATGATTTGGAAGTTCATGGATTTTGTATAAAAGCTTCAGTTAAGCTTCAGTCAAGCTTTACAAAATCCATGAACTTCCAAATCATTTTGTCTGTGATATGTAGGTAGGTTTTTGTTAAAATGTTCTTGTTTTGTTAAGAATAACCTTATATGGTGAAATTAAAAAAAAGAAAATAAGTCACGTTGAGATTTCTAAAATTCTGATAAGATAGTGTTTTCCATTTTAGCCTGCCGTTTCAGACCTCCGAGTTTTATGGGTACAAAGTTTTGGTGTATTCCTTTCAGATATCATCGTAAAAAAAATTAACGGTTCATATTAAAAAAAAAATAAAACACATCACGTCAGCGGTTTTAATCGTTCTACTCGTGACATATTTTTTTTTTTTCATAACACCATTCTTGTGGGCAGGATTCCAGTACAAACAATAAATTGATGTAAATGTTACGTTTTTTGATTAAAAAATAATATTAAAAAACACAATAAAAAAAAAATAAAAAACATCACGTCTAGAAAATTTAATGCTCAACACGATGATTTTTTAAAATTTTGAAAAATCATTTCAAAATACATCTAGATTCTAGTTTAAATTTTTTTTGATATTTCTCTTCTGCAATCTTCAGCTTCATTATCAGACCTGGTTTTTCGAATGCTTTTTCGAAATCAATCAAACCAATATGCAAATCTCCCAAAAAACCTCGATATTTTTCCATTTTGATTCTTTACTCTTGATTGCATCTCAATTGGTCGCCAATATCCATTCAATGATCTTCATGTTGTGTGACATCAGTTAGATTGAACAGTAGCTGCAGTATTTTCGTGTATCACCCTTCCCTTTGTTGATTGGTATAATGGAACTTTCCCTCCACTGATTGGGCATTTGGTCACCGCAAATAAGTTTGGTAAAAATAAAATTCTTTTGGAATTTTAGTTTCCCCAAAAAACTTTTCTCCTATGTTCTATCAGAAATACTCCATGGAAAAATCTTCCTTCGGAAAAAGGAAAAAAACGATCACAAAAAAAATAAAAATACTCAATAAATTCTTTTGAAGAGTTTGATAGGTCAATATTTTATTATGCTAACAGCGTGCTAAGGTTTTGTTTTTGCAGAAGGTGAATTTAAGACAGGACTACGAGAACAACATGAAGTTGGGTTGGTCATGAAGTTGGATACAGTGGGATTAATATTCATTTTCAGAAATACTTCCAAGTGTGCTCAATTTTTGAGTACAAAATATGGCCGAAATTATGCAAGAAATTCGCGAAAAAGAATAGACTTAAAAAATACATAATACAACTAACTTCTTTATTGTTTACATTTTCAATTCCCCTAGTATTAAAAAATATGTTCACTAAAGAAAAAATGTTGTGCCCCTAAATTTCGAATAAGTTCAAGATACCAGATCTTTGAACATTTATTCTTTCATTTTCAAACTGAAATGTTCCTGACGATCCGGTCAATGGTGAAATTATTAATTCACATTCTAACCATGTTCAAATGACGGGAACCAGATGACGGATTTGAGTTCACTCAGCAAAACTGTCCTAAGAATTAAAACTTTGTTTCTGTTTTGCTTGACTTGGCTCTCGCAGGCTTAAAATGGAAAAAATGAGTTACATAATTTCCGCATAACCCATGCACGTTAACATGCCTTTTGTTTCACCTTCCAAATCGTTATATTTTCTGTCAAAAAGTTGTTTCGGTCTTTAAAAAAAAACAGATTCTACAAACAAAGCTAAATGCCTAAGCATAAAAATTCACTCTTTCAAAAGTTAAAGTTGCAATGCAAACTATTTATAATTAAAAAACTAAAAACAACCAACCAAAAAAAAAAAGAAAAAAAGTTTCTTTACAAACTAATTGAAAAAAAAAGGAAATTATATGAAAAATAATATCTTTGTATGGAAAATATTATGTAGGAGGCTTTTGCTGTTTTCCTTTTTTCATGAATGATAGAAATTCCCTTAAAGTGAATTCAGCAATCGTAAATAGTTTTAAAATAAATTATACCTTGAAGTATAGTGACATTTTACGATAGCATAACAGAGTTCTCCATGCACAAACTATACTGCTACTGCATCTTTGAAGTAGCTACTCAGTAGGTAAAGTATATACAAACAAAATCAAAGTACTATTTGTTTTATTTTACCTTATGTACGTAGGCAGTCAAGTTTTGTGTTACTTTTTTTCGTTGTAGTTGTTGAAAAGGATAAAGCAGTTTAGGTTATTTATGCATTCTAAATTGAAAGCCAGGTTTTCGTTGCATTAATTTGAATTTAATGTCAGCTTAAAATGCAGGAAAACATATCAAGCAGTTGTGGTTAGGTTATTCAGCAACACAACACCCAAATCTCCTTGATATTATGACCAGAAAAAAAAAACAATCCTTAAGAATATTGAAACATTGCCAAAAATAAAAACAGGTAGGAATGTTTTTTTAGTAGGCCAATATGCATATGCTTACGTTCTGTGTATTTATTTTTTTTTTATTTGTTGTGATTGAATTGGTTGTCCTTAGAGACTGGTAAGCAATGTTTGCATAATTTGATGTCAGCAATTGTATACAAAAGATAACATGTCATGGAAAATGATGCCACTAAAATTTGTGTCCTTATGACTGGGTGATTTTTAAAATGTGATTTTGGCTTTTCGGTAAGTCCTATATATATCTACATATCTATTCTACTATAGCAATAAATAAATTTACAATGCTGATGTTAGATAAAATTCCATGAAAAACATATTGGCTTGAAAAGAAAATATGTAAATATTGAACCCTTTGAATGAATATTATATCACTTTTATTTTAGTGCTTACGAAATAATTATGGTTGATTTGATTTTGAAGTCAAAATTATAAGTTTTTTTATATTTTTTTTTTTAATTTCAGATTATAACCCAATGTGACAAGGAGAAACTAAGATTACCAAATCCAGAAAAGAGAAAAGCGGATGAAAACGATCAAGTTAAAGACTTGAAAAAGGTACCAATACAAACACACATAGTTCTTACTTCTTTTCAAAAAATTATCGAAAAATATTTTGTTAAAAGCCCATTGAAAAAAAATATTGATGGCTGGCGTAAAAAAGTCAAATTTAAAAATTAGTAGATATTGATGGTAAGAACATTATCACCATACATTTTTTGTAATATTAAAAATAAAAAGATGTTGTTGATGTCGGAGTGCCTTGTGCCCAAAGCCACAGAGTTTTGTTTCCATCCTTTTTTTTGTATAATTAACGTAGTTGCCTGTAACTTAATGGTAAGTGCCTAGGACTGTCATGCCGAATGTCTTGTCATGCTCGTCCACCTAAAAAAAACAGAAATGTTTTACTGTCTCTTTCGTGAAACTGATACTTCGTATTAGTAAAGAAACGTGATAGAATAAAATCAGGCAAATCAGAAGAAGCTTCACGTCAAAAATAACATTATAGACCAATTCAGCTAGTAATGCTAGAAGATGACCTGAAAATTCCGTTCAAAAGGCAATAGCACTCATCATTATCGCGAAAGAAAGCTAAATGAATGAAACAATCCAGATCCGGAGGGCGAATCAGAAAATTTGGACAGTTATGAATTTCTAATTAATGTACTAATTTTTAAACTTTTCCGTTGTTTTGAGTGACTTTTTTTTGCAAAAAATCCATCTTAAATTTTATGATTGGAATGGAAAGGAGGATAGCCTAAGAGTTTAAAAACAAAATGGCTTATGTATTTGTGTTGTGAAAATTTTAAAAATACATTTTAATCTATATCTCGTTTAATTTTTTATGAAATTTGTAAGCACCATTTCCCTTTTTATTAAACAATAAATATATACAATAGTATACTTTGTTAAAAATTCAATTTTTTGGACGCTTCCTCAGTACAGTTATCGAAAAAAGTTATTTAACATTTTTTGTAGAAAATTTGTTGTTTTAAAAGTTTTACCTGCGCGAGTTATGTGTGAAAATCTAAAATTTCGTTAAAAACAACATGGCGGCCAAAATAAACGAGTTTCCCGGGTAACCTTTCAGTGTACCAAGAACACGGTCAAAATCAATAGCTCTAATATGTACCTCTTTACTTCTTGTTTTTTGATTTGCAATATGCAACATACTATTAAAAACCATATAAATTTGACTTTTTAATCAAAAGACTAAAAAAGAAGTTAAAGGACTTAATTAACTGCAGTCAAAAGACTTATTGACTAAAAATTCTAATACCCCAGTACAAAAGAATTTATTCCAACTAAAAAAGAATAAAATCAGTTAAAATACTGCAGTTAATTAACTTTTAGTCAATTAACTCCTCTTTTAACTGCCAAGTTAAAAAGTAAGTACTTACTGCTGACTGCTAGGTTAAAAGACTAAAGAAAAAAAAGTCTTATTCGTGACAACTCTGATAGCTACCGAGACACCCTAAATATAATAATAGCACTTGTTTAAGATATTAATGTTTTTTACATATCCCACATTTATCTACTGATAACTGATTTGCTCAGTCCAAAAATAATTTAAAATATGCATTATGAAAATCTAAAACCTTTTCTTTTCAGGCAAAACTTGAAACAAAAGCACTTAAAGCTAAAAGACCAGGATTCACGGACGAACGCTACCACGAGACGTCATATTTTATTGAAAATGGTAATTTGAAATTTAATTCAAATTCATATAATTTGCATCTAATAATTATCCCCAAAATATAACAACAACGATGATTTTTTTTGCTCTTCTTGTTGTTTTGCATATTTTGCAGGTCTTCGAAAGGTTTATCCGTATTATTTTACTTTTACTACATTCACCAAAGGCAGATGGGTTGGCGAAAAAATACTTGATGTATTCGCTAGAGAATTTAGAGCTCATCCAGCCGAAGAATATGAACGTTGTATCAATGCTGGTACCTTGACAGTTAACTATGATAAAGTGCCAATTGATTATAGATTAAAACATAATGACTTGCTGGCAAATATTGTTCATAGGTAAGTTTGTTTGCATATAGTTTGTATTTAAAAAATTTATCTTTTTGTACGTTTTCTTTTTTTTTGTTTTTGCTACAATATTTATATATAAAGGGTAGAAAACCAAAAATCTGCATGCATTCCTGTAGTTTTTAATTTTAAATAAAACACAGAAAAAATACGGGGTGTTTGAAATAAGATGTTACAAAATGCAGCGATTACATTATTCCCGCTATTCAGATGGAAAAATAAATTTCTAAGAACATAATTAAAATTGAAACAAGTCTTCCAAAAGTTCGCTCTAAGGCTTTAATTGATCTGCTTGTAATAAAATAAGGGAACATTTAATATAATTATAATTAATTAATACTGCAAACAATTAATCCAGAGTAACTTAAAAGTAGTTTTTCAGTGGAGGATTTACTTAAATCTTCAGTTTCAAAAATCGAATCCAGAGTTAACTAACCAAAATAAGGTGATTTGACTCGACTAAAAAAAACTTGTTTTATGGGTTACTTTGGGTTTGACCCCGTAACACAAGAAAACTGGACCTTAGAAGTTTACGAATTACAATTCTTCTACCTTGCCTGACCCGCTCCAACTTAACTTACCCTTCAAAAAAAAACAATTTGTTGTCATAAAAGGCTAACTTATGTTATGACATATAACATATGTCCATGAGTTTCCCCTTGCGTGACACAGGACCTCAACTACTACTACGCGCTATCATGTACGGTTCCTGGAGATGTATTTCAGCTCTATCTAACTCTTTCATGGTCGCGCTGATTCCTCTTCGACCGTTCTCCTCCAAGTACTTTTAGGACGGACTAGTCTTCGGTCTGCCTACTTGAAAGGGTAATAATGAACGAATGAGTCGCAATGTTCTCGTTACCCTATCAAAAGGTTTGTCCAATGCACTGCAACTTATGCCTGTATGATAGAGTGAATGGATTTCTGACTTATTCTCTATTTACGAACCTTTGAAGATTTTTTGTGACTGTGGGTGTAACTTTACAAGTTCCGCATCCATTAAAAAGCACAAATTCGACATTGGAGCGGAACGGTCGTAGCTTGGTCTTTAAGCTGTTTTTCGATACTTTGGACAGCAATCCGAACGCAGCCTTTGTTTTCCTCATTGGGCTGTTAATATCTAGTTAGTTAGGCCCAACTTTTTCGGCTTCTCTCTTCGCTCTTGTGGTCTTTTGATGGACATCCATGATTTTATGAGAAAGTAAGCATTCGTCGTCCCGTAGTATAAGTTTTTAAAGTGATATCGCAGAGTCCACCGTATTACTCCGTTTGCATTCGACAAACCTGCCTGCAATAAACCACTTATCACCAACAGAACAAATATTGTTGACAGTTAACAGCCCTGCCTCTTCCCATTTTGGATTTAAAACTTCTCTGACAATCTTCAGAGAATCAATTTATTATTATTTATATTTAATATGTACATATTTATAATGTATAAATGTATACAATGTACAAGCATTCAAAAAAAAACACAATCTGCTTTTAATCATAAAAACATGTAATGAATCTTTTAAATCAAGTTACATTGCTGCAGTGCTCACTGCACACTGTTAACCTAAGACATTTGCTTTTTCATAATTAAGTTAAAAATTCATAGGCCACAAAAAAGACAAAAATAAAACAATGCACTTGAAATGAACCTCATGAAAACATTTATATACAAAATTCAGTGAATAGCATCTGCGCTTTCATATTTGGAAATAAAATAATATATTAAAAAAAAAAAACAGAAATGGCTTTAATTAAAAGTACATCACATATTCGCTTTCATCCGTTTTTTTTTTTTAATGTTTTGTTTTAATTTTGAGAGAAAATGTATAATACTGTTTCCTAGCGAATGCAACATATTGTTCCTCTTGAAAGTTATGAAAGTTTTGAGTGCTGTTAATTTTAAATTCTGCAAAAAGGATGTGTGTAAGGAATGTGTACAAGAGCTTTTATGTTTGTTTGTATCTGGCAAACATTAACATAGATACTTATATTTATGACTTCAAAAAAGTCACTTCACCAGTTAGTCTTTATCTTTCTGATTGAGTATAAAATTAAACTGATTCTTCTAAAGGAATTTGTACTTAGTTGAAAATTCTACAAAATAAATGCTCTACACTAAACGATAAATAGTAAACTTAACTGTTTAACTGATAAATAGTACAATCAAACTAGGATTTGACCTTGCAAAAATTTGTAAAAGGTTAGACTTAGCATAGCAAAATTAGCGTATTCTCCCTTCCAAACCTTCTATTTTTAAAATCCTTATATTTCAATTGTTATTGATCAGAAATCCTGCAGCAAATATTCAGCTTGAAGTTTTAAACATTTCGTGTCGTAGTTTCGACTTTTTGGCATAAACTACTGAAGGCCGACAATAAGAAATAAAATATTCAACATTTTAAGGTGAATATTTTTTGCCTATAGGTCTCTTCGACCTAAAAATCCAATTGATTTAAAACAGTGTAAGAATCGTAGGGGAGGCATATTAAATTGAAACCTTTTTGTCAAATACACAACATTGCGTTTAAACTTTATTGATTTGATCATTTTTATTATGTCAAAACATGGAAATTAAATTTGTGGGAAATTTAACGCCCTCTTTCTATTTAGCTATTAACTACAGCCTATTTTAAAAGTCGAACTGGGGAAGAAGCGCGCTGGAAGGCGGAAAATCTTAATATATATGTATTTATTTTAATTTTTTTTTTCATTTGGGCCTTATATCCTTTGGAAAGTATGCCCAAAAAAGAAATAACGCCCTATTTTTAGGAAAAAGTTACCAAACTAAAATCTTTTCAGTAATTTTACTGAAGGAACTCCGTTTTTAACCATATAAGTTAATTTTTTCAGAAATTATTTGCAAATAAGCCGAATATAGACAGTAAATTTTGACTCTGAAATTTTTGAAAAATAAATGAATATCGCTCGATTTTGCACGATTACATCATATTTTTCAATTTTTTCAAAAACACATATTGTCAATGCATTGATTAAGATATTCAAAAATTTGTATGAATGAGTTTAATTTTGATAATATATTATACCTACATTTATTATAGTTTGAAAATTTATATTTTATATATAGTTTGAAAAATTTTATAAATGTAAGCATAAAACATTAATTTGAAAAATCTGAAATATCATCCAAAATTGAGGAACTAACGACTAAAGTTTACAATATTTGAGCGATATTTCCATCCAATAATTTAAGAAAAATGTTTTTTTTTGTGCTTTAGGCTCCGAGTAACAATATAAAGTCAAGTCTCTAACAAATTTTTGCTATTTCCCTGATATTCACCTATATGGATTGTACCTAAAGTATGAGATTTAAATTCTACAATTTATCTAACTTTATAATTTATTCTATACCTCTGTTCCACAGATACTCATATCTTGATTCAAACATTTTAAAAAATTTTGAAATTACCTATGGTTTCTTCATATGGCCATCATGGATTAAAAACATCAGCTCTACAGATTTTTTGCCTATAATTCGAAAACCACCATTTTTATTTTTAAATATTTTTATTATTGCTAATATTTTCTTTCGCCCTCGTTTGTAGTTATAGACTCGATTTTGTCATCATAAACGCTTTAAACATTCTCTACTATGCATTTTATTCTTGCTAAAGGTCTTTGACATACATACATACCAAATTTGGCGTTATCCCCTCTCCCATTTCGATCCCTTCAACTGTTATATCGACTAATTGTAATACCTATGTAATCGGCTCGTAATTCCCGAAACCGACAGTTTTCAAGGTTTCAAAGATTTGAAATCTTTTTTTGTATAAAATATATGCGCCAAAGGTGGCATATTTTTTCTAACAACTGAACGTCTGTCTGTTTTCTTGTATCTTTATTTTCTCAAAACCCGTTTATCGCGCTTATACATTTATCTTTAAAGAAATGGCTTTATCTACTTTTCAAAAAATAACATTCATTAATTTCTTATTATAAACCTTTTAAAAAAAATAGGCCCTAGGTATTTATGTATGTATGTAGATAAATTTTTTTAATAATTTAATACTTTTTTTTAAATATTATAAATTTAATTGTATTATTAAATTATAAATGTATTTTGCAGACATGAAGTTCCCGTCACTAGTCAACCAATCACAATAGTACACATGGACGAAGATATTGTGGTTGTGAATAAGCCGGCATCAATACCTGTAAGTGGCTTAAAAGACTGCCATAAGTATGCCTCGTAACTTGTTACATACATACATAGTATTCGAAATCTCGTACATGTACATAATCATAATTTTATTTGTATATTTATTCATTAATTTTATTCTGTTTGTTTGTTTGTTAAAAAAAATAATTTAATTATGTACCTATGTGTAATATTAATTATAATGATCGAAATCATATGGTCGTTTGATGGTTTTCTGAATGATATTTAAATGTTAATTTGAATGATGTTGGCACATATCGAATTCCTGTTGCGGCTGCGAATAGATATGATCTTTAGTTCTGTTAATGATTACACTAGATTACAAAATTTTGGGTCACCGATTCTACCTAAAAAAACGACTTTTTTTACTTATTTGGGGTCGCTGAAAACACTAGCTTATATCTCTTAAGTGATCTTTTTAATTTATGTACATATGGTAAATATTTTTGGAAAGATCACACTTTTTCGTTTCCAACGGTATGTTATAATCGGATGCGAATTCATTAAGTTACAAGCGATCAAAAATTATAAAAATTGATTTTTTTAAGCGTTTTTGAAAATTAAATTCATTAAAATTGAACGATAAATGTAGAAGCTATGGAATAATAAGCTAATTTAGTATATTCTATGTTAATTTTTTTCAATGACCCGAACATTTCAATTCAGAATAGCGCAAGTCTTATATTTTTTCAGTTTGATTAAATGAGAGCGATATTATTTTTAAGAAATAAATTCTCCAATTGTGTAGTTTAATTATTAATTAACAATAATTACTTACTTTTTTTTATCAATTCACTAAACATAAACTTTTTTTAAGACACCTTGTATAACCGTTAAAATAAAACATGTTTGTCTCAAAAAATCATTACTAGCGGTAGGTACAACAGAACCAAATTTTTTGATTTCAATTTTCTCATAAACGCTTGATGAATTGCGCCCAAAAAAAAAATCCCATATTATCTCAAAAATATTGCATATCAACATTTTCATAAAAAATATGCTTTAGTATTTTGAAAGCGATTGGTTATTTATTTTTGAGTACATACATACACTTAAATACTAAAAACTTGCATACTATTCCTCTATTTTTCTTCGAAAAATACTTTTTTTTTTAATACAGGCAAATAGTTTTAAAAAACGGCCTAAAGAGCAGCATTGAGCTCAAACTTCTTTTTGGCTTATTTTAGCAGTTCAAATAACGAAGTTATTTCTTCTTCATTTTTTCTTTAATGGGATTCATATTTTTATTTTTTTTTTTTTGTGTTCTGTAGTTACCTAAACATAGGATTAAGTTCTCGCAATCCAGTCGTGCATTTTATTCCATTTCTATTTTGATACAAACTAACAGCTGTTTCACTTCATTTGAAATTTTTTTCATCATCTTTTATCCATGATTGCAACTCGTAAATTATCGTGTTTTTCTTAACCAAAATTTTAATCAAAACACATATACATATGTAATTATTTATTTATTCCTCTTGCGTGTATTGAATATTTTCTAAGCACGGCCCCATCTTGCTAAAAAGGTGTTTGAGTCATTCAAATAAATATTTTCATATTGTGTAGGATGTTCAATCATAAAAAAATTCGAAATATATTAATTTGTTAAATTAATCTACTTTTAAATATCCTTTCTTGTTATAATTCGAAGTAATAAAGCGAGAAATAAATCTCAAACAATAAAATGCATTAGCACTTGCAAACAAATTTCTAAAGTTCTAATTGCGCATCCCTTTCACATTCAATGAAATCTGAATTGAAGAAATGACATAAATAAATAATTAAATGCAGCGGAAATTCAAGTTTCCACAGACTTCTTTGATGCATTCTTCTTGATTTATGTCTGTGTAAAGTAATTTATTCTGAAAGGCCAATGCACTCGCCATCCAGTTAAAATCACAAATAGCTATACGAAAACTCATTACCCAATTCTTTAACTCTTCGATTAATAATTAAATAGTCAACGAAAGGACGCATTTCAATTTATCATCGCTTTTATTTGGTTCATTGTACAGGACGAATGAGTTTTAAAAGGCAATTTATCGCGGCAAAGTCAAAAGTAAAGTCTAGGGAAAACAGTAGAAGAAATTTCGGCCAAATCTGTGGTTATATAATTATTTCTTTTAAAATGGATTTATATTTATCATTCACGTAGGATTTCAGATTAATTGATGAGATTTAAATAATTATAAAAGAATTAAATAACAATAAGTTATTTATGATTTAATTAACTTTTGAGAAAAGTGTTTGCTTTTATACATTAATTTGAGTTCTAAATGTAATCATAGTTAAATAACAAAAAAAAAATGAGTTATTAAAAAAACAACAATTTTTCAACTCTTCGTCTTTCTATTTGAACTCAAATTGTTGTTTCCTTTACTGAGTATCTTCAACATGCATACCTTTCTCAAATCTTTACAAACGTGTTATTTTAATGCTCCCAAATTTATTCCAATTTTTTTATTACTTTTCACAAAATACTCAAAATTTATTGAAAACCATTATCTAGAAGACACGATCTCATGTGCGAGTAATGAATTTACTATTGGATCTCATTTCCACGGAAACACACATTAAATTGAATAATTGTATAATTTATGTTTTGTAAACTTAAATACTAGTTATATGTTTGATTCATATAATTTTTTTTACTATGTAAAAGCTAAACTATACAAAATAGTTAAAATCAAGAAAACTTTCATACAATTTTTACACCAGGCTTCAATACAATTTTATTTTTTGTTTCACTAAAGGTTCATCCATGTGGAAGATACAGACACAATACCGTTGTTTTCATACTAGCAAAAGAATATAATTTAAAAAATTTAAGGACAATTCATAGATTAGATCGCCTAACCTCGGGTCTTCTTTTATTCGGAAGAAGTCCGAAGAAAGCCAGACAAATGGAACATCAAATACGTAACCGGCAAGTACAAAAAGAATACATCTGTCGGGTAGAAGGAGAATTTCCTGAGTGAGTATTTTCAAAACTAATATTAATTTTTGTTTAAAATATTGTATTACATATATTTTTTATATATATTTTCAGAGGTGTAATTGAATGCAAAGAACCAATTGAAGTTGTCAGCTATAAAATTGGAGTATGCAAAGTATCGCCGAAGGGTAAAGATTGTACTACGACTTTTCAGAAGATCGCACATAATGGCAAAACAAGTGTTGTTCTTTGCAAACCTTTGACCGGGAGAATGCATCAGATCCGAGTACATCTGCAATATCTGGGTAAATAGAAGTATTTATGAATGTTATGAAATTTTGTATCTGTTTTAGCCTGAAGGAAATATTCTGAATTGAATAATATTCTGTTGTTAATTCCTTAATTCGGCCTGACAGTTGATCTGGCCTCATGGACTTTACTGGCACGAGTACGATAACTTGGGCGCCAAGAATTGATAACGGTTTTTGGTAGAAGGGTCCAAAACAAGTATTTTTTACTATGGGAGGGGGGGGTCTATCTTGCCCCGTTTGGGCGGGAGGGGCAATTTTATAAAAAAGAACAAAAATCGGAAAAAAAATCATTAAAAAATAACGGTAATATTTACAATTAAATTTGATACTTTTTTTTACAGCCAGTATTCTGTACTATAAGCCACTTTTTAAATCAGGCAAAATGTATGCACAGTTTTCGAAAAACTGAGTTTTGAACTCAAAATTCGAAAAAAAAACACACAAAAAAAACTTTGAAGTGTAATTTCTCACAACCATAAAATTTAATATAATTTTTTTTTATAGAATTCAATACTCTTATTAATTCCTAATCAAAACCTGAAAACTAGATTATTTTATGACTTCTAGTTTTTGAGAAAATTGAAAATAACCACAACTAATATTTCAATTTTTTATGTTTTTTTTGTTTGAGTGGTCTTATTTTGATGGTAAAAATGGTAGATGCGAGTTTGGGTATATGCAACAGTGGGGTGTGTGCGAGTTTGGTTGTATGCAACAATGAGGTGCGTATGGGGGGGCATGCTGCCCCCCTGCAACCCCCCTGCTTGGGCCCACTGTAGGATTTGGGGTAGGTGCGAGTTTGGGTGTATGCCACACCGAGGTGTGTGTGGGTGGTGAAACCCCCCTTCTTGGGCTCGCTATAGGATTTGGGGGCGTGCAAGGTGGGCGGGGTGCAAGGTGGGGTGCACGCAAAGTTTCTTTGGCATTTAAATAAGCTGAATTTAATAAAAACTAATTCATCCCAGGTATATCTTAATCCATATTCGATTATTACTATCAAAATAAGACTACGTAAATACTCAAGCAAGGAAAAAATAATTTAATTAAAATTTAATTTTCTCAAGAACTAGAAGACATAAAATCATCTAGTTTTCAGTTTTTAATTAGAAATTAATAAGAGCATCAAATTCTATAAAAAAATATTATAATAAATTTAATGGTTTTGAGAAATTACACTTTAAACTATTTTTTTTGTGTTTTTTTTCTCGAATTTTGAGTTTGAAACTCACTTTTTCGAAAACTGTGCATACATTTTGCTTGATTTAAAAAATGGCTTATAGTACAAAATACTGGATGTAAAAAAAAATGGTAAAATTTAATTGTAAGTATTACCGTTATTTTTTAATTATTTTTTTTCCATTTGATGTACGTATTTTTTAAATTGCCCCTCACGCCTAAACGGGGCAAGATAGACCCCCCCCCTCCCATAGTAAAAAATACTTATTTTGGACCCCTCTATAAGAAACCGTTATAAAATCTTGGCGCCCAAGTTATCGTACTCTCCCCACTTTACTGTACAAAAAACAGTTGCCTTGTTTTTATCTGGCTAGGTATTGGGTATAAGCCATCTCCTTGAAAGCGGCTTAAGTAAAGAAATTTATTTCATTTACGTGGAGAGATTTTGATAAATGTTTTTGTTTTCCCAGCTTTCGTTTTTTCAAAAGATAATAATTGTATTTTTTATGTATTGCATTGACTTAACTCTAGTTTTTTTCATCGTATAATAATACTAGTTAACCCGTTCTAGCGTGGCTTCGCAAAGTTTAAATAAATATGTTAGCTTGTTTGTCTTGAACACAAGCATATTTCTCAATAGGACTTAACCTAGTTTCTACCATAATATTTTATTTATTCAATTTTTTGGGTGAGGAGTTCTATTTAACCCAGTTTCGGTAGGAGGGGAAGTTAAACAAAAAAAATCTCCAATTGAAAAAATAACGTTATGCCTTTTTTAAAGCTTAACTTCCATCGTTCAATTGGCTTTTTAAATCGAGTTTTATCAGTGCATAATTTATAAGAAATTAATTCTTAAACTCAACATTTTGAAAAAAAAAATTATATTTTCTTGTTCAAAATGATTTTGTTTAAATTTAACGTTATTAAGTACATTTTTGTTTCCAATATTTAATATTTTTATCAGTTTAAATTAAAAACTGAAATCTATATTGTCTTAATACTTATTCCTTCAAAGATATAAACAAATATCTTAAGCAACATATTTATAAAAATAAGTACAATCCAATCCATGTTATTGCCGCCAGCAGCAACAAAAGGAATTGCTCTATTATCAGTTTGACGCTTTTCTGAGCAGGTGCAACCATATATTTTCATTATATATTATATATATATGTCAATATGAACCGAAATGAGAGAAGCTTAAATATTTTTTTTTTTTTTTATTCCTCCGCTAATGCTATGTTTCATAAACTTTAGTTTTAAAAATATCCTTAAAATAAAATAAGAAATAATGCCAAACTAGTTTCATTAGATATTGAATCATAAAAAAAATAATAATAAATAAATAAATAGCCAACTCCTTTGTTACAACAGGATATCCCGTAGTTAACGATCCTCTTTATAACCATGAGGTGTTTGGACCATTAAAGGGTCGTGGTGGTGACATAGGAGGAAAAACCGATGAGCAGCTGGTTCGAGACCTAATTAACATCCATAACGCAGAGAACTGGCTAGGCATTGATGGCGATTCGGAACTTTCATTATTTAAATCAATCAAAGCAGATGCAGATGTAGATATTTTAACCGGTGGATCAAAAGGTAAAAATTGATTAAAAAAAATACTAAACAGTTAAATAAAATATCAATATTTAAGGTATTTTGATGAGTGATGATGATTCAGAAATCGTTTCTCGAGAAACATCGCCCTGCTCTGAGAGTCCACGGCCAGCTGTTGCAGAAGTTGAAAGCATTAATGACAATACAATAAATATTTCCAGTAACATGCATGTTACAACATCCAATGATGACATAGGAGTCGATTTACAAGCGCAAGAAAAGGTCCGACCCGAAGTGCATATTTATTTGCTTTATTCTGAAAATTATTCTTTTTTTGTTATAGGTTACGGTTGCAACTCAAACTGGACATGAATGCCCAGATATGGCTTTTAATGCTGAAAAAATGACTACAGACAAACATTGCTATGAATGTAAGGTACGCTATAGAGACCCCAAACCAAAGGATTTGGTTATGTATCTACACGCTTGGAAATACAAAGTAAGATAATTATATATTTTACCAAGTAATCTAGCACATTTGAGAATTGTCTACTGCGTTATAATTTCATTTAATTATTTACTAGATTTACACATCTGATACATAATATCAACAATGTTCTACCATTTTGGTAAATGTAATGGCCATGTAAATCGTAGTAACTTTAATTATTCGCTATACCAAGTTTAAATGCCGAATTAATGAATCATAAATTGGGGTAGGTAACTTACCGCGAACTTAAGATATTTTGTGCCCCACATAGAGGTAGATAAGCTAAGCATGCTCATTTTACAAATTTATTTTTATCAAATGTTTAAGTGTTTGGGAGGAGAGGGAAGGACTCATACCGTCCCAGGTAGTTTTCGTATGGTGCATGCGTGGACGGCATTTGCCTAGGATATGGTCCGGTATATCCTCATGCATATTGAATCTACATGCGGCACTACTTACTGCACCGAGCATACGTAGGTACCTGGCCTGGTCTATTTTTTTAAATTCCAACCTTAATTGCTTAGCCGAAGTAATAGAAGGATAGGAAAAAATTTTTTTGAACAATGGATTGAGCAATTAGCAATCCCACGTGTGGAATCCAGTTGAAACGAGGAAGTATAGAAAAAAATGTTGTTTAGAGTTTGGCCATTGTATATGAATTTGCATAGTACTCTCATGAACACGTTCCACACGTCGGCCACCTAGCGATCACACAACTAACTAATTTTCTGGTTGCCCGTTCTGTGTAGATACAAGTGCGCCCCCAGACGACCACACAACACAACTCAAAAATCATCGTGATGATAGTACTATAAGTTTTGTATACAATGGTTTGGCTCGAATCCACACTTCTAATTTACCAGTCGTGTTCTACATCCACTGCTTTATAGCCTCCCACTTCTTTCTTCTTCTTTTTTTATATTTATCCATATTTGTAGTTTTTGAGAATTACAGTACAAAAAATATAGAACCAGCGTGAAACATGGTGAGAACTTCTTGTAAACTAAAACTAATATTAAAAGAGCAGAGCAAAATTTATTCCAGTATGTAAGTTCTTTTTGACGGGAACAGATTTTTTTCACTTAAATTGGATACATACTTGTTTTATGCTACAATTTTTTACTAATTGGTCACTTGTATTCGTATTATTGTACTGAAAAAAAAGTAACTGATTAACATATATTTTCTGTTGAAAATTTAAAAATTTAATACAAAATGATAAAAAAATGATTATATTAATAACGCAAATCGTTAAATATCAATTGAATTTATATACACTTACAAAAAAACATCTAAAAAAAATACCGTTAAGTTTACAAAATTGAGTTAATTGAAAATGCGATTTCTTCAAAATTTATTTTTTATTGTATTATTAAAATTTTTATTAGGTACAGAATTAATTTTTTGTATACAAAATATTCAAAATTAACAATTATAAGAGAAAAAGAAATTAAACTTTTGTTCCAATGTAGAGAAAAATTGTTTCTATCCATAGGCTATCGTTTTGATCCGATTAGTACACTCTCAATCGCCATTTTACTCCGCAGCACTCTTAACGTTTCTTAGGCATTTCTCTAGATACGAGATACAGAACTTATAAATCTCCAAAACGGATCTGACCATTTTGATTGGTTTTCTGACGTGTTTTGAATTATTTTATAAAATTAAAATTGAGAAAAATACATTTTTTTGGAATTTTGAAAAAAAAAAATCAATTTTGATGTCTACATTAGTCAGATCAAAGATCTTTTTTGGCCTATTGATGCAATTCAATTAATAAATTTTATGCTTTTTCATTTTTTTTTTTTTTCAAAAAATGAAAAAACTTTTATTTGTTTATTCTCTAGAATTTTAATACAGGGGGAAGTTGCAGCCCCAATCGTGCATTTAATTTTTGTTGATTTTAGATTTATAAGCAGATTTTATTCAAATAAAAATATGTATGTGCATACATTCATAAAAAAATATTAATATTAATATTTTCTATTGATTTTACAGGGACCTGGTTGGGAGTACGAAACTGAACTACCCGAATGGGCGGGACTAAGCTGGGAAGAAACAACAACATCCGATTAAACAGACACAAAATCAGATGTAAATTCTAAAAACATGTGCATTTTAGTATTTAAAGAAAAAGTTTACTCGCACAAGATGGCTGGATTTTTTATACAATGTATATCAATTCTTAAAATAATATTACCACACATTTGTTTTCGTTTCTATATATTTTTCAATTTAAAAAAAAGTATGCACACATGCAAATCAAATCAAATACTGTTTCTTTTTTTTGTATACAAACATTATTTAGTGTTTTAAAATGTAACATAAAAAAAAAAACAAATATGTACATGCATATCAGAAGAAAGGATTTTAATAATAATAATATTTCTTTTTATGCTTGTTAGAAGAAATAATAAAAATTATGTATATATATATAGGTAATGTTTTCTTTAAACAAAATTTGAGCTCCTTGTCGTTTATGTTTCACACCTTGCCCATATAAACCACCGAACCAATTAAAAAATTTGACATATTAGTTCCAAATAAAAAATACCTACTTAGTTATTTTAAATTCCTTTGAATAGATTAATTGCTATTGTTACTTAATATATCTTGATGTATTTAATTTTTTTAAATAATTTTTAATTTAAGTTTTAAAACTATGCATAGAAATATTGGTTTTTAATTTTCGTTTGATTAAGAAACAAAGAGCAATAAAAAAATTAAAAGTGTATTTTTTGTGTGCCTTTCGGAACTGTTATTGAATGACTTATTTATTGAATTTGTTAAATAAACCAAATTAAATGATGATACCAAACAATACATGCTGCATACAATAAAAGCATTTTCTTAGTATTTGAAACAAAATAAAACATTTTCTTTGCATTTTTTGGAAAACTTTTTAGGGAATACTTGCTTGCGTAATTACTACTCGTGTGGAAATATAGTGAATAAATTTGTGTAGAAAAGTGATAGGGTCTTTAAATCGTTGCATTCCAGCTCTTTGTGAGTTCATAAGCCATATTATTAGCTTAATAGGTGAAATCTTTTGTTTTCATTACCCAAATCCTAGATGGAAAAGCAATTAACAGGCATGTTTCTTATACACTCGGTTCTGAAAAAAAAAAATATCTACATACTATAGTACTGCTTATTCTTATCACCCACTAGGGTCCAAATGAGTCGGGTTTTTCTAGCCGACAGCCATTTGAACCTATAGTACTGCTTAACTATTTTTCTCTGCAGGATTTTTAACCTTTAGATACCAGGAAATTGAATATTGTGACAATCATCACTAAGTATGGCATCCTGTATGAGTAAAGAAGGCATGAGAACGAAACTCCTTAAAGTTTATCTCTTATGGCTACTGCTCAGTTAACTCTTCGTAAAGTCTGAGTTATAATTTGTAAAATAATTTAAACTAAAATAAGTCAGAAGCAGTAGGTGGAGGATGTATTGAAATTACCTCATTGGACATTCAACTAAATTACCTCATTACATTATATATTATTCTATTATAAAATTAAAAAACGACATCACAGAATTGCATACTTTTGTCTATGTAAATATTACATCGATAGCCATGCATCGTTCGATGACCTATAAGTTTCATTCATTTGAAGGAAATCCATTGCTAGAGCTGGGTTTAGTCAGAGAGTTTGGGACGAAATAGCTTGAATACGACATATCATATAGAATAAAAAAGACCTAATCATCCGAATTGGAGTGTACTGAATCATTTTTGAATTTTATGTTTTATGGCCATCAGCTCCCCGCCTAAAATGAAAACGACCAATAACAGTCTTTTAACATTGCAAATTAAATTCGTCCTTTAGGATCTTTTTTTTCTACACATCTCCCCTTATTCATTGTATATAAAACTTATAGTACTATCATTACGATGATTTTTGAGTTGTGCGCTGTGGTCGTCTGAGGGCGCTTTTGTATAAACACAGAAACAGCAACCAGAAAATTAGTATGCGCTGTGGCCGCTTGGTGCCGACGTGGTGGAACGTGCTGATGATAGTACTATGCAAATTTATATACAATCATTGCATTGTATATAAAACTTATAGTACTATCATCACGATGGTTTTTGTGTTGTGGGGTGTGGTCGTCTGAAGGCGCACTTGTATATACACAGAAACAGCAACCAGAAAATTAGTTAGTTGTGTGATCGCCAGGGGGACGACGTGTGGAACCTGTTCATGAGAGTACTATCTAAATTCATATACTCGTACAATGAGTACAATGCAATATATAGTATAACTCAATTTGGGATAAAATGTCAGTTAGAACCTTGTTGTTCTAAGGTCGATGGTCGATCGTTATCTTCATACTTCTAGACCTTTACATATATTTTTTTTTTTTAATTTTCGTAAAAATGAGAAAACAACGGAAATTTCTTGTTTTTGAAGTACATTTGCATAGATCACATAATTATGTTCTTCACAACCCCAAGAGTTGTCAAAAAAAAACCTCGGTTTTTCAGTTCTCAAAGAACACTTAAGGGCTGTCAATTGACATTCAAAACAGAAAAACTTAAATTTTGTACTCTATGCTATTGAAATTTGCACATGTAATTTTGACGGATTCACCCGTTGCACAGTCGACAACATCAAATGTTTCCATTTCTATTTCTATTATTGTTTAATTAAATTTATTTATTCGATTTATATGTACTTGAGTAATAAGCAATTACCTGCAACACGCAAATCCACCACAAAACAAATGCTTCAAACACGTGTCACTTCGACAGTTTATTCTTTACCTCAACTCGCCACCGCAAAAAACCTAGTTTTAACAGAATTCATTATCAGGGTGAGTTCAGGTTTTAAAAAAAACGCTTTCGGGCGACCCTAGAGTCACTTCAGGGCTCAACGAACAAAACTATTTATATGAGGTGAATTATGAAGGTGAGTTCTTTTAGGAAAAAAGTTTCATCCGAAGTGCGTTCACATGCAAGTAGGACATTAACTGGTGGCGTGGCGACTTTAGGGCTACCAACAGGTTAAAAGTAGGAAGCGCTGTTTGAAAAGATAGAGGTGTACTTCCGAAATGTCAAATTAAAGGTTGACGTGTAATGGAAAAAAATACAAACAAGAGAACTCATCCATTGAAGTTTCATCGAAAAAAAGTACAAACAAGCGGGCGAGTTGGATTTTTGTATGAAAAACATAGTATTATCATGGTGGCAGTCATAGAGGTTTTAATTGATTATTAAGTTTTTTCGAACACGCAAAAACCGAACACAATAAACAAAGATTTACAGCCCGATTCTCCCCAACATCACTGATACCTCACAAGTCACAAGTAGAGGTGAAATTGATTTTGTGTCTTTTTCGTATTCTCCCCCACGGTCACAAGTTGTGAGAGTCACAAAAACTATCGAAATTGTGATCTCCTTATAGGCAGGTCACAAATTTCTTGTGTTTTGATATTTCGGTGTACAAAAGTTTCTGAATTTGCATTTGTGAGTGATAATGGAAGTGGATTTTATTTTATTTCATCTTATTCGAGATGTTTTATCTGAAAACGAAAAGTACCTACGAATTGTATGGCTCCAAAGAACCTATTGTATTTGTAGATTGTAGCGAAGACGACTCTTAAAAACTATGACAGACGCAAACGATCCATTTGCCCTACAAGAAAGCATTTTCATGAAAATATATTAATTGTGTTACCTGGCGCTTGAATTATCGAAATAAATTTTTTTGTTTTATTTTTCAATTTGGAAATCTGTTCTTGTTTTTAATTATCAGCTGTTCCAAAAGTCACAAAAAAATTCACCTTTGCAGTGGTGAGTTTCGTTGTGAGTTTTGTTGTGACGATTAGGGGGAGAATACCAAAATGTTATCGAATCACAACAATCCTCACAAGGAATAGTCACAAGAGCTTGTGACTTATGACTCCTCACAAGGGGGAGAATCGGGCTGTTATACACCTAATTGTTTCTACAGTTTAAAAACAATAAGGTGTATAAATATTTGTTTATTGTTTTAATTGATATTTATTGCTTATGGCAGTCAAAATAACATTTTCCTCTTGCTCCTACCCCAAGGGTTGGGGCAACATGAAAAAATACTTGCCATGATAGTACTATGTTTTTCATATAATGTACAAAGGTAATTACTGTAGTAATCATCTTCGCCGCGACAGAATAGCGTCGGCCTGGGAGTGCCTTTATGGTTAGCCTTTTGTTTCTGAACGCAACTAATTTGTTCGGGATGCTCATCTCCAACTTCGCGTTACGTTACGTCAACACACTGAAAATTGACATTTGTGCTGTCTAATTTTATTTTTAGGTTTTCAATTTTTCATTCAAAAAAAAAAACTCACAGAAACAAAGCAAAGAAGGTCTTTAGCGGCTGTGTTTCCCTAGAATTTTTATTTATTAAAATATTTATATCAATAAAATGTGGCTGCGTGACAAAATTCTCACATTATTTGTGTGTTTTTTATCTATCGAAATTGCAATAGCCTACAAACCTGTAGTGCTATTACACGGCATAATGTCTGGGTCCGATAGCATGACTATTCTTGAAAAAGAAATACAATTTGTAATATTTTTGTTTCCTATCGTTAAGTTAAAAGTCGATTTGTATTGTCTTTTCTTTATATGAATCGGATTACTAGAATCATCCTGGTACCAAGGTCTACAATTGCGACAAATTTAGTGGATGGTCGAGCTTAGAAGCAGCATGGAGACAAGTTGAACAAATTCGCGAATATGTTAAGGAAATAAGTAAATTGCACCCGGAAGGAATTCATTTTCTAGGTGATTATATTATTATATAATATAAATATTATGCCTAATACTGTTTGTCTAGCTAACGGCAGTTAAAATTTAAATTTTGGTAAACTCAGCCTATGAATTAATTTTCAAATAAGTAAATCTTTTGAATCCTAACTAAAAAATATCACAACTGCAATAAATTGTTGACATTTTTTTTAATAGTATGAAAGTATAAATAAGTAAGTCTTAAAATACATAAAGTGAAAGCAATAAAATAATTAATATTATTCACTTTAAAATAATAATGAAATAAATTTTTGTATTTGTCGCCAGACCCCATTACTCAAAAGTTCTCTCATCTACAAAATACCATGGTTAGAGATTTATTATAATTGTGTCCAATCTCAAAGTCCTCTTCTATTTTTTATTAAAAAAAATTCTGCGGAAACAAATGAAACACAAGCAAAATAGGCCCTTGCGCAAATAATTTTTTTTTAAGATGAATCTCACAAAATATGGTCTGATTGAGAAGAAAACCAATTTTATCTTACTTAAATCATTTCTTTTTATTTAAAATCCTATTGTTTTTGTTTAATACTTTAAGAACACATGTTTGGCATAAGATAAATGCTTAAAACCTATTTTATATGACATATGGTAAAAACGTCGTTCAGTATTCCAATTTTTAATACAAAGGAGGATGGGCATGGGCTTATGACGATTTTTCATAAACATATTCCATTCGATAGATATTTAAAATCAGGCTAAAATCGGGATAAAAGCAAATATAAAAAAGTATCTACTGGTTGCCGAAATGATAATTTCGCTTGAATTTTTCTTACGAAGTTTTTCTTTTTATTTTTGTTTGTATCTTTAAAATTTAAAAATAAAAAACCTATAGACCCTCTGGTTTTCTGTGTCTGTTTTAAAGTGATATAAGAATAGTCCAATCAAATAAGAAATTGAAATGGCATATGGCCATGGACAAAATGATTTGTGTGATATCGATTCGATTGGATTCATAAATATAAAAACGAGTTTTTGGGGTTTTCGGGATTAGGAAAGGGTTGCCATCTTGAAAAAAAAGATGTGATAAGTTTTTATTTTGTAGTTCTTTGATATTTCAATACAACAAAATGTCTATCTATCTATCTATTAAAAAATGTATACCTGGTGCTTCGCCTATGCTCCACGTGTGAAAAGTAGTTACATTTCTTGAAATATCTTGTTTTTCTTTGGTTTTGTTAGATAATACTCGGAAAATAATCGGTAGAGTTTTTATTACTTTAAAAATGAGTCGTTGATCATTTTTATTGTACACGTACTTAGAGATCAATTCAACATCAAATTTAAAATTCTATTAGTCAGAAATACAGTAATATTTAGTAATGTAGTATACAGTCAAAGATAATTGACTTATTATTTAAAATTTGATTCATGATTTAAACCTTGGCGTTTAATTAATTTATAAGTACGTGGCCGATAACAACAATTGAGGTCTCTTTAGTAGTAATAAATCATTCTTAGGCAATGATTCAGGCAAATCCAACTTGATAACTGCCAGAATACAATGCAGCCAGTTCAAGCAATTTCGAAAGTAACCAGGGAAAATCCCAGAAATTGTAATTTTTTATTTTTCAAGCATTTGCATTGACAAATCCAACGTAATAACTACCAGAACACAGCACAGTAAGTTAAAGCTTTGTAAGAAAATATCAAAATTCACCAAAAAAAGCCGATAGTCTAATAAACGTTTGAAACCACATCAACGCACCTAAATGATTTTTAAGTATAGGGTACACATTTTGGCCTTGAACGTAATATTCTTGAGCGCAGTACTTTTCCTAAAAAAAATTTGCCAAAATAATGTTGAACTTGCTGTTATCGATAAAAAGAACACTTTCTGTTTGTACATAGACCAATTTAACAGATTTTTTGAAGATTCAACAAAAATAAAATATAGTACAATTTTGAAGGAATTCGATATACCGGTTTTTAAAATCACGTTGCTCAAGAAAATCACGTTAAAGGCAAAAAATGTATCTCATACTTAAAAACCACTTTGGATCATTGATGTGATTTTGGGACTGTTTTTTTGGAGCAGAAATTGGTATGTATACGAAACAACTGAATTTATGCAAAATTTTCTATACAGGAATATTTTAAAGACAACTATTCTAAATCATCCATTAATAACAATATAAGAAATCAACTTATTGTGATTATAAATTATTTTTAGTTCTTTTTAATTTTTCGCGATTTAGTGGCCTTAGCCAAATTAAATAAATTCATTGATCATTATTTTGAAAAACAACAACAACTAATGAAACTGATAAAAAAACCGGAATGTTTCTGGCACTTTTTGTTTTGTTTAAGACTGTTCAATTCAGAATCTAAATGTACGAGACATTTATATTTACAAATACTTTAATTAATACAAAAATTAAAAAAGAATATGTTTAAATAATTAGTGAGTTAGTAGGTAAAAAAGTAAACACTTTATTCTCGTCAGTATGCAGTTCTTCTTAAGCTATTAAGCCGAAATTTTTAGATTGAAAACCCCAAAACTTTTCTATAATTTGACTACCCTAAACCTGATAAACAGAGAAGTTATTGCAGATCAGGTTTGCTCTTTTTAGCTTGTTGTTTAACATAAGTTTACATGTAGATATGTATGTGTATGCTATACATATTATATATATGTACATATGTATATAAAGTATGCAGTATGATAAAGTAAGTAGTACAGTTCCACTTTTGAGTTGCAAGAAATATGATCCGGCTCGGCGGCGTAGAGCAAAAGTCCACGTTAAACTGCTTTGCCCTGAGATATCCCAACATTAACTAATTAACCGTCTTTAGAGCTTTATTAATGCCATTTAATATATTTTAGGATATTCCCAAGGTGGTCTCATCGCACGAGCGGTTATTCAATCTTACCCAGAACACAACATCAACAACTTTATATCATTGTCATCGCCACAAGCTGGTCAATATGGAAGTGAGTACTTTTCATTTAAAAATATGTATCATGAATGCTTTTGGATTTGATAATATATTTTTTTGAATTGCAGCCAAATTTCTACACTTAATTTTTCCCAATTTGACTGCCGCCGCGGCTTATGAACTGTTTTATTCTAGAGTTGGACAGCATACTTCTGTTGGAAATTATTGGAATGATCCAAATGAATTTGAACTGTATTTAAAGTACAGTGTTTTTCTGCCTTTGGTAAATAATGAAATAAAAACTGTGAATTCAACGCAATTCAAAAAATCTATGACAAAGTTAAAAAAAATGATACTGGTTGGTGGTCCAAATGATGGTGTCATTACACCATGGCAGTCAAGGTAAATTTAATTTTATACTATTAAAATAAAAAAAAAATATTTTAATTTTTTGCAATTTTTTTACAAAAGCAACCAGTTGTTAGTTATATTTTAAATTGTAGGAGTTACCTGAAGTGCAATATGTATATACAACATATTTAACTTAAAGTACCCAACCCAGGCTTAAGAGTTAGTAATTTTGTTTATTTAGCAAAAGTGCTCTGAAGAAAATAATTTTTTTTTATCATTTTTTTTTAATTTGGAAGTGAACCCTAAATTTAAATTTAAAAAAGTCAAAGAAATTATTTAGGCTAAACAAGAAGCATCCTATTGAATTGGTGTCTAGTATTTAAAGCACTGAAACTCAATTTATTTTGTGTTTTCTAGTTTTTGAGAAATTCATTGAAATTAATTGATTAAAGAACAAAAAGAAATAATTGGTTTTAAAAGATGTAGGTATAATACTTAAAAGTAAACAGTGTAGTTATTTTTAAATATTTTGTTTTATAAAATTGCTCTCTAAGCAGGTTTAAGAAGATAGCCTCTCCCCATAATAAAAATTGTGAGCATATAATTGTTCTACAAAAATCAAATAATGTTGACTACCCCCTTTTTTTAATAAATAAATTTCAATTCTTCTACTTAGGTTATTCACCTGAATAGTATTTGTATTAAAAAAAAAATTATACTTGTAAGACCTTTTAAAATTTATTTTATTTTATTTAATAATTGTCTACGTTTTGGTGCTTTGGTTCAAATTGTTTAAATCGATTTCTAATCAAATTTTCATGCACTAGATACTAGTGACTTCTAAATAAAAAAAAACGTTTAATTCTTATTAATGCCTTTACTTTTAATATTTCAAGTCAAGATGTTTGTTTAAAATCGATTTAGAAATTTGTACCGAACAGCTTATAAAAATAAATTTTAAAAAATTATTTTTCAGTCACTTTGGATATTTTAACAAAAGTTTGGATGTAATTCCTTTTGAACAACGCGAGATTTACTTGAAAGATGAAATCGGCCTGAAGACGCTTAAAGACAATGGCAAACTGATTATCGTAACACGTCCCCATGTACATCATTTACTTTGGCACATATCCCCTAGAGTAATTCGTGAAGTGATTCTTCCGCATTTAGACTAAGATGGACTGACCATTTACATTTATGTATAAAAAGGTGTTTGCTCTCTTTTAAAACATTTAAATGAAGTGTTTTTTTTCAAGACTAAAATGTTAATAATGTGATAACTAGGGAATTCTCAATAAACTTTAAAAACGGTTCTTAAATAAAATTTTGAATTTCAACCTGACTTTGATTTTTTTTTGTGGTAGAAGAGGAGTACTAAATATGAAATTTATATTTATATTGAATAAAACCCGCAACAAGATTTTTTTAAAGAAGTGTACTCACAACAAAGAACTCACAAGGAAGAAATAAAACCAGCGCAACATAAATTCTTTGAAAACATAGAGAATACAACCAATTCCGATCACGCGCTAGTAATTTTCGTTGAGTTGTTCGTTAACTCATCTTCAACTCATGCGAAACTGAATTGAAAGCTGGCTTCAGAAATTAAAATGGTGAAAAGAAAATTAATAAATTTGATGGCAAGTTGGTCTTTTTATTTGGTAGAAAATCTGAATCTGAAATTTTGATTTTACTATAACTGCGCAAAAAAGTTTTTTTTTTTAATGGTAAAAATAACATTTTATATATTTATATAATTACGTTGATGCAGATCATCTTTATATTAACTAAGATACTATCAACAGTAAGAATAGTTCTTATCATAATATTAAATATATAATATATTGGTTTCGTTTAAATTTAGCTTTTCTTGCAGAACACGGAATAACACAACTGAAGTAGCCCTAAATCGTTCATCACATTTGAATGATGCTTCAACGCCACCCGAATCTGAAACCGAACCCAAAAAAAAAACTTCAAATTGATTGTGCAAACAATTTGGGGGGAGACTGTTGGAATTCTGGTTTTCAAAATTCCGCTTGTTCGAGATTCTTTTTTTTTTCTTAAATCTCATTAAAATTATGTATTTCAAAATTTTGTGTATCAAAATTTATAAACACAAACTTTTTTTATGATTTTATTAACGATTTTATTTAATATTTAATTAACATTGAACTTTAAATAAATATATCAAATTTTGCAAATTATTTATTATTTGTTATTTATTTATTTACTCATCAATAAGTATTTAAAATAATATTCTTACAGACTAGCAAAATATCCATATTTCCCCCTAACAATAATGTTGTTTAATTAACTAGAAAGAATAACGCATGTTGTTAAATGCATTCCTACTTAAGTGAAAATCGATTCAATGTGATACATGATTAATTTTTTTGACACAGCCAGAAAATTGTATAAAATAAGTAAGAATTACTAATAACTCCATTAAGTATAAGTCAATAAGGTAATACTGAAGGTAAAACAAAGTACATGGTGGCGTCGAATGCGAGAAAAACAGTTGGTCAATGAATCAAGGTAGCGGACAACGAATTTGTGGTGTAGTGGTGCAATCCTTCAAATACCTTGGTTCAATAGTAGCAGCCGATAATAATTTAGAAGAAGAAATACACGGGCGGCTACTAATTTCCAACAAAGCCTTCTGTCAAAGCTCTTCAAATCCAGAAATCTCACCATAACTTCAAAACTGCTGCTGTACAGGACCATGGCCTGCCAGTACTCACGTATGGATCCGAGACTTGGGTGCTTAGCAAAAGACACTCCGACCTCTTAGCCGCGTTCAAAAGAAAAGTCTTAAGGAGAATTGTTGGCCCCATATGTGAGGAAGGACGATTCCGGAGAAGGTACAATCATGAATTGTACGCAATCTACCTTGAAGCAGACATAGTGACAAAAATTAGGCTTGGTAGACTCCGGTGGGCAGGGCACCTACCTCGCATGAGTGAAGAGGAACCTGCTCGGAAAGTCCTTTGTGGTACATGCTATGGTAGAAGGCAGCGTTGTAGACCGAACGTTGTAGGACGCCCGAAGCCTTGGGGTGCGCAACTGGATGGCGTTGGCTCAAGAAGGATGCCAGGACCGGACCCCGGTTGTCGAGCCGATGATGATGATGATGAAAGAAAAAACTGACAGGATGCCAGCTGCCCCCACTTTCCATAACAATTCACATTTGGATACCTAAAGATGTCATTTTTGGCGTCTAATGTCGTTTTCAATTGGCAATCCGGAATTGGTTTTAGATTCGGAATCCCAATTGAACAATTTTTTTCGATTCTGAAAAATTTGAAGTTTGGTGAGACTGTATTAGTAGATAAGTGTAACATATGTGACAAATTTCATTTGTTTTTTTTCGCTTGTAAACATGGAGGAGCAAAATCTTTTAATGTGTGAGTGATTCTGTTTTTGCTTCTGATTTCAAATCCAGAAGAGAAATTCTCTTTTTTTTAGAATCAGAACTGTCACTTTTGCCCAATTGAACGCATTCAGAATGCATTTTTCTGCTTCCAGATTGCCAATTGAAAACTACATAAGTATAGCCACAAATTGCGTTTAAGATACAAATTGGTTTTTCGTTTCATTCGATACGTCGATTGACGACCTCGATTATGCAAAAGGTGAGGTAAGTATGTACAGTACATGTACATATGTGTATACTTTTGACTGATGATGTTCACTTTCAATTAAAAAAGGAAGCAACTTCATTGCACAATAAGTTTAACGAAATCTACAGCCCTATTCTCCCCAACATCACTGATACCTCACAAGTCACAACTAGTGGTGAAATTGATTTTGTGACTTTTTCGTATTCTCCCCCACGGTCACAACTTGTGAGAGTCACAAAAACTATCGAAATTGTGATCTCCTATTAGGCAGGTCACAACTCACAAGTTACTTATGTTTTGACATTTCGGTGTAGAAAAGTTTCAGATTTTGCATTTGTGAGATAATATGGATATGGATTTTATTTTAATGCATCTTATTCAAGATGTTTCATCTGAAAACGAAAAGTAAGAATATTACGGCACCAAAGAATTTTTAACAAATCTATTATATTTGTAGATTAGAACGAAGACGACTCTTAAGAAATTTGAGGGACGCAAACGATCCTTTTGCCCTACAAGAAAGCATTTTCCTCAAATTTTTTCGCTTCCCAAAAACCCTGTGCTGGGATCTGATCCAAAGTTTAAAGCCGCACGATAATCAGCCATCTTCCTTGACCTTTTAAATTCGAGTAATTTTTTGTTCTTATTGCAGGTTTACATAATTATTTTTGAATAGTTTCTTTCAGTGCTTTACTTCCTTGCGCAAGGCTCTTATCAAAAATGTATTGCAAATAACTATGCAATACCTTTTAGCCAAGCAACTCTGTCTAGAAACGTTGCATATACATATATGCAAACTTGTAGTACAAGTAAAAGCAAACGTTGTTCGTTTTCCATTAACGACGCAGGATTGCATTGCGCTGAAAATTGGGTACGAATTACTTAAGCAGAATTCTTAAGTTAATTATTAACCAAATTCCCAGGTTTTATAACAAATATAATATTAAAGGGGTTATTGGAGCAATTGACTGTACCCATATCCCAATGGTGACTCCGAAAGCTACTGATGAAACAACTCCTGCACAACTGTATATGAACCGAAAGGGATACTACAGTGTAAATGTGGAAGCTGTAAGATAACCTTTTATGATTTTCGTTTATCTATAATAATTTATTTTAATTCTTTAGATTTGTGACCATGATTTGCGGTTTCTTCATATAAACGCAAAATTCCCTGGATCTTGCCATGATTCTGGAATATGGTCAACCTCTTGCATACGGATACATTTGATTCAAAATTACAACTCGTCAAATTCAAGGTGGCTATTAGGGGATTCTGGCTACCCCCTTGAACCATGGCTATTGACACCTATAGGTAACCCGATTACAGAAAAAGAAAAAAAATTCAATGTCATGCATATTCGAGCAAGGAATGTGATCGAGCGGGCCTTTGGTGTTTTAAAATCCCGATTCCGGTGCCTTTCAAATGAACGAAAACTTCACGAAAAAGTGGGATACATAACATATGCGTGTGGAATATTGCACAATATTCTTCAAGAACACCGTATTTTTCACGAAGAAACTGGTGCAGTAGTGCAAGATGTGGAAATTGATACTGAACGTCAAATTTTGAGGGAAAATTCGGGCAGTGACTATCTGAGAGAAGGAAAAAGGGTTAGAACAGCATACATACAATCTTTGTCAATAAACTCGTAATTAACAGAGTCTAGAAATACTCATTTGATGATCTGTTAGCATATACGGCCACACAAATAAGTATACATTTATCTAAATTATATAACTATAAATGCAATGTATTTATGTATGTGTTCTTTGACAATATTTTTAAATAAACAGCCAAAAAAGGATACACAAGTTTATATTTTTCAATTATCTACATTTTCTTTTTCTAAAATAAGAATACCAATCCTATCCAAAAGTATTTCTATTTTCAGCTTAGCATTTCCTTTAAGGAACATAATTAAAGAAATATGTAAAAATAATTAAGAAATTTATTAAAGGAACTTCAATTCATATTAACAACATATTCAATGAACCAAATTTTGCAAATGAACAAGGCAAGGGAATTTGAGAAGTCTACTGATTGTTTCTTTGACCTGCAATGGCCTGAGATAAATTTTGAATGCTATCTGCAAGGCTTTTCAATGCCTCGGCCAATGATTTTTGAGTCATAATATTTTCTTCCTGGGATTTCTTATCCCTTTCGTCCCTTGCCTTGTTCATTTGCAGAATTTGGTTCATCAAATCGAATGTCGGAAGTGTTTTTTTTTCGAGTCTTCTTCGGAAGATCCTGTAGAGCAGCTGTGTCGACGATGTGTGACTCTATGCCATCGTGTGGTGCTGACATTGATAGAAAAGAGTTTTCCAGGAACTCTGTGTTCTCATATTCGGTGAGCTTATCATTTTCCTAAAATATATTTGTAAAAAATATTTATGTACATACCTACATATATAAAGTAAACAGAATCAAAGTTTTTACCTGAGACGGCGGCGTTGATAATGTTTCGTGAACATTTTCCCAACCTATAGTTGGTAAAGCAGCAAGACCATCTATTGCTACAGAACCAAAGGCTTCAAGGGCTCTCTCTTCGAAGTCTTTAAATTTATTTTTTGGAGGAGAGCCACCACCAGTTGTAAGGCGGTCAACTTTGGCCTTTCTTGCCCGCGATCGCAATTGGTTTTTCCAATGAGTGAGGCTCTGAGGAATAAAAAATTTAATAATATATATAGACCTACTTTATGCTTTTGCTGTAGGTAGGTACTTACATCTTTCCACTTTGCAGCCGATCGAACAGGTCCACTCATAGCATTCAATGTTTCTCCGAGTTCAGCCCACAAGTTTTTGATCCTATTTGGATTCGTTGGATCGTTTTTGTTGGCCATAAGCTGCGGGTTATCCCCCAAAAAAACGACAAAATACTCCAACTGCTCCACCGTTGTCCTTTTGCAGTCAATATTTTTATTTACTTCTGAAAATATATTAAGGTATTTTTACTCATTTTATTTATAAAAAAATATACAAATAATGTTACCTGGCGCTTGCATTATTAAATTTGTTTGATTTTTCAATTTTGAAATTATTCTTGTTTTCAATTATTAGTTGTTCACAAAAAAATCACCTTTGCAGTGGTGAGTTTCGTTGTGAGTTTTGTTGTGACGATAAGAGGGAGAATACCAAAATGTTATCGAATCACAACAATCCTCACAAGAAATAGTCACAAGAGCTTGTGACTTATGACTCCTCACAAGGAAGAGCATCGGGCTGAAATTAATTATAATTTTTTTCTTCTTTTAATTCGCTTTACTTTTTTTTTCTTAAATTTTTATTTCTAAAACTTCACTTATTATGTACATAAATAAAAGATAAATTTATAATCCTTATTAGATTATTTTTTTTTTGCTTTGTCATAAAATACGGCACCGAATGGCCTTGTTGCCCTGATGCCTTTTTAAAAAATAGTTTATAAATTAATTTGTAAATTATTTAGCTTTAAATAAATAAATAAAGTTTTTTTAAGATATGTACATATATATAAATTTAGTTTTAATTGAGTAGAAATATTTAAATTCAAACTATTTTAGTTTTAAGTAGGTAGGTATTTTTTAATAAAGTTTCAAAATTAGGAGTTATAAAATCACGTGACAAAACTTAGCCCGACTTAACTGCGTAACGTTCATAACAGATAACAGCAGTGATTCTTTATTTTATTTTATGTTAATAGAAAAATTGACGATAAGTTTTAAGAGTGAGAAAAATTATAATAACGGAATTGTTTTAGTAGGATGATCTGCAAGAAAATTTACTTCTCGATTGAGATTTATTCCTACATGTATTTTGCATCGCCAAAAAAAATATTGTTAAATAAAAACTGTAAAAAAAAATATTTGTCAAGTGTTAAAAAATATTTTTGAGGAATGTCCAAAAAATATTTTTAAGGAGTGTCCCAAAATGTGTTTTTGACAAATATCAAAAAATATCCAAAAATATTTTGGCCAAACAACCAAAAGTAACTGGCCAAAATATTACATCCATATTATCTCTCTGAAGGCGGACTGTATGGACTCTGCCATACAAGATGTTATCTCAATAATCAATAAATACTGTGGATTATGAAAAAAATGTAAATATTTACGCCGAAGATGCCTGAAATTATTCTATTAGTAGGGTGCATCTAGGCTTTGCTGGGAAAACAATCAAAATGTATTGGTGCAAAAATTGGGGAAATAGCTTTCCTTGATTTTCAAACGGTTATCAAAAGCGGCTTCAAAAATTTCTATTGAAAAATGTTCTAGCTCTGTTTTATAATCTTAAATACATATAAATATGTACATACATATACCAACGTTTTTTTAACTTTTTGAACATTTCTATCTCAAACAAAAACCTCCAATTCGTCTGATATTAGATATCTTACTAGAGTCACACTGACTAGTATCTTATAATTGATACGTATATTTAATTCAATATATGTAGTAGGTAGTAGCTATGTATATATTGATTGAATACATACTACATACCTACCTACATACAATATTTTCTCCGAAGAAATATATATGGGATCCTGAGCTTTTTTTCGAACCTTAAAAACAAAAAAAAACTATATTAACACTTCTATTTGTCACACGTAAAGTAAGATACTCAATAAGCAAAAAAAAACACCAAACACCAATATATCGAAACCTTTCGAGTGAAACGTTCAAGAATTTAAATTCCAATAACGTCAATATTAAGTGCTTAAAATTCAAAGAACTCACCGTGCCACCCCGAAGACATTGTTATTTAAATACTTTTTTCAAATGCCATGATTATGATAGTATTCCAAACACGTTTCGGTTATCTTTATAAACTCAATATTGCAAGAGTAATTTGATCTTGTATTTTGCCATTATATACCTATTAGGTGTATGTTGATGTCCTTATGGAATTTCATTTATAATATGGTGAACTTCTATTTAAAATATTGGTTGGAAAATTGATTTAGTGAACGTGCTAATAGATACAGATATTTTGTTTAAGTTAAACAGAGGAATAAGAAGAAGGAATGTTTTACTAATGTCTTAAAGAACCCTAATTTACATAATTAAGTTTTAAAAGTGCAAGTCTGTAATAATTGCATATGCACAGTGTAAAAGAAGCACAATGTTCAAAATAAAATTGTTAGATATGAAGGAACTTTGAATTTACTGATAGTTCATCTTCTTTGCTCCGAGCATTTCCCGTCAGTTGCATAGCTGTGATATACAGTGGTAAAATAATTGGAAACGATATTTCATAGTTATTTTGTCTTGACTTTCTTGCTTCCTCTTTAATACTTTTCTATTTTTTTTTTTTGCTTTGAATTTCGTAATACACTAGCAGACTTTCCCTTCGGCACCTTCAGAAGTTCTCGATCCATTAGTAAAAATCATTATGGTGTTTGCTTGTCAAGTGAGGTCTTACCATCATGGTGAAAATCCATCTAATGATGTTTAGTTTGCAACCCTATTATTTACCTGCATATCATAAGGACTTTTGGGGCTTTTCCGACAGTTTTATAGGCATGTTTATTTCAGAGGAGTTTACTATTTAGTGTAATGCCTATAAATACTCGATCTCCCTCTGGGTGTCGAATACTTTCTCAGCAAATCGGATATGTTTCATGCGTGGTAGAAGTTTTTCCTTGGTAAATGGTATGATAAATAAGTGGTAAATGGTTGATATTTAAAGGCACTGAAGTACACCACTTCCTAGCTATACTCAGTCCTCTTTGTATTTAGTTACGAATAGTTTCTTTAAACTTCCCCAAGGCTGTTATTAGTTTCATCAGACTTTCTAGTAGTTGATCTTCTACGAGATTCCACAGTAAAGATGATAATACCCCAATGCGCATGTTTCCGTCGTTCTTGTACTTGGCATTCTATCTATCCATCTGATTAAAGTGATTGGTACCCCCTTAAGACCTGTCAACAGCCTTAATATCAAAGAAGGCGCAAATGGCAGTTTCTTTGGAATTTAAAGCTATCTGTACTGTGTTTGTGAGTTCGTAGAGAGCGCTTTCTGTTGATCTTTGCGCTCTGTTAGTATACTGGTGATGATAATTAAGAGGCATGCTTACCAGAGCTTCTGCTGCAATGAAGCTATCAATTACCTTTTCTAAAGTTTTGTGATGTTTTTGATGAATTGTATCTTTTTTCAACACTTTGGGGATACAAATTACCTTTGCTCTAAATCATAGACATGATATACACCTAAGTTCGATATAGTCATTCCTTTTTCCCGGTGCCATATACATCCGGTGATTTAAAAGATTGAAAGGCACTTATCGTCCATTCACCCTATTGCTTGTCGAAGAAGAACCATTTTCTATTGATATTTTAAGAGTACAATTTCCGGCATCTTGACCACGTTTCATTATTTTACTTTACAAAACGCTGCTATAGTTGACAATAACAGGAGGTTGTTACTATATCTATTCGATGTTACCCAAGGCGCTCTGAGGAAACTATATTAATATTAATTGTCATAATAATTGTCAAAAAACCCAGCAGGGTTTTTATTTGGCAACGAACATTTTCAGATTGGATTATGGCTATGCCGTTTTCGTTCACTTCCGTATATTCTCAAATATTTTGAGAGATTATTTCATAAATAATATATTTTTATTAACAAAACATATGTATGTGTGCGATCTGATTTTGTAGTAAAAATTTCCAAAAATCTTCTTGAAAGTAAACTAATTCACAAAAATTCAAAAGCTTTTGACAGCTCTGAATTCTAAATTTTTATTTTGCGGTGGAGGAGAATGTATACGATTACCTTACAGCAATTTGCTTTGATATCTTTGTGCTATGTACCTACCTACCTTTCTCGATTTAATTTTGTGTTTTGAATTCGGTTATTCGGCAATGTCTAGTTGGACTCGTACGCAAACACTTAAGCTAATTGAAATTTTACAAAAATATCCAAATTTATTTCGAATTTGTCTCGTAGATTATAAAAACCGTATTAAAAAATCACAAAGTTTCAACGAAATTGTAGATAAAGTTAAATGTTGTCGGCCGGAGACTTCTATGAAAGATGTGATCCTTAAGCTTAGGACGCTTAAATCACAGTACTTAAAGGAAAGAAATAATATGATCCGATCAAAAAGAAGTGGTGCGGGTGAAAACGAGGTGTACGTGCCTAAATTGTGGTGCTACGACAGGCTCAATTTTCGGGATGACACCGGTGATGAGATTCTCGGAGAATCAAATGTGTTATTTTTGTCGGTAAGTCAGTATAGAATTCAAAATTAAATAAATATTTTATGTTAACATATGAATGTTTATGTAGGAGGAATTGGATACCACATCAGCGGAAACCATTTCAGAGCCAGAGGTTCACAGCTTACGAAGCACACCCAATTCATCAGGTTCTTCAATTCCGGTAGGGTAGAACTTTAAGTACTTATGTTGTCGAAACTTGGTTCAAATATATTATATTATAAAAATATAATAGGGGTATTCATGCAACGGTGGAAAACTCGGATAATCGCAGAAACCAGATAATTTTATCTCCGCAGAAACGAGCTGTCAAAATTTGTATGGGAAAAAAATTCTGCAAACCAGATAATTTTATCTCACAAAATTGATGCAGAAAGTGAAGAAAATAAACCTCATAAAGTTTCGAGAAGTAATTTGTGACGTTTAGTTGTGACAGCTGATTATTTCTCACATTTATGCAAGAATTTTTATGGGGTGCTCATGCAAACGTAAAGCGGAAAATTATATCTTTCTGCAAAACGGAAAATTAGCTCGTTGCATGAATACCCTTAATATATATGTAAAAGCTTAATATTCCAATCAACTATAAAATGCTTTCTTTTTTTCAATAGAAACGGAAAGGAAATGTATCAGCCCTGTAACTCAAAGCGCAACAGGCACTTTCAGCTGCTGATAAAATAGCTGATGCAATTGCGAATAAGCCATCCTCAGTTCTCCGACATTTCTTAGGAAACTTAGAAGAGGAAATGATGGTGGTAAAAGATGAACACCTGATGCGGGAGATGAAGTGGAAAATATACGACATCGTCAAACAGTTCCAGACCAAACAGTTTGAACGCAGTGCACACAAACCATCGACATCTTCAACTCCATTAGGATTTACCAATCCGAGAATAAGGCTCTTATCGGAAATGACCGACGAAGATAATTCCAATTCAACCAGCTCATCTTATAAGAATTTACTAGAAAGTGCAATGGAAGATGTTTTCGATGATGAAGATTTCTTATAAGTGTTTTTTGAAAAATTGTATATATGTTTCTAGTTTTCAATTAATTTTTGTAAATATGTTTATTAAGATACCGTCAGTGAGCAATGGTTGCCACTTGGCACATATAATTATATTTTTAAGAGGATTTATTTGATTTTTATTTTCCAATCTAAGTAAGTATGAAAGGCCAGTAAAAATTGGGTTGGTGTTAAAAAAAAGTGAGACCATTTTAAATCGTCTGCGCCGGGAAATTCATAAAGAATTTGGTATGAAGATATTGTTTTCCAGTGGTATGATTCCTGATACCAAGTAGAGTCTATGTCTGAAGTCCGGGCAAGTTCGTAGGATTTTTTTTTCAAAATCTTCAAATCTTCTTCATGGGTTGAGGTTGTATTAGTGCATACAAGTTGTTGCTATTTCATTAAAATTTTTCAAAAAACAGCTTTTGTCATTTAACAATCTAGTAGAGTACTAAGTATATTTTTATATATGTATGTAGATGTAAATAATGCACCGCACTCTTACTATTTTTTCTACAAAATAATTGATTAATGCCAATGATTTCTTTGTTTTTCTTTCAGAACCCATATACAAGACCTTCAAGAGGTCACTCAGGAAGTACATTATGAAAACTATCGTTCAGAGCGTCTAGCAAAGGGAATAAATAATAAAAAGAATGGATCAACTTAAGAAATCGATGGTGATTCGGTTCAAAACAATAAAAGTCATTCAGACAAAGACCGAATACTACTTGAAAAAGAGGCGGAATTTCATTTAGAATTTTAAAAAATAAATACAAAACAATATATTATATATTTTTATATGATTTTATATTTTATTTATATATATTTATTTATAAGATATTTACAGCCCGATTCTCCCCCTTGTGAGGAGTCATAAGTCACAAGCTCTTGTGACTATTTCTTGTTAGGATTGTTGTGATTCGATAACATTTTGGTATTCTCCCCCTAATCGTCACAACAAAACTCACAACGAAACTCACCACTGCAAAGGTGAATTTTTCGTGAACAACTGATAATTGAAAACAAGAATAATTTCAAAATTGAAAAATCAAACAAATTTAATAATCCAAGCGCCAGGTAACATTATTTATATATTTTTTATAAATAAAATGAGTAAAAATACCTTAATATATTTTCAGAAGTAAATAAAAATATTGACTACAAAAGGACAACGGTGGTGCAGTTGGAGTATTTTGTCGTTTTTTTGGGGGATAACCCGCAGCTTATGGCCAACAAAAACGATCCAACGGATCTAAATAGGATCAAAAACTTGTGGGCTGAACTCGGAGAAACATTGAATGCTATGAGTGGACCTGTTCGATCGGCTGCAAAGTGGAAAGATGTAATTACCTACCTACAGCAACAGCAAAAGCATAAAGTAGGTCTATATATATTATTAAATTTTTTATTCCTCAGAGCCGCACTCATTGGAAAAACCAATTGCGATCGCGGGCAAGAAAGGCCAAAGTTGACCGCCTTACAACTGGTGGTGGCTCTCCTCCAAAAAAGAAATTTAAAGACTTCGAAGACAGAGCCCTTGAAGCCTTTGGTTCTGTAGCAATAGATGGTCTTGCTGCTTTACCAACTATAGGTTGGGAAAATGTTCACGAAACATTATCAACGCCGCCGTCTCAGGTAAAAACTTTGATTCTGTTTACTTTATATATGTAGGTATGTACATAAATATTTTTTTACAAATATATTGTAGGAAAATGATAAGCTCACCGAATATGAGAACACAGAGTTCCTGGAAAGCTCTTTTCTATCAATGTCAACACCACACGATGGCATAGAGTCACACATCGTCGACACAGCTACTCTACAGGATCTTCCGAAGAAGACTCACAAAAAAAACATTTCGACATTCGATTTGATGAACCAAATTCTGCAAATGAACAAGGCAAGGGACGAAAGGGATAAGAAATCCCAGGAAGAAAATATTATGGCTCAAAAATCATTGGCCGAGGCATTGAAAAGCCTTGCAGATAGTATTCAAAATTTATCTCAGGCCATTGCAGGTCAAAGAAACAATCAGTAGACTTCTCAAAATCCCTTACCTTGTTCATTTGCAAAATTTATGACAAAATATGTTGTTAATATGAATTGAAGTTACTTTAATAAACTTCTTAATTATTTTTACATATTTCTTTGATTATGTTCCTTAAAGGAAATGCTAAGCTGAAAATGGAAATACTTTTGGATAGGTAGGTATTTTTATTTTAGAAAAAGAAAATGTAGATAATTGAAAAATATAAACTTGTGTATCCTTTTTTGGCTGTTTATTTAAAAATATTGTCAAAGAACACATATGTACATACATAAATACATTGCATTTATAGCATTGAATAAATATAAATAGAAGTGACACCTCAGAGCTCAAAGCGGCACCGGCTACCTGTGGCCAATTTGAGAAACAAAAAAAAAGATGTGGGGTTTTCATGAACACAAACCAATTTTCAACGGGATATTTATTTATTGTATTTTTATATTTGTGCCTTTCCGTATCCATAGAGATTTAGTTTTGTTTTGATTTTTTTTCAAATTTCAATATAAGTTCATGGATTATAAATGTGTATAGGTAGTTTTCTTTAGGGGTATGGGTTGTTTTTTATTATTTTGTTTCATGTGTCGATATTTCTTTGTCGGAAAATGAATGTACATTTTTGCCTATTGAAATGTAAACATAAGAAATTAATTGAAGATTGTTTGTTTATTTGATTTGTAAATATGTTTTTAAACACCTAGTTTTTGGTGTAGATTATTTTAAATTAAAAGCAAATCGAATACATTTTTTACTCAGAAAAATATCTAATGTTAAAATAACGTTAAAATAATGCATTATATTCAGATACTTGTTGGAAATATCTATAACTCAAAATTGAAACTAAATTGTTAAAACAATGAACTCAATACGGTATTTTACGGCTTTAGGAAACACTTACATACATATACAACGAGGTTACCTTCATACACTTTTAAAATCTAAAAATGTATAATTCAACCAACCGCGAAAACCTTAAAAGTTATATGCAGGTTACCTTTATAAGAAAATTTTTTGTTCTCAAAAATCCATCTTTTTGTTAAATTTTCAAATTTCAATTGAATAAACAAGTTAACCGACGAATGCATTATTTGATTTACTATAAAAAAAAGTTCAAGACATTAGAGAACTTTTTTTTGTTAGTTTTTGTTCCTTTGTTTTTTTTTTTTGACTAGTTTGTACACCTCTTGTTAGGCCAAAGGACAAAGAAAGTAGGTACATACATATAATGATTCCGACTTATAAAGGTTTTATCATTTTTATTCTTTTTACTTTAGCTGGTTTTAACATTGCAAAAGCACAACCGATTCTTTATTATTTTTTATTTAAACAATATAGGTCAGAAAATTGTATGTACCATACAAATTAAACTTATTTAAGTAAGGGATAACACTTAATACCGAGTAATTTTTTTTTCGCCAAATGCTATGTAATAAATAAGCTCTAATAGTTGCTTGAATGAAATAGAGAGTCTGGATCTATAGATCCAGATAGCTTCTATAGAAGCTTAAAGGATAACAGCAAGCGGCGCGGCGTTGGCGTGGTTGATAAGATTTTCTTAAGATAAGACAAAACAAGCAGTCGACATTTTTCTCGACTTTTTCTTAATACCTGTCGATATTTTGTCAAGTCGAGATTTACAACTATCGAGGTTTTTTGGCAGTCAATTAAGAAAATCGTTATTTTAACTTTCCAAAAAGTCGATAAAAGTCGAAATTTTGAACAGTCGACATTTTTTTGTTGGTCAATCGTATATACGATAACCAGTACGGTGCTTTGGGCTAAAGCATTTTTTAACAATTATTAAACAGTTTCGTTGCTTCAAGCACCGACAATTTAACTTTCGCTAATATCGTTGTTGAAAATATATTACCTAGTTTTCAAACAAATGGTGCGGATACAAAAAAAAAACCAGATATGATTATAGCGTTTTCTTATACTTTCCAATTATTTCTGCAGCTAACAAACCCTTCTGAGATGAAGCAAGCATATACTTAGGTGCATTAAAAGCTATTTTTAATTAATCTTCATTACTTGTATATAAGTATGTATTATTTGAGATCGAATCCAAATCAATTTATCGTATGAACTCGCATTGGTTCGTGGTTGTTTTAAATATAAACGAAGGTGCAGCAATTGCTTTGTTGACTTCTGCAATACAAACACTAGAATCCCTATAAGTTTGATACCGATAGACAATCCCGTTGTACGCCAACTTTCACAAGGATTGAGAACAATCCGTAGCACGGAACCCACTCCCATGGAAAAACCATCTCTGCCTTCCCTCCGTCTACTATATAATGTATTACATACTATAATCTCTCTTGTATTTAAAGACCCTCACTCAGATCAAGTAATAGGTATAGGCACATTGGGTCCTACCAATAATCAAATTTAGTGACGACTTTAATATTTCTGTGAAATGGACCATTGGACCAAAGAGTTCTAAATAATAAACCGTACATTGTATGACCTTAATATTTAAGTGGACAATAAATAATGAACCATATATGAAATGGCTTTCAAAGAAATAACATGCAGTGTTTGGTTAAGTATTTAGGATCCATAACATAATGGTTATTTTTTTCGAAATATTTAAGTCGTTGCTAAATTTGATTATTGGTAGGGCCCATTATGTCCCTACCTGACTAATGCAACTTTCGTATCAAAAAAAAAATCAAAACACAATTGCAACCCCTGTTTTGATTTTTAATTTAGAATTAAAAATAACGAAAATTTTCATTGGCACATCGGCACATATTCAAATACATATACATACATACCTACATTCATACATATTTGAAAACAAATTATTTTGAAACAAACACATAATTTGAATAATAGAAAACGAATAGAACAATCGTTGCCGTAGAAACGTAGATAAACAACAAATTTTCAAGTTGAGAAAAAATCCCTTTCGAATACCGTAAAGTGGGGTTACTTTGCGCCTGCATGGGTAACTTTGCGCCACTGACGAAAAGAGTTGTTTTCTTTATTCACGCTCAGACATATTACTTTCTATAAACCGAACCTACCGTAATGTACACACACATACATATACATCTGCCACATGTTGCACCGGACCGTGTACCGGCAGTTGATAAAAAGTAATTCACGTGAGAAGTTAACGCAGCAATTTCGTGAGATTTTTTAAGTGGAAAATTTGGTGTGGTGCAACAGTTGTGTTAACTTTAAAGAAGTAAGGACCGATTTTCTTTTTATAATATTGTTTTGCTTATAACTAAAGCATGTCCTTTGTTTGTTTAGTTAATAAGTAATAATTATTTAATTTTTTTTTCTGATACAATGCAGTTTTTTTTTGATTTTGGGGTTACTTTGCTCCTGGGGCTTACTCTATATTTTCTTAAAGCTTTTTATTTTTATCATTCACTTTTTTGTATTCTTTATAAAATACTTTTCATTTTTTGTTTTTTAAAGTGAATTATTTTCTTGTTGTTCTGAAAAATATTATTTATGTTTATTTTTTTGTTTTTATACTTAAATTTTTAAGTTTTTAGAGCAATAAAAGAGGCTGTTGTGTTTAAAACAAAAAAAAATTGGTTTTTGAATTTTTTGATTTTTTTTTTTTTTTTTACAGATATGATCCGTTTGATCAGGGCTATTGAAATAAAATGCAAACTTTTCCCCAGCTCTTAAGATAAAGAACATATAGTCAAAAGTTTCATATGGAGCAAAGTAACCCCCTCCCTTGGACTACTTTGCCCCACTTTTCAACCACAAAAAAAAAGTACTTTAAATGTTATTAAAACAGTTTTCATACCAAAAATGCATTGTTTCACATATTATTAATGAAACGGCGTTGAAAAAAAAATAGATAAAAATTATTTGAGTACCATTTTTAAGAGGTTTAAAAAAATAGTGCAAAAAACGGAGCAATGTAACCCCACTTTACGGTACACAACTCATTTATAATTAAGGAAAAATTTTCTATTGAATATCCAGACCTATTATATTTTTTCAAGCGATGGTGGCGGCACCGACCAACCATAGTGGCGATTTTCTGAGTGACACCTTCTATTTATATTTATTCAATGTTTATAGTTATATAATTTAGATAAATGTATACTTATTTGTGTGGCCGTATATGCTAACAGATCATCAAATGAGTATTTCTAGACTCTGTTAATTACGAGTTTATTGACAAAGATTGTATGTATGCTGTTCTAACCCTTTTTCCTTCTCTCAGATAGTCACTGCCCGAATTTTCCCTCAAAATTTGACGTTCAGTATCAATTTCCACATCTTGCACTACTGCACCAGTTTCTTCGTGAAAAATACGGTGTTCTTGAAGAATATTGTGCAATATTCCACACGCATATGTTATGTATCCCACTTTTTCGTGGGTGTAGGGAAGTTTTCGTTCATTTGAAAGGCACCGGAATCGGGATTTTAAAACACCAAAGGCCCGCTCGATCACATTCCTTGCTCGAATATGCATGACATTGAATTTTTTTTCTTTTTCTGTAATCGGGTTACCTATAGGTGTCAATAGCCATGGTTCAAGGGGGTAGCCAGAATCCCCTAATAGCCACCTTGAATTTGACGAGTTGTAATTTTGAATCAAATGTATCCGTATGCAAGAGGTTGACCATATTCCAGAATCATGGCAAGATCCAGGGAATTTTGCGTTTATATGAAGAAACCGCAAATCATGGTCACAAATCTAAAGAATTAAAATAAATTATTATAGATAAACGAAAATCATAAAAGGTTATCTTACAGCTTCCACATTTACACTGTAGTATCCCTTTCGGTTCATATACAGTTGTGCAGCTACTGATGTTGTTTCATCAGTAGCTTTCGGAGTCACCATTGGGATATGGGTACAGTCAATTGCTCCAATAACCCCTTTAATATTATATTTGTTATAAAACCTAGGAATTTGGTTAATAATTAACTTAAAAATTCTGCTTAAGTAATTCGTATCCAGTTTTCAGCGCAATGCAATCCTGCGTCGTTAATGGAAAACGAACAACGTTTGCTTTTACTTGTACTAAAAGTTTGCATATACATATATGCAACGTTTCTAGACAGAGTTGCTTGGCTTAAAGGCATTGTATAGTTATTTGCAATACATTTTTGATAAGAGCCTTGCGCAAGGAAATAAAGCACTGAAAGAAACTATTCAAAAATAATTATGTAAATCTGCAATAAGAACAAAAAATTACTCGAATTTCAAAGGTCAAGGAAGATGGCTGATTATCGTGCGGCTTTAAACTTTGGATCAGATCCCAGCACAGGGTTTTTGGGAAGCGAAAAAATTTGAGGAAAATGCTTTCTTGTAGGGCAAAAGGATCGTTTGCGTCCCTCAAATTTCTTAAGAGTCGTCTTCGTTCCAATCTACAAATATAATAGATTTGTTAAAAATTCTTTGGTGCCGTAATATTCTTACTTTTCGTTTTCGAATGAAACATCTTGAATAAGATGCATTAAAATAAAATCCATATCCATATTATCTCAAAAATGCAAAATCTGAAACTTTTCTACACCGAAATGTCAAAACATAAGTAACTTGTGAGTTGTGACCTGCCTAATAGGAGATCACAATTTCGATAGTTTTTGTGACTCTCACAAGTTGTGACCGTGGGGGAGAATACGAAAAAGTCACAAAATCAATTTCACCACTAGTTGTGACTTGTGAGGTATCAGTGATGTTGGGGAGAATAGGGCTGTAAAACTACTTTTACATTTAAAAACAGTATTTTATGGTTATTATTATATAACACTTGTCAACTTATGTAGTACTTGTTACTATTATAATGAATTTTATTTGAAGCTTATATATGTATAAAGATCCTGCCATGGAAGTTGGCCTTACTCGGTAAAGTATTCCGCAAATTCGTCTCTTATATCGGAAGCAACTTGCGTAGGCCTCCTCTGGTCACATATTGCATTACCTTCCGTAGATGTGTTTCCCCTTGGTGGGCGTTGTGGGACTTCAATGTTTGGACACTTTTCTATTAAGAAGTTATGAAGAGCGCAGCAAGCTTGAACTACAAGCTTAACTTTTTCTGGGCGCAAATTCATGGTTGTATGTAGAACCCTAAATCCATTCGCCAACATACCAAAGCTATGCTCAATACATTGTCGCGCATGGCTTAGTCGGAAATTAAAATTTTTTTTTTGTTTTTCGGTTGATGAAAATGGAAAAGGCTTTAAAATATGCTTTTCCAGAGGAAAAGCGTCGTCGCCAATTATGCAACGTGGTAATCTTCTTCCACGTCCGATAACTGCATCTAGAGGGAAATACCGGCTAGGGTTGCTCAATACAGTGCGAAGATCACTTCGGTTGAGGACACCTCCATCACTTACCCTTCCATTACAACCAACGTCAATAAATGTGAATTTATATTTTGCATCACACATTGCTAGCAAGACAATACTATTGAACCCTGTATATTAAAAAAAAAACTGTGTTCCATATTGTTCAATGTTCATATTTCATTCTTTCAACCTTTATAGTTATATTATAGAGCTCCATCTGTTTTGGACGCTCTAAAAGCAATGTGCTTGCCGTCCATGGCACCCAAACACAATGGAAAATTCCATCGACGGAAATATCCTTCAGCCACATCCTCCCATTCCATAAAAGCACTCGGAAACTAAAATTAAAAATGCATTAGTGAAAAGTGGTAATCGCATATCAAACTTTTAAATATCGTCCTTTCAAAGATAAGTAAATGGCAGAGCAACATCTGGGTATAAAATTATCAATAAACGAATGTGATAATCGGGTTTGAAAGTCCAAGCTCCTGTATGATTCCCCAATAGCAAGGAAGCGTAATACCATGGCCAAGCTTTCTCGTGGATCAATGGGATCTCTCATTTGAGTCGTCTTTTTTTATAATCATGGGTTTCACAAGTTCAAGAATTTCATTAAAGCATTCTTCGTTAATTCTTAAATAACGACGATAGCTATCTATATCTTCAAGACGAAGTTCGTCGTAAAGAAATTTAAATGAGCTATTCTCAGTCCGTTTCAGTCTCCAAAACTTAATCCATTCTCTTTTTTTAGAATTGGATATTTGTTTTTCTTTTGCAGCAACATAAAACGATAAAGCAGCAGCAACGTACATATATCCTGCTGCCGCCAACAAATCCTCTTCCATTCTTCGTTTTATTAAATTCTCACCACCGCAGTTCAGAGTTCTAGGAATTTTTTTTTTTTATTTTGTGTAAGGTGTAGGTAATGGTATATTGCGTTTCGCTTGCGACTGAATGCAATGAAGTTTTTGGTGTTTTAATTTCCGATCGTTCCTCTATTGTCAAATTTTCTTGCATGCCCACTCAAATGTTTTTTCTGTGTGTATCCACGAACGTGATTCTTTTTTCCGCTCGTGTAACCAGGCACATAGTAGGTAACTAAACTACTTGTTCAGGGATACAAATTTGAAAAATGTTTGAGCCTTTTTAATAGGAAACATATTATGTATAACAAATAATTTGAAGACTTCAAGTAAACGATACAAAGAACGATAAAAGAAAAGGCGTTAAATGAGGTTAATGAAGACATTTTGATTCTCTAAAACATGTGCTTTTTTTTCTACACACTTATTAATACATACATTTAACTTAAATAAAACAAGTATTACACATGAAGTATTAGGTATTTAAAACCTACTTTCCTTACCTTACATTTCCAATTCATGCATGAAATTCACATCTGGCTGTTTTCTTCGCTAAAGGGGTTGCATTGATATAAGATACAATTAAATTCTTTCACCTCATAAGATGTTCGTTTATTCTACTTTCAAAAATACTAGGATTAGAATTAAAGCAAAGGTATGTGCTTTACGGTTTCATAATAATATTTCTATACTAGAAAAAAAAACTTCGTACCTAATAATAAACACCGGATTATCTGCGAGACTTGTGGAAACATTTCAATTGCGATGTCTAAGGGTTGCTTTCCTGCGGATATTGTTGTGTGTTTGATAAATAGTGAGCTTATGAGGGATGCTCTGCGAAAATTGTTTGTACTTATCTGCATAAGTAAATTTTGTGGTTGTTTTGGATTACACTTGTAACTAAATGTTGTAACTTTCCAAGTTCCATTTATAGTATTTATGATGTAAGTCCTTACCCGATACCCACCCAGACGTTTTTGGGGTTTCATGTATTATGTTGGATAGGTATATGTATTCATTTCCTTATTGATTGAAATAAAAATACAATTTTAATAAACTTTAAGAAGAACAATGAAAACATCATCACTAAAGTAAAAACTTTATCTTAATAAACATAATTTGTATGCGCCATTTGAAAAACATCACACAATCTTTTAAACCCTTCAATTTATGTATTCAACCCAACAATAGCAAAAGGCCTTAGTCCCAAAACACTTATTTTATTTCACTTACATAAGGATAAAGAAGATAATTGGCACCAATTGAAACCGAAGAAATAGGGAGCAAGTACAAGTCTATTAAAACTTTATGAAAACACAATCGTTTCGTTTTATTGCAATAATAATGGAGACTTAAGAGAATATCCCTGGGAATATGTATATACATATACTTCTTGTGTAGATAACAGCCAAACGCAACCCCTACACATAAAAAGCCGCATGTTTCGTGGCGAAACATTTTGAACAAGTTACCAACAAGCCAAACCAACCAACCAAGCAGCAAGCCAACATAAATATACATACATACCTATCTACATTAAAGAGAGGAGTTTTTGAAACCGTGGATAGCAAATTAGAAAACTTATATTCCTCATCGTTCGAAATCCTCACAATATTATACTTGTAACAACTTTGGAAAAACTTTTTAAGGACGAACGAAAAATGCAAATTTTCTAGCGTTTTTGGAACAACCCACCATCAGACGTTAATTAACTTTCGACAATGTTAAATTTTGTTTCAAACAATTAGCCTGTAATTTTCCATTTTAGAAACTGTTTTCGGTGTTCTAATTGAAGGGATTAACTGAGTCAGTAAATATGGAAACTTACATTATCTATAGGTATAATTTGCTTATTATTTTGCCAACAGTTAAATTAGAGTTTTGGATCCAGAACGAAAAAAACTAATATATGTATGTGTATGTACATACATATGTATACTCGTAGTATATGGATCCCCCTGTCATTTAAATCAATATTACACTATTCATGTAATAATGACTTTTTGTATGAGTCCAGTGTCCATGTCTGTCAAACAATAAAGACTTATGTCGTTTTCAATTGGTAATCCAGAATTGGTTTTAGATTCGGAATCCCAATTGAACAGTTTTTTTCGATTTTGAAAAATTTGAAGTTTGGTGTGACTGTATTAGTATTTCAATCAATCACTTTACAGTTCGCACAATTTGTAAATTTGAAAAAATATGACATTTATCAAGTGTGACATTTAAATCTTTGAATGTGTGAGTGATTCTGTTTTTGCTTCTGATTTCAAATCCAGAAGAGAAATTCTCTTTTTTTTTTTTAGAATCAGAACTGTCACTTGTGCGTGTGCCCAATTGAACGCATTCAGTACTATTTGCCTACCGACTCCGTATCTTTCTGTATTGCTGTTATTTCTGGAGTTATAAAGGCAGAACTCGTGGAATAAGAATAACAAGGTATGAAGCGTTGAGAAGAAGAAGGGGTTAAGTGACAATTGTAAAGTTTCGATATACAAGGGTTCAATGTTAATCGATGATATCTTTTTTATGGTTAAGATCTAAAACTTTTTGATAAGGATAAATAAATACCTAAAGCACAAAACAGAATTTCTTTCAATATAACTTTTAATCCATTTAAATAGTTCAGAGGTATTTTTTTTAACATTTTCTTTTAAAAAAGTGTACTTAACCCCTTTTCGTAAACAAAAAATAAAATGCTTTTAATTGATTAAAATAAAACGAAGGGGTCCAGTGACATTTTTTATTTCTTTTAGTTTCCTTATTAATAATTTCCTCGGGAGAATCTGAAGTGGCTTTTTTATAAAACCAGATATGCTCCTAGGGAATGAAATGCATTTGCTCCTTTATAAATTTTGTGTTTTTCAGTTTTAAGTTACTTGTTTTTTTTTTTCATGAGGAAAAAAAAATCTTGGACTTGGATATTAAAACTTTTGTGAATAGAGATTCTTCATTAAAGCATTCTTTATAAGAATAGGATCAATATTTGACAAATATTATCCATTTTATATTGTCATTTTCATCACTGGCACTTCTTAAGATCTTCCTATATTGTTCAGTAGTGTAGATCAGTTCATGCTCCCGTAATTCCTTTTCTATCGTTCTGAAATCCCGGTCGCTATTCAGATATGTATGTGTGCCCGACTTCCGTAAATTTGTGGTCGATCATTGCGAAAAACACTAGTAAAATATGTACTTGATAAAGACACATTTAGAAAAAGTTTTTGTTTTGACCAGGGCAAGAATCTGTCTACGTTATTAAGTGTCTTCTTGTTTTCGTAAAGTCGCACTGCTGAAAAAATGTGAAGAGTGCGCTCATCACCTCAGGAACAGTGGTTCCACTCTTGAACAAATGCGGCCATAATTACTTGCTCACTTGAAAAAATCTAAAAGCGATTGGTTCTAAAATGTTTTGGCTCTCTGATTTCGAATCTGCAATCAGTTTTGAACTATATCTCGTTACATTTTTGTGATACATTCGATAAAAGAGTTCAAGATCAGTTTATTTTCAACTTACTTTATATTTATTTAAGCAAAGTGTTGTTGTCAGTCATAGCATAGCAACGTGTTGTTATTGTTGTTTCATCTTGCATCGCGTCGTCTCATTGAAAAATAATTAACATTTCTTAAGAGCATCACACGTCAATCGCAACTATAGCGATGATGTCATACGAAAAAAATTTAAGTATGGCTGCCCTGCAAATAATACGCAGCATAGCTTGTAATTTTATACCATGGACAGAACTATAAATTAAAGAAAAAAAAAATCGGTAGGCTCGTGCATGTTGAATGGCCTACCTGATCGAATTTAATAACTTATTTTGGAAAAGTTTCGTCCACGTTTCGTTGACTTTAGAATACGTACATGTGTTTTTTTTTTCAATTTAATTAACTCCAATTTGGGCAGAAATTAAAAAAATACGAAAATGAAAACGTTATTAATTCCTTAAGTTGAAATTATAAGGATAGTATTTTTTGTCACATTATCGAGAAGAGACATATATTACACAAACTAAAAAAATCAAATAATTTTTTAAGTCAACACTTTTAAGTGGAAACGCCCCCTTTTCTAACCATACCTATAGCTAACTTTTGACGTTACTTTATTTCAAAACAGTTACAGTTTTTAACTAAGTGTTGTCAGACCGTCATTCCTAAAATAATTTTAAAACATTAACATATTATGCATTTAAGCCCTTACTTTTATGTCAATAACCATTTTATTAATAATTGCTTGTTAAAATTGCTTATTGGTTATCCCTCTGTCGATTAAAATGTTCAGAATTGCAATTGCTAGTAAAACTTATTCTTTTTTTTAAACTTAATTATTTACTCTTTAAAGAGCGATTTTATATAATAATACAGTACATTCTCGACTATCGCAACACCAAATGAAACTAGGGTGGTTGGTGGTTGCGATGACCGAGGTTGTTTGAATAATCGATTAAATATTTTTTTAAGGCTCAATTTGAGATGCAAAGCGAAAATCAGAAAAACAGCACTTATGTATATAATATATTTAATTGAACAAATGAAATTTTTATTCAATAACACAATCTGGACAAAATTAATTAAACTAACAAAAAAAATTTGCATTGTAAACATACATAATGTATACATTCATACAGTTTCATCGCACCATCACTCAAAAGTAGCGGTAAAATAACTGTCGTGACAAAATGTACGCAGCAGCACAAAAAAAAAAATACCTGTGTAAATTAAGATATGCATATAAAAACAAAAGTTGCACTTATTGAGCCAATTTTTTTTTCGAAGAGCTGCGATTACTGCTTCAACAATGGTAAAAAATCAGCTTTTTTGAAAATTGAGGAGTTGCGTGAATCGAAAGTTGTGTTAATCGAGAACTTACTGTATGTACATACACAGTACACATAAAGAAGGTAATCACCCCTATCACAGAGTCCCTCGTAACAATTCCCCGAAAATTTTGTTACGCTACGAATACGAATATATTTACATCATAGGCCCCGAATGAAATCCAAAAAGCATTGCCACACAAAACCTCGAATTTCGGAGTTTCAAAATCAGCTGATTTGCGTCAAAATGTGAAAAATAAATAGAATTAAATGTTCGTTGTTCTTTTTTTGATTTGGTGAGTTTTATTTATCTGTCTTAAAATCTTAAAAAATGGATACTATTGCCGTTGCAATCTTTGCAATAAATGAAGAAAATGCACGAAGACGAAGAACACTAAAAATGCAGCGTAAAATTTTAAGGGATGCTTTTAATCCATTGGATCTTGATGACAAAGTGTTAGTAACATATTTTAAACATTCCACTGCTTACAAATAAAATTGATTTGCAGATTTAAAAAAAACTTTCGGGTGAACAAGGCAGCGTTTACTTATGTATATACTGGAAATCCTGAATCAAGAACTTGATCCCTGCGCGCTTTCGAGTTCAATCACACCGATCAGCAGATTGGCAGCCGTTTTGAGATTCATTGTGGAAGGAGGATACCAATACGGCGTTGGCAAAGATTTTGAGATCGGAATGGCCCAGTCAACATTTTCCACAAATCTTAAAATTGTGCTTAATATTTTGGAAAGAAAATTGTGCCCGATTTGGATTAAATTGGAAATGACGGAGGTTGAGAAACGTCAAGCAAAGATTGACTTCTACTCTAGAGCAAGTTTTCCAGGTACCATAATGTGCGTGGATGGAACCCATGTCAAAATAATTGCACCGGCGGAAGAGAAGTTCCTGTACTACAATAGGAAAGGGTTCTTCAATATAAATGCCATGGTGGTATAAATGCAATATATACATACATATTTGTAAGGTTTAGTGTGAAATTCATTTTTTTTATTTAGATTTGCGACAACAAGATGCGAGTGAGGTATATAGACGCAAGGTACCCGGGATCAAACCACGATTCTCATGTGTGGAATTTAAGTTCAGCGAAAGCATATTTTGAAAGAAAATATCGTGATGGAGAAAGAAATGCTTGGATTTTAGGTTTGTTAAAAACAAACTTTTATCTCAGACAAATAACGTTAAAATTGTCTGGATTTGTTGCAGGTAATGCTGGATACCCACTTGAACCCTGGCTTATAACTCCATTTCGTTCCGCTGAGGTCGGGAGTCCTCAAAACAGCTTCAATTTGAAGCATAGTAAAACTCGGAATATGGTGGAGAGAGTCATAGGCGTTATAAAAAATCGGTCACGGTGCATACTCGCAGCACGTCAGCTCCACTATTCCCCCCATAAATCTGCACAAATTATAAATGTAGCATGTGTCTTGCATAATATTTGCTTTCATTTTAAGGTTGAAGATGATTTTAATGAAATCGAAGCTGAAAATGAAGAAGAACTTGAAGAAAATGAAGAAATCCCCCACCCGAATCTCCATGGTGTAGCATCCCAAATAAGGGACAATATTATGAGGACAGGAGCTTTATTTAAAACTGAATGTGTTTTTCATTGCAAACGAAGTTTATGCTTTATTTTATTTAAGACATTCATGTAAGTACATACGTACAGGTACAGTTAAAAAAATTAAATTAAGTAAATACATATGTACTTAGTACCAAAAAAAAAAAGTTTTTGATTTAAAGATAATTTTCAGCAATTTCTTGAATTGAATCCAGCTCATATCACTCCTTCACATCTATGTATTTCAATGTTTACTTTGGACTGTACCTCTCTTCCTGAATTTGAACCATTTTCATTTTAATCTCTATTTTTTTCTGTAAAAGTTTCTCCTTTACATTGTTGTGTCTTTTAGATTCTTCGAGACTTTTTTCCTTTATTTCACAGAGTTTTTCTACTCCTCTGTAAATTCGGCGTAAGCTGCTTGATATCCCCTCAGAACTTTTGTCTTTTTTTTCTCTAAATTCTTCAGTTTTGACATGGAATTCTTTTTGCATCTTTATTTGATCTATCTTTTAAAAGGCTGGATGAATCATATGATTGACGCGAAGTGGTTGGAAGACGCCGCGCCGTGGAACATTTCTCACATCAACGACGACATCTGATGACATCGAAACATCAGCGAATTGGTCCCCTTCACAAGTTTACATTCTAAAGGCTCAGAAGAATTTTCGACTCCAAAAGATTGTGTATCTCTTATTCCTCTGGTCGAAGTTTCAAGGCCAGTCAGTCTTATGACACCTTCTTCGAGGCTGCTAAAAGAATGCATTTTATTTGCCCCGCCACCTGTAGCCTTGCATTCTTTTTTGTTCTCAACCATTTTTCTTTTGATGTATGCCTTCCAATCTAACCACACCTAACAATTGAATTAAATTATAAAAAAAGTTTGGACTAATCTATTCAATTTACTTTTCTCCAGGTAGAGGTGTCCTTATTAGGTGGTCCTAAGCTATTTAACTCTGTTTTTACTGATTCCCAAAAGGAATTCACTTCCTCTTTAGGGATTTTCGAAAATCCTTGGGCAATTTCAGGTTTTTCTTCAAGCATTTCATAGAGCCTTTGGTACTGAATTCTATTTGTTATAACTTTATTTGCCCTTCAAAAAAAAAAAAATAAAAATATAAATAGATACTTTCACAATAGAACAATAGTAAAACTTACATGATTCTTTTCATATATTTAATTTAATTTATCTTCTCACGCTAAATATTTTTGTTCTGTTTTCATTTGAACTCCGATCAAAATAACTGTTCGTAGAAAAAACTGTCTATCTTCCTATTCATTCGGGGCTAGTGATACCACTTTTCACGATTCAAAATTCTTCTTCTTTATTAGATTTTGATGCTTAAACACCGTATATATGTATAAACATAATTATTTAACTTTGCGTTTTTTTCTTATTTTTATGTAAGTGTATATTATTTAATACTAAAAACTTGCAAACCAATTTTTTTGACAACAATTTTTTATGTAAAAAATTGTTTTTTGATAAAACCGCTAAAACAACTTTTGAAAAAAAAATCCAAAAATTCATATTTTATTGGTTCATCGGATGGCATCTACATAGTTTGTAGCTTAAACTTCTTTTTTGGATTATTTTTCAAATTCAATATGCCTTTTCATATTTTTCTCTAATGACATTCTTGTTTTTAATTGGAAATAGATTGATATGTGTAAAAAGTCAGCACACAATTGAAAAAGTAAAAAAAAAAATTATTTTTGTTTTGTGTAGGTATGCTTTTTCAAACTTTTAGGTATTATGGTATTATGTGCATGCAAAAAGAAAGCAAAAATATTTTCTTCCCATAACTACATAATAAATGCATTTGTGTTTTATTTATATTTAAGGAAATGTACTTACAGTAAGGTACCTGCCTACTTATATAAGTAATACATTCTCATAAATTATATGAAAGAACGATATAATTATTGAAGTTTACCTTCTTTTAACAAACCAGTAATTAAATTAGTATTTGCCCCCAATCCCAATGTCTGTATTATAAGCAAAACTTAAATGAACACAAGTCGACGTCATATCATGTTTTGAAGGTGTGGCAACGTCCTGCATTAATAAAACAACTATTCCACCTCTGTAACCCTTCTATTTGATAAAGAAACATAATTAAGTAATGGCTAGTATAAGTCCCACGACGAACGTCGACCGACCAACGCAACGCAAGGCGACGACGACGACGTCGTCCACAAGTTGCAGGAAAATTTGTTAGGCAGATAGGTATATATCGTGTATGGAAGGTGAAAATGTTTATAATTGCAGATAGCATCAACTTTAGTCCTTGAGTTATGGATAGCCATAGCGGAACTATCATCAGTGCCACTCAACTACTGCCACCCCTTAAACTTTATTGTCTAAGGTAAACAATTATTTGGTTTATTTTTTTCTTTCGTTTGATTATTTTTACATTTTTATTCTATGCAAGAAAGCTAACAGAAAATTGATTGTAGCGCAGAAGCCTTGAATCTAATAAGCAAAATCTAATCGATTTTTTAGATACATGGTGAAATTATAAATTAGAACTTAAAAACAATTTTCGACAAAAAATTGAAAATTGTTTCATTGTTAATAATGATCATTAAACCATTTCAAGCTCGATACTATTCACTTCGGGTTGGTTATTCACTTCATTTAAACGTCAAAATTTGTTTGCCCAAAATTCAATCCCATTAGAAATACGAGTACATTTTTTTTTTTTTGATGAGGAACTGTATACTAGGCTTAGAACAATATTGCACACTGAACCTACTGGTTATGAAAACACAAATACTTTTAAAACTAAGAAGTTTTAGCTGTGTCTTATACATTATGTATGTCAACCTTAAATAATTATCGCTAAAACATGACTATTGTTGCATCGAAATAAGTTAATTACATCTATTAAGGGATGGTCATTTTTTGTCCATAATTCAACACATTACCATGTGATTCCCTGAAGAAATCAACTATAAGTACACACTATAGCTATAAGCTATTTATGGTTAAAAAAAAGAATTGAAGGTGTGTTTAGGAATGAAGCTGTTGACATGGTTATTGTAAAAAAAATGTTGGTAAGAGTTTTTCATTTAAAAAAAATTACAGGAAATTTATTAACCATTTGCATATCGTAGATTTTACTAAGACTCGTACCGTAGGTGATATGTCACACATTTTTCGTAGTGAATTTTAAAATTAAATGTATCAGATTTGAAGAAAAGAGTGCTAACATTTATAAAGCTAAGACGAGGCGACATGTATTATATATATTGTATCTATTTGTTACCTCACAGAAAACTTCAAAATATATACATTTAACCAACATTTGAGGTTTGTAGAGCTGCTACTACGCTCGCCCGTACCGATGATACATGTGCAGTTGATGCGTCGCTTTCTGATTCTGGTGGCATTGTTTGTATCGGTTGTCGGTTGACCTACTTCAACAAAGGGTGTTAATGGATGAGGTGAATCTTGTAGCTCATCTAAAATCGAACCAGCGGTAACTCAGGGTGCATATAGTAAAAAAAAAATTTATAAACATAATACATTATGAACTTTTACTTCACTTTCTTGCCACTCATGTTGAATCTTTCTTTCTGAATCTGAATATTCAGTCATTATTTTTTATCCATTAAATACACAGAAAATTAAGAAAAAACACGACCGACCAGACAACAAAATACAAAAACATAATAAAAACTATTAAGCCGTAGCTGTTTTCGTAAAGATACATAATTTTGACAGTGACATCTGTACATATTTATGTTGTAGAAGATAAAAAGTGTAACAAGTGATATGTGGTAATAGATTAGATGGTATGTATAAACGAACATATAGGGGCATAATCATGGTCGTCTGACAAGTTGTTTCTTCGTCTCTTCTAAGCTAACCTGGAGCTTATGTTATTCATAGACAGTTTAGACCTGGGTCCAAAAGATAAACTGGAGCTCAAACTTTAAAAACGGCTTGCTCTTTGACTAAGTTGCTTCTTCTATCTGTCAAAAAAAAATGTCAAAAAGCAAAAAACGTCAAAAATACAAGAATTTTTCTCAGCAAATTATATCTTGTGTTATTAGTTTTAAAAAGAAAGAAAAATGTCAATAACTGACTACAGAATTTCCCGCAGTTATCGGAGCTATTGACTGAAGCATGTTAGCATGCCCTTCAAGAAATGTTGGAGCTTTAATGGCTGGCCATTACATTAATCGGAAAGGATATTATTCCTTGAATGTGCAGGTATGATTTAAAACTTATCATTATGTGAATCTATTTCAAAACAATAGCCATGGTTTATTTAGATTGCATGCGATGTAAATTGTAAAATTACGGATATAATCGCTAGAATTCGGGGTTCGCGACATGATGCCCGTATTTGGAGCAACAGCCGATAGAAAACAACACTTGAGCAAACTAGAAATACACACAATGGAGTATTACTGGGAGACGCGGGTTATCCATTATCCAATATTTTGTTCACTCAAGTAAGCAACCCCAAAAGTCGGCAGGATGAAAAATATAACATCTGTTGAAATGTTTGAATGAACAGATAAAATCAAAGTTCCGATCCATTTTTGAAAGACTAGACTGGATTTCATACTTTATTTTATTTATAGCATACGCTTTATTATAAAGTATAGTAACATTTATGCATATAAATATCATTAAAAAAAACAGAAACTTATGATTTATAAATAAATAAATAAAAATAGTCTGAGGTTTCTCATTATCAGGTAGTTCATTATCATTCAAATATCATTGATTTATAAAAAAGCCATTGTATAATTATTATCAAAATAAAACTAATATTAAGGGAATGTACAAATAATAGAATTTAAAAGCAAATAAAATTGATTCGTTGTCTTTTCCTTGTCTCGCTGGAGAATTGCAGTTTCCAACATCACTTCCTTTATTTCTTTATTTAGTTGGTACAGCGAATCTTCGTGCTCTGCTCTGCTTTGTCGTTCTTCACTGGAAATTTGCTTCCATCGTTGATTAAGCACATTAACACCTGGCTTTCTAGAACTTTTGGGATACTCTTTAACTTTTTTATTGGGCTTTCTATTTCCTCCTCCTTTTCACTACCCGCCACGCTTTGGGAATTTGTTAATTTTTGTACTACCTCTTCCGGATCTTCATCCTGATACTCAACACTTTGCGTGTAATCGACAGTGTTGCTATCTATCTGGATGGTATCCAGATAATCTTCCACCATCATGTCCCTTATCAATAAATCATAAATCTTCTTCTGTGGGCTCTTTAATTACGAAGGTGTTTCCTGTTGCTCTTCCGCTCTTCAGCAGCTTCAATGTTGTGTTGTATTTCTAACCTTAAAGCCTTTTTGGCTGCGATCATTTTCACGTCGTTTCGTTTGTCGTCTGCGACACTTCCGCAGCATTTCTTCTGGTCCCGAGATCTTTTCAAATTTTCCTTATTATCATTCATCTGGAATAATATATTTTTTGTACTTCTAAAATTATTATAAAATGTTAATACAAACCCTGTTTTAGTTTCGCCAAAAATTATTCTTGCACCCGCATAAACAAAACAGCCACAGTGAAGTGAAATTTGAAATATCGCTCTCATTTTTTTTCAATGTTTTGAAAGGTAATAGTACTAAAATTGTAGTAGAATATACCTTTAACCATTTTTTTTACTAAACAGAGCTGCGAAATTCGTTATGATTTTTTTAGACGTGATTAAGGGGTATACATATGTATTTTAATTTTGTGAGTATTTAAAAACAAAGTTATATCTGGTTGCAGCTTTTAAAAATTTGAAAGGCTTTTAAATCTTAAAATGACGTTATATTCCATACAAAATTAACGATTTTAAATTTAAAGTTCTGTGCAGTTTAACCAAACATTAAAAATTGTTAAATTTTGGTGCAATAAAACAATTTCATATTCAAACTTAATTAAAATTTGAAAAAGTAATGATAACATAAACATATAAATATGAACAATTATTGTGCATACATATATAGAGAGTTAGCGTGATAGGTATTCGAAGTGCTCTAGGAAAAGGGCGATAAAAATTGCAGTTTTAAAGCGATTGGGAATAAGAATTGATATTATGTTATATAATCTAATTGCGTAAATAACGCGAAGAATTAATAGTGATCACGTGATACAATCAGCGTAAAAGATCTAAGAGAGCGATCAAACATAAGTCTTTCATACATATACAGCGGAGTCTTAGCCTCAGTTAATGTCTTTTATTCTCGATCGGTCTATGATCTTATCTTGCCAAGGTAAGTCATTGCGGCATATTCATAGTCGTCTGACAAGTTGTTTCTTTGTCTCTTCTAAGCTAACCTGGAGTTTATGTTATTCATAGACAATTAAGACCCGGGTCCAAGAAATAAACTGGAGCTCAAACTGTAAAAACGGATGACTCTTTGACTAAGTTGTTTTTTTTCTATATGTCAAAAAATGGATTGCATTTCAATGGATTGACAGGCAATAGTACTAAAATTGTAGTAGAATTCCGTTTTTTACTAAACAGAGCTGGAATTTATAACCCGTGTTTTAACTTCAGACTTGAGGCCGGTTTGAATCGGGTCTAAAGTTTGACTATATGAATATGCCCGAATGGGGCATTTTTTGTATTTGGAAGTCTTACGTCATTACGTGTAGTTATCAGTAAATCTCCTTGCTGTTTAGGTAAACTTTCTTTTGAGTTAACTTCGATTCTTCTTGGTTGTTGGACTAAAAATGTTTTCGCTTTTGGATAACCAAGTCGAAAATTAATTTAAAAGAATCGTGGTAATGATGATGATGTTCCGCTTACTCAATTAATATATGGACGATTCTTTGAATCTGTACCACTTGCTGCTGAATTACTAGAGAATTATCGACTTAAAAGCGGGAAATTCCTCCATCTTTCTTGTCTAATGAAAACCAAATACCATTTACTTCTTATTTTGCTTTTGTTTAGCAAAAGACGCAAAACAATGCATTACAACACTAAAAAAGCTGTATTCCTCCTCTTCAGACAAAAAAAAAAATGAAAATCGAATAACAAACAACAAAAATATGAGTATATCTTCACCTGACATTACCAAAATGGGGTTTTGTCCACCTAAAATGAGATTTTGGGGGTATAATCGAAATTTGTTGTATGCCATTTTACTCAGCATTACAAGACCTACAAAATGTGTTAGGTCTCGGGAAAAGTATGTATGTATATTTAGTTTTTATTTGGGAACACAGTGACAGTGTTATTATATTACGAGTTTTTCTTAGCATTTGTATGGGGGGTACAATTAATTATGTCTTAATTGAATTAGTTTTACTGACTAATAATATGTATAAATACTAAAATACACATACAAAAAATCGAAATCCTCGAAACCTCTTTCGAGAAATTTACGATTTTTGAGAATGGGTTTTCTGTAGGTTAATAATTTTTTTATTTCAATTTTTTTTTTTGATGACTAATATAATATGTTACTAATATAAATATGTACATATGTAAATAGGCAAAATATTATCGAAATCCACGGATGGTTTTTGTGAGATTTGAGATTTTGAGAACGATTTTTTTAACATTTCTTAAGGAGGTACCGTTATTTTCGAAAGCAAAATTAATTTTTGGTTCAAATTGTTATAGGTAGTATTTAAAAACAATTTTGTACAACAATTCAAACAAATGTTTTCCGCCCTTTTTGAAATATTTAATTTTCAAAAACAGTTTTAATTTTTCAAAACTAAAAAAAAAATGTTTAGAAAGTTCAAGTATTGAATACTTTTATACATTTACATATACTTGAATTTTGATAGGTCAGATAACCCGTTTTTGAGAAAGTCGAAATCAGAAATGTAACGGGACCCAATATCAAAAAAGACGTCGACAATTTGTCTTCAAATAGGTTCTAATAGGTAGATTAGTTAAAGCTGTAATGAAACTTCGAATAATATATAAATGGGTACAGACAACAGACCTTTTTGATAAATTAAATTATTTTTACTATGCGCTTCAGCATAATAATATAATGTTAACAAAAAGCAATCCTTTATTTTCCCAATAATCTACATATGATACTCACCTAGCGATTGAGTTTCCAATTAATTAACTTCTCGCGTGATGAACGCGCTGAGTTCTTCTTTTAGATTTTTTCTTCATGTTCTATACAAAAATGCTTGCATTAATTAGTACGATAACCAAGGTTTTGTGTATTTGATAATCCTTTGAATACTTTATTATACTGAAGTTACTATATATTCCCAAGAGTCTGGCCATTTTCGGATATATGTAACTTACATAGGTGCGGTTTGTCACCCCATATATCTAGGTGCGTCAGCCCTTTTGTATTGTTATTTCTTGGCTAAGGCACTCCAACCAACTACGACCATCAGTTTGTTGAATGTTAAGAGCGATTGAAAGTGATGATAATAAAAATCAGAAAGGAAGTGTATTATACAGTTTTGCTTTAGCGCTTATAATAATTTTTATAATTTTCACAAATCTTGAATTCCATAATTGTGCTGTCATGGTAGTAAGTGGTTTAGGAAAGAGTTGTCGTGATGTGTGTATCAAATGATAGTAGAACAGGCAACATTTGTTTTATCACCTTTTACTAAAAATAGTTTTTGTGTCGGATTTAGGGGGGTAACCTGGCATATAAGTTTTTAGTTAATATCAATAAAAACTATTTTGTCAAAAAATAATTCAATATTATGTAGGTATCAAGATCAAGACTCTTGTGAGTCTTGTCTCGTTTTCGTTGAAATAGAACAAAAAATTGGCCTCGTCTCGATAAGCTAAGTCTCGACTCGGACCGAACATACATATTTTTTTTATATCTCTGCTCTTTTCGTGAAAAAAATGGAGGACAAAGATTTAAATCAATACAGATTAAAATTAATATTGAATAATAAAATATTGAGTTTCATGTTCTTACAGATCACGGAGCCAAACCTAATTGTGTGATGTGACTTAAATCTAAGAGGAAGCCAAACCCAATTGTATGTTCACCAAATCAGAAATCCACAAATTAAATCGTAATCGGCTCCGAATCATTTTGCACACTCCTTAAGAACGTTTCTTTAAAATGTTTTTCTATATTGGAAGGACCACCGAGACATTCGACAAATCTCGGTCCACAAACTACAATGTCAGGTGCTGTAGAGCAGTAAAACGATTTTTGTATGGAAAAATAAACACAGGTGTTTTGTAAGTGACAAGCATATTAAATGTTTAAAAATGAATATCTATCTTAAATTTATTCATCTAAAATCAAATATCGTCTTAAGCACGTGCCACAAAGTAAGTTGGCTGTGTATGGACATATAAGCAACTTCCAACCCAATTAATCACTTCGTGAAAGTCAACATTAAAAAATACTCGCCATGATAGTACTACGTTTTTCATATACAAACGCCATAGTAGGTACTTGGCTTTCCCAAGAAAATAGGAAAAGTTTCGAGGAAAGAAACGAGCGATATTCTACGTTCGCATGAAGATCAACGCGTTGGCTACAGAGGTTGCTATCAGTTTTGAAAATAGGATCGTCTACAGAATTACTAAAAATCTCACAGACACACAGCTCCAAACTACAAAGAACACCTGTCAAAAGACATAGACTGCTAATTTCGAATAAGGAGAAGCTCAAAATGTATAGGGATCCACAATGACTTACCCGCAGAGATGAATTCTTTATTCAAAGCACTGAAGAACAAGAAATTTCAGTGCAACAAACAGCGCCAACAACATTGAGTGAGCTACTGCACCCAACCCATTCATTGAGATAGCTTTGGGGGTGGGAATGAATAGTTATGAAAGAAAGGAGATTTTTCGAAGTACGAGGGTTATTCCAGATAAATTGATTGCTATAGGTCCAAATGTAACATTCATAAAGGAAGGTTCACTGAGGAGTTTAAAATCCAAATTGGGGTTAGGCAGGGCTGAACACCTACACAAATATTGTTTCTGTCAGTGATTAATTGATGCAGTTCACGCATCTTTGTCACCTGGAAAAAGAGGAATTCAGTGAAACTTGCAATCACACCTGAAACATCTGTACCACACTCCGAGGTAAGTTAACTCCCTCATAATAATGGAGTAGCTGGAATTTTTGGGCTAAAGATCAATACAGCAAAAACAAAAAAGGATCCGCCTTTTATCTTCTTCATCTATATTCAATAGCTTGAAAGTATTGATTCTACTGAAAGCGGAACCGACCTAGAAATTAACACAATCGGGAAAGCAAAGGATGCATACGGAATGTGGAGAAATAATTCTCTTAGCTATTAGGCCAAGATAAGGCTGCGGCTGTTCAACTGCAATGTTGAATTCTTGCCTTTTATGTATATGCAACACTTGGAAATTGAAATCTGCTGTAAAATTGAAATCTAACTGTAAAGTTGTAAACATTCAGTGTCCGCAAATATCTTTAAGATTTTTAGATTCGCGTCGTCAATGGATATTTCGGACAGATTCAGGATATCCTTATCCCTCAACAAAGATATTTGCAAATTTCGCTTAAGCGTGCGAGATATACTCAGAAAATGCCCATGAGTGAATTCTGGTAACACCCTTAGTCACTATATTTAAGATGATGGTTTTTTTTTAGAACTGAAACACGTCGCTTCAAATAACTTCTAAAAACCATCTGGTTCTTTGAATTTTGGCATGGTTTGGTTTTTTTTTTTAAATCAATATTGACATTTGAAATTAATAAAAAATATTTATCAAGGAAATAGAAAATAATCGGGTTCTTTAAGCAAGAAGCATAATTTGTAATTTATCTGCATCGTATCTTAAATGCGTTTTTTAACCGTTGCTACTCCATATATTGTATTGTTTGAAATTAATCAAACAAACCATCTTTTCGAACTATACGCCGTAAAAAGTCTCACAACATAACAAACCTACGCAAACTTGACAATAAGTCACATCATAGCTTATACTACAAATGAATTTAACAAATTGTTTTGTTTCCCCAACATGGTTTCCTATCACAAGATTTTTCCACTTCGACTAGGCCATGAATTAAACGAACAAAACAAAAATATTTCACAATTCCAAGCAAATTTAAAGCCAGATAGTGTTTTGTATTTCGGAAAACTATATATATATAATGTACATATGTATGAATGTACGAGTATAATAAAATTTTCAGATGGTATTCGTACAATATATTTTCCTAACCACTTGCTCGACTTGGACTAATTATTAAAAATGCCACACATGCCCATAACAAGTTGAAAATCATGCAAAAGTTCGGGGGAGTCACAGTGGCCTTTACTGGTAGCGTGAGAAAGATTCATAATATGGAGAAATCTGTTGTTCTATCCAGTGCCATTAAGGCGACTGGCTGCCTCCATCCAAGCGTTTTTCTCATACGAATTCATATCACTATGTCACCCATCTATTACAACTCATTAAGAGTGTTGTGGGATTAATTGGATTTAATTGATTTGCTAAACCAGACGAAATTGACCAAACAGTCTAGATTCAATGTGACAGCGATACTCTGCTGAGGCTGACTCTGAAAGTCTGAAAGTGTTTTGGAATACAGCACACACTGGCACTTGGCTTGCTTTGCCTTGCCTTGCCAGCTTGACACATCCAATATCCAAAAGAGAAGAGCAAAATGAATCATTTACAATTATTCTTAAGCCAAATGACATCATCCATAATATCCACCATGGCATTAAATGCGCAATGTTTCAATTAATATAAAAAAAGATATCATATACTTGCTTTTACCGCGGTACTTAGGAAACACAACCATGCCGCCCTTTGGTATAAAAATAAATGAATCATAAGAGATCGTAAAAAAAACTAAGATGACAGCTTGTTAGATTGCTCAAACACAATCATGTGACGTACTGTTTTCTGTCCCGTAAACAGTTAAATGGGACAAAAGCTAAATCAAAGGCAGGCTTTTATTTTGATTGTGAAATTTTATTTCCATGTTTTGCATTTGGTGTGAAGTTTTTTAAAAAATTCAACATTTTGTATGCAATGCAACTTGAGGGTTGAGATTAACAATAAAAAAAATGGTATTTGTGTACGAAACTAAGCTGACGATTTTAATGAAATATGAAAACTAAGAGTAGCTGGGTCTTTATTAAGGTGTGCAAGAGCTTTCTTATTGGTTTGTGGTCGTATTTTTCTAGAAAGTTTTCCCGCCTACTTTTTTTAAAGGATGTTTTCAGCATAGAGATAAGCTAGCTAGACACGACGGAAGCAAATGCCTCGGATTCGATTTTAGAATTTCGTTTCAAACCTTACTTTTCTACATAAAATAGACAAATTACATTTCTTAAACAATTTAATGCCAAACAAATATACATAAATCTTCCCTGATATATTAAAAACCAGAAAAATAACATTTTTGAATAATTTAGTTTTTTTTTTAAATAAGTAAGAATACCTACTTTTATTTGATTTTGTATGTACCCCGTAGTAAAATAAGGGTAGATTAGGACACTTTTGGGACAATTTTAAAAAGAAAAAAATAAATACATATATATGTAACAGTTACATGCAGATGGACTAGCAAAAATTAGGGAGGCAATATACCAAGCAATAATAAATTCAAAAATTAAAGGGATACTCCAACTTTTAAGTGATTTAGAAAAATTTTTGTGAAAAGTGTCCCATTGTGCACCCTCTCCCCTAATTATAAAAAAGAGACCCATTTGGGAATATTAATATATTTTGAATGGAGCAAAGAACAGTACGGCAGAATACACCAATTAAATGTCTGCGCGCAAAGACAAAAGGGCCACATAAAACAAAAGAAAAAGTATGACTTATAAATCACAAGTCAGTTCAACAGCTTTTTCATTAACAGCATTGTAGAATTCAATAAGATGGACTATAGAGTATATATCCAAACATCTAACTTTGCAAGTTATCTAATTACGGAATTCGTGGTACATCTTTAAATTGGTTCAACAGCTATCTGAAAAATCGTAAGCAAGTTGTGTTGAGTTATACAATATAATGGACTAGGAGTTCCTCAGGGTTCCATTTTGGTCCCATTATTATTATTTATTTTATACACGAATGACACGCTTATTTATATTGTTTCTTACTATATTAAAGAAGCAACTCTTAAATTAGATTTTGATCTTGACACAATTTGCAATGCAATAACAAACAAAAATACTGATCAAAATAATTTAAAGATATATACAATACCTATACATATTAATGGAAAGAAACTAGAAATTGAATGTGATATAAAATATCTTGGCAATTTTGATAAAAATATAGTATAAGGCACGTTTGTAAAAAAATAGGACAAAAAGTAGACTAAGAAACGAATTTAATGTTAATCAGAAACTAACATTGTACAGATCACTTATCGAACCTCATTTTAATAACTGTGCATCTATTTTATTCTGATTTACTCTGATTTAAAAAGGCTTCAAGTCTTACAAAACAAATCTTAAGAGTAAATAATTATACACAAAGTGCTGTTATGCTGGATGATTTATATTAAAAGAGTGTTGTGCAATTGATTAATTTTAGAACTTTGATATTTTTATATAATGTTATTAATGGACAAGCACCACTATGTATGTATTGAAAAAACAATCGACTCTATATTTTTATAAGATTCATCTTGGCGCCTCTATGCGTGGCGTGGTGGGGCGTGGTTATGGGCATACATCTCCGCACTCTTAAGAAAAACCTAGAAAAGACCAACGAATTTCTGGTCAAGACTCACCATTTTTTCATCGAAAAACTAAATTATTATAAATTACTTCATTAAACTGAAATCTTTTTAATCGATTAAACATTTTGTCAGAGTTTATTTTTGAAGAAGTTTTATTTTCTGATATTATTTAAACCAACCTCTAGACTAATCTCTTAGATACCGCACTAATTCTAAGGTTATGTGATGATGGAATAACCATGATTATGCAATCCCACCCCTTCTATTACTACCTAACCTAAGGCTCTGATTTACATAACTTCCATTAAATCTTTTTGTGTGTTTGCATTATTTATTTTCTTACTAAATATAGAGTTTTTCCAATCTGAACTCTTTTGTACCTCAAGGACCTCTGTAAAAATTATAGGCATGTAAGTAATTCAGGAATTCGTATACATAGATAGGTAATTCAGTTTTATCGCAAAACTGTTGGCAAAAAAAAACTATCCTTTTAGGCAACATACATGGTATATTATTATTGTATCGAAAAAAAAAGAGTATTTAGTCAACTTTTCTTTGATATGGAAATTAATGGAGGCGGAAGCTATTCAAGCTTGGAATTGTCTTTAATCTTATGTTAATGGAATATGCCCCAGGCAAAACTTTACTTCATCCGTCACTCCTTTTTTTTTGCAAAGATTAAAGGCATACGGCAGGAAGGAAATGAATATCTTGGAATAATTTGTTAGCTTTGGGAAAAGTTTAAAGAAAACAGTTGCAAACGAAGTTTCATTTTCATGTCTGGGGTAGTAGGTGGGTACGTTAGAATGGGATGCGCATTAAGGAATTTCTCTGATGCTTTATGTTCGTAGTAGCACTTGATTTTTGAAATCTTTATAGGTCTTGTTATACAATGAAACAAACGAGAGGATCTCATCTTCTCAAACCCAGTTCTTAATACTATGGACTATGTACATTATCATTATTGTAACTACAAATAGATAATTATGAAGCCGCACAGTTAAGTAATTCCATGTTAACGCATATTACATTTGGCACAGACTTATGAGCAATTGTACCTACTTAAATATTAATACGAGTATATGTACTTATTTATTAGAAAACGTCGACAATTCAGGCCTCCTGCTTTTGGATTGTTCAATATTGGAGGCCAACTAAATGCAGGTGCCATTGCATTTTTTTCATCCAGGAGATTTTGCACGAGTCTTTCTTTCTTTTTTCAGGACAACTTTTTACATTACAATACCACCTAAGGTGCTCCCATTGTATATATATTGTAATTTTCTCCGAGATGGTATTTTTGATATGAATGATTCCTCGGATTGTCTTGCGTACACACTGCATTACACTGTTATGCATCTTCATTTTAGCTGTGTTCAATTTACACTCATACTTCTTTTACATTATCCAATATTGTGAACGGTATAAGCGCTTGACGAACAACTACGGTGTGAGCTTTGTTTTCAGCTTAAGGGGCATTTTCCGATCCTTTGTTATTAATCACAGATCCAAGAGACTTGAACTCTTCGCACTCGGGAAGCATCCAAATATGTGCCCGGAATAAGCTTTTGTGGATCAGAAAATTGTCAGCACAAGTATTCAGTCTTTTTCGTGCTGATGCGATATCCAATTCCCTCCAGAACATCCACCTATATATACATCGAAGGTATCGTTGCAAGGACGTAAGATCTGCACTTATGATGGCTCCATCGTCAGCAAGGAATAACTGATTCACTTCGGGATCCGTCACCTCTTCCTCAAGCAGAAAATCAAGGACTATAACTTAACGAAGTTAAGGTAGGTGCTAATTTACCTATTGACAATTTATATAACTTTTTTAATACGTGAATAAAGTTGAGATTCTAGTACAAATGTCGAAGGTCTACTTTTTTTTATTAGATATTTTATAAACTTTCTCGATTACGTCCACATTTTCGTACGTACCAAATTTTCGTCTATCGTCGAAGAATTTTTCTTCCAAAAGACTCAAAAGAGTTCTCCCTTTCTGCTTATCGTTCACCATTCAACTCCGCGCCGGCCGTATAGAAGAACAGCATTGTATGGGTTTCGTCGATCAGGCACTTCGTTTTACGCGTAAAGGTAGAACTATAGATAATCGTCAAACGTCAGCTGACTCTTTTTTTTTTGCGGAGAGCTTATGGAGGTTTTAAATGATATTTATTGATATTTTTTGGATGCAATTATCCAAAAAATAGTCTCCTCTTGCTCTTACCACCAATTTTCGACGCTTAAAGACTCCCCAAATCGAATTTTACACCTCACATTTTGCAGCGCCACCACCAGGACCTCTGCAACCCTAAAAAAAACTCGCCATGATAGTACTATAGTTTTCATATACAAAGGAGTACTATAGTTTTCATATACAAAGAAGTTTTTTTATGTTATCTGTTTCTGTCGCGAGAATCGAAAAAAAACTACATACGTACCTAATTGAAAAAAAAAACAAGAACAAAAATATTTGAGAGCACATGTGCGATATTTTCTTTTGAGAGAGAACAGACAGAGTTGGCGCTGATTCTGCAGTGGATTTCTTCTGAACTTCAAATTTCTTTGTGTGCTGTGGAAACGAATTTGTTGTTAAAAAACGCAAAATAGACATCTTTTCTAAAATTTAAATTATAAATAATTATGGTTACAATTTCTTTTTTGTAAATTGAATCTGATTTGAAAAACAACAAAAAAAATAATACAATATAATAAATGTTGAATAGGGTTTACCGCTTTCAAAAGTGAGTACTAATTTGGTAACTTTGAATCATCATTTGAAGGGATAAATTTTTTTTTAAATAAAATAATATTATAGCTCCCAAGGAAATAAAGTAGGTACACTATTGAATAAAAAAAATAAAAAATTAAAACTGGTAAGATAGCCATACTTTTATAAAACACCGAAATGTGTGACATTTTGGAGATTTTTCCCTTTTCAAAACTTTCAATTAAATAAAAAAAAGTTTTTTGATTTTTCTTTTTGAACTTGAAAACCCTAAGTACAAGTTTTATAAATATTTTTAAATTGTGGAATTATATTGAAAATTAAAAGAGTTACGCTTGTTTTCACACGCCCAAAAACAAAAAATTTCATCAGATTGAGTTATATTTTTTTTGCATGAAAAAAAATTAAAAAAAAATTTTGAGATAATAACTCCCTTTATTTTTTATTCTCTCTTCGTTAAAAATAAAAATAAAAAAATGAAAAGTTGCGTGGTTTAGTAATATCACTCTTGCAATAAAAGTCAAATTAAGTTTATGAAAATTTTGTCGCTATTTTTAAATAACTAAATAATACTTTTTATTTCAATAAATTGTCTTCACAAATAACAAAGTTACGTAAGAATTAGTAAGCACAATATCGCCAAAATGCAAGGAAAACTCACCCTTAAGTGAAGCAGCTGCTACTTCTCTGTTTCGGAGAGACTGCGTTTCGGTTTTAGAAGCAGCCAGTTGCTTGAATTTTGTATAAAACACCTCCGGATTTTTTTTCGATCACGAGACTCCCCGATCTCCTTGAGCTTAAAAACTACGTATGCCTTATATTTCCTTCTTCTCTTACTGCTCTTGTTTTGCGATGTACCATTTTGGCATGTGCATCTTCTATCACTTTTTTCCTGAATTAGTTGAATATATCTTTTCAAGGATAAGCTTTGTTCATATTCATATTCTCCACAAAAATCGTATTTCAAAATTTAGCTTCGAAGTTACCTGAAATTCGGAGCTAAAAGTTAACCAAAAATACATACGAAGATTTAACGTTGAATTGCAAACTTGGGAGTTTTCAAAATATCAATAATCGCCAACCAGAAAGGGGTTTAACCCTCAATTTATAAAATCTCTACAAATCCTAAATTGTGTCAATACTTAAGGCCACCTAATAATCTATTTCAAAGAAAATACTTTTTTTTGAACTCAATCTAAACAACAACGTTATTTAAAACACAGCAACCGAAACTACCCCTTGAACCAAATGTGTATGTTATTTGTGACCACATTCAGCGTTGCCGCTGGACTTCACCAAAGTGTAACACATTTTAAAAAAAAAAGTAACAAAAGCGAAAAAAATGTAACAAATTGAAAAAATGTTTTGAATGAAAAGAATGGTTTTGAACTTAAATAGGAACATACGTTTTCTTCATCACAGTTTTAAAAATTCAGTACAAAACTATACATTGAGCCCTACCAACAATCAAATTTAGCAACGACTTAAATATTTTGAAAAAATTAAGCATTATGTTATGGATTCTAAATAAGTAAATACTGAACCAAACATTATTATCTTTTTAAGCCATTTTAATGTACGGTTCATTATTTAGGGCTCTTTTTAATATGGTCCATTTCATAGAAATATTTAAGTTATCACTAAATTTGATTATTGCTATATTTTGATTAAGTAAGAAATATTTTAAGTTTTACATACACCATGTTTATAATATATGCTGAATCGAGAGATCGAGTTCGAATTTGAAGTCAAAGATAGTAAGATTTCGACTAAACTGTAACTGAAAGAGAACGATAGAGTCGAATAAAGGTGATTTCAACTCAATTTAGGACGTAGATAGGTGGAAGTGTTGTTTAGATGCACTATTTGGATGATAAAAAGTCAAATTTTAAATTAAAAAAAAAAAATTGGAGAAAAAAAGTGTAACAAAAAGGAATAAAAGTAACATAATAATACAAAAAATTAAGAAAAGTGTAACACTTTTGTTACACTTGTTATATTGTGGCAACGCTGACCACAATTTGGAGTTTTCCGTCTTGCGTTTGAATGAAAATTAAACATGAATTTATGCTGTCTAGTTCTACTGTAAAAGCGAATGCCCTTGAGCTTAGGTTACCTTAAGGTGGTCCTAAACGAAAAACATGCTCGCCGAGCATACTCGTACTCGCTATATATTCGTCGTGTAGGGGTTAGTTTGTGAACGGCTCCTTGTTGAAGAAAAATTTAGATTTTCTCGTGTTCTATGGCTTCAATTTTCGCCGTGTAGGGCCATGTTCGCTAGCACACGTCATTTTTGTTGTGAACTTTGTTGTTGCGTTTCTTATTTCTTTGTCGCACATGATGTTTATTCTTTGGATAATCGGAACGAAATGAATGTTCGCAATATGCGTGTTCGTCGTGTAGGGGGAAACGAAAACGAGCATGCTCGGCGAGCATATTCGTCGTTCAGGGCCACCTTAACGCAATTTGATTTCATAATTTTAGAGTTATGATTTATTATTCTAGGTTGAATATTTTAGACAAATTGTTACTAAAATAAACATGTTACAAAAAAATTCCAGAAGCTATTTAATTTGACTACCCTCAAAAAATAGAATTGACATCAGTCAAGTAAATAATAATTTACTTGTTCAAAACAAAATTTGGGGAACATGTACAAGTACATAGGTACTCGCACATCGTATTCAGTCTCGGTCGATGTATAGTATCTATTTAGTTATACTCTATACTCAAATGAAATGAAATGGTAATGTTAATCTACTGGGAGCAATATAATTTAAATACAACTCGAATGCAAAATTAAAATTTTGAAAGAATAAAAAGAAGTGTAAAATATATCTATTCTGACAGAATTTCGTTTTTATCTATTTTGGTAGATACAACGTGGGTTCTGGCACATATGGTTTTCGCGAATTATATCCTTTGGGACTGTGGGACATTGATTCGGAAGAAGAAACGTATAAGAGGAATTAATAAAAATGGTTTCTTTTATATCCAGATCCACCTATGCGCTTTACATAAACACATCATAAAAAAAAGTTATAACACCTTTTAAGGAATGCCGTTGTAGAAATAAAATGTCAGGTGATGTGGGTATCATATTTCAGTAAATCGATATGTAAACAATCTTGTGGAGCGGTAGTCGGTTTTAAGAAAAAATAATTATATTTATCTTGAAATGTACCTACTTTTAAGCTAATTTAAGGGTTTTTGCAATTATTAAAATGATCTTTGAATATTTATTGGTATTTTTGGGTGTACATTACTCAAGAGTACGCAATAAACATTGTTTTTGCTAATCCCATTGGGTATAGGTATTAAGACATTTTGGTCAACATGTTTAGGATATGTTCAGCAGGAGAATTTCGGCTTCCGAATATTATACCTCCATGGCAGTCCCAATAGTCCTTGTTAGACTTCCTGACATGTACTTTTCAATCTCAGCCTGCAAAAAAAAGATTATCTATCTTGGTATTATATAGTGTTTCTGGAAATCTAGTTGGAGAGAGCTGAAATGCATCTCAAGGAACCGTACACAATGGGCGCATTCACGAAGCTAGTGGCTACGTAGTCAAGCGATTGTGATTGGCTAAATCTAACTACAAAAGTAGTTCAAATTTCCCCTCCGACGTAGTGTAAAAATTTCGGCAAAAAAGTTAGTTGGCACTGATTTTGACGTTTCACAATCAGCTGTTTAAAAAAGATAAATTTACAAAAGATTCTTCAAAATGAAACTTATAGTTCAGTATTTAGGAATAAATTATGAAATAGAGGCAGCTGAAGAAATTTGCAATAAAATATTAGCAGGTAATGTTTTTCAAGTGCAATAAACAAAACAATTCTTTTAACAATTTTGTTTCAGATCCAGTGGTATGCCGCAGCATTCATGGAACAAAATTTGAGGGTACAAAATGCAGAAAATACGGAGGAAGGTAAATTTGAGTTATTTTGAGTTAAATTAAATTATTTCAATGTAATAGTAAGCTTAAAAATATATTTAACAATATTATTACAGATTCAGTGTCTACTGCAGCAAATCTCGATGTTCCGCAAGAAAATACACGCTATATAGCGAAAGGTAAAACTAAATTGTCTCTATTTAAAAAAAGAATACCCTATTCATTAAGATTTTATTTTTTAGAATCTTCTTGGGAGCACCGCACCGTTTTTCTGTTCTTAGAACATTGTAACAACCATAAACACGACTTTAGAAACCCAAAAATCAGGCGCAGAACGGTGTTCTTTAAAATTAAGGAGGCGATGAAGGGTAAAGGCTACAACTTTAAAGAGAGCTCGCTGGAAAAGAAGCTGACCAATTTAAAGATCAGATATAACCGCATCCTTGACAACAACAAAAAACTTCCACAGGTCCGGTCGGGGGCGCATGTAGTGGCCCTACTTCGAGCAAATGTGCCTCATTTACGAAGACGTAGTAAATGTCAGGGGTGCGCCTACAGTGAGCTCTCTGAACCCTTCGTCGCTGTGTGCTCCCTCGGATTGCACTCCCTCTACCTCCAAACAAGCAACCCATCGATCAAAATTAGTTGCACTGGAGGAGGAAAAGGTAGAAATCGCACGAGGGGTGCTGAGTGAATTGAAGGAACTGCGAGTTCTTAAACAGAAAAAGTTGGAATTTGAGATTCTAAAGTACCAGGAAGAAAAAGAAAATAGAATAAGTACCTAAGTTAATATAATTTGTTAAATATAATTTGTTTAAATAATTTCTTTTATTTTTAAGATAACTGAGAAAGGAAAGTTATCGTGTGTGTTTTTTTGTTTTTTAAGTAATGAATTCTGTAATATTTTTTTTTAAACTGTGATGAAATACTTTTTTTTTAAATGAATTGTTTTTTTTTTGTTTAGTTATAACTTATAAGCGTGTTATTTTTATTTTTAAGACAGTTAACTATGAGTAAGGTTTAGATTAGTTTATAAGTTTAGTAATAAGATTTTTAGTCATGATGAAGACAAACGAAAGTTCCTTTTTTTGTAAAAAAAAAACCAAAGTACAAATAAAAAAATTTATTGAAAAAAGTATTTTATTTTTAAAAATTGTTCAACAAGAAGTTTCTTTTTCTAACACAGCTGCTTCTTTCTTGGTTTTCCATGTTATGACTTGAATTTGGATCATTTCCCAGATCGTCATCATTTTCAGATTCGATGTCAGAAAAATTTCCAGGTGCATTAAATAAATGAATGTGGTTGTGCAAAATGCAACTAGCTGCTACAATTTTATTGGCCAGTATAGGACTTGAAACATCCAAATATTTCAATCGTCGAAATCGGCCTTTGAGAAAACCAAAAGTTCGCTCTATGGTTATTCTGGCACTGCTTAGGCGTGTATTAAAATTGATTTGCTTCTCGAGAATGTGTTCATTGTCACGGAAGGGAGTAGGCAGCATCTCCTACAAGATGGTAGTCGGCAGGCAACAATTGAGTCAATTGATCAGAGAGAGGACTATTTCTAAAAACTCTAGCATCATGTAGTCGACCAGGAGCGCCTACATAAATATCGATGAAAACAGCTCGATGGTCACAAACTCCTGTTAAAAAAATTAATATGTAAATATATTTGTTAAAATTAATATATATTAAGTGTACCTTGTAAAATAATCGAATGCGTATTTTTTCTGTTGTAGTAGTCTATAGGGTTCTTGACATCTGTTTGATTTGAATGTGATGACACCCATCTATCGCACCAACGATTCCAGGAATATAATATTGTTATTAGAATATTCCTTACGCGATCTTCTTTAATGTTTCCTTGAAAAAGGTCAGATAAAGAACCCACTGCGAGGAGATCGTTTACGGCAATCACAGCTCTAGCTATTTGGCAGATAAATGAATTGTGTTAAATTGACCACAATTAAACTATTTTACATACCTATGACTTCATCTTCTTCCGAATCGCTCATTTGTATCTAATTTTTTTATTTGTTTTTATTTAATTTAAAAATATTGTGTAAAATTCTCAAAACTTCCCAAATGTTTCCGATTTTGCGTTTGTTTGCTTTTGCATCTGTCATTAATATGACAGCTCAGGATTGACTAGTTTGTAGTGAAGTTTTGCATTCACAAATCTAGTTGAATTTCGACTACGTAGCCACTAGCTTTGTGAATGCGCCCAATGGCGCGTAGGAGTAATGGAAGCCCTGTAAGGGGAAACTAACGGATGTAATAAGTCTGAGGTTCTAAGGGCCATTTGCTGAAACGAATCTTAAATATTTATGTTCAACCTAAGCGCTTATGTTCTACTTTTTCCTCTGCGTAAACTGTCACATAAGAGTTTATGTGGAACATAAGTATTTATGTTCTGTATCAGCAAATGGGCCTAAGTAATAATTGTAATATTTAATTTGTGGAGCAGAAGCACTGTAAATATTTCACACCTTTAATGACATCACCAGTTTCAGAGATATCACCTGCTTTCTAACGAACAAATAAAAAACGGACATTCTGTTTCGCCATTTTGTTTTTTTTTTTTTCGGGCGCAGAACGATGTATATTTCCTAGGGCTGGTCAGAAGACCGCGACGAGACTACTTCCTAGAAGAACGTACTTTTTAGACGGACACTTAGATAGAGCTATTATAATAGTCGGACGTGGTAGGAAGCTAATGTCAAAACATAACGAAAGTTAGCTTTCCGAACACTCAAATGAAGAAGTCAGCCATATTATGTGCTTCCACAATTTTGATCTTTGTATCTACCTGTCACTCGTTTCAATTCATTGAATTTTATTTTTCAAGTGAATAAAAAGTCAAGTTTTGTATTTTTGTGGAGAGGTGAAAAAGTTGATGATGGTGTAAATTGACAATGGACATAAACAATGTTGATTGGAATAGTGTTTACGCAGCTTTAGATGCTGACCAATCTGCTACATAGCTCCCGGAATCCATATTTATAGCTTTGAACTGGGTTCGCAAAAAGTGAAGGGCATTAGTCATTAAATTAATACGAAAACCATATTGAACTTCAATAAGTATTTCTTCATTAATCCTATATTTTGAAAAACTATTTGCTTTGATACTTTGAAAAAGATTTCCTAGAAAATAGCCCAATATGTGAATCCTATTATAATTTTTTAAAAAGTTTTTTTTTTCCATGACCAATTATTGAACAAAAAACAATTTGAAGTAACACATAAATACAGCTTGTAAAAACCCGCCTTTTTTTATTAATATACATACATACATAATATTTTATAAAAGCGAAATAACTATGATGCAACCTTGCTTAGCCATTTGATTTTTTACCCATATACAAGTGCGCAACTGACAGTTAAAAACACCCTGCTCGAATACTTGCTCACAAAAATAAATCGAAAATCACTATACACAATAATGGTAATCCTTAAATTGCTCAAAATACGAGATTCGTTTCGTTTCACAATCCTTTCAAAAATAAAAGGGTTCAATCAGACAATGAGGGTAGTTTCTTTTTGCAGATAGGGCAAAACGTTGTTCAATAAAATTTGGGAAAACAATTATTAACTGGGTGCACTGGAAGTGTGCAGGCCTGTAATTACAGGATAACGTTGCCGCAAGAGTAGAAAATCTATTATATACAGTTGCAAAAGAAAGTGATTTGAAATACCTCACATTACTGAATAATCTTTTAATTCAAATCTTTTCTGCCATAGAAATGGAAGTTTGCTTTTTAGTTAACAAATCCTGGTGATCCTAATACATATGCACAACGTAAAAACAGCCGACGTCCAATATAACAAATACCCGAAAAAGCGATTTTGAGATGATGAACGCTTTTAAGATTTACATTAAATTCTCTTTACAGTGACGTGACCGATTGGAAAAATTTACTATAGGTATACGATATAATCGAACGCATAAAAAAATTGACTTCAAAAGTGTTCTTCTTGTTTTTATTTAGCTTACAATTCCAATCAGAATTTGAAGTCAGACAATTTCGTATAAGTGATTTTTTCTATTAAATATTTTTTTCAAAATTTGTCTACTTTATCGGAAGGATTATTTAATTTAACAGTACTGATTAATAGAGTTTGAATAAATAAATTTATTCGATCACATATTAAAAAAAGTCGATCGCACACTCGATATATGAGAATGACATCGAATATTTTATGAATCGTTGTACGTTCTGAATGTCCACTGAATATTGAAAATTTATGATTTGGCTTATCCGTTCACATGTGATTGTTAGTTTCAAAAATGTTTGGTTACAAAATTGAGACAGCACCCAGCGCGCGCATGAGTAACTACATAATATTACGAAAGTTACAAGTTTTTGAACAATGAATTTAGCAAAAAATTAAATTGCCCGCATATTTCAGAAGTTTGTTAATTTATCAAAATCGTTACCATCCTATAATTTGACTTTCTCTCAAGACCTAATATGGCATTTAATGTTATGCATTTAAGAAAGGTGTAAACCTTAAGTTACTTTCCATTATCAGATAATCTATTGAAAGCTGATGTAATAATCTATAATCGACAAACATTTGACGTATAATAAAATAATAATATTAATTGAATTGCTTGCGAGAATAGGTAAACCGATATTGCTAAGTATACCGCTATATCGCTAATACATTATTGATTAACTGTGCAAATACATCCAGCCCCAAGTCCCGTGTGTCGTTGTGCCGTTCCGTTGTCATCCCCATTCCAAAGCAATTTATCTGACAACAAACTCACAGAAGACACAAATCGACAACGTTCAAGAGTGCTAAAGGGTCTTCTTCTTCTTCTTTGCAATTGGGATACGACACCTATAAACATTAAGTTGTCAATAAAGGTAATTCATTATGTCGCAACCGAATACCCTATAGACCAACAAGTGCCTATCTGTATATAATTTTCCCCATCGGCATCTCATTCAATAATTCTATACCGTTATCATCAACATCCCCTTGTCCAATAATGTATCTCCAACGTATAATAAAAGCCAAACACAAAATGTGTCCTTGTGTATTTACCAGGTAGATACAGGTCGGGTTGGTGACAGAGACACTTGCACACAACCACAACTTTTTGGTCCGGGAAGCATCTACCTTTAGTCAGGATTGAGGAGTGAGGACGAAACAAAAACGACGCGATGAATTCGCGTGACACGTCAGTTCAATTTTATAAAATATATTTTGAGCAATTTATTTTCTTGTCGTTACAATTTGGAAGTCGGAACGTGCTTGTCTCGTGTGCCATTCCCTGCCCATTGCCATCACAGTAAAAATAAACCAATAAAAACCATACTTCTAGCTTTTGCCTTTTGGGTTGCTGTGCTGATGTGGCACACCTTTGCATATAGATGGGTTGTATTCATATTTGAATCGGAAACTAATAAATGGTACATTCTGTCCAAAACCGCACAATAGCTGGCGATAAAAGCCAACCGATTAGAGTGTCAATTTCACTCAGATGAGTTTTGTCGGATATTTTGAACTTTGAAACTTGAGAATGGGATATGTGATAGCGGTCCCCATGAAAATGCAAATGGATGGTGCCTCATAAAAATGTATTGCATCTTAAAGGGCTTTAAGAGGCAGACATAATTTTACGTGTTTGAAAGTATCTACATATATAAAGCTATCGAGAGTATTTTTGTTTTTATTACTTCTATTGATTTAAAAAAAATTCTGAATTCTGACTGTAAATTTATTTCTCACAAAAAATTATTTTTTAATGGAATGTTGATTTTAATTTTGAATAAATTTAAGTTTAAAAGTTGTTTACCATCAGTCAGGATTTAATGAGACAATCAAAACCTAGATTTTCAATCCACTGTACCAACAAAAATCTGTACTATCCTTCTAACAAGGCCTTATTAATAAGACCCTTGGTCTTACTGGTATATATGTATATGCTTGTCGTCGCCTTAGTGACAGAAAAATGTATGTCAATATTTGCTAATTTTCAGGAGAGACGATTTTGTGATTTTTTTTTACCATTTTTCATTTTTATGAGTTCTATGAAAACTTTTGTAAAATTTACTTTAAAAAATTTCAAGGTTAACATACTAGCTATAGAATAGATAAATTATTCTTAATTTTTTTTGTGGTTTAAAATATATTTTATTCAATATAGTGAAAAGATATACTGATACGTTTATGTGCCTCAAATGAGAATTATTACTCTGACCCCTTCCGTTTTGTTACGTTTTTAATAAAATAATAATTTTCAAAAAATATGTTTCATTAATTTCATTTTATTATTATTTTTTCTTGTAATATAAGAACATTAGGTATTTAATTCTAATTATCACTTTCCTCATCCAAATCGGAAGTTTTTAACGATTTGTAGAAATCGTGGTAGTGCGAGGGTATTATACCTTTATTACAAAGGTCCAACAAATCCCTATACTTTTCTGATTTTATACACTTAGGTCCCGTAAAACATTGAGTTAATTTTGGTAACTCATCTTTCCTTGATTGCCGCCGAATTATTTGTACAGCTTTGAACTCTCCGAGATCCTTGTCATACTTAAAAAAGATGTTATTTGTATCAGTTTTTCTATACTGCTGGCAAGATATTTTTAGCCAATTAACATTGTTCCCTTCAGTATCAACCTTACGATTTTTAATCAAACTTGAACTTACTGCTTTGAAGTTAAACATATCCTCGCGTCCCATTTCTACCACTGAATATTTTGATTGTTTTGATGACATCCTTACGACAGTGTACCATCCAACGGGGTCAAATATATTTATGTTTTTTGAACATCGTTCAATATGGGCATGAACGGAATCGCATTCCATCATAGAGTGTCCAGGTTCAAAATAGTAATGATCTATTTTCGGGATTTCAAGTGATTTTACCGCGTAGAGAAGCATTGCTGATATGTTTACATTTCGATTCTGCCCTCCACAAGTATCACTCATCAGGACAAATGGTTTACCGTCGCAATGTTGCCTAAAATACATATAAAGACATGATGCCACTTCGTCCGACCCTCTTCCAGCCATTCCCTCATGCCACATAAAACAGGTAGCTTCTTTAGTTCCAACATTGTATACGGTCAGATTGTAAACTGCCAAACGTCTTTTATAAAATATGGCTTTCGCATTTGCGCTAGGACAGTATCTTACAGCCTCCAAATCAAATTCAATAAAATGAATGTTTTTGGCAATAGCATCTTCTTTAAATTTATCATGAAATTCTCTGGCACTTATTTTTCTTTTTATGTGTTGCTCATATTCATCACGAAGTTCGTTTTTTTCCTCCTCATTAGAATTTTGAAACCGAAAGCATTTATCACACATGTCTTTTCTCGGAGTGTGGAATTTAAGGTAGAAGTCGTTTTTGAATATTTGTCTGTACAACCATAACTTTTCTGGCAGTATATTTTCCTCTTGGCACCTTTGTCAAAATGGGTGTTACACTTTCTGGGACATTTTGAACAGTCTTTGGGTTGTACACTTCGCGCTTTGACAATTTTCCCACTGGCCGACACATATGACTTACCCGATTGAAATAAAGCCTTTCGAATATTTTTTTTCCACGATTTTGGATCAAGCTTTCGCTTTCTTTTTGGTGTTGCACCGTTCTCCTCACCAACGCTGGTAATGTTATTGACTTCAATATTGATTGATGGAATTTCATTTGTTATACCTGCTACTGAAAGGGAGTTATTTTGAATATCGTATGGCGAAGTCTGCACATTTGACGAGATAGATTCGGAGGATGAAGGAAAGAAATGGGGATCGACAACTGAATCATCGTCATTGAAATCATCTGAAGTAAGATCGTTATCACCTTAGGATGGAAATCTTATATTTAAAACTACTTTGATTCTATTTTTACAAATATTACCATCATTGTTTTCATTAGCGAACATTGATACAGAAGCGGGATTCGTTTCATTCATTTCGGCATCAAAAATTCTTTCTCTTGTTTGATTTTGTGTAGCTAACATGACAAGCCTTTTAGCTCTCGAAAATTCCATCATGAACACTTTATTTTAAACCTTTCACAAAATCACGATCTCGCAATCACAAATAATGAAACTGAATAACGCATCAGTAAAAGTATTACAGAACAACAATAACGGCAATTTTTTTTTCTGTCAACCAAAGCTAAAGCAAATCTTAATTGTTGACATGAAAGTAAGTTGTTTACAAAAAAAAAGATTGAATTTGATGTGCAGGTCAAACGGTAAAAGCTTATTGCCATAGAAACGTATCTTGATTCAAATTTCTAGTGTTTGGGTCATAGAAACGTAACGCCGCATACGTTTGTCTGCTTCGATGTATTTTGAAAAAAATGTTGATACGGCAGGTGCTAACTTCTAAGGTACTTTACTTAGAGGTGCAATTTTTTGAAACAATATGGAATGCTATATTTTAAGAAAGATGGCATATCCAGTCCAAAATCGTAAAAAATGTAGTTACGTTCTTATGTCACTAGGGCGACGTTGTGTTTGTGTTGTTTTTTTTTTTAATGATTTTGTATTTTTGATTTGTAATATCGAAGCAAGTAAAGAGTTCTGATCCCAATCAAGAGATACGGGATTATGAGAACCGTCGGTTAAAGTAGCTTTTCATTCGTAATTCCACATCCACACGCGCTAGATTGTACATCTCACTTAAATTTTCTATTCAAATTTTCTTTCTATTGAAGGAAACATTGACACTTGATATAAAACGATGTCATAAATTAATTTCATTCGGACTTTTTTGAGTAAGAGAATTTTTATTTATAAAGAATAGGGACAAGAGTGGTACCAAAAGAAAGTTGTAAATACTTGTACATCAAAACTGTGAAGTTTTAGGAGAATTGTAGGTGCGGGTTTAAAGTTCATTTTTTACCATTTACTCGTATAAGCAAATAAACTCATATTATCATAGAATTTTTGTTATCAAATAAATGGTTTTTTTCAATCATTCAAATGGCGGCGTTAAAATCATGAGCCTAAGATTTTTAGTTTTTGAAATATTCAATTAAGCTCTATAAGCTTTGAAACTAAGTTTTTCTTACAAATCAGTAATTTCTGAAAAATCTAAAGTGACATTATACCTTTTTTATCGTCATGTGAAAGAATGATTTATACGTTCTTTAATTGCATATATAATAATTTAAGATTCATTCGACAATAATTAAGAAACGCACCTTCAAAAGCTTCTGATGTCAGAAATTTCAACTTACATACTTAATGTCAAAGGTGAATTTTGACCTTTCGCAAATTTGGTATTTTAAATTATATGATGACATACATATGTACCACCTGTTTAACCCTTGGATTAAATGTTGGGGTGAATAATATGGAATAAATCCAGATAAAAGTAATATCGACTCAGTTTTGGTTAAAGTTAATTTTAATCTAATACTGAATAATATGGCTGTTAAAGTTCTATTTTTAATTTGCTACGTCCTTAATCGACAAATTTTATGATACAGATTCATGACTGGAAAACAAATCTTCTTCACAACTGATTCACCGTAATACTACGTTTTCACCAAGCGATAATCCTGGATTTAAGGTAGGAGATTTAAAATTAATCTTGAAGTGTTTTTACCAAAGACAAGGAGATTAATTTGACGTTTTCAGTCTGAAATGTCATTCAATTTCAATTTGACAAGAGACAAAATAAACAAATTTTTTTTTTGAAAACGCAAAGCAAGCTGAAAAAGAACAATTTTTTAGCATAAATGCTTAATTTTCAATAAAATCTTTCTAAAAAATGAGTGTAAGAAAGTTAAATCTATTGTTATCACAACATTTGATTCTTCAAAACAACATGAGAGTGATAGTTAGCACATTGAATAGAAGAATCCACAATTATAGAAAAAAACGCCAGTTGTACTTAATAAACATTTTGGTAGCCAGAAAAAAAAACTTTTATTACAAAACAAATTGTTAAAAAAACAATATAAGAGAAAAGTTTGGGTTAAGGTATGTAGAACCACCCAAAAATCCATTACTTATAACCTAAATTATCAATTTTGCAGGTACGTACAGTCGTACAAGCAACTTTTGGGAAGAAGATGTAGTGAGAAATGATGACGAATTTTTCAGGGAAAATTTTAGAATGTCTCGAATTAATTTTAAGATTTTATGTTCCCATCTTCAAAACTTAAAAAAAAAGATACGAATCATAGGAAATCTATCCCGCTTGAGAAGAGAGTGGCAATTGCCTTATATGCACTTGGGTCTTCAGCAGAGTACCGAAGCATTGCAAATCTTTTCGGAGTGGGAAAATGTACGGTTTGTAATATTTTGCTAGAATTTTGCGAAGAGGTCTGGAATGTGCTCCCACCAATCTATTTGTCTGCATACCCACTTACAGCAGAAATCATAAAGGAAAATGTAGATGGTTTTGCAAAATTGGGTTTTCCACAATGTTTTGGAGCAATAGGTAGGTACAAAAGTGAAAACGTTTTACACAACAAGACGAGCAATACCTAAAAGTGAATATTTGTGACATAAGTTAAAAACATTTTTCAGATGGTTGTCATATAGAGGTACGACCCTCTGCTGAAGATGCCACCGACTACTTTAATTATAAAGGTTGGTATTCCACAGTACTGTTAGCTGTTGTTGATTTTAGGTAAATATTTCAAAAATTTTAACGACAATTCATTAATTAAATTCAATGAATTCAGATATAGATTTCTTTATATTAACGTGGGTAGCCCTGGCCGGTGCAATGACTCGCAACTATTTGAAAACTCTCTTCTGAAAATACAACATCAGAATCCTATACTAAAAAGAATGTCGAAGAACCTATGTAACGTTAATGTTCCAGTCGTGCTAATTGGAGATTCGGCTTTCAGATTTTCGGATATACTCATGAAACCGTATCCGTATAGTACTGCTTTGACACCAATTGAAAAAAATTATAATTATTACTTGTCAAAGAGTCGAAGAGTATAGTTGAAAATGCCTTCGGGCATTTAAAAGCTAGGTTTCGAAGGATTGGAAAAGGGCTGGACAACCGAATCGAAAACACGAACCTAATTATAATTACAATTAATTAATTGTTGCGTGATACACAATTTTTTAAATGCGCACAATGATGAAATAAATAATAGTTGGATGCAGCATTCCACAGAAAATCCAGCCAGAGAACAACCACCTGAACTTGTTTCCCATATAGGCGACACCAACCCAACAGCAGTAAATATAAGGAATGCAATAACTGCCTATTTATGTAAGTAAAAACTTAAACATTCCAAATGTGCTTACATATGTTGTTTTTTCCTTTTGGTCTTTCTTTCACTACTTTTGCCTAAATACTTTTGATGGCGAAATCCTAAAATTCCAGATAAATTAAAGATTTTATTATGAGATCACAATACATATTTTAATTTATTCATTCACATTTTATACATAGATATCACTGGTATAAAATAAAAACAAATAACATTTCATAAAATTCACTTTAAAAAACAACAAAAACAAAAATTAGGAACACATTTCACAGGTAGGTACAGATATGTATGAACTAAAAAAAAATTCACAAAAATAACTTTAAAAAAAATTGTTTCTTAGGATCAATTGTTTTTTTCATGCAAAAGATTAAAAATATCTTTCTGAACAGTCTCACAAGACAGTGCTATCCTTTCAAGGATATCATTTCGTCTTTCTTCAACCTTTATCATACGGTCATCTGCATCCTTTATTATTTTCAAATTCTCACTAATGATTTCATCAAATTTTTGGAGTTCTTCTCTATTTTTTGTGCTTTTTCTTTTCCTTGTAGCTGTGGAACATGCTGGAGTAGACGTAGTAGGTTCATCCGGGCTGGGAACCGAGTGGTCAACCTCAGAAGTCGGAGTTGCTTCTACATTTCGAGATGGCGATGACGTTGGCGAAAGTGAAAACGAAAATGGTTCTGAAATTATAACTATTTAAACAAATATAACTTTTAAGAAACAATTTACTGTATGTTACCCATTATGCTTTCTTCGACAATCTCTTCCAGATTATTTATTCTCAGATTCCCAAGGACAGCGTGCACCCTGAAAAACAGTATCCATTCTGAAGGTCCCATTTTTTTCTTTTCTTTTCTGTAAAACAAGAGATGTTCAAAATGCATATATGTATTTACACATTGAAAGCAATAAAAGTATCTTCATAAAAAAGAATAAAGATATTTACCTGTAGCGGTTGGTCAAATTGTGTATTTTTACTTAGATTTCTTCAGGGGTATACACTCCTCCCATTATAAAAGACATCTCCTTGTACACATGATTGTTTTTACGTTGCCCTCTCAATTCCGACAGCTTATCGGCCCACAACTCAATAAGCAGCTCCTCATCCTCCAGTGTCCAGCTTTTTCTTTGCTTTTTTTGTTTTGGTTCCATTATCTGGAATTTATTTTGTTTAGTAAAATATATTATAAATATAAGAAATATATTGTAAATACTTACATTTTTATCCAGACAGCGATTCAAATTCAAACGAAAAGTATTTGACATATTTTTTTTTTCATTTTCAACGGAAAAAATGAGTGCGTTCCACAAAATTAGATGTGTTTATTTTGAAAAGCTCTTGATTGCAAGAAGATGTCAATGAGATTTATTTTAAATCTTCATTTGAGGAGATTAAAATTTGTATGGTAAATCTTCGAGATTTGTACAAGATTTATAGATAATCTACTTAAATCGCGATTTAGCTCTTGGTGAAAACGTAGTATAAGACTTCTCTGGCGGGTTTCGCTGGGTTGAGCTAGAAAACGGCTACAGGCCAGCTTAATGTTGATGTCATTAGATTTTTGTGCCTGCCCTCCTATCGCAATAGTGGAACGCCATATGCCATTATCTTTTGAACTGGGTTCTACGAGCATCTTCTTTGTTCATGACAATACCAGCTAGGTAATGCTGAATTTGCCCAATATCGTATTGTCAATTTGCTCTCCTATACGTATTGTACATTGTCTAACTCTGAACCGTATTCTTTGGTCGAGTAACTTCTAACTGGTGGTAGAGAGCACTCGGTTCAGCTTATCCTTATGGAGCATTTTTCGGAGATGGCAGTTTTGCAGCCACCTTATCCATCTTTCTCTAACGCGATTTTGGATGTCGTCATCAAGATATTTAAACCTTTTAATGTTGGGACTTGGGAAGCGTTGTTTCATTCAAGTAGGTGTATCAAGTATGATGTATCACCACATCATGCGCTCAAGAGATATTTGTTGACGAAATCGTGAGCAGTAGATTTTATTTTAACGCAGTTAATTTGTTTAATTTGAAAAAAAATGCAGTAGATCTACTATTCAGTTTCGGTCATTGAAGATCGAACAGAGTAGAAGCATGCAGAGTGCAGAACGATATAGCATGATTCTGTCACAGTGCACATATGTATGATAAGATATATATTTCGAAACGTTTTCAAAATCATACTTATATAGATCAGATATTAGGTTTCCGAAACCAAAATTACAAAATTTACAAAAATAAAGTTTGTATGTTTTTATTGTCAATGTCCGACATTAATACTCTTGTATTTGCATTTGTAAATTTTGAAATATTCATTACATACGTTTCACAAAGTTAATTTCAGAAGCATGAATTGAAAACTTTTCAGCAGATTTTACCTTTAATAAGTGTCGTCATTCTCGTATTTTCGCATCAGAAGCATATTTACTTAATGCAATATACTATAATTGTATTTGTTGGTTGATTATTATTCAAATTCTGGTTATTTTTTGTATACAATAAATTTTATTATTTTTTTTAATCGATGAACAATCATGCGGGAAAATATTTCATAATAAAATTAACGCAAAGCTGGATAGCCGACATGTGAGAAAATCAACACGGAGCCTACCTATAAGCTACAATAAAAATAGTGGTCAGCGAATTTGTATTGTTTGAACATTGTCTCTCAAACGCCCTTAGGCCCTAATTCCTGCTGTAATACATAACATTCAATTAGTTTTATTTTCAATGCTTGTCAAGGCATCAATAAAAGTAGGTATTAATATTTTTATACTCCACAATAACTCTTAGAACCTGCGGCATTTGATATTATATCAAAATATAGCGGGTGTGTGTAGTGTATCATAACCAGGCGTGGGATGTTGTCTTGATTAGTTTAATTAAAACAACTGACTTTCGAAATCTGAGGGGTTCTTTTTCACATTTTAAGTGCCGGCGATATTGCGTGACTGGGTGCTATATCCAACTTGTTGAGGCCCTCTTGTGTACATATTGTACATATATGTATATCGGTCGCAACAGTTACTGCTAATTCAAAGGATGAGTTTCATTGTTGATCGGAACAACTCCACCGCATCCACTATATGAAACCAAATGGCATTGATCAATTAATTGCTATTAAAAGAAGGGAGATTTTTAATTAAAAAATCTTCTTAATTTAAATTGATCACCGCAGTTAATAACATTGCGATTGCCGACTACATAACTGAGAGTTTAAAATGTTCGAATTTCATCAAAACTTTTTATCTATGTCTAAAATATATATGATGGCACTGTGTTAACCCGAGAGTTATTTTCAAAAAGAGACTTTGTTATCAATATTACTCATTTAATATTTTTTTAAAATATGTATACTGATAATATAGATTGTAGAATAAATTCAAATTTAATATTACTAAGCTTGTTTTTGTTTATTTTTCATAGATTATATTTGTTATCAAGAATTTCGGCTTAGAACTGGCGGTAGATGTATATGTATATCTACATTTTTAAATCAGGTTGTTTAAGCCTTTAGTTTTAGAACAACATAATTTTTATTTTTGAAATTAAAAAATAAGTTTCAACGGATCACCTAAATTTTTTTTAAAAATAAATCTCAAACCGTAACCAAATTCTTTCTAAAGAAACGTAGTTACTCTCTGAGAAAAACCAATTGAAAATAAAGTTTGACAAGTATTTCTGATCTCTAGATTAGGGTATTATGGCGTAAAGTAGATGCCATTCAAGCTATGAACAAACTAAACGAAGCAAACTGTAAAGGGCTTAAACTAATAATTTGTCCCTATAATTCTAATTACGCTTAATCCAATGAAACGGATTGCGTTCTCATCGGCGTTATGTTGGTCTCTCACTTATGCAGACAAGTTCGGCCATTTAGAATTTTTAGTTGACAGCCGCTTTGCATGCACGTGTTTGGCTCGTCTTCACTTTTACCTATTCAATTTTCCAATTTTTATTGTTAAAATTATCAACTTCTTTTTATCTGAAAGACATTTTAAAGTTTCAGCAAATAACTGCTTCCCTGAGCCAAGGTCGTAGCCAGACAAATATTTCGGGTGTGTGGTGGGATAGGGTTACGATTTCTGAAAATAATAAAAAATTTACATTTCCAGATTTCAGTTATTTTTAATAAGTAATATTTATCGGTACATTTAACGAAAAAAGTAAAAATAGGTTAAAGAAGGAACAACTAAAGAATTACAAAAAACTAACAATATTTTACAAAAGAATATGTAATCCGCTGCTCTCTTTTACTGCAAAAACATCGATCACTTCATCGGTATTGATTTCGATATGTCGATAGCCGTTCTTCACCGGGGAATTTCTTATAAATGTTTTAAGAAAACGATCTGTTAGGAGAGCATGTTATTACTGGCAAAGTTGCCAAAATTTTTAAAAGTTTATCTACATTGAGGAAAATATACTTACTGCAGTCTCCAAGAGATGTTATTGGTGTCTTTCTTCTTGTACATGACATTTTGTCTTCCACAGCATAAACTCAGCCTTAAACGTGTATCAATGCAAAAATCTTTTATAAAATTGAAAATTTTCTTCTATAAATTTTACTTCACTTTTCCCAAGCACTGAAGGGATCAAAATATACAATGATGATAGGACAGACTTATGGTTCTCAAACCCCATTTCAAGCTGAGTTATGAAATCATCTAGCAGAAAAATCATAACAACAATCCTAAAATAATTTTCAGGATCTAAGGTGTTTACATTGGCCCGGTGCTGCTGCCTCAATTCTATTTCTGGAGTTTTTAAAGTTTCATTTTTATCCACAATATTTAGAAGCAATAATATTTTCTCGAATTTTTCGAAACGTATTTGTCCACTAGCTGTACGTGTTCCAGAGCTGAAACTAGGTCACAAGAGGGAAATTGCAAAATTTTACACAGTGGTAGTGTATATATGAAAATAATATGCTTAAACAGCACAAGCTTACCAAAAAAAAAATCACTGTAAAAAACAATTATTCACTTTAGATGAGCTTCAGAATCTTTATCAGTGCTTACTCTTCCAAAGTAAGCACTATGACTTTAAAAATTTCTTTAAACCTTATTAATCCATCGTGATTTTCATCCCATCGAGTTTCACACATTGCCGTTAAATTACTCCATTTAGTTTCAGGATGTTATTTTTATAAAAAATTTGCTGCAACAAATATGTTATGTATGTATGTACGTTTTGATAGTTTAAAAAAAATCCCAACCGATTTTACTCGGGATTCGTATTTCTAACAGGCTGAATTTGACAAGAATGTCCTAGCGCGAGGTTTAATGAATATGCACTGCATTCAGTGTCAGTTTCGGTTTCATGCAGCAACACTTGAATTTATCTTGGGAAGTAGTTTTTATATTTCAGTCACTGCACTGCTGCTATTTTCTTCTTCTTATCGTTTTATGCTTCTATTATTTTCTTCAGAATTAGCTTCTGTTGCTGTCGCAAAGGCCTGCAATCCGAATCAAAGTTTTTGTTAATCCATTTTTGTTTAATCATTTTTTTCTTGAAGAACGTCAGCATTTTTCTTCAGCTGTCGCTTACGAAGCTGCTTCTCTGACAGAGGCTTTTCATTTTGTAATAGAGCAGAATCTGAAGTCTGCTTTTCATTCCTTTCAATTTAAAAAAATAGGTATTTGGTTGTCTTTTGATGTGAACGTTATAGTTATTTTCTTTTTACAAAAACAATAATTATTATAAATATACCTACACAAGTCAGTGGTCAACAAACAATACTTTATTGGAAAAGTCGAGACGTCAGAAAATTCAACATACATAAATTCATAGAAATTTCTAATTCCGATTAAAGTGTTGAAAATTCAAATTCAATTAGGTAAGGTGTGAACACTCTTCATTGATCTAGGTTCAAAACAGAAAATAATTTAATATACATGTACCTATATCGATTTATTGAATTGAAAAACAAAATTTAAAAAAAAGTTAATTTGTTAAGGATTTCGGGGAGGAGGGGTTCAAACCCTTGTAAAAAGAGAATACGGCCTTGCTCTGATCTATATAAAGCCATTGCAGGTGTTCCACAAGGATTAGTTCTTGGTCCATTTTTATATACCATATTCACATATGATTTCCCAAGTTTAACAAACTACAATCAGCAGATGATACTTGTTTGTATTCATTAGATTCAGTTCGTTTTAACATTGAAACCAACTTGCAATCTGCGTTGAAAACTGTGCAAATGTACTTTAATAATTAGATTGGAATTGAAATAAATGCTGGGAAGCCTCAACATGCTTGAAATTGAGGCGTTATAACATAGTGGAAGTCCAGTGCTAAGTATTTAGGAGTTCAACTAGACAAAACACTTACTTTTGGGCCTCATATACAAGGTCAACTTGGCTATAAAAATCGTATATCCATTTATTAACAGAAAATCAAAACTCAGTGTTGAAAATAAGCTCATCATTTTTATCTTTTAAAGTATTATGCTTTATGGATGGAATGTTTGGAGTAAATTTTCTAACAGCTATATTCTTCCGTTGCAAAGAACCCAAAACAAAGTAAGTACTCAAAATGATGATAAATTTACCATGGCACTATTCAACGGAAGATTTCCACTTATTGGCCAACATCGAAAAAGTTTCATTTATTTGAGCCATATAATACATCTTGTAGTCTATCAGATAATTACCTTACATATCTCAAATTTAGTTACTTAAGAAAAGAAAAAAAAATTGAATGGTTGAAGCTTAATATTTGTTATTTATTTTTTTATTTATTCAGTTATTTATTTATTTGTTTGTTAACATATTTATTTATTCAATTATTGATTTATTTGTTATTTATTTAGTTGTTTGTTTGTTTGATTATTTATTAATGTTATTATTTATTCATATATTTATTTATTTGCTGATTTATGTATTTAATTTTTTATTATTTCCTTATTTATTTATTGATTCGTTTATAGTTTTTATTTACTTATTTATTTTGTTTCTAATAACTATATTTGTTATTTACGTGTGTATTTATTCATTAGCTTATTTATTTATATAATTGTTGAAATTACTTACTTTATTAGGTACTACCTAATATATTTTTTTTTTTTTAGATTGGAGCTTTTCGGTATTTTCCAGCCTTCTATTTTCAATTGACAATTTGAAGAATGTTTTTTTTTTTTGTAGCTTTTTCCTTCGATTTTTCATTTTTTTTTTTAGAAGTAAAGTAGAGTTATACTAAATGTCTGTAAATTGTGGTTATCAGAAATGGAATTCTGATACCCATTTCGCTTAGCAGGCTTAAAATAAAATAATGTAGCAGGCTAAATATGTAGCTTAAACAAGGGTCTCAAAAGGCAATAAATTCCAAATAGCCAAATCACACCACATGTCTAGCTATGAAAGAAATCTGGCCATCGCAAATTGCTGGTAATCGCTAAGTAGATCACAAAATTAGCTCCGTTATAGGTGTCATAACTGGACACTGTCTTAATAATAAAGACGCCACAAGATTCGACGTATTCTGAAACCATTTCTGCAGGAGCTGCATGGATGAAGAGAGGAAGAAACAATACTACACTTTCTGTGTACAGCACATGCACGGCTCTCTCACCAGAGCGTGGACTCTACAATTTCAAAGATCCAAATCCAAGTGATCTTAGCAGTATAGATATTATATGTTAGTACTGTCTCGCTCGCTTCATCAGAATCTCCGAATGGCTTTCGTACAGAAGCTAATCTCCCCTTTTTTTAAGTATGGTAGGTATAACATAATAGACCTAATATTGGTTTAAGCTGCTTTCTTGACAGCCACGTCAACCTTACTAAACCTTTGCTGGTTGAAAAACTTTGGTCATAATTCAAGAGAACACGACTACATTCCACGACTACCACGAAAGAAAGGCAGGTGCAATCAAACAATCATGTAAACATGGAACAATCCAAAACGGCAGGCCTGTCGACGTTTTCTAATATCTATATCAACTCGAGATCATGACAGTCGCCGGCAAATGAAAAAGAAGAAGGTATAGGTACATATTAGATTGAATAAGTTGAGCTCAGACTAAATTAATCATGGATAAAATGTTCACTGTAATCGACGACTGAATATGGCGCAGCGGTTTATCCATCAAGGTTTTTTTTTTTGTAAGGAAGGTCTGTATACAATTTAAAATAAAAATAGAAAAATGTACATACATATATGTATATTCCTAATTTCAGATTGAATAAAAAGTAGGTACCTACCTAGATCATTTCTATCCATCTGAAAATAAAGTAATATTTTAATACCCAGGTATGTACCTAGGTAGGTACTAAAATTTAAATATTTTTAGTTATTTTGTATTTATTTCGTATTGTTATTATCACATATCTAGGTAGGTATACTCCTTTAGGAATATCTTATCTTAATATTTTCTATAAGAATTTTCGACATGTAGGTACTTGTTTATAACTAAGCATTTGGCTTATTTAGGTAGGTACATTATACCTAGATTTATATATGTATGTAGGTAGGTTGTATTGTTATTTATTTAGGTAATAATTATTACCAAAACATAATTCTATCTTATATTACGACACGCGCGGCTAAAAACACTTTATTCTTGTAGGTTGATACCTTATCTACCTTCCTACAATCTGTAATCTACCTATGAACAGATTACGAAATATTTTCGTTCTGATTTAGTTTGGCTCCACCTTTTTTAACAACAAAAATATAATATACCTATGTGTCACTGCCATCGATCGTTCCATTCCGCAGAGCTATGGAGGCTGAGCGTATTCGAAAACGTATTATTCGTATTCGCTCGATTTTATCATGGAAATGTATCCATAAAATTCAATGCACAGCAGCACACGAGTGTTAAACGACCTTCCAATGCACATCCCTACCTACCAGAAAATTGCTAAAGATTTTTCCTCGTAGCGCAGATTACAGATTTTAGTTTACAAAAAAAAAAAACAACTACGATTTGCTTAGGATTCCAATACGCCCGAGGTGCCATTGCAAAGTAACACTGCACGAACTCGAACAGGTTCATTATCCATGGCTCGTGCGTTGAAATGGTTTTGGCTACCCTACAAAGCTCCTCCTTTTTTACTGAATCAGTGCACCAATAGCGTTAGTTGATTATTGCGCATGGTTCCTCAAATGGGGAGCTTGATCTGATTGATAAACAAATCGTTGCAATGTATTCTTGAGTGCTTCCTCTTATAAGGTTGTTTTTTTGCTACCTACCTTATAATGTTGATGTAACGTTTGTATAATTAAGTGTGCAATATGGATTGAGATGGCGAGGGTGTTTTGTTGACTTACCTTACCATTATTGGAAGGTAGGTAGGTATTTATATATTCATTAAAAAGCTATCAATTCAATTGAAATCTAGGAAGGCAGGTTGGTATTTGAATTATTTGATAACTCTAGCAGCAGCGTACATTATGTCCATGTAATGATTTATGAAGATATTTATAATCTACCTTTACGTAGACACAGAAATGTTTAATTGAACACAAAGTTCTTTAGAAAGATTAACAGGTGATATTTATTTCAAGAAGGCAATTTTATGTGTCAGAGAAATGCATTTAACAACAAATTAAACTAAAGTTATAAGTTTGACAACTTTATTTGTTGCTGTACGTACCTATGTAGGTAGGAATAGCAGTGTCAATTTATTGAACAATTTGTTTTCCTAATTTGTTGCTGTTGCTCTAGAAAAAAACAGCGACAGAAAAAAAAATCTAAGTATCTATAAATTTGTTTTTGATCTATGAACTTGAAATTTTTTTTTGACTCAACAATCTATGGGTCAGATAATTTGTTTATTAAGCTCCAATTCTTTTTTTAAAGACTTTGAAAAAATTGCCCGAAAATCTCTCACTAAAACAATTTTAGGTTAGGTATAAATTATGACAAAAATTCATTTTTGTGAGCCCATTTTTCTTCAAATTACAACTTGTTGAAAATAACCTAAGAATTTGGTATTTTTTTGATATCTTAATATTGTTTTCACTAGTTCAGATAAATTGAAAAGATTAACGAAGCATAGTTAAATTTCAATTAAACATTACCTGAATGGTGATTTCCAATACCATCGAGGTCTAATCTGGAATAATATCAGAATTCAGTGGAAAAATCCCTGTTGAAGAAAAAGCAGAAATTACGTTTCTAGGATTTGAAGATTTGATCCACACCTGGGACAAGAGCATTCCGAATGTCAATGGTGTCCTCTTTTTATTGTTTTTTTTTTTTACTGTTGATTAGTTTAAAGTTTCCGTTCCTGCAAAAAAGAAATAAACAATAAAACACATAAATAAATAATTAATTCATAGAGCCCTTTCGTTATCTGTCATCCACCAACAAAAATAAAGGCTAGAGTACGATAACTCAGGTGACAAAGTTTAATGACGGATTTGTATAGAACACGGCAATACAAGCATTTTTTACTATGGGAGGGGGTGTCTATCTCTCCCCGTTTAGGCGGTAGGGGCAATTTAAAAAATATGTATGTTAAATAGAAAAAAAAAATTAAAAAATAACGGTAATACTTAAAATTAAGTATTATACGTTTTTTTAAAGCTAACATTCTATTCTATTAGCCAGTTTTTAAATCAAGTCAAAACTATGCATAGTTTTTGAAAAATTTATTTTAAACTCAAAATTTGAGTAAAAAAAAGTTAAAAAATTGTAAATTTCAATATTTCAAAACCATAAGTTTATAAATAATTTTTTTTTAATAATTTGTTGCTCTTATTATTTTCAATCAAAAACTGAAAACTAGATGATTTTATGCCTTTTAGTTTTTGAGAAAATTGGAAATATCAAAAACCACTATTTTAATTTAATTATGTTTTTTTTGCTTGAGTGGTATTATTTTGATAGTATAATAATGGTAGGTGCGAGTTTGGGTGTATGTAACAGTGGGGTGTTTGCAAGTTTGTGTGCATGCAACAGTGGGGTGTGTATGGGGGAACATGCTGCCCCCCATGCAACCCCCCTGCTTGGGCCCACTGTAGCATTTGAGGTAGATGCGAGGTTGGGTGTATGTCACTCCGAGGTGTTAATGGGTGATGCAACCCCCCTGCTTGGTTTCACTATAGGATTTGGGGTGGGTGCAAGGTGGGGTGCATGCAAAGTTTTATTTGCATTTAAATAAGCTGGATTTAGGAAAAATTAATTTATCCTAGGTATACCTTAAACCATATTCGATTATTACTATCAAAATAACACTTTTTAAATTCTCAAGCAAGGAAAAAAAAATTTAATTAAAATATTTTTTTTGGTAATTTTCAATTTTCTCAAGAACTAGAAGACATAAAATCATCTTGTTTTCAGTTTTTGATCAAAATAAGAGCAATGAATTCTAAAACAAAAACAAAAGTAGATAATCTTATAGTTTTGAAAAATTACACTTTAAACCTTTTTTTTAATTTTTTTTGCCCAAATTTTGAGTTTAAAACAATTTTTTTTCAAAAACTATGCATAGTTTTTGACTTGATTCGAAAACTAGCTAATAGACCGAAGTGTTGGCTTTAAAAAAATGTATAAGACTTAGTTGTAAGTATTACCGTTATGTTTTAATTATTTGTTTTCCATTTAACGTACATATTTTTTAAATTGCCCCTACCGCCTAAAAGGGGGGGAGATAAACCCCCCCTCCCATAATAAAAAAAAATGCTTGTATTGTCGTGTTCTACAAAAATCTGTTATCATTTTTCGGCGCCCCGGTTATCATACTATCCCAATTTTTTTTAATTCCTGCGTTTAAAACGTGATTATACATAATAATAATTTTTACTGTTTCGGGCCCAGTATTGTGCACTGCTAGGTCAGCTTGATATACAGTAGACAAGAAGAAGCATAAATTTCTTTGTATATATGAAAAACATAGTAGGTACTATCATGGTGGAAGTCGAATGGGGCGACATCTAAAAAGTGGGGCAACACTTACTCAACTTTTTTTGCGTAGAGCTTTAATCGATAAGTATTGATATTTTTTGGTTGCAATAATCCAAATAATAGTCTCCTCTTGCTCCTATTACCGATTTCCGAAGCTTAAACACTCCTCAAATCAAACTCTAATCTAAACCTAAAATTTTGCAGCGCCACCACAAGGGTTGGGACAACATTAAAAAATACATAAGTCTCGCCATGATAGTGCCATGTTTTTCATATACAAAGTAAATTTTAATGGAAGGTACTGTTAATAATGTCTTAGTTAATTTTTTATTGATTAATAAATTTGCTTTACTAATTCAAATACACACAAATTTTATCAAAATCCGCGAGATTTTTGAGTGAGTACGATAACTTGGGCGCCTAAAATCGATATCGGTTTTTTGTAGAGGGGTCCAAAACGTTATGCGGGTGCTAGCATTGTTTTTATGTAAAAAAGCTTACATAAATAAGAAATCTTATATAAATACCAACAAAAATAAAAATCTCATAAAAAATAAGTTTTTGTAATTTTCAATTTTCTCAAAAACTAGAAGTCATAAAATAATTTTGCTTTCAGTTTTTGATTAGGAATTAATAAGAGCACCAGGCTCTATAAAAAAATTATATTAAATATAAACGAGGCAAAAAAAATGCTTGTTTGGACCCCTCTACAAAAAACCGTTATCAATTTTCGGCGCCCAAGTTATCGTACTCGTGCCGAGATTTTTTTTTATAATAGGCCACAAATACATACGACTTCCGTATCATAGTAATGTCAAGATCGATCAAAATTTCGTATTCGAATTCGCCCTGTAGTATCTATTTCATACAAGTAAAAAGGGATAATAATAATGGCGGGCTTTTAAATGCGATTTGTTATTTTTAAAATGGTAGAAATGTAGAACTATGATTGCTATTAATCGTTGGTCACGTATATTTCATAATTGCGATTGGGTTTCTTGGCTCAGTCTTCGTTAACTTTGGGTATCTATATAGCAAGAGTGCTCATCAACCTTTTTTGCGAAAGTGAACTGACAGATAGCAACAGAAGCGCATTATATGACTTTTTATATTTATTAAATGAAGTTCTCAGAGCTTTACCGAACCAAGTCATGTTTTTTTTTAACTGTGCTATATGCTCTGCGCAAAATTCACATTATTTGAATCTGTAATAATATAATATAAAAATACGTACATAATATAAGTCATTAAATATTTCACTGGAGATCAGTCCATTTTAAAATCCCATTCATATACACATATCAATTGAAGAACTTCAGCTTATCTCCTAGAATATGAACTTTTACTATGCACTACAAGAATCATTACACAAAACGTGCTTGTTTTTAAAATTATTAGGTATTATTACTATTGCCCATTATAAATGAATTAGAAAAAGCGGTCATTCTTTGCTTTGTAAGTTGTTGTTTTATGTTTACCTTTCCGTTGCGCTTTCTATAAAGATATTTGAGATAAGTCGCAAGTGCATGGATATGGAAAAGTTTTCATTGAACTTAAATTATTTCATTTCGTCATAAAAACGATTAATGTTTAACTTTAACGATTAAACTCTACATGAAAGCTTAGAAAAACATCGTTATAAATGACGTTTTCCCGCATACAGTGTTGCCAAACATCCTCTTTTTGGGGGACGTCACATCTTTTCAACCATGGCGCGAAATGTTTCTTTTTATATTTTGGAAAAAAAAGTAATTTAGTAATCAAGTAATTTAGCTCATCTTATCTTTTCTGAAATTTGCAAATTAGATTGAACTCTTAATTTAGAAGAAAACGCAGTCAATTCTGTAGTTCCGTCCTGAATTATTGTAGACGAAAAATAGTTAAATAGTTTAAATAGTAGTAAAACGATATGAGCGCTCTGTGAATACCAGTCTAAATTGTTCAGTCAGTTTTGTAATCTCTAAAAAATTATATTTTAAAGTACAGACAGTCATAGCAACCCTAACCGCATATAGATTAATCGCCAATTAGTATTTACCTTACTACCTATTTACTTAACACAACTGCCGCCTTTAATTTTTATAGTTGATTTTTGAACATTGACTTAACGCGCCGTCTAATTGCACTGCTTATTTCCAGATTGGAAGCTATGCGTAGATATTGGTAAATTAATATTCTGATTAAAAGGTGCATAATAAACTACGTTCGATTAGATATCCATATAATGTATATACTGAAAAAAAATATTTAAACCGATAATGTGGTTAGAGTTGTAAATTATATAGTTTTACCACACTGCGTGTTATCAGTGAGCTGATGGTGTTTACTCTCTGATATGGGTGATATCCATGCTATTAGCTGTACTATTAAAATTCTGATTGAAAATTCATGTCAAATATATTTTATTGCACCAATAAATGGTTTATAATTCATATTCCTACATGTTTGTAGGTAGGTACATATACTTTGTCGTAGATAATAAATAATATTTACCTGCTGTGAAGTAAAGTTTAAGCAACCCAAAAAAATCTTTAAAAAATTATAAAAAAAATAATGATAGAAGTATATTATTGCCTAACACTGATAAGTGATAACGCAGATTATATTCAATATCCTTAATGGATGTAGTTGTTGGGAAACTCTTATTAAATATTTTAAACAAGCAAGAATAAACAAAATCAAATTAAAATAATTATAATTGTTGATGTAAGTCAAAATCGTCAATGTGGCAATCTTATTGTTTACAAACAAATAACCTTATACATACATACTTACGTATGTACATAATATGTACATACATATATATGCATAAAGTTTATAATAAATGAAAATTGAATATGTAGATTGAATTAGAATAAAGTGATAATGTTTCCATTGGAATTTTTTTTGCAGAGTTTTGCCTTATATAAATATTTCGTTTTGAGTGTATGTAGCTGTACATTTCAAACGCATTATTTTTATAATAGTTTTTATTATTTCAAAAATGAATTACAGAGTCCTATAGTTAGGTAAGGTTAACGTGGCTGACAGGAATACAGTATACACACTTAAACCACTAGCACTAGGTCCATTGTTATAGCACACAGCACACTTGAAGAATGAGCAGATTGCCCCAATTACGAAAACCTTTCGGAACTTTTGATGAAGCAAGCCAGACAGTATATATGTATGTCTATGTTGAAAAGATCACTTGGATCTCTAAAATAGAAGTGCAGAGAAGATGTGGAATAATTGTTTCCTACTCCTCTTTATTTATGGAGCTCCTACAGCCTTATGGCGTGTTTACGATAGTGTCAATTCCTCTGTGACGTATGTAATGGTTTTGGCAACACTGGTTTTGACAGCTGACGTGTGTCTGGTACCTTGTGTCACTGTCAAACAGCTTCAGTTTGGTTTGCAATTTAACCATGGATCGTCTTACAAATGAACAACGCTTGCAAATTATTGAATTTTACTACCTATCAAAATTCGTGCTCGGATCGAAATGTTCACCCGTTATAACAGAGCTAGCTTGTGATCTACTCAGTGATAACAAACAATTAGGACGCCTAGGATCCAGCGATGGCCAGATTCCGTTCGGACTTATGGACTATGGTGAGGTTTGTCCATCTTGAGTTTGTTTTGTTTTGAGGGCCTTGTTTTAACAGAAGTTTACACGTGGATATAGGTATACCTTTGTTTAGCTTGTTAGTTGAAATGGGTATCAGACTTCCATTTCTAGCAAGTTCGTCGGCCTTAAAATTTCCCGGAATGTCTCTCTATGGCCCGGCACACGTAATAGGTGAATGTTGAACTGTTTTGCCATTTCATTAAGAGATGATCGACAGATTTAGGCAGTGATGGATTTGGTGGAGACAGAATTGATAGATTTAAGGACTGCTCATTGAATAAAAAGTAGGTACAGGAAGAAGCAAATCGAGAAAAAAGTGAAGTATTTTTCATAATTGTTTTAGTTACACAAACACAAATGCATTGGCACAGGGTTGGAATGAGGGTGAACATCTACTTGCTAGTTCACCGAAAGAAATTTTTGTTGCGTTTCTTTCTGGGTGGTTTAGTAAAAATATGTGTAGCTAGAAGTATTGGAATATGGTTTTCATCTTCTCAGAAGTACTTAGCCTTAGCTGTTACTTTAAGCCTTAAAAAAAAAACACTTTTTAATTTGGTTTAATTTTTCGATTCGATAAAATATTATAGTATATTTTTATTGCTATAAATGCTATTTTTATCTTAAAATACCATGAAATATCAGTTAAAAAGTATTCCACTATAATGCATTTACCTAAATAGATAACATCACTTCAAGTTACTTTTTGTGGAATATGAGCCAAAACTTACCTGTGAAATGAAAACTTTTTGTTTTTCTCGTTATGTAGGTCTTTTTACACGTTTTCACGCAGCAACTCATTTTGATTTATATTTTATTAATAAAATATTGCAATTTTTAACTCTAATCAGCTTTTTGTTCTCTTTTTTATTTATTTTTTCACTTTTTAGTAGTTTTGTCACTTTTTTCAAAATCTTAAAATTTTACAACACTCAAGCCAGTGTTTCTCTATTCCTTATTCTGTGAGGCTGCTTGGCTGTCCGAGAAGATGCGGATATCCGAAGTTGATATCACGTTATCTCTCAGCCAAGATATCTAGAGCTTCTCTGATTGCCAGAACTTCCGCTAGAAACACGCTACAGTGGTTAGTTCAGGGGTTCCCAAACTTTTTCATTACGCAGCGCAATTATAGGTTTAAGATTTTATCTCGGCGCCCGTACTCGTTAGTAGGAACAAAAATTAAAACATTTGTAATACAAAGTTGACAATTTTTATTTTCATTGACATACAAGAAAAATGTAGACAAAATTTAAGAATAATAAGATGTAAACGTGACAAATATGAGCTTGGTGATCTCCACACATTTTTCAAAACCAAGGATAAGGTTTGATACCGCTATTTTCATTTCTTGCTCCACATTTATCTTTGACCGATATTTGCTTTTGATTACAGCCACAGCAGAAGATCCAGCCGCTTGTAGACGGTTGATCACTTGAACTACAGATTTGCCTAATTAACAAAGATGTGTCCATTTTGACGAAAACATAAACAAAGCGACTTATCCAAAAAGAATAAATAAACTAATTATTGTCTTCGGCTACGCAGTCAGAAGAAGAATAACTGATGTAATGTAGAAAGAGTTAAGACAAAACAAATGTCAAATCAAATTCGTAGGTGCGTTCAGAACGAAATGATTAATAGTAGGGGTTCGAAATGTTTGATCAATTTACATGGTGCCTGCCCGACGTTCACGCTTTAGTACGGCGCCTCTGAATCCTCTCTACAGCGCACCAGGACACCGCCGCTGCGGCGCATACTTTGGGAAATCCTGGGTTAGAGAGATAGAATCATAGATTAAACTGGAGTGTGTGAAGTTGGCCCCCCTTTTTTTGAAATCGTATTTTTTGAAAGTTGTTCCAGGTTGTTTCCGGTTTGTTCCCGGTTTTTTTCCGGATAGTTCTAAATTTTTTGTTTAAAAATATTCAAAAATGGGTTTTAGACCCTAAAACCATTTTTGACCTGGCCCCTATTTTCGAAAATCGAAATTTTGAAAGTTGTTCCAAGTCAAACCTACAAAAAAGCTTAAAGGCGCAATCAAAAAAATCACATTTTATGCTCCCCAAAGCCCCTTTTTTTTTTAATATCGAAAATTTAAACCTTGATTTCTTTTCTTTTAGTAGCTTTAAACAAATACCTATATTAAATTTCGTTTCATTCGAATTTATTTTAATCATAGAAAATTTCAAAAATTCATCGCCCCCTTTTCAAAAAACCCAAACTTAAAATATTTTCCAAATAGACATTTTACCAAACCCCATTGTTCCAAAATTTCATCAAAAAATATCCATAATCAAAATTTTGACGGCTGAAAAATTATTTTTACGATATTAAATAAATGTTTTTATTCTGAGGTATAAGGCCAAATCCCCAAATTTGGCCTTATGACGCTTGGCCCTATGAAACGGCACCATCCCAAACTAAGCTTTGGCAACAGATTTCGGATCACAATCCCCTATCCCCTCAAGATCATCTTGGGATGATGATGATCCTCTGAGAGATGAGTCAGAACACTTTTACAATGATGTGTCAAAGACTAAAGACTTTGTTTAGAAGGATATTTTGTTTTTTTTTTTTTTAATAGAGTCAAGAAAAATAAGAAAATTTTGTAGGTATGCTCATATTTATAAATAAATATATGTATGTATGTAATTGTATAAGTACCTAAGTATTAAAAATTTAATTCATAACGAATACTTAAAAAATAACAAAGCTTCAAAAAAACATAACGAATAAAACAAAAATTCAAATGTGATTTACTAGTGTACATTAATATTTAACAGTAGAGTTTGTTACAATTTGTCTACAAATTGGGCAAAGTATCGGGTTATTATACTTCATATAGTTCTCCGACAGCTATGTATAACACTTTAAACATAAATTGAAATGTCTACAAGACCGCAAAAGAATGGTGCGAGTGTTTTCACAGAAAATGACACAAAGAATTGGTCCGTCAGAAGCAAGACGTTGTCTTTCTGTTGTATCTTCGTCGTTGCTTATACGTCTCTTTCTTCTTGCTCTTCCTCCAATGTATATTTCTAATAAAGCAGACTTTTGTCATTCGATTAAGGAAGTCACTTATTGAAATAATTTTTTATCTAGCTTAAGCAAAACTTCAATTATAGCTTCTTTGTGTTTATTTTGGGGTTCAAAGCTGTCAAATGTTCCATTTATTGACATTATAAATTCACTGGATTTAACTTTGTCTATGTCCAATTAGACATCCAAAACTTTAAAAAAGTTACCATGCTTTGAAAGTTTTCACTAATTGTTTTCATCGATGAACCAAAAACGGAAATATTGGAAGGAGTTTCCTATGTAAATGAAATTATAAATGCAAATATCTTTATATAAAAATGGATCTTTACTGCATGAATTTTATCAACATTTATTGAAATCTTACCGTTTCAATCCACTGTCTTGAAAATACTCTCTCCCATTGCCTAGTAGGCAAGTTTTGGATTCGTGCAAGAAATCGAACTCGAGATATTAATCAGACCTAATATTACGATGATAGAGAACGCGAAAAAAGTGGGTCCCGCAATTATGTCTGTCTGTCGGTCTGTCTATATTTAGAACTTCAACCTAAACTACTGAAGCGATTTTCTTCAATCTTTTGACATAAGGTTTTGGGGAGATAGCCTAAAGGGGATATCGAAATTTTTTTTGTTTAGCTCCAAAAATAACGGTACCTGTCATAGTACCGTTTAGACAAAACATTTTTATCTCAAAAACGGCTCTAACGATTTTGATGATGGTTTGTCAAGTAACCTTAGTATTTTAGTAAGAAATATTTTCGAAAAAAACCATTATTAACGGTACTTGCCAGAGAATCGAATTTTTGGTTTCGATTTTCTCGTAAAGTATTGGACGGATTTCGGTGAAAATTTTTCTAAAGGAGGTCTTATATAATCTTAATAAAATTGCATATCAAAATTTTCAAAAAAAAATACTTTTTGTATTTAAACAAAAATCAATTTTTTTTTGAAAACTCAATATTTTGATAACTAATAAATGTTTTTTTTTTTATAAATGGTACATACACATAGACTTAATGTTATCAAATACTAAAAATGTGCATACCAACTTTTTTTTTATAAAAATACTTAAAAAAAATATATACATGCATACATATGTATGTATATAAAAAATTATTTGTTGAAAAAACAGCTCTAACAATTTTTGAAATTTTTTTTTTCAAAAATTTAGTTTTTTTATTTAAAAAATTTTTATTTTAAAAATCATATGCCTTCCGGTTTTAAATGGGGAAGTACTAAAAACTGTCTAAATAGGCGGTTAGCTTCTTTACTTTTGTGAAGAAAAGTTATAAAGTTAGGAATTTGCGAGGCTCTTTTTCTTACAGCTTGGCAAAAATGAAACCAACATGTTGTAAGCTTTGCTGTTGGAAAAACGATTTTTAACACTGTTTCTAAGAGTCTGAGGGGTTAAACTGAACCAAAATAACTTCAATATATTGGGAGCCATGAAGACATGCGGCCATCGATTTTCGACTCATGTGTACTTAGATGAATGGATAAACCTAAATAGAAATATGTAGCTCATTTTAAATAGCGAATTTTTGGTATTTTTTTTTAATTCTAAAATTTTAATATTTATTGAAGTTTATTTAAACATGAGTTTAAATAAAACAAGAACTATGAGAAAAAATTGTTACACAAAAATTTAATTTTTATTTTGTATCTTAAGATTGAACAAAGTAAAAGTAAAGGGTCCGCCATCTAACGTTTTTTTTCAACTAGTGCTCATTTCGTGAATGGTAACACTTAGCTCATGTCTGATTTGACAGATAATTAGTTTTATCCTTTATATTGCGACAGGAAAATTCTTATCCACTATCAGACGAAGAAATGTGGACTGATCGTCAACCCGTCAAAAACAGAACTAGTCCTTTTCACAAATAAAACGAAAATACCAAGCTTCAGAATTCCTTCAATTGAAGGCACACCTCTGAAGATTTCAGATAAGGCGAAGTATCAGTGTGATTCTAGATAGGAAACTAAACTGGAGTCTTAACACTAAAGAACGGGCCAAAAAAGGAATGATTGCATTCTTTTCTTGTAACAGAATCTTGGGAAAACCTGGGGACCGAGTCTAAAAATTATCAGGTGGATGTATTTGGCAATAATTAGACCAATACTAATGCAATTGAAAAAAGCACAAACCTCAAAACTCATTGGGATTACAGGGACCATGAAATCCACTACAACTGCAGGGTTGGAGGCGATACTCAACCTGCAACCTCTTCGTACTAGAATCCGCAGCATATAGCGCCTTACGGCTAAGCCAGACTAATTCCTGGAAAAACAACACCAAAGGACATGCTCAGATTCTACACAAATATTCGAGTATCATCACAGACTATAAAACACCCGAATTTGACTTTCATAAACAATTCCAAACTGCTATTCCAGGCAGAGAAGAATGGGTGAACAACGAACCCTACACCAGTGAATCTGCAACAGCGATATATACTGATGGCTCCAAAATGGACACGGGTGTTGGAGCAGGCTTTTTCTCAGAACCTCTTGAGCTAAAGAACTCACTTAGGCTCCCGAATTATAGTAGTGTCTTCCAAGCGGAGGTCCTGGCAGTGACAACAGCTGCTAGACAGGTATCAATGATGGCGATACCACGGGCTGATATCACCTTTTACATTGATAGCCAAGCGGCAATAATAGCGATTTCTGCCAATGTTATTAAATCGAAGCTTGTTTCTTGCTGCCGCGAAGAGCTCAGGGTTCTTGGCACGCAGCAGTCTAATATTAGACTCTGCTGGGTCCCGGGGCACAGCAAGATACCGGGTAATGAAAAAGCCGATGAGTTAGCAAGACAAGGATCAGAGCTTGACGCCAGTCAAGCAGAGCCGGTCAACATCCCACCCTGCAACATTAAAAAGAAAATTTCAGACTTAATTCTAGAGAAATCCAATGAAAGGTGGAGTCTACTTGACACCTGTGATACTACTAGGAAACTATGGCATTGATTTAATAAGCAGAGGACAGACAAAATTATGCAAATCAGTAAGAAGTCCCTTCGCTCTCTTACAAGCATAATTACCGGACATAATTTACTGAAATACCATAAATTTAAAATGAATCTCAGTAGGTACTGATGACTTATGCAGGGGGTGTGGTGACGAGGAGGTGCACGAAGACACATCGCATTTCTGCCACCAAAGAATGAAATTCCTTGGTAGATACTTCTTTGATAACCTGGAAGATCTATCCAATATTCCTGAAATCCACATGTTGAACTTCATCAATGCCTCAAAATGGCTTGATTGAATATTGAACACATATAGGTTTTTATCAGAAAAGCGTGATTGCACTCAAGGGTAACACAATGGATCTACATTAATCTAAGTGTGACGATAGCTACATCAATTGTCAGCCCAATAACCAAACCAAACCTAACTTATACCTACTGGCACCCGGACGTCCAGGATATTTGAATACACGGAAACTCACATATTCGTACATTCGGGCTCTTGGACACATTCGAGCACTGAACGTCCGGACTTAGACACAAGTACACTTGGACATTGGGACACTCGGATATTTGGATACTTTGACAGTCGGATACTTGGACATACAGATACTTGGACGGTCGGACTAATTTGTTTTACGTGTTTAAAACTAAGGTTTTATATTATATGTAGGTACTTAAGGTTGTTTTCAATTTATCTCAAAAAGATTTGTTCTTGAAACTTGAGAAAAAAGTGGGTGCTGTTATATGCATTTAACCAATAGTTTGCTTGCTTGAAGTTAAATAGAATTGAGTAACTATCACCCCCCTTCTCTCATCTTACCTATGCTCTGTTAAGTTTAGATACTTTTTTTTTACATTGGATGAAGGTTTTGTTAGTATTTTTTCCTTCGAACAAAATGTATATTATTTATGTTTTGAAACAACTGTAATTTAAATTGACATTAGTAAGGTAGAACAGAACCCTATCCATGTAAATTGTGCAATTCAGCCATGTTGTAAGAAAAGAATGTATATTTTTGCTACAATAAAGAAAAAGGTATACCAATTATTTTATTTCTTCACTTTTCACTTCTCTTTCACTTTCACTTTTTATTCTTTCCTTAAACAAAACTGTCTTCTTTCTTAATGTTAATTATATTGCGACATTTCCGATATTATTTTTCAATTTTAAGATTGTATAGGTATAATAATTCTCAGTGCCCAGTATTTTTACCCTTCGAAGTAGGTACATCAGCGACATTCTTCGTGTTCAGGTAGTCTTATACTGAAGCTTCTCTTCGTTTTTTGGCTATTTCAAATCTAATAATTCTATGAAATGAATGAACAGATTTTTTTGAACAAAAAAAATCAAAAAATCTGTCTACTTGGCTGATTTATTTCAGTAGTACCTATATAGAACTTGTTTTTTTTTTTGTCTTTCAATTAGTATAAAAATGATAAATAGGGGGGTAAGAAAATTTAAAATTCATCGATTTTAATGTATTAATTTAAAATTCATTTTGTCTAAAATTGTAATTTACGACCTACTATTTTAAATTTTAAAATGACTTATTTTGTATGGAACAAACTTCATTTTAAGGCTCAAAATCCTGTCAAATGTTTGAAGGCGATTTGTGCAACCGTTCATTAATCCCTTTACACAAATAATTAGTAAAAGTAAAATGCTTTGCTATGAAATATTTTATCAAACATTTTACACAAAAAAACAGTGCCTACCTACGTGTTTAATACAAAAGTTACCAACATTTTAGTTTTGTAAAACTGGAAAATAATATTTTTTTTTAATTCCATTTTTTAATTTGCAGCAGGTGGAACACAAATTGTCCCAAGGATTAAAATAATCTTAAAAACTTGTTTTAAAAAATATTAAATTTTTAGAGAACGGCTGCAAGAATTTTGCTAAAAAATGTTACTTTGTCGCAAATGACGTATTAAATAAATCGGACATGGACTATTCATATTACGAATTGGACCCAAAAATCAAATGACATCATCAATTTGCACAAGAGAAGACCCAGCTGTTTTGGAAAATAACATGCCTCACTTTTTTCCTTAACATTTTACTTTTCGTCTCTTTGTTCGCCGCGAAAAAAAAATACGAAGTGTTCCATAGGCAGAGTCTTTAATATTAAAATTGAGAAAATGCAAGCTTTTGAAATAAAATGTTATTCTTAAAATGTAGGAATTTTTTTTGTATGTAATAGGCTTTTAAAAAGGGTCGACGGAAGGAATCGTGCTATATGGACGTCACGCCACTGATGTATATTCATTCACTCGAATTTTGTAATTTTTTTTTCTTTGCAGAATGTGCAGCTGGCATTCGCGATGCTCGGCGCGGCGCATGATCTTTAAAATCGCTCCAATGCATAGTGCCTGTTCTCATTTCAAAACTGTCAGACACAAATTTAAGAAATCATGATGTCATAAAGTATCCCAGTTTAGCTATCCCACATGTTCACGCAAAAAGCACTTTATAATCTTATCTTAAACACCACGATAAATAATGTTGTCAAATTGGAAAACGTGATTTAAATAAACATCACTGCGAAGTGATAAAATGGGTCAATGTTTAACTCTGCTTCAGTTGGGTAAATTATGTTGTATTTGGGAAAATATTTCACACTCAGATGTTATGATCTGCTATCCTACGATAGGCTTGTGATTATGAACAGAAACAGATGACACGAGCAACACAGTAGGGGCGATGTTTTTATTGTGAGAGGGAACAGAGTTCTGATTTTATTTTAGCTTCGGAGGATATTACTTTGAGGTGGCAAAAAACAATATTATAAAGAGATTGTTAAATATTTTCGACAACATTTTTGACAGGTTTTAAGGAAGTGAAATTTGTATGATTAAAATACAATTTTTAAATACACAGTCTGGATCTTGAGTGTTAGTGCAGTTTATCGCCTCTATGAAGAAGAGCTGTAGGTATAATAAGGATTAAATCAGCGCCAACATGTGTATAGGGTGGGCAGATCCAAATAGAAAGATATAATCCAAAGAAGACCAACACGGGAATGGTGTCCACCTGTAGGATCAACAATAAAAATTATGCAGGGGTACCTACCTTTCAAGATTTTAAGAATGAGCCAATAAAAAGAGTATTAAAAAAAAGAGCCACCGCTGAAAACATCCCCAAAAATTTAAAAAGAGCCAATATAGAATTCACAAATATTTATTTGTTTAAGAAAATTAAAATTCATTTTTAAAAATGTAAAATAAAATTATTTAAAAAAAACTTTTAAAAATTTGAAAAATTAATGTAGGTACAGGCATATTAACTTTGTATTGTATTCAAAGCTTTTACAAATAATTTAAATAAATAGATAAATAAGTCTTCACGTTCAACTTATATCGAGCTAGATGTGTTATGCTTATGATCTTTGGAGTTACAAATTACATTGTTTTAACCAGAAAACCACAATATCGAATTTCACTTTGTACCCCAGCCGAGAGATTCTATTGACATGCTTCTACTTTAAGTTATAAGTTTTAAATGGTAAGAAACTAAAACAACGACAATATTAATATTTTTTGTTTGTTAAGGCTCAGACTTTCAATGCAGAGTTAAACCAGAGTTATCTAATTCTGCAAATTAAATGATCGATACCTAACTCCACCAGCTATTTGTTGGTGTTGGATGAATAAAGAGACAAATATTTTTTTTAAGTTAATCCGGGGTTAACTTAACTGGGGGTTAACTTTAATCTCGCGCTGAAAAACTTAGCCTAAGACAACAGCAACTGAAACTGAAGTGTCTGAAAATTAAATCCGAAGCAAAGTATGGCGCACTTAACAAATTTTTTGACTCAGATAATAATTTCAATAAGGATTTTTACTGCGATAAAAAAATTAAAAATTATTTGAAAAATGAAAGATAATCTTTTGGCAATATATTTACATATAGTTTAGTTAGTTTTAATTGACTCTTTATTTCATTTTTAATACAATATTACAATTTGTTTTCTTTATGACAAAATTTATCTTATAGACATCTTGGTTTGGCCTATGGCCGTACTTAGCAATTCAACCAAAAGTGAGCTTCACTTCATCACTTAACACAAATCAACCAACAGCAGTTAAAATGGTCACAGGCTAAAAAAGTGTTGCCAGCTTAAAGAAAAATAGATAAACTATTAGAAAAAAAATCATTAATTTCTTCAATATTTTTGTTCTGTATGCATAACTCCAAAGCACATTCTTCGTGAATGCTGAAAAAATTAATGAATTCAGTTAAGTTTTTGCTAGTAGCGAACTTGTTCAAGCAGCAATCAATCTTAACTTTCATTGAGTTTTAGTGAAAAGAGACAAAGAAGCTGGTTGGCCAAATTACTATACACTGTTCCATATTAACTGACTTTGCTCTAACCGCCTTATGGGACTGGATAGATCAAATAGGTATATCTGGATTACTTTATCAATATTGATAAAGCGACTGAACATTATGAAAATAGGTAGGTATAACTCGATATCTGTGCTATTTGACCTGAGAACAAATTGCTTATTCAAATAAAATTGGCTAAAATAGTTATTATCAAAACACTTTGTATTAAGAAAACCATGTCTTGTATTTTTATTGACTGACCATTCTTCTTCCTTCGTTGATTTCCCCTATCAACATGTGGTAGGTATGTGAGTATCTATCATGTATAATCTCTTTATTTTTTTTAAAACACCTAACATTTGGAAATCAGAACATAATAATTAGTTCAGTAATATTTTTTTAAGAAAGGGTTTCAACAGACCACCAGAACTTAAGTAATCAAACGAATATCACTAAACGGAACGCTTCTGTCCTTCTGCAATTAAATCTGTTTCATCATTGTCCAAACTAAATCAACCATTGACATTGACACTGATAGTGCAATTTCCATTGGTATAAGAACTCTTTCCAGTCCCTCACTGGAATCATCCCTTACTAGCTACCAATCCCTTCTCATAATGCATTCTTTAAATCAGGGGCGTGTCTCTGATTTTCCCTTCTCACCAACTTAATCAGATTTTCCTTAACCAACTGTTCTGCTGCTGCAACCTTTGCATTCCAATTCCAATGATTTTTCCAATCCAAAAGTGGGATGGTCGATTCCTATTTCCGACTTTAACTGCTTGCAGTACTTCCAAGAGAACTAGAAACCAACTAACACTGTAGTACACCGTTTTGTATACGAACAACACACAGCTCATTTATATGTGGTTGTTAAGGGCACACAAGCTCAAAAAATATACCTACACTTACACTTTATGGGGTGCTTAAGGTTTATTCACACTGGAGTGAATGGAATGGAAAATCATTGCTATCACAAATATGGGGGATGTATTCGAACGGTACATGCCGCCATATGCAGAGATATCACAGTCGTTTGATTATAACGGGACACTTGAAAATAATAGCGGGAGCATACTTTCAGTCTGTTTCGAGCCCGAAGAGGAAAACATAATTTTCGAGTTCGAGAGCTGGATTTGCAAAATTTATTTAAGCTTTGGGACAAAGAGATTTTTATTTCTTTGCTGTCCGATTATCTTTGTTGTAATCAAGTGCATTTGTTTTTTTTTTCCGATTTTTGTGATTGAAAATAAAAATATGAACTACCTACCTACCTACCTATTTATGGAAATTATTTAACGGAAATGTGTGTTTTTATTATTAGTTAGTGCGTGATTTTACCCATAGTCTTAATAGGTGATACCTACCAACCTATCCCCTTAAAATAAGTAAATAGGATTGTTTTTTTGTTGAAATAAATGAATAATACCTACCTTTTTTTTATATCCATGAGAGGTATACGCAGTGATTGTTACTAACGCAGATCAAATTACCTTTAATAATTATACTAATCCAGACCTACTTTATTAAACAAAATTATTTTAGTTTTGTGGTTAATTTAAACCGTGTTTCTTTTATACTTTGAATGTATTTTTCTGTGATATTTTGTGTATTGTAAGATTCAACTTATAGTTTGTTTTTGTGACGAAAAAAAATCGATACATAAGAAATAATAATATGGATGTCGCGAATTCGAACCAATTACCGTTAGACTATAGTTTAGGCTTTAAAAACGAATTTAAATCAAATGAATTCCCGCCCAACAATGGTTTCCCTAGTAATTTCCTTAACAATCATCATCAGCAACTGGATTTAAGAGATGTAACAGCGTTAATGGGGCCGATGTCGAATTCACATCATAATAGAATACAAATGGATCAAAGCCATTGTCAGCCGTTGTCAGCGTTTAAGGCGGTTTTGCCAAAAAATAAAGCCGACGGTAAGTGTGATATAGGTACCTACCTATTATTCATTCAGTAGTTAACTAAAAACAAATTTAAACGCAATATTTAGATTTGATAGAAAAATTTGAAACTAGGAATGATTTTGATTTAGAGTTTGAATTTTAGTTCCTACCTACCTACCTACCTATAACACAAAAATTTGTGACAGGTTGCACTTTTTATTTTATTGTTCCCCGAAGTCTATTACCTACATAAAAAAACAAAATTGGCGTATTTCCCCTCCTAGCAATCCCACCCTATTTTGAACATTTTTTTTATTAAATCTATTTATTTCAATTCGTGTTGATCGGAGAAAAAAAATACCATATGTAACTTGAAGCTTTGAGCATTCAATGGTCCCACTTTCTGTAGTTCATAGCTAAAGAGATAGAGGGCGACAAAGTTCCAAACACTTGTTTTTTCATGTTTTTGTACAGAAAATTATCTAATCGATAAAATTGCATTTTTGCAATATTGTAGATCTAAAAGGCTTTAAGATTTTTAAAAGACGTATTTTGTATGCACAAACATAATTTTAAAGCTTAAAAGCTTATTCAATTTTTAAAAGCGTTTGGTGCAAGCGGCAGTAAGACAAATTTTGAATGCCGCTTTACATTTTTAAGTCCTTTGAAATTATGTATTTCGATTCCTATATGTCACAGAGAAAAGGTATGCAAAAAATATTTAGCTTAAAATTTTGAACATTTCAAATCTTATGCTTGGCCTTCTGTAGTTTATACCTACAAAGATAGAGTGAAAGAAGATGAAATGTAGAAAATAAATTGTAAGACCATTTTTACACAAAGAAACTGGAGTTGGTAGAAACTTTAGGTTTTTAGTAGAGAACGGCAAGAAAGAAAGTGAAGGTGCACACTTTTGCTCTACGACAGATAGGAATCGAAACTGTATCAAAATATGGTGAAGCAGCTTAATGGTACAGTTGTTAAATCAAAATCTGTTTTTTAAACCTAAAATATTGAATTTAAATTTGATTGATTTGATATACAAAAGTCATGAAAAAATGTGTAAAATTACAATGTGAATATTTGTTGCCCGCTCAGTTTTTCTCTCCGATCACAGAGAATTGAAACAAATCAAGAGGGTGAAATGGGGGAAGTGCTGGAAGAGAGAATGCGCCAATTTTATCTAACAATTTTCAAGTCCAGCCTGTTTCAAAGACAAAGGGGCATATTCATAGTCAAATTTTAGAACCGAGTCCAACTGGCCTCGAGTCTAAAGTTAACACACAGGTTAGAAACAGCTGCTATTCATAGAGAATTTTGCAGCTCTGTTTAGTAAAAAAACAGAAATCTACTACAATTTTAGTAGTATTGCCCGTCAATCCATTTAAATTCAATACATTTTTTGACAAATAGAAAAAACAACTTAGTCAAAGAGTCAGCCGTTTTTAAAGTTGAGCTCCAGTTTATCTTTTGGACCAGGGTCCAAATTGTCTATGAATAACATAAACTCCAGGTTAGCTTAGAAGAGACAAAGAAACAACTTGTCAGACGACTATGAATATGCCCCAAAGTCTCTAAAATAATTTAAACATTGGTATTATTCCATTAATAAGGGATGAAGGTAGTAGCCGTGGGAGTTCTTCTTATGTATATCTTTCATCCAAAAAGAACGACTTAACAATGAAAAAATCTTATTGATCATATAAAAATTGCCACCGCCGGCGATTACCAAAAATGGGTTTATTTAATTTTTTGCTTATTAATTCATAGTTTCACATTGGCAACGTTTGACATTAGGCTATCTGGATAGCTTTGTGTTGTGAAAACACTTTAAAAAAAACAGCTGATCGCAGCTGTAGCTATGAAGTTCTTGTTTTTTTTGGATTTAATAAATTTTTTTTTTTATTCAACCTGAGACGCTGTAACAATTCGGGATCGAAAATTGTATAATGTTAAAAGTTAATCACATTAAAGAAACAGCTTTTTATTTGTTCCTGATTGAAAAATCGTATTATTGATGTGTATTTTATGTAGTAGGTATTCTTCTTAAAAAAATACCTTTAATACCATTCGTTATGTGGCAATAAAGTTAGTTTTCAAAAAAAAATCCTAAAGCAGAATAATATTAAAAGTAACGGCAACACTTGCCTAGAAAACCTTTCCACTTTTCGATTTCTAGTTGAGTGAACGAAGTCGAAAAAATTCTAAGGTAACTTCAAATTTTTTTTTGTAAATCAGCTCATATTGAATTTTAGCGGTGTATTTTTGTTGTTGTTTCTTTCATCAGAGTGTGACCTTCTGTGATTTTGTGTGTTTGTTTTTTTCTTGCAACTTTTACTATAACTTTATGGCAGATGAGTCTTTTCACTTCATTTAGGCAAGAGGTTAGATTTTCTTTCAAAGTTTAAAAAAATATTATTAAAAACAACGGGAAGTTGTACACTACGGCACATTATTTTTTTTTGATAAGCCAGAGCCAGACACACCCAGTCTTTTGTGTTGATAGTAGGTACCAAAATCTAAGTAGTTGTTTTCATCAAAGTAAATATTTCAAAAAAAAAAATGTTAAGTAGTTTTTTTTTTAAACTTTTACATAATAAAACAATTAATATAGGTAGTAAAATACAAAAGAATAAAAATATATTTAAGAAGGAATTACGGAACAGTACAAATTTTCCGTTATATTTTACTTATATTTTACTACTTTGAAAGACTATTTATCTTCCCTCTGGTTGCGTTATTTTTCTTGTTTTTTAGCCTAGATTTATTTCGTCGCTAATGCAAATCACCGTTTATGCAATCTTTGTGGCATGTTGTCCCACTTTACCGTAAATATTTCTGTTTAGATTCCCTAACTTAAAACCAAGCTTTAAGTAACAATAGTTACGGAGATATTTAATAAATACTAAAATCCGAGTTGGCGACCGAAAGGTGAATTTCACGAGTGCGAAAAATGAGAATTATAGTATATTTATACATAGTCATGTTGAAAAAAATCAACAAAAAAAAATATGTCAAGAAAATGTGATGTTTAGAAATGGGTTTAGATTACATTATCTCTTCATTCCATCATACAATCAATCAATCAGTGTTGTACGTTACTACATACATACATTTAGGGCTAGTTTGTTCATATAGTTGGTTTTTTTTTCACAGTACAAAATAACTCAAAATAAAAGTAAATTTAACACTAATACATATCTCCAAATTCACCTGCAGAAGTTGAATAATGACAAAACGTAGGCAAAAGATAAATAAAGTAGTTATATTTGCATTCACACCGAAAATTGACAGAAAAGCTGAATAAAATATTTGATAGTACATATATGTATATGTATGTATAATTGGTTGAATACAAGAAATCATACCCTACATACATCTTACAGATAATCAAACTGCTTAGATTATAGTGTTGCTCTTTTTCAAAGGCTGAGGTGACGCTCAGCGGATCCAGGGTCAGCTCAAGAAGCAACGTAAACTTGAGCGAAGATACCAAAACTTAAAATCACGACTAACCAATTATATTTTTATAATATTCGTTTTTATTAATTCTTTCTTACGACTATCAAGATATTTTATATACTTAATTCTATACAATATTTCTTATATCTAAATGTTCGGATAAGATAACACGGTATTTCATATAAACTATGTCTTACAATACGATCAAAACTAAATGGGTGGACGGTGGGCGTCCCAGTCTAGGATAAACTCTGAAGGAGTTGATCCTAGAATAAACAGGGCTTCAAGCCTTCTGGCCCACAGCAGCATTAACGGTTGAACAGCTTCCGAATAGCGTGTTCCTGTCCGAGGAGGCACTTATAAGAAGTCCACTACGGAATAAGCGGGTGAGAATCGGTCTCGGCAAAAGTTCAGACGCAGGAGAAGCCACTGTCTCAAAGGGCGAAGAGAAGCTTCACCTTTATCTAGGATACACTTAGAAGAAGTAGATTCTAGATACCAAACTTTTTAGGGGTTCAACTGGGACCTCCTTGTTAAATTTATAGGGCTTATTGCTTTCGTTAGTGACAATCGTACTAATTATCAGCTGCCTATCGTCTTCCAATCTTAAGATCACCACTGGTATACATTGGAAACTCAGATTTCCTCTCGATATTTCACTTCGCTATCTGACTATTTCGGGAACAACTAGATGTGAACTCTAACTGGCAACCGAAAATATTCTATAGGAAAAACAAAAGTGAAGTACAACAACAATTGCTATGGTATATCGAGATCGTGTGTATCGTGTGTGGTGGTGGTGTGATACCACAGCGCCGTATCTGGTCGGGTGATGCTGGGGAGTAGTCGGGGAAGGGTAAAGTTTTATTTTGCTGGGGGGTGCATTTCAGGTGCGGCTTCGGCGGGAGGGGGTTTTTACTTATAATTTTGTTGAACAAAATAAGGCATTTGTAACGCTTCGTTACAAGATATAAGAAAACTCAGATCCCTTTGTTTTTGAGCTAAAATAATTAAATTTTGCCTTTAGGGAATTCTTAGGAACCTTAAGTTTGAAGAAAATCGCTTCAGTAGCTAGGTTGAGGTGGAGACCAGTAAAACTTAAGATCCCGTTTTGTCCTTATCCTGTATAATCATTCATAAGCTTGTTGGTCTTGATCACTTAATTCATTAATTGCACCTAAATCCACTAAAAACAGTTTTTTTTTTCTAAAATGCTTACACATTTATCGGCCTGATAAATTTGTTTGGGTTGCATGAATACTGTTTGCGAACCATATCTGGATTTAAGCATCGGTTTTTTTAAATAACGAAAAAGTTTAACCAGTGCAGATTTAATTCTTTTCATAACATTATGGGACCTGTAGACACATAAAAAACTTTCGTTTTGAATTTGATCACCGTGAAGTCTTTTGGGGCTTTGAATTCAACTACATATATCAGATTGGAAAAATATTATTAGCACCTAAAATATGAAATGACACTTTTTTTTATTAGTTTGAGGGGTCACAGATCACATTTTCCAATTTAAAATGGCTGAATTTCAGTCGTAAACCCCTTTAGAATAATTGCGCGCCAATATTATATGTATTTTCTGTGTAACTTTTCAACTGCGCCGTAGTATACCATCCTTCTGATAATGGAAGACCATGAAACAAATAACTTTTATGCGCTACCATCAAAAGTCAAATGTTTTTTAAAACAAAGCCAAGGTATCAAAAGCTTTCATAGCACTGGTTCGCTCAGCTTCTGTGTAGATACATACATATAGTATGTATGTAATGTACACTTACCTATATCTGCTAGAATACAAGCCATCTTTTCAAGTGCATATAGAGGTAGGTAGGTATGTTACTTTAGTTTTTTACGGTAATGGATGTGCACACTGCATTGCCTATGTCTCAGAATTGTTTTGTTTTTGAGCCAGTTAGGTTTTACAATATTCATAATAGGTTAGTTTTCAAAAAATATAAACTAGAACAATGCATTTGGGCACTTATCTTATGTCTACCTATGGTTACCTCTTTTATCTACCTAGCACCCCTGCTCCTTCTGTTTATTGATCGAAATCACGAGAAAACCTGCCTAGGAAGCTAATAGATTTTATTCTTCTTCAAAAAAAAGGCAAAAGCGAAAAATCAACAATTCTTTTTCCCATGAATGCAGTATGCTGTAGTATGCTCAATTCTGAGTTTAAAAAAAAACAAGTGTTTTATTCTAAATTCCCCTGGGTAACAACGGCACGTGAACATGTACTTTAGCAAATTTTTTTTACAGCTTTTTACTCATCGCATATCCTTGCAGTAGACATCCACAATATCATCCTGAGATTATACCAACACATAAAACATCTCTCTAACCACTGACGTGCTGGCATTGGCATTACCCGCACCCTTTGCAGCAGCCAACACACCACGGGAACTTTCCTCTACTCTTGCATTATGTAACGGTTTTAATGCAGCTGATGGACATATTCGATTGAATTCCACAATTGTAACATTCAGCCATTTTGCAAATTAAAATTTTGAATTTTATTTTTGTTGCTCCGACCGACGTTCTGTGGTGGAAAAAGGTAAAAAGGCATATTGGTGGCAGTTTTTTTCATCGTTAAGTTTACAAACAGAATAATGAATTTTAGACGAATATGAAACCTTTGTTTTCTGAAGCCCCCACATTCAGGCTACAATTTTTTAACACTGCTATGGGCAAGCTTTTTTTAATTAACCAGGAACAGCAGCTGATGCTATGCATCCACGTATAATATATATTGTGTACCCATATTTCATTACAAGTTATGTAGGGATGAACGTACAAAATGTGATTTTTTATTTATTTTTTCTTAATTTGTTTTAGATTTTTTTTCGGAGTTCACTTGAATGGAAAGTGTCATTGTGGATTGCAAAAACAAAAAAAAATGCCTTCCTAGATTGTGGTGCCTTTGCCTTCATAGATACTACGTATGCGCAGTTACTGTGAATATTTTTTCGTAAGAGCAAACATTATGTATATTCGAGTAGATATGTAGATATATGGTTTTATGTTGTATGTAAATAAGAAATAAGTAAATAAATCCATGTGAATGGATTTTTAAATTATGATTAAAGCTTTTCGTCTATTGAGCAAATGTTTTCGTACAACACAAAGGTACAACAAAAGATCTTTTTCAATAAACTTTGTGTACCTCAGCACTTATTACAAATGAACTTAACTAGGTAGGTATTCCTTTCGCGAGCTTAATATAAAGTACAAAATGTCTAGCAGCCTTACTTTACTTATTTACTCGTTTTAGCGGCGAAGCTAACAAAAAAGCCGACGGGAACATGTTTTTTAATGATCGATAATGATATTCAACAAGTAAAACACCACCGACATATTCTCTTGTAGTAGGGGAGGCGACCGTAAGAATACCTAAGTCATCGAGTCAATGGAAATTTGACCCACTTACGAGACATTTACAAAATTGATGGTCGGACGGACTTTTTCTGGACCGTTCGGTAAGAACAGGGGTACTTCCGGTACCGTTTTTTGATGTTAGGTTAAGTTATAGGATCAATAGATAATTTCAAAAGTAGTGGCCAGAGTTTTTGTAAATTTTTATCGTAGCTAAAACACTTGTCAGACTACTTTTCATTCAAAAAAATCATTAAATTTAGATTCTTTGTCGTTCAACTTTCAATATTTTTCAAATATCAGTTCTAGGAAAAGTTTTTCCTATACAAAATTGAAAAGTATGTAAATATTTTAACAATTTAATAATTCAATTATACTTACCCTCACTCAAAACCATTTTTCTTATTCTCTTGGAAAACAACACAAACAAATCGTTTCTTTCAAAATATGTAGTTATCTAAATTTTTTTCATTCTTTATCCAATTCAACATTTTTTCGTTCTTAAAACACTTAAACACTATGCATAAATGATATAACAAAACAATTAGAAGAAAAAAATAAATAAATAAATAAATGCATACATCCAACCATTATAAAAAAGAATAAACAAAAAAAAATTAAAATTAATTATTATACATACAGTGGAGGAAATTCCCATAAAAACACTTGTGTTTTTATTAAAAATAACGGTGAATTAGTGATCAAAAATTTGTAATTTTTTAAATAATATTTTGTAGAGCCACCACTTGCTCTTAGGACCGATATCGATTCGCCTCGGCTTTGATTCCAAAAGCTTTTCCAGTTCCGCGGTTGAATTGCACAAATGCAATTTTCGTCTTTCCTTTTGTACGAGTATAAAAAGCTCCTCAAATTATTACGCTACCGCCACCGAAGTTGCGACTTATTCTCACTTCTGTTTGAAGACGTTGGTCATGCCAATATGACTGAAATCCATCTGGACCAACCAAATTAAATTTCTTTTCATCACTAAACAGAACTTTTCCCCACTCTTCGTCCAGCTTATGTGATTTTCAGCGAAATAAAGCCAAGCTGACTTATGAGCTGCATTTAAAGGAGGCTTTTTGGATCTTTTTTGTATACAAGGCTGGAGTTGGCTTTTAAAATTTGTACAACGTGTCGGGTTGAAATAGGCAAGTCAAGTTTGGCCTTAATTTGTGAAGCAAACATCTTTTTTATGATGGCTTAACGCGATATCATTCAATTCGTCTAAGACAATGTCATCAACATTGAGTGGTGTTGGTTCTCCTTGGAACCAAAGAGGCGATAACTTTTCATTATTCATGACCCAGCCGAAATCTTCTGCCCTAAGTTTTATGCAATCTGCTTCTGTTGCATTTTTTCACATTGTACTCACAAAAATAGTTCTTTTTATTTTTTTGCGTGCAGTAACTTCAAGCAAGGAGGAATTAAACTGGAGTCGAAATTCTTTACATTTTTGAAAAAACTAACAGGAGTATTATTTTTTGCTGCATATAAATTTTGAAATATTTGAAACCTAGCTAAGTTTACATCATTGCAATTTTTCAGCCCATACAGTTGTGATTTAAAATTTTGAATATCTTTTGTATTGCTGTCATTTGAAAATTCAATATTGCTACTTAATGCTGCAAAGGCTGCCTGAAAAACATCAGTATCTGATGCTTTTACAACAATTTTTGAATGAGGTTTTGACACCTATATACATATGTGTTGCCTAAGGCAACTAAAAAGGGTATCTAGATGACAAATGTTATTCTTATGTTGTTCAAAACCAGACAGTGTATAAATGCGAGGAATTTGCTTTCAATTGTAATCATGAAGAGGCCGACAGTACCCCTTTTCTTACCGAACGGTCCAGAAAAAGTCCGTCCGACCATCAGTTTTGTAACTTAACTATAAAGTAGTGGGTCAAATTTCCATTGACTCGATGACTTAGGTATTCTTACAGTCCGCAACTCGTGACGATCTCTGAAATTATTAAATTTTAATAAAATATATAATGCGTAAAAAAATAGAAATTTTTATCATTTTGTTTAAATTTTTGGATCTTACATTTCCAGTTAATATTACTTGGCTGCTTGGTAAGTGATCTGATAACACTAGACGTTCTCACTGAATAATATTTTATCGCATAGGTACTTATAATCGTTTGTCAAAGCTACAGAACTTGATGAAATTTCGTCTGCCTATACAAATTCTTACTATAGTATATAAATAATTGTAACATTGAAAAATTATAATTTAACGTTCACTTTTTCATTTAATTTCTAAAAGTAGGTATCTAACGATAAGATGCAACGTTTTCCTGCATCTTAAGTTTTGCCCTTAAAGTTTCAAGTTTTAGGAGTAGCTTCATATTGAAAATATGTCTATGACGTCGGTATAATATGTTTTGGAGGTTTCTTTTTTTTCTTCGACAGTGTTTTCATTCCCTAATAAATGTTGAACAAACCGGGAACGGGATAGAACCTCAAAAGATAGAATCAATACTAGAATTTTGCAATACCTAGGTAGTAGGTATGTACCTACCTTATCAAAAATAAATAATACATAGGTAATATATCAAAATCCGTTTGAATCCTGTGTGTATGTTCTGCAACCCTTACATCGGGAAAATTAGGCTTTATATTTTTTCTCTTTGTCATTTCTCTGACTGTTTTTTTACCGTTGAATAACACAAACGTCAAACGTTGTTAGAAGAGTAATCAAAATAAGATTCAGTAAAAGCGGGAGATGAACTTTTTTCTGTGGAAATAAATAATAGAAATAATAGTTTTACACACTTGCTATTAGATGATAAATTTTACAAAACGAAAATATTGCTGAACAAGTGAGTTTTTCAAAAACGGCTGAACCGATTTGGCTGAAAGGTGGGGAGGTAGATATTTTTTATCCCGTTCGAGCGCGTTCCCAAGAAATCACTATAAAACATAGTATAACAAACGTATGTGACATGAAATAACAATACGTAAGAGAGGAGTAAGTAAATCATTATGGTTAAAAATATGCTAATTATAAAAATGACAGCTAAGCGTAATTTTGTCTATGGTTAAGTATGATTAAAAATTTGACAATTATAAATTTTGTCAGAAATCAATAATTATCACTTATTCATATTCTCTTTTAATAATTATTAGCAATGCTTGAAGAAAGCTGTCATGCAAGAATGATACGAAAAATTGTGAATGAAACGACTGAAGAAGAATAAGAAATTGCCCGTGAAGAGCGTCCCGTTGCAATTGGTATGGGTTAACTTCGTGATGCTTCTCAATCACAAGAGCAAAGCGAGGCAGCTCGTGGAACGGCTTGGTTGGCAATGCGAAATGCCGAAATCGTCGAGCGAACAAAAGAGATCTACAAGTAGATAATTTCCGACGCACAAGAAGAGATTTATGAAGTGCTGATTTGAATCGGTACGATTGCAGCACTGATTGCTGATCGCATCCTAGCCCCGACCCTTATGGTTGCGCTACATTTGATTTGGCGAATCTTTCAAGCACGGAAATTAAAAGAAGGAGCAAGAGTAGAATATTATTTCGATTGCCATAACCAAAAACTAATCATTTTAAACCTCCACAAGCTCTCCGCAATAAAATTTGATAAAGGGTTGATGTCGCTCCATTCGACTGCCACCATGATAGTACTAGGTATATATTTTCATATAAAAGGGAAGTTCTCATTCCGAAGATCGCAACCGATATGTCGTTTGCGTTTAAAAGACTCTCCGATCCGTCTTGTATTCGCCATGACCATTAACAAATCACAGGGCCAATCTTTGTGGTCTGAATCTGGAAAATCAATGTTTTTTTTTTGTGAAATATATTTATTAAATCTTATGTATATTTTAAATATCTATCAATTAAAAAATGAAAAAAAACATTGATATCGCTTCCTTTTCGTAGCTAAAATAATTGCTTTTAGTTTTTGACAGTCACAAGAGATTCAAATCAATAATAATTGTATTTATCTTTAAATGACAAATTTTGCGTTATAAAGTTCTTACAATAACCGAATTACGCATAATATAATGATGTAGATTAGGTATGCCTAGCCTATGGGTACAATACTGTCATTGATTATTACATAAACGTAAATCTTTATTTTCATTATGTTTGATTTAATCAATAATTTAATAGCCATTCATCACCAATATATCCATTGTTTTGAACCTGCCAGCAATTACTTGACCCAAACAATGCGATCATCACCTAATAAATTTCAGTTTATATATGCATGCAGGTATTTAAGGCAACACAAGCCAATCTCTATGCTATTTTGTGGTAATAATTATAAAGTTTTATACTCTATGATGAAGAAATAGATAGAAAGACAGAGAAGAATCACCTACATACTTCCGTAAGAAACCTTTGAGTGACAAGCGATATTATAATTGAAACAATCAATCAATAAATAATGTTGTCTTCGAAAGATAGATGAGCACTGAATCTATAATTTATTGCGGTCTTTTGATAAATAAAGCGATTGTAGTATTTAGAGCAATCTATGATGGGGTTGTTTGCATAGCATATTGTATTTTTAAAATGTCGGAAAGATTTTAATACTTAATTCGTATCGTGAGTTGGTATCGCATAATAAAGGTAAAAGGAGCAATATTACATACTTTTCAATTTTTCATGATTGATTTGTTTGCTTCTTTTAAATGTAAGAAAGGGTCTAGTTTAATTAGAAAAAGGTGTTAATAGCAAACTTAATATGCCTTAAATTAAACCCATTATGCCATTTTGTTGTGTTCGATTTAATCAGCTCAGTCGAACTCTTCAAAATTCAACTCGATCTTTCGATTCTCCATATAATCGGGGTAATATGCTTAGTTCGTCATGGTAATACCTACTAGATTGGGGGTATTATGTATAGCCAAGCCACAATCTCGCGTTCGGTCGGCCGGGCTTTGGCATTTCGAATAGAAACAAAGGCAATCTGAAATGTTACCTCAAGCGTTGCGACAGCTTTATATCGTAAACGTTAGGCCACCGTTGGACCAAAGGAAAAGTAGAACTATTTTCTATTTGTTCAGGCGTTTGACAGTTAATTGTCAGCCATTTTTAAAAGTTGAATATCGAGGTGAGTGGCCATAGGTACCTACAATTGAAGTTCTTCTTTTTTTATTAATAAATTTAATCAGAAAAGTGTGTTTCTGTTTTCATTTAGTTCATAACATTGTTTCAGAAATCTTGAAACCTGTTGTATGAATCCCACTCACTTAAATAATTCAATAACAAAAAAAAAAATATGCAATATATAATTAATTTATTAATCAGTAACAAAATTTGTTGGGAAAATTATATACGTAATTAAGTAGGTATATATTTATCAAAGATGTTTTAGAATTGCCAGTCAACGCCCATTAGCACCGCACCGACCTAACGTGAGGTTGTGATTTGGCCTTTAAACGCAACGGTGACGTTAGTTCCTGGTAAACTGGATGAATCTGACAGCACTTCTATGAAAAAATTGGCATATTAACTGGCTTAGCACAATGGACGCGCGTCTTGACTGCTGGGGCGAGGCGCAACAATTTTAAAACTGAATACAATAATTGGAAGCGCTATGAGCTGTCATTCAACCAGCTGATTGAAAATAAACACTTTAAAAATACTTTGTCTACTTTTATTCGTAAAGCCTTAGTATTTTAATAATGGTCGCATTCACAAAGCTAGTGGCTACGTAGTCGAAATTCAACTAGATTTGTGAATGCAAAACTTCACTACAAAGCTAGTCAATCCTGAGCTGTCATATTAATGACAGATGCAAAAGCAAACAAACGCAAAATCGGAAACATTAGAAAAAGTTTTGAGAATTTTAAACAATATTTTTAAACTAAATAAAAACAAATAAAAAAATTTAAATATACATATGTACATAATATGTATGTATATGAGCGATTCGGAAGAAGATGAAGTCATAGGTATGTAAAATAGTTTAATTGTGGTCAATGTAAGACAGTTCATATATCTGAATGTTTGAATCTTTTGTAAATTTTTCAACAGCTGATTGTGAAACGTCAAAATCAGTGTCAACTAACTTTTTAGCCGAAATTTGTACACTACGTCGGAGGGGAAATTTTAACTACTTTTGTAGTTAGATTTAGCTCAAGGTATATAGAATAAAATGGTATGACATTCCGGACTTTCTATCACCATCTCCCTCACACATGCTTACGTCACGTGTATCGTGAAATTTGACGTTTTGTTTATTTGAAGATTTTGATAGAAAGAAAATTTGTTCTCTCTTATAATGAAACAAATTATTAGAATATTAAACGTGTTGAGATACCAATAAACTATACCCAAATACAATAATTAATTTTAATAATTGTGCGATGGTAATCAAGTAGATACTCCTATAATGTGAAGTTAATGCAGCACAAAGTGAAATTCTCGGATTAAATTCGACCACCTAATACTTTTTCATCGAAAAAAATTTAAAATGCTGTAAAAGAAAATAAAGAAAATAATAAAGAACGTTTAATTCAGAATTTTATTGAATTTTCTTTTGTTAGAATTTAAATTTAGCATCAAATCTTTATTTAATATGCGAATTTTAAAGAACATTTTGCAACGAAAAAACAATTTTTTTATTTCGAATTCCAGTTGAATTTTCTCTGCCATATTTAAAAGATTTGTTATAAAACCAGGTCCCACTTTCAATGATGATGAGTTATAAGTATTGAAAATATTTTCAAGATGCATTAGCGTCTGCACAAATTTTTCGTTTGGTTTTCGCAACCCTCCCTCTGAAACCTGATCTGTCCATGTGAAAGACGCAGACAATTGTTGCTCGCAATAATTTTCCAATAGATTTGGAATTTTAGATTTGAGGCGATTGAGAATGTATCCTGCTAGGTACTCCAAAGCATCGTACTCCAGCTCACACATTTCAAGTGTCGGTTTTGCGGTTTCATCTTTGTCCACAAGACATGTAAGTAAGCTTGATGTTATGACGGGCTCGGAACTTAAGTCGGCTTCATAAGAATTTACAGCATCTTCTTCTTCGAAATTTGAAGCATTTATCAGCACATCACTCACATCCATTTGTAGTTGTTCACCACTATCGGACTCTACATTTGCAGATTGTGAAATGATGCTTTCATTTCTACCAAGTATATACCTTCGGAGACGATATTTAAATTGTAAGGCTGTGGGGTGATCATAAAGGCCGCCCTTCGCTCTCATCACACCAAAGAACATTTCCAAAGGGTCTTGATTTAGACGGTATGTTAATAAGTATGATATTTGGTATTCTTGCTGAAGATCCTTGAACATCATTCTGATTGCACTGATATTAGTAAGTATTCCTTCTTGAAATGGAAGCAGAGACTTGTGGTTTCCAACTCGCATAGTTCTCATAGTGGATTCGATTTTAGTTAAAATTTGATCTTGATGTTCAAGTTCTAGACCAAAAGCTGCCATTCTTGGACGCGAATCAATTTTTGGAATCCTTGTGTTAAATATGTCAAACCAATCATTTACCTGCGAAAAAAGTGATTTGAGTGTGAACCTACATAGATTATTGTATATGAAAATTAAGAATAGAAAATTAACCAACCTCTTTGCACAAAACAGACAATTCATTCCAATATTTAGATTTTGCTAAGCCTAGAGTACCCAGTCTGGAAAGAGCGCACGCATTTGTATGTGAAAACAACTGCGTTGCAAATTTCACTTTTTGCCTCTTTGCAGCTTTTACATTAAGGTGAGTGGCGGTTAACCGACTTGATATTTTTAAGTCCAAGTTTGCCTGTTTTGTCAGTAACTCTTCAAGTGGCTCCTTGGTGAGATGCTTACCATCGAGAATTACTCCTGTATCCAAGAAATGGTTTCGAAGCAATTTAATTAGATGTGGTGTGTCACTAAATACGTACACCTTTTTGGCTTTGTCGCTAGGGTTTAAAAAGAAGGGCTGAGTTTCGCTTATGCCCATCCTTCTCCATAGCCCTCGGTTACCTCCTCCCAAATCAGAAACTACAGCAACAACATGATAATCCATGGATTGAAGCTTTTTTATGATGGTTTTGAACATTTCTTTTGTTAAGGCAAAATCATAGTTGTAGAAGACAGGTTGCTTCCAATTCTCAAAGAGTCCTCTCGCCATTACTACTTGTACATAATTAGCGGGGGCCAAAAGTGTATCGCTTTTAGTATCGTACTCATACGACTTCTGTATTTTCATTTCATCTGCCATGAGAACGCAGACTTTTTGAAAAGCGGACAGATTAACATTTCTCATTAAAGCAAATACAGAGCTGAGGTAGCCCGGGTTGATGGTAACTTTTGAAGCCCAAAGTCTTAGCGTAGTCACAGCTGGTAAAGGAAATTTTCTTTTAAGTAATAGCCTGTAGGCTTTAGGTCCACTTGAATAAATGGCGATGGCTGAAGAAATGTCATTTACTTCCCATTTAATCCTATTGCCATTCGCTTGAAGTTTCTTTCTTTGTCCAGGTGTAAATATGCTATCCATGCATCTACTTTCTTGTCGAAGCATTTGAACTTCTTCAATTAAGCTCTCATTTTGTTGAATTAGTTCATCCATTAGTTCAGGTATGCTGTAAAAACAAATAATTTTATGGTAATCGAACTTAATTTATTACATATTTTCTCTTGTTTACCTCGTTGGTGTCTCTTTTAAATCGTCAGTGTTAGTCGATTTGTCTACTTTTGAAACTGGCGCATCTTGAACATCTACGACTAGTGCTGAAGGTTCATCAAGATTTTCTGGTCCTGGACCATCGGCCAAATAGGTTCTGAAACAGATTATGAATTTATTAATATGAACTTGCTTTGGACAGATTTTAAATAAAATCTTACAAAATTTCCTTCACAGTTTTTTTCGCGTCACGCTTGTTTTTCCTTTCTTGGCGCGTACTTTCAGAATCGGCAGATGAAAAAGGCAAGAATTCTGTTGGAACAGCATCAGATTTTAGTTTTTTACTATTTTTTGGGGAGTACTTCAACATTTCGTGCATCAAATTCCGCAAATATTGTTCAGGAGTAAAATGTTTTGAACATATAAATGCATTTTGAACGTTGAATTTGTCTTTCCTTCCGCACTTAACCAACCACACTTTTTGTATGCTTTCATCTTTTGGAAAGCGAAAAAATTTTACTTTTTCGATATCTTTTAATTGATTTCGCTTTAATCGTTTATCGTTGCTTTTATTGCAGCCGAAAACAGCACAAATTACCATTTTTTTAAAAACTTTTTACCGAAATATTTATTTTCCAATCAGAAAAAAAAAACAAAGTTGTACCTATCTATCAAATAAACCACCACGATATGAAACACGATACAAATGACGTATAATAGTGTGAGCAAGATAGGAATAGAGAATGTCGAATATCATACCATTTTATTCTATATACCTTGGATTTAGCTAATCAGAATGTGAATGCTCCAGGTTAGCTTAGTAGAGACAAAAAAAGAAAAAAAGGAACATGTGTATCCTTTGTTTATGAAAACTATAGTACTATCATGGCGAGTTTTTTTAAGGGTTGCCCAGACCCTTGTGGTGGCGCTGCAAAATTTGAGGTGTAAAATTCGATTTTGGGAGTCTTTAAGTGTCGGAAATTGGTGGTAGGGGCAAGAGGAGACTTTTTTTTTGGATAATCGCTTCCAAAAAATATCAATAAATATCGATTAAAACCTCCATAAGCTCTCCGCAAAAAAAAAGAGTAAGTGTTGCCGGCATACTTTAGATGTCGCCCCATTTGACTTCCACCATGAGAGTACTATAGTTTATATATACAAAGATTAAAACGAATATCAAGCGAATGTCAAACGCCTTTACTTTGCCGGAAAGTTTGCTTTCGCCAAATGATGCGATTTGTTAACAGGACCCAATGGTAGATAAAGGGCTGGACAAGTGCATGTTCATTGTACAATAAGTTAGATTCAATGAAATATTCAGATTCTAGTTTACTAAAAAAAATCTTTTCAACTCTTCTTATTATTAGAACTCTTTTCAACTCTTTTCTTATTATTTATGATAAATCAAAACTTCAATTAGTTTTATTTTTCGTCTTCAATTTTTAACTAACATTTTCCTTAAATGAATCATGGACACTCATAACTCTCCAATAATATAGGTGCCGTGTTATGGTTTTATATTATGCTTCCATCAAAGACAAATAACAGTTGTTTACAATACAACAATCATAAATAATTTGAAATCTGTCGGAAAGCATTATAAGAATGAATTTTATTTGATTTATGGTCTGGTGTTAATGATTTCCTTATCAAAATTAGTTAACTCTATAACCAACGAATTTTATTTGTTTACTGGGGTTGAACAAAATGCAAATAAATAAATACATTACCTATAGGTACATTCATAATATGTACCTATGTATTTGTATATGCCTAAATATAAATGAATTTGATAGCTCTATTTAAAATGTTATCGGTGTCAAAATTATTATATATGCATGTAGATATACCTATGTATATACATAGATAGGTCCTTCATAAAGATATACCTATGTGAGTGTTTATCTTTATTGTATTCACTATGCACGGCTGACTGAACCATAATAAAAAAATATATTTACGACATTCACTTAGATGCTGCCCTTATTTAATTTATTGCTTTCAAAAATATATGAAATAAATTTGAGATAGACATCCAAATGTTATAGGTAAACCGTGTAGATACCTTATATCAGTTCATCGAGCACAGTGTTTTTTTCTATAAATTTTATCCTTTCGATTATAAACTGATCAAATATGTGTTTTGTTGTAATGTATAGGTACCTATGTAAAGAATCAACCTATTTTATTGTAATTCAAATCAATGCTTTGGTTTTTTCAAACAACGCTGTCAAATTTATCTGTATTTGATCGATGCAACAAAAAATATAATTGATATTGACGAAATTATTAATTATTACAGTAATCGTTTTTTTTTTCCCAACAATGCTTTGGATATTTACAAAGATGATAGTTTGTACTAATACCAGCATACACAAACAAAATTTATTAAAATTCAAAGAGCAGTGTTCGAAAAGGGATTTTGTTACATTTACGACGTAGGACCGTTAGTTTTTAATTTAATAATAAGTTTTGTTCAAATTATTTAGGATTGTAATTAAAATACTGTTTGGTACTAAATTTCAAAATTATGTATTCAGCCATTAGTGATATATATGTATGTATGTATTTAATTTTCAAAAAAAGATTGATATTTTTTTAAGCTCAAACGATTATTTTTTGAAAAGGTTTTTTTATAATTTCTAAATAAAATCAGATGTTTCTGAGAAAATTATATAGAAAAACAAATTTTTTATACGAAGCTAGTAATCTTTTTATGGTCTCTTAGATTTCACGATTATGGACACTATTTCATTTGTCACAGAAAGCTATGAAATAAGTATGCATTTCAATGTGACGATTTTATTGAGTTAAGGAGTTTATGACTTTTAAAGTACATAATAAAATTAAAAAAGATATTAAGAAAAAATTAAAAAAAAATGTTTCTACAAAAATAAAAATTTGTACAAAAAATGGCTAAAAATCACAAATTAAATCAGTCATCAGTGCAAATATAATATATATTATGGTAACTAAACGGTTTATTACACCATAATGTTTCATTTGTACGTGCTATAGAAAACCTACCATATGGTGAGGTGCAATATTGTTGATGCAAGCTGTGATGGAACAACAAACTTTCCCCAAAAGAGTTGTTTGAAGGAATTGACTAGATTAAATTTTAAAATCACGCCAGCGGGTTAGAGGCGAAAAAAATTTTTACTTAAAATTCATAATTTTTTTATGCACAAGAATCACTCTCATATAAGAAATTGTAGTCATAGTATTTGTTATAGATTTCTCGGCATATCTGCCGACAAACAAAAGCTTGTCTTTGGGATGTTTTTGAGGTGGTTCGTCACATTTAATTTGAGGAGCTGACTATATTCCTTCCTGTATAATCAATTTCAAAACGTCAAGTAGCTCCTCCGATACCGATTTCATTTTTGCCTCGTTTTTCTCTGTAGTAGAATAGACCTTTTCTTTATCATCTCCTCAGGTTCGACTGTTCATACAGCATTCCAGCTCGCCACTTTTAAAGCATAAACCAATCTGTTACATTGCTTTCCTAACCCTCGAAATCCATGTGTCCTGCAGTAGGATCAGAGGGTATAGGACTTTGCAGTAGTGGCAAGTACTTCCAGTTTCCAGAATGCTCTAAATATTTAGAAATCAAAAATTTCACAATTTTTTGCTAAAATCTTTATTTAATCTTTAATTTGACAAAGAAAAAAATTATTCATGTCGTTTACAAAATCCGCCCAACTCGATCCGCAGTGTAGAGCTCTGTTTCCCACCTATATTCATTTATAGTGAAAAGAAAAGAGAACACTACACTGTGAATCATTGCGGAACGAGTTTTGCGGATTCTGTAATCGACTTGATTAATGCTCATTTTTGATGGTTTTTTCCGGATGTTTAAGGTGGATAGGAGGCTGTTTTTTTTTTTTAAATTTAACAACCATCCACCAATCACCTTCCATAGCGTTCGCGTCACTTCCTTTTTTCGACTCCGTTTTATCAATGGACTATCAAGGGAATTTTCTTCAAAAATGGATAATTACATTTTAGCAAGTCTATAATTTTCTCACATATGTTGTTTTGGAAAATAAAATTGTAAATTACATATGTTTATGCTTTCACCCGACAGCTTAGTGGGACAAAATATTTATACGAAAGTGTAATACGATAAACTGTGTTAAAAGAATTCATTGCTTTGATGTCAACCTATTTAATTATTTAGGAACGATTTTATTCAAATATAGTTTGGTAAAAAATACACGTTAGTAGGTATTTACAATACGCTCTGGCTATTATTATTTGTTTTGGTGCAAAATACTATAGGTACCGAGGTACCCCTTGTTTTTCAAGTTCGATCATCATCATCCACCTGTATAATCCATATCAAATGAAACAAAACATACAATCAACACCCTTTTGTAATCAAGCCGACGTACATGACCATTAATTCACCCTAATCAACAGCCTTTAGCATCATCACATCACAAATTCCGAAATAAAATAAATTCGCGTTTAAATAAAACATCTGTTCGTCTACACCCAGATAAATGGAGCATGACAAGACAAAAAAGGGTACGGGACTCGAATCGAATCGAATGCCCAACAAAATAACAATTTGACAAAATTCTAATTCGATCCGCAATATAAAAGAGCGGAAAATTCTTACACACAGAGACATCCAGCCAGGCTTTGAGCTATTTCAAACTCTATAGAATTGTGGAGGTTTGGACAACAAGTGCACATCTATGTATAATCAAACATCCACAGAATAAATATATCTATTTCTATAGAAAATAGAATGCGTATTAAATTCAAATGGTTAAAAGCAAAAGGAAACTAAAGCACAAATAAATGCGGTGAAGTTTTAGCTTTAGGGGATGTATGAAAACAAGGGATGCTGTGGATAGGGTTGAGAGGTAAGTATATCAGGAGGGTTGATGAGGTTTGTTCATGAGAATCCCAATGCTGTATAATGTATTATCATCATAGTCCTCATCATCATCATCATCATCATCACCAGCACACACAGAAAGCATATTGATAAATGATAGAAGTGCATGCGCAATTTCTTCGAATAATTTGGGGGGTGGTTCTTCTGCTTCTGCTTCTTCTTTTTTTTTCTTTTCATCATCCTCTTTATAGAGATTAACATTTAAATTTACGCGAAATAAATCATTTGTATTGCGTTTGAATAGATATAGCTAGAGATAATAGGGTGACATAATAGGCATAAAGGAGCGCTGCCCCCTGATAATATGATTATACCTCATTTAATTCTATATCTATCCCACAGATGAACTGCCTTTCGGAATTAATCGACTCGTGAAGGCGGAATCGAGGATAGCAACGGCACAAGACGAGGATAACAACAATTCAATTACCCTATCAGGCAAGAACCTCATACACTGCAATGTGCTGCTGGACAATATCGAAGGGGAGTCATTGTCACGATCGCGGAGTCAATCGAGGTCCTCGCAGGTGGATAGGTTTCGATCGAGATCTAGATCGAGTTCGTTGGAATTGGAAGTTGACTCACCCCCGCCCCTGTCTCACCAAAGGTCAACACCACCTGTATGTTCGCCAGCGGTGAGTGAAACTGTTTTATCGACGGCGAGCCCTAAGAAATCCGAAATGTTTTCGGTATCAGCCTTATTGAGAAGAGACGAGCCGAGACATTCAAAATCTCCATCATCAGTGCAAACAAATCCTTTTGAAGTGTTTCGACCGGGCTACAATGGCAACACATACGACCCGGCGTTGTTTCCAAGGCCAATGCTCTCTCCATTTCCCCTCTTAGCCGCGTTTGCTTTCCATCAAGGTCAACAACAGCCCAATATGAGTTCTAGGTAAGTTCTAATTTATTCGTTTTAAACTTTGTTTTATTGAATGTTAGAAGATTTTTTAACTGAATGGTGTGAAATTTTTTTATCTTAGTTCTTTCCTTAATGAGTACAATTTTAGTTACGCCCGTTTCTATAAGAAAATTGAGACACATATAATATATTGCTATTCTGGAACTGGGGAAGCACAGCAACAGCAATTTATGAAGCAATAAATTTCTTGGGGTTTTCCGAACTAACGATAGGTACTGCTAGTTATATCTAACTGGCCTCTGATGCCAGCCGAAGTCCATGCTTGCCCATCCAGAAGTTTCAACTTTGTTGTGCATTGTAATGTGTCTCTTACCGTTATCACCGCTTCGCTAATTCGTCTGCATAGTATCTCCGGTTGTAAAGACTGCAGTCTTTTTGGAACTGCAGTCTTTTTGGGACTGCAGTTAAGTCACGAATAAGACTTTTTTTTCTCTTTAGCCTTTTAACTTACAAAACTACATTAACTGTAACTTATTTTTGACTTGGCAATTAAAAAAAGAGTTGATTGACTGAACGTTAATTAACTGCAGTACTTTTTAACTGGTCTTAGTCTTTTTAGTCAGTACTGGCCTGGTTTTGTTTTTAGTCAATAATTCTTTTGACTGCAGTTTTTTGACTAAAAAGTCAAATTTATATGATTTTTAATAGTGTGTTGCATATGGGAAATCAAAGAACTAGTAAAGAGGCGACCGGCATAATCGGAAACCCGAACATGATCGGGTACCCGGCTACCTGACACACTGCCGGGTACCCGTCAAATGTCGGTTACCCGGGACTTGAAAAAAAATCGGTAGATATTACCTTTAATGTGTCTACTATGATTATTACCACTTTTTCAACTATCCCAAATTATTACCCACTTTAAGGAGTCACTTATGTAAATTCAGCTTAATGTATTTTGGTCTCACACCTTTTGTAATTCAAATTTTACTTCTTTTAAATTTTTTAAAATATACTTTATAAATAAACATTATTGTTCTCGTTCTTTTTTTCCTAAACAGCTTTCACCCAACTTCACGACAAGAAGAATTCTTCAGATTAAGTAGCTTGATGGTGCCAACGATACAAGCACAAAATGGTGGAAACCTTAATCCTCATTTAGGATTACCGCACCCGCCACATTTACATTTTCATCACATGCCCAAATGGCCGGGATTACCGCAATTCAGTGACCTCTATTCCTGCATGAAATGTGAAAAAATGTTCTCAACGCCCCATGGACTAGAAGTACATTCTCGACGAACACACCATGGCAAAAAACCCTATGCTTGCGAATTGTGCAATAAAACCTTTGGTCATGAAGTTAGCTTAAGCCAACATAGGTAAGCAAACCGAAAATGGTCTTATTAGGTTATATAAGGATAATTAAGCAACAAAAGCCTTGTCGCTCTAATTACACCGCACTCTATATATATTTATATTGCTTTGAAAGAGCTGAAAACTCTTTAAATCGTTTGTGCTTGTATAAATTAATAAATAAGACTTTTATTTATTTTATTGTTTCATTTATATTTCCAGGGCAGTACATAACGTTGAAAAGGTATTTGAATGCAAACAATGCGGCAAAAGATTCAAACGGTCGAGTACACTTTCCACACATTTACTGATACACAGTGATACGAGGCCGTATCCTTGTAGTTATTGCGGTAAACGATTTCACCAGAAGAGTGATATGAAAAAACACACCTACATTCACACAGGTAAATAAATCACATATTGCTTTAACAAAAGAGATTTTCCAAACTTAAAGTTCCTAGTTGTTATGCAAAATTGAAATAAAGTACCTATCAATTTAATCAGGAGCAAATTTAAAAGCTTAGCGTAAATAGATTAGAGGGACTACCATCAGAACATTATACATTCCTTTGTGTTTCAAAAACTGAAATCAAAATTAACTATCAATTTCTGGGGAAGGATTACCACGAATCAAAAGGAATTTGTTAAAGCTTATCCGAGGATCCCATGTTCCCATGTGTGCCTGTGAGCCTGTAGCAGTGTAGCAAAATGTCCTCGAGTTTTCCTCTTCCTTTTATGATGTATGTAGAGTGGAGGGTGTAGTAGATAGATACACATACATATACGAGTAAATGAAAATGAATGTGGGATTTTGAAGAGTTTTTGGTTGGTTCACTCGCATACAAACGGAACGGAAGTTATGTGGAAGCTTCTGGTTTTATTTTCAGAACTTTGGGTAATTCTTGATTCAACATGGCTTCTTACGTCCTGAAACCGTATCAACATTTCGTTACTCATCCGATTGAGAATAGGCAATAGGTTTTTATTTAGTACAGTTGATAATAGTGATAGCAATGTACCTTGTAAATAAGAAATTTGAGTCGTAGAATTTTAAATTAATTGAGTACTTACGAGTATATCTTTTTAATGTTCAAGTAAAAAGTGTAGTCTTTCAAATTTTTGAATTGTCAACTAACCCAAAACCAATAACTACATAATATATTTTACACAAATCGTTTAAGCATAACTTTGGCACCTGCGTGATTGTTTCAAAAATTGTTAATTATACAAGATACATTTTTTTCTTAAGCCTGACTTTGTCTAAAATTTGATTTCGATATGACATTGCTATTTGGTGGAATCTGTCAAAGTTGTTAATATTACATTACTTACTTAGTTCCTTCGACTTATCAAGTCCGTTAGTTTCCTCTTACTCTCTCTTCATAACAAGGCATTTCCCCATCAAATGGAAGGCATCCTCTCACTCTTTAAAGCTACATAAGTCCTCTCGATGCGGTATATGCGTATAGTGCAGGCTTAGAAGCTCCCCTTCCTTTTTAAAAACTGCTGAAAAGTGCCTGGCTGTTCTCGCTCTGAAAGTAGTTATGTTGGCATAAAGTGTTGTTAAAACCATTTCTTCTAAGTGGCATTGATTGCACTTTTTGCTGTAAATAGTTATTCTTTTAGGTGAAGGTAGCAAGTTACTCCCAAATATTTGTAAGGTCTTACAACATTAATTGGTTTCTTGTCGAATTACCATTTCCCGATACTTGCTGTTCTACCGAACCCTTTTTGGAATCTCACCACCTTTAATTTGCTCAAATTACACCATCAGCAGTAGAGTTTGGGGAGAATACGTAAACAGTACCACGCCATCGAGAAATAAACGTGCCTTAACGTTGATGCTTGAGACTAGGTCAATAATAAATAGAGCAAAAAGACTTGGACTTAAAGCGCACCCTTGTTTGACTCCCATTTTTGACTCGAATCATTGTGAGATTTCTGAACTATCTCAAAGTTCTAGTAGGTACTCTCCCAAATGTAGAGTTTAAAAAAACAAAGCAATGCGATAGTGATCCACAGTATCAAAAGCTGCTTTGAAGTCCACAAAAAAGACGTAAGGCTAACAGGATCCTATTTTGCTCGTTGCAGTTGTTTTCAAATACTGTCAGCAACTTGTTCTTCGTACACATTGTTAATCGGCAATTCAGTAGTGGATATGATTGGGCGATCCTTCTTAAGAATTGGAATTATTTGATATTCTTAGAAATGGCTTAGTTTCCAAAGTTGTGTTGTACACAGAATGTTACGAATGGCAACGCTGGCTATTCATACTGAATACCAAATATTTGTTACGTATGGCAACTCTGGCCAGTCATGCTGATTGCATTGTAAAATGACATTTAGGAGAGTTCTTTGATCGGTCTCTGGCCATGACCCGATGAAACAGCAGTAATAAAAGTGGCTTTTTGTATAATTTTTCCCACAGTGAAAAACTCGCTTGTTTTATTTTAATTGGAGTTTGAAACACAGAAGTTAACTTATTAATCAGCTTTCTGTCGCATATTTTATGAATTATTGTATAAACTAATTTATAAATTTAGCGGCGCACTAGTCTTAAATGGGTTTTCTGTTTTTTTTTACAAAATGGTTTTAAATCGTTGCGAGTGATTAATTTGAGCTCATTTAAACATGGAATTTGCATCAATATGAATATGTACCTATGTATATCCTTTTAAAATAATCGCAGCTATGTATGTTTTTTAAAGGCCTTTAACCACCCAAAGTCAAGCAAAGCATTTCTCCTTTTGTCTATGCCTAAGGGCCAGTCTTGAGACTGGCGTTTCTTCTTGCACTAAGTAGTATTACTGAATCCTGAGTCAAATTCAACAAATGACGACCTGAAATTGATAATTGTGGAAATCAACTGGGTTTTGTTTATAATAACCAGAGTTTTAGATTAGTCATTTTTTGACATAAGAAGAGTGTAAATAATATGAATTTGTTTGAGCTGTAGTAAAGACGGATAAATGGTTTGACGTGGTGGTGGTTTAGCTATTAGTGAAATCTAATAAATAAGACTGTATACCTACATATACATAATGCATATGCAAGTATCCTGAGTTAACCTCAACAAATTTAGCAAGTAAGGTTCAAAACAGCTTTTTTCATTTAACTCGGTTTATTTAACTTAATTGCAGGATCAGCTTCCTGGTACTGAAAAAAAAACTATCTAACACAAAAAATTTGAACTTTTTAAAAATGGTCTGAATGCCGAAAAGATATTAAAGTCCACTTTTGTTTTTGTTGCCTTTATTGTGGAAGAAGTATGTTATTAAGGTCCGAAAAAATAATAACGCACTGATATCGAAGTCCTTCAAGTAAACAATGTATAGAATATTTTTACGTTTGAATAAAAATGAGTTTATTAACCCTCAAGTCGATACCGTAATAGTAATAGGTCTACACTTTAATGTGCGTTATTTCATTTGATGGAGTAAATTTGGCGCCTTCTTCAAAAGCCTCATACAAAACCTAACATAAAAAAATATTTACAATGTAGATATGTTCATATGTATTTAGAAGGCAACGGTCTAAATCCGAAAACCAAATAAACAAATCGATTTTTAAGATGGAATATTTTATAACCAAAAGATATTTTGTTTCAAAAAAATGTATGTATGTATGTACAAGTACATATCTGCAAGTACATATCTATCTACACATATATAGTCACCCGTACATAACGAGCATTCACATACCTATCCACAAAATTCCTTCAATGTAATATCCAGATAGACACAATGCAAACATTCTATAATGTAAGAAAAGTTCACAGATTTGCAAATCAGTTGCAGGAAAAAAAAAATTATAAAAACCGAAAACATACGAGTAAATGTATAAGGAAGAATATCCTTAAAGCTGCTTGCCTCCCGGAAAGTAAAGAAAAGCAGATGATTTCTGGCAGATGAATCAACGTTGCAAATGTGCGTCTGTTCCGTTATAAATAAATAAACCAGTATATACACATCTATAAGACGATGTGGTAGTTATAGCTACATCTGCTACACCCACTGAGGACGAAAACGATAAAAATGTCTGGGATTGCGCCATGTTTTCAAAAATATATATGGTGTTTACGATACGACTTTTTTTTAGTATCTTATCTTTTATTCGGAATACATTAAGCACAGATGGGTGTCGTATATGTATATGTTTGTCTCTGTGTAAGTGCTCTTTCCGACTGAAATATAAGCCATTTATTACTGCTATTTTGCTTCCGATTTTGAGATAAAGAAGAATAGGGGTTGCTATCGGACGGTAACGTCTACACGAGTAAAAACGAGCTTTTGACACAACAACAGCAACAGGGTTAGATAACGGAGAGCAGAGCTTTAATTAATACACACGCAGCATATCTTTAAATGTGTTTGTGAGGGGTCGGAAGCTTACTATGTGTTGGTCGGAGAAAATCAAAATCCCTTGACTAAATTTTTCATTGGTCGGTCGTGATTTTTCTGTACATACATGTGCCGCCCTATTTTCCATGGTTGCCATGACAATATTCTTGAGCGTTCAAACTTGTGGTAGTGTGCTGTTATCGTCATCATCGTCATTATAACGACGACGGTAGCGTCATGGCGGCGACGACGGCAGCAACGTCGCAAATGAATGAGACTACCTACTCAAAACTAACTGTGGCTTCGCCATTCAGGACGATATGGTCTATATAAAAATAATGGTCCTTCGCTTTTTTGGTCTATAGATTTACAGAGCACAGACACAAATCCATGCACAACCTTGTTGTGTGCTGACAGCTACAAACTATAGATAGAAGGACGAGAGCTAAGCTATCCATGTGTGTCTGTACGGTATATAACGGTTAAATTGCAGAAACGTGATTCTAAGGCATTTATGTATTATAGGTATGTGTTATACCTACCTATACCTAACTATATAGTTAGATATATGTATGTACCTATGTATATATAAAAAAAGTCCGTTGGGATGTTCTGATTCGAATTGATTTTTTGTATTATTGTTTTAAATATACCTAGTGTGATTTTAGTTTGTTGAAATAGAATTTCCTCTTCCTTTAACCTTAGTGTATAAGGTCTCTCTCAACCCCCAAACACACACATAGATACCTTATGATATTTAAGATGTTCCTGTATTTATAAGAAGATGGTTTAAATATAATCACGTATGCGTTGAGATTATTGAAGTTCTATTATTTATAGAGGTAACCCTGATGAGTGTTCTTTCTTTGGTAAATCAGATTGTGTACAGGGTAAAGTTATTAATATCTATACCTCTTATCTTTTTAGGATTTCAGTAATGATGTTAGATGAAATCTAATTGATATTAATTAAGTAGGTTAAAAGGTATTAAATTTTTGATTCAGTATAATTTATGAAAAGCTATAAGAACTTTGAAACAAATGCATCCAACATATATGTATGTATAGGTATGGAGGGTGATTTGCAATAGGTGTGACAACGGGCTAGGGCGTGTAGACAAAAATCGTTTGCCACGGGGGAATTTTTCCCCCTTTTTAGGTGAGAGGGTCAGTTTAAAAAAGGAAACTAAAACAAAAACATACTTTAATTTGCTTTTTAAATTAAGTCGTTTTAACGAATAATAGTTTTTTTAAAAATTGACTTTCAAATTGAGAATTTTGAAAAAAAAAATACAACTCCAACAAAATTTTTTCTTGTCTTGGTACAATGTGAACGCCCTAGCCTTTTGTCACCCGATAAGCCGTTTTCAAAATAAATTGTGACCCCTTTATAATGTAAATTTGTATTCTGTAGATATTAATTTAAAATTATCATTAAATAATCTATTTCAAAAACTTAACACTATTATCTAAATTTTTTGTTTTCTAGGAGAAAAGCCGCACAAATGTCAAGTTTGTGGCAAAGCATTCAGCCAAAGCTCAAATCTGATTACGCATTCTCGAAAACATACCGGTTACAAACCATTCTCGTGCAAACTATGCCATAAATCGTTTCAACGAAAAGTAGACCTAAGAAGACACAAGGAGACACAACACACAGACTTAAGGCCGCTCATAGAAAGAAGTCTAACTAAACCCAATTTTGCAAGTCCCGACGTTGGTGATGTTTCATCTCTGAATTCTTCTCTATCTTCGATAAATTGTCAAAAAGTGTCTTTAATTGTATAACAGCAATGTGCAATAATTTTTCAATGTGTGTATGTGAAAATTTCTTGTTAATTTAATTCATAAAAAAAAAAACAATAGCATCATCATAATACAAAAAAAAAATACATTTTAATATCACTATTTGTTGTACCTATAATTAAAAAAAATATATGTAATAATAAAATTACTCATATTGAGGGTATTTTTTATTTTAAGTTACCTACATAATTATATATATCGTGAAATAATTACATATTATAATTCCTTCGATGCCAAAAATAAAATTAATTTTAGTTCAACTTCGAAACTCAATAAGTATAGGTAATGCTTGTTCTAAATCAAAATAAATATAAATTGTTAACAAAAATAATGCAAGCAAAAGATAAAACTTTTTTAAGTGATTACCTATGTCGTGTACCAATACCAATGATTTTATTTTTTTATAAACTTTAAGGTATACATATATTTATTTACATTCAAGCTTTCCAAGGGTTACCATAAATAAATTTGATATTACATTCCAAAGACTTAGGCCTAGTTTATTTTTTGTTTATATGTAGTCAAATTAAGTATTTTATTTAAAAAATAAATTTTAAATTTAACTCAAATCAAATAGCTGAAGTTTTATTTCTTCAAATATTTAAGTCTCTAAGATGCCATATATAGGTTTAAAGCAATGGCCCTTACTTTCGTTGTCTATTGACAATGAATTATCAGCAATCGATCTCGATATTATGATTGTCGATTGGTAACACTGGTCAACAAGGTTATCTGAACCATTGAATAAGAAGTACAGGAAGAGGCATATCGAAGTAGTTTTCATAATTGTGTGAGTTACACAAACACAAATGCCTTGACACAGGGTTGGAGTGAAGGTGGACGGCTATTTGCTGGGGCGCCGAAAGGAATATTTTTCTGAGTTTTTTTCTGGGTGGTTTTGTAAAAATTTGTGAATTTTTTTTTTTATTTGGTTAAATTTATTCGATCAAATAAATATTTGAATGATTTTTTTTTTGATTTATTGCTGGCTGAATTATTATACCGAATAAAGTACACTTGAAGTAATAAAATTAAACTTACCTCTTACAGGAACCTGAAAATTTCAAATGGATAAATGAAAATACAGTTTTTAGTTTTATGTATAATTTTAATGAAAAAAAAAACTATCACCGATATATTCCTTAGTCAAATACATAATTTGAAATCACAATTTATTTAATACATACATATGTAGCTACATTCCTCTGAAGTGAACCATTTTTGTCAATTTAGTTCTAAGTTCAACTCAAGAATTTCCATCCACTTTAGTGCTTTCCATTCATCTTTTGGAAATCTTGAAAATTAGTAAAGTTGTAGAGCCTTTTTTACTTAAACAAAATCATCATAACTGGACAGAAATACTTCTTGATGTCGCAGAAATATTGAAAATACGTAGTATATTTCCAAAACTAAACCGCGGAAAAATAACTTTGCACTACGGGCGCTTAACGTTCCTTAGCGCCTTGCCGTCACCAACAAAAACTTATCCGTCCATGTACTAAAATTTCTCATTTGACATTACAAGTTCATTTGTGCAACATGATTAAAATATATTTTTATTTTAAACAATATTGCTATTTTTATCTTAAAATACCATGAAATAACAATATAAAAGTATTCTAAGATAACGTATTTACCAAAATAACATCACTTTAAGTTACTTTTTGTGGAATATGAGCCAAGACTTACTTGTGAAATGAAAACTTTTTGTTTTTCCGGTTATACAAGTTTTTACAACTTTTCACGCAGCACCTCATTTTGATTTATATTTTAATAATAATATACTTCAATTTTCAACACAAATTGGTTTTTATTTCATTTTTTTATTAGTTTTGTAGTACGTTTTCCACTTTTTTAAAATCTTTCTACTTCACAACACTAACTCTCAGCAAGGCAAAATGACAGATGAGGTTCATTTTTTTTTTTTTTTTAATTTTAATACTTCACTCACGTACACTTTATATGTGCCTAAAGCCTCGCTTCCTCTATTTCTTATTCAATGATCTGAACGCTCAGAAACTTTTGGTCGAAGATTTACTGTCTTAATTTTCTGACCAAGCCGAGCAACGCAATGTCAGTCAAGTCAGAAGCAGCAAAGCTACTACTAAGTACTAATGCAACAAATGTATCCAAGAAAAAGAAACAAAAAGATGGAGAACAGCCAGAAAAAGATTGGTGCTCCTTGAAAAACAAATTGGGATTCAATAAAAATTTTAAAAGGCATTTTTAAAATTGCTTAGTTGAAATAAAAAAAAAACTACGTAAATGATATAGGATATCGGATAGCATCTACCAAAAAAAAAAGATTTCTATAGAGTAAGAAAAATTTAAACTGTGCAAAAAGCATGTAAAAACAAATGAAAGTTAAGAACAATAAAGATTAAGCCTAAATGAGGGGTATAATTTCAAAACACTTCTTTTCCACTTTTGAGAATTTTGAGCAAAACGAAACAAACTGCTGGAAGTTGCTAAAATGATATTGGCTATTGGTTTGAAGGCAAAGTTTTAAATTTGTAATAATCTATACTTATTACCTATGATTTTAAACCTCTAAGTCAGACCAGAAAATTTGGAAAAGAAGAGTTTTGAAAGAAACGATTGGAATAGTTGACTTTTGATACAATCTTTTTAGGAATAAAGGAGTTTTGAAAGGAAAAAAACTTTTTTAAAGATTTAATTCTTTTTTTATTATTAATTTTATTATACAGGGTGAGTCATGAGTAGTGCACCAAAATGCAAGGGCGCGTAGGTTGATTTGAGACAAAAAAAAATCTTATGGGAGAGGGTATATTCCCAACCATTTAGCCGGGAGGGGCAATTTTCGAAAAAATTGACTTAAAATGAAAAAAAATTATTTAAAATCAACGGCTTCATCCACAATACCTCCACGATACCTTTTTGAAAAGCCAAAAACTTTTTCTTTCATTTTGTATTTGAATAAATCTATTCTGAGGCATAGTTTTTGAAAAATTAATTTTCAAAGTCAAAATTTTGAGAAAAAAATGAAAAAAAAAATTTCGAACTAATTTTTTTCAAAATTGTATGTACTTAAGTACTAATTTGAATTTCAAAATTCAATGCTGTTATTAATTTTAAGTAAAAATCAGAAAACCGGATTCAAAAATTTAATGTCGATTTTAAGAAATAAAAAAAAACACCTTTTTCTAAGAAAAACATTTATTCTTATTTTAACGAGTCTGGGACTAAGTTAATTAATTTATGAAGCATTAACATTGCATAAATATTCTCATAAAATCACCCATGAACATTCCCAAAATGACAAAACTCCCCGTCTATTTTTATGTCATTGGAATAGACGAGTCTTGAAAGCTCCTACTTTGATTTGCATAGGAAAAGAAGAGTTTTGGTGCAAAATTCGGGAATAGATAAGATTTGAATTACCTAAACAACTGAGAGGAATAGCGGAGTTTTGAAAAAAAAACTTCACTTTTGAAGTGCTCGAAAGTATAGGAAATAAGAAGTTTTGATAAATCTGAGCTAAATACTTAGATCGGGGCCGTTCCAGCGAACACTTTCTCATACTTAACTCATTTTTTCATTCATTTTAATGAGTGCGTTTCTTAATTCATTCCGGATAGAGCGATAGAGGAATAGAACAGATGGAATTGACGAAATTATTATCCAGAACACAAAGAACGGAAAGAATAAAGACACAAAACTAGAACAAAATGCCAATCAGCAACTCGGTGAAACGTCAAATATTTATTCTCAAATTACAAAATGGAAAATAAGCATTAATTTTGTAAACTTGAGCTGTAAAGCGGCTTTGTCCTTATTTGCAAGTTTAAAAAAATAACACCGATTTGAATCTACCATAATCGTGCTGAATGCATAATGAATGAATGAATTCCAAATTGAATAAAAAAAACAACGTAATGGTTTAATGAGAATATTCCATTGAATAAAGAAACGTAAAATTCTTAGTCCGAATATTCAGAATGAATAAAGAAAAATACGCATCATATAACTTACACCTAACATTTGACATGTTTACAAACAGAAAGTGAAGCTTCTCTTTGTATGGGATGGTCGACGAGCTTCCCTTTTCTTGGCGAAGTATAGAAATTAAAAAATCTATGGACGTCGATTTATTCTTCCAAAAAGTATTCCCCGAGAGCAGACTTTTTACTTCTAACTATAGATTGGTCATTCACAGAGGAATAGGAAGTGAAATGAGCCCTTTTTCACCTCTTGCAAAAGTAGGATGTATTAATTGTGTTATGTTAATATAAACTTCCATTTGACTATTTGTGTGAAAATACTTTTCCATTAATGTCGATATCGACAATTCTAACTACTATTTTTTTGATTTCAATCGAAAATGAAAACACTGCCTTACGAAATTCAGATACACCTCAGTAGCTCAGATTTCCATTTTACAAAATGGCTTCTTCACGCATTTTTCACTTGACTTTGTATTGGTGTGTTCCTTGATTATTGAGAACCAAAATAACATGTTCGGTGTATATTTTGTATGGGAAAATACCTACAGCCGAATTTTATAGAATTCAATAAAACAGCTCTGAACCAAGGCCGTAGCCAGACAAATATTTCGGGGGGGTTATGTTTTCTGAAAAATATCTTTCCACCTTTTATATTGTAAAATATTGAGGGTAATAAAAAATCTTAAATTTCAAATTTCAGTTATATTTAATGAGTAGTACCTATTTATATGTATGTACATATAACGGAAAAAGGTAAAATAGGTTAAAGAAGGAACAACAAAGAGTAAGCAAAAATTAACATTATTTTACATAAGTATATCTAATCGCCTGGCCTTTTTTACTCCAAAAACATCAATCACTTCAAACCCCTGTGAACCCCCCCCCCCCCCCTGAATACGGCCTTGTTCTGAACGAGTGAATAGTTGCGCAGTGTATAAGCCCTTTTAAACCTTTATTCAACGTTGCGTTAATCCATTTTTAACATTTTCTGGTCCAATGCCTTGTGTTTTTTTTGTATGGGATTTGACAGACATTTATGTAGGCTTTACGCAGCCTCTCAACGCGTTTAGCTTTTGGTAACCATTGCCATTGTAACTTTACGCAGCCTTTATGTGGCGTTTATAAATACGACTGCTAATTTATTTAGCTGTCTTAAGGGTAACATATTAATTGAAAGGGTTAATTAACTTCCATTTACGTCTCCACTGCCATTGGGTCAATGGCCCTGCCCTGTTCTTGCACGAAGTTCATTTCGTCAGATACGGTTGGGCCATATCTGTTTTGTAGACATCCATTTACGAACGTTTGTAGTTTTCTTGTGAACACACCGATAAAGAAGCGCGGATTCAATATTGGAGTGGAACAGTCGTAGCTTGGTCTTTATGGTTTCTCTTTTATTGTTTGTTGACATAATTCCGAACGCAGACTTTGTTTTTCCGATTTAGTTTTTAATATTTATAGTTCGGATCCGCCATCAGAAAAAAATTGGTTTTTAATTTTGAAAAATTTTAATGTTGAATGTGTTTTTTTTTTAAATTATAAGCTTTGTTCTAATTACAATACCCATACAATAAAAAAAAATTATCAAAATCTTGAATAAGAGTGGCATTGAGGTTACGTTCATATCAGACTAGCAAATGTGGGTGTGGATAATTGGATTTAACAGCAGCCTAACTTTCTGTGGGGATAGTAGTACATACGAGTATTTTGGTTCTGATTTGGGTTAAATTTGATTATCTTACATGCTTCTCTTATTTCCAGTAATTCAGCTTGACAAATTTTGGCGACAAAAAGAGACGTTTAAAGACTCAGAAAAGATTCATGAACCGCGAACACTATACTCCATTCTGAGCCATCACGATTCCAAACTCCCAATCCTTTATGGATGGAAATATAACCTGAAGGTCAAAGTATTGGTGCAGTAGTACCTAAGTGCTTGTCGCAAACACATATCCAATGGCCTCGATTTTTTTTATATTGCTGAGGGCGTAGATTTTGGGAAACCAACAATTTGATTCTTTTTGCAGGTTCGTATAGAGCTCCTTTGGTGCCAATGCTGGCAGTTTGATCCTCCTTTAGTTTGTCAACGTTATATGCTTTCTCGTCAAGTCAATACGTCAAAGTCGGTCGTACTACGACTGTGTAGGTGTACGTCTGCAAGATAATGTTGGACTGATGGACCCACTTTCTATTTTGTTGCGGGCGAACAAGGCCTCCTTAACCCGTTCTGCAATATTTTATTTCAAGTTTGATTTAGGATCAAGTATAACTCCTAAATATTTTGGTTGGAAGAGGGGTATTTTAGTTTTGGAAACGCAACGTAAATTAAAAAAATTAAAAAAATATAAATATCAAATAATTCCTAAAACTTCTTTTTTTGCGAAAACAATTTTAGAGTTTCCAGACCACGTCTATGCAGGCCATTTTCAGATGCCGAGGTCCACATTTAATGAACATATGTTATTTTTCTGCAATAAATAAAAACCGTAAATGGTAAAAAATTTAATTTTCATAGTTTGTTGGAAACGAATTAAAAAGGGTTTGGATAAAGAAAGATACTGGCCAACTGAAATCAATATCAAAATTATTTTTATGTTTGACCACTTGGGAATTGTCAAACGAAACTCGTTTCCCCGAACTGTTCATTCTGTTTAACGCTACGATCGGAGCAGCATTTAATTTTTTTTTTGGAAAAAATTTATTTATTCTACCAATTAAGAAGGAAATTAATTAATTGGCCATTAATATACATGAAACTATGCAAGGTTTTAAGAAACTCAAAGCAAATCCAACCCTGTAGGTTGTATGGGTGGACGCCTTTTAATTCTTGTGTAAGTAAGTAAGTAAGATTCAGAAAGCAACGTCTTCCACAAAGATTTTATTTTCTTTTTTCCAGTATTAAATTCTTTTTCCATCTGATTTTTTTTTTCAATCAAAAGTTTAGTTTTGGCCACATTCCATCCTGTATCTTCTTGCGTTAAGAAAGATAAATTAAAAAATTGCCAATTAAACTTACATTTTCTGCTTTTTGCAGTCAAAAAAAATATAGATGCACAATCTACATGCTGATGACATTTATGAACATATCTTATGCAATTCATCATGGTTTTTTTTTAATCAAAAATCTGACTTTTTCAACACGTCTTTGTAAAGCAGACGTTTATGAAAACACCCATACTCAACCGCCTTATCACGTCACATCTCTCTAGCTTAACTTAGAGGCAATGGCCGCGTTCACAAAGTTATCTAAAGCAATCCAGATTGGTTTGTGTTGTTGTAATCTCTTGAGAAAAAACAGCTGATTATAAAACATCTGTTCTCAAAATAAAAATCTCAACCGATCTAAAAAATTCTCGTATATTCAGCTATCTGAAGAGAAATGTCAAAAACAGCTGACTTGAATTCAAATCAAACAGCTAAATTAACCTATCCGGTTTTAGTCATTCATAAACATATACGGATACTCGAGTATCTGTGATAGCATATCTCAGCGCAACGTGAACGCGGCCAATAGCACCCCACCATGGGGCGTTCATCTAGTCATGTGTTTGGTTTGGATTATATTGCCTAAAACATCCATGGAAGATACAAAAGATTTAAAGATTTGAAGCTTTTTGGTCTAAAATCCTTTGTGGATTCGTGGGCACGCTTGCTGAGTTAAAAACTATACGTTTGTCTAATCATGGCATCCAAGATTGGAAATTTATATGGAGAGAAAGTGTTTATGACAAAGGAAATATTTTTTCTAGTTAGATATTATGCAATTGATTTGCTCTCCAAGAGCTACATTTAAGTCTGAGCGGTTTGGGGTTACCATTCTAGTTAAGTTAATGCAAGCAATTAACTAGGGAGACTGTGCTGGATCCATCAGGCCTTTTCATTAAAACGAAGGATTACAGTATTCCTTCCATAGTACTTTACTGATCATAAGAGTCTTTCATTTCTTTAATTTGTCTACAGTATTCTCCCCAGCCTTGTTTCTCGGGTAGACTTTAAGGGAGTCCTTATATGGTTAGTGAAACGTATGTTTATGACAGATATTGAAGATTGTCCTTGTCGTTTTCCTCAGAGCATACAGTTCTTTATTCCATCAAGAAGGAAGGGTTTTACAGGTATATTTAAATGGTCCAGAGATTCGTAACATCCGATTTTCCGGTCTATTCAATAGGTTATTTTGTTTTACCTAGAACTATGACTAGGTCGTCACCATCTTCAAAGTGAATATCGGAGAAACACTTTTTCATACTTTAAAACAAGTTATAGACAACGTTTTGGCAAAATGAAGAAACAGAAAATAACAGTCCAAAATAACGAAAAACTGTTTAAAATATTGGATGTAACCCTAAGATCTTATTAGAAATGTAGTAGATCTACTTGATAAATGCTTTTAGAGTATTAAATATTTTGAATGGCATAATTCATAATGCAAAATTCAGTTTAAGGCTTTTACATTTAGGTATACAATTTGAGAAAAAGTAATTTTTTCCTTTTCAAATGCGTCAAGACAAGTGTCCCGATGGACATATCTCCAGCACGTTCATAGCTTAAAAAATTCATTTTTTTAAGACATTTAGGTATATGTAGGTATATAGAATTCCCTTGGCACCAGCTATAATCATTTAAAAAAAAGGTTACAACTAAAGGATACGCAAAATAACCCCTTTCAAAAAGATTGTCACTGGTCATATTTTAACCCTATGAGGGATGACTGCACTGCGTTCACCTTTCATATTTAACTTTATTCAATCAACAGTTGTATCCTTTTCGACTTCAACGTGATATGCACGCCATTAACTATAAAGGTCTTTTGAATATTCGATAAGCAATAACTTAAGAAGAGCAGACTTACTGCTGTCGCTATGATATTATAGAAAATATCTATAAATATTTATTTTATAAAAGGATTACATCTTTCAATGTAATTTCCATATGACATGTACATTTTGATATGAAAATATTTTTGAACTAAGATTGCTTCTGGAAATTTAAGCAATATCCATAAAAGAAAATTAGAATATTTTGGAAGTAAAATGTGTTTACTTATTTATATTTATGTTACAACCAGCACTACAACTATGCATGACAGCAAAAGTGATAAGGTCTGATCGAATGAGAAGTAAGAAAGTCCGAGGAAGCCTTCATGTAAAAATAAAACATCTTTGACAAAATAGGTGGAATTGTCATGTAAAAAGTAGATGCCCTGAAGACCGGGTTCAACAGCAGGCCTGTTGACGTTTCCTGAGGTCAAACGGACGATCCGAACAAGTGAGACCCTACACCACCAGAGTTATGTTCAAGTTTCCCAGACAGGATACTGGATCATTACCGTCGCACTGTGGCGCCTTTTAGCAAAAGTGCTTGCAAAATTCAATTTTCGCGTGTGCTAAGAATCCAAAACTAATTTTTTTAATGGATTAGGAATAAATGGAAGCTTCAAAAACCAAAAGAAATTTTAAAATAGGTTGAAGGATTCGGATGATACAGGTAGTCAAATTTGCCTTATTTTTAAAATCAAAGAAAAAATTTTTGTTTCATGAAAAGTTTTAGAGTTTCGGTGTTAAAATCTAAAAACCTTCCTTAAAAATTATATTTTTTTTATTTGATCTTATAAACTTTAAACTATGTTTTTAAGCTATGTTTTTCTCCAGAAACCAAGTTTGGGAGAACTGACTAATTTAAGTTGAGTCTATGAACATATTCGCTTTTGTTTTATGATCTAAAATCAACATTTTTGTTGGCAATGTAGAAGAACTTTTTAATTTTTCAACTTGACCAAGTTTTTTTTCGTAATGGCACGCAAATATGTTGATTAGGTATACTAAGTTCTTCTTAACAACTATACTTTGTTTATTATATGTAGTAACGTTTTATTATACAATGTTAACGGTGATTATTTTGGCTTTATTTTAATGGAAGCTTTGGATTAATAAAAAAAAAGATAAAATAAATCTGAAAATGAATAGGTAGGTAGATAATATTTTAGCAGTGACCATTTTATTGAAGCGTATAAGATCAATCAAATATGTACGTGATTCTAACATCAACTCAGCAATAAAGTTCTCACAAAACCTCAACCGTTAAAAAAGGTCAATAAAAACGATTATGAAGTTCGACAAAATTCATCAAGTGGAACATGTCATCATCCCTTCCTCAACAATTGTTAATCCCAAAAGCAATTTATCTTGTGGTAAGATCTCATCATCATCCAACTATACCTACTGTGATATTTATTTTTCGTAGAATAACTTGCGCTGAAAGCCATTTGACTGACTAAGTGCTCGCATGCAACATTTAAGTTGTTGAAAGATTCAAACAGGGCATATGAACGCTATGTATACACGTTATACACTTTTCACATCCAAAGCAAAGTTAGTGCAAAACACCTGCTGACAAATTCAAGTGCGCTCTTCCGAGCTCCCACTAAACACAATTCTCATTATCGATATTAAATTCATCCCCTGTTTATTATAAGCATCCGCACCAATTGCCCTTCTGGATCTGGATAATGTGGTGGGTTAGCGCGTGCAAACAGAAACAGAGTACACACCCCAGTAGTTTATATACGTTTACGGATGCACAACATGGTGTTTCTCCTTGAAAAGGCAAGCGTCTAATCAATGGACATCACTATGACTCAATTGAATTAAATCCCCCTTGATCCTGATTCTTTATCCTCAGTTGTTTCCTTCCTTACAACACCAAATACTGGTGTATATCAATGAAAACATCCGAGCATTTTGTTCAAGTACTTCTTGTGCCTAACTACACAACACTCGCTAATGTTCGGCATCAGCACAGCACAGCGCAGTACGGGGGTAACCGGCATTAGCCTGCTCAATCCCACAGGGGTGATAGAACAGCGGCACATCACATCACAGGGGTTGCTTGACTTGGAAACGCAACAATACTTAGATTCAGTGTCATAAGTCGTAAATATTTCGAGCAATTATTTACTTTTCTCATTGAAGCCCATATTGATGTTTATTTCACGGTGGCTGGGTAGGTTGAAAAACATTTTTGAAAATTGAAATATTTCCCACAAGTGATTCCTTTAATAATAATAACAATAAGAAGGGTGCAAACTTATTTATTTTCTTCATCGCCTTCGTAGATATGAAATCTTAATTTTGCCCATCATCATTTTTTAGTGTGTATTCTTCAATTATTACACTTTGTTTCTCATTGTCTATTTTATATTTTTTTTTTTGTTTGGAGTCAATTAAAAAAAAAATTTAAATCATGATGGTTGAAGGAAGAAGTTTTTTTTTCAACTTTACGACCTTAAGAATTGGTTTTAAAGAGCCTGTAACAAAAATGCAATAGTTGCCCTGATGAGATTTTTTTAATCGTTTATTGAGTATTTCATGAAAAAAGGTGGGTAATCAAACATGTAGATACATACATACATTTAAGATTAAGAACATAGTAAAAAAACATTCAAAGAAGTTTTTTGGTCACCGTCCACGTTCATTGAATCACCAAAAAATCTATTCAAATTAAACAATTGTCTTAATCTTTTTTGTGGAGAAATTACATAGAAAATGCAAAAATAATTATTATATCAAAAATTAAATTGATTTAAAAGTTGACATTTACAGTTTATCATTTTTTTCATAAATTGAGAAAAATGAAATTCAAATATGTCTCGTGTATTGATTTGATCCAAGTTTATATTCAATACTTATTTTTAAAATTTTGAACTGAATCTTCTTGGCCAGAAGAACAAAATAAAAATCTTACGAATTAGTTTATTTGTATGTAATTGTGCGTCCCGAGTCTACTCCTTTATAAACTTGGGAACACTTAAACATGCAAGAGATTTCTCGAAACAGCCAAATTAAAACGCGGCCGCCGACAGCTGAAGAATTGTACGTTGATAACTTCCTACCAAAAAAAATTAATAATATTTATTTATCTATGTACATATAGGTACTCTTTTTCTTTAAAAACAAAAAATATCTTCTATTATTTTATTTGTTCCACAGATTACTCTTGAATTTGATAAATGTTTTTTTTAAGTGTTTATGTATAATAAGCTGTTGAGATTAAAAATAAAAACAAATTCATCTTTACCTTTGTGAGTTTGTTGCGAGGATTGTCTGAGAATACCAAAAATATTATCGATATTCGACCAAAAACAGCATTGCGGACTCTTCTCGCGACGATTCAAGTTTGCTCCAGAGGGTCATAACTGGTGACGAACCGTTGGTTTATGGTTATGAAGTGGAAATCAAAACTCATCTCATCGCAATGGAAACTGTTCTTTGATCCATTTTTTTGAATAGGTAAAAGTTAAGACGATCCAAAACATGTGTGCAAGCAAAGCAAAGAGACATGAGTACCAACATAACACCACAAAAAAATCGAAATTCGAATATACGTAACCCACGAAAATTCAAAATTCGCGATACTTTATGATCACAACTCGTAAATAACGTAAGCTCAAACAATCGTCTTTTTTAAATTATATTACGTCAGTGCATAAGATTGGGTTCAGAAACTTCGTCTCTCCACTATTTTTTGCCAGCATTGCACAGTGGTTCCACTACCGAACAATAAGGCGGCATAGGGTAGGTTAGGTTACAGTGGCTGTTAACGAAAGGCTCACCCACTTAGACCAACAAGATTGGTCCGTTGTGATGCCACAAGGATCTGTAAGATATCTTCCTTTATCTACTAATTAAATCATTTTAAGCTTCTTACGAAGCGTGCGATGCTACTAATCTCAGTATTTGCTAGATCACTAGTATCGTTACAGTAGAATTCTCCTAATTGGAGTCTACGTCTACGGGATAGAACTGGGCATGTACAAAGAAGGTGCGGAATTGTTTCCTACTCCTCTTCATCCATGCAGCTTCTGCAAAAGTCGTTTGCATTCATGCAAAGACGGGTTGCATGTCTACTTATGAGACAGTGTCCAGTAATAGCACCTATTATGGAGCAATATTCAGTCTGTGTAAGGATAGCAAACCTGTGGTTTTCTTCATATTTAATTTTTGCCATATTGATTCCACCTAAGGTTTGTTCTCTCTTTAACATTTTGCGTTACCATGAGTTTGCACGTAGCGATGAGTATACCTATGTCAGCTTCGTGAGCTAATCGGCCCTATCGATGTAACCGTCGGAGCGGAACTTTTTCCGCAACAATTTGGCCTACTTAATCGCAAAGCATCGCATGCAAATGACATGCGTTTATTTTGGAGGAGAGAATTTCCGATCAGCTGATCGGAGAACTACCTCGAAGCAAAATGTCTCCGATTCGTAGAATTTCGGAGAGAATTCCGCTCCGACGCGACGGTTACCTCGATAGGGCCGAATATAGACATTCTAGTTCAACATTCCGCTACTTCATCAGGTGCACCACTAGTGCAAATACAAGCTGATCTTTGTACTTTTGCAAGCTTGTCTTGGTTTGTCGCTGTGTGTAAAGTAGATACCCCATAAGTTAGGATTGGTCTAATTAAAAAGGTGTATAGCCAGTGAGCAATACGGGGTTGTAGGCCCCTTTGTTTACCCTTTCTTTTATATTCGGTTTCCAACTTAATTTCTTACCCAAAAGTAAACCCAAGCTTGATCTGAAAATTTAAGTTGTATGCCATTTATAGAAGGGGGTCTATATGCGGTATTTTGTATTTCCTAGTGAAGAGGACAAGATCTGTTTTGTGTGAGTTGACACCCAGTCCACACTGATCTGCCCAACGTGTTAGCTTATTAATAGAGTTTTGTAGAAATTCCTACAAGGTATTAGGATGCTTTCCTGAGACTGCTATGGCAACATCATAGCTTGTTTACTACTAAGTTCCGTAGGAGGGGGCACCGCCTTGTGGAGTGCCCCTGCACACAAATCTTCTTGCCGAAAAACGGCCCAGGTTAGAATTGATAATACTGCTAATCAGCATTTGATCGATCAATTCCCCAAGCGACTCGTCCTCCTTTAGATTTGTCAGCGCAGAAGCGATTGCGGATGTGCTGACATTGTTAAATCACCTTCTATGTCAAGGAAAGCAACCATTGTGTATTCCTTCTAGTGGAGGGAGTATGGTACAATCCAATTTGTGTAGAGCCGTTTCTACAGACTTCCCTTTATTGTAAGCATGTTATGCAATTGATATTATTTTTAGATCGATTCTAGATCGAATGTGTAGATCAATCAGAGGTTCAAGTGTATTAAGAGGGAATGATGATGACGTAGATCTTTGGGGTTCACATGAGTGCACTTGCAAGCTTTTGTTATAAACACAACTTTAACTTCTCTCCATGATGTTGGAATATGGGATAGTTTAAGGTAAACCCTTGAAGATGGCTTCTAGGATATGCAGAAGTGTTTTAGAATTCAACTGAACTTCTGCTGGAATGTTACCATCAGGCCCGGTAGACTTATAAAGTTTGAAACTACCATGTGAGTAAGTTGAGTAGCTGTTTCTATTGATGTTATCTGTTCTTATAACAGTTTGGGAGCTACCTGGAAAATACGTATCTATTAGTAGGTTAAGCGATTTCTCGGAGCTACCTGGAAAATACGTATCTATTAGTAGGTTAAGCGATTTCTCGTATGAGTTTGTCCATGAGCCATCGGCATTTTGCAGGCAGCTTGGCATGATTGGATTTGCTTCAGAAGTCCCTTCTATGTTTCCGAAGAATGCGCTCTATGAAGTTCGTTTGGATTTCCTCAATGCTTTCTTATAAGTCTTCAGGGATATCTTATCTTATCTTGTCTTTTTAGTTCTAGTGAACAGTCTCCTGCACTCTACCTATCCTTAGAGGGTCTAACTCAGACGACCACCCATGTGGTTTTCTTCTTCCCTTTATCTGAATTGGAGGGCAGGCACCAGCTACAGATTTGTTAAGAGCAATAGCAATAGTGAGATTTTGATGAATGGTATCAGAGACAAGCGCTATGTCTAGAACTTCTTGTCTATTTCGAGTAACAAATGTGGATTCGTTACCAATGTTACTTACTATAAGGCGGCCATAATTACTAACTCATTTGATAAAATCTAAAAACGATTGGTTTTAAAATGTTTTGACTCTCTGATTTCAAATTTGCAAACTGTTTTAAACTATTACGTTACATTTTTGAGATACATACATTTGATAAAAGTGTTCAAAATTAGTTAATTTTAGTTTTACTATAAGGACTAAGAAATGGTGGTAAAGGGTACCTATTATTTTTATTAAAATATATTTTTTCCTTATATGTGTACTTGCTATATCATGTGAAATGTGCTATATTGTACATGAATGGAATAAATTAAACTGTTACAAAAACGCAGAAACAACTGTAAGTATCAGTATCTAAATTGAGTTTAATTTATTTCATAAATTAGGTTTAATTCAACAAATTTTTACAAAAATAATAAAACAAAAAAATAATGCAAAAAATTAATATTTTTCAAAAATTGTTTAAAAAATTATTACCATTTCAATGATTTAATTTTAACGTTAGGAAGTTAGAATTTAAATTAGAAAGATTTCTGAAACGGAACATTTGTCTTACATTTTAGACAAAGAAATCACTAGTTCTGAAAATTTAAAATTAGTTTTTTTTGTAATTTTCGAAAATTTTGAACGAAATTTAAAAGAACTTGAAGGTGGCTAACAAATTGTTATTTTCAGAAATAATACATACTCCCATTGTATTTAGCCATCCTGAATAATTTTTAACAAGAAGGCATTTCCTTCGGCATGTTTTTTTTCCAGAAATATGTTACTTTAAAAAAAAAATGCAACTGTTGTTTCCAATATTTTATAATTATTTAGAATATTTAGAATGCAATCTTAAAGTTTGGAAATGACCTCTTATATTAAATAGGACTAATTTGTTTCAGTTCCACCAACATTTTACCAATGTTGAAGCAGAAACATTCTCGTGAATGAGATTTTGTTTGAAAACCCTGAAATAAAAAAATGATACTTAAGGACGCCACTGTAAAAACTACTTCTGGTAATATATATTAACTTTTTTTATAAAACAAACAATATTAATGTTTTTTTAAAATTTTTTTTGGCCCAATTTATAAACTCTTAAAAATCTAACGGTATTTATTTCTCCATTTATAATTAGTTTGGGATGTTCTCACCTCTTTTTAATGGTTATATAACCGTTACAGTAATTTTTTTGGAATTATGGCCTGGTAGCAAACTTTTTGCTGCAGGAATGCAGATGGTATACAGGAGTTAGTGATTTTTTTTTAAGCTCTAATCACATGAGCGCTGAGAGCTTTTGTTGTGATCTTAATGCATACTTTCTTGTTTGTTTATCATTTTGATTATCGATTCCTTTTTTGTAAACGTGCGTTCTGTACATGCTATTTAATCTATAAATGCATGAAATTTAGACGATTGCAAATATACATACACAACCCAGGAACTAACTCATATAACTACCCCAAATGTTTGTTTTTACCGAACAAAAAATTACCTTCTTATATCTTTTTTTCACATCGATCCAATCTTTTAGATTAAATGTGTCATGAATGCACACCATAAACAATAAAAGTAATAATGAAAATAATTGTTGAGGGAGGAAAAAATCATATATTCCTATGGGAGTGAAATTCACAGATGATTTTTGCTGAGATCCTTCATCCACTTTGCCACTCCCTGTGAATATATAACATACATATATAGTAGGACCGTGCGCCGTCCTTTTCGACGTCGCGTCGTCTTTGCCGTATCGTATTATATTTCTGTTTCCGAGAGTATCAATTTACAAGCAAGAGCTTGGAAATTTTCAACACAATTCCCAAATGAATCAGAGAATCTTCTGATTCCTTTTCAGCCGACCCAAAGTTTTATTGTACTCATTCGTAATTGTCTTTGGTCTTTGGCACTTGACATGAAAATAAATCTCTTACTTGTACACTTATTAATGACGTTAAATATATACATATATCTTTATGTACATTTCCTAAAAGGTTTCTATATTATGTACTTATATATTGTTAGAAATTTTCATAATTCGTTCTTACACTGCGTTTGGTTAAATTATATCGTATTGGTTAAAGACAATGGTGTTGCTGAATGGTGTAGGTACGAGTAGTAGGTCTGTAAAAGTTGAAAAGTAGAGCAAGGTAGTGAAACTGTGAAGAAAGTGTTCATTGTGAAGCTGAAGCAAGGGAAATTCAGCTGGGAAGAAGTAGTAGGGTAAAATTAGCCAATAACTACGAACTGACGAAATAGCCACTTATTATACCAATCTTGGCTTTAAAACATACAGTTTTAAGGCACGATACATGCAAAAAATAATTTCAAATTGTAAAACGATTAACTATAGGTATGTACATAAAAAGATCTAGGTTGGGTGGTTGATACTTTTAAAAATAATGGGATTATTGCGGCTGATGCCAACTAATAGGGTCTAAGAAATTTAATATGGAATTGCTTTTTATTGTAATTTGCAACCACATTCTATTTCCATTACTATCCAAGTAGAATAGAGAATTTGCCAGAAGGCGATTTTGTTATTGAAAGGGAGTGATTTTTATCTCTCAAAAAAAAAACTGAAAGATGAAGCCACAAATGTTTATATAATATTGATCTGTGCGAAAATGAGACTGAATAAATTTACTTCTTATGTGTAGCAGGTACATAGGCATAGTCAGGGAAATCTAGGCTTTGATACACGAAAAATTCAACGCAGATTTGTTCGTTAGCGAGGTAGAAAACATGTATACAATATATACCTAATACAAAACCCGGCCAAGTCCAACAGTGGGAAATTAAAACTTAAAACCGTCCTCGGATCTATTAAGTCCATAGTTTCCTCGTGTGCGTCATAGGGTCTTCACAGCTTCTACGTGTCATTGTGTATAAAGTTCCTGGAGATGTATTTAAGCTCCATCTGACTTTATCCCAGTTGTGCTGATTCCTCTTCGACTGTTTTTCACCAAATACTTCTTAGTCGGTTCGCTGGCCTGCCTGCATGCGTGAAAGGGTTCCTTTGCATCCCTTGACTCGCAATTTACTCCATACACTTTCGAAGTGTATTGCCAATGCACCCACTTACGGCTTCGTATGATTGAGTAAATGATGTCCTGGATTGTTCTCGAATGAAGTTCATCACTGGAGTAACGTTGGGCCTTATTTATTCCTCAGACATTCATAAAGAAGCACAGATTCAATATTTGAGCAGAAAAGTCGTAGCTTGGTCTTTAAATGGTTAAATGGAAGGCTCCGTTCGAAGTGCTTTCAAAAATATGGAGAAACCATATGAAGACCATATACGAAGACCAAGACTGTTCCTTCCAACTATTTCAGCTTCCCTCTCCACTCTTGTTGTAAGCATACGTGTCGTTGCCTGCGTATTCCCCAAAGTTAAGTCACCATGTACTTATTAATACTTAGATATTGCCATGAAGTTTGGTGTTTCTGAATTTACAATCACAACAGCCAATTTTTGTGGCAATCAATATTTTTTTACGTGAGCTATACAATTCTTTTTTCAGGATTCGTTTAGTTCCAATTTATTACGTTGGGACCTGTGATATGTAATTGTTATAATTTCCCCATTTTGTATTATAATAAAAAAAAGGGAAAGATAATTGTACTGTAAAGTACCACCTATTATTTAAACCTAAGCACAATAACATCATGAAGTCATAGGTATAATTTGTCAATGGTGGCAATTCATAAAAATTGTCCTTCTGCTTGGACAGCAAGAAAAAGAATTAGGGCTGTTAATCATTGGTTATTAGATAAGGTTAGGTTTGGCTCAAGATGTACTATACCCTTAGTTGGGCTCTTTTGGTACTTGTCTCTTTTTCAATTAATGCTAAACCAAACACCCTTTTTTTAATCTAAATCTTCTTGGAAAAAAACCTAACCCTACTTTACCTTTCTTTTCAAATATTTGTGAATGCCAGTTGTCAACTGTGCTTTTATGTGATGCGACTTTTAAATACAGACACAGGTGTACTTAGTACCTACATACCGTGGTGGACATATAAACACTACACAATATTTACATTCCTACATAATAAAAAAAATTAAATTTTGTATCTTTTATTTAATTTGAATTAAAGAATAATTAAAATTTAAATATAATTTTTTGTATTTATTTTTAGGTTTTGTAATCTTTTTTAGAAATTGAGAGATTTATTATTATTTTTTACCGTGAAGGATTGTATTTAAAACAAAAATAAAAAAATTATAAAATTGTTAATTTAAAACTATGAATATACAAATATTCGTAGTAAAAATTTAACTTCTTTTTTTTTAAACTAGTCCACTGTTCAAAGTTGACTATTAAATATTCAAACAATAAATTGAATTTCTCATTGACATAATGTAGGTTTTACTCTGTTGCGAGGTAAAAATGAACCAAAAAGTAATACGGGAGTATTAATTTAGAGAAAATTACAAAAATGTCTGCTATTTATACGGCCGCTACTGTATCTACGAGTATATTAACTTTCTTGATGAGTATTTGAGAAATTAAACTCAAACTTGAAAAAGACAAATTGTATGAAAAGGAAAGAAATAAGAAAATAACTAATGTTACTTTTTTTTACTGATGTTTTTAGTTGCTATTTTGGATGTTAAATTTAATTTTAAAATAAGAAAATAAGAAGAGTGGGTAGATTGCCTATTTGAAAAGACCAAAAATAATTCGACGTTGGGGAGGGGTTTGCAGGTTGATAGATACTAAGCAATTTTCAATTTTCTCAAAAACTAGAAGTCATAAAATAATCTAGTTTTCCTTTTCAGTTTTTGATTAGGAATTACTAAGAGCACCGAATTCTGAAAAAAAAAGTTATATTAAATCATATGGTTTTGAGAAATTACACTTTTAACATTTTTTTTGTGTTTTTTTTCTCTAATTTTGTGTTTGAAATTCATTTTTTTTTTTAACAGTGCAAACGCTTACCTGATTTAAAAAGTGGCTTATGGTTCAAAGTTTTAGCTGTAAAAAAGTATTAAACTTAATTGTAAGTACCGTTATTTTTAAAGATTTTTTTCCACTTTTAGTACTTTTTTCATGAAATTGCTCCTCCCGCCCAAACGGGGCAAGATACACCCCATTCCCAAAGTAAAAAATGCTTGTTTTCGACGCCTCTACAAAAAACCGTTATCAATTTTTGGTGCCAAAGTTATCGTACTCTCCCCAAATTAGACATACCTAAGAACGCACTGTTCAAACTGTTCAACAGTGAGCAATTCAAATGTTCAGTTTTTGTGTACAGTGCATTTTTGTTTTAGTTAAAAATGGGATGAGATTTTGTAAAAACACTTTCTTGTACACACTTTCTTATATATCAGTAATACTTTGTAACATTTGTTTTATAAAAATGTTTTAATACAAAATAAACCCTCTGTCCCATGGACGAAGAACTGATAATTTATTTACATATTTTTTTTGCGTTCTTAATTTCTTGCAAATTGTCGTTTCAATCATTATTTCAAAATCAAATTGGTAAGTTTAATAACTAAACTACACAATAATTTAAATGTGTAATTTTGTATGTATGTACATGCTGAGCATACACATATAATGTGTGTTTAATGTAACTCCCAACAGGAAAGCAGATGTTAATTCTTTGAACTCAATCAATAAATTGAAATATACAGGAGTAAAAGGAAAATTAAAACAAACATAACGAATGATCGTTAATTTTTTTCCTACGATCAACTATATCCTCACTTAATTAATAAACGACCACCGACCGAAGCACGATACGGGGCACATAAAAAACCAAACACATCAGCTTAATAGAACCACTCTCATTATTCTTTTCTGTCGAACTATTCCTTCCGGAGTCTGAATTAAAACAATTGATATCCGCAGCAATTTACAGCAATGGCAACCACTAGCTGATAATCACGCTGTGACGAACAGTTGTTACTTGGTCGGCGTGATGTTATGATTATTTGGAATTTATTACATATGTCGGTAACCTTCTCCTTTTCCTTCGATTATAAGAATAAATTTACCAATAAATTCGCCTGCCCTTAAATTAAAACAAAGAGCATCATCATAAATACAATACGGGCTTACGGGCATAGTTGTTTTTTTTTTTTTTCGAAAAATCATTTTTATATTATGGTGACTTACCATCTTTATCTAGTAAAAATAATTAAAAGATATTAATCCATTGCTCAATTAATAGCAATATTTTTCTATAAAAATAATATGTTTTCATCCAGTTTTCGTTCCGCTATAGATGGAGGTATCTTTTCAGCTAAGCATAACTATACGAATTTGGTCTTGCATATGAACTACCTAAGCAAGTTTTTAAACCATTTTAAGTAAAATTTTAAAAACAAAACAATTTTTTAAAATATCAAGATGTTGATCGTATTTCACTCTTTTCGAATTCAAACAAAAAAACAATTGTCAGTGTCCAAAAACTCCAAATGAAGATGAGCGTCTTTAATAGTTCCAAATCCACTTTTAAACGCAAAAAAAAGGATAAAAAAAAATTAAAGTGCTATTTCTCAAAATTTTAAGATTATATGCAAAATGTTTTTTAAGAATTCTTTGCTCTTATTAATTGCTAATCAAAAAATGAAATCTTTATGATTTTATATCTTCCTGTTTTGAAGAAAACTAAAAATCAGCACAGCAACTATTTTAACTATTTTTTTAAATCCAGTTTCGCACCTCCCCAAAATCTTATAGAGTACCAAAGCAGGGAGGTCGCAGGGGGGTAACGGGGGGGTAGCTGGCCACCCTACATACCTCACTTTTTATACGCCGCCGCAGTAACACAAGCACCCAGCACTGAATTTAGGTAAACAACCACAAAAAAAATCATAAAAAAGGAGTTTTAACAATTTTTTTAAGTTTTTGATTAGGAATAAATAAGAGCGATAAATAAAAAAAAATTGAGCTTAAAGTTTTGAATTTGAATTGAAATTACACTTTTTAATTTAATTTTTTTTTCCGAAACTAGGTATGTATGTATAGATTTCACGTGATTTAAAAACAGACTAATAGAACAGTGTGTTCGCTATGTATGTATAACATTTAATTGTTAGTGTTACTGTTATTTTTTAACAATTTTGTTTCCATCTTTTTTTATATTGCCCTCCCGCGAAACGGTGAGATATATGATAGTAAAAAATTCTTGTTTTAACTGTTCTACAAAAATCCGTTATTATATTATTGTCGCCTGAGTTATCCTACTTTTGTCAGTTTTTCGATCGCGTTTTTTATTCGGCCTTAGTTTTATCCCTAATAACTATAATAAAAAAAAATCATCTTAATCTCGATACGTGCATATATTTTATTGCATGATGGGTATTAAATATACGGCTTCCAAAATATGTGTCTCTTCTATATCTAACCGACAACAATTCAAAATACATTCTGACTGAATGTTAACTCATAGTGTGCAACTTTACATGTGTATATGAAAAGCCAAACGATAGTAGAGTCAACAACTATAATTTCCTATTCTATTCAATCCCCTAGGTTCTGTTGACATTTAATTTGGACAAACGAAGTCTTCCACACTCAAAAAGCCAAATTTACAAGAGGACAGAGGTGATGAAGATGCTAACATTTAGGTATATCCGTACGATACATTATCTGCAGGTAAGATTTCAGGTAAGACTGCCTGGGTATATTCCAATTCAATTTCCATTGGGGAAACAAAATGTCAAATTATTGACAAAACGACAATTTGTGATGTTAATTGATTTGTTTTACTGTTTATTGATGAAGCACTGCAATCTTTTGGCTTAAAAGTAAAATCTTTGTGTTAAACGTTTATGAAATACATTTCAAGTGATTTTCAAGTGCTGCTCTTGATGTTCGCACTTTTAAGAATTAAATTAATTTTCAACACACTGAAATGAAATGCTATGTGAAGTGTTTGCAGCCGCTTTGAAGTTATTCTTAAATTAGACCAATATGCCTTGCATTTTAAAATTATTTATCTATACATTTTAGGCAAAAGCAAAGCAGACCTGTAAGATATGTTGCAGTCGTATGGTTTGTTTAATTTTAGTTTGTTTTCTAAGTATGTAGAAAACTGACAACCTTTCATTGGGTTTTTAATTGAGAATACATCAGTATCAATCTACCAATAACTTAATTCAATTTTGTTTACTGGAGATAATATTTACAAGTGGCTTGTAACTAATATCGAACTAAGAATGGGAACCTTCAGGAGAAAAGTGGGACTGCAAATGCATTCAATGGCGATTATAGCGCCTCAGGGTAATAAATTTAAAATGAAATATTCTACTATATGCAATAAACTATCAAACTCATTTGAATAATCAAATAGTATCTACCTAATTAGTTTGAAATATTGGAGTTCCATAAGTTTTAGATGATTTTTCACATGATGATCCTACTCTATGAACATAGCAATCGAGACTATAGTAAAAGCAATCAACTGGTAACAACATCTTCAAATGAAACCCCCAAAAACGTCAAATCTCTACCCATAGTATGACTTTGCTTTAACATTTATCGCTAGTGTTCATACAACCGATGTTGTATTTCTATTTCGTATAAATTTATACTGTACTATGGATAGCTTTCCCAAAAAAACACGACTAATGTTATTAAAGAAGCATAGTCAACATTTTTTTTCGGCACAAAATTTAACATATGTCCTCCGAATAATTTCTTTGTAAAATTAATTAATTAATTATTTTGTTTGGAATCAAAAATTTGTAGAATCGAAAACGACATAAATCGTTTTTTTTTTAACACTTCTTTCTTCCTTGAACATCAAATTTTTATGTTGTATTAAATTATGATGTCATACATTTCATGCAAATATTTTTTGTAACAGAAACTCATTGAAAATATTCCAGTGCCAGTCGATGTTGTGATGCATGACAGGCGATCATACAACAATTATGTATATGAAACAGAATTGATGTATCAGAACTGTCAAAATCATACAATGTATGATTATATTATGTTTTTATTTTTTTTTTCGATTTATGGAACTTTACTAACATAAGAAAGCCAACTGCAAAGATTGTAACATAATTTGAAGAATTCTTATGCTTATGCATTACTTATATTGGAAATCTAGTTAAGATAATAAATTCGCACATGAGAATATGCAATCAATCAAAATATTTTGCAATCGACACGTGTGTCGTTGAAAATTCTCTATACGTAGGTATACCTATTAGGTACAGATAATTACATTTATGTATCTATACTCTCAAAAATTACTGTTGAACCTGCTTTCGATTTGTATTTTAAATTTAAAGAAAATTTATGAGTTACATATATGTAGATATTTGTATATATGTAAGAAACATACATTTTGCTTAAGATTCAACATAGCCTTAAGGACATCGAAAATAAAAATAAAAGACCACACGGTCTTACTTCACTTTCAAAATAACAGTGCGTCAACATTAGGTGAAATCAGATTGATAATTTTCAAATGCGCTACCAAATTACATAATTTCCCATACAAGTTCAGGTTTCGAAATGAGGTAATTTCAACCAAATTTGCACTAAATCAAAACGGGAATTAAGTTAACGTATTCAGCCAAACATACATTTGGGTTCGATTGAACAAGCTTTATAAATTTGAAATTTCTCTAAGAGACAGAAAGATTAAACGAAAATAAGCTGTCAAACGACGCTTTTTTTTGTAATTTGCGAAATTAACTCAATTCGGCTGTAATTGAAAATATGAAACTTTTTCCCCTTCATTATTTGTGACATATGTAAGTTCGTATGATCAACTTAAATATTTAAGTTTCGTTCCACCATTGGCCCTAAAGAATAATTATAAACAGTCTAATAAAAATCAAATTAATTTTTTTTCAGCGCGTTGCATTGCAAATGGCTAGCAACGGCTTAAACTTCTTTCTTTGGAGAATCGGAACGAAATGAATATTCACAAAATGTATTCACCATGAAGGGGAAAAGGCAAACGCAACAAGTCGTTTAGGGCTACCTTAAGACGAAGATGTCAACTAAAGGGAAAAAATTGTGACAGAAGAATCCAAGGAGCTGCGACATCTGTGCATGGTTATCTGTACCTAGCTACTAAAAGTGGGGCATATTCATAGTCATCTGACAAGTTGTTTCTTTGCCTCTTCTAAGCTAACCTGGAGTTTTATTATTCATACACAATTTAGACCCGGGTCCAAAAGATAAACTGGAGCGGGGAGAGTATTTTTCCATTTAACGTACATAATTTTTAAATTGCCCCTATAGCCTAAACGGGGGGTGATGGACCTCCCTCCCATAGTAAAAAAAAAATGCTTGTATTGACGTGTTCTACAAAAAACCTTTATCATTAAAAACGGTTGACTCTGACTAAGTTGTTTTTTTCTATCTGTCATAAAATGGATTAGATTTCAATGGATTTACAGGCAATAGTACTAAAATTGTAGTAGAATTCTGTTTTTTACTAAATAGAGCTGCCAAATTCTTTATGAATAGCAGCTGTTTCTCACCCGTGTGTTAACTTTAGACTCGAGGCCAATTGGACTCGGTTGTAAAGTTTGACTATGAATATGCCCCAGTGCGCCAGAGCTCTAGTTACATAAAATAATTTAAAAACTCAAAGAAAGGAGCCCTACTATCTTCTCTTATAGAGGCATAAGTTTAGAAGAACAATTTTGAATCTTCTAGTTCCAACTTTTACTTTCAAGATTTTGTATTATCGAAGCTTTGTCTTTCCAAATTATCTTCAGGAACTCTGGCCAAACTCCATTTGCTTTTTAAAAATCCTATTTTTGATTTTTTTTTAATCAAAATATTTGAATATTATTCTTTTAGAGTGCATTTACCCAATTTTACATTGATACCCCCATATTCGCCTATGATAGAAGGTATTTTAATACGATTATTATAACTCTCGGATCCACAACAACTATCATCGTTTCATCGTGCTATATACATATACATTATACATACATAGAATAAAGTTTTTGTTTAATTTTTTTCTTAGTGCTTTCTTATGAATAATGCAGACAAAACACGATTCAATGCTCACTAGCTTGTTGAATAAACCTTAACTAAATGAGTGACTGACCACAGATGATATTACAGTTCAAATATTTGTCAACTTCTATACTTATATGAAGTAAAGGACATATGCTCTTCACTATAATCTCATACAAGAGCAAAGGAATAGGACACCCACAAACCAAATATACAAATTGAATGAATAACACAAACTTAGGGTATGATTATGGTAATTTTACCAACAAAGTCAACAAACATTTCATTCAATGTGTATACACTGTATAGCTTCAGCAATAAATATTATAACATGATTTAAGCCGGAAAGTATACAAACTAGTTTGTGGAATAAGACAGTTAACTATCGCAAATAGAGAAGTTAAACATAGGCAACACATTTACCGTAAATTATTTATATTTTTTAGATTGGACGTTTGAACATATCACGAAAATCTGTTCCGAATCAGTTCTAGATTCATGATTCATCACTCATGAATTAAAAAAAAAAAAAAGAGGAATCTAAAATGCAATGCTAAACCAAATAAAAAACAAAACTTGCATTGTACATTTTAAGAAATAATGAATGTGAAAGCATACATAGGCAAGAAAAAAGTAAGCATATTGCTTTTTTTCACCCCAAAATCTGACATGAATTTTAAGTTTTCCTTTGCGTGCTAGGGGTAAGGGTAAGGGTTGAAAGATATATTAAGTACACGTTTGTGTGAGCGTAACAGGCCACTGCACCGTGCAGAAGGTATTTATTACATTTCTTTGCATTAGCAGTGATAAATGACACCTTCTATGACATTTTTACATATGAAAACTTGTGAACAAATAGAGAAAGTATACATTTTTTGAATTTGGAACAACTGAATCTTAAGGTCCAACGATGACAGTTTCCTCGTGCTGAATACTGAAAAAACGAGTACATATGTAGGTATACTTATTTATATTATTTTAATTTTTAATAAGATGATGTTATATTTTAGATTCGACCTATGTATTTAAGGCAGATCTACAATCGTCGGAAGCTGTCGTAAACTAGCACTCAAAAGGAAAAGTCAGATTTTCCACCGTTGAAATTTCTGTACCCAGCTGTCAATTCACTTGGGCAGGAGCGTACCCTTTATATGTCAGGGACACAGTGCCAGCTTTAGGTAAGTAGGAGGGGATTTGAAAGGAGATGTCGGTGAACATTAGTCTTGAATTTCAGTTCATCACAATGAGATGGAAAGACAGTGTGGAAGGATATTCCACATTCGCGTAATACTGCTAAAAAACGAATCCCTGTACTTGACTGGGTTCAACAGTAAACTGATGAGCATTCCTGGATGCGCGAGTATTACCGTTGAATCGTTAAAGGGAAGGAATGTTCGTCTTTGTATACTGTCCAAGAGGTTTAAGTAAGTTGCTGCAGCATTAGCTCATATATAACTTTTATAGATAATAGCCAGATCAGAAGGGGAAAAGAATTTCTTGCATCTCCAAAGGAAACCTAAACATCTTGCGGCATTTTTGGAGACGTTATTTATGTGATCATTCTACAAAAGATGGTTTGTGATACACATACCTAGAATCGCAAGCTGATTAGTTTCTTCGATGCAAGTGCCACTCATAGATAATGGCAGGGGCGGTACGTCTCGCTTTAACGACAGAAGGCAACATTGCGTTTTCGAGCATTAAATTCTACGCAATTTCTTAATCCCCATTGTACAGTGCTGTGTAAGTCAGAATTTAATGTACTTATCATATAATGCCGTTTCAGTTCCACGAATCTGGAAACGAAAATCAAAAGCTAAGGGTGCTATTGCCAGCGAAACAATTTAATGGATTAGTAGTTGCAGACAAGAGATCATTAATGAAAATGAGAAAGAGGGTCGGAGACAAAACGGAACCTTGTGGCACACCAGCATTTATGTTGTGGGTTTCAGACTTGAATCCGCCTAATACTTCTTGTATAAAGTGGTTCAAAAGAAAGTTACTTTTCCAACGAAGAAGGATTTCATTGATACCAAAAGCACGCATTTTCGATATAAGAGCAGGATGCCAAACTTTATCAAATGCTTTAGAAATATCAAGCGTAATAATCTTACTTATTCCACTGTGGGACATTTTAGTATTTTTTGCCTCAATTTCAATTTCAAAAGAATCATATTAGAAATCATATCCGCGCTGGGGTCTACGTCACTACCGAAGAAGCATAGTGATTAATTAAAGAAAATGAAATGAAAAAAATATTGAGGCCGTCCCAATTGACTTTCTCGTATTGTCAAACGGTTCTTGCAGTAGCTCTTTCTCTAACTGGAATTGTTTGGCACGAAAAATTTGCGGAAATGATACTGTGGTCAGATGTGCCTAGAGGCGTTAATACACTGATTGTGTATTTATCGGGGTCAGAGGTTAGGAACAAGTCAAGAGTATTTTCGGCTCGGCTATTGACGTCCGATATTCGGATGGGCTCGTTGACAAGCTGAGTAAGGTGATAAAACTCAGCGAAGATCTCAGCACACATACCTTCGGGTGTTGTCTGTCCCGAATGTTGAAGCCAAGAAGAATTGTGTACATTGAAATCGCCCGTAATAACGATTTCAGTGTGAGGATGCAAGGAAATAATTCTTTGGATGGAGTCAGACAAAGCATCAAATTCGTAAGAAGTTGAAACTCTGTCCAAATTAGGGCTTCGATAGAGGAAACAATAATGTATGATGTGCCTGTTTACCGAGAGTTTAAACCACAAGAAGTTAAACAAGGGGTTGATACTAGGGCCATATTGTGATTGAAATTGGTAGGCAACATCTTTTCTTACGTAGACGGTGAGACCATGGTGGGGAAGGAATAATGGCACTAAGTCATACCCATGAATTTGAAACTTAGCAGGATCAGTAGTTCCACCTACTTGTGTTTCACTCAGTGCCAAAACAGCTGGTCTGTTTGTAACAGAATGCGCGTACAAAGCAAGGAAATTTGCTCTAAGCCTACGAATATTACAATAGTCAATTGAACATCAATTGAGAGAGCTTAGATAAGTTGAATGCAATTCATGCACTTGCTAATTTTTTTGGATATTGTTTGTTGTTGTTTTTGTTGCGGCACTGATTTATTTTTGTGTGTTTCTAATTTTTTTTTTTGTATATTTTGTTTTTCTTTTTTTATAATTATTAACTATTATAATTTGTTCATTATTATTTTTATTTATTGGTGAGGGTACTTCGCGACTAGTTTAGGTGGAGCCTTAGGGTAAGGCAATTTTGAGGGTCGAAATTCCTCAATTTTGACCCTCAAAATTTCAAAAAACGTTAAAATTTTAAAATATTCATTACATTAAACAGAATTGATATATATTAACACAAATTTTTGATTCGCTTTCCGTAAAGAAATCTGAATGGAGCTCACATTCGTTCTTGTAAATGATTCTCACGAATCATTTTCCTATGTGATTTTTGAGCTCTTCAAAAATTAAAAGTAAATGTGAATGAATCACAGCAAGGTAATAAATGTTATATGTATATATATAAAAAAAAACCCAGAAGAAACACAAGAACTTTAAGAGAAACAGAATATTTCAACGTATTTACACATAGATATGTACAGTACATACATATATAACTAGATACAATTTATTTTATTTTGCTTACTTCTTTTTCTCTTACAATTTTTCAATTTCAATTCAATTTCAATTTTTTTTTAATTTTTCTTTCAAACTTTCTTAATTTTTTTTATTATTTATAACTTGTCAACTCTCATTTTGTGTTTGCTTGATAGTATTATAGTTGGCTGCCAATTTATTCATTTTATTTAAAAAAAGGAAAACACAAAAGAAAAAAAAATACAATAATAATTACAATTTACTAATATGGTAGGTATGTTAAAATGGCAAGAGTACGATAACTCAGGCGACAAAGTTTAATGATGGATTTGTATATAAGATTTAAAAATAAGCAGTTTTTACTTTGGGAGGGGGGTCTATTCACCCCGTTTAGGCAGTGGGGGCAATTTAAAAAATATGTAGGTTAAATAGAAAAAAAAAATAATTAAAAAATAACAGTAATACTTACAACTAAGTTTTATACGTTTTTTTTAAAGCCAACATTCTATTCTATTAGCCAGTTTTTAAATCAAGTCAAAACTATGCATTTTTTAGTTTTTGAAAAAATTAATTTTAAACTCAAAATTTGAGTAAAAAAAAGTTAAAAAAAAAATTTTGAATTTCAATATTTCCAAGTTTATAAATAATTTTTTTTAAATAATTTGTTGCTCTTATTAATAATCAATCAAAAACTGAAAACTAGATGATTTTACGCCTTTCAGTTTTTGAGAAAATTGAAAATAACCACAACTACTATATTTTAATTTATTTATGTTTTTTTGCTTGAGTGGTCTTATTTTGATAGTAATAATAGTAGGTGCGAGTTTGGGTGTATGCAACAGAGGGGTGCGCATGTGGGGGCATGCTGCCCCCGTGCAACCCCCCTGCTTGGGCCCACTGTAGGATTTGGAGTATGTGCGCGGTTGGGTGTATGCAACAGAGGGGTGTGTATGTGTGGACATGCTGCCCCCACGCAACCCCCCTGCTTGGGACCACTGTAGGATTTGGGGTAGGTGCGAGGTTGGGTGTAGGCCACACCGAGGTGTTAATGGGTGATGCAACCCCCCTACTTGGGCTCACTATCGGATATGGGGTAGGTGCAAGGTGGGGTGGGGTGCATGCAAAGTTTCTTTTGCATTTAAATAAGCAGGATTTAAGAATACCTAATTAATTTATCTTAGGTATATCTTAATCCATGTTCGATTATTACTATCAAAATAAGAATACGTAAATACTCAAGAAAGGAAAAAATAATTTAATTAAAATATTTTTTTTTGTGGTAATTTCCAATTTTCTCAAGAACTAGAAGACATAAAATCATTTAGTTTTCATTTTTTGATCAAAAACAAATAAGAGCAATGAATTATAAACAAAAACAATAGTAGATTATCTTAAAGTTTTGAAAAATTAAATTTTAAACATTTTTTTAACTTTTTTTGCTCAAATTTTGAGTTTAAAACATTTTTTTTTTAAACTATGTATAGTTTTGACTTGATTTAAAAACTGGCTAATAGAATAGAATGTTGGCTTTAAAAAAACGTATAATACTTAATTGTAAGTATTACCGTTATTTTTTAATTATTTTTTTTCCATTTACCGTACCCTTTTTTTAAACTGCCCCTACCGCCTAAACGTGGGGATATAGACCCCCCCTTCCATAGTAAAAAATGCTTGTATTGCCGTGTTCTATACAAATCCGTCATTAAACTTTGTCGCCTGAGTTATCGTACTCTCCCCGTTAAAATTATATCTTTAGGTATGCTCTGAGGAGGGGGGAATTCTTTAAATAGTTTTCTTTGTGTATTTTTCCGTTCTCTAAAAAAGCATACATAAATTTATATTGAAATTGATTTAACAGAAAGCGGAAGTGGTTCCGGGAGTGATGGAAGTACCTAATGATGTTTTGCGTACGATGCTAAGAGTTTTTTGCAAACGAAGACGACGCTTAAAAGTTTGTCTCTTAAATGCACAAATCTTGCATGGAAAAATCGACGAATTTAGAGAAAATTTTATTAATTCTGGTATCCATACGATTTGTGTGTCGGAAACTTGGTTTCATTCAAACAACGATAATGCAGTATACGCGTTGATAGGTTCGTTATAGGCTCTGTCGTGCTGATAGGAGGAATAAGTAGGTCCGGATCTGGAACTCACTTCCGCGTTACCTTAGAGAATTAAACAACGCACAACGATTTAAGAGGGAACTGGGGACATTCCTGTCAAATTAGGGCAACTAAACTTATGGTTTTATATTTTTTTTTCGATATTATTGTATGTATTTAGTTTTTTTTTCTTATTATCATAGGTATATTTTTCTTCTAATTTATAAATTAAAGTTAAAGATGTATCTGTATAAATATTATTAATTTTACTAAAATTTTTTAGGTATTATTGTATTTTCGTATACTCATAAATGTTATTTATCTATCACAGATTTAAAAGTGTATTCTTACTGTGTTATGATGTTTTCAATAAAATAAAATTAAATTAATTAAACATTCTAAAAACTCGTTTTTTTGTGAATAAAACCAGCTCTCTGGAGAACTTGCTCCAGTTATGCCAAAGATTGACATTTGACAATATAAAACTCAGGGGAATCAAAAATCCATTTACCCGTTATTCAACAATCATCGCCGCAGGAGAAAGCCTTAAGTCATTATAAGTCGAAAAGCATAAGAGGTAAATTTATCGTTTTATGTCGTTTTCAATTGGCAATCCGGAATTGGTTTTAGATTCGGAATCCCAATTGAACAATTTTTTCGATTCTGAAAAATTTGAAGTTTGGTGTGACTGTATTAGTGTTTTCAAGCAATCACTTCACTGTTCGCACAAATTGTAAATTTTAAAAATATGACATTTATCAAGTGTGACATTTAAATCCTTGAATGTGTGAGTGATTCTGTTTTTGCTTCTGATTTCAAATCCAGAAAAGAAATTCTGTTTTTTTTTTAGAATCAGAACTGTCACTTTTGCCCAATTGAACGCATTCAGAATGCTTTTTTCTGCTTCCAGATTGCCAATTAAAAGTTTTTCTTCCTTTAATCCTAGTATAAAATTCGTCAAAGAAAAAAAATATTTTAAATTTTTTCCCCCAAAAGATTTGTAAACTAGCCTTTAACTGGCTCTTACTTTTCCAAAATTGTTTCTTGTTCAACCAATTTTGAAATTTACGTTTAATTGGTAAGTTAGGTACCTCTGTACATAGCATATTCAAAGTGTACACAAATAACGCTAACATTCCGCACATTATAAGAAACTATGAATAACCAATAAAGTGCCAAAATCAAAAATCTGATGATGGGTCGCGTGTGGATAGTCTTAAGCCATAAGACAGACAACAATTAATTTCAAAACAAATAAAATGCGTACAACCCTCCTGTTCCATTCAAATCGCAAGTCAGCCCTTTATTAATTTTAAATTTCTGTGGTTGGTAGGTTGTAATGAATGTGATGCGAAAATCTAAGCCCCAGTCAATTGTTCATTTTGTATTATCTTTACTAAATGAAAGAATCATCATGTCATCTGCGTTATTCCCGAGATTATGACTTATTAAATTGCATTTAAGTTAAGCACATTATCTATATTCCTTGGACGAAATATATCTTTTGATTTCCAAAAAGTCTAACAGCAAACAGCACGGCAATTTGTACTCGTAGGTTAACATTATAGGAAGATATTTATAATTTATTGGTGTTTCATTAATTTCAACACTGTAATCCTATACGTTTCTTCATAAAATATGCACTCAGTCCTGGTCAACCCTCTATTTTCCTTTTGATGCCATCAAGAGAAATCAATAGGTATCCCATCGAAATTATAATAATTGATTCTGGAATACAATATTTGGATTTAAAACTAAACAGGGAGGGTTTGTGTATAGGTCGTTTTATATCAAACGAGCAGGTTCAGCGTAGTGCTTAAAGCATACAGATATTATAGCATGAAAAAATATACTTTCGGTTGTTTCGCTTGAAACGATAAAAGATTCTTACTCCTTCCTTTATAAGTTCAGAAAAAAAAAATCGAAAAATTTTATTGCATCAATCAAAACGTTGCGCTGTTTTGTATGTACCAATACCTACTTTATTTTAGAGTGAAAAGGATTAATTGTTTTCTAAATGATTTCCTCTTCAGAACCACATATCCGTAGACATTTTTAGACAAGGGCACAGGAACTTATTACAAACATATACAATATTATCACACAAGGAAGTTGAGTTAACATTCTTTATGCTTACAATTTAATGTCGTCCTTTTCAAGCAACCAATAGCTACCGCTGTAATTAATTACTAGAATCTGTTTAATTGTTGGCAGTTATTATAAGTAATTTATTTCAACCCTTAAGTTTCATTAAATCACCCCCGTGTGTAAATATTATACACATATACCTCTAGCAGAGTTTGTGAATTCGGAATACTATAAATAAAATTTGTGAGAATTAACGTTCTTGGAAGGCGCAAACTAACGCAGTTGGTTCTGGTTTCTGGAGTGGTTTTATGTAAGAAGAAATATATTATAATACCTGGAGATGTCAAGGCCAAAAAGCAGAAATGAAGGGGTGGTTTTCATGAAACTTCTTCAAATATTTTTGTATTCCAATTTCAGCTTTTCTCCTGTATCAGGAAGGTAAGTATAAAATCAGAGATAGGTACTTTTGGAGTTTGGAGGAAGTTCGGAATGCTTAATTAAGGACCATAAATCAAATGCAGTGATATAATATAAAATACCTATGGATACTTAATTTAATAAAAAAAACAACGATTATCTGCGCAATGTACAAGGTACCTATATCCACTTCCTCCCGAAGATTTGATTTAGTAAATAAAGAAGATTCAGTTCAAAAAAAAAAACTGCTGAAACATGCAATTTTGAGGAAATACCAGGGTCGTAAAACATTGCAATCTTTGCGAAAGCATTCTTTAATAATCTTTAAAGATTGCAATCAATCATTCTTTTTTTGAATACTGCGACTTCAAACAATGCAATCAGAATTCGTTTACCTTTATGCAAAAGAATACAAAAAATATGCGAAGTCCCGAAAGATTGCAATCAGTTGCCTGCAATATTTTAAAGTTAAAAGAATTAGCGATTGCAATCTTTTAAAGGTAAAAAAATGCTGATTCCACAGGTTAAAATTGCAGAATTTTTTTTAACTTTAAAAAAGGCTCTTCTTTTCTTGTGACAGCTGTTAAGGGTTGCCCACAATTCAAGTAAAATAAAACACTTTACTACGGATCCGGTTTTGTAGGAATTTTATGCTGTACTATATATATAATTCCAAAAAAACACCACTATTGATCATTTCAGATTAATTTAAAGGGTCATTTATATGAGCTGCGAACTAGATCTGCGAGTACCTAATTCTTTTGAAGCTTTTTCTAGAGCAAATATCAACTCATTCTTACTTTAATTGTTTGATTAATTGAATAAATGAACATTATTAACAAATTCCAATAGATAATTGTGCGTATAAAGCCTAGTACGCAGATCGAGCAAAAATTTTATTTTCGTAACTCTACATAAACCTCTGTCAAAATTTAGCGAGTGAAATGTCCGGCACATTATTCTCGAGCTAAATTTTTACATTTGCTTCATTAATTCTTTGACGAGCCACATGGAAGATTTTTCCTTAATTTATTAGAAAATATTTGGAAGTTGAAGGAGGAACTGTGCCTCAAACAATAAAATTATCATTTTCCTTAGATGAAAAAAAATATTGACCGTCCTGGTCCGCAGCAATCTCGAATGCTGATTGGCGACAGATTGCAATGGAAACAATGGAAATCTGGTAGTGCCGCAGTGGAATTCACCGAGTACATAGAGAAGAAATCCTTCCTACGGACAATGCTGTTTGGGAGTTTTCTTCTTATTTGGCTTTAAGGTAAGTGTATATTTCATTTCGCTATACAACGTCTGATTTATAAGACTTGAAAACTATTTCTAGAACATACACCAGTGCAATGTCTTCAAGCGCAACCCTAGAAGAAGAAGAGAAGTTCTTTTACATACATATGTACATATGTATGTACTATGTACTTTATTAAACTTTATTTGGTGTTGAAAAAAAGTAATGCTTCTGTTTGTTCCAATATTTTAGATTGCATCAAAGCAAATTTAACGCAGACATTGGCAAACCTCATTCAAATGAGGAAAGATAAAAGGAACGTCCCATCAGCACCTACACAACCACCTTTACAAAATTATTTGTTGCTGTCGAACCTTAAATAACCGTGTTTTAAAAAAAACTACCAGAGGACGTAGTAGACGAACTCGAACAGGCATTGGCTGCTGTTCGTCAGCACAACTCAATAAGATCCCCGACACAATAATCATCAAAAAAAAGCAATGTTCCACCAAATTGTTATAATTTATAGTTTTCTGCTGAAATCTTAAATTTTGAGTATGAAGAGTAGATGTAAAGTTTAAGAAATAAACCCTCTTATTAATTAGATTTTTGTCTGCTCAATCTTTTTTTTTTAATTTCAGCAAAACCTTTAACCATTCTCCAGTCCCAAAATAATCTTATGTCAAAATTTAGCCGGGAATTTAGCTGTTGCTTAACTGAAATTTAGCGTGATCTGCGTACTAGGTTTAATTAGTTAAATTACAAACAAAACACATTGCAATTATATGCCATATGACCAACAATTGCAACCAGCGAATTAACAAATATAGATTTGCAGTCCGAAAAACCAAGACGCATTCCACAGAAGGGTGAACAAATAATTAGCAGGAATTTTACACCAAAAAAGTTAGTTGACTGCTTTTCTGTTGTCTGGTTCGCAGCTACATATCTGTGACCTTTCATATGAATGAAATGTCAAATTCCGAGATCGTTTGCAATTCGCATGTTTCATTTTTAGTCAAAAGTAGTTGAATACAGTGAAAATACTTTATTTCAAAATTTCAAACATTTTTATTTTGTACTAGCGGGCCCACCCCGGTCCGCTCGGGCAATCAACTTTAGGCTTCCTAAAAAATTGAGAAAAAATCATGATAAATACCTTAAACTAAGGCACTCCGCTTGTGCACATTTACAGTAAGACCTCAAAATTTGAAAGTTCTAGAATTTGCCTGTTAAACTTTAAACTATCATTAATTGATGAATTAGGTAATAACTTAAATTTTCTTATAGAAAATTCGATCGGGTAGCCAAATTTTAGTTTCTTAAAAACAAATTTGATATATTAAAAATTTATTTATACCTCAAAATTGAAAACGATATCCTAGAATAGACTACCCTGGCATCCTCTTACAACCCCGGCAGATATTCCAGCACACTCATATAAAAGAAGAATGGAAGTTCCAAATTTTGACTGGCTAACGCCTCTCTCAGTTTACTTGCTGACCTGGCCCGAGTTTAAATGCACAGAACGCTGTTCTTGGCTTTGTTAATTTTTTATATTTTTTGTTTATTTTTGTATACTTACGAAACTTTTATCAATTTTCTTTTCGGTTCAGTATGGTGCTAATTTTTTAAATTTTGCTAAGCGATGGACGGCACTGTCATTTTTCACCTCATATGTGCCATCTGTCATCTCTCAACTGTCATGTGTCAACTGTCACTTGTCATGTGTCATCTGTAACTTGTCCTCTGTCACCTGTCATCTATCATATATCACCTGTCATTTGTCTCTTGTCGCCTGTCATATGTAATGTCAAGTATCACCTGTCAAATGTCATTCTACGTAACGACATTGGTTCTTCCAAAACTTGGAAAAAACCGAAATTGTATATACCTAGGAAATGAGAAATAATAAAACGTTTAAACGATCATGTTTCTTTTCCGCGAAAAAAATTGTTTATTGATTATTATGGTCTTCAAATTTCCAAAATTGATTATTTCGCTCTTCAAATTTTCAAAGTCTTGAAAAACTTAAAATTTACATGAATGAATGTAATGTAACTAAGTAAGCAGTAATAAACCGTACCTACCTTTCAACAATGCGGTACACAATTTTTTTCTTTTTTTTTTTTGATGTATCTTGTATATCTTTCCTTAAAGAATTGAATTTGAATAAATTTTTTAATTTAATTTTTTGTGACAACCGAACTGAATTTTTTTTATTTATGTATAACGTACACCATATTTTTTTTTTAAGTATAATATATAAACACAGCCATTGTATATGAATTTGCATAGTACTATCATCAGCACGTTCCACCACGTCGGCCCCAAGCGATCACAGCGCATACTAATTTTCTGGTTGCTGTTTCTGTGTATATACAAGTGCGCCCTCGGACGACCACAGCGCACAACTCAAAAATCATCGTGATGATAGTACTATGCAAATTGATATACAATGAACACGGCCATATTCGAATGCAATGTTGTGTCAAAATTTCAAAGCAATTGGTGAAGAACTTTCGGAGATTAGCAGTTAGGAACAAACGAACATTTACATTTTTATTTATATAATATATAATATATAATATATATATATATATATAGATAGAAGAAGAAGATTTTTCTCGTTTCTTAAAGGCATTTCTCAAAATAAAAGCAATTAAATTTGTGTTCCAATAATTTTTTAGAAAACAATTTTTTCTATCCATAAGCAACTTAACCGTTTTAAAATAACGAGTACACGCTTTTCGGAACACTCTTGTTCTCAAAACTCATACAAAAAACCCAAAAGGACAGAGAAAAAGAACGCAACATCAGGTTAAAAAAAAAGTATGCCATTCACCGCTTGGTGTCGTACTGTTATGTTTTGATAGCCTGAACTTGAGTTAAGTAAACATCTTCCAAAGTCCACAAAAAAATATTTGACATATGACTATGACATGACATTCGTGACATTTTTCAACGCACATGGTTGCTTCTTTGATTAAAAAGAAATACATTTTCCTTTATCATTTGGTGTCTTGTGCAGATTTTGTTTTTATTTTATTCTAAAAAATAATACTTTAAAATGACTTCGTTGAGTCAACAACTCAAAAAACTCGCCACCCCTCAGACCTCCGGTTTGGGAGACTTCAAAACAAAACCATCGATTCTCTTCGATCCCAAGGAAGCTGCCGTCAAAGATAGATTAACCATTTATGATTTAGGATGCGAAGGGATCTCTGAATTAATTACCCTGAATCATGCATTTAAAATATTTGAAGAAACATTATTTCAGCGCACCACGCTAAATCTCGAGCGCTCAGTGGAAGATTCAATATTCAATCAAAAATTGGACATGAATATAAAAAAGTTTTTCCATCACTTGTCGCCGTATTTCATGCTCCGCTCATCACACCTTTGTCTTGAATGGTTGATCAGAAGATTCCGAGTGCACGAATACAACACAGACGAATTTGTCGCCCTCATTCTACCATACCATGAAACAAACATCTTTGTAAGGTGTATACAAATTTTAAGGGTGACAGATCAATCCCCTTGGTTCTGGCTTAAACCACTACAAAAGCCAGGAGTGCCACTTCCTAAAAGTGCAATTTTCAACAGAGCTGCTTCTGAAGCAGGTTTTCTTCAATTCATATGCAAAAGTGTCATGGACGCGACACAAGAACTGGGCAGCAGAGCGCCTACTTTGCAATGTCTAATTAACTTTTATTGCTCGGTTGTAATTGGAGCCTTTGAAAATTGCCATGAACTCAAAGAATGGCACGTTACAGTAACTCTACCCTCCATCCTCAGGGGAATGAAGTCTGAAGTGCCAGACTTCATTTCTGCCAGTTTCATCATAACAACTCAACTCGTCAATAAAAGCACTCTTACTACAAAGCTATTGAATATTCTTATCGCTCATATTTGGAAAGTCCCATGTGAGACACTTCGATCTACATCGATTTTATTGCTTAATTGGATTGCAAAGACACAAGCGAATGCCTTAACACGATTCCCTGAAAACGGTTTCGTAGATTTCATCGGAAAACCTTGGTTAAACAACATAATGAGCACCCTCAGTAGAGATGGTATTTCAATGCTTTACTTGACTATTCCCATGATCCGCACTGCGTTTGACATTTTACAAAACGATGTAGCAAATGCAGAAGCGTGTAGAGTTTATATTGAGAGTTTATTATTTGAAGTCCATTTTCCAAGTCATTCAGCTAAGGCTGTTATTAGGTAAGTAAAATTTGTTATGCACGTATTTTATTTAAAGAAGTAGCTAAAATTGCATTTACAACTATTAGATGTGTCTTGGAAGGGCTCTCGCTTAAAGAGCACAAGAAACTAAATGATGGAGATGTTATTGATTTGGAATCGGACTGCGAGATGCCCTCACAGGAGAACGTCATGAGTTGGTTTACCAAAATCATTCAGATCTTAGAGCGGCAATACCCAAGCGAAATGGATAAAGTGATTAAAGAGGCTATGGAAAGTGGAACCAATGATACATCAAAGAACGGAGTCAAAATAGCTCTTGGTATGTAAATAACATGATGTGTTAAGAATTGTTTATGACAAACGTAGCTCTAAATTATTAAGTGGTGAAACTTAAACAATTCTATTTTCTGAGATCTTCTGTCTAAAAGTTTCCATGTACTTAGCAATAAGAAAACCTGTGCATGCAAATAAGCGGTGGGCACTTAATATTCACAAAAACTGTTTTTATTTCCCTGATTCTTTTAAAAGCCAGTTCTTTTAGTTTACAGAAAAGAGATATGGCTAGTTGAATATCTATGTTTGCTTGTTAATAACTTTCTGTTACTTTATCGCAATTATTAATCAATGGAATGTCGAATAAAAGGTTTTTGTGCAGAGATGTAAACAAGCAAGAAGTCATCGGCTTGTTTGTACTGGGTGTTTACAGTGAGGTCCGGGTCGGACCTGGTCCTAAATCAATATGCTTCTGCAGCCAGCTCGGTCCCTAGCTAGCTGTCTCAAGTTTTGCACGCCAAGTTAGTTGAGCTCCACGGTCTTTCTCTTCTGTGCCGTCCCTTTAAATTGAATTCGAAGACTTCCCGTGTTGAAGCTTTGGGGTCCATTCGCTCTACATGATCCAGATATAAAAGTTGCTGGAATTTAACTCGATTGAGCAGTCAGTGTCGCTGTACAGTACAGTTCGTGGTTTTAGCTTTAGCTTCCACTCTTCATCTTTTTAAATGTAGATTAGGATGCTTCAAATAGATCACTCGATCACGATTTGAAGTTCCTGGGTTTTTTCTAAGATGTGCAGCGGTGTAAAAATTTGGTCTATGACAGACTTCCCGGGTCTAAAGCCACACTGATATGGACCTATCAGATAATTGATCAATGACTTTAGGTGCTCACATAACACGACATAGGATCTTATAAGCGATTTTAAAAAGATTCTTTTGATTCTTAGTGTGTTATAAAAAAAAGCATGCGAATTTTACTTTTTGAAAATCCCATCACCCAAATTATGACCAATTAGTCGTACACGTTGTTTCAAATGGTCCATCATTTTTCATGGCCGACGCTGAAATAGAATTTGATGAATATTTTCTTTCAGAGACCATGGATTATAACCGTAGATTTTAGTTTGCTATTCGACAGTAAAATTAAACTAAATTTGGCTAAATATGAAGATTTTGGTGCCCTAGAGGGTTCGTCAGGTGGTTTGTCATATGGGGGGTATGGGGATACACTCAATCTTATTGAAACCTAAATTATTGTTCCCAAAAACTTGATAAAACATAATTTTAAATTGCTCATAATTTTTTCCTTTTTCACGTTTTTCGATTCTTTTGTAAAAATTCAAGCTATTTTCGAACTTTCTTACGACCAAGTGCCGAAGCTTTTGCAATCCCAAAGTATCGCCGTACTTATTTCGGACCATATTTACATCACCGAATATTAAACCTTTGAAAAAAAAAATTCCAAGCGCAAACGTCAGAAACAGAATTTGTAAATGAAATGCCAAAGTACCTTTAATTATATGCAGCATTAAAAAGTTTCTTAAAATATAAGTCATATCCTTAATCTGTGTCTTTCTTATTTGAAAAAGATTATGGTTAAAAAAGATAAATATGTTGATATTTAATTATTACATCACAGAATAAAAATTTATGTTTCTGTTGATTGCCATGTCTGAAAATATACTTTATAGTTGATTCGAAATAGATTTTAGCAAAAAGGAATATTTAGGAAGTGAATTTCATTGCAATGCATTTAACATTTAAGGACCCTATTATTAATAGTGAATCGAACATGAGTAAAACGAACGCTTTTGAAATCACTTATTTCTTAATTCGCATGTTTATGTTCATCTCAAAATGCAAGGGTTTGACGAGAGGACATGTTGGTTTATTCGTGCGTTGTTAAAGTTCGAAATCTTTGATTTCCCAAACGTTCGCTTTGAGTCGACCGTTGGATTCGCTATTTATAATGAGCACCTACATAAATGTCTTTAAAAACCATCAGATATGATAAAAACATTATTACATTTATACAATTATTAAGCCTCCTAATCTTGGAAAAAAGTTATCACACTACTTCAACAAGAAATGAGTTAGGAGTCGAAGTTTTTTAGTAATTTTTTATTTTCCAAAGAATTGATACATTTTTAAACATATTTTTTTCTCTTTCAGCCTATCGTTATAAATTCATAAATGCAGAAACATCATCCATGTTCGAAAGTATGTACCACACCAATGCCAAAATTCGAGCTATTTCTGTTAAGGAAATCATAAAAAAAATAAACAAAAGCGACAATGACCTTCAAAATTATAGTATGCTTAAGGAAGCCTTAGCCGATCGAATCAACGACGATAATGAAAAAGTTGTAGAAGAAATTCTAAAACTACCCACCACTTTATGTATCGAAATGATTGGAATTAAATCATTTGTAGAGAGTCTAACGAAAATACTTGACAAAGCAACAACCAATCCAGACAGTTGGAAACATCTTCAAACTGCAGCATTAACTCATTTAACATCGAAGGCAGTGATTAACGACTATGACAGTAATATAATTCTCATAGCCGTCAGTAGATATTTAATACCAATGAAAACAGACACGGAAAATGCTCAATACATCCGAATAATCTTGAAAAGTCCATTTGCAGATAAAAAACCATTTTTCAATTCATTAATTAAAAAATACAAAAATACAAAATTCGACTTAGAAGATTTTAAAAAAGATTTTCTAGACATTTTATCTAAGTCAGATGATGCACCGCATGCCGAAGATTTAGTCGAATCTATGAAAAAAAGTGGTGAAGACACTTTCAAGACATCAATTGAAGTATCACATTTTCTAATCATGGTCACTGCATGTTTCAAAACAAAAAATGATCTAGAAAAAGCCTTTAACATATATGATTACACGATGTCTCAGTGTTCGAACTTTACGGTTACAACTTCAAAAAGTGATAAAAAGATATCAAGTACAGTTCCGCTCCAATTGTTAACGGATTTTCTACATACCCTCGCCCTTGGTACGAATTTTGAACAGCTGCAGGATTGGAAATCCTGTACAAAGTCATTGAAACTATTTCTTAACATATTTAATCTAGTTACGTCGAAGGCATTTTCGTCAAAGTTGGAAACACATGATAAGCAGGAATGGACAAAATGCTTGCGGGATATTGTGAATTTACTTTTCCCGACAATTAAAGAAAAACTCACCTTTTTCTCTCAGTTTTTGATACATGAAAATCTTAATGGTATAGAAAACTTCACTGAAACTCGCATACGGGCTGTGCGGTTACATGAGACAATTTTACGAGGGGGGAAAGTCGAAGCAAGTGACATAGATTTACGTTTTATATTGAAAACTATTGTTGCATTGAGCAGCCCATTGTCTACTATACGTGAATGTGCGCTGGACATTCTTCGAGCAGCTAAAGGTTTCAACGAGGGCTTGTCAAATTTAATTGGAAAAATTATTGAACGCAGCGAAGAAATTGAATTCGATGCTGAACAAATTCCATTGATTCTTTTTACAATTCTCAGCGGTAAGCGTAAGACATCTGATGATGGAATAGTTAACAATATTTTAAATATTCTTGACGACCCAGCTGAGACCATTTACTTTAAATCTAAAATCGTTGAAGTAATCAAGCACATTAAAAGTGCAAAAATTGTTAGTTCCATGATTCCTGCAGCTCTATTGGCATTAGAGAACACGCAAACAGTAGGCAATATAAAGATTCTTGACGAAGCTACCGCTAGCATCTTTAGATCTGTTATAACACGTTTTGATGAGAACTGTATACAAGAAGTGATATCAACCAATGAAAACGCATGGCTCCTCATCGAAAAATCATTCCAATTCTTCAAAGTCTATTTAAATTTAAATGGAAAGCTAACTCCTGTGCCATGTATAACATTGGAATTATTGGACGAGGCCATCTACAAGCAACTGCCAAATGTGTATAAGACAAAATTAATAAAGCTTATTATTGAGACAATTTCACTTTCAGAAAATGACACACTGTTTTTGGATGTCAACAAAGCTCTGAAAAAGTGCAGCCTTGATTGCAAACATTTTTTGCCACTCCTTGAATCCATGAATTGTAGTAACACAAATAAAAACGCATCACTACAAAAGAAAAAGAAACCAGCAGCTAAAGTCAGTACAGTTGACATCAGTTTATTAAACTCTAATCAATGGAAAGAGGGTATTGTGCTTCTTGAAATCCTTGAAAACAAAAAGAAACTTGAAAATAGTCACATTTTGATCCCAGTGCTTTTTGAAATACTGAAAAAATGTTTGGACATGGAAGTCCAATCACCAGCTGAATATACAAAACAACTAATCCTCTCGGCCTTATCACAGTGTTGCCAAAAATCCAAAGCAGAAAATCTACTTTATAAAATTTCTGAAAGCACTTTCAGAATCGATTTGATTGTACAATGCATTCGAGTAACACAAAATCCGCAAACCCACTACAATGCATTGCTGTTCCTCTCACACTGCGCAGTGCTTTTCCCCCAGCAAGTGCTGCATAATTTAGTCGACATATTCACATTCATGGGATCGTCTATTGCTCGGCATGATGATGCTTTTAGCTTCCAGATTATATCAAATATTGTTGAATCGATCATACCAATCCTGGTGGAAAACAACAAATCAGTGGATGCCGGAAATAAGCGCGTGATTCCTGTTTTGAAGATATTCTCCGACATTTTGTTAGATGTACCTGAACACCGACGAAAACCACTCTACACCAAGCTTTTGTTTACTTTGGGGGCCGAGAAGTATTTCTGGCTGTTTCTTTGTGTTGTATTTGAATCCCATGTCATTAATGAAGAAAAAAAGAGTGAATCTGCTGCTAGAGACAAACTTCCAAAGCGAATTGAAATTGTTTTGAATCTGCTTAATGAATTCAACACCAGCGTCTCAATACAAACATGTTCTGCGCTAATGGCTTACATCAAAAGACTTCCAATGAACAAGGAAGAAAATAATGATAGTACGACACGACAATCTACTTTACTAGATTCCCAAGATAACGATTTGTTTAATGTGAAAGCGAGAAGTGCCAAGCAGCTACGACACTACAAGTACTTAATTGTGCAGTTTGTCTCGACATTTACATCGTCAGTTAACTTTTTACAGGCTGTTTCTCTTCTCGAGGAAGAACAAAACATACTAAACAAGTCCCTCTATCAAAGTTTAATTATACAAACTTTAAGCTACATCCCGGACGTCACAACGGCTATTGAGAAATGCACAGAACCTACTCAATTGAAATTTTGGAAAGTTATACAACATCACTGTTACGATGCCTTAGATAATGTCATTTCACTGTTGTCTCCAGATATTTTCTTGATCGCGCTTCATGGCCTAATGCAACACAAATTGATGACCATACGCAAGAAAATAATTGAGCTCCTAATAAGCAAATTGCAACAGAAAATAGATTATTTCGAAGAATGCATCGATGAAAATATTCTCAATTTATTGAACAGTCTCAGTGAATTAGTCGGAACAATAACAACGAATGATTCTAAAAAATCCCAATCTAATGCAAACGCAAATGAAACCACTTTGGTGCAACAAGCTGGATTGATTGCAATTAAACTTCTTTCGAAACAGTTTGCTTTGAAATACAAGGAACAATTTAAAAACATTGTAGAATATTTGACCAATGTCACCAAGAAACGCTCTCGATTGCCAAAAGTTGTTCTCGCAACGGTAATATTAACACTGGTCGAAGTAATGTCAAACCTGAAAGTTCATGCAATAGCTCATCTACCAAAGTTTATGCCGCATTTGATTGAAGCTTTGAATGATCAATCAACTATCCTCCAAAAGCATTCGCCGGATAGTGTGTGCTTAGCTCTGATGACGGGTATTCAAAAACTATTCGAATCAATTCCCTTGTTCTTAGGCCCATATATTGTTGGAATAGTAAGTACACTATCTACGATTTGGTCACATATAAAACATAGGCATGAGGAACTGGATCAAAAGAGTATTGTGAACATCAACAAACTCGAATCTATTTGGAAGAAAATTGCGCTTGAGGTTCCGGCTCGTGTTTTAATACCCAACTGCGAAAAAGTTTACTTTGCACTCATGAATGATGGTAATTTCTCAAGTATAACTTTTCTAATGAAATTGTTTTTCGAGGGTGTTTCCAATGCAAGTGATTCGGATTTAACAGCAGTTCAAATAGAGCTCACTAATTTTTTCCTGAAATGTTTGGAATTCCGCTCGCAGATAAGAAACACCAGTTCTACAAGCATGGAGGAGATATGTACAACAGAAATGGAAATAGTAAAAGCATTTGTTGCATGGATTTTGAAACTCTCAGAAAGTTCTTTCAGACCAGTATACAAAAAAATCTACGATTGGGGTTTTGAAGAAAACGGACCCAAAGAAAGAGCTCTCACTTACTTTATCCTGAACAGGTGTATATCGAATTCGCTGAAATCATTGTTTGTCTTGTTTTCATCAGATTTTATTAAAGATGCAGCTGAACTCTTAACTTCTTGCAATACTTCCAAAAATACAGTGTTATACTTTGAAGAATCTGACGATCTTAATATTGAGCTTTTGAAAAATATTCTCTGCACCTTGACTAACATTTTTGTGTATGACAGCAAAGGTTTCGCAAACCCACATCGTTTTGACATTCTTATGCAACCCATTGTTGACCAGCTGGAAAATAAACTAATTCTTGAAAATGAAGAACTTCAAGAGATTCTTTTGTCGTGTATCGGCCAACTTGCTGTTGCTGTATCGAGTGATGTTCTTTGGAAACAACTGCACTATCAAATTTTATTGAAAACCAGAGCAAATGTTCCGGAAGTGAGGATAATATCGTTTAACTGCTGTGTTGAACTTGCTAGAAAGTTAGGCGATGATTTTACATCTCTTTTGCCCGAAACAGTGCCGTTTATTGCGGAACTGTTTGAGGACGAAAATGCGCTAGTTGTGAAAAATTCAAGAAGAGCCGTACAGGAACTCGAGACTATTCTTGGTGAATCGTTACAAAAATATTTGTAGAGTTTAATTATCCAAATGTTAAAACATTAAATAATAAAAGAAAATTTTCTCGTTCCAATAATTTTGTTTACAATTGTTTATTTAATTTTTTGCTAAAGATTTAGATGTATAAATAAAACCACCACACAAAAAAAACTAAAACTGGACCCAAAACATCATCCCGACTTGACCCAACGCTTTCAAATCCATTAAACTAATCTTTGGAAGGTAAACTTTTTTATTTGGTTTACTTTTGAGCTATTTATTTCCGGAAGAAATAAAATCATCCCGAATATAAAAAAGTTCTCAAAACAAATAAATCCTTTTGCGAATTTCGTTCTTCAATAATTATGGTAAGTAGCAGGAAATCAACTCAATCCGAGTAAAGTGGCTTACCTAGTGAGCTCCTGCCAAATCACCATAAGTTTAACAAATTTATAATTCTTAAATTCAAAACATGACAGTGGAAAGAAATAAATGATTGAACCTAATGCAAATCTCATGGTCATAAATGTTTTGATTATTTTGTAGATAATGTGTACTTATTTATCCTTGCGAGCCATAAAGTTGTTGTTTACAAAAACCTTTTGACAATTAAGGAACTAAAATAGAACGTGTTAATAAAATGTTCATTATATAGTAGTATCCATATATAGAGTATACATATGTATGTACATGGCTACCTATTTTTACTAGAATTTCTATTTTATAAATAACCCCTTTAAAAAGGCCGTTGGAAAGGTAGTCGGTATTGGTTTAAAACAAGAACTAAGTATTATTCCTTGCTTCACTCTGCGGGTAGTGTTTTTTATGTAGTTAAGGCCTGTTAACTGTTATAGTGTGTTTTAAGTGCGGGAATAGTGAATTCTTTTTAGATACATATCAATTGCATTGTAGAAATATGTAACATGGACATTTAATTACATATTTATATTTATATACCTATCATAAATGAATGAATTTCTCAGAAATAGAAAATAATTATAATACATAGGTACTTAAATTGAATTAGGTCTATATCCGTGAATGTTTGCCAACGCTTATTCAAATATTTCCGATCTTACCGTTTCCGTATTTTTTAAAAGATTCACTTTAACTTCAAATTCTACAGCAAATTGTTTAATTTTAAACTATTATGTATTGTACCAATGCTTTTGAACGGAAGAACTAAATACATACGTAAGTACAAACAAAAATTCATCAAAGAACTTAAATTAACAAAACAATTTTTGTGATTGCATCATTCCAGGCAGATAGACAAACATTGAGTATATAGAAAAATATTAAATCAACTTTTAGGGCCATTTGCTGAAACGAATCTTAAATATTTAATTTCATCCTAAAAGACTATGTTCTACTTATTGATTTGCACGACATAGAAAGTAGATCTTAAAATTCCTTACGTAAAACTTAATTCAGGGAGAAGATGAAGTAAATCATTTAATTCAGGGAGAAGATGAAGTAAGTCATTTAAAATTTAAGTTCATTATTCAAGAAGTCATACAAAATGTATGTTCATCAGGCAAAAGTATTAAAATGTCGTTGTTCCACACAAAATACGACGCTTTAAAATTTAGAAAATGTTTATTTTAAATTGAAGTACGAGTAGCGCTCTGCAAAAAAAATAATAGGATGAACAAAAAAAATCAAATCTATTTTCTAAAAAAAGTGATAATTTTTTTTTTGTAATCGATATAATTCGGAATGAATTACTTTAAGCTTGTAACCATGCAAGCCAAGGCAAGTTATAAAGGGTTATGCAGAATGAATATGTTAAAGTTATTTCTTAGCATCTAGAAAAAAATGAAGTATCAAGTTTTAATTTTTTTAAATATTTAACGTAGTTTATATTATGAACTAATAATAACTGTGATTTGAAAGCAATCCGACACAAAGCTTTTTCTCTCAATTTTGAAATAAATCTTTGAACGTTCAACAACGATGAAATAGGGCTTGTTGATATTACGATTTTTTGAATTGCTATGTATGTAATTTTTCAACGAAAGTGTTTCACTTTTTGTTTAGTCTGTTTGTTTATTACGTTTATAAGTTTATAGAGGGTGAGTCATGAGCAATGCGCCATAATGTTAGTACATTTAGGTTGAGTTGAGACAAGAAAAAAATTGTATAGGAGGAGGGTCTATTCCCCCCGTTTAGTCGGGAGGGTCAGTTTTCGAAAAAATATTGACTTAAATGGAAAACAAATTATTTAAAATCAACAGCTTCACCACCAATATTGTGCGATACTTTTGTGAAAAGCTAAAAACTCTTTCTTTCATTTTGTTTTTCAATAATTTTATTCTAAGGAATAGTTTTTCAAAAATTTACTTTCAAAGTCAAAATTTTGAAAAATATTTATTTTTCCTAGTTACCTTTAGAATTCTTTTATTAATCTAGGGTTAATGTTACTGTTTCATTTTATTGCGTTCTCATAAAACTATAATTCAAAAAACAAGTAATAAAATCAAATTTAATGCTTCATAAATTAAAGGTGGTTTTGCTTAGTTTTAAATTTCTTGAAAACAACATACAATTTTTTCATCAGGTTTACTGGATTTCACTAAAAATTAATAACAGCATTGAATTTTGAAATTAAAATTAGTACATACTTAATTATGTACATAAAATTTTGAAAAAAATTTATTTAGAAGTAGTTTTATTTCTGGTAACTTTTGAGTCTCTGTTTGTGATTTTTGTTTAGTGTTATGCCCGTTTTGGGTACGATAACTTTGGCGCCAAAAATTGATAACGGTTTTTTGTAGAGGCATCGAAAACAAACATTTTTTAATTTTTCAATTTTCTCAAAAACTAGAAGTCATGAAATAATCTAGTTTTCAGTTTTTGTTTATCAACTAATAAGAGCACCGAATTCTATAAAAAAATAATTTTTAATTTTATGATTTTGAGAAATTACACTTTAAACTTTGTGTTTGAAACTCATTTTTTCAAAAACTGTGCATACATACATACAAAATACTGGATGTATAAAAAAGTATTAAAGTTATGTATGTAATTTAAGTATTTATTACCCTTATTTTTTATGATTTTTTTTCTACTTTTAGTACTCTTTTCATAAAACTGCCCCTCCTGCCCAAACGGGGCACGATAGACCTTCCCTCCCATAGTATAAAATGGCTATTTTCAACGCCTCTACAAAAAACCGTTATCAATTTTTGGCGCCAAAGTTATCGTACTCGTAACCCCGTTTTATTGTTTATAATTATGGTTTATTGTTTTATTTTTACTTGTTTTAAACCTTTTTCTTACAGTTACATTATCCCAGAAATAAAAAGCTATCTCACTGTTGGAAAATCAAGGTAATGTTTTTTATAAGAAATTTCATATTTACATAGAGTTAATTCAAAACTATGTAAATGACCCGTATTTGCAACAGTTTTAAATTAAGCTCCTTGTTGCCATTATTAGCATTTTGTATTGCTTTAAATCTTTTAACCAACTCAATATTTCCCTGGCGAGCCATGCGCAAATTGTTTGTTAAGACACCATCTCAAAAACTCCATAAAAGATATTTAGTTATCAGTTAAGGTCGTCCCATGGCAAATAGATTGTTATTAAAAATGAATGAAATTTATCTTTACATTCCTAAAACAACTGTCTTTGAATTTAGAAAATAGATACAATTATTTAGATTCTAAGTTTTTACTTAGAATTTTTTACAATTGCATTAGCATCTTGTATAAGTAAAAAAAAAATTTTTTTTTAAACAAAATTTTGTTGACTTACTATTTGCACGATGCAATCCTTACTTACTTTGATAATTTCAATCTATTTATTACTAGAACTGCTAAATTTATCACTTCAATGTTAACCAAACAATGGCACTGTGTGCGATGTTCATAATATTTAATTTTTCTTTATTAGTAGATAATTACTTAACAATAATATGTATAGAACTTAAATTAAAATACCATACAAAAGGTACACAACCAACAACGGAATGAAAAGTAATAAACAGTTATTTCTATGGGATGGGACTTTAAGATATAAAAAGAATATTAAAAAATAATGAAAATTCTTACATTGTGATGCCAGATTTTTGTAAAGACAGAATTGTTAAGTTGCATGTTTTTTCAGATTTTTATTTTTTTAACTGCGTCTGACGAAGTTTAACTTTTAAGGTAAATTTTTGTTTTAAATTTAGAATAAACCGAGACTGGCTGTTACAGAGAGTATAGAGAGGGCTGATTCTAACAACCCCTTTAGGCAAGAAGGACAACTTTCAAACAAATTAAAGTAGATAGCAATTATTAAAAAGAACAACAACAGCTACCTTACTATATATGTACATACGTACTTCTATATTTCTCTGAAAAACGACAAATCTATTCTATTTTTATATTTTTAATTCAAGTAGGTAGTTTTAGTAACTACTCGTAGTTGTTTAAAAAAGAATCTTTAAGTTCCAGTTTGGTAGATTAAGTTAAGTTTGGTAGATCATTTAATAATACTAAAAGCTACATCAATACAGCAGTGTACTGCCGCTACTCAGGCAGATGGGTTTAAATTAATTAATTAATTTCGTTGATAATTTGGGAGCTTATTTTCAAACTACCTCATTTCACACACAAATTCTTATTTTCAAATGAGGTAATTCCAACCAAATTTTCACGAAATTACTTCGGAAATAAGGTGAATGCATTCAGAAAAATATAAATTTGGATTCGATTTTGAAGAAGCGTTATAAATTTGAAATTTATCTAAGTATGAGACCAAAAGAGCAAACCACAATGAGCTGTCAAACGAAATTACCTCAGTTGAAATTTGCGAAATAACATCATCCCCCCTATATTGAGAACGTTTATGGTATTATACTACGAAATGAGATACTTTCGCAAATTACGAACAAAGCGTTCCCATTACAAATCAGCCTTTTTATAGCTTCAAAAATAACGTTACTTGTTATATAAAAGTTAAGACAAATCATATTTATCTCGAAAACGGCTCTAACGATTTTGATGAATTTTATATTCAGTGGAGTTTTTTTAAGTTATTATAGAAAATATTTTTTAAATAAAACCTTTATAAACGGCCACAAAACCAGATTTTATGTTTTCGATTTCCTCAAAAACGGTTTGACGGATTGTAATATAATTTTTTAATGTTTTTTTTTTAATAATCTTTGGAGCCATTTTCGAAAAAGGCAAAACAATTAATGGCAGGTACAATTATTTTTGGACTTAAAAAAAATCAAAAAAACGTTTAGAGATAAGTCCGAATAAACATTATACACAACGTTTCAAGAAAAGCCACCCACCCGTTTATGCTGTAGTTCAACAGACAGACAGACAGATAATAAAAACTAAAATTCAAGATGGTGGCGAAAAGGTTAATTTCAAAATTTGGGCAGTCACAAACTGCTGAATCACCAATTTAAACTGTTTATAAATGCACTGGACTATGAATATCATTTCGTTTTCGTTCTAGCGACTGTCGTTTTGCTACCTATCTGCGAGTTGCCAACGAGAACAGAAGGTGTTAACAAAAACGGAACACACAAAATATTTTAGTAGTATGCCTCTTATCACATGTTGCTGAACACAATCGTTAAAATTTGCTTCTGCTTGGCTAGAGCTCAACACTAGGTAAGTAGTTAAGTACTAGCTACTCTTACCTGCTAACAACATTTTGAATATAAGTTTCACGCAGTTCTATAAATCAAAGAGACACGTTCGATTATTTTTTAGTGCGATTCTGTTTGAAACGATTAACGACCTAAGTTCAACCTTCTTTCCAATAACTCTTTATAACTAAATTTTGAAATTTATTCATACTGGAAATTTTTTATGCAGGACACATCGTAAAATCTACATAAATGTATACTTTTTTGTGTTTGGTGATCTTAAAAATGTCCCACAAATAAAAAAAAAACTGAAACGAAATCGGAGGTTGAAATTAAAGCTTGAGTGTAGTTTTCGCTTAAAAAAGTCAATTGTTTAGATCAAAACGAACCGTGATTCAAATTCATAAACTAACGGTGGTGTGAGAAAAAAGCATACAGCATACCTTAGATTTGAATATTCATGATAACGCTTTGAGTTTTTCGTCATTACAAATACCTACGTGTGATTTTCCGTTTATTGAAAGGTAGGTATAATGTGCATAAAATCAACTAAATGAATTCTGATACACAATAAAGATATTGAACTGATTATTTTTAAGAATTAAAAATATTTATTGTTTTAAAATGTGTGATTGCTTATCCTAAAAAGATTATGACAGTTGGCATTTGAAAATCTTATAGAATATATGTACATATGTAGTTGTTATGTTAAGTGTTTGAGTTTGAACTTTATGTGCCAGAAATTATGATTGATAGGTAATCAGATGGGACAGCTCTAACAACCTAATTTTATGAGCTAAATAATGTAATCTAAAAATTTAGATACATCAATTTAGGTTCGTGGTACATCTATTAATATAGTATGAGAGCAACATAATTGGATAACGGCCGGCGTCAATTATAATCAATCAGATTATTGAGATAAAAAATTATTAGGTACTCGTATGTTGTACGTATTTTGACAACAATTCCAAAAAAAATCAATAATAGGAACCATGTTTATTGTTCAGAAAAACGAGATAAGAATTCAATTTTAAACTGTGTTAATAAATCTGTACGTATATATAGGTCTGTGAGGTGTCGTATGTAACAGTACATTATTTGATTAAATTAATCTTTAAGTCTATAATAGTACTTGGCATTAAGTAAATAAATAAATTAAATATCTCAACAACTTAAACCATCTCATTCATTTGCAATAGAAATTGACTTTTAAGACTTCAAGAATGTCATAATAAAATCTTAATTATACTTTTGCCCAGCGATGTTAAATTAGCACGTTTCTGCTTTATACATTTATGTTAGACTTGGGAACTTTTACTCAACCCTGTTCGTGTTTTTTTCTGTATGACCTTTTGGCTTCGCGAAATAAGGCCCCACAAAAAAAAATAATATAAGGCCCCAAAAAAAGTACACAAAACAACAACAACAAAATTTCTCAAATTTTGGGGTCTTATTTCATTTTTTGGGGCCTTATTTCATTTTTTTGGGGGGCCTTATTTCCTGGGTCCTAATTTCGCAGAGCCTGACCTTTTTGTTATAATTTTTTTTGTTTTCTATAAGACCGTACTACTAATTTTGTTTTAAATTTTTGACAGTAGATATTTTTAAACTTTTGTATGTTAGGTACCGTTATTTTTGATCTTTATACCGAAATTTTCAAGTTTATAAAAAATCTGATTTACTATTTTATTTTTGAACAATTTTAAAAAAATTGAAAATGAATGGGTATATTTCTGCCAATTTGTATCAAACATTTCTTTTTGATCAGCCATATTAAAGGTTTTTGACATCATGAGTAAATACACACATCAACAATTTAAATTTTATCAGTATTTGTCAAAAGATATACATATGTAGTTATTATGTTGTGCAAATTAAAGTTAATTGATAAAAATAATCGAAAGTGCTAGTTCTCAATGGCTTGTGGCTTTTGTACAAACAAACAACAAAATGTTAAGTGGATTTGACTTCTTCATAGTTTATTACCTTTAAACAATAAGATGACTCAATGGGATCGTTGGTCTGGTAAGGTACTTTCCAGAATAAACTAGTTAAACTAAGATTAAACTTCTTGCCTAGTCAAAACGCATTGTTGAAAAATCTCTTTGGGCCCATTGCACCAAAACCTTTTAAAAATATGACAGGCTTCAAAACGACATTCATTCCATACAAAATATTATGTCATTTTAAAATTTTAAAGTCTGTCAAATAGTGGGGCAACCGAACCTTACCTTAGACATTTAGAAAAATTCTGTTTGATGGCATACTTTTTTTGCTAGAGAGGTATTGTAAAGGTGTTTGGTAAAATTCTTCTTCTTCTTTTGGTGCTAAATGTCGAAAAATAAAAATAAAATTGGGAAAATAAATTTGTCGAAAAAAAATTTTCTTCTGCAAAATAAATTTTTTACAAAAAAATGCACAAAACCAACTTTTGCCAATAAAACTTTTGTCGAAAAAAAATGTTTGCCCTCAAAAAAACTATGGTTAAGAAAAATCATTCTGCCACTAAAAGTTTTTTCAAAAAAAAATTGGCAAAAAAATGTTTTTTTAATTGTTAGGGACTAAGTTAAAAGTTTTGTCGAAAATTTTTTTTTCAAAAATTGTAAAAAAACCTGAAAATAAAATTGTGTAAAAAAATTTTAACACTCCTGACAAAAAGATTATCAAAAATGCTACTCAATTTTATGGTCTTGGTGGAGCTTGTCATGTGGTTGGGATGGAGATGTGCGTAGTCACTGGCTAAGAAACAAAAATGATGTGTAACCCAAGACTTTTTAAATCTTTCTTGGTTGAAAAATAAAAATAAACAATTATAGTTTTACATTAGGCCGTAGGCCGAAGATATTAAGATATTATTAAGTATAACTTAGAGCGCCCGTCTAGGGTCAATAAGTTAGATGTATCTAAGTTATTGATAAGTATTGTCTTGAACTTTTGTCTAGCTTTAAGATAGTTAGAAGTATGCATTAATAAAGAGTTACAAGGGACCTATCTACTTTCCATTCAAATGTTAAGAAACCGCATATAAAAAATGTGTGGATTTTCAATATTCCATTTTAGTTTTATTAGGTACTTTGATTCAGAAAAGAAGTTCAAAATTTCAAGTTGAATATTTCTTGAAGAACAATACGATACAATATCCAGTCTATTTTTGAGATGTCTAAATATCCTAATTTGACTGTACTTAAAATGCAAAATCTTAAATTTCTCTTATTATTATGAATTAATTTGATTATAAATCCCCTGGTGTGTATAAATAGTACACATACACACTATCGATCATAAAATTAACAACAAAGCTTATAGAAAAAGGAGATGACGCAAAAATGTATGGAGCTTGGGCCATGAGCGTGCAGGAACAAGAATGGTACCAAAAGAAAGGTAATTACTTGTACATCAAAACTGTGAAGTTTTAGGAAAATCGTAGGTGGGGATTTCGAGATTTTCACGTTTGAAGTTCATTGATCAGATGCACTTTTTTTGCATATATTATAGAAACCGTTAGACACATGCATATGTTTTTGGTATCAAATAAAACGTGTGTGTTTCAACCTTTCAAGTGGCGTTTAAATCATGAGCCTACGACTTTTAGTTTTTGAAATATTCAATAACTAAAGCATTGAAACTAATTTTTTTTTTGGTTTAAATCAGTAATTTCGGAAAAATGTTAAGTGACATCATATCTTTTTTTACCGTTAGGTCTCAAAGCTTATAGAGTTTTACTTAACTTCCCCTATAGTATCTATGGTCTCAAGTAAAAACTAAAAACAACGCTGTAAGCGTCGCTCTAACTTGTTGATTTATTACAGAAGATATGAGTTGGCAGGGGAATTTTTCTGTAATGCAGTTAGATACTTTACTTGTCAAGCGATTTGAAGAATTTCAAAGTCTAATTAAAGAAATTTGTTTATTCATAGTTCTTTAAAACTGCACAATTATCTCAAATTGGACCGAAAGTGTAGTTGGCAGGTTTACTTTCTGTCCCTTTTTTTCTTCTGGGCTATTAATCTAGAACCTAAGCGAAAGTTTACCAACAAAAAGGGAAAAATAGTAGACACCCAATGTACAGTACAGGGTTGGATTTGAATCAAAGGAAATCAATGATGAAATGTGTCATTTTTACTTCGATTTATTTTGTGTATTTCATTTTTATTAATTTTAATACTTTAAAAGTATATTATTTTAAATAATTTAACCTTAACAATGTGTCACAGTTTAGTTAATATTATTAAAACTTATATGGGTAGGTACTATATAGATACACATTCTTAATGTACATCACATTCGATTTATTATATGAAAACACAAATTGAATGCTAATTAATAACTCTTTGTTGGTTCCACGTGATGGCCGTGTTTTTTTTTTTAAATATTTTTATCAAACTTATATTGACAGTAAATATATACTCCAGTATAGCTTATCAAACATCACCCGTGACACTCAATATGCTAATTTAATTACAAATATTTTTATTAGAAGATCGAATTAAGAAGTCATTATGTAAATGTTAACTCAATTCACATGCATTGTGAATATTGTACCTAGGGTATTATTGTTAATTAATATTTCTAATATGATATTAAGGTCACTTTATATTTGTTTTTTCAGGAAACTAGCACGATGAATGAAAATGGGATAACACCAATAGCAGCTAATTTTAACTCTGTTTCGGCAACAGCTCCGGCTCTGATTATACCTACTAGTGATGTGACATCTACTCCAATGCCGACATATGCTGGCGCTACCAAAAATGGGTCAGTTGTGGTAAATGAGCCAAAGAGGAGAGTTAGTATCGCATCGGATCCTGTTTCAGAATCAAGGCATAGCTATGATAACGCTGCTTTTGAGTCTCATCCTAGAAGAAAGATTTCGCAGGTATGTTTTTTCTTTTGTGAAAACAAAGCGAAAGAATTTGTTTTTTTTTTCGCCAATAGCATGAGAAGTTCATTTTAAGGTTGGTACCTTTATCGAATGTTTTTCAAATTTTGTCTCTTGTCTACAAACTTAGTGAGCACATTCTATAGACTTTTGATTGGCTACTGATAGTAGACTTTGGAGTCGGAAGGAAATAGTATATCACACTGTCTATTAGTTTGACCGACAAAACTATCATTATTATTATTAAATAAATATTACTAAACAATTTAAATTTGAACTGAACTTTCACCCAATTAAAATAGTGCTCTTTTATCAAAAAAAAAAAAAAATAATAAAAAAAATTTCATTTTTACATTTGTTTCATAGACGTCTGTACATTCGCACTGTGAAATAGGACCCGTCCGACGAAAAAGTATTCTTTTAAATGCGTCTCACGATAATGAATCAGAATATGGATCTATTCATAGTTATGGTAAGTTTTTGATTTATTTTAAGAATAACTGATACGCATTATGTTGATGGTGTTAATTTCTTCTTTTTTTTTTTAAACGCTATTTTTTTCTTCTACTTTTATTGTTAAGTTAATTGTCTAATACCAAGATCGCGCTAAAAGATTCTTTTACAATGCGTACTATGCTCGAGCTAAATTGTAGTTCCCATACAAAATTCACTTCAAAATTGAAGTGGCCTGTTGAAGAAACACTCACTTTACAATGTTGGCACCTAGATAAAGGTCTATATTACATAAAAAAAATCCCAGAGTTTAATAAATACATATATGTATATGAAAATATTCACTTTATTGACAAAAAAATAAAAAAATTAGATAATACGAAAAATAGATATAATTTTGTACTTTTGACGCTTATTGAAAATTCCAAACATAAAGAAGGATTTCCTTCACTTGTGGCACTGCAGCTTCTCGACCCTCATTTCTACTCATCGCACTATAAAAATCTCTGCCTATTTTTTTAATTTTTCTGTTTCTTGAGTCCTTATTTTCAGTTTCCTTCAGTTGATGTTTGACCTTAGATGCATGATGTTCAGAAGTGAGTTCACATAATGTCTTGCAAACATGCCTCTAAATTCCAAAATTGTGCATTTTCGTCGTGTTTTTTTGTAAAGAACCAAGGCGTTTACTATGGACGTTGATAGCAAAAATTCAAACGCTATTTAACGGTACCATCGAATTGTTTTCCGTAGTGGCGTAATGTAGCACGCCATTTGGTCTGAAATATCGATTCCTTGCTTAGCATGATTGTAGTCTACGATCATACGTAACTTTTTTATTTCCTGACCATCTCTATTTCTTTTTCCTGTGCCTACTTCCTCCAAGCCATGTTTAGTGGATAGCACGAGAACATCCCGTTTATCTCTCCACTTTGCAACTACAATGCCCGAGTCTTCCTTGCCTTTTACTTCATGTTTTTTTAGCTTAGCATTATGTATATTGGCGCACATAAGTCCCCGGGACATATGTCCCGAATTTTTTTTTCGGGACTTATGTCCCACTTTACTGGGACATAAGTCCCGAGTGCGTTTCGGGACTTATGTCCCACCCTATTGAGACATAATTCCCGAAAATTTTTGTCGGGACTTATGTCCCACGCATACTTTTGCATGAGCATATAGAAACATTTATGGCGCCTGCCTGGCGACTTAACATACCCTAAGCGGAGCGACGAAGTCGCGTGAGCGGGTGTGTCCCCGAAAAAGGTAGTTAAAATCTTGAGGACCCGCGAAGCGGGCCACCCAAGGCACTTTCGAAAAAAAAACTGTTGACATTGGCGCCTGCCTGGTGACTTAACATACCCTAAGCGGAGCGACGAAGTCGCGTGAGCGGGTGTGTCCCCGAAAAAGGTAGTTAAAATCCCGCGAAGCGGGCCACCTAAGGTACTTTCAATCACAAAAATCTATTTTGGGGTTTATGTCCCACTTTTAGCCAAAATATTAGGGGCTTATGTCTCAATAGGGTGGGACATAAGTCCCGAAAAAAAAATTCGGGACTTATGTCCCGGGGACTTATGTCCCTGCGCCATGTATATTAGCTCGACGATCAAGGAGATGTTTGGCTAGAGACACAGATGTATAAAACTTATCGGTTGCAATATTCTTCCTTGATCTAAATATTGTTTGGCCAGTTGCAAAACAGTTTGCGTCGAGTGTGAGGTCGTTGGGGTTGGTCTACCTCTTTGGATATTGCTTTCAGTTTTTCCTGCATACATATATTGAACTAGTGTAGATGTAACCGTATGGATCACAAAGCTTGTACACTTTCACACCATATTTGTGTGATTTTCCGGGGTTATACTGGCGAAATTGGAGTCGGAGTTCGCGCTTGAAAGCTCCTTTCCAGAAGCTCAAAGAGTTTACTTACCTTTCCTAATCAGGGACCTCTATTAGCCAAGTTGTCTGCAAAGTGGATGACCTTTAGAAGCAGCTGAAATCTATTGCGTTTCATCACTTGGGGCACGAAAGAGTTCTTGAAAAAGTTGTCAGTGTTCCAGTAGTGAGCAATCGAAGGATGTTTTACATTCCCCATCTCATAACAAGCCCGAAAAATTGTTTCATCTCCGGTATGTTCGTATCTTCCCAGCGTTTTGAGCTAGAGTAACGTGTTATCGTATTATTTCGCAAGAATTCGTTGGCATTTGCATTGGTCTCGATAACGACAAGCTGAAAAACGTCTTCAGTAACCATTAGACTAAACACATCTATTGATCACATTGCTGGTGACAATATCGGAATATCAGTTGCTCTTGCTATGTTTGGTTCAAAAACAAAAGCTTTTAGTGACCGGCAAGTAACTGTTGTCCATTGGTTTGGTCTGTCAGTTGTTCCAGGTATTTGCTCTGGTACAATTTGCTCGTTTTCTCCAGATGATTCAGTATTATCGGAGAGATCCGAATCACTATTATTTCCTTCTGAAGGTATATACTCATCAGAGTCAGAAGCTCTGAAGTGTCTGATCTTCACCACGATTACGATTTCTGTAAAGAACATTGGAACTTGTAGCCAAATTTATTGGCTGCCATCTGAACACGTTTATTTTACTGATTTTTTTAAATGATAAAACTAGATGTTCACAAAAAAAGCATTTTTTCTTAACTATTCAAAGTAAATGTCAATTAGTTTTTTGTAAAATTGGTTATAACTTTCAGTACACAAAATATAAAAAAATACGTTCTTGTCAAATGTGCGTTTTTATTTTTTCGATGAAATCATAAATACGGTTTTTATGATTGAAATATTAATTCACTTCTAAATCCAAGATATCGGCAACCCTTCAAAGGAATCGTTGGTAGAAAATTCGGATTTAAGTTTCGTTTAAGTTATTCTAACGAATTCGCTAAAAAAGTTGTTTCCCCATATATACATATATTTATAAAATCCCTAATTTCAGTTGACTAATATACAAAAATACTCAAAAGAACCAATCAGACATTGTTGTTTTATCGATAGTTTTAAAGAAATTTCAACAAAACTACTTTATTGAAAAACATTTTTTCCATTTTACATATAGAACACAGAGTTAATGGTTTAAAAACCACAGCTCTTGATTCTTTGAATGCAAAAATCAATCACCACCACAACACATCAAATGTCGGAAGCCATTTGGAGGAATCCTGGATTTATACATTTTGTTTAAGATGCCGTGGTGACGAAAACCGGCCATCATGGGAACCGCCATATTGGCAAAAAGTTTGTCCGTATCCACTTTGTCCATCATTCAGACAGTTTTCCAGAATTTTATCATTAATACTTATTGGTAAGTTTTACTTAATATTATTTATAATTTTTTATCTGATTTTTAATGCATATTATTTATGAACTTATAGGAATACTGATCTGGTGCACAGCCTATGTTATAATAGGTGATTCTGCAGCTCCTGGAGGACAGCTTTTTGGATTGGTCGTACTTACAGTTGCAGCAAACTTTGGGGGATGGCTAATATCTTTGACAACACTACCAAGATTGATTGGGATGCTGCTAGTAGGATTGTTATTTCAGGTACTTTCATTTTATCAACAGGTGTAATAATGGAATTTGACATTTCCTCTTTTTATATTAGAATGTCGGATGGGTAGATTTCAGCGGCGATTTCTCACAAGTAACAGCCATTTTACGGAAATTTGCACTCACTATAATACTTATTCGAGCTGGATTAGAAATGGAGCCGGATGCTTTTAAGAAAGTTTACAAAACTATTCTTAAGCTCGGAGTTATACCATGGACTGTTGAAGCCTGCATAGTAGCTGTTATGAGCCACTATTTGCTAAATTTACCTTGGATCTGGGCTTTTTTACTTGGATCAATAATTGCTGCAGTGTCACCCGCAGTTGTAGTTCCATGTCTTTTTAGACTTAGGACGAAAGGTTATGGCGTAGCTAAAGGCATTCCAACTCTTATTATAGCTGTTGCTGGTATCGATGACGCGTTGTCTGTAGCAGTGTTTGGTATTATCAGTAGCATTATGTTTTCCGACAAAGGAATGGCCTATCAAGTTTCGCAAGCACCTGTTTGTATTTTTGGCGGCCTTGGATTTGGAGTTGCTTGGGGATACATGTCCAGATTCTTCCCTGAAAAAGGAGATCCATATGTGGTTCCGTTGAGAACTATTTTGCTATTCACTGGTGGACTCTTTTCGATATTTGGAAGCGAAGTTATCGGATATGAAGGTGCAGGACCTCTTGCAGTGGTGTTTGCAGCATTTGTTTCCAACTTATTTTGGTGTAAGCAGGGTTGGGAAATTGAAGACAACCCTGTTTCAACAGCATTTGAAATATTTTGGATGATTTTTGAGCCAATTTTATTTGGTATCACTGGTTCAACCGTAAAGGTTATTTGATTTAAAATCAGATTTATTTGTGAGGCATTAAGAAAAAGAATATATTTGTTTGTCTTTCCAGATCTCAGAACTTGACCCAGATATTGTTTCTGTTGGAATTGGATGTTTGGTGGCTGGTGTTGTCTTACGTATTATTTGTACAGCGGGAATTGCATTTGGCGATAAGTTAAATTTAAAGGAAAAAATATTTGTCGCCTTGTCATGGATGTCTAAGGCTACCGTCCAGGCTGCTTTGGGACCAGTTGCAATGAAACACTTGACTAGTGACTCAACCAAAGAAGAGAGACATTATGCGGAAATTGTGCAAACAATTTCTGTCCTCAGTATTCTATTGACAGCCCCATTAGGTGCAATTTTAATTTCAATAAGCGGTACTAAACTTCTAACAAAAACTAAGCAACCAAAAATATCAGAAGGTACGAGCATAGATTTATTAACTAATTATAAAATTGAATGTATATATCTTTTCATATATCTTTTCAAAATCAAATTTTAGGATGGCGCAGAAGTCATAGACCATCACTACGTGATATCAGTATTATTGATGAGGAAGAAGAAAGAGAGGACCCGGAATTATCTGAAAACAAAACAACATCTGATAATACTCAGACGAATACTAATTTGTCAAGTCCAACATATACTTTAAACAAATAACTTTTTTAAATCAGTTATTTTCATACATAATATGTATACATAGATATTTAATTTATCAATATTTAAAAAATCCAGAACATTACCTAGATATCCTCTGGCAAAACTGCGAGGGATGCAAATTGAGCTTACGAAGCCTGTATTGCCAATATATTAAATATATTATTTAACATTATAATACTTAACATTATGTATATAAAGTATTATAAAATAAAATTATATTAAGATAACAATAATTAGATACATATGTTATATTTGTATGTACATACATTGTACATATGCATTTATGTACTTTTAAATACATAGCCTTTTTTGTTTTAATTAAGTTCAATGCTGGTTGTAACTACCTAACCAATGCGTGTGTAACGTAGGTATGCCAGTGCGTAAGTAACGCGTAACCGTTTTCGAAAAAAAGTCAAACCAGACAAATAGTTCCATGACAATAATGTCTCTTTTATCCAATTAAATATTTTTTGGGTCAGTCAACCATAATTTTTGTTTATCCCACTTTCAAGGGGTTGGTAAATCAAAAATTTTCAATTTTAAATCAACAGGACAACAGAATATGGGTTTCCATTTGCAGAGTAAAAAATATTTTTTTTGTTTGTTTGAATAGTTATTCAATAAAAGGTAGCACTCTCTAGATTTCGCACATTTGAAGTGGGTGCGAGGTTTTTCTTGATTCAAAATACTTTTCAACTTTGAGGGGTAGCACTATATTTTCTGCGAATGTCACAAAATATTTTGATAAAAAAAAAACTAATAATAAATAAATAAAATATAAATCAACATGAGGTGCTGCGTGAAAACATGTAAGAAGACCTATAATGGGAAAAACAAAAGGTTTTCATTTCACAGGTAAGTTTTGGCTCATATTGAACAAAAAGTAACCTAATTAAAGTTTACACATATGTATATAGATAACGCCTTAATAACTTCACCAATTTTTAATGCACTTTATCTTATTTTATAAAACATATTGATTTAATTTGAATTCATTTCGACATTTTTGCATTCCATCTTTATCAAAATATTTAATTTTTTGTTTTCTAGTTTCTATGTTTCTTTTTGTTTGTCCATAGTTTTTTTTGTTCTCAATCATTGCACATTATTTCATAAATTCCTAACATTTTCAAGTTGCCTGTTTTATCTATATATGTAGATCCCAATTTGTTTTTAAGCTTTCCATCAAAAAGGACTGAATTTTTCAACAACCCCAAAAATATTGCCTGTAGAAGATGTAGTTGCGGACATAGAGACGGGAATTAAGTTTTTAACTGAAACTACAAGGACCTATATAAGAAATGCAGCAAAACCAATTATACAAAATGCTATACAAATCGCCAAAAATACTAAAAAGAAACACTCATCAGATGTGAATATTATTTAAATAAACTGCGAGAAAAAAATGCAGTATACATACATATATGAAATCAGACAAACGAAAAGATTTAGTAATAATGGACAAAACATATTACGAAGAGAAAATGGGTGAAATAACATCGGCACCAAACTTCAGAGAACTAAAGAAAACTCCACTTACCGGCATGATAAGAGGAACAACTAGATTATTGAAAGACATTCTACGAGTTTTTTGGCCTAAAGTGAAATGCAAACTTATAGTTTTCAATCCTTTGGTACCAAAATTAGATATACGGTTTACCAAAAAACGCATAAACCAACACTTAAAATGCGTCTATTCATCTCTAATACAGATGCACCCAATTGCAAAATGTTTGGTATTTGAGTTCCAAAACTACAAGCAGATGGAAAGTAAAAATGAATTTCTAGAAAAATTCAAAAACATTAAATTGAAAGAAAATGATTAGTTAGTATCTTTCGACGTAGTGACATTATTCCCAAGTATTACGATGCCGCCAGTTTATGCTTGGAATATAATATTGTTTTCAATTCTTAAAGAAATTTTATAAACTAACTGAAGGTACAACAATGGGAAACTCTCTATCTCCTTTCTTAGTAAATTTGTTTATGTCAACCTTTGAAAGCACCATAGAAGAAGAAGGAAGTTTGCCAAAATATGTTGATGATATTTTTTCATGCAAGTAAAATTCCAGATTTCCTTGAGCTTTTGAATTCAAAATAGCCCACATTAAAGTTCACCTCTGAGACGGAAAAAGAGGGCAAGTTACCGTTTTCGGATCTGCTTGTATGCAGATACTTAAAATATGTTTTACTTTTACTTAAAATATGTTTTTTAAATTTTTAACTTTTTAGAAATATGACCGATTTGTTTTTGGATAGCAATTTTTTTCATTTTGTGTGCAAAATTCAAAATAGTATTCAGGACTCCCTTGAGGGCCTTAATTAAGACTTTGAACTCTTTAAATCATCCCAAAGAAGCAAGGAATGTGAAATTGACAGCTTTGTGTTTTTGCAGTTCTAAGAAATTTGCATAAAATGATGAAAATTTCTTAAAACTGTTACACAAACCAAGCTCTCAATTCCACATATTTTCCTTTCTCATTTTTTTTTTCATTTTAAAAATATTATTAGAAAAATATTATTATTTTTTTCTATATATTATTAGAAAAATATTATCTTGTCCTATAAACTTTTGCTTTAATGAACTTTCCTTTTTAGAGCTATCAATATCACCTTTTCTGGAGATAACACTAGTAACAGATTCGGACCTTCAACCATTTACTTCGCAGCAGCCAATCTCGCTTATTCCAACGCTACCATCTGAAGAAGTACACACATCATCGCAGCAACAAAATATACCATTTCCATCGAAAAAAAAAACAAAGAACACGCCAAAAAAGTCAGCTAGGAAAAATTATTTCATTGCAAAAATTAATTTAAAAAGGGAAATGGCTAGTGCTAAAATTGAAATCTTAAAAGACTATTGTACCAAAAATTTTTATGAAGTTCCTTTTTTTTCATTGCTTTATTTAAATAAAAGTTTATTTTGGGTCCAATATTTCTTTAATTTTTTTTTCTTAAATTAAATTACATTGTTGTGTTAATTACTTTGGTTCTTATTAGGTCATCCAAAAGTCGTTGTCGCCTGATAATTTTGTTGCATCGACAACTCCTTGCAATCATATGCTGTAATATTTTTTCCGGTGGAAATAGCTTTCCTTATTTTCAATAGGAGCTTTTATGCTTATGTGGGATCTATCGATGCAAGCGAGAATGCCAGGATTTTGCAGCGTTCTTCGAAGATCGCCGCATTTGGAGATGTCTACTGAGAGCACGTGAACTTCATTACAGCCCAAAAAAAGCTACACGGATTATAAATGTTTGTGCAGCCTTACATAATATTTGCATTACTTGAAATATTCCTTTGCTACAAGAAGAAGAACAGAATCATGACCATGATGATGATGAAAACGTAATTTTAAACCTTGAACCTGATGCAAATGAAGCTTTAAATATAAGAAACAATATTCTTTAATATACATACATGTATAAATAACATGCATTATTAAAACTTAACAAAAACTTTTATTTAACTTGTTGTTCTTAACGAATGAATTATGTATGTTTATATATTAATTAATATCACTCAGCTTAAAAACGCTCTGTTTTTAAGCATCACTTGTTTTTTGTTAATTGTAATTTATAATGAAAATAAATTAGACTTTTTATTTATTCTTTTTCTGAACATCGAAGCAAATAGTTTCCTTTTTACTTCTTCTGGAATCTTCTCAGTTTTAAATTCGCTTTTCATCAGGTTATGAGCCCAGATCCCGTAAAGATATTTGTTTAGAAATTTAATTTGAAATCCACAAAAAAAAACGAATATGGCTTCAAATGCTGTGTCTGTGGAAAAGCTGAAGGGACGAGAAAATTTTGATGTCTGGAAGATTGCGGCCAAATCCTATTTGGTAATCAGAGGACTATGGGGTTGCTTGAATTGGAGGCTGGAGCTACAGCGGCACAGTTAGCAACTGATCTGAAGGTGAAGTCTGAATTAATTTTGTTGCTTGAAACACAAAATTATTTATACATAGCAGACGCTTCATCAGCTAAAAGTGCATGGGATAGCCTTCCGAATGCGTTTGAAGATACTGGTCTTTGTAGGAAGGTGGATTTGCTGAAACAACTTGTCCAATTGAAGTTGAACGAGTGTGAATCTTTGGAAGACTACGTTAACAATATGGTTATGACGTCAATCAAGGTTAGAAAAGCTGGACTCACGATAGATGACGAAATTGTTGCATCGTTGATGTTGGCAGGGCTGCCTGAAGATTTCAAAGCACTAGTTATCAAATACAATGCGAAATCAGCTGAAAGTGTCATGATTGTTAAACCGAAGTTTAAGCCTCACAAACATAAGACACAACCGAAGTTCAGATGCCATAACTGTGGGGAAGTTGGTCACTTCGCAAGACATTATCCAAACAAGAAAAAAGTAAGGAATAAATCGAATGAAATTGCCATGTTTTCATCTTTTTTAGCTAAAAGTGAAGTCCCAGAAGGTGCATGGTATGTTGATTCCGGAGCATCGGCACATATGACTATGTGCAAGTCATTCATGAAGAATTTAAGACCATCAACCCACACAGAGATTTTCGTTGCCAATAATGAAAAGCTGGCTGTCGAAGGCATAGGTGATGTTAGTTTAACTCTTGTGGATGGTAAGAAGAAAACGAGTGCTGCAGTGTATGATGTACAGTACGTTCCAAATTTATGCGCAAATTTGATTTCTGTGAGCCAATTAGTCAAAAATGGCAAAACTGTCTGTTTTGAAAAAGAATGTTGCAAAATTTTGAACGAACGCAAGGATAGCATCGGCATCCCTGGTTAACAATATGTACCGTTTAAATTGTTATATGCCGAAATCATCGCTGGTAAATAATTCTGTAGCGTTGCTTGCACAGAATGAAACACATCTATGGCATAGACGAATGGCGCATATCTGTGAAGACAATTTGATGAAATTGAAGACTGCAGTTACTGGTGTATCTATTAGTGGAAAAATGGATGAAAAATGTGGGGAAGCAAACTAGAGAACCCTTCAAGTCAGTTAATACTCGTGCGAAAGCTGTTTTAGAATTGATCCATTCGGATGTGTGTGGGCCAATGCCAGTAAAATCATGTTCAGGATATAGATTTTTTGTAACATTCGTGGATGATTATAGTCGAAAATTGTATCTTTATCCATTGAAGAACAAGTCAGAAGTTTTCGAGACAACGAGGATCTCGTTGAAAACCAATGTGGACATAGAATTAAAGTTTTTCTTACTGACAACGGCACAGAATACTGTAATTCAAAGTTTCAAACGTAATTATCCGGATGTGGCATTCAACAACAAAAATCTGCCCATACACCCCGCAACAGAATGGAGTCGCGGAAAGGATCAATCGAAATATAATCGAACGAGTACGATGCATGTTGTTTGATGCCAACTTTGGCAAACGTTTTTGGGCAGAAGCTGCATCAACCGCAGCATATATTTTGAATCGGATCCCGTGCAGAGGTGAAAAGTCGAAAACACCTGAAGAATTATGGTCGAAAGTCAAATCAGATTTGAAAATGTTACGGGTGTTTGGCTGTAAAGCTATGGTGCATATCCCATGCGAAAAAAGAAAGAAACTCGATGCTAAGTCAACTGAATGTATATTGCTTGGATATAGTACAGAATCTAAGGCTTACCGTCTGTACAATATGATAACACAAAAAGTTGTTGTGAGCGATGTTGTCTTCTTCGAGAATTCCCGGAGTGAAAAGGTAATTGAAAATACACAAGATTTGACTGACCCTTTTGTTTAATTTTTGGACGAACTAATTGAATCAAATGCCGATTCAGGGGGAGACGAGAACCAAGAACCCGGCATTGAATCTGAATCGAACGTTGTCTCCTTACCCGAAATTCAAAATGAAGAAAATGACATGAGCAATTATGAAACTGACGAAGGTGATATCAGTTCCATTGAAAACTTTTTCACCTGTAGCTAGATACTCGTCGATTCGTTTCTTAATTGCGATTGCATCCAAATACGACCTCAACATTCGTGAGATGGATGCCGTTACTGCCTTTTGGAATGGGGACATAAAAGAAGACATCTTTATGGTACAACCAAAAAACTTCAGAGATGGATCCAATAAGGTATGTAAGATGAATAAATCTTTGTATGGATTAAAACAGTCGAGTCGAGTATGGAACGAAAAGTTGAATGATGTCTTACTAGTGGCTGGTCTTAAGCGTTCCGATGCTGATCAATGCATCTATTATAAAGTTACCAAAAGCAACATGACCTTCGTCGCTGTCTATGTAGATGATGTTTTGATATTCTACAATGATGAAAGACAAGAATTGTTTTTGAAAGAAAGCCTAATGAAGAACTTTGAAATGAAAGACTTGGGTGATGCATCTTCAGTCTTAGGGATTCGCATCACTCGTAATAGGTCCGCTGGAACAATTGCGATTGACCAATCGCAATATATTTCGGAAATTCTGGGCCGATTTGGAATGTTCGACTGCAATCCAGTATCAACACCATTGGATTTGAATCAGAAGATTTCTGAGAAAATGTCTCCCACATCGGAAGACGAAAAGAAATTGATGTCCAAAGTGCCATACATGGAAGCTGTTGGATCCATGCTTTTCGCCGCTCAAACAACTAGGCCGAACATTAGCTATGCTGTCAATTTGTTAAGCAGGTACAGCAACAACCCAGGGAAAGCACACTGGACAGCCATAAAGCGAGTTTTTCGATCGCGTAAGTCAACTACAGGTTACGTTTTTACTTTGTAAGGAGCTGCAATTACATGGTACTCAAAGCGACAACCAACTGTTGCACTCTCTACAACTGAGTCGGAGTTCATGGCTATGGTTGCTGCTGTTCAAGAGTCAATTTGGCTCAAACGGTTAGAGGCTGAATTGTTTCCAGATTGCTCTAAGCAAAAGCAAATGATTATTTTTTGTGATAATAAGAGCGCAATTCAACTTGCTAAAAATAATTCATATTCAGCCAGAACCAAACATGTGGAAACCAAAACTAAATTTGTTCGCAATAAAAAATTCAAGATGGAATTATAAATTTGAAATACATTCCAACCAATGAAATGTTAGCCGACATTTTTACTAAAGCTTTGCCATCTACCAAGCATAGTAGATACCAACCGATTAGGTTTAATTACTTAAGATATTATTATTTTTCTCATCTTCATTCAGGGAAAGGGTTGTTCTTAAAGAATGAATTATGTATGTTTATATATTAATTAATATCACTTAGCTTAAAAACACTCTGTTTTTAAGCATCACTTGTTTTTTGTTAATTGTAATTTATAATGAAAATAAACTAGACTTTTTATTTATTCTTCTTCTGAACATCGAAGCAAATAGTTTCCTTTTTAGTTCTTCTGGAATCTTCTCAGTTTTAAATTCGCTTTTCATCATAACTTCATTTTTTTTTAAACAAAACGCACATTTCATTTGATCACAGAAAAATAATAGGAACTTCATTCAAAAAAAAGAAATTAATATATGTACATAGATTATGTACATATCTACATACATATGTACATACATATGTACATAATTATGTAGCTACTTAACTCTTATTTTATAGGTTGGCATGTTTTGGCAACGACAGCTGGATGACTTCAAACCTTCTTTTTTAAGCTCCAAAATGTCTTGCTTTAATTTAAGCTGTATTGTTCTGTCATACGATTTTTTTTTTTTTAATTGCATCCTTATAAATGGACAGCTTTTCTTTTTTAATTGCCAACAGCTCCTTGTATGAATCTTTTTGCAAGTAATAATTTTTCTTTGCGTATTCTGCATTTGTTTTTATATTTTCTTTAATATCTTGCACCATAGTTTTAATTTCACTGAAGAAAGTTTCCTGCGAATTAGTAGATTTCTCCAATAGCAGTAGCCTTTCTTGTTTTTGAGAACTTTTTTTGTTTTTTGTTAATTTTATTTTGGATGCATTGTTATTCGGTGTACTTGTGTTAGGAGTTTCAATGAAGCTTATTATTGATTCCAACGAATCTATTTCCATATCCTCAGGTCCCTTCAAATGCTGATGATCTTTCTGCGATGGCAAATCATTTTTCTGTCCAGATTCCAAGCCACCAAATTCAACGCCAGGTGGGTCCACGACTCCACGATGGCATTTATGCCCAGCATTTTTATAACAGCTTCTTCTAGCTGGCTGAAGGTGTGAAGCTTATTTGGTCCACCACCAGTTGCCTTCTGTTCCCCTTAGTTCTGTGACATCGTTTTCTTCACATTGAACTTGAAATCTGTCCACACCTAATCAAATAAAATATCGTAATGTGGGAATAAACATAAATGGATTTAAAACAATATCCTAGTTACCTTTAGCCACTTTTCCCAAGTACGTATTGGGGGACCTTCACTATTAAGCTCGGAAGCGAATTTCTCCCATCTATGTTTTGCCTGGCTCTTAGCACATACCCCCTTGGCGATGTCCAGATTTTCTTCCATTATCCTGACCAGGATTTCCATCTGTTTCTTGTTTGTTATTTCTTTTGACCTGCATAAATTAAAAATTTAAACGTTATTATCTATAAAATTATAAACTAATTGGAAAAACTTACATTTTGTTTATGAAAAAAAACTTCCAGACACCAGCTTCCTCGCGCGTCTATTAGAAAATTGTGATCGAAAACAAATAGCTTTGAAATCGAAAAGTTTCGATCACAATCGACATTCACAATATGAAATGGAGTAATCGACAATCGGTAGTCGAAAAAAGTCGATCATCGATTGCAAAATCGACAACCGCAATCGAGGCCTATCACAGGATGATCCATATGGATTTTGACTGATAACAAAACGTGGTTAATGATGAATACGATGGAAGTGCAATTAAAGTCATCTCTTTTCAACATACTGAATATTGTGTAATTTAAAAGTTAAATATACATATTAATATTATAAAAAAATACATATTAAACATCTAGACACATGTATGTATTCGTTCCAAAATGTCAAAACAAATGTAATCACACGGTCTAGTGCAAGAGATGTACCTTAAAGTTTAAAGTCAATAAAAAATAAAATATTGCTCAAGATGGCATGCAAAATTGTCGAAATGCATTCAAATTAAATTAATGTGTTTTATTTAATAAGATAAATGGCCAATTGCACCAAAATCCACTAAAACCAATTTTTGCTAAATTGCAAATATTTCACTATTATAAGTAGTAAGATAGCAATATGAGAGATGTCAAACTCGTACCGTTATTTTATTGTGTTTTTTTCGGAACTTGCAACAAACAAACAAAAGAAAGAACAGATTAATAATAAATAAATTATAAATAATAAGCCTGGTCCAAAATAGCCTCAAGATTTAACAGCTCTGTTGCAAAAACTGGCGAGAGGACTCCACAGCAACTATGGCAGCTGAAGCTGAATAGTTAGTTTCATTCAGTTATATATTTACATATATGTATGTATATCAATGATACAAATTTTACTTTTATCAATTTATTTATTTTCAGGTTGATATTCATAAGACAGAAGGTGGACCATCGTCGTCCTATAAATTAACCTGTTTGGTGGCCTTCAATTCTTCCTTCCTATGAACAGGTATGATTCAAACGTGGACTTTGAAAAAATAGTCAAATCCAAGAGTTTGAGAGCTTTAAAGTACATACAATTGAAGGACCGTTAAATCCAAAGCAACCGCAACCTTGCCTCAACCACCAACTCCAGATAACAATGTCAAATCACCTCAAGCAGAAGAGCAGCATACGGAATATCTGTTGAATATAGAATCAAGAAAATTGAGCTACAAATAAAACTAACTAACTAATTAAGTACTTATAAGTATGCAACTATGTACCTATGTATTTATTGATTTGTCGTGTTTGTTAAATTTCTAAAGCCTGAGCTAGATCCGGATAAGACTAATGTTGTTAAGATTTTTTAATAAGCCAATTTTATATATAAATTTCTCTGAAATATTTTACTTAAACAACAAATATTTTATTTTGTTTTATATGAAATTTAATGAAATTTAATTTTAATTTTATATGAAATTTAATTAAATGTCAATTAAAACAATAGAAAAGAAGAAAAAAGGTTTACAGCAAAAGCAAACAGTTTGGTGTATGTGGTAAATGCCAGTAATTTTAGAGGCCACAATCAATTAAAATCTGTTCTCCAAACATAATTGTTTGGGCGGATATGACTCTCTTGTGCTAGTGCAGTGCCTATGTGTCGAAGAGTTGTTTTTTCCTTTCATTCTTTCTCCCATAGACTGGCAAATTGTTTTTTTCTGCAACTCAATTGTATAGCCAAAAGTCAAATTGTAATCGACGTATAACATCTGTTTGGTAGGAGCTTATTCTCTTATAGGCATAACACTTTTGAGAGTTTGTTCTTGTTGAGTGGAACTACACTTCCCAACTCTACTTTGTTGTCAGTGTTGTATTTTGAATGTTTCTATTTCTTTTTGTAATGGGTGGTAATTTTCGTGTGTATTTCAGTAACATTCTTGGGCTACGAAAGAATTTTTTTTTGCCTACGTTCACCTAGCTGAATTCAAGCCAGCAGTCTTCGTCTTAAGTGAAACACAGATAAACTCAGACTCAGACCCTTGAGAGTTTCACCTTTCTGGTTACAGCATTGTTTTTTCTCGGAATTCGGAATGATATTGCTTATCAGCTTCTTCCTCAATACAGTAATTGTTCCAACTCGGAATTTTATTCCATGTGGATTAAGTTTCACGTACGTAAACATATTATTCACTATTGTTTTCTATATAGAATATCTAACCTTGAAAGGAATTCAACCTATGCAAATTTCGACTCTTTATCGGACTCCATTTTCCGAATTGTTTTTAACTACCCCTTCACTTAAATTGCCATCGTAGGTGATTTTAATGCAGATATGTTGAGATTTTCGCCGAATATAACCACCTACCCAGATATTGCAGGTCATTCAGCTAACACAAACACATTCGATCTTTTCCTTACCCACCAACCTTAAAAATACTTAATAAATTATCTATTCCCCTTTGGGAAAATCTGATCACTGTGTTATATCAGCAAGCTTCACTCACTCCAATAACCAGCTAAACGAAAAAATTCCTAAAAGAACTGTTTGGCTCTATGAAAAGGCAAACTGGGATGGCCTTACTGACTTTTTTAAAAAAATTAATTGGTCATTAAGTTATCTCCATAACAACATAAATTCAGCTTGCGACATGCTGACCAATATTGTCTACATTGGTATGAAGACATTTATCCCGAATAGGACGAAGAGCATAAAACCAAAAGAAAAATCATGGTATAACTAAAGTTGTAGGGTGGCTATCAGGGAGAAAGAAGTTTGTTTTAAGCGATTCAAAGCCGACCGCTCAGAGGAAAATTGATTAAAGTACCGTCTAGCTAGGAACTCTTGTAATGTAGTGATTCGGATAGTCAAATTTCAACATGACAAAACAGTAAGACAAAAAATACTTGAATGTCCAAAGGTAGGTAGGTAGAAATGGCGATTTCAAGGCAACCTTGCCTGAGATTCAATTAGCGCTGTAGTGCGCCGTTTTGATACCAAAACTCGTTTGACCTATGATAGGAAGGGAAAGATTTATAGAAGAGCTTCACAGCGGATTATGTTAGATCCATTTTGTCGCATTAAGAAAAGAGATAAGATCTCTGATCTTCATCTCAGATAGCTCGTCAAGTTCGTGAAAGAATGCTTTTCCAAAGGATTGCATTCTAATGTTTACCAGAGCAGGACATTTGCAGAGGAAATGGATTACCGTTTCCCTTTCTCGTTGGTCTCTACAACTACGACAAAACGTGTTGTAAGAAATGCCCAACTTCTCTGCATGAACTCTTATAGGCCAATGTCCGGTACACACCGCAACAAGTCTGGCTATGTCTTGCCTGGGCCTGCATAGAAGATCGTTTGCACGGGTTTTATTACAGGTGGGCCATATCTTCCTAGACATAGAGCAGTTGGTTAAATTGCTCCACCTTCGTTTGATTCAGTTTGATAGATAGAAAAGAATGAATGTCCCAAAGGCAGCAAAAATTTTTGTTCTTTTGCTAAACATTAAAAATGCCACCAAATCATCCATCCCAACTCTCATCTAAAACGATGTTCCTATTGTTAGTTCGTTAGAAAAAGCTAATTTCCTTGTACTCCAATTTGTGGCTATTTCCCCTATAGTTTTGAAGAGAGGTGTTCTTCCACACTGGCTAAACCACTGCGAAAGCTTTTTTATTTATCATATTATTTTGGTCTTTTCCGAGTAATTGGAAAATTACATCTGTTCAGCCTGTTCCCAAAAGAGGTGAGTCTTCTTCCCCAGCAAAAGTGAAACCAATCCTTACATCGTTTTGAAATTATAGCGCTCGATATTTCAAAGGCTTTTGATAGACTTTGACATGAAGCTTTGCTCGTACGGTAAAGTATAGAGATTCGTTCTTTAGCCGTACCGTATTATCCGCACTAATGGGGTTGTTTCTCAAATTTTTCGGCTGCAAATGCAAACTATGAATCTAAATTTGAAATCCTCATCATCGAATTCACTAAATGGATTCCTATGAACTCGAAGAACTCTTGGCCGTCTTAATATTTCCTCAAATAAATCATCTTCAGATGAGGATGACCGATTTAAAATTCTGAAATAATTTTTTTTATACAATAGGAATAATTTCCAAAAAAAAAACTGGATTTTACTTGTTCATTTTCGCTTTTATTTTTTTTTATCTTCAATCTTCTATTTAAATGACAAATTTTTTTTATTTGCAAAATTCAATGTCCTGTTAAAAGTCAAATAAACTTGAATACTTTTTTTGTATGTACAGCTACTCTCAAAATTAAGCGTACACTAACATGAAATAAAGTGTTATGGTTTCTTTAATGACTAAAATACAATGTTTTTGGTGGTTTCTTTTCAATTTTTTTATTTAATATATTAAGCTACATAAACAAGAGGAAAAACTAAGAAAACAATTTTTAAAAAACAGATTAAAAAGATTAATTCAAGAAAAATGGTAAAATTTACAGTTTAATATTTTGTAGGGCCACCTTTAGCCGTTATCACAGCCTGTAAGCGCCGTGGCATTGACTCCACTAGTTTTTTTTGTGAAGGAAGATGGAATATTCTCCCAAATCTCGGTGATCTTCGCTTTCAATTGGTTTTTGTTACTTGGGTTGCAGTTCTGGAGTCTTCGCTTCATTTCTTCCAATAAATGTTCAATGGGATTGAGGTCCGGTGACTGAGGTGGGGTCTTCAGGTGGTTTCTTGCATTATAAAGCAACCATTCCTTCACAACAAATGACGTGTGCTTCGGATCGTTATCCTGTTGGAAGTAAAAACCAGCTGGTAAATTTAGTTTTTCTGCAGATTGACGCATGTTTCTTTTGAGAATATCCAAAAATTTCCACTTATCCATAGTTGTTTCAATGAATTCAAATGTTCCCGTTTCACTTGCAGCCATAGACCTCCATAACATGACATTGCCACCACCATGTTTCACTGTATGACGTAAATTCTCTTTTTTGAATTCCATATTGGGCTTCCTCCAAACCTTTTGCCTTCCATCAGAGCCAAATAAGTTGACCTTTGTTTCGTCTGAGAACAAGACATTGTCCCAGAAACTTTGGGGTTTGTTGGGGTGCTCTTTAGCGAACTCAAGACGCTTTCGCCTATTAATTTTCGAAATTAGTGGTTTTTTTCTAGCTACTCTGCCATTCACATCATTTTTCCGAAGGACGCGGCGAACAGTTTCGGTTGAAACTGGTCTCTGAATTGTTATCGCCATTTCTGCAGCCAGCTTTGGCACACTCGTTTTGGAGTTTTCTTTAACATTTCTCATAATTACCCTTTCATCTTGTTGAGAAAAAATTTTTTTTCGTCCTCTTTCAGCTTTGTTTAGGATAGTTTCTTCATTTGTTTATTTTGTCAAACGAAACTCAGTGTTTTGCTCAGGGCATTGCCACCATTTGGGTGACTCTGCACATGAAGTGACATAGAAAGATTTTATTACATTACCTTCATTATTAGTCATAATAATGCCCCAATATTTTTGTAAACATTGGAATGCTGATGCATTTATATTTACAAAATAGTTTTTAAGTGGGGATAACCCAAAACAATAATGTAAAATAACTAAGGTATAAATAGCTGTAAAATAAAATGAATTCATACAAACATTTTGAATTCGTTAAAACTGCGGCTCTCTAGCCATATTGTTCAGCGTGCTGCGCTTTGTACAGCAACCGTAGGGTTTCATTTTCACAAACACGAAAACTTTACAGGAGCATTTAAAAGTATACCCTGAAATTTATAATCACAAAATGTTTCGGAAAACCCGACTTTTTATCAAAGAGTATTCGTTTTTATTTCGACAAACTTTTATCCACATTTGGCACAATTCTTTGTCCTTTGGGAAGTAGTGAAATCTTAGTTTTTTTTCATTGTCTTTTCTTCCTGGGGATTACAACCCAAAACAGCACATACATACAACCATTTTAAACTTCTTTTTTTTTTATTTTTCAAATTTTAAATTTTATTTATTTACATAACTGCAAAATCACAAAATTTAAAATCCAATACAAATTTTCAACTACGCAAACTCTTTCTTTCTGTTTGTCATGACTACAACCCTGTTTCAATGCATTTGTGTTTGTGTAACTCACACAAATATGGAAAATTCTTCAATTTTTTCTCGATTTGCCTCTTCTGATACTTCTTATTCTGTGATTACAAGTAGCTAGATAACAAAGTCCCACTCAACCTGTACACGCGAGTGTACGCGCTTGCTTAACGCTTTCGTAAACACATTTGTAACAGATGCGTAGTGGATGTTTAACACATGCGTAACGGATTTATAACGCAAGCGTAACATTTCGCAACGGAAATGTGCCGGATGCAAAACGAATGCCTTCGGGCATTGACGCACACTTTGTGCTAAATATTACCAAGTTTTATTTAACTAAGTCCAAGGTTGCATTTTTTTGTGTATTTATTAAAAAAGAATTATACATAACAATTTCAAAAGTATGGTAATACTTTACCGTCGTTATTTTTTTATTGAAAATTAGGGAACTAGAACAGAAATGGAATTAAAAATTTTAAATTAGCAATCTGTAATTTTCGAATTTTGAACAGACAGTTCTGCAAATAGGACAAGCTCAGGGCTTAAGACAAGATGTGATCACGTATAAGAGCAAGTAGGTGTGTGCAATGACGATAAAGGACAAGCATTTTTAAATCTCAATGGATGAAGCTGGAGCGTAAAACATTAAGCCACGTTCTTTTTTTAATGCTTAACTTACCAATTTAATTTTTCCAGCAATTAAGATCTGTGAAATGATAAAAAATATTGTACATGATAGTGTGTGGACGGAGAAAACCCACACGCAAAAGACCTTAATAATATTGTTTTATATAATATTTATTTTTATTTAACAGCTGATAACACTTTCACATTAAAAAAAAATCTTACATATTAGTATGCAGTCAATTGAGCAATACAGCGAAAATACTAGGTGGGCGTTTATTTTTGCCTCTGATTATATAGAAATTCATAGAAGAAGAAGAAAGAAAAAAATATACATTACATATACATACATAAGTACTACACAGAAATTTCTTGAATGTATACACGTTTTTTGTTTCCAGAATTCGTTGAAGTTCCTCCAGCAATTCTAAGAATACCACCCTGATTTTTTTGATTAGGTTTTGAAGAAGTTGGGGAGTTAGACAATAGTTTTGGATTATTATTGTCGAAGACTTTTGCTTCAATTTTTGAACCAACAGTTTCGTTGATTTCATGATATGGCAACTCGTTTTTCGGACTTGGATGATTTGTTGACATTGAACCATCATGACTGTCATGTTTAAATGGTGTATGATCATGTTGTGCTGCCGAACAGGTGCCTGCACCTAAATTTTCCCTAGATGATTTAATATTCAATAGATCAAGAGTCGTTGTGCTGCACACCCATCCCATTTCCCCAAACAATTTGTCGTCTGTGTTCACATGATGATCTTTTTCAGATGATGACTGCATAGTATTTTGATCGAAAAAATTACTACCCGGAGATGCTAATTTTTCTGTTTCCGTCTGAGGACAATCGATACTGAGTGCGCTCTTCGTGGGTATGTTGAGAAAAATTTCGTTTTCTTCAAGTTGTTCTTTTTTCTTATTATCCTTGGCCCTTTTTTCTCGTTGATGGTATATTCCTGCGAATATTATTACATTCAAAACAAGCAAAAAACATCCAACTGCGACTGTTGCCATAAATGCGGCTGTATAACTTTGAAGCTGCTTGCCAGTTAATCGTCGGAGTACTTCGAGATTTCCCAAAACATTTGGTAGATTTTCTGAAGAATTGGAACTGTTGACGAATGATGTTGTTTGAAATACCACATTGTCAAATTGAGTTGTATTAATACCACAATCTGAAATATAAAATAAGACACAGTTAGAACGAGTATGTTGATATTTTTAGTTTGCTGTGGAAATAAAACCAAATAGTTGGCTTTTATTTTGAAAAAAAAAAAAACTGGTAAGCCTTGCCGGCTTACTTTTAAATTGTTATATTCTAAATTTAGTGTGTAAAAATTAAAACTAAACAATTGAGTGAATTTAACGTTTTATTTTCACATTTTGAATCTTCAGACCGACAATTTTTTCTCTGTGGCAATGTTTTAATTGATGTCTGTATTTTAATTAATTAATTTGCTTGATGGTTGGATACTGTATAATCCGGGAAAGCCCTGATTGGTGTCAACTTGGCGATACCCAGTGTCGCAACGCGTGACTACACATCAATTGTGCTTATTTTACCTTTAAGTGGTAATCATCTGGTACTGGTCTCGTCTATCCGGACTTTACTTGCCGAACTTATAAGCGCGAGTGTTAAATAAGAGACAAAAATAGCAACACTAATGCGCTGTCAGAAATGACTGGCTGATTGAGTCGGCTGAAGTCAAAGACGAGCCCAGCAGAAGGATGGCGTATGGCGGATGAATTCAATAGAGGGAATCAACGGTGTCGTGTGTCGTCAACAGACTAGAAGACAGAGACCTTACGTGAGCTACTCTGACATATTTAGAGCTGAGGTCAGTAAGGATTTCCAGTACTACCCAGGGTACTGGAAAAGAGATAGTTGCGGATGAGCCCTTAATAAGCCAACGGTAGATCTCAAATCCCCGTAGTGGGTTTCTTGCATCGGATTAAATCGTTCAAAACTTACGGTTATAAGAGAGACACGAGGAGCCTCGGATAATGATTACCCTCAAATGGCAACAAGACCCGGAACATCAACGACTTGAGAGTATGTACCTGAACGTAAGAACACTCTACACCCCAGATACTCAAAAGCTTGAGTTTGAGCGGTATAAGGCAGATATTACTGCAATCCAGGAGATACGATGGATAGGATCAGTTGCACATGTTAGGATGCGGATTCGCTGTGGGAAAACGGCTTAGGAGCAAGGTGATTGACTTTAATCCGATAAGTGATCGCCTGGTAGTAATCCGCATTGAAGCTACTTTCGACGGGCAAATGTCGACTCTGACCATTTTCTTGTTGCGGAAAAATTCAGAGCTCGACTTTCGAACGAAAAGAAGATGCGAACTGCCAAGAAAAAGAAATTCGACATTGAACACCTTAGCACACCTGGAGTTGCCAGAGTCTACAGAGAGCAACTGAGCGAGAAACTCTCCGCAGTGCATACACCTACCACAGACGTCAACAATGAGTGGTCCCAGTATCGCGACATCATCAAAGAGGTAGCCGAAACCATAATAGGCTACCAGCAAATAGCGGAAAAAGGTGACAGAAGATGTACATGTGAAAATGCTGCAGCGAAAAACAAGAGCAGCAAGGGAACAGTATCGATCCAGAAGACGAGAGGAGAAGAAGATTTTGCGAAGGAAAAAGAGAGCGCACGCAGCCTCCCAGCTCAAGGAGATCGAAGAGTATCGCGATCGAAACAACACCCAGAGGTTAAACAAAAAAGCCAAGGAACTGGCTGCTGGTTTTAAAACAGCGAAGGCAACCTAGTCACTGAAGCGCGGGGAATAGTAGATGTATTCAAGAAGCATTTCCAGCAGCTGCTAAATGGTCATCACGTAGAGCAAGTGATAGGGTAAGGAAAAAACCCAGCGCTAGTCAACAAAGACCAAGTTGCACCACCCAGTATAAAAGAGGTCGATTTAGCTATAAAAAAGCTAAATATCAACAAGGCCTCCGGTTCGGATGAATTACCATCAGAACTCTTCAAATATGGAGGAGATGTGTTGATAGGGCGCATTCAATCATATCATCTATAAAGTTTGGGTGGAAGGAAGCATGCCCGATGACTGGACTATCAGCTCCATGGCAGAATTCGATGGCCGAACTCAGGATCCCGGGAGGGAGAGTAACTCGGAATATACGCATCGAGCAAATGGACAACAATGCTCCAGCCAAGAAAGTCTTTGACTTCCAGCCCCAAATCTCGAGACGACAAGGAAGACAGAACCTCCGATTTAAAGACCAAACTGTCGCTGACCCTAGAGCGCTTGGTTTGGAAGACTGGAAGCAACGTGCTCGGGGTCGTAGAGGATGGAAAGCCATCGTGTCTCAGGCAGATATCCTTCATGGGTCGGGAGCCTGATAAGTAAGTAATTTGCTTGAATTGAAGAATAAAAATATTAGTGTGAAGTTTAAGAATTTGGTCAAGGGAATATAGTTTAGTGCTGTTAAAGTTTAAAATAAAAATTCGTATGGAGGACTGCCCTAACATTAAAAAGCTGATTCAAAAATTACAAAAAAAGCGTTTACATTACAAATTAGCTAATTTATAGTTATTCACGGATATGTTAGGTGGCTATATAGTCAAGTTATTAATAATATATGTATGTATATATATATCAATGTAATCGGTAAGCTAAAATGCTCATTTACTTTAAAATTTATTTGACTCATTCACAATAGCATCCAAATGTATATTTTAACGCCTTCGTCAATGTATATTCCGAGATAATATCAGTCAAATTATGTTGAAGTTATTTCATTTGAAAATGTGAAGTTGTACTACAAATGAGATAATTTGGGATCTAATTTCGAAATTATCTCATTTGGCTTAATGAAAATATGATATTTGAATACCAGTGATAAAATCCTCTTGCTGAAAACTGCTTGCGGCTGACTGTACTGCTGCTTTTGCTGAATTTCGCATGCTTCTAAGCGTTTTAATAGAAAATTGTCCATCATCATCCGAAGGCATATTTTGTAAATAAGGTCGGACGACTCCTGTAAACAAAAATACTGATTTAAGCTTTTAAAAAATGTTTTAAATTTTTATTTATTTTTGTATGGTTAGATATACATATGGTATTTGATTATTAATAAATTCTTTTATATGGACAGGCTTACAGCTTAAGATTTTCCAAAGGCAAATAAAACTATTTCATCCTTTCGTTTTGTTTTAATACTCATTCTTCGGGCATATTCACAATCTGCGTTTACTTAGTTCAGGTCTTACGAAACTCGAGGTTATGCCGACTATATTTAAAAATAGGTTTGTTTGTCGTCAGCTAAAGAGAGCTCTGGGTCGCTCCTTATGGACTGGCAAAAACGAACAACCAGAAGCCAATGTTTAAGTTTCATCAATTCAGTTTAATTTTATACCCATTGGTATAAGCCCGAATTTAGTAAGAACTGATCATAGCAAAACGACTGTGTTATTTATGTAAAATAACTTAATTATATTCAAAGAATGGTTGAACGCGGTCAAACTACAGTAAGCACAAACGAATTATTACCGTCAAACAACTGTGCATTATCCTCCATGAACTGGTGATGTCTTAAAGGCATTTCATTTATTTTAGTATGCTTATGAAGTTGAGGTATTAAATTCAACCACATTGATAGTTTATGACCTCTATAATGGCTATGGAGTGCAGCATCGTTTCCTGAAAATTAAAGTATGAACAAAAACATTCAATTGTAGGTTAAGTAGTGTGCGGATATTACTTTTTCAATATTTTTAAGTTATATAAAATAATATTTATAAGAATATCCTGGAAGAAGAGGAAATTTACCTAATTCCAAGTACAGTTGATTAACTGAGTCATAAGTCTCCCAAAAAGGTAAAGATTCAGAACCATGTAATCTTTTATCCATTTCATCACTTAACATATCAGTCACCGAGTTCGCATGCTTTCTGTTTAGTTTGGCATTCCTTAGAAACGCATCTTTACCCATATTTCTTTTAAATTTCATGTGTGCAAATTGCAAGTTGGATCGTTTTCTTCTCAATATTTTATGCTCGTTTTCAATGGAATTCATTTTTGATGAAACAGTTGAAGACCTTTCGTCATGACGAAAAGTTTTTAGCAAGGCAGTGTTATTGTTTTCTAAATGTTTATCAGGATTCGAACGCTTTCTAAAAGTATGGCCAAAAGATCCATTTTCTTCGGATGTTATTTCCTCACTAACTGAATCACTGGAGTTATTTGGATCACTATATAGAGGTAGTTAATGAAATTAAATGCTTACATTCAGTCATATTTTATTTTTGTTTAATTAGTTATCTTACCCAGTTTTAACGAAATTTGATAAGTGTTTGACCATAATCAAACTTAAATTCCTCTCTTGGTTGGAATAGTTTTGTGGGAAAAGTGGAGAAACTGGTAAGCCAAACCAAAATGGAACATCTTCTCCGCGTACTGAACCTGATCTCTATACACAACAAAATTTGAAATATTTATGGAAATTAAAAGCCAGTTTTTATTAATGTATAAATTAATTTTACCATTGGGTACTCCTCTTCTTCCGTTTTATGTTTAAAGTGTAAAAAGTAACTCTTCCCACCGCAAAGATTGTGCATGTATCCAATTTTGATTAAATGTGACGCAGTGTGACCATCACTCAAGAACGATAATGTCGCATCTCTAGAGCTCAATGGATTACGAATTGCCTTTTCCCAGTCTGTATATTCGTTCTTAAATTAAATATGAAATTATACAATTGCGGATATTAGTAAGTCATTGCAAACAATTGAATTTTATTTCAAATGATTTCTTAAGAGAATATATGTACATATTTTCAATTCATAGACGCTTTAATCGTTTTTATCGGACTCTGAAACACTCTTAAGGGTAGTCATTAATCATGTGTTGAATCTTGAATCGATACAAATTCGAATATTTTGTTCATCAGTGAACGTGCTCGAGAAATTGTGTGGATAGTTTTTGTTCACGAGCAGTTCACGAGCAGTTCACGAGCCAAATGCACGGGAACTTACAAATTTATTATCTACTAAGCTTTTTAGGCATTTTGGTTTTAAAAGTTAAACGTTCACAACCAGTGATTAATGTCAAAAAATTACTTTCACCCTGATGATGTTCACTTCACATAGAAGTATGTACGGCTTAAAGTACAAACATTTAAAAACTGAAGGAAATAAAAACTAAATCTTCTAGGGTGAAAGCAAAATGATATGACCGCATAGATTGAATTAAGTGCAATTTATATGAGATGCGATCTACGCATGCGAATTGCGAATGATCGAAGTATTTGACATTTCATACATATGAGTGATCTCAGAGAGCTGCGAACCAACAACAAAAAAACATGCAAACAACTTGTTTTGAGGTTATTTATTTAAGTATTTATTTATTAATAAATCAATATACAATTAAAAATTTTATGAATAAAAAGGAAGAGCAAACAGCAGCAATGACTAGTATTATCATCACGATGGTTTTTGTGTTGTGGGGTGTGGTCGTCTGAGGGCGCCTTGTATATATACAGACCAGAAAATTAGTTAGGGGTGTGATCGCTAGGTGGCCGACGTGTGGAACGTGTTCATGAGAGTACTATGCAAATTTATATACAATGGGTTAAATTCGTGCAAATTATTTGTTCGCTGCTCTTTCGAATGCATTTTGGTTTTGTGGACTGCAAATGTGAAAGTTCGCAGACCGCAGTTATTGGTCGCAGAAAATATTGAAATGTGTTGTTTTTTGTAATTTTAACTAATTATTATTCGTAACATTTTCATTAAAATTTGCAAATATGATGATTTTAATTAAACAAATAAAATAATAGAAATAACTTTAAAAGAATTTTTATATCGAAGGGCACACATGAATCCAAAAATTTTGTATTAATTTAATCAAATGTGTATGGGCAGGGCACCCTAATTAGATAAGGTTTTAGATTTTAGATTTTATTTATTTGTGTTCATTTACTCTGTAAGATACAATACCTTATAAACCAGAGCAAACATCAGTACCTTAATACTATAAGTATATTACAAGAAAAGCTAATTCGTTGTAGCATTTTAATATAAAAAAAAATTATTTATGAACAATATACACTGTACATGTGTACATTATCGTACAAATATAATACAATTTGATATAAAAAATTCTCTAAGTATCCTTCGAAACCGAGCCATAGAGCTTATCACCTTATTAGAACCAATTCCATAACCGTATTGCACAAATAAAAAAATTTCGTTCAGATATTAAATATGAGCAGATCCACTAGATAGTGGAAAATTAATTTTATAGAAAAGGTATTCCGATTGACGAAATGTCATAATATTGTGAAGCAAAGTTAGTTTTGTGTGTTTAAATAAATTTTCCAGAGTAATGCCGTACCTATAGGGATTTTGAAAAGTGTGAGATGTGGTAATATTTTTACGAATTCTACAATTTCTTATCTACATAAGTACGTATTTTGAAATACTGACTTTAAAAAGAAATTGAATTTGGTGGTTATACAACAACACATATTAAATCTAAATCAACATACCTTTAAAACAGCAAATATCTCATTCAAATGATAACGAAATACATTTCTAACATATGTCCTCAAAATACGGTCTTTTCTTGTTTCATTTAATCCAAATTCCAGATCCTGGGCACTCAAATCCAAGTATGATTCCACAGAGGTTAAAGCAAATATTAAATCCTGTTTTGGAAAATTTGCAAACTCAATTCCTGAAGCACTGTAAAAAAGTATAAATGAGGTATGTATTTTATTATTTATTAAACTTATTTAATATTAAGGGTATTCATTTTTTATAGACGTTGTAAACCTGTCAAATTTGTATGAAAACTTGACTGGTTTACGCAGTTTACTAAGTTAACGAGGATTACGCCACCTTTGCATAAATACCCCTATTATCTAAGACTATAGTTGATCATATCGCACTTCAAAAATGAATAAATCCGAATCTTTTTCTGACCGAATATTTTTTGACATTTTTTTGGCACAATTTTTCAGGACGAACATTTTTCTCGATTATACTTTATTCCGCATTTATATCTTGACCAATTTTTATTCGAGGGGTTCAAAAAAAAATTCCACTGGTTCCATCGGAAGAATTTTTTAATTTAATTTTTTTTAGCACCATACATTTTCTTTTGTATTAAAATACATTTCAATTTGGGTTTCTTGGAACCCGTAAAATGCTTTTAATAAAAAAATGTTTGTAATGGCGTTTCAAATAATACATAATACAGTGAAACTAGGATTTGACATCGCAAATATTTTTTGTAAAATGTTGGATTTTCCTTTTATAGTCTTGAAGAGTATTTTTGGTTGAAGTTGATCTTTATGGACACACTCATAGATCCATTATAAATATTTACAATTCCTTACTAATAGGGCTTTTAAGGACATAAACTTTGCATTTTGACCTGACGAGTTGAGCTTTTGTACACTTTTAGAATATGTTTTCTTTTCAAACTACATAATGGCTTAAACAACTTGATTTAAAAATGTAATTAAATAATGAATACAGCTATCGGAAGGGCTTTATATAATAATTGATAACATACATGAGAAAGTAGGCGGATACAGCGCCCTTAGTCTAATTTCTTTTAATTTTTCCCTTTGTATGGAAATAGAGTCCTATATCATTCTTCCACATTTCAGCATTCTACTCTCAACGGAAATCGAAAAAGCTTCATATAATTGATTGCAATATGAGAAAGTGGGTGAACTTGGTTGGGCCCTTTGATACCAATAATTCTAAATCCTATAGTTTTAATATTTAAAGGTCTTATACTAAAGCATATACCGTATTTAAAAAAAAGCTAAATATCAACCTCTACAGTATATACTATACATACATACATAGGTATCTTAAATCCACCTAAAATCCCCTTATTGGCTTTTTTGTAGTTGCTCTCAAAGAGATAGAGACTGGAGACGGTAGAGGTACAAGCTTATTAAAATTTAAGTTAATGGAAAACTGTGTTTGTACCTTAAAATTGCAGATTCCGTTGGTAGTTTCAAAGTTTTCAACACATCTCTGTTCAGGGATATTACCGTTCCGTCTACAAATGGAGCAAATCCTGCGAGAAACCTTTATATAACAATAAAAATATAATATAAGTATATATGTACATCCATATGTAGCTAGATTTAAAATTTAAAAAAAAAACATTACCTAGGGTAGTCAATTTTGACAGCAAGTAGTTCCGATAATTTCTTTGTGCGTAAACAAGGGGCAAGATCGTCGATAAGAAGATCACCATGGCATCCTGTTTGCTCTGCCACTCGTCTTTTGACTAAAAGTGGAAATTTTTGTATTGCCCATGGTGAAAGTGCTGATCCACTTACAAGCATCGCTCTTTTTATTAAATCTACAAAAATGTATATTACCACTATTATTATTCTGATTAATAAATAACAAAAATGCACGTTGTACCACTTGATACTGGTGAAACTAATAAAATATTGGCTAAGGCAGCACCAGTCCCATGACCCATTATTGTTATCTTATCGGAGTCTCCACCAAAAGCTGGTAAATTTTCTTTCAACCAATGAAGACCAGCTACCAAGTCCATAAGTCCAAAATTACCCTGTGCACTTTCTTTTCCCCCGGTTTTTAAAAATCCCAAAATTCCAAGACGAAAATTTATTGTTACTACTATAACATTTCCATGAGCAGCAAGCTCTGAGCCATCATATGGATTCCCTGAGTTCCACTCGTATGATTCACCATGAATATACAAGATGGTTGAAAGGTTAGCATTGTCGTCAGTATGCTGCAGTTTTGAGCCTTTAAATTGAAAGAATCATAATTGTAGGCTAATGATGGATTTATATATGTAAGTATCTATGATTTGTGATAAATGTGATTTAAAATATTAAATGGCTAGTTGATCTTCAAGCTCAAACAGCTTCACTCCCGATATGCTTGCAGTTGATGATTCACACACTGCAATGCACTACGGAATTGAAGCCATTTGCTTCAATATTTGATAGGACATCATAAATATTTCATATTAATTGGTGAATATACTTACGAGTTTGATGATTGCTATTTGGTGGAGTAGATTTAATTGGAGCGTAAATGTTTAAGTATAAACAGTCCTCAGATTGGTTACCAAGTAGTGGCAAAAGTCGGCGAAACTGCACTAGACGAGCTCTTGGAACTTCAAGCAGAGCCTCCGGGCCATTTGGTGGCACTGGAACAATTTGAGGGCATACAGGAGAAAACCTGTCAGCATTTCGTATGTTTTTCCATGGAGAAGGTGTTATTGGGGGCATAAACCTATATTTTTAACGAACACAAATAAATTAAACAGAACATTTTCAGGTGCAGATTCGACAGGTTAGTTGGGGTTGGGGTTTAGCTCTGGTTCAAGGTTCGAGTGTGTCATAAAAGCCTAAACCAGCGTTAAACCATAGCTTATCCACCAAAATCAATTTAATTAAAACCCTGAACCAAAATTATACAACTTAAATTTTTCCTTTTTTATGAAGATTAAGTTTTATTTTGAAAACAAAAAAAATATTAGACCCCTTTCAACCAATACTTACCTTAAGCTGCCAATAGGTGGTGATGCATACGGTATCCCAAGAAATGCTTCAACCAGCGGCGAAGACCTTACAACAATTCCTCGCAATAATCCGTACTTAGTTTTGATCGTATTAGCTCCATATTTAGAATTCGTATGCAAAGATGTGGTGCTGGAGGCTAGTGTTAAAGTTGTCGCAGAAACAATCAAAACAATTATTCGGAAAAGTATAAATTTAGATTCTGTTGGTTTTGCTCGTTTTGTACTTTTCGTTATTATTAAACTATCAGTTGTAGATCGATTTTTTTGATTATATCTCCATAAAGTCATGAGTTTCTTTATTCTTACATTTATAAATAAATGTAACGTTACTTTTATACTACTTCTTTGAAAACAGTTTCGTAATAATGAAATTATTACATTGCGTTTAATAAAAAAAAATTGTTTGCTCCTTGAAACATGATATAATTTGAGTAGTAATTCATCATATATTCGGCTTGTGTAATAATATCTTTTCAACTTAAACACATTGTTTGTGACGCAATAATAAATCACAGAATGTGTTTTTGACTTATTTTTATTACAACGCTGCTCACAACTTTTTCTTCTGAGCTTAATGTTAATTATTCTAAATTTATTTCTAATATACGAAGTATATTTATGCGACCACAAGCTTACGTAGAAAACAAAAAATGGAAATATATATTGAACTTTGGGATGGCGTTCTTGTTCTTTAATTTCATTTTTACAGCTTTTGTTTTTCTGTTTTCCATTGAGCCTAAATTTGATATCATATGTTTTTGGATGTTCTTTTATGTTAAATATTATTTAAGGATTTCAACCTTATGAATCTTCTGTGCAACTTGGTATTTATGAGCCTGAAATGAAAAAAAAAGTAAGTAGATAAAACAAATATTTATGTATAATATTTTAAGAGTTTGGTTCCATAAGTTTTGAAAAAATAATTAAAGAATACGTTAATCAATTACGTTAATTTTTCCGAAGGTTTCTGGTTTGCTTAATGCGAATTCTAACACTAATTTGTTATTTCTCGTGAGATCTCTGAAATATTCTCGATTATTTAAAAAAAAAACTGCACATATTTTGCTATTTTTGATGTTATATCTATGGTTATTTACAATATAATCCGTTTATCAAAATTGACTTTTTTGTCTTCTCTTTACTGAGTGTGTTTCTTTTTCTTTATTCATTCTGAATATTGAAAACAATCGGAACGACTTTTTCGGATAAACCATTATGTTTTATTTTATTTATTCCGTCACTTTTGGAATGCATTCTTCTTATTCCATGTTAAATGTATAATAATAGCAACATCCAGAGCGTTCAGCATGATTTTGTTATATTAACATTGGTGTTATTAGGTCAGTTCTACAAGTCAAAAATATGCAAATATGTTCTAGCATTTAGTTTATTTTAGTCAGAAGTGATTCCACACCGGCAAAATCTGCACTTTCTCAAGAGTGTTAAAAATGTCCATCACTTTCTCTTCTGGCTGAAACTTTCTTTCTATAAAATGCAAACTGGCATATATCAGTTTCAAAAAAAATCAGAATACCGTAATAAATTTAAAACTCGAAAAAAAACTTTGAAAGAACCGTGTTTGAAAATTTAAAAATAAACGTTTTTTTTTTTTGTAAAAAATAACAACCACCATTCACCCACTTTTGTTTAATAAAGTATACCTATATGTAAAGTATAAATGCCACAGCCGAATGTTATTTTACTATTTAAAAAAACATCTGCAATAATGTAAATTGCCTATCCGAAAGTATAGTTATAAAATAAAAAACCACATCCCTCTGTTTGAAAAATGCATTCGTTGTTTTACACTACTTAAGAGAAATGTCTAACTAGATACATGTAATCCGTCATCAATTACGAATTACATGCATTCGGTAATTAAAAATTTTAATAAAAGATTACTTAGAATTGAAAAAAAAGGAGATCAAAATAAAAATATCGTAGAAAAAGATGAACATATCCGGAATCGAATTATTAAGTTTGAATAAATGTATCAATTTTCTATTCTTTCTTCAAATTGAACAAAGAATAGATCTGCAACTCACTTATGTAGGAATACAAATTTATAACTAAAAGAAAAGGTCACTATAATACGAAAAATTAAAAGTCAAGGGTTTAATATTTTTTAAATAATACATACTAAAATATTAATTATGTATTCTAATTTTAGCTTGGTTCTTACATTTGCAAATTTTTAAACAGGCTGGACTTTCCATTTTATTGTCCTAAGAATAAAAAATTTATTGGCGTATCGCGTATTTGTCATTTCAGCTCTTTAATTTAATTTTTAAAATCTATTTATTTTAGTTCACTGAATTTTTAAACATGTCATGTTTTAAGTCACACTATCTGTAGTTCATTCGCAAAAATAGAAGGCTACAACGTTCAGACATGTTTGTTTTTTTTTCTTAATATTGTGACAAAAGAGAAAAATCAAATCAATAAAGTTTAAATGCAATATAAACTATATTTTATTAACCACATGATCTGATCTGGATTGAAATCAAAACGTTGGGAAATTTACAAATTTGTTTTTTTTTTTTATGTACGTATGTACTTAACACTGATCTAATTTAATTAATATTTTATGATCACCATGATCTGAAACAGAACAATTTTTAACACGTACATACATAAATATAAAAAAAAAGAATTGGAATTTTCCCATTATTTTGTTTTTGTATTACGTGCTAAAATTAAATCCAGATCAGATCGCATTCACAATAAAATAAAGCTTAAGGGAGAGGTATCCCGCTTTTAATTATTTTGATTCCTGTAGGTCGTTGAGAAACAAATAAGCGGCTTAAAAGGTTCGAATCTCTGTAATTCAGACCCAAAGTGATAGAGGGCGAAATTGTTCAAAACATAATACATACTTTTTAGGTTCCAAGGGAATCGAAATAATTTAAAATGGGGTGAAATGAGGAAAGCAACTTAAAAAGGGGGTATTATATTTTAAAAAAATCATAATATCTATATACAAGCATCTACATTTTATAAATTCGATTATTGTTTTTATTTCAAAACATGAAATAAATGTTTGGACACTTGGTCACTCTTTTTCTTTGGGTATGAACTACAGGGTATCGTGCTCAAGTTGAATATTTGTTGTCTGCACATTTTATCTTTCCGATTAATAGGAATTGAAAAAAATATTTTAATAATATGTATATAAAGAGGCTGATATAAGGGGAAGCAACGAGAGAGGGATTACTCTTGTTTCTTGTATGTTTTTAACCTTTAGACTCTGAGGAAGCTTTAGACTTTGCAAAATGCAGTGGTTAATCAACATGTAAAAATAATATTTTACAATGTACATATGTTATTGAAATCAAACCAATTCCAGAACGTAATCCTGCAATTTAAGGTGGGGAATTGTAAATTTAAAAAGGCCCTCAGTGGAAAAATTACCTGGTGTTTTTATCTGGAATATTCATTAAAAAATATCAAACAAAAAACGTCTTTTTAATTGGAAGAACTTATATAGAGAAGCCAATCAAAAATTTTAGGCAATCAAACGATTTTATCTAGAAATTCGTTAAACAGGCGTTGTATTTCATTTATTTAAAAACACACTTTGTTAATGCTTTTCGCTTAGTATTCAATTTTATCAACACTAAACAATGTTAAAAACACAGCTATTTAAAACAAAATTATTTCCGGTAACTATAACTATTCCCACTGAAGTTGTAACCATAACTAATGAAAATATGTTTTTGCGGAGTCTTAAGTAGACGTTCGTCTTAAACCGATGTAGGCCACTCATTTGGAGTTATGAATCAGGAAGGAAAATGCGTCAAAGAATATTTTTTGCTTTGAATACAAAAGCTAAAATGCTGTTGGTTGTTGTTTGTACCCCCAAATGAATTGCATGTTAGCCCAACAACATATCCTTTTTATTTGTATTTATGTCTGGTAAGTACCTGCCTATATATTAACATCGCATCTCAATGCACTGCAATGCAAAACAAGCCTTGATGCTGCTGAAGATACCTGAAGTTACAGTCAGCAATTGAGTCAACATAATTAATAAATCGTTAATATTTATGCATGCACCACATTGGTCTTCTATTTTTTTTTTTTTTTTTTTGTTTCTTTAAAATTTATGATAAGAGACTCTGCTAAAAAAGAATATAAATTGCTTTTTAACCATCCATCCGCATCATACTCTATTGATGTATCACACTTGATGTTTTCTTTCAGAAGATATGTTTTATTTTTCAAATGAATGCATGAAAGAACATTTTGACTTCGTATATAAAATCTTAATTTTTGGCATCATCTTCAAGAAAGCTATTTAGGTTGAGCTTATATGTACACAAACAGTTTTTGAATCTACTGCTTTTAAATAAAATTTTATGAAATTTAAACAAAAAATGGGTGTGACATCAAGACCAAGACCATATCAGTTTGAAAAAAAAAACTACATACCTGGGTGGTGCACAAAAGGATGCTTGGCCAACTTGCAGAGTTTTTCCTATTCGATGTAGTTAATGATTGTCTAAAGCATCAAGAGAATTTTCTTTTTTCTTATTGGTTTTTTTTTTTTTTATTGTAGCCACTTTACGGGTCGCATATCAAAAAGTTCAAACACGATTCAATTTATAGTGTTTAAATCATCCGTCGGATAAACTCAATCCACAACTTGTTGAAAAGTTAACTTGTTATTGTAAACGAATTCTTTTAATATATCTAATATTAAAAATATTTATTTGTCAATTTATTTTATAAGAAAAAACACTTATTTCTTCTCACAACCCCCGAACTGAGATGAACTTGAATAAAAAAAAATTGTGAGAGGTAAAATAATGCGCATGTCCGTATTTTCTTGCTTTTTTTATGATGGTAACTTTAATTTTCTGCCACACATAATGCAATCAAATCCGTTGTATCCCAAACCATATTTCTTAAGCTGTTGAGGCTTATGTATATGAATGTATCTATAAGATACGCATGATAAAGAATCATTTATTAAACAATAACTTCTTGGAATTTTTTGATGTGTTTTTAATGTATGTACATAGGCAGATAGCTAATATTTTAAACAATCTTTCTGGTATGGAAAATTAAAATTAGAGTATCAATGTACTTTTTTTTTTATATTGAGAGCACGCACTACACAGTGCGAGCGTTAGGAAAAAAAGGAAGGATTAAAGAGGAGATACCGGTGCACATTGATTTTGAAGCTGTAGAGCCGGGTAAAGCAATTCACATTCTTGTTGTGCGGCTTAAGAAGGAATCTCATTAAGGTCGAAGTTTGACTCAAGGGTAAACTGATATGCATTTCTAAAAGTGCGGTTGCATTGTTCAAGAGGAGGAATGCAATTGGCTATTTCACATGAAGAATGTTTATAAAAGTATCGATAAATTAGAGAAAGATATAGGTAACACTACGGCGGTATTCCAGTACTATCATTGCTTTCGTTATAGCTCTATCATTCCTTTCCTTTTTGGATACTATTCACGAGATCCAAGATAAATAGTTATTATACTCAAGTTTAGGGCCTATAAATTGTAGCTAACTACATCAGCGGGGAAAAAAATTCTTGAAAACTTGGCAGCTTTTTGGCGGACTCAAATATGTAATCATTTCGCAAAAGGTCATATGTGGTGCTCATACTGAGAGCTGAAAGGCTATTAGTTCCTTTGATATAAGTGCCGCTCATGGATAGAGCCATGCATTTATTATAAGAGATAGCATTGAGCTTTGGAAGCATTTAAATCTTCATGTGCTTTGAATCCTTATTGAAAAATGCTGTCGAGATCAGAATTTAATGAGCTAATCATATGCTACTTATACATCCCAGTAAGATGGATGGAGATCGAAAACGAATATGAAAACCTGAGGGTGCTTTCGTAAGAAAAACAGATTATTGGATTAGAAGTTTCAGACAAGAGATCGATGATGAAAATAGGGAAGAAAGTTAGAGCAATACGGAGCCAGGGCAGGTCGAAAAGCTTACGCAGTGGTTTAAGAACACCTCTTCAGAAAAATGGCAGGAATACTATCCGGACCAGCGGATTTGTGTAAATCAAGGTTTTTTAGGTTGCTTGCAACAGCACGATTACGAAATAGTACTTCATATATTTAACAAAGTTTTTTTTTTCAGATTTTCTCCGATTGCACAAAACGTAAAATTACCTAATTATTTAATGGAACTGGATTCTTTCAAATAGAGTAAGACTTTAAAAAGTTCGATTTGCATTTTAAAATTTTTATCAAATTCGTATTTTCTTTTTTAAATTTTAATTTTAACTTTAGTTGGGTACAAAATGTTTAGTCAAAGAAGACTTAATATAAATGTAATAATGCTCCTCTCCTCTATGTTTCATTTAAATAGTAGGGGTGATCCAGGAATAACATATTAAAAATCAGCTAAATGCAGGAGTTGGAGTTGAACATCCTCTTTTGTAGTTTTTTTGTGAAGATTTAAAACCGAGCGTGTAGCAAAAAAATTAACACTACAAAATAAATGAAAACCTAATTTTTGGTTTTTCGTATCTAGATGTAACACAATTATCTTTTGTAGATTAATTTACCCAGAAAGTTGAAACTTAAGGAATGTGTGAATGGGTTAAAAATTTCATTGTTAAATTTAATAACCAGTGTTTATTTTGACTAAAAACACTGTTTCTTTGAAAAAATGAAGTAAAATATATAATTCAAAATGACTAGCAAATATTTTGTGAATGATTAAGAGACATGTTTTAAAAAAAAGTATATACGGAAGGAATCATTTTATTTTCTTAAAATGCATACAAATTTTTTTTAAAGTGAATTGAAACACAATACCTACTGTGCTTTAATTTCTTTATAAGCTAAAAATCAATTTTTTAATTTTTTTATAATATGAAAATACATACCATACATATGTACATACTTTAGAAAATAATTCAAAAAATGTAAGGAGGGAATTTGTTTCTTAGGTCTTTTCCAGCCGAAAAACTTAAGAGTTAATTTTCTAGCTTTAAATTTGATTCGTTTTTTAAGATTTTCTAATGTGACTGGTTCTAACTTTGTCAAATTATAACCGATTTTTTTTTTTAATTAATCGCGCACTCCCTTAAAATGTTTTAACACAGTACGAACGTGTAGGGAAATGGGATAGGAGTTAAAAGGAGATACCGATGCACATTGGTTTTGAATGTCTGAGCATCGAAATGGGTAGGAAAAATCGAGCCACATTCGAGTGGTGCGGCTAAAGAAAGATTCTCTGTACTTAACAGTGCGTCCGAAGTTGGGCTCAAGGGTGAAATGATGGGCATTCCTTGCGGTGCGAGTATTACGGTGAAATTGCTTAAGGGGAGAAATGCAACTGGCTATTTCGCTAGAACAATGCTTATGGAAGAAGCGGTAACAAAGTGAAAGACGAAGATGTTCTAAGGAAGGGAACGTTTCTGTTATGCTTCTTTCACCTATCATAACTATCGTCGGCAAAACAATTTAATGGATTAGAAGTTTCAGATAAACATCATTTATGAAAATAAGGAAGAGAGGCGGAGACAAAACGGAGCCCTGGGGCACACCAGCATTTATTTTATGGATAACAGATAACTTGAAACCATCCAATACAACTTGTATTGAGCGGTCCGATAGGTAATTTCTAATCCAACGAAGAAGAGATTCATCGATTCCAAATGCACGCATTTTCGATAAGAGAGCTTGATGCCAAACTCTATCAAACGCTTTAGAAATATCAAGTGCAATAATCTTACTTTCTCCAAAACGATGTAAAGATTTTTGCCACTGTTCGGTGAGATATACCATCAGATCACCAGTGGACCTATTGCTGCGAAAGCCGTACTGCCGGTCATTAAGAAGCTTTCGATCTTCGAGATATTTCTTAAGCTGATGGTAAATCAGCGTTTCCATGACATTGGAAAGAATGGACGTAAGAGCAATTGGACGATAATTAGAGGGTGCAGATGATTCGCCTTTTTTAGGGACAGGCTGGACAAATGCAGTTTTCCATCCACTCGGGAAGAGACCAGTAGAATAGGAGAGATGAAAAAGCTTACGCAGTGCTTCGCCAGCGTGGAAGAACACCTCTTCAGAACAAATTATTTTTTTACTCCAACAAAAATAGATAGAAATTCGTATGTACCAAACAAACTTTTTTTGTGTGAATAGCGTTTTTTTTTTTTTTGCTAAAAGCATTTTTGTTTAAAGATATGCATATAACATTTTTTTAATAAAAAACGACTAAAAAACTGATATCCGAAAATTTCTCAGATACCTTTGATTTGTTGATACATAAAGCATAAGCTAATTTTTTAACAGCAGCTGCTGACCCCCTTCTCGGATGCAAAGCTATCTCATGTGGAACCCTTTTAAACCAAAGAAATCGATTTGTTCAGAAAAATTTCGAATTTGTTTAGAAAAGAATTGAGTTTTTTTCTTTCAAAACAGATTTTTCATTTATTGCTAAATCTTCATAGAATTTCACAAATACTTTACCGATTTGACATCTTTGTTTAGCTAATTTAACTATTGATATCAGTTTTAATCCTTTTCCATCCGCGTCTTTACATTTTTATTAATATTATTCTTTTTATGAATTTCCTTGCGGCTATTTGTTGATATTTTTTTTCCAAGAACAACGTGTCAGTATCAGATAACCTATGTGCCTTAAAGGTACAACTATAATCGTCGAACGTCAGCTGAAGTGGTCGTAAGAAACGAAGCGACCACGAGGATTTTATATGATGCACCCATTATTGCGATTAGGTGCCTTTCGTTAGGCTTCGTTAACTTTCACTATAGATAGCAAAAGCGCTCATCGACCGCTCCTATGAAAGTGAATGGACAGATACATAGATACAGATATCAAAATGACTGACTTCTCCATTTGAGTGTTCGGAAAGCTAATTATCGTTCGGTTTTGACATTTGCTTCTACCATGTCCGAATAGTATAGTTCTACCTCTTCCATCATTTTGATCTTTGTATAAATCTGTCAATGCACTTTCGCAGGAGCGGTCGATGAGCGCTTTTGCTTTTGATAACTGTAACTAATAACAAAGAATAAATTACAAGAAATACAGACTTCTAATACGATTTGTGGGTCGTAAAAACATTGTGCAGTAAAAGTCGCACGACAACATTCACTATTGCCCGTCGTCGTTCCGCAGCATTTATTTTAAAAAATCAAAAAATCGATTTAGAACATTTGGATACGACGATGAAACAATAATAGCAACACGTTGCTATGATTGACAACAAGACGTTGTTGTTAATTCGTTACGTCGTTACGACTATTTCTCAACGGCTTCGCACTGGTTCGAGTGCCCGATTACACGAGCACAAAAAAAATTATTTTTTCAAAAGAGAATGCATGATTCTTAGAAAGAAGGAAAAAGATGGCATTTTTTCTAAAAATCATGCGTTCTCTTTCAAGAATTTATTCTTTTTTGCGCTCGTGTAATCAGACACCTCCATAACCACCTTATAACCATTCGAACGTGGTTATAGCAATCAAAAAAGAGAAACCGCTGTAACTGTCTTTTTAGAGCAAAGGAACGTACTTCAGAGCAAATCGTCTTCTTTCGTTAATGGATGGGATTGTACGCTTACGTGATACGTCATTACGTGACGTGATACGTGCTAATTGCAAACGTCAGACGTCAGCTAAAGTTTTTGTCTGCTCTAATTTTGTTTACATGCCATTTACATATTTTAACAAATTTTTAATAAAAATATATGTTTTCTCACATACATATAATTTAAATTGACCTGCTTTAAAAGTTTAAATAATTAACTTAATATGATGTCACCTGCAAAAAGACGAATTGTTCTTATATGTTGCGTTGGAATACTTGTGTGGCTTCTCTTTCGATATTCTATTGGGGATGGTCTTATGTTATCAGTAATTTGTTGTTATTCTTATCTTATATGTATCATTAAAAAAACAACACATTTGTTCTTATTATAAAAGGTTGAAAGTGTTACCCGAATACCAGGTACTCCGGTATTAGTAACAGTATTTTACGAGGCACTCTGCCCGGATTCGAAGCATTTCATAACAAAGCAGTTAGTGCCTGCTTATAAGGCTGCTCCTTCAGTTCTAGAAGTTGTGCTTGTTCCTTATGGAAAGGCATCGGTAAGTTATATAAAAACATTTATACATGAAAATAAAAAAACTATGTATTTTTAAAGTATAGGTACTGTCTGCTTTCTAGAATTTGATGATTCCAATATTATAATTATTCAATGATTCTGGATTACTGGGCATAGAGAAGGCGCACTTTTTGTTTATTATTTTGTTAATTTTTTTTTTATCTGAGGAAATTGCATATTTCAAAAAGCAACGATAGATTTTATTTATTTTTTTATTTATAAAGCTCAACTCAGCTATTTAAAATCGCCGCACCACATCAATAAGAGTCAATTATTTAACATTTTCTCAGTCAAATACGTGTTGAATTCAATTGGATAATTTGGATTTTACAACTGAATTTGAATTTTTTTTTAATTCACTTAATAATGCAAAGCACACACAAGTTTACGTGTATGCTATCATTTAGGAGTCAAAAAATCAAATCATAAAAAAATGTTCTCAAATTTGTTGAGTGTAGTGTATTGACCAATTAAGTCAATACTTTTACATTTATTTTCTAAAACAAACCCAGCTAAATGAAACTTAACTACATACCTACAACGCTTTTTTCCAGACATCAATTGGCTCGGATGGATCCCTGAAGTTCGACTGCCAACATGGCCCACTGGAATGCCAAGCAAACATCTATCACGCTTGTGCAATAGAAATAATAAGTGACCCAATATTAAGACTCGATGTAGTGACATGCATGATCAAAGATAATCGATTACCAAAGGAAGCTCTATACAGAGTAAATAATCAATCCACATGACTGAATTTTAACTTTGTAAAAATTAATTTATTTTCAGTGTGCTCGGGATAATATAGAAATAGCTAATTCAATTCAAAAATGCCATGATACAAATCATGGCAGTGAATTATTGAAAGTAAATGGGGACGCAACGCACGCATTGAGACCAACCGTTTCGTTTATACCCACTGTCACTATTGATGGCGCACAGGGCAAACAAGCAGCAATATTGAAAAACTTAATGGGAGAAATTTGTAAAGTAGCGGCAGGAGATAGTTTAGTGAAAGACATCTGCACGAACGATTAAACATTCCATATAATTAAAATTCTACTTAAGTTCTCTTTTATTTAAATATAAGTTAATACTTTTTTTCAGAATATATGTGTGTCAGACTATTAAAGAGCTATCGATAATAGACGGACGCTAACAGAAGGAAATAAGAGAATACAAGAAATTAAAGGGCTTACTATAATAGACGGAATCTGAAGCAATCAGATGAAAATGAGCGAATGCAAGAAAATTAAATGATAGGCCCATAGTATCATTTCCTTGCCTTTCGTTGACTTTTGGTAACTTTAAAACTGACATTTGGTGAAGCATGAACGGAAAAAAGAGAAAGATGATGCATTTTACTTTTGTACAATATTGTGACTTTTCCACTAGACTTCTCGTAAAGCTATTTTTGTTGCATATGTACAAACTTTTATAATTTACTTCCAAAACCCATACGAAAAAAACAAGTGATAATTCGAAATTACCAAGCAGGCATGTTATAAAGGCAAAAATAGCCTTCCATCGATATTGTTAGAAAGCTTGAATTGCAACGTTTTTTTGTTTGTTTGTTTGTTTGTATAATTTATTAGTTTAAAAAACTCTTAACATATCAGTTGATACTTATAACTACAAGTGTTTTCATCTTACATTATTTATTAACAAAGGTTTTAATAAAGATTTAAATATATTTATATTTGTTTCAGCCTTGAGGTTTCTAGGTAAATTATTAAATAATTGCATTCCTTTATAAAGTAGGTTGTTCTGTGTGCCAGCTCTTCTATAAAGTGGTAATCTAATATCTCCCGCATTCCTTAAATTATAAAAAGAATTTGTTACGAAACTTACATTACGTTGTAGGTATATAGGATATAAGTTGTTTTTAATTTTAAATATCATGACGAGTGCATTAAATTTTAATCGCTGTTCAACATTTAACCATCCGAGATTTGTTAGCATTTCTTGAATTGGGGTTCTGTATTCGCACTTGAGAACAGCTCTCATCGCCCTATTTTGCAATATTTGCAATTTTCGAATGTTTTCACTATTGGACATATATATAATCGATGAGCAATAATCAAAATGCGGAAGAATCAAGATATTATAAACTGTAAGCGCACAATTTTGAGTTAAATGTCTACGAATTCTTTTGAAAAAACCTATCTTTTTTGAAATCTTAGCGGCCAACTTATTCACATGTTCATTGAATTTTAGATTATAATCAATATACACTCCCAAATACTTTATTTCGCGTACACATTCTACTATTTCACCATTTATCGAAATGTTTGCACTTATGTCTCTGCTGTTTAAACACATGCATTTTGTTTTATTTACGTTAAGTTTAAGTTTATTTTTGCACAGCCAGACGTTCATTTTACTAAGTTCTCTTTGTATTAAAAACTCACATGCATTTATGTTTTCACCAACAACATAAATCAGGGTATCATCAGCAAATATTGATATCTGAACTTCTGATACCGCTTCTACTATATCGTTAATATATATGAGAAAAAGGCAAACACCCAATTTCGATCCCTGCGGTACACCAAGATTTACGTTTTTTGCATCTGAATAAGTTTCTTTCACTTTGACTCTTTGCGACCTTCCCGAAAGATAACTTTCAAACCAATTGAGTTCAACTCCTCTAATACCATATTTCTTTAGTTTTTCAAGTAATATTTTTCTATCTATAGTTTCAAATGCCCGTTTAAGGTCCAGAAAAACTGCAAGAATAGAGTTCCCCATATCAATTTCTTTCTTCCACTCATTTATAAGCCAACATAAAGAGGTTTCGCACGAGTGCCCTTTCCTAAACCCTGATTGTTGTACACACAATATATTAACTCTTTCCATGTAGTTGGTGAGCTTATTGCACACCACTTCCTCCAGGATCTTCTCATACGTGGGGAGCATGTTGATTGGCCTCCAATCCTCAGGATTTTTTGGATTTTGGATTTTTTCAATAGGTATAACAACCGATTCTTTCCAGCTTTCAGGAAACTCGCCATTTATTAATGAAAAGTTCACTATTTTTAACAAGTTCGGAAGAATTTCTCGCTTACAATCGATAAGAATACTACAATTTAACCCAAAACAGTCTTTTTTATTGTTCATATCTTTTATGGTATTTTCAAGCTCAAGTAAATTCACTTGTGTAAATTTAAATAATGAATTATATGTAGCAATATTATCTGAGTAAGGAATTGGATTTATACCAGTATGAATTTCTTCAACACTGTTCACAAAAAACAAATTTAATGCATTTGCAATTTCACTTATAGATTTTAAGCACGTATTATGAATTTTAAGTTCTGCTATTTCATTTTTCTCCGTTTTAAGAATTTTTCTTTTCAATGCTTTCCATAAACCCTTTTGATCACCAGCATTTTCACATATTTTAGATTCTATGAAAGAACTTTTAGCCTTTTTACACTCACACTTATACACATTTCTAGCATTTTTATAATTTCTCCAATTTTCTAATGAATTTTCAAACCTTGCCCTGTCATACAAGTTTATCTTTCTTTGTTTAAGATTGAATAAATCACTGTTATACCATTCAGCAAATTTTTCATTTATCGTAATCGCCTTTGTGATATTTAATAGCGCTACTTCCATCCCCTCTTTAAACTTATCCGCACAACTATTTAAATCATCTGTTTCGTATATACTATTAAATTGACTTTTATTTAGAGCACTCACAAAAGTATCGTAATTATACTTAATATATTTCCCAACAAATCAGCTCTTTTACGGTTAAGAAATTGACTTTTATACTGATATTCGCCGAGCGCTCATAAGTTTATGAGACTCATAACTCAAAAAATTGTCAGTGGCAATTTTTGAAATGGAAGTCTCGTAACCCTTTGACCGGTTGGTGAATACTGGCCTCAATTCCAAAATTACTCTCAATCTTTAGTTTTTATAAAAAAAATACAGTTACTGCTAGCATTTAACTTTTTAAATCGATTAACAGTAGATCAACTTTCGAGATAGAAAATGCCTGATTTAAATAAATAAAAATGAACAAACTTTATAAAACAAGCAATTTATTTTTCCGTTTTAATAGCAATTTCTTTTTTCCTTTTCTTTGGCTTTGGTGGCGTTACAGATGTTGAGTCATTTAATTCATCTGCTTTTATTTCCCCAATCAATTCAATAACATTTTTAATATCTTCTGGATCTACGGATTTGCTGCGACTCCTTAGAATCTGAAAATAAAAAAAAAAAAATATAAACGTAAATAATATAATTCATAAAAATAAAAATAATATATTTTGATTTGGAAAAAACAAAAAATTCAAAAAAAATCTTTATTAAACCAGTCGAATTTTGTTACAAAAAACCAGCTAAACTTTTCCAAAACTTTTTGGAGTTTTCAATTTTTTTTTCAATATATTCCTGTTTAAGGTTTTGAGAATTCATAAAAAAAAGATTTTTCGCTATATTTGAAAACGTTTATCAGTGCGAGAGAATTGATACAATCAAATTTTCGAAATTTAAATGGAATACACAAATCCAAACTTAGAGTTTATCTTTTGACTATGGTTGGGTCTATCAAGTTTCTACCAATATTTTAAAAACTGATACTTTAAGGATAGTTTCTGAAACATCTCGTAAAATAATGCAAATTATTTTTATGTGCATTTTATTCGACGGTTTGGTAGCTGTAACTTTGAACGGTTGAATTTACTTTAAAATATTTTGAAATCTTTTGTAGTCCATTGAATTTTCTATTATAATAATATGGATAGTTTGAAAACTTTGTAGTTATTTTTAAAACACAAAAATTCAACTAAGAACATGTTTCTTTTCATAAAGATAATATTAAAAAAAATGAAAAATTCGAAACTTTTGAGACTGTTGGATCTAATACTAATGAATCTAAATCGTGGATAACGCAAAAAATCTTTCCAATTACTAGATTCACGGTCTCTTTTAGCTTGAAAAGAAAAGACAATGCTAAACCCCAAGCATTTGCATTGAAAGCAGTATTGCGTGTAGTAAAAAAAATTAAGCCTCTATCACGAACTACATCGTTATTTACGACTGACTCTAGGTTCTAAAATTTTTCATTAAGATGGATTCTGCGATGGTTTTTTCTAAATTGTGATGTATTCGAAGGATTTTTACTTACCCGATCTGTCTCTGGTTTGATAATATTATGAACTAATTCACCTTCTATATACGGAAATATATGTTGCAAATTAAAATCTTTTATTCTGAAGTCGATTTCAGTGTTAACTTCAAGTTTAATGTTTGATTTGTTTGAAAGACGTATAGATACACTGAAAACTCGGTAAACGATAACACCGATTTGGGAAGACGATATGTGTCGAATCGTGCCTCGCACTATAGCTCCCTTGAATGGTTTGAAAACATAGCAATCGCTTATAAGATCCAAGTGTATTTTCGGATCATCAAAACGAATGGCACCAGAAGTACCAATTACTTTTATGTTGTGTATGTCTAAAATAATTCCTTCCAGGTCTTCGTCATATGATCCTATTTTTTTCGATGATAACAGCTTTAGGAGAGACGTTTTAAAGTCTTTTAAACAATAAGGAAGGACAGTTATATGCAAGTTTGCGTTCATTTTTTGAACGCATGATCCTTCTGCATTTTTATAGTTTTCAAGTTCTTCCGCAGTGTATTTAACGTATTTTGAAATTTTTTTCGGGGACATAATATTTTTTAAATAGTTTAGAAATCTAAATTAACCTAAACACGAGATAAATCTTCATAAAATTAAAAAAGAAAAACAATGCAAGTGGACAATGTGCTGCCAACTAAAATGACATCTGACATTTGAAATTAGCCGTGTTCAACATAATTGGCCAGTTTATATTTCTAAGAACTCTGAGAATATTCTCAGTGAAAATGACAAAGATTGAGAAAGAAATATAAACAACAATTCTCAAAGAAATAAAAATTGTTGTTGTGACGCCTTTTAAAAATACAAAAGCAAATAAAATTAAATTATTTTCAAAAGTCAAAGCTATCACTTTGTAAAATTGAGAAATCGAATCGAAAAATTTTCATTCTCAGGGTTTTGACAGTAGAATTGAGAAATTTGTATGAGAATTTTTGTTTATATTTCTGAGAATACGAAGATCTCTGAGATCTTAGAAATATAAACTGGCCAAATAATACAAATACAGACTAGGCTTTTTCCCAAGACATCAGATTAAAACAAAATGTTGACAGCTTTCTTTTTGGAAGAGTATTCAAAATCAATAGGCGCAAATAATATGAAAAATTGTGAATTTAAAATAATAAAACTAGAACAGTTATTTCTAAATAGAACAAAATAATAAGTCTAATTTGTGGAAAATAAAGAAAAAAAAAATATAAAGCAAAAACAAAGTTTACCTAAAATATTCATTCATTATTTTTGTCAATCGGCGAATATTCAACAATATTTTTGTTATTATTATTATTTATTTAAATAGAAAAAATGTAATCGCCAGTTTTATTACATTTGATTCTGATTACTCTTCCAACAAGGTTTGAAGTTTGTCTTGTTCTTCTTTAATTAAAAGTAAATACCAGACAGATAAACGACAAAGACAAAACGCAAAAAAGACCTAAAGGTAGAACTATAATCGTCGAACGTGGTAGAAATATAATGTCAAAACCGGACGAAAATTAGCTTTCCGAACACTCAAATGAAGAAGTCAGCCATATAATGTGCTTCCACCAGTTCATTGTATATAAATGTGCATAGTACTCTCATGAACACGTTCCACACGTCAGCCACCTAGCGATCACACCACTTACTAATTTTTTGGTAGCTGTTTCTGTGTATACACAATTGCGCCCTCAAACGACCACACCACACAACACAAAAACCATCTTGATGATAGTACACGTTTGTTCACTTTATATAAATCTAACACAAACAAAAAAAATAAAAACAAATACGACACTAACCTTGAATGTATTTCGAAGCTGTTGCTCTTCATCTTCAGCAATCACGACTTAGCATCAAAAATTAAAGAAAACAGTTTATTTTCTTTTTCTGCTTGTCCATAGCTGTGAGCTTTGATCAAAACTCAATATGTTGTGTTGTTGTTTAAATGTATTGTGACACAAAATATTAATCAGGCAAGATTCTATATTGCCTTCGTCTAGGTTGAGTGCATAAGGATCTTTTTGTATGCAAACAGATTCGTACGCATCTAATCTTCTGTGATCATTTACTTCTTTCAGAAGAGTAAGGTTTTTGATGTTTATATTTTCATGCCCACTATTCAAAACGTGAAATGCGATGGCTGATTTTTGTGGTTCATTGTGGCGAATGTACGTCAAATATTCTTTAAACCGCGTATCAATACTACGTTTAGAGTCATCTATCGGATAGTTTATTTATTGTCTAATTTTTTTTTTAGAATTTTCTAAATTGCATTTAATATAACTATAAGTATTTGTGTGAGTTTCATGGTACATCTGGAATTGTTACATGTTGGTATCCAATAAAAAAATTTGTTGGCACTGCTTTTATCAATATTCATTTTTTATTACTAAAATCAAAACAGATGAAACCAGAGATTATCAATATAAAGATACGGTTGTTTGCTGTGCAAGTGAAGTTTCCGATACTTACATTGGCCTCGTTCACAAAGTTATCCTAAAGCAATCCAGATTGGTTTGTGTTGTTGTAATCTCTTGAGAAAAAACAGCCGCTGTTTATAATCAGCTGTTTTTTCTCAAGACTTACAACAACACAAACCAATCTGGATTGCTTTAGGATAACTTTGTGAACGAGGCCATTGATAATCTCTTCAATCTTGTTTTATGTATTATTATTTCACTTTTCACGTAAAATTAAAGTTAAAAACTTGTTAACTTTTACATTTTGAAAACTTGTAAAGATATTTATTTAGGTTAAAGAAATGTACCAATTTTTTCAATTTTTGAATGCAGTTAAGAGCCTTTGAATTCAAACTATTCTCCTTTGCTAGATGAAGAAAAGGGATTTTAAATGATGTAATAAGGGAGGATTTTTGAGTAAAGAGGATGTTAAAGTTAAATCTTAAATGCGCTTTGTGAATACCAGTCTCAATACTATGTAAGTACTTCACCACCTTCAAAATAAACGTCTTTTGTTGCATCAGCTTATTTTTTAACAACTGCTGATATATGGCAAGGTCTTTGCATATGAAATCTATAGTACTCTCATGAGCACGTTCCACACAGCTGTGTGGGGTGCAATTGTATATAAAGAGAATCAGAAACCAGAAAATTAGTTAGTTGTGTAATCGCTTGGGGGCCCACGTGTGGAACGTACAATGCAAATTTATATACAATGGACATGGTATCTCAAAAACCCGATTTGTCTTTCACTCGAACGCGTCCAGTTATGTGAATGTAGGCCCAACCTTAGGGGAATTATTTGTACCTTTTGGAAATAAAATTTTTATATATTTCATTAACTGGAAAGTGCCTGGAAAGTTTGCCATTTGAATGTCGGTTTTATGAAAATGATTTAAATTTAAATACAAGCAACAATTTGAAAAGAACCAGAAACTAGAACTGGTAGTAAATACAAATATTTTTGTTAATTCTTATTGTGTTTGAATTAGATTTCTATTATACACCAAATTATTAAATTTTTCAATTGCTATGAGTACGTACTTCAATAATAATTAAAAAAATAGAAACCACCATGCAATCTTCGCCCAGTTTTGGAACCATTCAACCACGAAAACTAACATTTGGCTCGCCACCATTTCAAACATTTAAAAAGGCTCCCCTACGTGTTAATGAATTACCAACTGAAGCAATCAAACCTGTACAACAAAGCTCCCTATCTCCTCCATACCGAAAGGTTAGGGCCTTAAGGTATGTATTTACGTGTATATTTTTGATGTTTTTCAAGCCCTTAGGTAAACAAGATAGAACAATATCTTTCTATCTTGGATTTTTTATAATCTGAAAGACTATTTTAATTTTGATAATTTATTTTTTTTATTTGTATGGGAAATTTTAATTGTTGTTTTGTGTTCTTCATTATTTATAAACTCTATAATGTGGAGTTTATCGTATGTTCTGAAAGTTACTTAAATGGAGTTATAGATTGCTTTATAAAATTGGTGGCGCGACCGAGTGAATTACGAACCTCGACCCTTCCTTCCTACGTCTTATGAGAGGAATTGAACATACCTACAATAGTATAGTCAATCCGAACAGCTAATGCCAGAAGTACAAGAGATTTTGTCAATTTCTCTCTAGAGACAGTGGCCCTATTCTTAGGTGGCAAAGGCTGGAGTTGGAACCCCAGACTTTTATAGGTGAGATTGCTCTTTCTTTAGAAAATTAAGAAAAGTTTAGTTGTCCGCACATTACACCTTAAGATTGTAGGTCAACATTTCTTCTACTCCAGGTTTTTTGTTAGTTAATTTTGGTGAAAAGTTATTTTGGAAGTTGTACTTGATTATGCTGTCTTTTGGAAAATGGAATGGTGCAAAAAAAGGTACCTTTATTATTATCAATGTTATTTCTATACCAACGTCATTTTGGAAGCCTTGAAAATCCCGAAAATAAAAAATTCAAATTTGTAATGTATGTAGGTGTTGAATGTTTTGAATTATTTTATTTCTTTCATCGATGTTGAGATTTGTACGCATCATGTTAATTCCAGTATTTTACAAAAATCTAAGAGCTGAGCTTGTACAAAGAAGTTGAGGAATTATTTTTTTTTCTCCTCTTCTCCTGTAAGGATATCTTTCGTTTATGTGCAATTGTGCCTGCACGTGCAGGCATTATGGGCTATTATGGACCAACAATGTATTCGCTAACGTCTAGTTCAAATAACTTAAATCAAAGTTCTAATTACATTGTAGAACTAGTGTATACAAAATTATTAAAAAAAGGAAGAGAATTGAAGTTCAAGAACAATTGTTTTTGAATTGAAAACAATAAAATTGAAATGGAGAAAATAAATTAAAACCTTTTTGTTAGAATTCTTTTTTTTTTTTGTATAAGCTGATGCAGAACGAATTGCTCTTTTTAAAATTTTTATTACTTCATCTCATTGCTTCTGTCCAAAAATGTTCTGGTCCGTAATTATTTAACTAAGGATATCGCGGCCAAACTCTGTGGTATATTTATACCTCACTGAAATTCAACAAATTATAACGTAAAAGAATTAGAGAGAAACCACGCCACACAAAATTAAGTTGATTTGAATTGAGATAATTTAAAAATCTGTTGATCAAACTCGATTGGTCCATTCTTATTATAATTGGAATTTGAAAGATACGATAGCGTCAGCTGTTATGACGAGTTTTTTTTTTCTTCAGTTTAATGTCCTGTCTCTTGTTGAAGACTTCCTTTAGTTTACTTTTGATGTCAATTTCTAAAAATCATTTAACTTACTATTAGTTTTGCCTGAACAACATTCTACCTGAGAGAGCAAACATTTTCGGGTGGAACTTTGTTCAAGTAAACTAGATCCACAGATAAGTTCCAAGTATCATAATGTCCATTTAATTTAATTTAAGAACACAAATATAGTATAATATTTAAAAAAATGTAAACTAAATTGGAAACAATTTTTTTTTGTCAAAAAAAAAAAAAATAGCATACACAATATGTATGCAACTTTTTTTTAAATTGCATAAAACTTTCTTTTTTAATTACATGCAATTTTTAAAACTAACATCAAATTTTTCTTAACTGGCCAAAAATTAATTTGGTAAAAAAATGTAAAAAAAAACCGTCAGAAAATAGAAAATGGGTCAAACAGTCAAAGCCCTCAAACAAACAAATATGGCTCTTCATTGATGATGAGATATTTATAATAATTTTCCAATTAATAATTAAATAAATATAAAGTGCAATAGTAATAGTGTCTTCAAAAAATGTTCTTTTTAATGTAATAATACAAAATTTATACTTTCCTACTTAATGTAATTGCAACTTTTCGCTTATGTTTTTAATTATATGGCTAGACGAAATGTATCCAATATCGGTGTTTATTTTTACACATTCCACAAATCATTGCTTTTATGTTACATTCAATATTTAAAGTATGTACTCTAGATTCTCTTAGTAAAAAGTTATGTGTTTTTAAATTAAACTGTGTGCAAACTACTGAAAATGTATGTTTTTGATTTCAGATATGTACATATGTATGTAGTTGAAATTTTTAATCACAAAACAAATATGTACTCTGTCAACTCTAAATAATTTTCATGCCTTAACCATAAAATTCTAATTCAGCTGTCGTTTTTAATAATTCGATCGATCTCAGCTTAAGCCTTTTTGGACTCTTAGGTTCTTGAAGTAAAAGTACTGATATAATATAATGCTGATAATTGAAAGCATGAATATGTATAGTAAATATGAAATGACTAAAAGTTTTAAATTATGTGTTTCTTTAAATTTTAGATTATTCGATACTCCGGCAACTCCAAAAACTATAATTCAAAAATCATCAGTCAAAAGTTTCAATCATTTAACAAACGCTGAAGGTCATGGCCTAACGGAGAGGAAGACATCCAGTAATACAGAAATCAAAAACTCTTGTCCATTGGAAAAGCCAAAACCAGTTCCATTGCATAATAGAGTTTTAGATAATTCAATGCAATCAGCTAACGTTAATCCATTTACTCCTAACAGTACGTTTTAAATTTTATACATATATGTATGTATGTATATGTATACTGTGCATATATTTATGTGAGTGATTAAATGGGAATTATACATTATTTTTTTCATTTCAAAAGGTTTATTGGCACAAAATAAAAAACGATGCCGTACACAATTTGGCCGAGAGAACCAGAAAACAACGTCTTTGATATCGTTCCTAAATTCCGATTTTGCCTCCATCGATTTACTAGAAGATAATCCAGCTGACTTTTTACAGGCTCCAAAACGTTTAGCTCTTCAAGATACAAATATAAGTCGATACAAAAAGGAATTTTTGGAAATCTCGTTGATAGGTAAGTTATTTCATTTTGGAAACTGTTGTTGGCAGTTTTTTTCTTCGGTTATATTTTCTCAGCGGAATTTTCATATTAAAAAGGCACGTTTCTCTTTAAAAAAAATTATATTGACAAAATAGCAAGGTAAATTTATTTGTGATTCTAGATTCTAGCAACGATCTTAGCAAGGAAAATCACCTTTAATATATTCGAATTGCTTATGGAAGATATTCTTTGAATATTTTATTATGAAACTGAAAAACTAAAATATAAACTTAATTATAAAATGAAAAAAAAAAAACAATAAAAGGAATTTTTATGAGATAAAAGTACTTATCCGAAGCTCCAATATAAACAATACGACTCAAGCTCACTGCTCGAATAGTTGAACACAGTTCCAACGTCAGTTGCTTTCACTAAAACGTCTCGTTGAATAGTTAAACAATTTTTTGTGAAAATTATTATTATTTTGATGCATAATTAATTAGTTTCAAATGCGCGGTCTAAGCCAATAAAGACAGCTAAGATAATATGTTCTCTTCGATTCCAAATTTCTTGCTTATTAGTTATTTATTAGAATGGGCTAATTTGTTTTCAATTTCTACACCTACACTCTACAGCCCTACCTTATAACATACCTAATGAAATCCTACCAATTAGGTTACATGAAATATATATACAGGCTCTATAATTTCTGCAATCATATACATATTTCTTTTTAAATCAAATTATATTTTTTACGCATACTTCAAAGTCGGATGTGATCGCATATAGGATAAAAAAGTGTGACATAGTCGTGCATTTTATTTTGAGCCAAGCTTTAAAGCAAAATATAGGATCGTATAAATTTTCTATACACGGTTATTGTAATAAAATCACACATGCCTTTCTCCTTAAAAAAAAACACCCTTTCGCCGACAATATTTATATGGACCCTTCTACTTTCGATTGTGATAAATTATTTTAATTTCCATACAAACACCACTATTATGAATGGTTATATTTATGAAAGTGAAATTCTGGGTCGATATGAACCACAAAATTTTATAATTTAATTATTTACAGTTTACACCCTTACCCTATCTTCCCTAAACTATTGGTATAATGTTATATTTTGTATGTATCGTAGACACTAGACGACACACAGGCTGCAGTATTGTATTTAAAAATTAATTAATAAATTTGTTTTCCAGGCGTTGGAGAGTTTGGTTTGGTTTATCAATGTCTCAACCGACTTGATGGATGTATATATGCCATTAAAAAGAGTATAAAGCCTGTTGCTGGAAGTTCATTTGAGTAAGAAATTCTTTCAAAAATACAAAACTTTTGTTTTTATTTAACAATTTTTATTTATGTAGAAAAAGAGCACTAAACGAAGTTTGGGCACATGCAGTTCTTGGCAAGCACGACAATGTTGTAAGATACTATTCTGCTTGGGCGGAAGATAATCATATGCTGATTCAAAATGAATTTTGTAATGGAGGAAGTCTACAGTCGTTGATTCAAAAACGATTTTTAAACGAACCTGAGCTCAAAATATTACTTTTACACGTATCCGAGGGTCTTAAATATATCCATTCTAATGACTTAGTTCACATGGATTTGAAAGCAGGGAACATATTTTTGACAAAAGTTACATCGAAATGCTTACCATTGATATCGGATAGTTCCTATGAGGAAGACATCGATGGAATCTATGATGAACTTGATAGTACAGAATGCATAATTACTTATAAAATAGGTGATTTGGGGCATGTTACATCAGTTAAAGAGGCACATGTCGAAGAGGGCGATTGCAGATATCTACCTAATGAAATTTTGCAAGAAGATTTTAGCCATTTGTTTAAAGCGGATATTTTTTCTTTGGGAATAACGTTATACGAAGCAGCTGGAGGTGGACCGCTTCCGAAAAATGGACCCGATTGGCATAAATTGAGAAACGGCAACATTCCTGATATACCCACTTTAAGTAGAGAATTCAATGATCTTATAAAATTGATGACTCATCCCGATCCAGAAAAAAGACCGTCTTCTCTAACGATATTTAATCATCCGTAAGCCATTATTTAATTTTTTTTTTTAATGTCTAACTACAAATTATATGTACAGGATTCTCTGTTCTATGGAATTCAAGTCAAAGTCTCAGCTTACTCAGGAATTGGCTATTGAAAGGCGAAAAAATGAAATTTTGTTGAAGAAATTGAAAGAAGCGAGAAAGCTGTTAAACAAATATGATCAATCAGGGCGAACAAGTAAGTGTTTACATATATTTAGTTATTTAATCATACGTCTTTTGAATTGTTAACTATAATATTAACGAAACTACATTATTGTTTTAGGTTACGATGACATTAAACATTCCCCCTCCTCTGGTCGATGTTTGCGGTCATATGTGCGAAAGAGAAGAAAATCTTGCATGTCGAAAATGGAAGAACATTAAGACAAGAGCAACAGGATCATTAAAAACTTGCAGAAACAATACCGTAGCTTTAACTGTACATAAATGAATAAATATCTATATATAATATCTTATTAAGAAAATAAACCTTTTAAGCGTTAAGACTTTGGTCTGTTTTTTTCAGTAATAATAGCAAACATGTTCATTCGCTTAAAAATCATTTGTGCCAACCTTGTTTTTGGTGTTTTTTGGATCGGAAAAATTATAATTTGCTGCCTACAAAAATGATTAATTTAAACAAAACATAATAATTTCAACTGTAAATAGTGGTTTGAATTTTAGCAATAAACCTACTCTTAATTATTGAAAAAAAAAAGGGTTGAATCTATCAAGGGTCCTGGAAAAGACCATGAACTCAACACATTATAATGAAATTGGTAAAGAAATACAGCTAGGTTCTACAATTCACTTTCTATCGAAATGAAATTGAAATGTTTTCCAACATTTTTTAATATTATCATATTTTAACCGCATATCTGCTTGAATTAAAATATTTATTTTTTTGAAAATAAAAGAATAAAAGCCCACTTACAACGATTGCATTGATTGAGAATTCTTTAAAAAAAAAAGGGTAGGATCTTTATGTCATCCTACAACGCCAGGAATACTAAATTTGTCCATGAAATGTCGTTTTGATTTACTTTGTTCGGCATTTGTAAATGAAATGAAAATTGCATTCATTTTGTTTAGATTTTATTAAAAGAAAAACAAATAATATGGATTTCCACGAACTATTTCAATCAAAAACAAATTATGGTATTTCCTATATGATAGATGTCAGTTGTTTTTGATTTCACTTGAAGTGATTTTGAAAAGTTTTATGAAATCAAGTGAAATGTGGAACATGAAAAACAAATTAACTCGATTTTCAATTTGGATTTTGATTTCATTTCACGTGATTTGGGGAACATAGCTGATAGTACATATATCTATTGCATATCTAGAGTGTTGGATCATACTACTACTGATCTATGGGACTATGCCACTCAGGTAATGTAATAACAATAATAATAATAGAATAAATTAGCTTAGGTCAATGCATTAAGAATCCTGGGGCCGAATTACCGCATCAGTTCACGAGTAATACGTGACTGAATTGTGCGAGTTTGGCACTACCGCTCACGTTATTGATCAATCTAGTACAGTAATTTGACATTTCCTCATCAGTTATTGAGCAAAATTTCATTCGATAACTAAAGAGCTCACTGATTAGAACAAAACTGAAGGAAAATGTAAGAATTTTTCGATCACTGATGGCACTCACTCACTCGTTCACTGATGCGGTAATTCGGCCCCTGTTCTTAAGTCGGAAGGAAAGAAGAAACTAATTAATTTTTTTACTGTAAGTAAGTAGGTGAGTAAGGTGATTCAACTCATAGAAAAATAGAAATGCTTTTTCGATCGACAAAGAATAGATATTATAAAAATAATTTTTCGGTCCATTTCTGATCAGTTAATGCGGCTGTCGGCAATCTCGAGGCGAATTTTGTTTCCTTCGGTATTTTGTATTCCCAAGAATTGGACTTGATGTTTTAACGTTAATCATTTCCGTTCGCAATATTAGAGGTGTATATTAGTGTACTAGGTGTAGAGCAGAGGAAATCCTGAAGTTTTGTTTCAACCTAAATCTTGGCTAAGGCCCTGATCGTTATAGTTAAAAGACTAGCTCAATAATTAGTCAATTTCTCATTAATATCTGAATTTTTCTCATTAATAAAATTAATGTGTACTCACTCATAAAAGAATTTTCAGGAATTTATGTATTTACTCTATTTCAATTGTAAATGACCTAATGTAGTGATTTTCATTTTTCTGGGAATTAATTTGAGGAAACTTTTTCCGTTTTTCTCCTACCCTCTTTATAATTAAAAACAAATATAATAAACTTATCAAAACCAAATATTATTATTAGTCTATTTTGAATTTTTTTTTGGCGAATTTTACTTCTTGGCTGGGATACTTGTAGTTATTGTTCCTTTGGATTTTTCTTATGATACTTAAATTTTCGATGTACAAGCTTTGTATATATAAATTATAGTACAATCATGGCGAGTTTTTTTTTAGGTTTGCGCGGACCCTAGTGGTGGCGCTGCAAAATTCGAGGTGTAAAATTCGATTTTGGGAGTCTTTAAGCGTCGGAAATTGGTGGTAGGGGCAAGAGGAGACTATTTTTTGGATTATTGCATCCAAAAAATATCAATAAATATCGATTAAAACCTCCATAAGCTCTCCGCAAAAAAAAGATTAAGGGTTGCCGGCATACTTTAGATGTCGCCCTATTCGACTTCCACCATGATAGTACTATAGTTTTCATATACAAAGGTACAAGTGGTTCACAAATAATTTAAATTTTCAACATTCTTCTGTAAGAACTGCAGATGTAACTGAGAAGTAGAATGTAGAAGAAGTCCCCAAAATCAAAAGGAAAAACTGCGAACCAGTCTAGTAAATATTTCCATCATACCATTAAAATATTTAAGCAATAATAACAATAAACACAATATTAATAACAATATTATTTTATTTTCGATATTAAATTAGCATTTCCTTGTTTTGTTCATTTTTCAACTTAAATAAAAAATCTCTTTTCAGTTATACTGATTGTAAGCTACTAAAAACAAAAAAAAAAACGGTCGCATGTAAAATCTTTAAAAAACGTACATACATACCAAATAACAGCAGTAATAAGATTACTACGAGTTTATTTTTACATGAAATATCTCGGATAAATCCATTTTTTTATATATATATATAGGTATATAGAATAAGAGAACTTTAGTTAGAAAGGTCCTAGATGTTTACTTAAGTACAGAGACAATTGCAAGTGTACGAAAATGTACATTTCGAGGTATACGTTTAAAAACAAAATAAATTTCCGAAAAATTATCAGAACAACGGTAGTGACACTAATTAAGATTATGCCGGTTATGTTTTCCCGTAAATATTACTTGAAAGTATCTAAAGTTTTTGGAAGTAACGGAGCCGTGACAATTGAATGATTTTCCAGTGAGTCCGCGTCATTTTGGGGTTCAGCAACAACAACTGTATGATTGTTTACGATTTCCTTTCCACCACTTTTATCGGCTTCAGGGCTTCCAGCGTTACTAAGAGCCTTGGTGTTGTTTGTAGTAGAACTTAATTTATCGCTAAGTGCTGGTTCCTGAAAAAAAATTACAATAAGAACAATCATCAAGCAATTACTGTGAAGTTATAAGTAATGGATTTGTACAATCTCCATTGCGGTTGTTTGGGAATGATTTTGTTACAATAAAATGTAACGAAGTCGAGAAAAAAGTTTAAATTTATAGTGTGCTTTAACTTATAATTCTACCATACATCATTTATCAAAAACTTGAAACTTTAAGGGTTTTAAAAAATTGCTTTGTTTTTGAAGTCAAAATGAGAAATTCAGCCTCTTATGACTTTTGGATTATATTTCTATTGAATTGGAAGAAATCCAATTCAGCAGCATGTACCCACCGTATTATGGTTTCAGCAAATATTGCTACTGCTACACTGATAGCTCAGATTTGCACTCGACTTAAAAGTTAGATGTAATGCTTAAGACGAGACATTGCTGGCAAAATCAATAAGCGAAAAGGAAGTAAAGTTTTTGAACAGAATGGCAAAACAGCATCGTCCTGCTTTTAAATCTGTTATATTTTTAATTGAATCTTATGAAAAAGTTTGAGAACTGGAAGTTATTGTTATTCAAGAATTTTCCTATTTTGTATAGGTTCTTTTAGAGACTCTTAGCCTTCTGAGATTTTTGGGGCTTAAAATATTTAAAAAATAATATAATTTTCTTACGTTTAAGGATGGTGAGCGAGTCGTACTGCCACTCTTCAATAAATTAGACTTTTTAGGATTTGAACGTGTAATTTGCTCGTCTTCGTTAAGCGAATGAAGCAGCTGCAATGAGACATAATAAACATTTAATATACAAAAAAAAAAACATAATTTTTATAGTATCAGCAATATTACCTTTTCGACTTCGGCGTCTATCGCCTCTCCTTCATTCTCAACTCCTGATTTTCTCGACTTTTCCAACAATGTTGCCCTTTTCGCAGTTAGGTAAAGGCTGCGTTTTACAGCTATATACGTAACATCACCAACTGCACGTACAGAATAATCGGGAACGAAAGTCTGTCGTAAAACCGAATCGACATTAAGAGATTGCAGAGAGCCTTTGATTTGATTTTGGGTTTGATTTGGTGAATCTATAGATTTTTCGTTCAATAAATAAAATTTGATTTAAAAATTATTTTTAAATTAATGTTTAGAAAAAGAAATACCTAAAACAATATTTTGCAAAAGTGCTTGTGTTCCAAAGTAAGTAAATGGGCCACTTTCAAAAAGTAAGTTTTCCTTTCCGACAGTAACTTCAACACGACCTTCCAATATAAGTACAAAAAAGTCCACAGGTTTGCCCTGCTGGAAAATAATCAAACTGGCATCGTCTTTTTCTTTGCCTTTACTCTTTATATGGTGTATGATGTCTTGATTAAGTAAACGGCGCAGTATGGATTCAGAAATTGTATCTTTTCTGAAAGCATCAACAGCTGAAACAAATATACATTTATGTTTATTAATATTTTACTTTTGATTGTGCAAACTGAAATTTACCTGTGCTTAAGTACTGGAATGTGGCTAAAATCAATTGAGGCGATATTCGAATAGCCTGGTGTTCTTTCCTTTCCGCAAATACGCTAAAGTCTTGTTTTTTATTTCTTTGCCTCCTGATTTTTGTTCGATTATCAACAAAAACATCAGTTTCATCAATGATTTCAGATTGTATCAATTCTTCAATAACATCTTCCAAAGTGAGAAGCCCAATTGTTTCGTAAAAGGGATCACCTTCTCCTTCATTATTAACACGGTGTACAAAAGCCATGTGTCCCTTATTGCCTTCTTTAAATTGATTAAACATTATATCGAGTGTAACATCTTCGAAAACAAAATGGCAAGGATTTTGATAGAATTCACACAGAGTTTTTAATGGAGTATTGTCATCGGTATCAACGAATGCTAAATCTTTGATATAAAGTAATGTAACAATATTTTTTGGATGGCCATCGTAAACAGGTATTCTTGAAAATCCAGACTTCATTATGTCGGATACCGTTTCAAAATCAAGTATAGAATCGATGGACAACATAAATGCGTCTTCGATGTGTGTCATAACTTCTCCAACAGTTTTTCTTCGAAGTTCCAAGGCACCAGAAATAATATTAACTTCGTTTTTATCTAAATCATTTATTCCAGTTGTAACCTAAAAAAAAAAAAAAACTTTACAATCTTTTTCATACAAAAATAAATAATATTTTAAGAAACTCCATTTATGCCGACTAAAATAAAGTATATAAGAACGGTTGAGAGTTAAAGTCACAAGACCCCGGTGCTTATGACATATTTATTTATTTTACCTACAGAATATTGGAAATAGCACTAAATGCATAATTTATGATACTCTTTTAATTTTGTTATCATTAAAATAGTGCTTAGGTAAAATTCTATGTTACTAATTTTAAGTAAGTGAATAAATACTTAGCGAATTAAAGTCCCTCGGGTTTGAGCCTTGAGCCTTTCCGAAACCTTCCTAAGCTATTGAATCAAACGTATTCATGTATGAACATATATATGAGCACGTGGTGGCTAAGCTTTGTGCTTTGTTTTTGCTTCACTTAAACAAAAAGAATCAAACTTTACGATTGAATGTTGCGTAAAATGGCCGATTATTATAATTGTTAGCGTTTTCTATGCAAGATCTAGATATCGAACTCGGACACAATGCTTACGAAATATCGGATGCTAAAATGATAATCTTACTTTGCACACTATTAGTGTTGTCATATACTTTTAATTAAAAACTTTAAGCGCAGATACCGACTTTGCTATTGAGAATTTGAAATATTCAGAAAACATAGAACGTGACTTTAAAGAAAGGTTACTACTTTTTAGACAAAAATTATTTTTCAAAATTGAAAAGAACATTTATGGACTTATTACGTTGCGGCCTTTAATACATAAGGCTGAATCTTCTAAACACGAGAGAATATTTTGAAGTTATTTCTCATTTTATGATGATTAAATTGAGAGAACAAAGCACTTTAAGTTTGAACAAGTGACGTTTAACTTAAGATGACATATGACAATTTTGAACTTCGCATAATTTGGCAATGGACTTTTTAGATACTTCTCCAAAATATAAAAGTGTTCCCGTTTATCTGAAGAAGTTGTGAAAAAATGCATGCTCATTTTATATGTATATAATAAAATGCTCTGGAAGATATAGTTTTACCCGTTTTTTCCAAAAGTCATCATTGCACATATGAGTAATTTTGAGACAGTTAAAATTTGAAAGCAATACACGGTCAACAAAGTTTCTTTTACAGAAATAAAAACCGAAATTTGTTGGTGTGTTTAATTCGAATCTGAAATAAGAATCGCTCCTCTAAGTACGTGATGCTAAACTTAAAGTTATTATTTATGAAATTAAATTTTTTTATTTTACTACAATTTGATTATTCGGCTTTTTTCATCAAATAACTTAAATAATCTTTAATAATAAATTTAAAAATTGTTATCATTAAATTAATTAATTACCTTGACAAGCTCTTTTAGACGCTCCCGATTATAAACATTTCCAATTTCTTCACCAAGGCACCAATCTAAGGCTTTGGATGTCGGGTATGATAAAGGATATGTCATTATCATCACAGCTCTAGTTATGAGAATTGTTTTCGCTCCTACAGAAAGACCATGTCTAGAACAAAACGCCTGAGTAAAGTAAATAAAAATTTATTTTGTTTTTGTTCAATATTAAAATATAAAAGAAAAAACTCTTACTTGTGGTGTTATTTCACCAAAAATGACAATTGCTAACGTAGAAAATATAACAGCTATAAGACCAGACGTTAAACTATCCAATAAAATTGTAAACAAAGAATTAACCAGCACATTCGCCAAGAGAATACTACACAACAAATAGTTTCCTCGATCTCTCACTGGTTGAATTTTACTGGCATATAATCTTTCTTTTTCAGTACCAGTATTTTTAAGAATCTAAAAGAAAAGAATATTTAAATAAGTCGAGCGAAATTGTTTTGTTTACCTTGAGTTCTGTACGATCCATGGACATCAGACCAAGATTTAAACCAGAAAATAAAGAAGAAAATGACAAGCACGTTATTATCACAAGAATTGAAGCCCATAATGGCAGCATAGTTTCGTATGATCCTATTTGTAACCAAGCATCTGTTCCTTGATGCGCAAATTCATCCGGTGAAGGAGAACTTGACTGAAATATAAAGTGGTATAATTATTTAAATTCCCATAGGGCACAAATTTCATTAAAAATGATTTCTAACAGTATCAACTCTTTTTTGGCACATTTCGAATTGCTTATACCATTTAGGCTGGTATTCACCGAGCGCTCATAACTCAAAAAATCCCCTCCCAATAACTCATAAAAATTTACCTTGCATGACTTAATGATGGGGGATTTTTTTGAGTTATGAGCGCTCGGTGAATGAATTTATGAACGAAATTACTTTATTTGATCGAATGCGAACAGGCTATTATTATGTTCATATATTTGTCTATATTTTTGTAAAAAATAAATTCTATTTTACTCACCTCATCAGATCTTGCGCACATATAATAATGCGCAGTTCCTTTCGGCAATTGAATTTTAAATAATGCAGTTTTATCAGTTACACTCTCATGAATTGCATGAAATATTGTAGACGCTGAAGGGTAGCACACTCTGTTTGTATTTGGCGGATCCCTCATAAAAGCAATACTAGTTTGATTTGTTATTCCCACTCCAAAAATACGAATCAAAACTTCCGTTTCGCACAGTACACTGGGTACTCCATCTTCACCAAGTTCTACTTCATTTGCAGTAGATTCTATCCGAAATCCATGAATTTGTAATTTGCTATCCGTACTGCGTGAATGTCTAGGGGGGCTGCAAAAAAAAAAAAAAAACTGTTTTATATCATACAAAACTTTTAGTTGTTTAAATTTAATATACTTTATTATTTTTTGTTTGTTTAAGTTTTTTGTAGTTAAAATGTAATCTCTCCAAGCCAATTTTCTGTCGAATTTTAAGAAAAATGATTTAAGATTACTTGCTCAAAATTTGAAGAAACATTTTTTTACTTTTATGAGGTCTCATTTTTCTCAACTTGACAATTTTTATTACACGCCAAGTTTTGTGTTCGTAAAAAAAATCGAATTCCAGATATTAATCAGACCAATTTCCTTATAACGCTGTTATTTTAACAAGATTTTTCAAATTCCTTAGGGCAATTATCTCAAAAGTTGCTTAATAGATTCAAAAATTGCCCCACAAGTTTCAGATTAGACAGTCCTGATACAATTAGTTCATCAGTAACACAATTTGCACCAAATCTACATAATTTTAATTATTTTTTATTCAAAAATTAATTCATTATCAAACTTTTGAATAAGACTGTTTGATAAATTTATAATGGTTGCCTGTTGGTCTGATAAAACAATTATCTATTCTAATTGACAGTTGATAAACATTATAAAAACTAATAAGTTTTGAGCGAAGATCGTTGATGCGAATATAATTTTTTATTTGTTATCACGAGACACATCTTGAATACAAAATAGAAACGATAAGAGTTTAGATATGTTGTTGTAGGGTTTAGCAAGAAATATTTACTATTTTCGTATGAGACAAATTTTATTTTTCCTCCTATCTACTTTAGTATTTTTTGTTGATTTTGAAATTAGAATTAATAAATATTCTACAAAATCAAACACACGACTGAAAAATAATCTGAATTAAGAGGTTTAAACCGAAAAATTTGAATTCAAAAAATTCAAGTATACCTACCTATAGTACTTAGGTATAGTGTGTTCCCAAATGTTTGTTTGTAAGCACTTCTTACCAATTATTTCATTAATTTTGTTCAATAATGCAAAATTTTGATTGTATTTCAGGAAAGCGTTGAAGTTTTATTGTTTATAGATGAAACGCTTAACATACATAATTATATTAGTTTTATATCAGTTATGACATAACGTATGTAAGTATTAAAATTTAAGTACAATAGCTCAAATGTAACGTGTGAACTAATATTTTTATTTTACGACTGCATTTTTTTTAGATCTGTTATATTTTCCAATGTTCCAACAACATGTTGAAGTTTCCATTTTTCCAAAGATCAAAACTGATATATATTCCAATAGTCCAATGTTTAGAAACGGAAATTCTATTTTTCCGTTGATTTTGGAAATGTTTTTTTGTTTTGTTTATAATCAATATTCCTGGAAGCTTCAAAATAAAAAATAATAAAGGACCATAATTGTGCATGGAATGCAAAAAAAAAAAAAAAAACAAGAATGTCATTGGAAAAAGTATGAAAAAGGATTTAAGTCATTATTTTAATTTCTAAACAAGCCCAAAAAAGTATCGAAAAAAATATAAAAATAATTTTGGAAAAAAAAAATTCAAAAATTGTCTGTATTTTTCAAAAAATATTTTTTATATACGAAAATTCTTAAAATAAAAATATTAGTTTTTTGGATTTAATAGTATACATTTTAGAACAAAATTTTAAAAAAATATTCCCCTGTTTTCAAAATATTGGAAAAATTGATTTCTTTTTCAAAACTCCATTTTTTTTTTAATATTTGCAATATTTTTGAAATTTTATATGACCTCTTTTATAATAATTTTGATAGTCGTTCGTCAAACCATTGACGAAAAATTCGAGAAGCAAAAATACGGTTTTATTATTTTTTGTGCTAAACAAAAATCATTTTCGCCTTTTTGATGTATAGGGCGACCGACAGAAAGTTTTTTGCTTGTATCTTTCAAAAAGCCGCCATATTAAATTTTATAGTGGAATTATAGCTTTCATTTTTTTTTTATTGTAGATTGAAAAGTTTTCATTTCATTCTCCCATTGGCCATTACTCAGCGAACCTTCGAAATTTTATAAATCGCTCAATAAATTACAAATAAAAATTTTTCGTACTTTAAATCTGATTACTTTTCACGGTTGATTTGTTAAAAACACACAACCTCACCGACCAGGAAAAGATAGTGTTTTACGACCAGTGAGGGTTTGTTTCGTGTAAATCAACCACATATGCAATGGAGGGTATAAGAATCAATCAGCATGGAAAAACATTGCGATTCCCTTAAAGATTTGCATATTGGGTAGGCATGGGTTTTGGTTGTTTTTGAAAAAGCATTCGACAGACAACCACGAGATTTGGGTTGGACTAAGACAACGCGGAGTTCCAGAAGACTAAATCACAGCGTGAGTGTCGGAAAAAATCTTCTATCATCTGTGATCGAAACATGCCCTCTCCTAAGCAAAAAAGAAAAAACCACACGGCAGTTGTTCATCCAGCGATTACATACGGTTCACAGTATTGAATAATGTACAAGACGTATCAGAGTATACAGACGGCCATCTTGCACCAAAATACAGCATGGCCAATGAAGAAGCTTAAAAAGCAATAGCACACGTTGGTTCAACACTATCGTACTATCGATCGTGGAAGAATGGCAGGTGTAGAAGCAACCGATGCAAACAATTCAAATCCGGGAAGCCTGTCGACGTTTTCTGAGTTAATACTGGCGAAAGGAATAAAAGGTAATCTGCTAAAAATATCCAAGTGGACATTAAAAAGGAATTAAAAAAAATAATTTAAGGTTTCCAATTTCAATTATTTGGAAATGAATTTTAATTTTTATTAAGACCGGTTATCACTAAGCGCTATTAAGTTTTGGAGACTCATACAGTGAGCTATTTGTCTCATAAACGTTAGTACTGTCCTTAAAATTACAAAGATTTTATATATATTATGAGGATATATGAAACTCATTCTCCATCCCTCATTCTCTTATAGTTAAATTACGTTTGATAAAATTTACTCAAGGCATTTTATGATAGAGATCTGGAAAAATGTCGATCCCGCAGTTACTTTTGTCTGTACATCGACTGCTAAATTACTGAAGCGATTTTCTTCAACCTTCGAACTCAAGTTTTTTAGGTAAAAAATATTGTAGATGTCACATAACCATTACGACGAAACTTATCTGCCTCGAAAACAGCACTTTTTATGAAAGATGTGCTATACAATCTTAATATATAATACTATACGCCTGAGAACTTTCAAAAGAAAATTTTTGGATTAAAAAATTTGAAAAACAGGGGTATATGTTTTTTTTGAAACTTTGTTTTAAGTGTCCATATCATTACTTTCGATCGATTTCTCAATTGGAATTGTGTAACTTGGCCGACCAATTCGTTAATTATTTTGAATTTTTTTCAATATGTTGTTTGTTAATTTTGGTAGGTATTTTCAAGCATACGACTCGAAACCGAAAGACCACTAAATCAAATTTTTTTTTTTTTTTAATTAAGCGCGCACTCAAGTGGATATGACTACCCTTAAAATGATTTAACACATTACGAGCGTTTTAAGAAAATGGGATAGGAGTTAAAAGGAGATACCGATGCACATTGGTTTTGAATGTCTGAGTATCGAAATGGGTAGGAAAAATCGAGCGGGGTAAAGCATTCCACATTCGAGTGGTGCGGCTAAAGAAAGATTCTCTGTACTTAACAGTGCGTCCGAAGTTGGGCTCGAGGGTGAATTGATGGGCATTCCTTGCGGTGCGAGTATTACGGTGGAATTGCTTAAGGGGAGAAATGCAACTGGCTATTTCGCTAGAACAATGCTTGTGGAAGTAGCGGTAAAAAAGTTAAAGAAGTGAAATTTTTAACAGATCGAACTATGGGTGCACATAGACCTCAATTAATTGATTGAAATATTTAATAAATTTTATTATATTATTAATTCACCAAATGACAATTTTAAAAATCTTAAATTCAAAACATTAACTGTTTAAATTAAATTTAAAATAAGATGTAGATTAGTTTTAAGCATTATTTCTTAACATTGTTTCACGTTAGCATTTAACGATTTGAATAAATAAATGTTTGTACCTAATGATGACGGTTTTCGCCACTTCAACTGTTGTTTATTGACTCCGAAAACGCGTTCGACAACTTCAATATCAATAGAAAATGTATCTGGTTTACTTTGCGCTGGAGGGGCATCCCAGATAAATTGATTCCTATTATCAAGTCCACATATGATGGATCCAAGTGTAACTTTCAGGATGACAGAGGAATTTATAATATAAAGTACGGTTAGGCCAGGCTGCATACTTTCACCAATATTGTTCCACCTGGTGATAAGTGATGTTCTTTACGCAGGCTTGGCGAATAGAAATGGAGGAATTCAGTGGACTCTGCAATTATTTCTCAAAAACTTAAGATTTGATTGGCGCATACACGGACGGCGGCGTATGCTGGCTCTTCCATCAAGAGTGGCGAGAGAAGCTGAAATCGTCGGGCTAAAGATTAATACGGCAAAACCAAAAAGGACCAGCCTTGAAATAACTGCTCAAGTAGATATTTCTGGAGAACCAATAGAACGAAACCGAACTAGTTATTAACAACCGTTCAAAATATGAGAAAAAACTTGATTACCTTGAAGATCAAGCTACGCCTGTTCCTGTTCTCCAATGTTGAACCCGTGCTTCTTTACGAAAGTCACAACTACAGTCACTAGAAAACTGCAATCTGCTTCTGAACTTCATGCGAGGAGGGGGCAGAAAACCACTATCATACGAAGACGTAAGTGGCAGTGTATTGGTCATATTCATATGCTTCGAAAGGGTAACGAATGCTTTGCAAATTGCCATGCCAGTCAAACGATGCAATGGAACCCTTTCATTCACACAGGCAGACGACCTGTTATTATTACTTAAATTTAAGAATGGAACCTTTAAAAAATCGTTTGATTTTATGATGATATTTTAAAAACTTGTATTATTTTTCAAGAAGGTATGTATGTTTAGAACGTACCAAAGCTAGGCTTACAAATTTACTGTATTAGTGGGTACGTTCAGGTGAATTAAGGGACTGCACATGCAGTCAACTGCATTCTTGAACGCCAATTTTACTTGAATTAATTTTACTTACTTATTTTATTTTTTTACCTACATTTTGACACAAACTATCAGCTGATACACTTATTTGAAATGAAGGGAGATTTTTCTTCCCTTACTTTCCAGTCAAAAGTCACCTGCATTTGCAGGAAATTTTTTGACAGCTGGCCAATCAGAGACAAGAAAATTGCCTTTGCCTTGCAGTCCCTTCGTCGACTGAACTCGCCCAGTGTTTGTTTGGTCTTTCGAAATTTCCTGCAGAATATGTGACAGTATCTACAATTTGCTGTCAAAATTCATCCAAAAAAAAATTACCAATTGAGGGTTAATGTAGTTTTTTTTTTAATTGAAAAAAAAATTATAACTTTAGCTATAACCAATAAACATAATTTGTTATATTTCTTTTTAAGTCAAATACAAATTGCACTATAATGAATATTTTGAAAGTATGTATTTAGTCGCAAGTACGTGTGAAGCAATCGTTATTTTTTTTATATTTTAACAGCAATCTGCTTAAAGCCTACTTTCGTAGTTCGTCATTTTTATGCCACATTTCGCCAAATTTATCGACTTTAATGGACTTTTTATAAATATGACCCTACATAATATGCTAAAAATACATAGCTACGAACAATGAACGTATCAATTTAAAAATAAGTAAATTACCAGTACGAGTATTTACTTTATTGATGAACTTTATTAATATATGTATATTTGTATTTGTATTATACATATATATATAGTAATATTGTTAAAATTCTTTTTTTCAACATAATTCTTTTTATATTCCTTAATTCCAATACCATGTTACACTATGACGTTACATTTCGTGACAGTGACTAGTTTATACCAATCTCATGATATGCGAACCTATCAACTTCAGTGTTAATCTGTTAAACACACAAATGAGTGAACATCTGAATTTGGAATTGTTATCATTTTTGAGGTTATCTTTTATTTAGGAATGGGTATAACTTTTTAATTTTACAGGGTGTCTCAGTAATGATGAGCCAAACTGAATATTGTAATAGGCCAGGAATTTCTCTTTTCTTTCATTTTTTGGGTTAAGGGTGAGACTACATTATGAAAAATGATCTCAGACTTTTAATCTTGAATAAAACATGAAAGAAGGCCCTAAAATTAAATTTATTTATTTATTTATAAAAGTAGGTATATTTATAAATATAATAATTATATTTTTATTTTGTGTCTAAGCAGAAGTTGGTTTATTTTATCTATGTCGTTTTTGTTTGAGTTTTGAAGAATTTCTAGGATGCTGTATTGGCCTTGGTTGCGGTCATGAAGAAGATCTTCCGAAAGAAAACATGGGCCGAAGAGATGAACAATAAAGGCAATAATTCAACGTTCACGAAAAATATATAATCTGACTATTTCCATAAGCCGAAGTAAGAAAAAATAATCGATAAAGTTTAATGCATGCAGCTACTTGATGTCTGCATTCCCCTCTCCGCTATTCTATTCTTTTCTCACTTCTTCTCTATCTATGACTCTCTCACTCCGTCCCTACCCTGGGCCCTATTTCATAAACATTGACAGGTGACAATTTGTCAAGTGACAATTTTACAATTGTCAAATTTCTGTCCCATAAATAATTTGACAAATTTGTAGAATTGTCGGAAAATTTGGGACAATTGTCAAGTGTGAAAGAGTCAAGAGTGAAAGTGTTGAATATATTCAAGTGGAATACCGTATTGTACGCCCTCGATTTTTTAAAGAAAGAATTAACAATGATTTTATAGCATGAAATGACTTTCAATTTAATGAAAAATTTCGCGTCGGGAAAAGGACAGAAGAATATATTTTGCTAAAAATTGGCGGACATCTACAGCATCCTAAAAAAGGAATCATGCCCTTGAAACTAAAATGAAAAAGCTTTGTTGTGTTGTTATTGTTATGTATTTTTGACAAATAGATGTCTCTATAAAAATATTTTATTATGCATTCATTTTAATAAGATTTTTTACTAAAACTGCTCATGCTCAATAAGCCAAACTTCTTGTTTTTAGGTGGTCCTTTTTTTCTATGTACCTTAATCTGTTGTGTTCTAACGTAACGACAAATTTGTCAAAGTATGTATGACAATTGCCAAGTTGTCACGACATATATGTCATAATATGACAACGACAATTCTACAATTCTACGAGTTTGTCGCATTTGTCTGACAATTGCTTGGATCATAAAAATATACAAGTGACAAATTTGTCATAAATTGAAAATGACAAATTTGTCACGACAAAAAAAATCGACTATGCGTGACTTTAACAAAAAAAAAACTGTCAGATTAGGCGAATCCCTTCAGATAATCGTTAGATTATGAGACAGTACGTTTAGGGTATATAGATGAACGGTATATATCTTAATCTGACGCGCTCAAGTATTTCAAAATGGCGAATTTTTTTGCACATTCTAATAATGGCCGCGAGTTTGGGTCACATCCAAATCGTCAGATTATTATGTAAGAGCTTTTTTTAAGATTCACTTAATACCCCCTCAGATTACATTTTTTTCTTCTATTTTCAACCCTTACGTACGACCACCCCCATCATGGAAACAATCAGATTAACATTCATACATTTTCAAAAATACGTAAAACATGGATGCTATCGATATCTGACGCGCTCGAGTATAATCTATAGCCGCTCCCCCACTGATAAAAGTGGATAGCTTCGCAATCCAGTAGGTCTCAATGACGCTCGAGTAAATCCCGATTTAGCATCCTGGGCTCCCCTACTATAGATTCATGTCTTGTGTTTAGCATAGCTTTTAAAACAGAAAGACTGTCGGAACAGATAGTCCATTTGCCTCGAGTATGGGATAAATTTTTAACGGCTTGCGCTTCAACTGTAAACGCTGAGGCAAGATTTGGAAGGATTTCTTGAACGATTATTGATCCATCGTGCGATATGACTGCAAAAGATGTACTATCGGCAGTTTTTGAACCGTTCGGTATAAACAAAAGACCATCTTTTTGCAGTAATGTCGTAGAAAAATTCATAAATCATTTTTTATAAATATAATTGCTGATGTTCTCTTTGCGGAATTCATTTAGTTGTAGCAGTATGGAGGGTGTATTTAGGTTCCAAGGTGGTGAAGATGGTGTGTATTTTGTGAATCGTTTAAAAGGTATTTCCAAGTTCTTTGCCATTAGTAAGGTGTTGTGTATAGCTGAGGGTATTTTTCTCTGCTCTGTCGTTTGTGACTCATTGCTTTGTCTCTTTGTCAATTATAGCGCCGGCCGGTTTGAAAAGATAACTTGACAGTGATCTTCGGTGCAGTTTCAGAAAATCTATCTTTAATCGTAGGTAGGCCTGCTTCAACGAGGATGTTTTTAATAGGACTTGTATTAAAAGCCCTATGCTTTTCCTTGCGGCTTGATGATAGGTGGGTTTGAATATATTTTTTGTATATTTTTTAGGACAGGGACCATAATTAGCTAAAACGAAGTCAAGGTGTATTGACATGTACATTATTTTTTCTTGAGCATACATAATTACTTAATAATATTTAGTCTGTATGCTAGCGAGAGTGAGATTTCCAACTGTATGTATTATTAAAAATAAGGCCTAGAATACTTAAATCAAAAACACTTTCAATAATAATATTATTTAGAGATAAATTTAAATTTTAAACATGAAGTGTTTTATATTTGTCTAAAGATAGCTTTGAACCAGAGATGGTGGACCATTCGGCCAGAGCGAAAAGCACTCTATTCTTGACAAGTGACACTCTTAGAGAAATTGTCAATTTTTTATAACAGCCCGTGAAAGAACATTTCTGTTCTTTAGATGGACGAGGATGGGATTCGAACCCAGACCTCCAGCTACAGTCCTACACAGAAACCAATATTTACTGCGAATGTAACTTTTTAATTTTAAATTCACTTGTCATTAGTTATCGAAAAAATGCTTTTCCTTTTGCTTAAAAATTAATAAACTTGGAATAGCGGAAGGTTAGCCCCCGCGCCGGTAATGCCAAAATCCACTCCAGAGCACATAACGGAATATTTCTTCAAGTATCTTTAGCAAAAAGCAACACTTTAATATCAAATGTTCATAAAATGCAAAGAGAAAAAACTGTGGTCATCCAAGCTTTTTAATTTTAGAATAAGATAATCGAGAAGCCCAATGTCAAACGGTTCCTGATCCGAAAACAAAGAAAAAGTTGATTATGTTGATCCCGACTTCTACAAAAACGATTTCATGATGTTTTTTTTTTAAATAATTATTTATTGAATATTTCAAATGATATTTTCCAACCAAATTCAATTATTTTTTTTTCTAGAGAATTTAGACAGTTTCTAAAAAGTTTGATTTGAGAAATTTAATAACAATTTGTCATCAAAGAATGGCCAGGTTTTTGTTTTTTTAGAAATGTCATTATCTTCAAAAATCTGTCACTATCCATTCACATGACGCTAATTTAATGACGAAATTTAGTGGCGTTAGTCCCTGCTATTTTGTTAATTGTGTTAATACGGCATTAGTTTTCAATGTTGTCAACATCACTGGACATTTGTATTCAAATTTTGTTTGAAACTTCAAACGAACTCGAATAAATGACAATCGGTAATTTACCCAAAAATTCACTTTAATGTTATTCTTTACCATATAATACAGAATTAAATAATTGCTTGTTATTCACTATTAATCATTGTACAAGCGAGTATTACCTTCAAAGTACATCAAATTAAATAGACAAATTTAAACTTTGTTCGATGAAAATTTTTATATCCTCATCACACATGACATCATAGTTATAGATATTTTTTTGATAATTTGGTAATAAAACAAGTGAAAAGTTGTTTTTCTTCTTATTTCATCCTTTCTTATATTTAGTTTTTACATGAATAGTCAATTTATTGCAGTTTTAGAATAATATATCTATGTACATACATACATACATACAAGTATGTACATGTGTACATAAAATATTACAAACAAAATAAAAACTTTTGCCTGAAATTAATTTGACTGTTTATTATAAACCAACAAAGAAAACAAATCAGTTAAGTGGACGTATTTTTTTGTACAACAATCATTGACAACCCAGGCAAAATGTCCATGCAAATCATACAAACTACATTATTAATAAAATTGCCAGTTTGTTCAATAAATTTTTAAAATAATTTTAGGTATTTGATTATTGAATTGACACAATCTAGATTTAAGTCAATTAAAACTTTATAAAACTTTTCAGATTTATGCATTACATACATTAATGTGTATAAGATATTGATTACTTTGAACTAAAAAAAAAAACAATCAATCTTCCTACATTGTTTTTTTTTGTATAACTTCCTTATCCTCTACTACGTTAAATTTAAAAAAAATAGTTGATGTTCATGATAAGATTATAGTTTTAAATTAAGAAATACATAAATCCCTTTATATAAAGGCACCTTTTTTTCTTGCGTGTTTACGCATAAAAATAAAAGTGGAATTTATTAAATCATTATTTATATCTTTATGTATATAGAAAGACTATCTATAATACATTATTATGTATGTATAAACATTTATATTTAGCGTTGTACTGGATATGCAATGTATACCTTGAAGAAGATAATCTTTAAATTTAAATAATATACAGGGTGTCCCGTAACGGATGGTCTAAACTCAATATGGTGATAGGCCAGGTCATGACCTTTCAGAATTTGGTAACTTGTTTATCCCGAATCTTAACGGTTTTCGAGTAACTGTAACTGCTTTTTTAATGCACATAAGATCAATATTACTAGACAAACTCATCTAAGTCATATTCTGTCTTCATTTGACGACCTCCATTACAACGGGGAATCCCCAAAAGTTATGGACAAATAATAAAAATTAGTTCCTAAAACCCATGGAAGTGAAATAAAAAATGTTGCTTTCAACGGAAATTCGATTTTGTACAACATTCAATTGGGTCATAAAATATTAGAAGAGTGAAGTGGATACAAAAAAAATATTATCGTTGCGGTGTTTTTAAATTTCAAGAGGGCGTTTGAAACTGTTGATCGTGAAATACTTCTTAAAAATCTTAAAAGTGTTCCTAATATTTTTTTATCAAGAAAAGAGTTCTCATAACATTGGAGTCAACGGACTCCATTCTATTCCTGCTCAAACACGCACTCAGACTCTGGTTCTTCAAGAGCTGCCGCGCCACCAAATTTTTTTATTAATTTTAAAAGTTTCTCGGGTTTAGTATTTTTTTTTTAATTTTATAAAATTGCAAGAATAGAGAAAAACTGCTCAAAATTAGATGATGCTAAAATAAGTAAAGTATAAGTAAAAAATATATAAACAAACAAGAAACTCTTCTTCATTTTCGCCCCACATTGGGTTGTCTTGTTTGTGTTTTGATTCTTATTTCTTAATATTTTATAAGTACATAATATGTATATGGAAATCTGCGACAGCGTTACAATAAAAAGATTGCAAATAAACAAAAGTAGTGTTCCTTTTTCCTTATCTTCTTTTTGTATGCATTAATACGTGAACACTTCTCCTACCTTCCCCCTACCGTTTCCTTCTTTTTGACATACTAAACGGAAATGTAGATGGTCCATCTACCAACATTTAATTTTAATGTTTATTATGTTGGTTCTATAACCGCAACTCTAGCTAATTTTGATGGTCAATTTCCTGTCACCACGGGGCGATACTAATTGAAATGAAGCCGATCCGTTACAAAAATATAGATTTAACAGTTAATCGGGTAAACATTATCAAATCAAATAATCAAATTCGTTAAATTTGATTTTGGTACTTGTCTGTTTTTTTTTGGTTGTGATTTATCATTTATTTTTAAAACAATTTACTGGTTGATCCAAATTTTTTTCAAAGAAATTGTAATAAGAACGAAAATACAATAAATCAAGTGGTGTCCTTTATTTTCAAATATATAAATATAAAATAAGTTTATTTCAGTAAAAAAAAAATAAAATTAGGTTAATAAAAGCGAAACCTTCTCTCGTCTCGTCTCTCTCTCGTCTTCTCACTTTTGTCTCGCCCTCGCAAGACAAGTTCGATACGAGCATAAGACGAGACCGTGATGCGAATTTTTGAAGAATTTTTAAGAACGGTTTTTTCAGCGTTTTTGTTTTGTGTGAAGTGCATTCCGTCATATTTGATCGACAAAAACTTTTAAAGTACTGTATTTAGAATACATTTTTGCTTTTTTGAAGTGTAAAACGTAAAATACGTTGGTACTTGGAGTATTTTTAGTATTTAACCGTTTGGATTTTACCTGAGGCACATCACTAGTCTAAACACACAGATCGATAGAACCAGTTTTGGTTGTTGCAACAGTTGATAGTGAGTGTTGATAGTAATTGTTTGTCTTGGCCGACTAACATAGATTAATTATTAGGTTTAAGTAGGGACAGTCGGGTGGAACAAAAAAAAATATATATGTATATAATATACACATAATATGTACATATAATATGTGGCTGTTCTAGTTTTAAGTATTCTTAAGTTTTTCTAGGTAATTTTAAGTAGTGGTAAGCAGTTTAATTATATTTAGTTAGTTTTATTTGGAACAATTTAGTTTTAAGTTTTAAATAAAAATAAAAAAAAAATTATCTGAAACCAAGTTTTTTTTTGTGAGATCTCTAGTTATAAACTAGTTCGTAGGCTGAAAGGCATCATAGCATCAAGAGTTATGGATTAATTTAGAGTGCCCGCTTAGGGCCAGTAAATTAGATTTAAGTTAAGATAAATGAAAAATAAAAATGAATTATAAAAAAAGAAAAAAAACACAGATCAATTACATTTTCAACACATATCTACAACCGCAGATCGCAGATCGGGAATTGACGCCTTGGTGCGATTTTTTTTTTTCATCACCAGTTGATCAGGCCTATGTATATACATACATACAAAAAATCAAAATTGAAATATCTCACTTAGAAAAACGGAGAAAAGTACTTTTATAAGTGCTTAAATGTTATCAGAAGCCTGAACTAAACTACATGTTTGGAAGGTGACATTACCAGGCAATTACTAATAAAAATATGTACATATTTATTTTTAAATAAAATTAAATTTTTTTTTTACACAGGCTTTAAAACAAGCCGTTCAAGCGAGGACCAAAAAAATTCGATACCAAGTGTACAAATACATCTCCAATTCCAACCGTAGCTGAATCCTTATGAATGCTACAAGCTAGAGTTACAGCTGCACCATTGTCTTTTTTTATAATAACCCTGGGGTCTAAAGTGACTAAGACGTTAATTTTAATGTTCGACCATAGGCATTATTATGAAATCGTTACTTTTTTAAAGGTACATATTTACTTATTTTTAATTATAGAAACAACCATAAAAATAATTCAAGAAAATCATTCTTCATAAAAAATAGAAAGGAAGTAGGTATTTCTGTTACGATTCAAGCCGATTATCATGTGACATATTTTCAAGAAAATTTTGTCTTTTTTACAAGACTTTTATTCTATATTTATTGTAAAATATGTTTTAATATTCACTATTCAAATCTATTTTGAGAATCATTCATAATTTTTTTTTTTCAAATGCGATCTCATACATACTAAATACAAAAACAAATACTTCAAAATAAAATGTTTTATTTACATTATTTCAGTGGAAGCCAAAATGTTTTAATTTTAAATGCAATTTTCCAATTTCACTTTCTAATTTCAAATCTTCTATGTACTGTATGTTCTCTATATAATTTCGGCCATTGATCGTATTCAGTTGGGGTTAACTTTTTATAAACAAAATATAAAACAAGCAGACACCTTATTATTATGTGACGGCACTTTTTATTTCGAAAATTAGAATTTTATATAATATTATGTAGGTTGTATGTACTTTATATGTATTATAAATTTTACGTACATAATTGCGAATCTTCAAGGTCTTTCGAATAGGCAGTAAACTATAATTTTTAATCAAATCAGATTGACCTATTTCATTATATGTTTGTCTCCCAAAAGAGCTTTTGCGTTAGAAATAAGATTTATTAGGCACAACATTTATTTCTGTATTTTTTGGTTTAGCTATTTTGACTATAGGTACTTTTTTGCGTTTAATTTTAAAGGTGCGTTTATATAATGTGTATATAAAGTTTTATAAATTGGATTCTTTTATACAGATATGTATAAAATAAAAATCAAATTGGATTATTGTTTGCAACAATCGATTATAAAAATAAATTTAAAAAATGGATTTCAAGGTTTTAATCAATTTTATAGAACATATATAGTTAATGTACTCTTCAATATTTTCTATTTGTAACTATTATAATGAAGAGTTTATGATCTCATAAAAGGGCATTCTGAGAAGTTTTTAAGTTTGCTCGCAAAAACCAATTGGTCAGCGTTAAGATTTTATCAATTGAGTTTATAGCACATTTTAACAACTACATAGGCAATATTTTAAAAAATATGATTTAAAAAAAATTATTAATTTTTAAATTAAGTTTTTGGGGTTGAATTGTAGGGAAGATTTCCAAGTATCCAATTATGTACCATTTTCTGAGTTACACCTGATTATTATTTTTTAAAAGAGTACAACAGCAAAATTCTTCCTAAAAGTTTGGTTGTTTGCTTTAGACAACACTTTGTTTTAGTCTTATCCTAGGTTAGGTTAAAAAAATAATAGAAGACCAAAAATGATTTATAAGACAAAAAAAAAAACTAATTGGGCTCATAGTGCACTGACCTGATGACTTTAGAACGAATTTTTTTTTTTTTGCTCAATTCAAAAAAGGTTATCATTTACATGTATCCGTTATTCATACGAAATAATCAATACCAAGTTTCATTTACGGACCCATATTGTAAAAAAAATTGTTGAGGTCGTCCCTAAATTACGTCAAACGAATTATTGCACACCCCAACATACATAAATATATGTATTAATTTTATAATACCATTGGCCCAAGTCATGCCCCTGAGGAATTTATTAACTTGACGTTAACCATTTTAAAGCCCTACAACATGAGAATCGACCAAGTAACGGCGGTTTTTTATTACGAAATTCCAAAAAAAAAAACTCTGCTCTTAACAAGTTTTTCTTGTCCCATCAATTATCAGTTTTAAATTTTGGCAGGCTAACATGCTTAATAGTAACGAGTTACTTATATCAAAATACATATTTTTCATTTGTGTCACTGTTTGGCTATAAATAAATAAATTATCTTGAAATTTAACATGCCAATTTTTTGACCGCAATCTTTTAGCAATGAACGAAAAATGTATGAATCAATAATTATTTTCTACTTTTTTTTTAATGTCTGCTTAAAAAAGCCAAAGTGATTGAAAGTTTCTAAAAACTGTTTTATACCAATTTTGATTATTTTAAACAACCTTTAAAATAAAAGGAACGCATAAACAATAAAATCACATTTTCTATTCTATATTCCATTGAACTCTACAGGATAAAGTTTTTTTTCAAGTTATTAATAAAAAAGTGTAACAATGAACTTTTTTCAATCCTTGGCCGTGGCTTTACCGTACATTGAAAACAAAAGTGGTACTTACAAAATTTTGCACTTATAATTTAGAGCGAGATCAAGGTTCAAAAATCTAAAACACTTCATCTTCATTCTGATGTCTCGTCTAATAGCCACAATATGTAACTACTGCCAAAAATCACTCGATCGGCAATCGAAAAACCGTAGGGTTCGGGAGTTAGGCAAATTATAAAATAGCACTTTTTTCGCAAAGTGCTGCATATTTTTATTACTAAACAAAAATAGACACGATACCGACCTTTTTTAAAATACCCATTTTGGTTTAAATATTACTTTTTTGTAATCTTACGAAATAAAAATGCTATATTCTACCCAGGAATAATGAATTTTCAGAGGATGTTAAAGTCCTTGGTATCTTCGAAATCTTCCAGATAAGAAACTTTTAATTAGAAAAAAAAACAAGTGTTACCAATTCAAAGTTTTACCGGTAATTTTTAGAGTTATGATATTTCGGGATTTTGTAGTAACACGCGAGAACACAAACAATAATTGATAATTTTTTAAATTGTACTTGCAATTTTTGAGATCAATATTTGTGATTTAAATAAGTTTCCTATAACCTTGCTTTTCTTATAAATGAATTTCTTTAAAGTTTCTGAAAATTTAGGAAGTTTTTTTTATGTTTGATTCTCAAATTCGTAATATACTTATTGTGCACATATGTTTTAGATTTGGCTTATTTTCTATTCTAGACGCGGCAAATGTCTGCCGCTAAATAGCTCGAACACGTTAAAAAAACGACTTTATTTTTGTTTTTAAATAAGTAGGTATGATGCTTTTTTATGTAGGTATATATTTTCGGCCATTGATCGTATTCGGACGTTGTCAACTTAATACGCAACCAGACACAGACATAATAATAAATCACTTGAACTTTTTTTGTTTTATTTTTAAATATAGCTTAAAGTTTCTACAACAACATGTATTATTGGAAATTGGTTTTACAAAATTGCAAAGTTGTCAAGGTTTATTTTTCTCAACAAAATATCATTTAATATTTAGGTACATAGGAACAAAAACAAACACCGAACAGGAATGACCTATTTGATTATTTGGCGGCTAAAAAGAGCTTGCGAGTTGATAAAGAAGAGAAAATCTACAAAAGTGTTTGTTTAGTCTGCATATTTTTTTAATTTTATTTCGCTCTCATCGTCCGTTTGGTAGGTCGTATCGCATAAGTGCGTGCCAAATATTTATATTTATTCTAATTGGATCCTTAATGCCAATCAGCATGATCTAATCCAACTGGATTTTTTTGTTTTTTACAGAAAAAATAAACAAAAATAGAAGAAATTCTTATTTTGATTTGAAGGAAAACGTTTAGATGAAGATAAATAGACATAACATACCTATAACGTATAAGCAAAATATAATTTTTAAAAATTATATTTTATTGCATATACATACATATATACCTAATATACATAGTCTTGGTTATATGTATGGAACTGTTATATACCACTCACGGCCGGGGCTATTAATAGTTATATTGGGCAGAGCCATGTTCACATGTATTTTTTTGCAATTATTAATGTGTTTCTTTTTTTATAACTTTAGCCAGACGGTTTTTTTTTTGTCAATTTTTTTTTTTTTTTTTTTAATTTGTTGACCACTGTTATTCTTCTCAAAAAATCGATAAAAGTAATAATTTGAAAAACAATATACTACCATCCAAAGAGTGTGTTAATTAAATTAAGAGGACTTTTCGGTTTCTTTTTTTGGAGATGACTCAATCGGCTGATAAGGATTGGTAACCATTATTAGTCATCCCCACCACTAAATCCTCTTTAATGGAACGGGAATATTAAATATTTGTTTGAAATTTAATAAAATACCATAATTGCTTAAAGATAGACCAAGTATGCTTTCTGTAAAGTTTTTGATAACTTCGTTGTTGAGAAGATTTAGGCCTCAATTCAATCAAAGATAAGATTACGCTCCTGATAAAAGAATTTATGCCTCGTTCCTAATGTGAAATTTGCAATATAATATATATGTATGTACATATATAAATTTATATCTATAGATATATATGCAGATAAATACCTTCATATATATATATATATACATTTTTCTGAGGTTATTGCGATGAAGTTTGAAAGAAGAGTAGAAGAATCAGTCGTAAAAATGTTCAACTTACCCGACATATCCATCGACATCATTTTGATTTTGATGGCTTTCATTATCAGACAATAATTGAGGGAAAGAATCAAAGTCACTTTTTTGCAACAAACTTCTTCTACCCGAAAATAACGAAGAATAACATAATACGGATGGGCAAAAGAAATGTATGATTAACATAAACACTATTAATACACGAGGCGGATAACTTCTTTTCCATTTCACATAACATGAAGAAATTTTTTTTTTTGATAAATTACTAGTCCGATGATTGGATTTAACAATGGCACCCATAATACTGAATATATTAAAGAAAATATAACTTTTTTGTTTAAATAGTCAACAATAACATGCTACAACCAACAGCTAAACGTTGAATAAATCCTAAAAACTTATGGTTGATGGCTGAATGTGTCAAAAAGTTTTTGATGGCGAAAATATAGAGCTGTTTGTTTTTTTTTTTATTTTTTGACTTGAACGTTCAGGCAAGTAAATGGCGAGTCTATGCTTTTGATTGCAAGTCTTCAGGGTAAACCATACCCTTCAAGTAAGCAACTCCGTTTTTGATACGCAAATGGGTTAAAAAATGAGCCAAAAAAGAATCTAAAACGGTTCCTAATCGGTTCCAGAAAAGATCATACCAACAATAAAAATAAGAAGTATTTTTTTTTTATGTATTTCAGTTCAAGAAACATTTGAAGACATAATTTTTGTACAAGCAAAGTTAAAAAATTTCTTAACTTTGTATTAACAAACGAATAAAAAAAAACAACTATGAATGAAACAAAAATATGGGGAAAAATTTTTTTTTTTAATTCCCAAGTTAAGTGATGGTTTGCGATTATGCTTAAATGGTGATAGATGGATGCTGTCGAAAGCGACTAGATTGAAATGACCCAAAACAAGAAAATCAAATATTAAGGTAGAACTATTATCGTCGAAATTCAGCTAAAGAGGTCGGAAAAAAGGAAGCGAATACGAGGAATTTATATAACGCACCCTTAATTGCGATAGTGTGCCTTTCGTTAGGCTTCGTTAACTTTCGCTATCGATAGCAAGAGCGCTCATCGACCGCTCCTGCGAAATTGAATTGACATATAGATACAAAAATCAAAATGGTGGAAGCACATAATATGGCTGACTTCTCCATTTGTTTGGAAAGCTAATTTTCTTTCGGTTTTGACATCTTCCTACGTCCTACCACGTCCGATGATTATTGTTCTACCTTTGGGCCCTTAATATCACTTTCTTTCCTTTCATTTTGTTTCGTTTAGTTTTGCTTTCGGGAGTGAAGAACACACTATAACTGACATTTGGTAAAGCAAGAACTAAAAAAGAGGAGAAGAATTGTTAATCAACCTGTGGGCAATATGGTCTACTTCTCCACTTGGCCGCTCGGAAAGCACATCGCATCGGTTTGGGTTTAACATTAAAGCCTTAAATACATTCTTACACTTTATGCTATCTAACAGGAATCAGTAAACAGATATTCTTCCGAATGAATAATTATTTTAGCTTTGTATCCAGCCAAGCCAAAAAGCGAGTTGTTAAAGAGCATGCTAAATTAATAATCTCACGTCCTGAAAAAAATTTTGTAAATAATTCATCTGGACTCTTTAAAGTTTTAATTTTTCAAAGTTTAACGTAGTTTTTATCTTGATGATTTGATAGCATATTTTTGCTTAGGTTTTTTGGTAATTTTAAGAATATATTTTTAACGGTTCACCAACAGTGATACTGTATTATTTGTTTTGTGTTATAATAGGGTTTATTATTCAATTTATAATTATTGTTTTAAATCTTTTTCTTAGAGTCTTGAACGACCTCAGATTTGGATAATGCTCCCAGAAAATTTCGGAAAAGGCTGTGTCTTACTGTATACCAACAGTGTATACCAACAGTGAAACCTATTTTTCTAGTACATAAAAGAGTCCAAAGTATGAAGTTACCTATAGAATTGAGTTAATAAATACTTGAATTATCAACATTTCAGATTATGGTAACTTGTAATTAAAAATGCACTTGACTCTATGCTTTTCGTCCAAGCAGCCTCCCTTGGACTTTTCAGTTAACAGTGAGGCACTTGTTAAGATGGAAATCTTGATCTTCGTTGAATTCAGTTCATTTTACATAGATTATACGAAAATAATCTACTGTGAACTATATCCAACAAGATTAGAATTTCGACTCATTAAAATCGAAAGTTGTTTTGTTCAGGGCCTGGCTTTTTTATAATACAAATACTCTATATTACTAAAATAAGTCAGCCAATTAAGTTTTGGTTAAATTCAGTTGATGAGCCAAAATCGGTGTTTATAATTCCTAAATCACCGATCAAAATTGGAAATACGATTGCAAAACTAAAAATAAAAACAGATTGGCGTTTTGAAAGTTGTTACACTTCTTCACTTTCGCAGCAGATCGTAGGGGTTTCAAGGGAACGTAATTATTTCTTCACTGCTTTTACCTGAACACGTCCATTATCTCTTATTCGTTGTTCATTTTTTTTCTCATCTGGGAACACATTCCGAAATTCTTATGCGCACTGGACGAACCCTGCGTTGCGTTATTTTGACGTTCCATAAAATTTTAATCAATAATTTTAATAAACTCTGAATTAAGTAAATTCACGAAAGAATAACAAATTTTCATTAGAAATGGCGGCGTTGTGCGTAAATTTCTTGTAAAATAAATCAAAGAATAATTAATTATGTTCAATCGCATACAGAAAAATATTAATAAACTTTATGTGTGAATATTTAATGTGATAAATGATAATGAAGTGAAAGATTTTACAAAAAAAATTACTGAGCTACGAAATGGAAGCGCGTTCTATCAGTCTCTATTTCTACTCCTCTTTGCAAATTATTATGTTAATATTCAACAAAAACAAAAATATATATTAAGTAGAATTGATTATTGTTGTTTAAGAGAAAAGTAAATAAATATTTTGTTTATAATGTTTTCGCATCAATTAAATTCCGATTCAGAAGAGTTTAATTTCTCAAAAACTGAGAATGTTGCTCGTTGGAAGGGACTATTTAGTCCTGCGTTAAAAAAAGTACGTTTTGTTTATTTAGCGGCATATACCAACGATCTAATATATATAAATTTTTTCTTTTCGACTGATCAATTGATTAAACAGGTATTGGAGCAAGTTCATCCACGATTGCCGGCCAAGGAGGAGGCATTGTTGTTTGTTGAAAAACTTTGTTTGCGTATTTTAATAATGCTCTGCGGAAAGCCATCGCCTCACACTATTCAGGTTGGTTTTTTTTTTTTTTCATTTTTCGTCGATGCATAACTTATAATTGTTCAGATGTGTATTGCTAGACTTCATGTTTTTGACAGTACGGCAGTGATAGATAAAACATTTAAGTTCTTAAAAGAGATTGGGAACATTTATAACATGTTTTAATGTTTGTATGCATCTTGTTATTAAGTTTTTTTTAGATATTGGAAGAGTACCTCTTTGACCCGATTACAAATAGGTCAGTATAAAAGGGTCAAAGGTCATGAGAAAGGGGTTTTCAAAAATATAGAAAATAGTTCTACTAGTATTAACCATTAAAACATTTTAGCACGTACATACACACTTAATCACAAAAGTAACTACAGTAAGCACTTTTAAAGGTCAAGTCCTTTTTATTTTATTGTTGACCTGTTTCACATAAAAAAAAAACAATATAATGCATTTTACTTAATATTTTAGTAACTACCTATTTCCAACGTGTAGGTAGTGATTGAGACTGTTGGACTTTTAAAGCCCTAATCACTAATCACTTGGAGCTGTAATTATTTTTTTGAAGGCTATTTCTTAAGATGGTGCTGCGCACAGTCCCAGATATCCCCTTGTTCTTATGAACTGAACATGTTCATCTCGAACTTCCAAGAATCTCAATGTTCATCAAATTAAATTGAGTTTTTCAATAGACTTGAAACCGCGCTCTGTGACATAATGAAAACCTTCAACTTCTAGATCTTTATATGGATGGTTTATAAATTTCCTTAAATTATTAAATTTTTTTTTACATTTATTAGAAATGAACAAAGCCTGTCATAAACATACTGATGCTGATCGATGTATTTAATAAAGTAAAAGAACAATCTTGTTTACAGTATGTAATACATTTTAAATATTCAAAAAAGATTGTTCAAAAAAAAAAAAAAACAGTTATAAATAAATTGTAAATATGATATATTTCAACAATAACTGCGGATCGAGTTTTGCGGATTCTGTAATCGACATGAATATCATATGTATCCCAACGACAAGTGTGTTATGCATTTTTCACTTTTTTATGCTGTTTAATTTTAGGGTACTTATTTGGTCTTTTTCTTCACACTGCAGAACAACTTGAAAACTTATAAAAAATCTGAAAAGTATTTTGGATTTTGAAAAAGTAGAAAGAACAATAGAAATAGATGCAAATAGAAAGCAGGATTCAATGTTGTTTTTGTATTCGCTGACGACGACGAAACACCAATAACAACACGTTAATATGATTAAAATATAAGTTCTTTAGTTTCCTCTTACAGGACTTCTTCTTCTCCTGCGCGCCATCATGTACGGTTTCTGGAGATGCATTTTAGCTCTTTCCAACTCTTCCGCAGTTGTGCTAATTCCTCTTCGACCGTTCTTCGGCCAAGAGCTTCTAGGTCGGCCTGCCTGTGTAGGTAAAAGGGTTTCATTGTATCGCTTGACTTGCAATGCATTCGTTATCTTAACTTTCGAAGCCAATCCACTGCAATTTGTCCAGAAAATCTTCAAGATGTTACATAGACATCTATTTACGAACTTTGCTTTCCTCATTTGGTTGTATTAGTATGTATCCAAAATATTGAAAATTTTCAACCATCTCTACTGGTTGTTCGTTGTTCAGAAATATCTACTTTAACAGTTGAGAAAAATCCAAGTTGACCCTTTTTGTAAACTATTTCAACTTCTCTCTTTACCCTTTATGTCATTTCACGAAGGTAAAGGTAATAAAACAACTTAAGCATTTTTTTTTTTTGGTTAAGTTCTGAGCATTTATCAAAATCGGTTTAAAGACGAATCCTATGACATTCCATTGAATTCCACAGAAGTGAATTTATGTACTCGTTTGAGGCATTCTTATAGAATTCAAATGGAATTCGCTCGATTTCAGGGGCATTATATTGTTTTGAGTTAGTTATAGTTTCCGTATTTCAAGTAGAGAATAAGGTACATCCAAATTGTCATTAATGACTAAGAGTGCTGCTTATTGAAAAAGCGATGACTTTAGCGAATTAGATGTTTAGACCATTAAAATGAGTTCTTAACAAAGAAGCCCTTAAAGAGGTATCAAGGGTGTTTGTTTTTCCGTTTATATATTTAACGGCTTTTAAAAATTCAGATATGTTGTACAAACATACTTTTTTCAAAAAAGATTTATTTAAAATATGTGTTGGCTTTGTAGAGAACTTTGAAAACATTTCAGCTATTTGTTTCTAACAATCTTGTCGTGGTCACGGGTTGACTGTTGGCTTATGGGTGGGTATTATTTTACCTCTCGTTCTTGTGTTCCTATACGTAGACAGTACCGGTACTCACAAGAATTCATTAATTCACAACAACAACAATCATCACATTTGTAACAACATGTACCATCTCAACTGCCAGTTACAACAATGCAAACTATTTTTTTTCTAAATATTTCAGCATAGTCCAAAGAAGACTTAATGTTTTTTTTTTGATTGCCTCTTCAAAAATTTAAAATCATGGACATGTTTTGATCGATTCAATTACGATATAGAATGCAATATAAAAAATTGTCCAAGAGAGTGTAGTTCAAAAAATAACTTCGTTTAAAAAAAAAAGAAAAATATAATTTTTTATGTTGAGTGAAATAAAGCCGCTATTCATTTTGTATGGCGCAAAATCCTCGTCTTATTTAGTTTTTTAATCGCGTCCATATTAATTGTGAAACACCAGGTTATGTTTTTACGATGATTCACCAGAACATGGGCAATAGCTTAATCGTTTTTATCGGACAAGTAGGTACACGCTTTACAATCTTATTTACAAAACCGACCATTCTTAAAAATTATTTTTTCTTAAGATATTTAGTAAATTAACTTGAATAAAATATTTTACCAAAGAATAAAGGGTTTTAAAATAAGAGGTGTTATTTTGAATAGCCCGCTATTTCGGCAGTTATCACATTTTTCACATTTGACAAGTAGAAACGACGCCATTAATAAAAATGGAACGATACACGCTTCAATAATACATTGAAATTATTATAATTCACTATAAAAATAGTCAAAATTTGGCAGAGATGGTTCGAAAAACTAAAACATGTTTTCGTCGTTGTGAAGCACCTAAGCGTAGCCGTGACGGCCATTTGGCGTATTTTTTTTTTTCCATTATTAATGGCATTTTTAACCTACTCGCTCAATATTTATATATATTTTTTAATTGTTTGGTCACTTACGACTGTCTGTTCAGTTACAGCCTATATTTAATGTAGTTATTGTTTTTGTATTTTTTTAGTTTAGTTTAGTTTAACTACTCAAATATTTAATTCGAAGATTTCTGATTTTCATAGAAACCAAATGGCTTGGCGAAGCCAAGTAAAACAGTAAATTAGGTTTGGCGACCTAATTATCTTCTTTATGGTTAAGGTTGTCAGTTAACCTATAACTAACGAAAAGAAGCAAATATTGGTTAATGGTCCGAATGAGAAGAACATGTGTCGGAAAGTGTATTTCTTAACTTTTTAAATGAAAAACATTCCACGGTTATTATAAAGACAAATTCAAATTATACTGTGTACTGTGTAGTCGACATTTGGAGATGTTACTGAAAAGTAAATTTACATAATCTATTTAATTAATAATACTGCGCAAAAAACTATTCTAATTTTATTATTTTTAAATTTACTTAATTTTTTTGTTTTATTTTGCAGGACGTGGAGGAAAAGGTAAAAAAATCATTTCCTACTCCAATTGATTGCTGGGCACTGCACGAAGCAAAAGAAAGTTTAAAGAAAAAAAGGAAATGCGTTCTGCCTGTGGACCGCGTTCATGCATTACTCCAAAAGGTAAACCGTGTTCTTTTCAAATATATGTACATATTCTTTAAAAGTTTCAAATTTAAATACTCAATATGTAAATGTAAGTTAATTTAGAAATTCCTTCCAAATTTTGGCTTTTTTTTAATGCCCAGGTTCCTACTACCAGGTTCCTAATAATTCAATAACCTACAACCAAGCCAATAATGGGTTTAATCCAACATTTTTTGTTTGGCCTTTCCACCTAACTGTCTCTTGAGGCAACAGTTGTAATTTTTTTCATAGAAATAGGTTGGCTTTCTTCGGGCGATTAATTAATATAAAAGGTATTAAATTTTACCGCGTTTTATAACTTAAAAGTCAAGAGATAAAAGCATAGTACTATTATGGCAAGTCTTTTTTTAAAGTTCCTCGGCCCCTGTGGTGGTGCTGCGTTTTTTAAGGTGCAGAATTTGATTTGGGGAATCTTTCAAGCGTGGAAATTGGGAGTAGGAGCAAAAGGAGACTATTATTTCGCTTGACATACCCAAAAAAATTACAATTAAAACCTCCATAAGCTCTACGCAATAAAATTGAGGAAGGGTTGCCGCGACACTTTAGATGTCATCCCATTCGACTGCCACCATTATAGTACTATGTTTTTCATATACAAAGATTGTAGTGTGTCAAATTAACCAGTGAATTATTAAATATTCAGAAAAACTTTTAGTGTGCTTTAAATGAGAAAGTATATTTTGTTGTTGCAATTCTCGACATCGAAAAAACTTTCCCTATAGGGAAAAAAGATCCAAAGTTCTTTGCTCGTTTTTCGTTCCCTTGGTTCGTCATCAGTAAATTCGTCCGTATAATCTTGTTGAAAATAAAAAGCGAAGCTGGATGTACCGCCCCTTTAAGTCCTGAGCTAGGATTAGGTCGTAATAGCCCTATAAGATGTTCAGTTAGTAGTTCAACCTATGGAACTCCGCTGCCGAAAGGATAAAAAGAAGAGGTGTTTTGTGGGAATACCTCTAATAAACCTACTGTAAACCGAACAACGATATTAAAGGAACAAAACAAAATTTGTATCTGTATTTCCTTACACTGCAAACATAAATTCAAATAGACATGGGGATGAGAAAAAGAACAAATGGAAAGCTGTAAATCTTATTTAAATACGTATCTGTTAAATAAATCGGATATTAAAAGGACATACAAAAAAATGTGCAAGCATTTGTTGCAATTTTGCTTTACTCTGGGTTTTTTCACCTTTAGATATTGGGAAACAGCAACTTGTTACAGTCATCATTTTGTGTGGTTTTAGTTATTAGTAAATAAGTATACATAAATGAAGCCAAACGCACTACTAAAAATAAAAAAAGAAAATGAGAAGCAAGCAAAAAATATTGTTTTAAATGCAATATAAGTTTCAACAGCTATGAAATACTTATGAAGACTCTTGTGCTTAGATGTTAGCTTTGATTACTCGTATGTTTCATAGGAGTAAGTGGCTCATTTAGACCATAATTAGTACGATGAAAGTCAAGATGAAAAATTTCAGAATTCCAAGAATCGTGATCTAAACTTTAAAACGAATTTTTTTATAGAAGAGCCAGTAAATATACTTACGAGTATATACTTTTTGTTGTTTTTGTTCATTATTCAATTCAATTTCTAATTCAATCATCACAAGAGCGAGAATCTTGAAAACTTTTTCTCAGACCAATAATTTTAGACTAAACCTCTTAAACAGAATGCGTAGGGCCCGCAGAAGTAGCTGGATAAAAATTGAATTGCTCCGATTGCGGCATTTCACCGCATCCTGTTCAGTAAGTTTGGCTACTCTCTAGAATTAAACATTTTTTTATCTTAATAAGACGATTAAATTAAGTATGCTAAAAGATTGTTAATAAAGCTTAATTATCATTGAACAACCGCAATTAGCCAAGTTCTAACAGGAAATTTAAGTTTCATAATTGCAGAAACACTTTACTTTGGTGGAACTTTGAGTATTTTTTAAATAGCAAAACTTTCTATTCCTAATTGGTTGCATACGACTTCTGATTAAAATGACCATTTTTGTCTTTGTTCAGCCTTTTATTTCGCAAATTTGAGCGATTAGCTGTGGCTCAAGACTTTCGTATTCGAAAGATAAAAATGGCCTCAAATAAAGTAATCAATAGTTAACATACTTCGTAACTTTTGTAATTTTTCATGTTTAGATTTACTGGCATTGGACGGAATTCAAAATAAAACATTGAACGAACTAATTCACTATTGTAAATTGAACTATATTTAGATTTAAGATTTATTGATACTTTTTAAATTAATTAACAATCAGTTTAATACATTAAATTTTAAGACATAGCTTGAAGCCGTCTGTCCGAGTTTGACGAAGTCTATAAAAGTATTTAAAAAGATTCTTCAACTATCGATTTTCTATATTTTGATGATTTTTGGCAGTACTTTCATAATACACTCCGTCGCTGCCGTTTAGAATGTTTCTCATTTCCAATTCATCTAACGCAAGTTTTCCAAAATATCGAAGTCTAAACTCCCTTAATATAGGACACCTTTCTTAGAAATGGTAAATGTTCTCTCTTTCTCGCCGGTTGCATAGAGAACAAATGATTTTTAAGTTCAAGTCCATTAGTTCACCTCTGGCTTTAAAAACTGTAGAAAAAAAACTGTAGAGTACCTTACGTTGAAGTAATTGTTTTCATTGTTGTTTGTGATCTAAGCTTCCATATATTTCTCTGTGTGAAGAACCCTTGACATGCTCAATGCTGTTAACAAGTATTTTCTCATCGACTGCAGTAAGCAAATTGTGAAACTCTTCTTTCAATTGGCTTATGTTTTGCGTGTTTATTTTTAAATACAAAACTCTGCTAAGGTTTCCACAAAACTCTGCTAAGGTTTCCGATTCTCATAGAACAATATTTTCGTCTCAACAACGTGATTTTCTATTCGTTTGACCAACCCCTCACCGTTCAAAGATAAGCATTGTATCCAAAAATACTGGCTTGAAACCCGTTTCAACCAACAACATGTTGTTTGGAAGCTTGAAAATTTTTTTTAAAAAGAAGCGAAGTAGTTTTTCTGACGTTTCGGAATGCTGATAGCCTCATACTTGAACCCCATACAACATTATTGACTTAGTAACCTACTGGAATATTTGCAATTTTACTCTCAAGGATTTTTATCTTCCATACAATTTTTCTAAGCTAAGCTTATCGCTGTCTTAGATTATGCAAGCTTCTCTTTTTAAGTGAAGTTCCATGCTCATGTTACTACAAATGTGTATACCCAAATATTTATACGAATTGACTCTTTCTATTTGTTGCACATCAAAATACCATTTTTCAATAAAGTCAACAAAGAACGCGTATAGTTTTTTCTTATTCCTGATAAAGTTCTATGCAACGGTGGTAAGGATAAAGTTTTGATCTATTGTTGAGTAATATGTCCTACTCTGAATAATATACGAGTACATTACTTGTACGAGTTAAAATTAAGAGCTTAACATTTACAAGATTTTAATTTTGTAATGTAAAACAAATCGAGGACCTTTATTAACACAATATAATAAATTTAAAAAATTAACATTTTTTTTATTATAGGATATTCTGCAATACAAAGTAGATAGTTCTGTTACTTTATTTTTGGTCGCCGTTCTCGAATATATCTCTGCTGATATTCTTAAACTGGCCGGTAATTATGTGCAAAAAATTGAACATCTTGAAATATCTCGTGAAGATATTGAAGTTGCTATGTGTGCAGACAAGGTAAGATCTAAAAACAAAATGCTAATATATATATGTATGTATGTACTTATACTTTTGAACTAAAACAGGTGTTGATGGATATGTTCTATCAATCTGATATGAACAATAAAATAATTCCAAGTCCATTGCCACCAGCCCCACGTGCTAGTCTTACATACGAAGAAGTAGTAAAAGAACTCATTCATGACGAAAAGCAATATCAGCGTGATCTTCATATGATAATTCGCGTCTTTCGTGAGGAGTTAATTAAAGTAGTACCGGATACAAGGGATATAGAACCAATATTTTCCAATATTCTTGATATATACGAAGTTACAGTGACATTGTTAAGCTCATTAGAAGATGTAATTGAAATGTCGCAAGAGCAAAGTCCTCCATGTGTAGGAAGTTGCTTTGAAGAATTAGCCGAAGCTGAAGAATTTGATGTGTATACAAAGTACGCACAAGAAGTCACATCAAAAACGTCTAGAGACGCACTATCAACTTTACTTTCCAAGCCAGATGTAAGATTTTTTCGAATCTTTGCAAGATGTATATATTTGTTAATATATTTCCTTTTGGATACTAGGCAATATCTTTGATGTCTGCAGGACATGGATTTCGAGAGGCCGTGAAGTATTATTTGCCAAAGTTGTTATTGATTCCAATTTGGCATGCTTTCTTATATATGGATTACATTAAATCTTTAATGCAGCTGAGTCCTTCACAGGAAGATAAAGAAAGTTTCGAACAGGTTCAAGGTTTACTAAGACCCTTGCGCTGTGATCTTGAAAATATTGTCGCTAATTTACCCAAGTAATTTTTTTTTTTTATAAATCAATTTTTTTATAATCTTTTTTTTTCATTAAAGGGAATCAGCAGTTCCAATGCATAGTCGTGCGCGTCGACTACTAGCAATAGAAAAGACCAGAGATCTACAAAATTCGGTTGAACATTGGGATAAAGATGTTGGCCAATGCTGCAACGAATTTATACGAGGTTTGTTTTCAACTTCCTTTAAAAACCCACGTGTTTATATTTAATCATGTAATGTTAATTTGGCATATTTTTTTCCAGAGGACACTTTGAGTAAACTCGGCTCAGGAAAAAGAATAACCGAAAGAAAGGTTTATTTATTTGACGGACTTATTGTTCTGTGTAAATCAATTGCCAAAAAACAGAATGTTTCTACTGGAGCTTCAAACTACGATTTTAGACTAAAAGAAAAATTCTTTATGCGACGAGTTGAGATAATCGATCGAGTCGATACTGAAGATTTAAAATATGCATTCGAAATTTCTCCTAGAGTTGAACCAGCTGTTATTTTAATAGGTACTCTTTTTATTTACTAAAAATAAACCAAATAAATTATAATTTTAAATAATCCGGTAGCGAAAAACTCTCAACACAAGAGTGATTGGATGGCCGATCTTATAATGGTAAACACAAAATCTATGTTAGATCGTATTTTGGATAGCATATTACTAGATATGGAGAAAAAGCATCCGCTGCGCCTACCCAGTCCTGATATTTACAAATTTGCCATTCCTGATAATGTTAATAACATTGTTTTAGAAGAACGTGAAAGTGCTGGTGTTCCGCTTATAAAGGTTAAATATAATGCCTATTCAATTTTTCATGTTTTAAATGTTTTTCTTTTTATTTTACCAGGGGGCAACGTTGTGTAAATTAATTGAACGTTTGACGTATCACATTTATGCAGACCCTATGTTTGTTAGGACATTTTTAACAACTTATCGTTACTTCTGCTCTCCACAAAGTCTACTTCAACTTTTAATTGAACGTTTTAACATACCGGATCCAAGTTTAGTTTATCATGAGGTACCCTCAAGCGAAAGAGAAAACAATCCAGATTCCGAAAAGTTACATAAAAATTCCCAACGCGAAGATTGGAAACGATACCGAAAAGAATATGTTCAGCCTGTACAATTCCGTGTGCTGAATGTTCTTCGACATTGGGTAGATCATCACTTTTATGATTTTGAAAAAGATCCAATTTTGTTGGAGACATTGCTTCATTTCTTGGAAAATGTCAATGGAAAATCTATGAAAAAATGGGTTGATTCAGTGATGAAAATTGTTCAAAGAAAGGTAATTATTATTAATATAAATATTTACTTTACCTTGTGCTATTAAGATTGTCATTTTTTTTTTCTTTGGAATCAAATTAATGCAAAAAAAATTCAACATATAAAATTATTATTAATTTTAATATTTTATATCAATTACAGAAAAATGAACAAGAAAAAAGTCAAAAGCAAATAACTTTTGCCTATGGCAATAGTCCTCCGCCTATTGAACATCACCTTCAAGTACCAGACTCCGAGATAAATTTACTAACACTTCACCCGTTGGAACTTGCACGGCAACTAACTCTGCTCGAGTTTGAGTTGTATAAAAATGTCAAACCATCCGAGTTAGTTGGCTCGCCATGGACTAAAAAAGATAAGGAAAGCAAAAGCCCGAATCTATTGAAAATAATGAAATACACCACAAATGTAACACGATGGTTTGAGAAATCAATAATAATGTCTGATAACTATGAAGAAAGAGTAGCTATGGTGGCTCGGGCAATCGAAGTTATGATGGTTATGTTGGAATTGAATAACTTCAATGGAATTTTATCGATAATAGCTGCGATGGGAAGCGCTTCGGTTTACAGACTTAAACTCACATTTCAGGGTCTACCTGCAAGATATGAAAAGTTTCTTGAAGAATGTCGAGAACTAAATGACGATGGACATTTGAAGAAATATCAAGAAAAATTGCGCTCAATAAACCCTCCATGTGTACCATTCTTCGGTAGATACCTCACAAATATATTGCATCTTGAAGAAGGAAATCCCGATTTTTTGCCAAATTCTGAGCTTATAAATTTTTCAAAACGAAGAAAAGTAGCAGAAATAATTGGTGAAATTCAACAATACCAAAATCAACCATACTGCTTGATGGTTGATCCCAAAATAAGGGTAAACAATTTACAAACATTTTTAGACATAAATTAGTTTCCTTTTTTTGTTAACTAATTATTTTTTTAATAGAATTTTTTGGAGAATTTAAATCCTTTTAAGGGCATGTCAGATACTGACATATCAAATTATTTGTACCACGAAAGCTTACGGATTGAACCCCGAGGTTGCAAACAGCCACCCAAGTTTGTAAGTTTTGTTTTCTTTGTTTTTCTAACAATGCAGCTTTTTAAAAGAGTTATAATCAAACCATCTTAATATTTCATGTATTTTAATAGGCACGAAAGTGGGCGTCAATTACACTGAAGTCTCCTGGCATTAAACCTCGACGACAAACAACCAGCAATATTAATAATAGTAGCAATAGCAATAATAGTCTACCAATTTTATCAAATTTAACTTTCGGTTCTAAGATGCAAAATAATGTGCAATACGATGGAGAGCAGAGTCCACCAGGTGGAATAAAATCAACCTCATATTCAGGAATGAATGTTCAATCATTTTCGGTTTTTGCAAATGTAAATATACCTGAAAAGAGTAGTAGTTTTTGGAATCAGCATTTGAGCAGTCACAATAATCAATGTAGTGGCAGCGAGTCATTACCATATAATACAAATCTGGATACAATATATAATACAGAAACGGAAGCAAATCACAGTCTCGGGGAGGATTTGCTTTCAGCAACAAATACTTCTTGTGCAGTTGCTCCCATTTTGCCTAAAAAAGCTACAAATATTAATAACTCTGTAGCGAACACACACGCGTGGGGTTCGGATTTGGCAAATCCTACAAAAAGCCCTCTCGCGACTTCAATCGGTGATTTCTTTCAATCACAATTTATGCCAAAGGAAAATAAAATGGATAGCTACAACCATTCTAGGGATATTTCAATCGGAAGTATGTGTGAAAGCTTAGCTTCGCCAGCACCTTTGGTTGCTATAAGCCCAAAAACTGATCATCATACAAAACAAAAAATTCGATCTCCATTCCAAAATGCACCATTGCATACTCAAAGTTTTATTCCTACAAAGAATTCAAGGTATGTTTTTAAGTATTTATGTACTTTAGATGCGGATACAGTATTTCGGGGTACCATACTTGTCATTAATAAATTCGATTAACATATTTTTTTATTTTAAAATAATTATTTTCGATAGTCCTAAGGAGCCATTACACTATGCTGAGGCAACTACATCTCCATACTCACTACAAAGTATGGAGCTTTCCATTCCCATATCTCCTCACGTTAATGTTCCTACAACTCATCTTGGATTTGAATCTGCTGCTCCACCACCACTTCCACCCCGACGGAGGGATAGAGTAGAAAGTTTCAATGAAATGGCTCAAAAACAGCAGGCCCCAGATGCGCCAACAGTAATTCTATTTACGGCATCCGAAATAATTTTGAATTTGATAAAAATGTATTATTATTCTTAGCTCCCACCACGAGATGGTGAACTAAGTCCACCACCTTTGCCACCTAGAGTAATGAGCACATCAGGCACTGTAGTAAAACAAAACTCAAATGTAGTAATAGGTCAAAACAGTTTGTTGCTTCCAAACACCAGTATTATAATGATGCGAAGGAACTCAGCGATGCAAAATAGAGGTTCTACTTATTCCAGCACAAACTCAGACGCTGGCAGGAATGAAGACCAAGTTTCAGCTCCCTCAATAAACTTTTCATCATCGCCAAAAACACCGAAAACATTTGAAGTATATGATTTTTCAGTGATACCTTGCGACAATGAGTCAAAAACTATGCATGGAAAAACTGCGTCATCATCAAAGACAATGTTTTATTCCACTGATACAACGCCCAAACTTCCACCAAAACCTGTGGTTAGCGGAAATATTTTCCATGCAGGTAAGTTTTTGTTGGTTTAAAATGAAAAAAAAAACAACATGAACTTCATTAAATTTTACTTTTCTTATAGATAAAAGTACGATGTTTCTCTATCCAAGTATAAACAATGATTAATTGATTGCAAGGCTATGTGATACTAAGCTGCTTTTGTTATAAGAGTTATTTGCCACCTAATATTAAACCTTTGTAAATAAAATAATATTGTAGATCATAAAAAAGTGGTATGTTTCTTTGTTAAAATGTATTGCAATATAAATTGAAAAGTTTAATTTTCTTAAGTGAAACTTCTTTATCGAGGGTATTATTTGAAGAATGGCTCAGAAGGCCTAGTACGTCTAGTGCTCTTCAAAAGAATGAAACAGAACGAATAAAGTAAATAAAGTTACAATTTTCAATGTCAAAAAAAAAACGCCTGGTAGATGCGAAACATTGAAATTATTTTGTAGATAAAAATTTATTTATGAAAAGGTCGTGTCGTGGCGATGGCAACGTTTGCGTTCTATATATGGGGCATTTCACGTGAAGCGGACAGCTAAAAAAGTGGTGGGTCTTGGAATTGGTTCATCTTTGTGTTACTTATAGTTCTTAACATATATGCAGAAGGATTTTGAAATTTGAGGTCTGGTGCTGGATTTATTGGTTTTTAAAGCTTCTGCATTCTGTATTGAAAAATACTGATAAATTAAATTAAGCAATAAAAAATAAATGTTGGAATATATGGTAAATTAGATGCTCTTTCGCAACCATATATTCGTCATTTGGTTTATCACAATTTCCTAAATTGCAGCTAAATTTTTCTTCTTAACTTCTATATTTCTAAGTGATGAATTTAAATAAAAATAATATTTAAAATAAATATAATGTTGCGACTTCGTTTAAAAACCTTCCAAAGTATAAATATTGTACATATTATTGGGCATTTGGGATGTGATTCTTGATCATATTCTGAGAAAAAAATTGTTATACAGTAAAGTCTGATATTCAACTTTGACATCATTTTTTGACGATTTAAAAAAAAGTTAACTTTGGTGTACCCTGACTCATGTTAAGTTCGTTTAGGGTTACCAGATATTCAATTTCGAATTATATATATAAACTCCTTTGGGATAAACATGTCGATATAACTGTCGGGAAAGCCACAAAAGCCCTGATGATTTGCAAAAGAGTTGCAGGAAAATCATGGGGTTGCAAACCAAAAATCCTGAGATGGATGTACACCATGATGGTAATACCTGGTTGCATGGCGCAAAAGAACCAAATTAATAACCACTAGGAAAAAACTAGAAAAGGTGCAAAGGCTTGCATGCATATGTATAACCGGAGCAATGAGAACATGCCTTACAGCAGCAATGGAAAACATATTAAATCAAACGCCACTACACGTGACAATAGAAAGTGCTGCCAAGGGAGCCATCGTGGATTTGCCAAGGAGGGTACTGGAAGAGGGAAGATCATTAGTTACAGGGCACGGAATGCGATCCCCAATTCCACAGTTAGAAACCTTCTTGACATTCCAAAGGATGGCATGATCAAAAATAACAACTTCGAAAAGCGTTTCCGTACGGAGTTAAGTTGCAAAAGCGACTGGATAAGCGAAACGGAAAACTACAGTCTCGAAGCAAACATCATCAAGTGGTATACTGATGGATCGAGAACTTCTGAAGGGACTGGGGCAGGGATTTTTGGGCCTAGAACAACATTTTCCATACCGATGGGAAAGTCCACCAGCATATTCCAGGCAGAAGTAAATGCCATCGGAAAATGCGCAGAACGTAACATCAATAGAAAATACAAAAACCAAAACATTGCCATCATTACAGATAGTCAAGCCGCACTAAAAGCTTTTAACTCATACACCATTACTTCAAAACTAGTATGGGAATGTGTAAATAAGCTAAATGAACTGGGCAAGGAAACAAAGTCGCACTTCATTGGGTACAGGGTCACGTCGGCGTCCAGGGCAATGAAGAGGCTGACTCCCTAGCTAAAATAGGAGCAACTGGACCCCTAACGGGACCAGAGCCATATTGTGGTATAGGGGAAAATATAATCAGTAATCAAATCAAATTATTAGAGGAGGCAACAAGATCAAAAATCTGGGAAGAACTCCCAAAACTGAGACAGGCCAAACTCTTACTCGGGAACTACAACCGAGAGCGTTACCAATCATGTATTAGCCTAAGCAGGAACATTCTCAGGATAATAACGGGCCTCCTCACAGGCCATTGCATTGCAAACTGAGAAGACATCTCAGCATCCTTGGCCTAGTGAGCAGTGCTTCTTGCAGATTCTGCAACGCTCATGAGGAGACACCGGACCACATAATAGGCAAATGCGATGCATTAGTGCATCAAAGACAAAAATATCTGGGCAAGCACAATATAGAAGAGAACAAAATACATTCTCTGAAAATACCCCAAATTCTTAAATTTCTAAAAGGAACGAATCTGGAAGGTGAACTGTAGATGAGAAAGCTCATCCGGTTCAAAGGGGGACACAATAGATCTTAAGGTCGCAGTGCAAATATACCCACATAACTCATTCATTTATTCAATCCAAAACAGGTGAGAAATCAAATTTTGTGTTTTGTACCTACTTTTCTGCAACACTTGGCAATTGGAGTGATTTTCCAAGAATTGATTGTTTTTAAATAATTTTTAAGACTGAAAGAGTTAAAAATGTACTTATGCCTTCTGGTCATGCTGTCAAAACCCTTATAACCTTTCCTCCTCTCAGGGAGAGTTAAAGTTAGGGTATGAATGTTTAATGAGTAAATTAACTTAAAAATTGGAATAAAAGAATAGAAAGACAAATTCATTCACCAGTTATCATCAAGCTAAGTCATGATTACAGTTGGATAAGAGCGCTTTTTGAAATGTCTTCATTTACGAATGAAGAATATGCAGACATTTTTTTGTTCTGTGGTGCAATGGAAATTTAAGAAGAGCATAACGAAGATACAACGTTATCCTAACAGACGACTTCCTTATCGAAACACTTTTGGAAATACCTTTTGAAGGCTTCGAGAAACTGGATCAGTTTCAACTGCAAGACCCAACGCATATAGACGCTTGGCTCTGCAGTTTTTACAAAATAATCTATTAGACCTGTTGGAGAATGTTCCACTGCTTCGACTAGCTTCATCATATTTCCAAACTGATGGTGCTCTGACCTACTATGGTCGTGAAGTTAAGGATTGGCTGAATGAAGATAACGGTGATCGGTAGATAGGCATTAAGCAGAAATGGACCACGATCTCCCAATCACACTGTACTGGATTTTTTTGTATGGGGACGAATGAAAGAAATCGTTTGATCATCTGAAATAACAACTTTAACTGAATTAGAAGCACGTATTTCCGAAGGATCACTAAAAGGAAGGCAAGAGTTATCTAAAATAAATAATATTTAAAAACTGGCTCTAGCATGCATTCAAAACGTAGGAGGGCACTTTGAGCACTTATTATGACTGTATTTGTGTACATAGTAAAAAAAATCAATTAAAACTGCACAAATTACTGTTTTATTTGAAACCGATACAACTCAGGGCAAAAACTCATTAATTTTTTTATTTTACCTGCTTTGGTTTTTTCCAAGTATCATAAAATGTATGGGTTTTTGGGTGGACTTATCAATAAGTTTTTTTTCTGTTATTGTTTTGTTCATCAGGTAAAATAAGAAAACTTTTTTTATTACGCGTTTTTTGGAAAAAAAACCCTACCAAAAAATTTCGCTCGGCCAAGAAAAATTGAACACTATTCGAAATTAAATATCTGGCAACCCTAAAAACATATCAGCTCAAGAATAGTATTTCTACAAAAAAGGTGAAAAATGAGGTCCCTACCATTAGTACTGACAGAGAAATTGAACTTAACATGGGTCAGGGCATAGAGAAAAGACTTACCTAGAGAACCGATCGGTATTCCCCCTTGCTTCTTTAGTAAGTCTTTTCTCTATGGATCAGGGTACACCAAAGTTAGCCTTTTTTAAATCGTCAAAAAGTGATGTCAAAACGAAAAATTTACTGTATAACGGGGGTGGCCTCTCTCAATCCAATGTGCCAACAAAAATCTGCCCTATCCTTCTAACAATGCCTCATTTATAAGACCCTAGGTCTTACTCGCATATAAAGGGTGTCCCAACAAAAACGCAAGATTTAAATTTTAAATAAAACACAGATATTTAAAAAAAATCGCGAATTCTTTGTTATATTGTAAAGTAGACAGGATGAGGTTATGTATGGAACAACACATCGGGCAAGTGGCCGCCGCGTCTTTGCTGGCACATACGCGATCTTTTAATGAAATTTTCAATGACCGTTTTGCATAAATGCTGCGGTATTTCATTAATGCAGAATCCAATTTCCTCTTTTAAGGCTTGAGTCGTCGTCGGCTTATTCGCATAAACCATCGACTTCAAAAAACCCCAAAGAAAAAAGTCCAGTGGTGTTAAATCGCACGATCTGCTGCTCTGGGAAAAGCACCAGCGCAAGAGAATTGATGGGACCGTTTACTTCGTAAAACCCACGTTGGTAAAACCCACATTAGCAGGGAGGCTAATACTCCAGCTGAGACATTAAGGGACAGACAACGTGAACCAACTACCGGTTTATCTGACACTCCTGCCAGATGTTGCATTGAACATCCGTCTCCTGCGGGTTTGACAAGTGTTAAGATATGACCGGAAGAGGTAGGTGCAGGGGTGGAACACAAGGGGAACATTCAATGCTACAGCCCCAAATGCAATCCAAGTACTTCAACCTCTGCAAAACCAGGGCAACAGGACGGACAGTTGAACACAGCAAAGATGCACTCCAGAAGAGGTGTCTATAAGGAGAGGCCAATACCTCCCACTGACATATCAGCTGCGGGTACGTCGAAGCGAGCAAGAAAGGACTTGGACTCACCTACTAATAGCTCGCATATTAGTAAGAAAGAGAAAGCCAGGCTCTCCAGGGTGCCTGTAGGTCGACAAGTTGCCATAGTAGACTATGGGAACCCTAACAGGAAACTGACGGAGGATCAATTACAACTAATAGAACTACGGATCCTTGAGGATGTCAACAAGGCTACCGTCAAGAGTCGGCCAACGCCGACGCGGGCATCACTTTTTTCATTGATAGCCAAGCAGCAATAAAAGCGATCTCTGCCACTCAAATCAAGTCGAAGCTTGTTTCTAGCTGTCGCGAAGAGCTAAAGGTTCTTGGTATGCAGTATAATGTAAGACTTTGCTGGATTCCTGGCTATAGTGGTGTGCCAGGTAACGAAAAAGCAGATGAAGGGTAGACTCAGCACTTGAACCCTATCTCGTAGACCATGGAAACTATGGCCTAGATACGATAAGAAAAGATCCGATAGAATATTAATTCTTAATAAACCTTCATTAAGATCCCTTAAAAGCATAATAACGGGACATAACCTACTTGGCTACCATAAAAAGGCTCCGTACCGATGATCTTTGCAGAGATTGTGGTGACGAAGATGAGCATGAAAACACTGCTCACTTTCTTTGTCACTGTCCCTCACTCTGCCACACTAGTAGAAAACCCTAGGCAACTACTTCTTCAACGAATTAGAAGAACTGTCAGAAATTGCAGGTTATTCATACGATCATATAATCCTCCCTTTTCGACCACATTTTCTTGATCTATGCGGTAAATACAACAAGCTTATGATAAAAATAGCTTTCAGAAATTTACATTTTTGTCAAAAATTTGTGTTTACGGTGGGGCTGCTCCATAGAGATTAGTGCACAAAAGGTCACTTTAAATAATGGGTAAAAAGAAAAAACTGTTACTTTTCGCAAAGTATACTGTATTTGTGATACGAAAATGTATTTTTTTTTTGGTTTTATATTTTACACTAAGTTGACAAATTCGTTGTTAAATTTGCAATTGGGACAAGGTAAAAAAAGTAGTACCTACTCTTTTTTTAATATCTTTTGTATTTACTTTCCATTTAAAAATCTAAAATATGTCTAGAGAAGGTAAAGATGTGTAGATTTTATATTTTTATAATATTCTTATAATTAATTAAAGGGTTTTAATTGAGATTTTTTTTAGACTTTGTTTTAATTTTCGAGTAATATCTTCTGTTCCGGTAAAAGTTTAGCACGTCTATTAATTGTGTACAACTAAAACATTTTTCCTTAAAATAAAAGTGAAAACAGAAGTGCTAAACTTTTGCCGGAAATATTTTTTTTATTTTAGAAATATTGTGTTAGCGATTTTTCAAGACAGCCGATTGTTCTTATTTTTTTTATTAATTTGAGAAGCAATTACTGTTTGATATTTTAGAAGTCTTTTTCAACTGAATAAGATAGCATGATTAAAACTGTCAGTATACCCCCAAAATCTCATTTTAGGGCCAAAAAACCGTTATTTTGTTCATTTTGAATATACTAGTTTAAAACTCCGCCATTTTTTAACAGAATTTTTTTTAGTTTTCATATACTACCTGCCGAGAAAGAAAAACGTGGTTTTAGAGTCAAAAGAATTTCGAAATTCAGACGTTTTTTCTCATTTCGTCATTTATAACAACAATTTTAAATATTATATAATTAAATTTTTTATTTTATTTTTATTTTTTGTTTCAATTTTTATAAAAGCTTATTATATTCCGCGTGAAATAAAATTTAATTGGAGAAAAAATATTGAAAATTGACTGAGTTATTCAAATTTTAAGATTTATATCCATTAATTAATATTTCTTTGAGCAACTAAAATGAGTTTGGTTCATAGGCACCAATGGCCAGCTACCAGTGTCGGATGAACCCACCTTTTTTAAGCAAATTGTCCGGTCCTGCCTTAACAAAATTAAGGCCCCATGTTTTCCGATATTTTTCTTGCCGCTCCCAGCCTACACAACAAGCGTTTCATGAACCTTATGCAAATCAATCTATATAATCCACACAGTTATCAAGTCTTAAAACAGTGCTGCAAACAAACTTAGGAATTTGATAATGTATTATATACATACAAAACTAATGGATATTAAAAATATTAATAATCAACATACACCATACGAATTTCTGATCACTCTCATTCATTTCTCATTCGTTACATATTCAAAACAAAAAAAAACTTAATAAGCAAAACATAGCAAAACGATTAGAAAATTTGTCGATTGTACTTTGTCCATAGAACTTTAATACATCTTTGAATATGATGAAATATGATAACAACAAACTATTCCTCGTCGCAAATTTAGTCAGTTTATTGTGAGACGAATGCCGAACGTGCTGTGCATAATACAATAAAAGTTAAAAGGTTTAACGGCATATCACGTGCCCTAGTTAATAAGCAATCTCCACCTACCATTAATTAACATAACAGTTCGTGGTTATGCATTGCAGATTCTTTCATGATTGAATGAGTGGTAACTTGTCCTTGCCCATTGGAAGCTCTTTACTTGACCATTTCATTTGATAAAATGATTCATTGATCTGAACTGTAAATAAAGACCCCTTCCAGTTAGTAGCACATATATAAAAAATTCAAACAAGCAACTATTAAGTATAGTCTCCTTCTCTGATTGTTTCTTCACTTTTTATAAGATAACGCATTTCGTATAAAAGCTGTTTGCGTAGACAATTCAAATCAATTCAATTTCACTATCCGAAACTAGAGCAATAATTAATAATTTAAAAATGGCATTTAAAGTAGGACCTTATAACAAAGGAATTTAAAGAATAAAAATCTAATAAAAATTAATTTTTGGTACATTTGCAGTTAGTACTTTTGTTGTTGGCATGTGTCGCTGTTGCTTGTGCTGGAATTCTCGCTCCTTTGGCTGCTGCTCAAGTTGAGGAATACGATCCACATCCACAATACACCTATGGATATGACGTGCAAGATGCTATCACTGGGGACTCGAAGAGCCAAGTAGAGAACCGTGATGGTGGCGTCGTTAGTGGACAGTATTCTTTGAACGATGCTGATGGCTTCAGACGTATTGTTGACTATACTGCTGATCCAATCAACGGATTCAACGCAATTGTCCGTCGCGAACCCCTAGCAGCCCCAGCATTGCTTAGGGCTGCACCGGTTGCAGTAGCCGCCCCAGCACCATTAGCTTATACCGCTGGCCCATCATTGGTAAAGACAAGTTTTGCTTCGCCACTCATTAACTATGCTTACTAAATGAATTTCTTGACAATGATATAATTAAATGATTTAAATGAAATTTTTGATTTTTCTCATCAATTTAATTTTTGAATAATTGGTTGTGCTTGGGGTGATTTTTGGAATCAGCACAATTTTGGAAGAGTTAAAGAGGGTTCTGCATACACCATACGATGCCCCTAAATGGAATCTCATAGACGTAATAGATTCGAAAACCTAATTCAGTAGCTAAGTAGCACCTTCATTGTATTTGAAAAAAAAAGTACTATCATGGCGAGTATTTTTTAATTTTACACCGACCCTTGTGGTGGCGCTGCCAAATTTTAGATGTAGAATTTGATTTGCGGAGTATTTAAGCATCGGAAATTGTTAGTAGGAGCAATTGGAGACTATTATCAATTAAAACCTCCATAAGTTCTCCGCAAAAAAATTGAGGAAGGGTTGCCTCCACCTTTTAGATGTCGCCCTATTCGACTGCCACCATGATAGTGCTATGTTTTTCATATTCAAATGCACCTTTGTCTTATTTGAACATTCAAATCGACTTTCCTTTGGTCTTTGCTTTGCCGACATACATACATAGTTCATGTTATCAAACTACAAACACTCGTAATAACAAATACAAAACCAGTCAATATTATTAGATGACAATTTATTTTGAGTAACTTTAAATACAATTTATACACATTTTCTTGTCAGTTGAAGCTTGGGAATAACAAAATATAAAAAAAAATTATCATATCGGTTGAAACTGAGCCTCCTACAACATGTAAAATTGCATTTGGTGATCTAAAACTTACAATAAATATTTTAATTGACTTTCTTTTAAATATAGAAAGTAAATCCTAAGTGGTATCATAACAATACCGCACACTTAAGTAAATAAAAGTAAAATTGTCAAATTATTCAGGATGCAAAATGTTATAAACTAGTCTTTATGATTCTTCGAAATTGGAGATCGTGATTTTGTGCGTGCACCATGGCTGCGGCGAGAGTTGGAACTACTTCTTTTTGAATCGATGCTATCGGCCCTGTTTCGGCTATGGCCACGCTTTGGAGAGCACGACGAGTCGTAGCGACGTTTTGGCGATCTGGTGATTCCATTGCGACTATCAACGTTATGTCTAACACCATTTTCATGATCGTTTTCTGTAGATCGTCGACTGCTTCGTGGTTTACGTTCATCGCGGTAATCCTTTTTTGGCGAACGAGACTTAGATTTGCTTCGAGAATTAGAGCGTGAACCTGTATGGGACCTGGTTCGCTGATCCCGAGAATAACTTCGTGAACGACTCTTGGATCGGCTTCTATTGGAATAAAAAAAATATATATATGATTATTGAATTTGATATTTCATTAGTGAATTATTGTTTGATCTTAAGCTAAATCTATGATTTAAAATATTGAAAATATCTTTTAGACACCTCTCATCCAGATATTGAAAAGCACATCCCTGTTCAACTGAATAGATACACAAAATAAATATTCAATAAGAAAGTCAATATAAACTTTAAAATGCAAATGAAATTGAACTTGAACTTGGAACACAAGTAATTTCAAAACGAATGAACCCTTATTGCGTCTAACTAGATTAGAATTTTTTTTTATATGCGTATTTACTTATTTTTAACAAAAAAAAATGTTCTTGTTAACGTTTAAAATAACAATGAATTAAATTTAATAATATAATACACGACTTACATAAATACACCTTGTAAATCGCAGTCAATTTGAGAGGAAACAAAAAAGATCCGCCCACGAAACGAGATAACCTTTAAGAAAGTTAATTCTAAAATTTCAGAAGCTGCAAGAGCTATTTGTTTGGAAGAAAATCAAAGAGAAGCTTTATTCCATATTAACTGATTTAAAAAAAGAAGTCCTGATATTTTTGTAACAGAACAGGACCATGACAAGCATTCTTCCACAAGCATTGTTCTAGCGAAATAGCCAGTTGCATTCCTCCCCTTAAACAATTCCACCGTAATACTCGCACCGCAAGGAATGCCCATCAGTTCACCCTCGAGCCCAACTTCGGACGCACTGTTAAGTACAGAGAATCTTTCTTTAGCCGCACCACTCGAATGTGGAATGCTTTACCCCGCTCGATTTTTCCTACCCATTACGATACTCAGACATTCAAAACCAATGTGCATCGGTATCTCCTTTTAACTCCTATCCCATTTCCCTAAACGCTCGTACTGTGTTAAATCATTTTAAGGGTAGTCATATCCCCTTGAGTGCGCGCTTAATATAAAAAAAAAAAAATGACAGAAAACCAACATATTCATACAGTCTTTCAAATTAAAACCTGAAAATTAAAATATACAGATCAATACGTGGTCGACTTGTAAGCTTTTCGACAGAAAACCCGATTAAAATCCAACAAGTTCGAAAGAAAAAGAAAATTCATAAAGTTCAAGCGTTCAAAATGTATGCTTGAAGTTAATTTTGAAGCCAATCATCTGACTGCGAGTATATTATATTTTGGAAACTAAAACAATTTGAAAACCTATTATTATTTGTTTTACCCAACTGTAGTAAATACATTAGTCTTAACCCTAGTTTACGTATTGGGATTCGTTACAGCGCATTTTTGAGTGCTCATTGTTCTTTATTTTAGTTTCTTATTGATGTATGATGTTGTTCCGATCACTATTAAAAAAAAAAAAAAATTAACCAACCAAACTTGGAATTAATTCAATAGGACACAAAAGAAATGCAAAAAAATAACCCTTATTACGAAAGTCATTTGACTAAAAAGACAGTACAAAAGCTCAGCACCACTAGGAATCTATTGCCTGGCAAGCATAACTCCGGTCAAATAAAATATAAACGAATTAATAAAAAATTTATTCGTAAAAACAATTGGTGGTAGCACCTTTAGTTGTTATTGTTGTTCGCAGAAAATGCAATATAATTGATAGAATATAAGAATGGCAAAGTCTAATAAAACTGACATTCTGAAGTATGAATAATACAATAAAAAATAATAGTAATAATAACAAAAGCAAAATAGTTCAGCCCTGGAATTTCCTTATCTTTTCGAGTAGATATTTCTGGACAACCAGTGGAGTTGGTAAAAAAATTTCAATATCTTACTAGTATCTACCGTCTTTGATGATGGCGGGACCGAACTCAATATTTAGACAAATCACGAAAGCAAAATCTGCGTTCGGAATGATGTCCAAAATATGATGAATTAACACTATAAACTTAAAAACCAAGCAAAGATTGTTCTGCTTCAATGAACAAAACATCCGCTGTCACAACAAAGCTAAACACGTTCGTAAATTGGTATCTGCGAAACATCTTGAAGTTTTTCAGGCCGAACTGTATCTCCAATGATGAACTTCATACGAGAACAGAAAAGGAACGCATTGCTTCTATCAAGACGTAAGTGGCAGCGGATTAGTCAAACGCTTCGAAAGGGTAACGAGTACATTGCGAGCCAAGCAATGCAGTGGAATTCTAGCTCTTTCTCCCATTCCCATTCTTATGTCCATTTAAATTTTTGTTCACTTTTTAAGGATATATGGATACATTTTTTGTTTTCTTTTTCAGGTTCTATCAAGAAAAAGAATGAGCTCACAGGTTGTTGGTGAATTGAGTGAAAAAATTTCAGGTTGTCCGATGGAAAGAAATAAAAAATGTGGCTATGGATTGGACTGTATCTTCTTTACCAACCTATACTCTGCTAAAAATATTGAATGGAACAGAGATTAAGAGAGCGTGAGAAAATCTTAAATGTGTTCAGTAAGAAAAATAATGGCTTGTTTCGCAATGTCCTTACTCGCGAATTACAGGCGTATAATATAATCAGCGACGTATAAAAAAAATATTTAGCTAAAGAGATCTAGTCCTGGTAAGTAAATTTAACTGCCATGTAAAATAACACCATGATGTCATTTCTACCTTGAAAAAATAAATGTATAATGGTTCTTTTACTTCATTATCGCGGCGAGGCGGATCGAAAAAAAAACCGAAAACACGATAAAATTTTATTTTTTCGATATTTCATTCAAAATATTTTCAACTTTTTTTTTTTAAAAAGTGTTTTGTATTTTTAAGAGAAAAAAATCTAATCTTAAAATTATTGAAAAGGTGTATGATAATATATTTCGGGAAAACTTGTGTAAATGAAAAAAAAAACTTTAAAAACGTTGAAGTTTGGCAAAGTCAGAGACAATCAAGGGGAAAACAAATTTTTCGACCGCATGGGTTTTTTTTAGAATGCGTGATTCAACACTCTCTATATTTCATAAAAAAAAATACATTTTAAAAGCCAGCATTTTTTGAGCCAGGTTTAAAAGACATACAACTAAAAGCAGGTGTCGTTGCATTTATTTCTTCTAGGAGTTTATGCACTTGACTTTCTTCTGCGATTGTGTTAACGCGAAGGTTGATGTCTTATCCCAAGATCCTTCGCTATTGATCACAGGTCCAAGATATTTAAACTTTTCACATTTGGGAAGCACTTTTCCATTCAAATAGATGTCCGGAATAGGCCTGTTTAGATCAGAAAACGGACAGTGTAGGTATTGGGCCTTTTCGTTCTAATGCGGTATCCATTTTCCTCCACCCATGTATCAAGTGCTTGTTGCAAGGACACAAGATCTTCACTTATGAGGGGTTAACAAATGACATTTTTATTGCTATTGCCCGGTGACCATGCTCAAAGCAATGTAAAACATCAATAAAATTATTATAATTTTTTTATTATTGAACACTCGGTTAATCTCAAATTTGAAAATGTCATTTGTAGACCAAAAGCTCTGGTTGCCTTTTTTATTCAGTTTGAAAAAAAATAATCAAAGAAAAAACCTTCCTACGCTAATCAAAGTAGGTATGACATTCAATGACGAAAATGTTGCTGATAAGAGAAAAAGATATAATTGTCCACTGCGCACTATATTTTAAGGATAACACTAAAAGCTTTCTATAAAAACACATCCCATCTCTGCTTTAAGGAAAATAGGTTGGATTGGAATACAAAATGTTTCATCTTCCAAGACAAATAAGATGGTTGTTTGTTTCAAATCTTTTAGACCGATAGCATGTAATACACATATCCAAACTCAAGCAGATAATATTAAAGGAAGATACTACATTATATTTCTTTTGGACAATTTTGTATACATACCGGCGTCTTCGCCCATAACGGCGGCAATCGCGAGCGTAATGACCTCGTCCTCCACATTCATAGCATTTATCATCCGGATGGAATGGACGTCCGCCACTTTTTGATCCTTTTCTGTCATTTCTGCCGCCGGCATATCTGCCGGTGGATAGTTCTACTCGAGCTCGACGTCCACAAACCGTTCGACCGTCCAGACCTCGAACTGCATCGGCCGCATCACGGGCATCCTCGAATTCGACAAAAGCGAATCCGGGTGGATTTCTTGCAATCCATACACTCCTCAGAGTGCCATAAGTGCTAAATGCATACTCCAATTCATTTTTTCTGGCATTATTCCCCAAATCACCTACATAAACCTTACGATCACTAGGGTACCTCGACATTCTTTTCGACTGCAAAATCAATAATGTTATTTTTAATTTTAGTTTAATGTTTATTTTTCTTCGGCAGGCAAAATTGATAGATAGAAATTCACACATAAATTATTACCATTATTGTGGCTTAATTGAATATATATAAAATATTTAAAATAAATAGAAATACTTTTTTCGAAGTGCTTTGAATAGTTTATGCAAAAAAAAACATGCTTTTCGGCACACCACAAACAACGCGCAAACACCACCAAATCACATACATAGAGAAAATTTCTTAAGTGGATTGTGGAACATGGAAGCCCTATCAGCACTGCCAGATTGAATGAATAGAATGGAATGATTTTCCCTGCTCTTTATGTTTGCATGTGAGGTTGAAATGAGCTTCCATCGACTCGACTCGGCTGAGTCGAGTTGAAATTTTTGTGACGAAGATCCTAGTTAAGTTCCAACTTTAAAGGGCTGAAGTGCCATTCATATGAGCTGAAATCTGTGTTTGCGATTTTTTTTTTTTTTTTTTTTTATAATTTGCACCCACTCAAGGAATTTTTAAATACCCTTTTTGTGCCAGAGATACAGTGAGTGCATTAGGAAGAAGGGCAGGGGTTGGAAAGGAGGTGTCGGTGTACATTGGTCTTGAATTCTTGAACATTGTAATGATCGGGAAAGACAGAGTGTGGAAGAGAGTTCCACATTCGCGTAGTACGGCAAAAAAATGATTCTCTATACTTGAGAGTACGTCCAAAGTTGGGCTCGAGGGTTAACTGATGGGCATTCCTAGAAGCGTGAGTATTAAACGCCATTCATATGAGCTGCGACCTGCGTCTGCGAATTGCAAATGGTCGCAGAGTTTGACATTTCATTCATATGAGTGGTCGCAGACAGCTGCGAACCAGACAACACAAAAGCAACCAGAAAATTAGTTAGTTGTGTGATCGCTAGGTGGCCGACGTGTGGAACGTGTTCATGAGAGTACTATGCAAATTTATATACAATGGCCAGAGACACAGTGAGTGCATTAGGAAGAAGTGAAGGGGTTGGAAAGGAGGTGTCGGTGTACATTGGTCTTGAATTCTTGAACATTGTAATGATCGGGAAAGACAGAGTGTGGAAGAAAGTTCCACATTCGCGTAGTACGGCTAAAAAATGATTATCTATACTTGAGAGTACGTCCGAAGTTGGGCTCGAGGGTAAACTGATGGGCATTCCTAGAAGCGTGAGTATTACGGGTGAATTGTTTGAAGGGAGGAATGCAACTGGTAAGTGAAATCACTAGAGCAATTTCCGTAGAAGTAACGGTAAAACAAGGAGAGACACGCAACGTTACGACGGTGGTCTAAAGGGGTGAATGAGTCAGTGATTTCTCTATCACCAATCATTCTTACAGCTCTTTTTTGTATTCCATCCAAGAGGCTTAAGTAAGTTTATTTATTTATTTATAATTCGTTAAATACTAACGTTAACAATTCTTAATATGTACTTAAAAATCTAAAAAAAACTTAAACTAGACTGTTGAAAAATATTAATTTGCAATTTATACTTTTTATATTATCATTTGGTGAATTAATACAAGAGTAAAATTTATTATAGATGTCAATTAATTGATTTAAGGGGCTATGTACACCATAGTTTGATCTGCTAAAATTAGTATTCAATGGTTTCTGGAGTCTTATACTTGAACGACTAAAACTAAAGTTTAAACTACCAAGAACCGATGGTGATGAAATTTGTCCGTTTATTATTCCAACAATAAAACAAAACTGCAAGTACATCCTATGATTTGTCAAAGAAAGAAGATTTATGAGAGAAAGTCTTTGTGAATAAGGTGGTAGTGTATGAATATCATGAAACCACAGAAGGGATCGTAGACAAAAACGCAAAAATCTTTTCTGAATAGCTCCAAGTCTTGTGACGTGTACGGCGTAGAAAGTTGACCATACTGTACAAGCATATTCCAGGATTGGTCTCACAAATGAAACAAAAAGTAATTTTAAAACATATGGATCACGGAAATTACGGCCAAATCTCTTAATAAAACCCAGAACTCTATTTGCTTTTTTAACTATGAAGTTAATATGTTCATTAAATGTTAGTTTAGAATCTAAGACAACACCCAAGTCAGAAAATACATATACTCTACTTAAAGGACAAGAATCAAACATGTAACTAAAAACGATTGGAACTTTTTTGCGTGTAAAACTCATGGTTTTACATTTGTCAACATTTAAAACAAGACGATTATTATTGCACCATTCCCTGAATAATAAGTCTTAAGTCTTCTTGCAAGAGAAGACAATCAGATGTAGAGTTAATTTTTTTTTTAATTTTAATGTCATCAGCATATATTAGGACAGACGAATTTTGTATGATCGAAACCAAGTCATTTATAAATAAAACAAATAGAACGGGACCAAGGGGGAAACCAGAATTCACAACAAATGAACTTGAACACTTATTACTAAATTTAACACTATAACGTCTATCTTGCAAATATGAGGAGATCCAGTTTATGAAACAGTCGTTGAAACCTTGCTGCGATAGTTTTAAAAGTAATGTTTTATGACACAATTTATCAAAGGAATTGCTGAAATCAGTAAAGATACAATCTACTTGTTCACGTTTTTCAAAAACATCTAAATAAAAGGACGTAAAGTTAAACAGATTAGTAACAGTTGAACGCTTTTTAACAAAACCATGCTGGTTATCACAGATAATTGAACTATAGTGAAAAGAAAGGACGCTACATACGATTGACTCAAATAGTTTAGGTATCACAGATAGTTTAGCAATAGGTCGGTAGTTCATTATTTCGTTTTTAGGACCTTTTTTGTGTACTGGTATTATAAAGGAGCTCTTCCAGATAAAAGGAAAGTAACTGGAGCACCAACCCAGAGATGGGAATTGTACTCTAGCTTTGGATGGATATAGGTTTTATAGATAATAGCCAGATCAGACGGGGAGAAAAATTTCTTGCACCGTCTTAAAAAAAACCCAAACATCTTGCGGCATTTTTGAAGACATCGCATATGTGCTCGTTCCACAAGAGGTGGTCAGTGATGCACACACCGAGAATCTCGGGATGTTCGGTCTCGTTGATGCAAGTGCCACTCATGGACAGTGTTAGGGGGGGGGGGGGTATATCGCTTCGACGATACAAGAGAGAATTGGGTTTTCGAAGCATTAAACTCTACGTGGTTTTTAATTAGCCATTGTACAATGCTGTTTAAGTCAGAGTTTAATGAGCTTATCATATTTTGCCGTTGCAATTCCACATCCGAACAGGAGGGATGTGAGTCTGGAAACGAATAAGAAAAGCTAAGGGTGCTATTGTCAGCGAAACAATTTATTGGATTAGAGGTTACAGACAAAATATCATTAATGAAAATGAGGAAGAGGGTTGGAGACAAAACGGAGCCAATACAACTTGTATTGAACGGTTCGAAAGAAAGTTTCTAATCCAACGAAGAAGGGATTCATCGATACCGAAAGCACGCATTTTCGATAAAAGAGCAATATGCCAGACTTTATCAAATGCCTTTGAAATATCAAGTGCAACAATCTTACTTTCTCCAAAACGATGTAAAGATTTGTTCCACTGTTCGGTGAGATAAACCATCAAGTCACCAGTGGACCTATTGCTACGAAAGCCATATTGCCGGTCATTAAGAAGCTTTCGATCTTCGAGATATTTCTAGAGCTGATTATTTATCAGCGTTTCCATGACCTTGGAAAAAAGGGACGGCTGGACAAATGCTGTTTTCCAACTGCTCGGAACAAGCCCAGAAGAATAGAATAGATGAAAAAGCTTACGCAAGGGTTTTGCCAGCGTGGAAGAACACCTCTTCAGAATAATAGCGGGGATACCATCCGGACCAGCGGATTTATGTATGTTGAGATCCTTTAGGATTCTCGCCACAGCACGAGTGCGGAAGATTTGTCCCATTTTTTTTGTTTTTTTTTGTTTTTTCCTTTTCTTTTTGCTTTCTCATTATATTTTAATAATATTAAGATTCAACTTTAATATTAATTTTACTTACACAATTACCTGCTCAACTTTGTAAAATTTAGCTTATAACTACCTTATAAGATATTGTATCTTACAGTTGTATGCAATCATGAAATAAATAAATAAAAATAAATAGAATCATTGACGCGCTCAAGAGTTGGAGGAGTCATGACACTCTCTGGCAGCGTGAGTGAATTGTGAATGATCGCAGAATTTGACAATTTATTCATATGAGCGCTCGTTTCAAGCAGCGAGTCAAACAACTCAAAATCAGGCAATCAACTTTTTTGAGGTTAAAATCGTGCGAATTATTTCTTCGCAGGTGTGCGTGGAATGCGCTTAGTTTTTGAAGACTGCGAAAGTGCGAATTCACACCTGACCATTGTATATAAATTTGCATAGTACTCTCACCAGCACGTTCCACACGTCGCGTCGGCCCCCAAGCGATCACACACCCAACTAATTTTTTGGTTCTTCTTTCTGTTTATAAACAAGTGCGCCCTCAAACGACCACACAACAAACCTGTGTGGAACGTGCTGATGAGAGTACTATAGATATGAAATCATCTATCATCATCTACAATGCACCTGACATTATTATGGGGTTGAAATGACTATTGACTCGATTGAGCTGAGGCTAGTTGAAATTTGTGACGAAGATCTTAGTAAAACGCCGTTTATATGAGCTGTGACCTGCGTGTGTGAATTGCAAATGGTCGCAAAATTTGACACTTCATTCATATGAGTGGTCGCAGACAGCTGCGAACCAGACAGCACAAAAGCAGGCAAAAAACCTTTTTTGAGGTTAAACTCGTGCGAATTACTTGTTCGCAGCTCTGTGAAATGCGTCTTGATTTTGCGGACTGCGAATTCACATTTGTTGGTTCGCAGGTTGCAGTTGTTGGTCGCATGGAATATATTGAAATATGTTTTATTTGTAGTTTTAACTAATTATACTCAATATTATATATTTAAAGGAGATGACGCTTTTTTGGGCCACGAGCGTGCAGGGACAAGAGTGGTATCAAAAGAAAAATACTTGTACATAAAAAATGTGAAGTTTTAGGAAAATCCTAGGTGGGGATTTTGAGATTTTCACGTTTCATTGATCGGATGCACTTTTTGATTTTTTTTTGCCATTTATATTATAAATTTTTATATAAATTTGCATAGTACTCTCATGAACACGTTCCAAACGTTGTGTGATGTGGTCGTTTGAGGGCGCACTTGTATATACACAGAAACAGCGACCAAAAAGTTAGTTAGTTGTGTGATCGCTAGGGGGACGACGTGTGGAACGTGCTGATGATAGTACTATGCAAATTTATATACAATACCCATCGTATATAAATTTGCATAGTACTCTCATGAACACGTTCCACACGTCAGCCACCTAGCACACTCACTACATCACTTACTAATTTTTTGGTCGCTGTCGCTGACCACCACAAAAACCATTTTGGTGATAGTACTAAAGGTTCTATATTTAACTCAACGCTGTCTGATAGTGTCATAACTCCCCCAGTTCTTGAGCGTGTAAATGATTCTATGGGACAAATCTTCAATCGTACTCGAGCTGTAGCGAGAGTCCTAAAAGATCTAAACACACATAAATCCGCTGGTCCGGATGGTATCCCCGCTATTATTCTGAAGAGGTGTTCTTCCACGCTGGCAAAACCCTTGCGTAAGCTTTTTCATCTATTCTATTCTTCTGGGCTTGTTCCGAGCAGTTGGAAAACAGCATTTGTCCAGCCGTCCCTTTTTTCCAAGGTCATGGAAACGCTGATAAATAATCAGCTCTAGAAATATCTCGAAGATCGAAAGCTTCTTAATGACCGGCAATATGGCTTTCGCAGCAATAGGTCCACTGGTGACTTGATGGTTTATCTCACCGAACAGTGAAACAAATCTCTACATCGTTTTGGAGAAAGTAAGATTATTGCACTTGATATTTCTAAAGCATTTGATAAAGTTTGGCATCCTGCTCTTTTATCGAAAATGCGTGCTTTTGGTATCGATGAAACCTTTCTTCGTTGGATTAGTAACTTTCTTTCGAATCGCTCTATACAAGTAGTATTAGACGGATTCAAGTCTGAAACCCACAAAATAAATGCTGGTGTGCCACAGGGTTCCGTTTTGTGTCCGACCCTCTTTCTCATTTTTATAAATGATCTCCTGTCTGTAACTACTAATCCATTAAATTGTTTCGCTGACGATAGTACTCTTAGCTTTTCATATTCGTTTCCAGATTCACATCCCTGCTCTTCGGACGTGGAATTGAAACGGCTAAATATGATAAGTACATTAAATTCTGACTTAGACAGCATTGTACAATGGGGATTAAAAACCACGTAGAATTTAATGCTTCGAAAACCCAATGCTAATCAGCTTGCGATTTTAGGTATGTGTATCACAATTCACAAACCATCTTTTGTGGAATGATCACATACTTAGCGTCGCCAAGAATGCCGCAAGAGGTTTAGGTTTCCTTTGGAGATGCAAGAAATTCTTTTCCCCTTCTGATCTGGCTATTATGTATAAAAGTTATGTACGTCCAAAACTCGAGTATAACTCCCATCTCTGGGCTGGTGCTCCAGCAACTTACTTAAGTCTCTTGGACAGTATACAGAGACGAGCCTTCAGAATGATTGGAGACAGGAACATCATCGATACTTTTACGTCACTCGAACACCGACGTAACGTTTCCTGTCTCTCACTCTTTTATCGTTACTTTTACGGTAAGTGCTCTATTGAAATAGCCAGTTGCATTCCTCCCCTTAAACGATTCAACCGTAATACTTGCGCCTCCAGGAATGCCCATCAGTTCACTCTTGAACCCAATTTCGGTCGTACTGTTAAGTACAGGGATTCGTTTTTTAGCCGTACTACGCGAATGTGGAATGCCCTTCCATGCTCTGTCTTTCCCTCTCATTGTGATGTGACGAAATTTAAGACTAATGTGCACCGACAACTCCTTTTAAATCCTCTCCTTCTTACCTGAAGCTCGCACTGTGTCTTTGACATATAAAGGGTACATAACAATCCCCTTGAGTGCGCGCTAATTATAAAAAAAAAAAAAAAAAAAATGAACACACCTTTTATTTGATACCTAAACCATAGTGCCTGGCTACACGGTGATTTTTCAATCGATTGAAAATTCAGGTGCGGTGACTACACAGTGTTGTGCCCAATCACGTTCCACTTTTCCATTTCGTAAATAAATGAAAAGTAATAAACATAAAAGACTTTTGAAAATATTAATCTACACCTTTAAAATTACAGTGAATGACAAATTGACATTGTCATTAAGAAGAAGCCAGAAAAAAATAAACAAACGTGAAAAAGAGGAACAATTTGTATTGCGCACTCGGAAAACTCAGTTCCCTTCGTAAGCATTTTCCCCCTTCACTCCTCATCCCTCTTGACTACAAACTGGCTGGTTAGGCGATTGCAAAATCACCGTGTAGCCCATAGAGAAATTACTTACCTAGAGAACCGACCGGTACCTCCCTTACCTATAAGACCCGCAAATTTTATATGAGGTGAGTGAGAGGAAACTCTCTCAATTTTTCTATCGGTGTATACATGTAAGTGGTGAAAAAAACTAAATGTCAGATTGGACTACAAAAACAACTAATGGACTTTTTGTTATTTGTCAAAAATGACAGTTCTTACTGAGGTTTGTATTTTGTGTATTTTAATTAATTATTTTCGCAAATTGTTATTATTATTCAATTCCATCAAATCTAGAGATGTCCTGGATCTATCCACTTGTTCTTGGGGTGACGACTTGTTTTCGCACAGAGTATTGAGCTTATATTTTCCCTGGTATGGAAGCTGATGAGCCAGGAACCGCATTTGGAATTATTCTCGAAGGCCAAGAGCCAGAGTACAATTAATTTTGGTTAGATTTAATCGAAGAACATGGCCATTGTATATAGATTTGCATAGTACTCTCTTGAACACTATCCACACGTCAGCCCCCTGGCGATCACACCACTAACTAATTTTCTGATTGCTGTTTCTGTGTATATAAAAGTGCGCCCTCATACGACCACAGCACACAACTCAAAAATCATCGTGATGATAGTACTATAAGTTTTATACACAATGCTCATGGCCCAAGCTATACATACAATTTTACGTCATCTCCTTTGCATAGTACTCTAATGAACACGTTAACACGTCGGCCCCCTAGCGGTCACGCACGTAACTAATTTTCTCGTTTCTGTTTATATACAAGTGCGCTCTCAAACGACCACACAGCTGTGTGGAACGTGCTCATGAGAGTACTATAGATTTCATATGCAAAGTCCAAAGTTAAATAAAAATGAAGCAACTCCAACAACAGGATTTTTATCAAACTCGTCACGCTCACGTTGTATAGTGTGCATTCATAATCTAAACAGGGTCTATGAACGCTCTCAACTTAATGCCAACTTGTGAACACAACCAATGCTTTAGCTTTGTGTTTTCCAGCTAGAAGCTCTAATATTTTGCGCCAAGGAACGCAGCCAAACACAAGCATGAAGCCATTAGCCGCCGTCAGTACTTGGCTTACAAATGCTTCACTTGTAAAATTAAAATAAGTGTGAAACGTGGCAATGAAAAATATTTCAATCTAGTTTCAAACAGCGTAAGTAAAAAAGAGACAATAATACTAACTTTTAATTTTGTTTCGTCCCCAAAAAGAAAAAATCGTGTTCCAGTCCATAGTGTATAGCTGCGTTGTCCATTTTCGAAATCATTTTATCATGGTTAAGTTAGGTTATATCGTATACATCAAATCATAGAATTAATTTCTTTTAAGTTAGTGCTGTAAGCAAAAAAAACTAATTTTTTTGGTTTGAAGTGCAACAAATATAATTCCAAGGCTTTATTTGTTAAATATAATAAACGGTGAGATTAAAGTTCTATTAAAAATTGTTTTTTTCTTTTATTTATATAACCCACACTTATTACAATATTTTTGCATTTGCGATACATATTTTTTTTCTATTCAGATAATATTCAAGCGCCCTTATTAAAGTACAAGCAATAGTTTATTTTCTTCATTATGCGCATCCATATTCTATAAAATGTGACTTTCGTTTTTTTTGTTAAGAAAAAATAAGTAATTCACCTTATGTACAACGAGACTAAACAATCATGTATTACCTACAAATTGAAATGCGTAGGAACTGAAAATATTAAACCCTCATCAAAAATGGATAGATACATATGAAATTTCTGTTAAGTTATAGGTAGAAAAAAATAATGCGAGTCATTTACGTGCAATGTAGATAAAATATTTTAGTGAATAATTAATTCAGGATAAGTTGCGTGCTTCTTTAAAGTATATGATCCCATTACTTTACTTCGAGGAATACCTAATTAATTAAAAAAAATGTTCACCATTTAAACTTATTACAGTATTGCCAGATTCAACTACCTACATTGCCTAAAAAAATATTTTTTTCTTGAAAACTAAATTTATTTATATTTACATGTACATATTTCGAAGAACTTATATCTTTACACTTCAAAAAGTTGTAAACAAGTGCTGAGAAATCAGCGGAGACCATACAAAAATTAAATGCCGCGAATTAATTACTTTTTCTGACTATTACACGTAGAGCCCGGTTAGTTTATGCTACTTGTTTCATCATATTTGTAAAATAAGTTAAAAGACTACATTTTTTATTATAGTTATGTATATTTAATTATAACAGCCATTAGTGATCCTTTTTTCTGTTGAATTACTTGCTATTTTACTAACCTGTCTTCCTTCAATATTTGTTTGCTCATTTACATTCCCAAAGGTATAAATTGAATTATGAACTGTCTGCATTGGTAGAGATCAAGAATTAATCATGTATTTTTTCATGATGACATTGTGAGACGCAAAGCATTCATTTATAAAAAATTCAGAAGGAATTTTTGTTTATGAATTTTATAGTTGATTACTTAGCATGATGCGCTATTTCGATTACTAAATGCACAATCAAACAGGTATAAATCAGCCCTTAACAATTTATAATTTCTACCTGATAACTTACATGAGTTTTGACCTTTCGATTAAAATCTTCTTTTTTTTATAAGTAAAAAGAAAATACTTTCCTGCCATCAACCTTTCTTTCTATTAGACTTGTGAAAATAATTATAGGTAGGTATCCTGTATTTAAAAAAGGTGTTAGCTATTGTACAGTTTATAAATTTGTTTTCTTTAAACCTGAATACTTGGGCCAGCTGTTCAAACGTGATTCAGTTTTTTCACGTTTAACTGTCTAATAAAATTTGCATATATGTATCTTGAACCAGTGCTAAACCACAGATAATTGGCTAAATTCGGAAGACAGAAATAGTTGAACTATTTTTTTTATATTTATGCCACTAGTGTTGTAGAATGTATAAATCTTGCTTTTTATAATTATTAGATTTTATCCATATTGAAATCTATTGGAATAAAGTTTCCAACCCAAAAAGTGCTTTTTCATATCTCCGAATACTAATAGTGCAAATAGTGTCAGCAGTGAAAAAGTGTAATGGAAAAAAGATTGGTTTAAAACATACCTACTAAATAGCAAAATTCTTTAAACTCTCCCAAATAAAAATAGTAATGTATAATTCATTACACTTGAATCATTAGGGGTGTTCAAATATAAAGTTTACTAGATATGTATCATAAATGCCACTATAGAGCATGGCTCACAAAATTAATTTAAAATATCATAAAATAATTAAATATTAAAAAAAAAAAATTAATTCAGAATGTATTATGTACAACTTTTCGATAATGTTTGAATAATTTGCTCGAATAAGTATAGTAAGCATTGTCGATATAAAAAAAAAATAGGTACATATATCAATACAAAATAAAAAAAAAAATTGGTTTAATAACTGAACAAAACAAGATGCTTTGCATTCTTGTCTTTTGAACCATCATTTAAGATTGACTTTTAGATATCTGGCAACGCTGCTAATGGTAATCAGTTTTGTCATTATATATACATAGGCTTTTTCATTAATACGTATCTATACACGAAAGCATAGAAAACACATGTATGAAAATCTTGAATATAATTTCCAGTTTCACATATTCGTCTCTTTCTCTTTCTTTTATTTTTCTTTTCAGATTTTTTATTGTAAACGTAGACAGCTAGTATAGGATAGTTATCTTCAGCATTAAGATAAAAGAGCATAACTGCTTAGTCAATCGCAAGCCTACTAAATAAGCAACCGGCGTTTCTTCATTCTTCATTTTCCAACATCAAAACGACGACGACAAAAAAGGAAAGTAATACAATTTATAATTAGAAAGTTACGTGTCGACTTTAATTATCATTTGGATATCTTTAAGATAAAAACTCATAGAAAAAGAGCAACGTTTAAATTATATTTTCATCAAGAAAAAAAAATCAACTAGTTTGTACGGAAATAAACCTTCATTTTTCTTTATTGAATATCTCTTGCCCAAGACTTGAAAACAAAAAAGTAATTTATAATCACAATTACGTCAATTATTAAAAAAAGCCCGCAAAAAATCATGGAGGAAGATGAGAGAGGCAAATTATTTGTTGGCGGTTTATCATGGGAAACAACGCAAGAAAATCTATCGAGGTATTTTTGTCGGTTTGGCGAAATTATTGATTGTGTTGTAATGAAAAACAATGAGAGTGGTCGATCACGTGGATTTGGATTTGTAACGTTTGCGGATCCTGCAAATGTAAATCATGTCCTACAAAGTGGACCTCATTCGTTGGATGGTAGGACGATTGATCCGAAGCCGTGTAATCCTAGGACATTGCAGAAGCCAAAGAAGGGTGGTGGCTATAAAGTGTTTCTGGGTGGTTTGCCTTCTAATGTCACCGAAACTGATTTGAGGACTTTCTTTGGACGTTACGGCAAAGTAACCGAAGTGGTTATTATGTATGACCAGGAGAAGAAGAAATCTCGTGGATTTGGTTTTTTGTCGTTCGAAGAGGAATCTTCAGTGGAGCATGTTACTAATGAACGCTATATCAATCTGAATGGCAAACAGGTATTTATTTGTTTTTTTTTTTCTCTATTTTTTGTATGTGTTTTATTTTTGTATCTGTATATTCGTGATTTGTGCTGCAAAGCTAAGATAAAATGTGTTTCGCAAGTTTCGTGGAGAAAGTTTTTTCCAGTGTTAGATTGGTACCTATCTAGTTTGATATAGACAAATCACTCATTAGTTTTTTTTTTTTCATCAAACAAATATTTGACCAGTTGTAGGTACATAATGTTCATACATACATACAATCTGAACACTTTACAATTTTAGTAGGTACCTATATGTAATAAAAAAAAAAAACGTAATGGATGTGAATGTTTCAATTTATGCTGCCAAAATAATGGAATTCTTTCTTTAAAAACGAGCGATTTTGTGATTCAAAAATGTATACCTATAAAAAAATTCAAAACTTCAAAAACGCTTTTAACCTGTATTTCTATTATGTGGCATTTACATGTTTTAATGACATGACAACTTTCATATTTGTATTGGTATTTAATTCTTTTTTTTTAACTTAAAAAATCTAATAGAGGCTGCTGGAGCACCTTGAATACTTCTGACAATGAAAACAACCTGAAGTCACTTTTTCTGTTGTATAGTGTCATAACTCATAACAAATTTGGGTATAAAAAAGATTAGGTGATTTCTTTCAATACGATATAACCTTTCTTTAGAGTTTGAGATCTAAATTAGACTAGCTTTTTACTAATGTTTTAAAAATCCAAAAGGGCTCTGTTTTAGCTGTAAATGAAATAAAACAAAATGGAGCCAAATAAAAAATATATTTCCAATTGTTTGTCATTCATTTTTCGTGAGGTTTTAGCTGGCAAAAACAAAAAGTGCGTCTTAAAAGTATCACGAAATTTTAAGTGAACATGGAACTGTCAAAATGCTGGATTGTCCAGTAAAGAGGAGGAAAAGGTCTACGAAAACTTCAAAACAACGAGTATCTAAATGGAAGTTTAAGTTTAAACCAACTTGAAGGTTTGTCAAAACAAATCTGACGTTGTAGGTACTAGAGATTCGGTGTTAAAAGAAAAGATCTAAAATCACGGTTTATATCTGTGGCATTTGGTATAAATGAGTTAACTCCAACAATTGACTTTTTCTTTTTGGCTATACATATTTTCATTCTATATTTAAATGAAAGCTGCATCATTACTAGAAATAACTGTAATTATATGGTCCAAAGATGATAAGTACGGTTTTTATATTTTAAATTTGGTATAAATCTGATGTACACTTATCATATTTATACCAAACAAAATTGAGTTTAAAAAATAATGATATGTTCACTAGGGTGAGTCTTATTTTGTCAATGTCGGAATTTCTTTCATGCTCGGGCCTAAAAATGTTAAGGATAATAAATAAAAAATATGCAAAATTTCATTGCAATATATTAACGTTAACACGTGCCACCGAGCACTTGAAATTTCGCATACAAAATGCAGTTTTTTTTTTTAGTGTTTTACTAAAAAAAATTTCCTGATGGAGTAATAGTTAATGGAAAAAATTTAAACTTGGCACAAATATATTGTTAAAAAAAATAATTTCATATTTTATTAAAAAAAAATTACCAAATTAAAAACAATATATGTAAATATGATTTATCTTTCACTTTGTGACCATTTCAAGCCTTTTTGTACAAAAAAAATTAATTAAAGGTGATTTTTAAATTCCTTAATAATCTTGTCGACAGTTATTCATAAATTTGAGAGAAAACGAAATCAAAATGGAATATTATTTAATATATAAAAGAAAGAAATTAAAAGCATAGTTCAATATCCAACTGATTGATTGTTTTTGTTTACCTATATCTGGATTTTTTTTTTATATTCGTCGAGAAAAAGAATATTTGAAATTAATTGTTAATTCTTCGATAAAGACCCCTGTAATTGGCATTTAAATGAAGACTACCAATACGGTGTAAAATTGGTTAAACATTTGAGGGTTGTCAACGATGTAGCTGAAAGACTCATTAAATTAATTTCAAAACATAATCCAACTTAAAGTGCAGATGAAGAGCAAAAACAATACATACATTATTCAAGTTCTCGATTAATATAAAAAAAAATTCAGATATAAACAAAAACACACTGCTCCAATCAATCTAAAAATGTAAGTCTGAATTATGCTTTAAATTTCTTTCTTTTATGCATAAAAAAAATTTGTATAAGTCGTAGAAATTTCCGCTCCGATCGAATAGGGCAGAATGATATCCAAGATCTGCTGCCATTTATCGACCCGATTTAATATGTTTCTTACAAATTTTAAAACATACTCTGTCTCAGTCGCAAGAACCGTATTCCTATGAGTGATAGCGATGAAAATAACATTATGAACAATAAACTTTTTTTATTTCATTTAAGATGAATTCTATTATTTGTTTTTTACTTTTAATAGCCTTAATTACGATGAATAAACTTTTTCTTTAATTAAAAAAAAAAATAATAATTTAAGATAAGTGTTCTTAACATTGAATTCCGTTGGGTATACGAAAAACAAACTTTTTTTATGAATTTTTCTTATATTTGGTTAAAGAAACATGATAACTGCCACAAAATGCTAAAATCGAGCTTTTTTTTAATTTAATGTGCATATAATATGCATAAATAAACTTAGAAAAATAATTGCATTATTTCTAAACACTTTTTTTGCAATGCTTGAATAAACATTCAAATGCGTTTTCTTCAAAACTCAAAAAATGGAGTTGTCTCATTTATACCAAACGCTAAAAATATGTTATTGTAAAAAAAAAGCTGGACTTACCTATTTTACGACTGTTGACCATCACACTTGTTTTAGTGGTGCTTGGTCATTAATTGTTCAATTTTAATTGTAAAACTTATTGCTTAGTATAGACTTGAATAAAGACAAAGCTCTACCTCAAAGCAATACGCATTAAGTCGTAATATTTTATCAAAAAACTGAGAAATGCCCCAATTCCAGAGATTATTTTCTGTTAAAAGTTTATCCGCAACACAATCTAAATTCAAATATCAAATTTGGAACTTTACTTATGGCAATTCTACAGCTGTCGACCAGCGCTCAGTAAAAAAAATGTAAAAATTTGTTACTTTTCGTTAGTGGTTTCTCATGTTAAAATAATCGCTTACTTTATCCGTCCAAAATTATTTTGTAGATTATAAATCCACATTTGTATAGAAACAAGACAGAATTTTTTATTTGTTGAAAAAATGTTTCTTTTTTTCTTAAAAATATTTATCAGTTACATTTTCTTCATTTAAGGTTGAAATCAAAAAAGCTGAACCCAGAGATGGATCTGGAAACAATAGCAACAACAGCGGAGTTGGCGGAGGATATGGTAAAATGGGCAATGAATGCAACCATTGGGGACCACACCATGCTCCTATCAACATGCTTCAAGGTCAGAATGGTCAAATGGGTGGCCCACCTCTAAACATGCCAATTGGAGCACCCAATATGATGCCAGGCTACCAGGGTTGGGGTACATCTGCCCAGCAGCAGGGATATGGCTACGGCAGTAGCGGACCGGGATCCTACCAAGGCTGGGGTGCACCTCCAGGCCCTCAAGGACCACCACCCCAATGGAGTAACTATGCTGGCCCACAACAAACCCAAGGGTATGGTGGATACGACATGTACAGTTCGACCTCAACTGGAGGTCCATCTGGACCTTCGGGTGGGGGAAGCTGGAACTCGTGGAATATGCCACCCAACTCCGCAGGTCCGGCTGCACCAGCCGCTGGTGGTGGTTCAGCAACGGATATGTATTCTCGTGCTCAAACGTGGGCTGCTGGTGGTCCATCTTCAACCGGCCCCGTTGGAGGAATACCAAGAGCTGGCCCTGGAAATTCAGCATCAAAATCAGGCTCAGAATATGACTATGGTAGTTATGGATCATCGGGTTACGATTACGAGTATAGTAACTATGCAAAAGAACAAGGTGCATCAACTTATGGTGCCGGCCCAAGATCAGCTTACGGCAACGATAGTTCATCGCAGCCGCCATATCCCGCTTCCCAAGCTGTTTAAGGTAGCATTTTTGATTGAACAAATTGTATAAAAATTGAACTACAGAGATTTATTCAAATTTTCAATTTATTAATACACATACATTAAATATTTGACACAATTATAAAATTTAGCTAATTATATATATGAAAAATACAAACTATTTGCTAAAAATTAAAAAAAAAGAACACAAAAAATAGAATGCGGAAGTAATAACTAAATTTAACGTCTGCTCGTCGAACTGTTAAGAAATATTTATTGGTAATTTTAAAGGAAAAGAAAAAAAAAACGTTACGAAAATAGTTTGCACGTACACAATAAATTGTATTACTTTCTTTTGCATTACAAAACTAGATGATTTGTTTATAATAATTGTCAAATAAAACGTCGACAGAGAAGTGTGTATTCGGTTACAAATATATATATTATATACATATACAAATATATTATAAAAGTTAAATTAAAAAAAAAAAACAAAAAACATATTTAAAAAAGAGACACTTTACTAAATTAAGAAATAGGTAATATTAACTTCTACTACTACTTAAAATGGGATAAGTTCAAAAATTAACGCAAAAATCACCTGACGTAATTATAAAAAATATTATTAATTCAATATTTCATAGAGAAAAATAAAGTAGAATTAAATAAAGTAAAAGTAAAATTAAAGAAAATAGTAATAAATCGATTAAAACTCTGACTGTTAATTATAAAACAATTTGTTTAACTATGAAAAGAAAAAAAAATTCAAATATCATACACCATTGGTAATCATAATTATGATTTAGCTTTTAAAGCCCTTGCTTTAATTAAATTACTACGATGCATAGGTTATTATTAGAGAGTATCCGATAAAAGTTATTTTATGTAAGGGGAATGTCCAAGTAAAATACGATTTGATTTAATTTTATTGTTTTCGAACGAATATTGTGTATTTTTATTAATTTAATTTGCCAATTTTTTCATCACTCAGCGCAATTGTTTTCCACTGAATTTCCTTTTATAAATACTAGTACGCCTTTTTTTAATTTTATTCTTTATATATATTTTGGTTATAACTTAGTTTAAAATAAAAAAAAATAACAAAAAATCAAGAAAAAGAATTAAATGATTTTCTGAATAAACTCTGTTTTGTTATTATAAATAGAAGAATACAAGTAACAACATTAAGAAATTGACTGATTTTACAATACTATGAAATATGAGCTAACGATACTTTCATTTAAATACTTTAGAGATAATTGTTCTTAGATTAAAAACAATATTGTGTAAGGCATATGTTCTTTTTGACGAAATTTCAGCAATAATTATACCCAATAAAACTCAAAATAAGTTTTAAGCCAGGAAGGATGTAAATTACTTGTTTCCTTTCTGATACATATTTTTAATGTTTGTTTTTAATTTATAATGAACACAGTGCCTAAGTAATCAAATATCTATTCAAGGACATTGTTACTAATATAAAAAAAAAATAAGTGTAAACTCCTTCAGAGTTGTGTTGAATTTACTTAATAACATAAAAATAGTAATAAAAATAAAATAAGTGATTAGCTCAGTAAACACCCGGAATAAATTCGTAATTTTTACATGGACATTTATAATTCTAATTCTTTTTAACAAAAAAAAAATGTTTGCAACCAGAGACTTACTTTATTTTTTTCTTTTAATGTACGTATTTATAAATATTAATTAATGTTTTAATTCGAACATACAATATATGGTTTATTTAATAAACATTTCAGTTTGGTGAGTGTTTGAAGTGGATATTTTTCAGATTATTTCTTGTTTAAAGTATATTATAACAATTAGCAGGCATTTGAGTATTTATAATATATATATATAGTTTGTTATAAATCTTCAATCATATAAAAACTTTGAATACAAAAAGAAAAAAATGTATGCGTTGTATATTTTGTGTTGTAAATTTGAAGCAGTTTTGTTTCTGTATTTTATTGATAAAGAATCGCTGGATTTTTTGTTGGTTTTTTAAAATCGTATCTCTGTAAATATAGTATATGTCAAGTTTTCTGTTCACAACTAAATGTACTTCATTTCTAATTATCCCTAAAAAAAAAATTCAATAATTAAACATAAAAAAAAGAAACATTCCTGAGATAAATCTATTCATCCGTGGGAACTTTTTTCTTCAGAAAGAAAGATTCACTCAACATTTTAAGTTGAAATGTTTATCACTTGTTTAACATTCACCCTTAAGTATTGCCTTTGGCCGCGTGATATTTATTTTTAATTTCGTTGTAAAAAAATCCTTCCTTCGATTTAAAAAAAAAAAAATATCCGTCAAATGCAAATGCAAATTTTTACACGCAGCATGAAAATCGAGAAAGTTACAAATTTTAATCATTGGTTGAAGAAGTTCAACTTTAATCGAGATTCGCATTTACGCGAGAAAGAACAACTGTTTCAACATTAATTTTATTCGCGATACTCCTAAAGAAGATCGAAGCGAACATTTGGGAAATAGTTCAACATATCCGTTCGCCGAACTTTTGCCTCTTGATGAATATACCAAAAGTGAGAGACAAGAAATAATAGCGGTAAAAAAAGAAATCGGGTGAATCACGTAAGGCGATAGTTGGTTGTTGACCATCAAAATGTATGCTTTTGTTCCACGTAAGGAGATCACTTTTTTTTCCTATGGTTTGTTAGTGACAGCTATTTAAGTCACTGAAAATTTGATATGAAAACAGTCACAGTCAACTTTCGTCTAATTCCATCCTGGATCAATTGCTCGTTCTGGAAAAGGCCGTCTAATGTGCTATTGGTATAACACAAATAGTTGGAACTACATATATACAAATTGGCAAAAAGAATAGAAGTATTTTTTTTTTTTCAGCATACCTGAAAATTAGGCAGTAGTGTAAATTTATCATACGATTATTCGCATAAATAACTAGCCCATTTTATAATATATTCAGCAACTCTCATTTTTTTTGGTACATATGTAATGCAATGCAAAGTCCAGTCATATTTAGCAATATATTGAGGCAGATAAAAAATACCTTTATGTCATCCTATTTCATTAAAGTTCATATCGCTAGTTCAAAGGTCCCGAAAATAATTATTAATTAGTTCTTTCGTTATCCGTTTTGAACCGATTAGTTGCTAAATTTAAAAATTATATCAAAAATAATCATTTTCATGTTGAATGTTGTAATGAAGTTAAAGACGCTTAATAAATTGATATCTTGAGACAATAAGATGAAGATCATCATATGTAATGTCTAATGTATATTAAAAAAAAAAACGTCATTCAAGGGGTAGCCTTACGCGAACCTATCAGGGGCCTAGGATAAAGCAATAGACAGCGAAAGTTGGGGTCCCACCCGAGATCATGACAACCGCCCTAAATTAAGAATGCCTCACGCTATTCATAACTGGTAGGGTACGGATTTTAAAAATAAAAGCTCTTATTCTCAAAGCGCAACTCGATGCGCATTACATATATGTATGATAATTAGGGAAAGTTAAAACCCCCTAGTCATTATTCTCGATAGAATATCACGGGAAGCGATTGAGACGATATTTTTGTTGGCTCTTGTAAAAAAGATCTAGCACCCTTTTCTTTTTTGGCTTTGTTTGATTAGAAAAGAAAAGTTTATCAATGTGTACCAAACTTTAATAGACTATTATTTCGATTTACAAGTATATACATACATAGAATATATTTAACAAAAAAGAAAACGAATTATCACTAGTAGTCTAGTGCTTTTTTAATAGCAGCAAGGCACCTTTGTTTATCGGGTAAGTAGAATGGTTCAAAGACATGAGGGAAAGGTATATCCCAGCCTGTAATCCTGAAAACAGGTGCTTCCAAATTAAGAAAACAAGCTTGCTGAATGTATGCGGCAATTTCGGCTCCGAAGCCTTGTGTTAAAGGAGCCTCATGTGCGACTATAACTCTTCCAGTTTTCTTAACCGACTGCAATTAAAAGAAAATAAGGATCATTAGAATTATAAGTATAAATAAAAATAAATAGTAAAAACAAGTTTTAAAAGCTTTTTACTTTTTTTTTCCTTAATCTAAAGGTTACTTACATTTGCAACGGTTTCTTTGTCCCATGGCAATATGGAAACCAAGTCAATTACTTCGCAGTCGGCATTATAAACCTTCTTGGCCATGTCTGCAACCTTTAAGAAAAGAAAGATGAAGTTGTCAGTTCAAATGTTTAAAAAGTACTATGCATACGAGGCTGCTCGCAAAAAGGATTATGTCGCCAGCCTCAGGACTAATTGAAATACCTCCAGCAAAACATGCACTTGAGTTCCCCATCCAATTAAAGTCACATCATTCCCTTTTCTTAAAATATCAGCTTTGTCAAGTTCTGAGGTATAACCATCAATCGGAACATCTTCTACTGCCGCTCTGTAGAGGGTTTTTGGCTCAAATATAATGCAAGGGTTCTTGTCTTTAATGCAAGCCAAGAGCAAACCTTTAGCTTTGGCTGCCCCTCGAGGAACTACAACTTTCAAACCAGGTGTATGTGCGAAATAAGCTTCAGGGCTTTGGGAATGATAAAGAGCTCCATGGCCTACTGCTCCGCACGGAGCTCGGATTGTAAGTGAACCGCAATTAAAACTATTACCAGATCGATATCTGTTCTTGGCTGCTTCATTTACAATCTGATCGAAAGCAGGAAATATGTAATCGGCAAACTGAATTTCAGCAATAGCTGTTGCTCCGGCATTAGCGACTCCAATAGCAAAACCAGCTATACCTTGTTCGCACAGAGGAGTATTAAAAACTCGTTTATTTCCATATTTCTTTTGCAGGTGCAAAGAACACCTAAACACACCTCCGAAGCCAACATCTTCACCAAACACAAGAGCTGATTTGTCATTTTCGAGAGCTATATCCATGGCATTGTTTATCGCCTGAAACATATTCATCTTCTGCACAGCAACATTTGTATTTGTTTTATCTGGGAAATATGTAAAATGTGTACGATTCTGCGCGATTGCTATTTTGCAAATTTGTTTTAAGTGTGTTCTTTGTAGCAAGAGGGACATTTTGGTTTTGGTGTAAAAACTTGTTTGATATTAAAGATAAGAATCATGTTTTGATGTTTTACGTAATGATTTTTTTATTTGCCAAATGTCAACGTCATGTTGGTAAAAAAATTAATTATAAGAACTTTATATCTTTCCAATATAAACATTTCCAGTAGATCTCCAATATGTTAGCCTAAATATGGTAGCCTAAGCCTACCCTTGCGAATGGCAAGGCTAAAAAAATTGTTGCTTTTTTTAGTTCGTTCGTTAATGAAAACTTAAGAAATATTCAAATACTAACACACATTTTAATGTTTTTGACTATTTCAACTTTGGGTGTATAAAAATAATGTGTTTGCAACTTTTTTTTTCTTAAATTTTTTTTTTTGTAGGTACATCTAAAGTATGCCGGCAACCCTTATGTAAGTACTTTTCACATGAGAGCGACCAACGAACCACGAATGAACGAACATTCGTCCATTTTGACATTTCATTCACATGGACTTTTTTTTTACTCGTCGCGACCAACCGCGAAGAAAACAAAAACAAGAGTAATTTGAGGTTAAACACGCGCGAACAATTCATTCGTTGTAGTGTGGATGGTATGTGGAACGCGAATAGAATTTGACAATTCGTAACAAAAAATTGCAATTCGCGACGAACAATTTTATTTATCAAATTTCTCTGATTTTAACAATTTAAATGCTAATTTTATTATCTTAACATTTAAATAAATAAGGTTTCTATCATTTTTTCTGGATATTATGCAGAATTTTGGTCTAGGAACGTTTTAAATCAAATTTGTTCGTTCATTCGTCGTTCGTTGGTCGCTCTCATGTGAAAAGTGCTTTACTCTTTTTTTTTTGCGGAGAGCTTATGGAGGTTTTAATCGATATTTATTGATATTTTTTGGATGCAATAATCCAAAAAGTAGTCTCCTATTGCTCGTACCACCAATTACCGATGCTTTAAGACTCCCAAAATCGAATTTTACACCTACAATTTTGCAGCGCCACCACAAGGGTCGGGCAAAATTAAAAAAAATCGCCATGATAGTACTATAGTTTTCATATACAAAGCTTATTCTACCTCATAGAGAAAAGACTTACCTAGAGAACCGACTCGAGGGGTTCGTTTTCTATCACCCTACAAGCTGATTTGTACCGATTGGTAGACCATGTATAGTGCCCCATGCATTTTAAATGAAGGCTGAACCACCTTTAGCTCAACGAAAAGGTTCATGTGCGGAACCCAATCGTGGTGGATATGTAAGTGGGCCCAGATAATTTAAAACAAGCATCCGTTAAATTCAAAAATTTTAATTTAAAAAAAAAATTGCTTTTTTTGACCATTTTTGAACGAAATATAATTGAATATTGCCATTTATTGGTTCTGGTATACAAATCCCTTGCCATTTATATATATTTAATTACAAATAAATAGAAAAAGTAGAAGAGTAGCCTAAAAAATACTTGCAAGCAGCCCATAAGCAAATGAGCACAACACATCTGTTAAAATACTCACCTTTGACAGATCAAACAAAAAATAAAAAAAATGTCAATTATGTTGAATTTTCAGTGATTTTGCCACCCAATTGTAATGCCTTGCGTGAGATGGGTTCCCTGTAAATGATATAGGTATTAGTTGGTGTTAAAAATAAGGCCAAGAAAACTTATTGTGCCTTTGCACTGACTACTTATGCCACCAGATGGACCGAATCCTTCCAAACTCGAACTGATATGATGATTTAGACTTCCTCCGCGTTTGGCCGATTCCATGCGTTGTCGTTGCAATTCCTTTGCCTTTTCGCTCATCTTTTGTCGAGCTTCACGATCTTGAGTATCTCCTAGACCTTCAATACGGGCTTTGGCTGCACATTGATATTTGATAATTGCTGTAACATTAAATAAATTGCAAAACATTGAATAATAGTAACAATTTGCAAAAATATTAAGGCAAAATATACAAAATACAAACCTCAGTAAGAACTGTCATTTTTGACAAATAACAAAAAGTCCATTAGTTGTTCTTGTAGTCCAATCTGACATTTAGGTTTTTTTCATCACTTACATGTATACATTGATAGGAAAATTGAGAGAGTCTCCTCTCACTCGCCTCATATAAAATTTGCGGGTCTTAGAGGTAAGGGGGGTACCGGTCGGTTCTCTAGGTAAGTAATTTCTCTATGATGTTGATGTTGATGTTGATGTTGATGTTGATGTTGATGTTGATGTTGATGTTGATGTTGATGTTGATGTTGATGTTGATGTTGATGTTGATGTGTCTTGCTTGAAGAGTAATCAAACCTACTATGATTTCAGAAACGGACTCCAAATGCGGGTACTTTTTGGTACTTTTTTGCACATGTTTTTTTGTCATGAGTTTGAATCGCTCTACTTTTCTTCAAGATGCAGTTACATGAAAGTCCAGCACAAATTCTGCAGAAAGGCTTAACTACATTCACTCAATTTTCATGAAAAGTGCGGAAAAGCTGTTTGAGCTGTAAAACAATCTGAATGCAATATTATTTAAAACGGAAACTCATTGGAAATATGACGAATGACAGGCGATCATAAAGCAATTCTGAGACAGAATTGATGTATCAGAGCTGTCAAAATCGAAGAAATGTCGGGTAGGTATTATTCAAAAATTTCTCGCATGATCGAATCTCATTCCAACTCAACACAAATTCAAAAGAGGTTAAAAGCAACTTCAACCTCTATTCAACACTGGTTATAAGCGATTTAAATGACCGCTGGAAGTTTTAATATTTCCTTATCGTAATAAAATAATAAAATTGCGATATTCAATTTGACATATGACACCTACATATGTGTTGTCATTGTCAGTCTTATTAAGAAAAAAAGAATTCTCTTATCAATTCCATTTTCTTCAAATAATGCAATAAATTATTCATATAAAAATAAATGTTTAACAGTCAAAATGCCTTCTAAAATAAACGATTTAGAACCCCTTCTGCCGATTACAGATGCCACGAAGTTAACATTTGAAAATGGTAAATAATTTCAATCAAAATTCTTCCCATTTAACCAAACCAATAACAAAACTATGACTCCTCTAATGTGCTATGTAGGTATGCTTATAAGGTACATGAACAATTTTATCGATAAACAAAAAAAAAATTGGAAATTTACAATATATTATGTACATATAAAACAAATGATATGTTTAATTAATGATAATCCCAGTAAAATACAAAAAAAAAGTTTTAAATTATTATCATAAAATACTAATAGGCACGTACTCTATAGCTATTGTAATCTGAATTGCGATTGATCTCTTTGTTTTATTCTGACGTGCTTTTGTGGATTCCTTCAATACGCAATGCATGTTCTCTTAATGACCTTATAATTCCTTTTCTGTATGTACCGATGGGTCTAAACTTAAACCCTTGTGTACCGTTATTAACTAGATTAAGCTTATTTTGGTCGTCAATTATTTTTATTGATTTAGAATAATCTAATAAACGCTTACATTATTATGTATCGGAACCGTTTATGTTTCTCAAAAAATGGGTATGTGCTCTGCATTCAAGGAATATTAGGGCAGCACTCTAGCCTTGAGGTTGAGATTTGAAAAGCATTTATTTCCACTTGCATACTTCGAAAATTGAAGTCTTTAGCCGCTTCTTCAATTTTATAAATTCAAAGCAACCAATGAAAAACTTATTTCGGAGGTTAATGGCTTTGAACACACCAATATTTACATTTTTATTTCTAATTGTTTTCATAATAGTTTTATTTTATGATGATATAAAACCGGGTCATTCTTATTATTATTAGGTGTGTTGCAATGTGAATCTTTCTGAGAATTGGTACAATTTTCACAATTTCAGGTTAAAATCCCATACGAAGAAACCCAAGTTTATGAAATTTGGTAAAAATGTCAAGTAACCGAACAAAATTGTGCATACTTGTTCTTTTTATCTTTGAATCTTTTGATGCTGAAGATGCGATCTTAAACTTAATAGTTTCAAAATAAACCACTTCCTTTTCTTATAACTGAGAACCAGATCATTCCCGTAAACCACGCAACTTCATTTATATTTTGTTGCTACCCAAACATTTCGCCACTATTTAAGAAAATAAATATTACCCTAAAACTAATACTTTTTCAAAAAAAAAAACAATAAAATAACTACAATAAAATTATAAGAGCCAGCCCTGGCAGCCATCGGTCTAAAACTAAAGAACCTGCTAAAGCTCGTCCTGGGAAGCACGAAAACGAAAAAAATAAAATTATAAATTCGTTATAGTCATTTCGGTTTTTCTACAAGCTATTTTCAATCTATATTTTTATAATACTTTTTTCAATCTGTGATTAATGTATGGGTTTTCTGCACATTACGAACGTAATTTTTTGAAAACAATACACGATTCAGGCACGAGTATGATAACTTTGCGAGAGTTTAGACCAATTTTTATTCAAAATTGTGAAATGAAGTGTTAAACAGTCTTTTTGTGATCAACACGCTAGTATCAATTCTGAACCGAACGAAATTTAAAATTTCTGGCTTGCTTTCATAAATACAGTGCTAGCACCTAGCAATATGAAAAAATATTGAAAAATTACCGAGTTATTGAAATTTTAAGATTTTAATAAATTAATCAAAAGTTCTATGTGTAACTTAAATAACAATTTTAATCACATGTTGGGAAGAGGGCATTTTTATCGTTCAGATAAGCACCATATTGTATGCTTCGAAAAGTGTTGTCTTATAATCTTAAAGCCACTAAAATGAAGTCAATTTCTAGACGCTTTGACTCCAAAATGTGAAAGCACAACAAACTGAAAATTGAAAAATTTCAAAAAAAAAATGAAAATTAAATGATAATGGTTAACCGTTTTGAAAGTAGGAAAACATGTACAAATGTCATTTTTTATATTTGAAAAATAAGAAAACACCAACAAATTTCTTTTCCTCCTCTTTCAAAAAAAAATTGAACATAGAAAAGTAATTATAAACTGATAAGTAAAATTATGAAGATAATATTTTACTCAGTTTTACAAGACCTACAAAATGTTCTAGGTCTCGGGAAAAGTGTATTTAGTTTTTGTTTGTATTCAAATATTATTACTGTTACCACGATAACATTTAAACAAAAAAAATTAATTAAATTAAAATAGTAAATTTGAAAATTTTCAATTTTCCCAAAAAAACAGAAAACATAAAAACATGTAGTTTTCAGTTTTTGATTACAATGTAAAGTATCTTTATGCTGTACTACTTCATTTCAGACCCAGAAAACAATGCCGAAAGCAGAAAACGATCACATATAACCAACCTAATTGACAACAACAAAATTACACTTGAAAATTGTCGTTCGCTCGCGCGTTCCGAATATGGACTCGTGAGTGATGAATTAAGAAAAACCTTATGGCCAATTCTAGTCGAAGTAGATGCTTCAAACACAGAATTGCCTCAGCAAATCGATGATTTAAAACTACACTCAGAATATAATCAAGTGGTTTTGGATGTTAACAGATCTCTCAAACGTTTTCCACCTGGAATTCCATATGAACAAAGGATCGCTCTTCAGGACCAATTAACAGTTCTCATTATGCGTGTGATAAATAAATACCCAAATCTTAAATACTATCAAGGATATCATGATGTAGCCATAACATTTCTTTTGGTTGTTGGTGAAAAAGTATCTTTTGCTGTGATGGAAAAGCTCTCAACAAGTCATTTTAAAGAGTGTATGCATGAAACTATGGATCCCACACAAAGGCGATTAATGTTTATCTATCCGATAATTAATAACGAAAATCCAAATTTGTATAATTTTTTGAAAAAATCATCTGTTGGAACTCTGTTCGCATTGCCTTGGGTTTTGACCTGGTTTGGACATAGCTTGAAGTCTTATAAATGCGTAGTAAGACTTTATGATTTTTTTTTGGCATCACCAATGTATTTTTCAATATATGTGACGGCAGCAATAGTTTTACATCGCGCTAATGATATTCTAAAAGAAGATTGTGACATGGCTTCGATACATTGTCTTCTTTCACAGGTAAATCTATATAATCAAATACAAAATGTACCTCTATACATACTTTAACTAGTATTTTTTAATAATATATATATTTTTTAATTGTGTTTTCTTTTGAAGTGATCTAGTAGAGGTTGTATAACTGAAAAAACGCCACTTCAAAAAAAAAAAAAAAAACATACCCTCAAATTTTCAATCCAATATTATTATTATAACAATCTACAAGTGCGAAAGACCTAGCACCCAAGAACAAGGCGAAAAAGAAAATGAATCAGGAATCACTTTCTTATTGATTGATTTCGGATTTTCTTGAATTCAAGAAAACCTTACGCTTATCGAGGGCAAACAACTTGAAAAATTTTTTGTACAAATAATTTACATGTCACCAAAATTCATTTCTTTTGTTGAAACGAAAAAGGATTCTCATCCGTTTACGCTCCGAAGATTGAAATTTTTTTAAATTGGTTTTTGGCTCAAAAAAGGGTGATTTTAGAGCTATTGAGTGATATAAATGTAATATAAAGTTCAATAAAAAACTATCTAAGAAACAACATATTTCTATGAAAGTTCAAACAGGAATAGTAAATTTTATTGAAACTAAAAACATTAATATACTAAACAATATTTAACAAAGTGCTAGAAACCTAATAACAAGTAGATTCTTTAAGGTTTGAACACACCCACTAGAACCAATCTTCGTAAAGTATTATCTGACCTTTAGTTAAAATATAAGCAACCATTTCGGAAGCCTTTAAATATTCCAATTTAATTATTTTTTTATTGATGACATCTCGAACGAAATGATGTCTAACATCTATGTGTTTAGTCATTGCGTGATAAACATTTGTTGTAGTGCGCTTTGATTGATCACAGAATAATTCAATTTTCTCTTCTATATCTGTATTGTACAGTGGTTCTTGAATAGCTGTACTCAAAGACATGTATTCGGCTTCTGTTGTCGATAAAGCCACTGTAAGTTGTTTCCGGGCACCAAGAAATCGCCCACCTGGCATTTTATAAACATTGCCAGTAACGGATATCCTGTCTTCAATATTTGCCGCATAGTCCGCGTCACAAAATCCAGTAATAAGAGAATCTTCTTCATCTTTCTTGAGATAGCACTGTTTCAATCCTGAAGTTCCTTTAACATATCGCAAGATTCTTTTTGCTGCTATGAGTTTTTCCTTGATTCTGATTGAAATGACTTAAATTGTTTACCGCGTAACTTACATCTGGTCTTGATACTTGTGCAGCAAACAGCAAGCTTCCAATCAATTCTTGATATGGAATTTTGGACGTCTCTTCTTTTTCCAATTTTGACTGTGGTGACATAGTTTTACTTAATTTTTGGTTACAATCTATTGGTGTTGAAGAAGGATTGCAATTTGATAAGCCAAAACGATCTATCATTTCATTTATATACTTTTCTTGATTTTTTTTCATTTCTAAAATCTACAGGTTGTCTAATGTAAATCTCTTCATTCAAATCTCCTTGTAAAAAGGCCGTTACTGCATCCATTTGTTCTATTTCGAGGTTTTCTTTTACAGCTCAAGCTAGCAAAAATCTAATGGATTCGTACCTCACCACAGGAGAAAATGTCTCTTCGTAGTCAATTCCTTTTCTTGGACTACAGCCTTTGGCTACTAATCGGGCTTTGTATCGGGTTATTTTACCATTTACGCCCACTTTTGCTTTAAATACCCACTTTGTATTTAGTATTTTCCTTCCAGGAGGTAAATTAGCTTCTTCCCAAGTTTGATTAGCTAGTTAGGAAGCATATTCATTATCAATCGCTTTCCTCCAAAGTTCTCCAAAGTTTCTTCAATTATCCCTTTTGAATAACTCGGCTTCGGTTTCTTCAGCGATATTAATTTTAAATTGTAAGTCAACATTGTTATTATTGGCTGAAACACTTTCTAAACAAGAAAATCCTGGAGATATCTCTTCAAGATCCCCCACTGAACTCTATAGGTATGAAGAGAAAAAATTAGTTACGTTATTTTTCTTAATTACCTGTCCAAATGGTTGATTTTTCAAGCAGATAACGTCTCAGCTCTTTATCAATTTTCTTTTTTCTGTATCATGAAATTCTGTAAGCCTTAGGATTTTCGAAATAGCCAGACAATACACACTGTTTTGATTTTGAATCCATGGTCTTCCTCTATTGTTTTGGCACATGTACCATAGCAGTTGACCCAAAGACTCTTAGGTGACTCACATCTGGTTTCTTACTTGTCCAGATTTCTTCAGGATTTTATTTTGTTCCAACATTCGACTTGGATTCCGATTCAACAAACATGCCGCATACAAAACAGCTGTTGCCCAAAAACTTTTCTCAACTGCAGAATCCGAAAGCATGCATCTAGCTTTCTCAATCAATGAACGGTTCATCCGTTCAGCTTTACCATTTTGTTGAGGTGTTTTTGATGACGAATTCCACATATTCGCTTCCATTATCTGATCTCAAAGTTTTTATTTTCTACCGAGTTTCATTCTAAGTTCTTGAATTTGATAAATTTTTCTTTTACTTCCGATTTCGACTTCAGAATAAATACAAATATCTTATGGGAAAAATCATCTAAAAAAAAAACTAGAAAATATCGAGCACCATTTCTCTTTATTTGGGCCGCATACATCAGAATGAATAAGTTCCAATACTTCATTGATCTCGACTCTGATATTGGAAATGGCTTAATGGCATGCTTTCCTTCGATACATTTGATTACTGTTGTATTTTTGAATCTGTAAAATCGATTCCAGTTTTTTTTTTTTTTTTTTTTATAATATGCACGCGCTCAAGGGGATTTTTGATTTACCCTTTATATGTAGCAACACAGCGCGGGCGTGAAGGATAGGATAGGATGGGAAGGGAAAGGTGTGTGTTACAGATACCTTTTGCATCTTAATCAACGTTTTTTGACTTGGGTGTCCAGTCTGCGATGCCATAACTCATATGATGCCTTCTGTTCAACTAGCATATTGATAGGATTTGATTTTGGAAGTGCTCGATCGAATCGATAGAGTTTCCCATTCACGCGACTCTCAGTAGCAATCAAATCTCCTTTGTTCGAAATCTTGCAATTGCAATTGTATGTACAAAACATCAGATTCAAATTCAACCTTATAGCTGTATTTTGTCATTTGACTGACTGACAAAAGATTTGCACACAAATTTGTATGTACAAAACATCTTTAATCGTTACAGTCAATAATTCACTTTATACCAAAATTTCCAGATCAACATCTACTCTACTACATCTACTTCTATGAAAGTTCAAACAGGAATAACACATTTTATTAAAACTAAAAACATTTACATATTAAACAATACACAAAACTTAATAACAAATAGATTCTTTAAGGTTTCGACGGGACATCTGCCGGTTACATAAGTGTTGAATATTTTCTTCATCCCTCATATTGCAAAGGCTGCATAACGACGATGCATTGCCGCTATATCTGCTTCCGTTCAGAGAAATTAGATCACATCTCGCTTTGAAGATACAGCCTGTTTTGTATACATCAAATCTTATTGTGATATAGTTAAGTCCCCTTGTATGATATAAGAACTTGAAACTTGTAGTTGCGTGAGCTACTTGCAAGTGCTCTTCTCTTATTTTCTCGATATGACTTAACCTTAAGAGAATACCATAGCACAAGACTTTTGCCTATCCATTCTTCCATTGACCCGACATTCATCCTAATGTACTCCGAATTAAATTCTACCCAAAATTAATTTTTCCGTAACAGAATTTCCGAGAGTCGCTGTGGTAGCCTACTTTCACTGAAATCAAACAGGGTTTTCTTAATATCTTACTATTGCGCAGGTGAAGCTCTATAAAATATATAAAATGTCCCTCTTCAGCACCAATTTCGAGGGTCAGTGCATAGTTTGGTGTGCTCGCTGGTAGTTTAATATCCCTTTTATGAAATATCTTTGCAGCCTATCTATTTCTTCGAATATCGCAAACCCCCAAACGTGCGCGACACCCATAGTATGTAAGTTATGAATTAGCGAATTCCGTGAAATTTTGTCGAATGCAGCTTTAAGATCAACGAAAAACGCATACACTTGCTTTTTGTCGCCTAGTTTTATATGAACTTTTGATGCCAAGTTGTAGATGTTATCGGTAGTAGAGTAAATTTTCCTTAAACCAGATTGGTACTCTGTCGACCCAAGCGTAAAGTCTCTCATTTAGGATTCCCATCATCGTCTTTGCATTACAGTTAATGAAATAAATACCTCTGTAATTACATGGCTGATTTATATCCCCTTTCTTAAATATTGGAAAAATAATTGTTTTGTTGAAAGGTTCTTCGATCCTAGATTCATTGAGCATATTTTAATAGGCTTTTGCTAGGCAATTTAAGAAATCGTCCGTGGCATTTATAAGGAATTCGTAACTAATTCTGTCTTCTTCAGGAGCTTTATTTAGTTTTACATTCGATATCATTTTTTTAATTTCATCTATAGGGAATAGGATAATAAAATTATGTGCATAGGGAAATTGTAATAAAGGGTTTTTCAATAGGGACGCTACAAAAGTAAACCGATAGGGGCAGCAAACGGCGCCATATTTTTCCCGCTCTCTTGACATTTCTCTTCAGTAAGGTTTGCCATTTTATCATGGAAAAATATACGATCCAACATCGAGTCGAAATTATTTAAATTTGCTACCGAAATTCAGAGTTAGTGGCCTCAACTTTAAGAGCGCTACGTCCAATTTATAGTCGTCATAATCGATGAGGCTCATTTCTGCATGAATGGCTTCGTCAATAAGCAAAATATGCGTTATTGGTCAGGCAGCAATCCATACGTACTCATTGAGTCACCATTAAATCCCAAAAAATTACGGTTTAGTGCGGTTTATGGACCGGCGGGCGTCATTGGGCGTGATGATCAAGACCAGCACGTTACTGTGAATGGGAATCTCTACCGATCAATGATAACCGAATCTAATCCGCTGGACATCTTCGGCAAATAAATGGCTACAAACACTGCCATAAGGCTTCAAGCCTCCTCACAGTGGATCAATAATGAGATTGGCCACTCCGCTATTCTGAATTCGTTCAGATCGATAAATAGTAATATCGACTACACCATTCCCCATCCTCACTTCAACCAACATAGCTTCAAAGTGACTATACCTTCCAGGTCTACTTGGGGGGATACATCATTTCTGAACGATGATCCTATCAACTTCAACGGATGATGGGGTTGGTGGGGGCGTATGCTCTAATAGACTAGTCTCTTATTTCGTCTACCTGACCATTGTAGCGTGTTCCAAGCTGAAATCCTGGCTATTAAAGAAGTCCTCTCCTGGCTGAGAGAAAACGTTATATCAACAACCGATATACGTATTTTCTGACAGCCAGGCCGCGTTAAAATCGCTAGACTCTATCTCTACGAACTCACTAACAGCCCTAAACTGTCGATCATCTCTTACGGAGATGGCCACACAGTTCAATATTCACCTCTGCTGGGTGCCGGGCCATAGAGACATTCCAGGAAATTGCAAACCGATGAACTTGCAAAAGAAGGAACAAGTTTACCTCTACTAGCTCAAAAAGCTAATGTGGGTATGCCTCTGGCTACATGCAAACTCATGCTAAAGCAAGATACTATAGAGAGAACAAACTTCAGATGGAATAACATCACCACCTGTTTAGCGACAAAACTGATTTGGCCTGAACTTAGTGCTAAACGCTCTAAGCACTCGATCTCTCTAAATAGATTGCATATAAGCTATGTTATAGGTGTCCTGACTGGATACTGCTTAACAGGTAGACATGCACTTCGACTTGGAACTCCTGCAAATGATTTATGCAGGAGTTGCAGGGACGAAGAGGAAGAGGAGACAGTATCTCATCTTCTATGCACCTGTCCCGCCCATGATCCATGTGGTATCACAACCTAATTTTGGTCTAAGTGTGTTGGACTTCCAAGCCAACAGCCACTTTAACCTAACCTAACCTAATGATAACCGAATATTTTGGCAATTGGCTGCCTCGGTCGTGTGATTTGACGCCGTTAGACTATTTCCTGTGGGGCTACGTCAAGTCTTATGGTCAATGCCAACAAGCCAGCGACAATTGATGAACTTCGTACGAATATCGAACGTGAAATTGCAGCACTATCGGCCGATTTATGCTTGGAAACCGTCGAAAATTGGGTTCAGCGTCTAGACTTCTGCAAGCGTGCCCGTGGTGTGAAAGAAATTGAGTTCCATAATGGCATCATATGTACTTTCACGTGAATAAAGAATTTTATTAATATCCAAACCCGTTTTTTTGCTAGATTCCACCAATCCTTACTATTTTTACCTTACTGAATTGAAAATCAATTTTTTGATTATATTGAATCTTACTTCTGATGCAGACTACCCCAAATTCTTTCTTCTCCCTTAGATAATTTAATTTTCCATCTGCGTTTTGAGTTCTTCGATATCTATTTAGTAGTTTGAAAGTCTTTTTTCAAGCCAATTCATAATCCAAATCGTGCCATTTGTTATTTGGCCCAAATGATTTTATATTGACATTTTGATCAATTGCTGATTGTTTGATAAGGTTCGTGAGATCCACTAGGTCAATGTAAGATTTATAAATTACTAAACTAGCGTGGTAAGAATTAAACTTATACTGGTACTCCATTTTTCTTAGCTCTTTCCATTTCTATTTTGTAGAAACTTATTTTCAGTTGACCCATTTGAAGTAGTGGAAAGATTTATGGTCAGTTTTATTGGCATGTAATCGGACCAAACTGCTTCCTCGACCTTAAACATCTCCACACTTCCTAGTAGTTCTTGAGATTCCGTACTTGTATCATTAACAGATTATCCCATACTCCCAATAAATAATATTTAAATGTTTGTTCTAGACCTAAAAAAAAAAACAAATGTTTAAATGTTTAATCTTCTCCCTCCGATCAATAGGACCAAATGACATCATAACAACAGAATTCCAAAAGAACAAAGAATTAAATTTATATTTTTTCATATTCTTATATAAAATGATCTTAACAAACTCAAAAGAAGATATGAACTGATCGTCAACCAAACACAAAAGAGATCTTTTCCTTTCCTTTTCGGTTTCATGAAAAAAATTTCCTTTTTTTGAAAATACAATATAATTGTATTGAGACATACAGAACAATTGTAAAAAGAAATCTAAGTTTCATTGTTGCATTGTTATTGATTTTCTCTTAACAGTTACCGGATGAAATACCATTTGAAGAACTTCTTAAAGATGCAGGTGTTTTATATGATAAGTACCCTTTGAGCAACTTAGAAAAAGATGTTGATATAATGATAAAAAACGAGTAAGTTAACATTATAGTATATTTCATTTTTTTCCATCATCTTATTATTTTTTAAAATTTCTTTTAAGAATTGAAGAACGTCAACGCGAAGTTGAAAGATGTACTGCCGCTAGGAAAAAATTACTTGAAGATCGCAGATACAAGAAAACACTTCCCAATCATATATTACCAACATTTTTGCTTAAGAAATCATTCATTGTTACAACAACATTCTCTATTTTATTTGGAATTTGTGCATATTACTACAAAAACCAGTATTGGTCCTCTAGTGTTAGTTGATTAATATCGAACTTGGGAGCAACGTACATCCCATTAAAACCTGGATTTAAAATAGATTTCAATATTATATGTTAATAATTATTAACCTAGAGTTTAAAATTAAAATATTTAAAATATTATATTACTGCTTTGTAAATTAAGTTAATTTAAGATATATAATATAAGACTTTTATTTAATATACTATACACTATATATGAATGCAATTTGTTAAAAAAAGTAAATATGCGCATGGGCTGGGCATGAATGAAAAATAAACGCTTTGGTTGGACTTGAAAAATGTTTGTATTTTTAATTTTGCAGTCCAACACTTTTTCTTTATTTTATAGTCCGAAGGTTTTTACAAATACAAATTATTTGTACAATATTGTAAAGAATAAGGGTAGAACAATAACAGAATGTCGAAAGCTTATTGTGTTCTGACAAAACCAACGAGTACAAGAAAATTATATGATACGCCCATTTCTGTATTTCGATAACTTTTATTTCCTAAAGTAAAGAGTGCAACTGATTGAATCGGACAACAGAATTCCAAAAGAACAAAGAATTAAATTTATATTTTTTCATATTCTTATATAAAATGATCTTAACAAACTCAAAAGAAGATATGAACTGATCGTCAACCAAACACAAAAGAGATCTTTTCCTTTCCTTTTCGGTTTCATGAAAAAAATTTCCTTTTTTTGAAAATACAATATAATTGTATTGAGACATACAGAACAATTGTAAAAAGAAATCTAAGTTTCATTGTTGCATTGTTATTGATTTTCTCTTAACAGTTACCGGATGAAATACCATTTGAAGAACTTCTTAAAGATGCAGGTGTTTTATATGATAAGTACCCTTTGAGCAACTTAGAAAAAGATGTTGATATAATGATAAAAAACGAGTAAGTTAACATTATAGTATATTTCATTTTTTTCCATCATCTTATTATTTTTTAAAATTTCTTTTAAGAATTGAAGAACGTCAACGCGAAGTTGAAAGATGTACTGCCGCTAGGAAAAAATTACTTGAAGATCGCAGATACAAGAAAACACTTCCCAATCATATATTACCAACATTTTTGCTTAAGAAATCATTCATTGTTACAACAACATTCTCTATTTTATTTGGAATTTGTGCATATTACTACAAAAACCAGTATTGGTCCTCTAGTGTTAGTTGATTAATATCGAACTTGGGAGCAACGTACATCCCATTAAAACCTGGATTTAAAATAGATTTCAATATTATATGTTAATAATTATTAACCTAGAGTTTAAAATTAAAATATTTAAAATATTATATTACTGCTTTGTAAATTAAGTTAATTTAAGATATATAATATAAGACTTTTATTTAATATACTATACACTATATATGAATGCAATTTGTTAAAAAAAGTAAATATGCGCATGGGCTGGGCATGAATGAAAAATAAACGCTTTGGTTGGACTTGAAAAATGTTTGTATTTTTAATTTTGCAGTCCAACACTTTTTCTTTATTTTATAGTCCGAAGGTTTTTACAAATACAAATTATTTGTACAATATTGTAAAGAATAAGGGTAGAACAATAACAGAATGTCGAAAGCTTATTGTGTTCTGACAAAACCAACGAGTACAAGAAAATTATATGATACGCCCATTTCTGTATTTCGATAACTTTTATTTCCTAAAGTAAAGAGTGCAACTGATTGAATCGGAACTGATATTTTTTATAAAAAAAGAAGACATGATTTGTTTTACTTAAGGGCAATATATCATTATCATTATATAACATTATCTTCTTCTTTTCAATATCTTCAATACCTTCAATATCTAATTAAATTATCCAAGCAATATTGAGCTATTAAAAAACGATCTGATCCAATATTTTAGGGCTGATGATGATGAATTAACTTACGTGTACTTTCTCCGCAACGCATCCTTGCAAGATTAAAGTAAGGGTTTTAGTTTTTGGCTTTACTTCAACACCAAAACATTTTATTTGAGAAGTGAAAGGGCACTAGATACGTCATTTCACTTTGATTTCTGTAGATGCGCATACGCATCACTCAGCCTAAATAAAAACTAATAAATTTACCTTTAAAACATAAAATGATTCATTATGTTAATTGCTTTTGGTGCTTATGCTTGTGGTGTTTTTTTTACATCAATAAAATATGTTTGTTTACCCTTAATTTTAAAAACTAAACATAATTCTACTTGGCAAATTTTGCCGAACTGCCGGACATCTACATTATGTTATGGCAGAGCGATTCCACGAAAATCAAAATGGTCGTTTAGTAAATATTGAAACTGAAGGTATTTAAAAAAAGAACAATTTATCAGCGGAACGGTTTTAATTTGGGCGAAATTTAGAACAGGGGTATAAGTAAGAAATTTATTTATACATATTTAAACAATAATAATAATAACTTTGTGATCTGGCCCCCTGCCAATTCTTCCAAAACTTCTAAGACTGAGCAAATGTGATATGCGTGGGTTCGAATCCTACAAGTGCTCTTCAAATAAAATTAGGTTAAAGCTCAGCACTGCTAGGAGTCTGATGATTGCGTGGCAAGCACGAAATAGCTAACCCTTCCTAATAAAATATAAACGAATTAAAAAAAATTAATTCGTAAAAAACAATTGGTGGTATCACCTTTAAGTTGTTGTTCACAAAATTCAATGAAATTGACGGAATAAAGAATGTTCAAGTCTGATAAACTGACATTCTATGTATGAATAGTACAATAAAAACAATAATAATAAAAAGAATAAGTTTATTCTTCGTTTTATTCTTATTTGCTATATTTACCAAAGTAATTTGCATTTCATAAAAATTATACGACTATGTATACATAAATATTTACATTTTTGATAACTAATACTACATTTTTTAATTTTTTATATGTATATAAACATAATGTGATTCTATCCAAAGATTTTCTTTTTCATTCGGAATCATTAAAGGCTTTCTTTCTTTTCTTGTACAGTGCACTTTTTGGTTTTAACCATTCTTCCTAAAAATAAATAAAAAAAGACATAATTTAGCTGACTGCATTTTTTAGAGATTTAACTCTCATGTTTCAAAATTAAAATATATATTTTATCTATGTCCTCTACGGAACTAAATAAAACTATTTTATTTACCTCACTCGAATCTTCATCACTTGTGTACATTGTCTTGATTGGATCTGAATTTTTTTTCGCATTATTTCCTGAATTATTTGTTTCTTTTTTATTGTTTGGCGGTTTTCTTCCCCTACCACTTCCCCCACGGCGGCCAACAGCTGTAGTATCTTCCTCTGCTGCTAGAGCAAACAGATCACTATATTGTTTCTTAAAAAAAACAAAAACAAAGGAACGCAGTTAGTTGTTTTGAATACTAAATCAAAAAATTGTACGTTACTTTTGTGCTTTCGCTGCTATGACTAAATGCCGTTTGGAGTGCTCTTTGCATTGTGTCATGAACGTATAGACCAGTTCCTGTCCCATGACGACAACTTCTCCGGTAGTGCTCCAAATGGCTTAATATCTTAATTTACCAAAAACAAAACAATCAATAATTGAATTCAACAAAGGGAAACACAAAATTACTTGATCCGCAGATGGCGAGCTTCCCATTGACTGATTTCCCTTCAAAGGACGCTTTCGTTTATTTGGTGAAGAACTTGGATATTTTGAAGTTAGCAGTCCGGCGATTATTTCTGAAAGTTTTTCTTCTCCTTTTTGGCACCAAAGTCTAATCAAACCAGTTAATTAACAGTTAGAATTTCTAATTTAAATTGAGTCGAAATACCTAAGGGCAGATGTTACAAATGGATCTCCTTTTGTTTTAGTTTCTCTGCTTAGAAGTAGTCTTATCAATTCAACGTTTGGGTCCTCATTTTTTAATAAAAGGAGCATATAGGACAAGGCTTCAGGATGATTTGCTGACTCAAGCTCTGGCAGAATATCCTAAGAAAGTTAATAAATATTAAAAAGCTATTATTTTGGATTATATTCGTTAACCTGTAAACACTTTAATGGTATATCGTGTGCTTGAACTAATTGCCACAGACATATTTGTTCGAATGTCTCATATGATAAACTATCTCGTATACAATTTATTAAGCCATCGTGTTTGAATAGAGCTAGTTTTCCTTGTGCAATATAATACATTAAGTCACGAATATTTTTTGCATCTACACATCTTAACGTTATTTTGATCATTTCGTTATTGTTAATAACACTTGATTTGAACTCTCGGTATATATCTGGCAGGAGCCATAAAAACATTTGTGTATTTTCATTTTCAAGAGCATTCAGATCACGCACTAAACACTTGTCGACTTTTTCTTCTAAGGCATCACAAAGAGTTTTATAAACACTAGTTTTGAACTGATAACATTGATTTACATTTCGGCGTGTTTGTACTTTTGTGTATACTTTTAAAAAATACAAAAGTAAATATCCAGTCTCAGGTATTCTTTCGTAAATTGAAGCTAGCAACGCAATAAATGGCTTTTTAACCTTTTCCTCCGATTCGTATAAGCTACGAAAAATCGTAAATATTGGATAGCTTATACTTTTGGATAAACTTTTTTCGTCTGTCTTGCTCTCTGTGAATATGTTTTCAGGTAGGGTGTCTTTAAGGATAGACTGTACGTTGGATGATATATAGAGTTGTTGTTGTTCATCTATTGCAGATACCGTTAGTGTTCTAAATTGATCGACAAATTCTTCTAGCGAAGATGAGTTTCTCTTATTTATGAACTCATCAAATGAGTCACTTATGCTGTTTGGTAATTCAGTTTTTTCATTGGTTGGTTTTTCCTTTAAACGAACCTTAGGAAATGAAAGTTTAACAATTATTTTATGTTACAGAATTCGTTAGTAATACATTTTGAAAATAAAGCTATTTTTGCAAATATTAAATAGTAACAAATAAAAATATCGTCCTCCTTTTGCTAGAAACATGAATGTGCAAATTAATTTCCTTTGAGGTGACTAATCGGTTGGATTGTATTTCCTGTCATCCTAGTAGCCATTTTGTGAATCATTTTTATCTAGTAGAATTTTTAAAAACCATATCACATTATTTTTTGTTTAGACATTCATGTCTGGCATAAAGGGCGATACATAAATGAAATACAGAAACAAATATAGATGAACAAATTAAATAAAAAAATAAAATTTTCTTCAACTTAACTAAGATAATTAAATATTTTGGTACATACTTTAGAAAGCGGCAAATCATCATCGTCATCAGTAAGGTCTTCGCACTTAATACTAATAATTTGTTCGTCTTCGTCTTCACTGAACGACGGTTCTACTTCTGTTTCATTCTTCTCTATTGCACTTGGAACTGGTATATTTTCGTTTGTATCGTCTAAGTTGTGAGTGACGAATTCACGCATTTCTATTGAGTCCGTTCCACTACAGCTAATTTTACTTTCATCCAGATTATAAATCGAATCTTCTTTTTTAATACCCGGTTGATTCATTTGAACAGGAACAAACATTGCACCAACTGGAGCACCGGCTACAGGCGTATTTGGACACACAAATTCACGAAAATTTTCACGTATTAAATTTCTCAAATCTCTATCGAGTTTTGATGATTCGAAAAGTGGTTGCAGATTTGGAATAACCTACAAAAAAATATTACATGTTGATCATTAAATTAGATTCACATTTAAAATTATATTACACTTGTTTACAAAAAAAAATTACTGACACTAATTGCGGCTACTTGTTTGGTATTTTTTTAACTTTTTGAACTCGAAAATCACCACAAAAATGTGTTGAGTCTATGATTTCTTGAAGTGTTTGTTCACTACATTTAGACTTTGGAATGGCTAAGATGGCTAGAAATGCAAGGTCAACGTAATGTCTTTAAAAAAAGTTAAATTTCGGTGCTTGGAACTAAACGGCAATAACTTGAATAATTTACCATATTTTCTTTCTATCACCATCATTTTTTTTTGCATTTAAGGTTTCTTTGGTTTGAATTCGTAATGCAACATAACCTTTAACGACGTTTTCGAACTTGCATATTTATAAATGTGTACATATAGTACAGGTGAAATACAATAAATGACAAAGGTTTTTAAATTAGTTTTTATTGTAATCAAATGAACTGAAATCTAGTCTACCTTAAAAAAAGTTTTAGTAATTTGTTGGAAGGATGACTATATTTTAAGCAGAATAGGTACATTTTTACCAAAAAATAATTTTATAATAAACATTTTAATAGAATAAAATAGATTTTAATATGGAACTAATGTTTTTCTTTACTATTTTATCTGTATAGTTAAGTTTTATTAAAAAAAAAATCAATTATAAATTAAACAATTCCTTACCTGTTTTTCAAGTATTTTCCTTAATGAATTATAAACTCCTGTTCTTATTTGCTCTTCACTTTTTGGGAAGAAATTCTTCATAATACGACATAAAAAGTCCAATAGCGTACAGCTTACAAACGGATGATTTCTTATTGAATGATACATAACTAAAATACCGGGTTCAATATTCATAATATTATCCTTATTGGGATCAAAGAACAGCCAATCGTAAAATAATGATAATTTTGCATTGGCCAATGCTATTGGATTAGTACATGAAGATATCAACCAACCAATAATCGCCCATCGCGGTATTATATCCGAACAGAGCATATCGTTTGTTGGATGAATTACATTGATTATAAATCGAATGAGATCCGAACGCAGGCTATGCGATTCGGGGGTTGCAAAATATTTATCTTGAAACCAATCTTGATAGCGTTTTTGGTTTCCAAATTTGACCGATGATGCTAGAAAGTGCAACTTGCGCTCTACTTCAGGCGTAAGCCTGCACTGCAGATATCTTCTGCTTGTTCGGATTTGTAATAATTGCCAAATACCATTAAAGGATAGCAAAAGGGTTTTTGGATTATAAAGTATATCGCGCCAAAGTTGTTCAAATTCTGGAATTCGGGCAACATTTTGTAAGAGTCTGAAAATAAAATGATTATCTATTTATTGGAAGTGCTTGGTGATTTCAGTTTTACCAAACAAACATTTGATTCTATGTTTTGCATTCTTGAGCATCTCTACAAATTTGTCGAGCAAAAATCTGAAAACACTACATATGTATATCAAAATCGGAAACTTACCTTACAAAATCACGTCCAAGAGGTATAATATCCTGAAATCTATCTCTTATTAAGGCAACCACAAAAGTTATCTCTTTATTTCTCAAATTAGTGAGCAGAGGACTGGTATGGTCTTCTATAAGTCGAACATAACTATAAACTACTGTGCCAACTAAAAACGGATAGTTTTCCAGCCAAGGGCGGAATTCAATAAAGATATCTAGAAGTCCTTCAATGAGAGAAATATTTTTTGGCGATATATCTCCCCCACCGGCTTGTCTCATACAATTCCATATAGTATTTTCTACATTCAGAACTCTATTCTTGACCAATTCATGCAGCAACCATATCAATTGCCGTCTACTAACATCACTCAATTTTGTATATTTATCAGCAACCAACATAGTTAAGTTTGTCAGTACAAAGTTCAAGCCATCCCTTGTTATAAGCGTTAGATCACGGTATATTTTAGGTGCTGCTTGTGGATCAGTTAATATTATGTATAAAAATCCGATCGATATTTCTTCATGCTGTTTTTCTTTACAAGCTTGCTGTGACAACAAGTCATGCATTTCTTTATCATTCAAGCCATTAATTTGGTACTGCAATGCTTGATAAGCCCGTTCAAAGCGCTAAAACATAAAAAAAATTCATATGAAATATAATATGTAAATGATGACAAAATTAAGTTATGTATATTTTGAATCCTCGTCCAACAAGAATTCAACGTTTATCAGCTATCCTCGTTACAAAATTGAAATTATTTGAAGTGAAACTTATTTATGGGTGATATTGTTTAAAAAAACGTAACGTTATGAAACATTTCTTTTCTTATAAAGATTGTATATAGGTTTTATACATACATAAAGGCGCAAACATGAACCTTATAAATTCGTTAGTTTCTTTCTCGGTTACATTTTCGTAGCAGAATTTCAGTTAAAAGATTACTTTTCTTATAAAAAAGAGCGCTAAACAATTTGTCTATGGTGAAAACTATTTTGGAATTCCCGAGGAGCAGAGACAACGACAATACTTACAATGTCAGGGTATAGATTTTTTTAAAGCCAGAAATGTATTATTTATTTAGCTTTTTAGTTAATTTGTTTTAGAAACTAGAGAAAGATTTTTAAAAACTCAAAATTTTGAATTATATAAATTTTTTCACAAAACTAGAGATTTTGATGAAACTATGCATTTTTTTTTACTATATTAGGGATGAAAAAAAAGTTCTTTCAACAGTTCCGTCTGTTTTTCTATTCGACTACAGCCTAAACGGGTGACTTTCTTGATTTTCTTCAAAGTACCGATCGTTTTTTGGGATATCAACCTAAAACGAGTCTCTTTTATTTTTAAGAGCAAAAATGACGGTACATGCCATATAACATTCTAGAGTTTAGGAAAATCTTAGAATTCTCAGAAACAGCTTAACAGATTTTTTTCATATAAATTCATACTTTTAGAAAGCATTTAAAATTTTGTCGAAATTCCTGTGTTGGGTTTTTTTTTTTATAATACCTTTAATAATTTGAACAAAAATTAATTTTAGTTTCAGAAATAACGGTACCATACATGTTAAAAAAAATATACACATAAAAAACTTTTTTCAAAAATTTTAAATTTCACGAAAACGACACCGGCAATTTTAAAATGTATTAGAATTAGTACGACCTATTATAACAAAAAAAAAAAAAAAAATGAAACTACTGTGGAATTCCTTACCAAAAAAATCAATTTGTTCAGAAAATATTCGAATTTGTTAAAAAGAGAGTTGGAATTTTGCTTTCAAGCTATATTTTCCATTTATAGCAAAATTTACACGGATATGAATAAGGACTTACGCACATCTTTCTTTAATTTAATATCTTTTTTTTTTAATAAATTTCACTTCTTACTACATCAGTTCTAAGCATTGTTGATATCCAGTCTTTATTAATATTATTCTTTCTTTAAATTTCCTTGCGGATAACTAACTATTTCTTGATTTTTTTTGTCAAGAAGAAACTGTCAGGTGAGCATACAGTCAAGAAAAAAATTGTTAATTTTTTCTAATGAACAAAAAAAATCAAATGAAAGGTACCAGATATAACATGTTAAAAAATTAATTTTCAAAAATCTCAAATTTGTTCGTAACTGTAGTAGTAGTGATTAATTATTTAAACTAGTAATAATATAAAAATATGAAAAAATAAAAAATTCTAGACATTATCTCCTAACATTTATTTCTAAGCATACTCACATACGTACATTTGTACATCACATACATATGAAGTAAACATATGCGTTGAATTATTTTGTTTTCAAAATATTATTATTATTATTATTATTTATTAAAATATAAAATAAATTTACATTATAATATAAGCAATTAACAGCACTAGCTACCAGGGACTTTGGGCTGGAAATTATAAATCTATTTGGAATAAGTGTTTTAGGATAAATAATAACAATGCATGGGGCTGTCAAAGACTGGAAGACCATCGATTTCAAAATAAATTGAAAGGTTCACAAGGAATTCTATCGCCAATCCTCAAAAATACATATATGTATATTTTTTTTTAATTCAAAAAATATTTTTTTTTTCTTTTAATAAACGTTGCAATAAATTTGAAATTGTTCTCATTTATTAAAATTTATTAAAGAATTACAAAAAAAAATCTAATATTTCCCGCAGAATTGTTCTTCTTCTAATAAGGTACTACTATTTAAATTTGCTTTTAAACAAATAAATTTAAAGCTCCACACATATGTACATATTTTAATTTATTGTTTTAGTACACATGTTTTGAAATATGTGATTGGAATGGATGATTTAAATGAAGAATTCAACTCCCTCTTCCTCTAAGTCGAAATTTCTTGGAATATCCAATTCAGTTCGACTTAGAGGGATTCTTGGGAAAATTCGAGTAAGAGGTATTAATTTTCATATAAATTTTATAAATATTATAATCGAAAGAAATCCGAACATATTGCGAGGGAAATTTGAAATGTAGAATGTACATTTATTTGCTTTTTGAAGTTATAACAATCTTTCTTTATGATTCTTCTGAATAGTAAAAAAGACTTTGGATAAATGTATCAGAAATAAGTGAATAATTAATATTTTTATTTATTCATTTATTTACCAATAAATTGTATCTTACAAAATACCTCGCGCCGGGGAACGAAATCCATTTGGCTATTACGAGTATAGTTTATATACATACCTAGATAGGTATATTAATTTCAGATTTTACAATTTAAATTTTGTGGTTTTGTATTAGAAAGTAATGTGCATATATCTAATAGAACTTACAATGGGTCATTCTGCAATTTTGTATGTATTTGAATTTTGGTGGCATTAACCAACTCCTTTAACTAACAAAGAAGCGTGCACTTAAGGTTTTTTTTTCATATAAAACTAACCAAAAGTATCTTGTATTTGAAAATGTTGTAATTGGGAGTTAGTACTCTCCTTCTTTTTCAACATTTCTACGTTTCGGATCATTAAAGATAATTGGCTACATCATGCTCTATTAAAAAAGATTTGATCCACTCAATATTATAAAGTGTTTTGTTTTCAATCTTAGATAGCCGCCTAAATACCAAAACTATGAAAATTCAGATCTATCGATAAAAGATCATACTATTTCATTTGATGATGGAACAGGACACTTAAAACGGGAGAACAATTTGTATAACGACTTTTTGGACAAAATATATGTAGTTACATGCAATTTACAATTTACTTGTTTCATTCATTTTATTGCTCTTTCATTTAATAAAATACTAAATTAACTAGAAAATTTTATTTTTAGGACCATTTATTATAGTTAGCTTACCTCCTCGAATTCATCTCGGAAATCTACGCTAGTGCACATAAACAACTTAGAAGTCAACTTTAGGGGCTCCATTGCCATTATACTTTCATGACACAGATGGCAGCTAGGTTAATAAATTTATGTATTGTGATGTTTGTTTGATTTTATGTTATATCTAATAAAAATAATTTAAAGATATCTTTGATTAATTATTGTTTTCGAAGGTGCATTTCGGTATAGAACGTGTATTTATCGCATTCATAGGCAAAAATACAATAATTTATAAGAAGAAACCTGTCAAATATATGCATTGAATTGAAAATGTATTTTGAAAGAAAATCAACATTCCATAATTGTTTTGAAATATTTCCAGATATCATTATGGAAACGATGGGTTCTATTCCAAGGAATACAAGATAATGTTTTTGTTAAGGCTCCAACCTTATTTGCAAAACAATGTCACTGCCATTTGTGCAAAAAAGGAGTGTGACAGATATTTATTTTGACGAAAACATTTTTTCTCACCACATGCATTTTTTCCAAAAATGATTGCCTACTAACGCAATATATATAAAAAAATTTATTTTTATTGAAGTGTAAACCAACCCAAAGTGAAAATATTTTTATTCACTTGTTTTATTCATTTTTTTGTGAAAAAAAAGTAGAATGACAGATACATTTTTCCGACAAAATATTTTTTTCTCACCATATACATTGTATATAAATTTGCATAGTACTATCATCAGCACGTTCCACCACGTCGGCCCCAAGCGATCACAGCGCATACTAATTTTCTGGTTGCTGTTTCTGTTTCTTTCCAAGCGATCACAGCACATACTAATTTTCTGGTTGCTGTTTCTGTTTATATACAAGTACGCCCTCAGACGACCACAGCACACAACTCAAAAATCATCGTGATGATAGTACTATGCAAATTGATATACAATGACCATATACATTTTATCCCCAAAAGAGCTATCTATCAATTAACTTTTATAAAAAAAAAATTAAAACTAGGATTTTTACTGAAATATATAATTTTAGGCACATGCACACAGAATCACGAAGGCATAACTCCAAGGAGTTATAAAAAATTTTTATTGCCGATACCATTGTATTATTGTTATTAATTGATGTTTACACTGTCAAAACACAGATTTCGTCTCCTATAATGTCAAACTGTCAGATTCCGATTTTTTCCCCATCATCATCATCATCGGCTCGACAACCGGGGTCCGGTCCTGGCCTTCTTCAACTAGTCTCTCCACCTATCCCGGTCTTGAGCCGACGCCACCCAGTTGCGCATGCGCTCTGGACAATTTTAAAATTTTGAAATGCGACATTTCATTGAAATCTTAGTGCCTGGTTACACGAGCGGAAAAAAAAGTTAATTCTCGAAAGAGAACGCATGATTTTTAGAAAGAAGGAAAGAGATGGAAAAAAAATGCCAAGTTTCGTCTTTTCCTCATTTTCAGATATGAGTTTTGCGTTAAAAATCATGTTTCATTCTTAAACGTTCTCCTTTGGACAGAAATTTTCATTTCTATTTGGCTGTGAAGGAGAATGGTTGCAACAAATAGCTTTGTTTTCTCTTGTTTTTAGTGTCTTAATTTCCGATTGTTCCTCTATTGTCATATTTTCTTGCATGCCCACTCAACTTTTTTTTCTGTGTGTATCCACGAACGTAATTCTTTTTTCCGCTCGTGTAACCAGGCACTTATTCGGATTTGAGCTTAAATGAGTGATCGCGGCCATAAAACTCCACCATAGGTAGGTGGTGAAAAGCTGTTTCAGTACAAATTAGGATCCTATATTTCAACACCAAGTATATAAAAGGAGAGAGTATATGGTTTCCCATTTGACATTTGAAATTAGTGCACGAAAATACACGCGAATGAACAATGGTATATTACAAAAAAAGGTTGTTCTTTCGGAAACGAATTATGAGCTTTACCGGTGTGAACATCAATTTGAAATCTCGTAGATTTAGATTTCAACAAATTTGCACAAATAAAAGGAAAATTAACATAAAAAAATATGAAATAAAAGTTGAAAATAAAACTCACAAATAGTTTTATATAATTAAAATAAAGGCATACGACAGCTTTTTTAAAGAAACAATAAGAGATGTCGTTATGGAAAACAAAAGTTATTTCAATTTTTTTATTGACCACATACGCAAAATGAGCACTCATGTCGCTTAGAAAAGGAGGAATGATATTTATTGGCACATTCACTAAAAAAGCTAATATTCGAAATCCCAAAATCGTATCAAGAAGTTCTTACATTTGGGGCGAAATGACCTAAATCCAAGTTTTCTTTTTTCAGTGTAAACGCCAAAACATAAAAAAAACCAAGTGTATGAAATTTGGTGAACATTTCGAGTCACCAAAAAGGTAAAATAAGAAATCTCAATAATGTAAAAATGCATAGAACGATCCCATTTCCAACGTTCCAACGAGTGGATAGTGGAAATTGTTTTGGTCTGACTACCGACTGGACTGAAGAACTACGAAGCGAAAAACAGTGATGATGATGGCCTTAACATCAAATTAATTAAATAAGAAAAGAAATAAACACTCCCACAATTTGATTATTTTCTTTAAGTTTTTCGTTATATCTATTATCTGGTATTGTTTATTATGGACGATAAACTTGAAACTAGTGAAGATTGTTTCTCTTCAACTTTTCGTTCGATATTGGAAGGTATAGATTTACCATAATTTTCGGCATATACATAAATTATCATTTTTGTTTTTGATTTCAGACAAAATATCCGATTCCCTAACAGAAAAGATTGAATCCGATCTTAAAGCCTATGACAGAGACATCGAGAAAATATGCAATCTATTTTATGAAGGCTTCATAGATTCCATAAATGAGCTCCTGCAAGTCAAGTCAAAGGTTCAATCTCTGAACAGTGAAATATTGCAGGTAGACTCTGTTATGAATACAATATCATCTAAATGCATTGCCACAGGAGAAAAAATCAATCATATTCGTGTTGTCGAAAAGAATATACTCAAAGCCATTCAATGGCTTCAGAAATGTTTGCCCGTTTTTGAATGCTGTTCAAAGTATAAGTATTATATTTCCCAAAAACAATACTATGAGTCACTTAAAACGCTTGAAGCTTTAGAACAAGACTATTTGCCGACTGTTTTAAATTACAGATTCAGTCTGCAAATGAGCAACAGAATACCTAAACTTAAAGGAAGTATAAAAACTTGTTCAGAGGGTGAATTCCGGGAATTTCTCGAGAATATAAGAAAGTTTTCTGCGAAGATTGGAGACGTATCTATGCGCTGCACCAAACAAATGCAAAAGAAAGATGTTAAAACCATTATAGCCGATTATAAAAGAAGCATTGACACTGCCTCTGCTGGTGCAACTACACCCGAAGCAGAAATAAGTGCCTATGATTTGATAGATTTCTCCCCAATTTTCAAAACATACCGTATTTACAGTGAGTTGGGTTATAAGGAATTATTTGAAAAAGACTACCGACAACAAAGAAAAGATCAAATAAAATTAGTTGTTGTTCCATCACGTCCCATGCACAATGACTTGGAAGTCTATAAAATGTACATATCTGCTGTTGTTGGTTTCTTTGTTGTTGAAGATCATGTGAGGAACACGGCGGATGAGATTGCTTCTAACGCTTATTTAGAGGAGCTTTGGGCATCTTCTCTGAGTACTTTCGCCAATCACCTCAATATAAACACATGTCTCTGCACAGATCCAAATATATTGCTTAAATTGAAGACCATCATAATCCTTGCTATAAATAATCTAAAATCTTGCGGTTATGTAGCTAGTCAACTTTGGGATTTGCTCTATGCTATTCGAGATCATTATAACGAAGTTTTATTACAAAGGTGGGTTCATATTTTCCGAGAAATATTGGAAAAGGAAGACTTTCAACCGATGCAAGTCAGTACCGCAGAGGAATTAGATAATTTAATAGAAAATTGTGCATTCAACTTTGAAAATGTGGACAAATTTCAATTGCCGAAGACATTTTCGTTTTCACGAATGGTGCCTAAAGTTTACAACGAAGCCAAAGAGTTTATGTATGCTTCTATGAAATTTTGTGAAGATCTACCCCTTATGCCCAATGAAGTGGCAATAACGGTTAGAAAAGCTGGAACTCTTCTATTTACGAGAAGCTTCAATGGGTGCATTTCGTCTATATTCCGAAATCCTAGCCTAACCCTACCACAAATAATCCAAGTGATCTTAGATACAAAGTATTTAGATAAGACTATTCCGAACTTAAATGATTTTATTTGTGAAGTTACTGGCACACAGAAGAATATCAATGAAATGAACACTAAAATATTGTATACCAGTTTGGAAGCAGAACGCGAAGTTGTGAGAAGAATATGCTCAAAGGTGGATGAGTTCTTTGATTTATCTGACTATAATTGGCTTTTAATAGAACCTAGTGGAAATGCATCTACGTATATAACAGATATGATCTCATATCTGAGAAGTACCTTCGAAAGCTTTGCTTCAATACTGCCCGAAATTGCTCAGACAGCTTGTAAGAGAGCTTGCAAACATATATCTGAAAATATACTTAATATTTTGCTGGATCCTGAGGTGAAACTTATTACACCAGCGGCATTACAGCAGATAAATTTAGATTTAATACAATGTGAATTTTTCGCAGCTTCAGAACCTATAGTTGGTCTAAGGGAAGACGAATTGATGAAACAATTTTTACATGTTCGGCAGTTGTTAGATTTATTGATAATGGAAGAGTGGAGTTCTTATTTGCATGACTATGGGAAATCTGAAAATCGATATTATATGGTTGAACCAACAACAGTTGTAATTATATTAGATAAGATGAGAGAGGCGGACAAGAAAACCATGTTTGCAGTTTTGAAAAAATCCGAAAGGGATAAGAAGAAACTTCGAGAGACTGTTCAAAAGCAGTTAAAGAGTTTGGTCGATCGTCTTTGAAATGTGGAAAAGTTTAGTGTTTTTCTTTTCTTTTATAAGTTTGTATTATAATATAATCGAAACGAGATTAAACATTTTCTTATAAGCACGATCGTTATTTCAAGATATATTTATATTATATAATATTGTTTTTATTTATAAGCATTAAATAAACATTTAAATGCAGAATAAAGGAGTTATAAAATTATGATTTCAATTATTTTTAATTGTACAAATTCTGTGAGGCTAACAAAATGCATTTCAAATTTTTTTTTGATCTTTAGTCTTTACATAGTGTAAATGTACATATGATATGTATGTTGGAATTTAAGATAGGAATGTGTTCTTCAGGTTAAAAGAAGTTTAGGGCTGATTCCCGTCGATTATTTCGATTGACTTTCATGTTCGATATTGTGTAACTCAATTGATAAAACAATGCTCTTTTGCTTTGTATATGAAAACTATAGTACTATCATGGTGGAAGTCGAATGGGGCGACATCTAATTTACCTATGCAACCCTTACTCTTTTTTTTTTGCGGAGAGCTTATGGAGGTTTTAAATGATATTTATTTATATTTTTTGGATGCAATAATCCAAAAAATAGTCTACTCTTGCCCCTACCACCAATTTTCGACGCTTAAAGACTCACCAAATCGAATTTTACACCTCACATTTTGCAGCGCCCCCACCAGGACCTCTGCAACCCTAAAAAAAACTCGCCATGATAGTACTATAGTTTTCATATACAAAGTCTTTTGTGAATGAACTAGCGGAATAATTTTGATTTTAAATGCATATATCCACTTCTGCCGTTCATTGATGATCAAATAAAAAATAAGTAATTCTTCTTCACTGACAAATTACATTAAATGCACTTTTGAATTTTCATTACGATTTAGATTCTTAGTTCTATACAATAACCGCTTTTCTTGCGCATTGATCAGAAAATTACAATCGAAAACAAAAGATTGTGAAATCGGAAAATTTCGATCATAATCGATAAAGCTGAAGTTTTCTGAGTGAAACTAACTTGCAGTATTTATAATGTTGAAAATGGATTAACTATTATTTTTGTGTGACTTTATTGTGAATGGATATTTTGCTTATATTTTTTTCTGATTTAAATACTTTTTTCTTTATTTTCCACAGTTTGAATTTATTGGTTCGTTGGATTTAGAGGTAAATTTTATAATGGTGGATTTACATGTAACTGCATTTGGTTTCTGCAAAAATAAAGGGATGCCAAATAGAAAATTCATACTTGTTAGATAGAGAGAAAAGAAAAAAAAATGCAGAAGTACTTCATTTCTGCATTATAGGAAATTCGAGAAATGCAGAAGTCGAAATTATAGTGACGAACATGTTCATCTTTATTATAGTATCTTCTTCTGCATTTTGTATTTTTGACATTTCCACATTTCCTATGATTTTTTGGCAGGTATGCGAAAAAAAACAAAAACATCACACTGTAATCAAATGGAAATTAAAATGGATGAGAACGGAGGTAAGTTAAATTTTCTTTTGTTTTTTATAATTTATTTTGTATTTTGTCTTTCAGAATAGTGCGTTCAATATCAATATTTAGAAGAAAATACAGATCAATGTTTTCCAGAAGACAAAATAGGTAAGTCTAAGCGAAAATCGTGCAACATATGATTTCAACAAGTTATGGCAGTTTATAGGAGGCAAAAAAGAGTTACCACCTGTGTATTCTTTCTCACTTTCGAATTTCGACATATATCTGACTCTCACTACTTTTCTGCATTTTGCAGATGCAGAAACTATCATTTTGCGCCTCCAGCAAGAAATCTGTCAACATTTTTATTCTGATGTCTGGGGAAAAATATTAATTTATCATAACCTTAGCATCTCTCAATACTCTGGAAAACGTTCTATCTACTTGCAGTTAAGTTTGTGTATGGTTTAGAAAAGTCAAAAAATCATATGTATTTACTTTTAAGAATAACCAATAATATAATTAAAAGTTCTAACTTTTTTAAATGCCGAACTTTCTTTGAAAATAAATCAAATTTATTTAACAAATCTAAAAGAATGAATGGTGTTAAGCAAAAAACAAAATATTCTCCGGGGACGGTAACTCTTCAAGTGCTGGGTTGTGGGGCTCATGGAGCTCCTGCATCAGTCTATTTGTTCACTGATCAATCCAGGTAAACGATTATTATTTTTATAATTTGTTTTTCTAATTTATATAAATTTAAAAATCATTCTAGATATTTATTCAATTGCGGAGAAGGCACTCAACGTTTAGCTCATGAGCATAAAACAAAATTATCTAGGCTGCAACATATTTTCTTTACAAGTAAATGCTGGAGCAAATTGGGTGGTCTGCCTGGATTAGCCTTAACAGCCCAGGATGCAGGTGTAAATCAGATTACACTACATGGGCCAACTGAATTGGTTAGTAGAATAGTTAATTTCTTCTACCGTGTCATTTTTCTTACATCATAATACATTTTACTTGTTTAAATTTTCACTTTTCATAAATTCGATTACCATATATTTTGAAAAATTACATCAGTTATAAAAGATACAATATTGGCAAATACAGCTCGCCACAGCTCACTTCGTCCTCCCGATAATGTCGTATGTCATTGTGTTGACTTTTGATTTGCGTAAAATTGCTTCAAGAACGGTGTTAAATAGGTTGCACAATAACTCGGCGTCTTGCCTCAGACACTTCAGAACATCAAATTTTTTGGTGGTCTTCTTACTTCACTGAGCCCCTTTGTGATTAAAAAAATCCATCGATGCTATAAGTCAAGATTACGAAAGTATAAATCAACTTTGCAGACATTTTCCTTCGAGCCAAAAATCTTGTTGGTATTTGTCCAGTAACTGTGAAGCTACATGATAAGCTGAATCAAACCAAAGGAGTCTGCTTGGCCCCATGCCTCAATAATGTGTCTGAATCTGAAATTGATAGTAAAATAAAACCTCTAGGTTTCGTAGACGTATATAAGTTCCTAAAAAAAAGTAATGATGGAAAATAAAAACCTTCAGGTCTTTTTACACACCCAAATCTTCAGTAGGGTAATTAGTAGTAACCTAAAACTCGTAAACAAAAAGCAAAAGTAGACCTCACTGGGGCTCTGTGAAAAGCTTTTGAAATAAGTTGTCCCATCATAACGAAATTGAAAAAAAGCAAAAAAAACTCCCTGGTGGACAATAGAACTAATGAACATTAGAAAAGAAACAAGGAAACTTTTCAATATCGCTTAACGTACCAGACTTGAAAATGACTGGGACTGCGTATAAGACCACTCAAAGAAAATTCAAAACACTCAACGTGCAACGTAGCTCGTGGAGAAATTTCTGTAGCAACATTGAGTGCACCAACAAATCAGCTAGGCTCAGAAAATCCTGGCGAAAACAACCACCACTGTACGTTTTCTGAGGAAACCTGACAACAGTTGGACAGAGTCAGGCTATGATAGTCCTCCTAGAGCTCCTGGTTGAAACTCACTTCCCAGGAAGCAAATCTAGCCAGGAACGTGAATCAGATAACTCTCTGTTTCAATTCAGTTGCACCCGCGATCGCGAATTTAGGATCGCGGGTGCAACTTACTGAAAATTATAATTGTTAAGCGATTTATCATGTTTTATATATAAAATATGCCTTAAATAATAATTTCTGCTGTTCAGGAGCTGGCTGGTGTATGTAAAGATCAAATTCCAATTATGTTGACTAATTAGCATCTTTTCGACTATATTCTGTGGAGTGATGTTGCCAATGTTTCTCTCCAAATCTTCTCTTTGTGTTGTCCATCTGCTGCAGGTGAAGAAGGTATAATGTGGGTCGTCTTCTTGAGAGTCCCCGTATTAGCAAGCTAGGCTACTCATTTTACCGATCCTGGGGAGAAAGGCGTTGAAGTAACTGGGTGACGTAATAGTTTACCTCACCGTGTTTTCGGTCTTTCCAGTCAGGCTGGTTCCGACACCGTTCGGTAAACTGATGGCAGTTAGTGCTGCGCATCTCTGCACTACCGCCATCTGTTTTCGATACTTTTCCTGCTGTAGTGCGTTTGCCCAGATTTCGCTACCGTTAAGAAAGATGGAATGTGTTATCGCCATCAGTAACATCCGATGTAGTTGTTTTTGAGGCTCTCCGTGCTGTCTTTATGTTGTTCCATACATGTGTTTGCACGTGGTTTGACTTTCTTTGCGCGCTATCGGTGTCTCGTGAGGTAAAAACTGCGGCGATGTCGTCAGCATACCCGACCAGAAAGGTATTGTCGGGCATCTCCATGCGAAGGATGTCATCATAGAAGATTTTCCAGAGGTCTGGTCCTAAGATTGATCCCTGCGCTGTACCAGATGTGACTTCCTTCTTTCGCGGCAATTGTTACGTCCAGCGTTGCCAACAAAACGATCTTCTTCGAGTAGTGGTTTCCTTGTTGGGCGATTTGGGTGGCGTGCACTACTTCCTTTATTGCACCAATCGTTGAACGGCCTCTCCAAAAACCTTACCTCTCTGATAGATCGCCTATGCTTCTACTGCCGCTATGAGTCGGGGTTTCAACAGCTTCTCCAAGAACTTCCCTGTGGTGTCTAGCATGCACAGGGGCCTGTATGCCGATGGGGTATCCGGGTCTCCTTTGCCTTTGCTGATGAACACCAACCGTTGTTTTTTGCAGCTTTTGGGAAAGACGCCTTCCTCGAGGAAGCTGTTAAACATTTCATGCAGCATGTATGGACAACTGGATATGTTTGGGCGGTCACTTTAAATACTCAACTTCTCCTCGCAAAAAGCTGGAATGTCCTGTCTTTGGACTGGTGTGTTGTCGGGTGGCCTGACAGGATGAGTTGGGAATAGTGTTGCCACGATGCGCTTCATATTTTCTTCGCTAGGGAGGCGTTGCTCTCTGAGCTCCGAGTTTCCGCGTTACAATCTTGTAGCCTAGTACCCAGGGGTCATTGTTGACGTCACGGCGGAGATCCTCCCATTTCGTCTCTTGCTCGAATTGATGGCCCTCTTGAGCTCGGATCTCTTGGTTCTGAACTGCGCTAAGAGAACTGTCAAAATCTTTTACGGACAAGGTTATTTTTCACTGTGCTCTGTAAAAACATTTGATTTCAAAAACACAAGCAAAAATTTTAATTAAATTCTTATTTACTGTGAAAAGCATAAGTTATTAAAACACTAAACGTAGAAAATTCACGTGAGTTATAGAGTCTTAAGCCATATAAACACTGTTGAAAGGAAATATTGCATCCTAACCTCACTCTAAGCATTTACCAACTTGACTTGTTCATGCAAGACAACAAACGAAAACTTGGCCAAACCTCCCCTGAAATATTCGGAGCTAACAAAAAAATCTATCTGAAGTCAGCGAGGTATCCCTATTTCAAATATTCGAAGTGACACAGTCTTCACTTGCACAATTAAAGGATATGATATCTAGTATACTCGACGAGAATCTTGAGCAAATAGCCGTCTGTCGTAGTGATAGTATTTTTGTAAAAAGTTCGTTCGATTCAAATTAATGTAATATAAATATTTTAGTTTAAAAAACAAGATTTTATTTCCGGATTTTTTTGATTTTATTAATAAAATGGATTTTGTATTTCCATTTGAAACTTTTTTAGTAGAAACAGATCTTAATAAATTTGAAAATAAATTTTTTAATTATTATTTTAAATGGATACCAGCAGAAAAAGAAAATAGGTATGGACGAGCATCTGGGGCTATTATTTTGGTGTGAAGAAAAGCATTGCCACTATCTGTAAATGTGATTTCAAATGTGCTGAAAATGGAGTGATTTTTCTGGAACTTGAAACCCGCATGAAAAAACATTTATTTATTTATTCTGGATTGATGAGCTAAAAGGATATCGAAAGATTCAACCATCAACACTTGCGGGCGGAAACTCTTGGACCTCATGAATACACTGGATCGGAGAATTATAAATGGAACTTTAAAGTCATACGAACAAGGAGAATTTACATACATTAAAGGCAAAAATCGTTCTTTAATCGACTATTGCTATGCAGGGGGAGACTAATGCTCTCTTATTACAGATTTTCGATTTCAGTCCTTTCCATACTCTGACCATCTTCCTATTATTACTGAGATAGGGTTAGAAAAGACAGAAGCCAATAACATGCGTGTGATAAAACTGCTGCCAAAGCATGTATGGAATGACTCAAGGGCGGAAACTTACTGTATAAATATCAACAACTTGTTATTAGAGCGCAACTCTAACAACTACAACTCAGATGAATTTAAGATCAAACTAACCGAGATATTTAATGCTATATTCGAAACAGGAATTAACCAGAAGGAACAGGCAATTATTTACCCGATTTTTAAGAAAGGCGAATCATCAGACCCAACTAATTATAGAGGAATTTCCCTGCTTAACTCTTCAGCTAAATTTTGTACAAGCAGTCTTCAAAACCGATTGGAGCGATGGATTCATGAAAACAAGCTATTAAAAGAATTCCAAGCTGGATTCCGATCTGGTTATTCAACGGTTGATCACATTTTTGTTGGCATACCCCACTCCTGTCCTCCGGCGCGGCGTTGAAGTCTCTAGTGGCTAAGATGTCTCCATCGGTTTGATTTAGAAAGTCCTCTAAATCTTCCAGTTTTTAACGGAACTCTTCGATTCTTTCATTGGGGGTGAGATATATGCTACCTATTGTCAGCCTTCTACTTTTAACCCAAGCGAAGCCTCTTTCTGCTCCTTTTCTTTCAATGAGGAAATTCCTTGTGTCAGGAATCTAAACTACACAGTTTGAGCAGTCCCGGTATCCAATTGTGTCCGTAGATCCTTATCGCGGTATTACTCGCAATTCTGCGGCAAGTTTTGTCAGGAGGTTATCTGCAGCAACGCTCCTATTTACATTCGCCTGAAAAATTCTCGTCATTTTAAGGAGGCCTTTTTCGCCTGTTCAAGTGCTTCCCTAAACACTTGGCAGTTTCCTTTACCTGGCACGTGATTCAGAGGTGGTTTTGTTTCCAGATCGGCGCAGAGGCAACATTTCGGCGGATTTTTGCACTCCTTTTTGTGGCCTTTCTCTCCACAGTTGATGCAGAGTCCTTCGCCCTTTCTGTCAGTGTTAGTGCAGGACTGTTGCTTGTGGCCATATCCAAAGCATTTGAAGCACCTTTTAACTTCCATTCGTCTTCGGATTCGACATTGGACACATCCGATTTTAATCCTAGGAAACTTCAGAATATCTATGGCAGCTCTTGCGCTTACTTGGACAGTAGGCATCTTAAGTGAGATTCTGTTTTTCCCGGTGATGACTACCTGGATATCTATTGTGAGATCGGGGAGTTTCTTTTTGACGGCTTCCTCGACTTCCTCCGCAGTTGTCAGCTCATCCAGGTCCCTTATTTCAATCGCAACTTTAGGTTCAAGGTTTTGGACCGTTGCCTTATCTCCTAGTATGGATTTCAGGGATTCACCGAAGGCTTTTGTTTTTGCTCCGAGTTCTAGAAGTACAAGTGCAGATTTCGTTTGCCGAACATTTTTGACGAAAGTTTCGGTGTCATCTGGAGTTTCCTTGCTTCTGATTTCCCTTAGAATATCGGTGAACTTCTCCGTTCCATTCGGCTTGATTAGGTCGAAGTTGCCGTTTCCTGTGCCGGGGTGTTTTCTTGGCCTAACTTCTGTCTATTTTCATCCTTCTGGAGTGAAGCTTCTATGCTTATGGTGGACGGATTTAGAGCAGAGCAGCTTCCATTGATCTTTTTTCTTTCTCTTACAGACTATTTAATATTGTCCAGATACTTCTCCAAAAAGGCGATACCGTTTTTTATGCCCACGCTGATATTTTTTGTCTCAAGCACCCCGTTTTCATTTTCTTGAGAATGTCGAGGCATATCTGTATCTCCGTGTGAAAAATGTCGCTTTGTTTTCTCTCGTCCGTTTTTGTGGGAGAAGGAACAGCAATTTCTCCATTATTCACACTTTTTGGTGTTTTACCTTCCGCGTTTGTTGCCTGAAAGACATTCCGGGCGGCTGGCGGTTTACTCACTGGCAGCGGTATTGTGTTCGATGCAGGCGGTGGTGTATAATAATATATAATAATTATAATAATAATAATAATAATTATAATAATAATAATAATTATTATAATAATAATAATAATAATTATAATAATAATAATAATGATAATAATAAATATAAATTATTAAATAAATTTTTTATCTTTCAGAATACTCTGTTTCAAGCCATGAATCGCTTTGTCGTTTTAAAAAAAATACAAATAGAAACTAGAAGTTATTTGGCAAACGATGTTTTTGAGGATGAAGTAATGACTGTTCATCCCGTACTTTTATATGAGTAGTTATAATGCAAAATTCTCAAAAGTTTGTGTTCAATATAATTAATGTTAACTTATTCCAGATCCGGAAATGCTATAAAAGAAAGCAGTCAAAAGAGCCCAACTATTTCTTATGTTTGCAAACTAAAAGTAAATAAATGAGCAAAAATAAAATAAATTGAAATGCATAAATACATCAAATTTAAACCCAAAAGGTAAATAATTGTATATATATTGTACATATAAATTCATCTTTTCAGCCTAGACCTGGAGCATTGGATTTAAAAAAATGTGTTGAAAAAGGTGTCCCTCCAGGACCATTACTTGGTTTGTTGAAAAATGGAAAAGATGTAGTCTTAGATGATGGAACTCTTGTTAAATCTTCAGATGTAAGTGAACCAAGTTCTGGCGACCAAATAATAATCTGTAAGTTCAGCTGTTTCAGCTTTCTGGATATATATATTTTTTTTCTTTAGTTTTTAATAATTTATTTCTTATTTAAGTTATTGATATCCCAAATGAAGACTATTTAAATGATATGAATCAGCAATTTGAAATCTACAAAAGCGCTTCGGTTGTTATTCATTTTACAGCAGACAACATAGTTTCGTTGTCGTCATATCAAAAGTTTATAAATTCCTTCGAATGCGATGCAACACATATATTTTTGAACTCGTCAAACAAGTAAGAATATTTAATGAATTAATAAAAATCAGCTTGCTGTATTTGAAAAATATTATTTCTTTACTTTCGGAGATTACTTTATTTATATGAATATACATACTTACAGGGTGGTCCTTAATTTTTACTAAATAATTAAAAAGAAATTCTGCTTAAATTTAACGTAAAGCCGGTCCCGTTGACTCGATTTTACTTTCTTTTTATATGTACGTATGAAATATGAAAAAAAATGAACCACTCCCAACACTCTCGGAGTAAACAAAGAGTAAAAGGAATGTTCACTTGTTTCATATTCCATATGAATAAATAGAAAGTAAAACAAAGTGAAAATTCTATGGAAAATGCCATACGTAGCTTTATTATTTTAAATGAAAAATATAGAATTAGATAAGTTAAAACTAGTTGTACAATCTTGGTGGAGGTTTTTAACTGACTCTTTTCGGTTTAGCTATGGCTCAACTCTGTTTCAAGTATGGAATATAGCATATAGTTAAACATCAATTAACCTACAGAATTTAAAAGATAAAATGTGGTGAACCATGCTTTAAAAATATTTGTTTTTATTACTTCTGTTTTTCTAAAAGCAAAATTTTAACAACTTTTATGTGTAACAAATATCTAAGAAAATACTCAGTTTATTTCAACTAAATAATTTCTTAATTTTTCTTTATTTCTAGATTTTCGGGACATTTTGCTGCGCATAGATTTCAAATTCAGTTAAACCAGTTGGACAAAAGAATATTTCCACTTCTTGGGTAAGACAAACAATACAAAAAGAATTAATAATTGGTGAATGATGATTATTTTAACAAATACATATAAATTAAACTTAATTAATATAAACACAGCCCGTTCTTGACATATGTCCCTAAAGAATTGCCGTTTTGACTGGGTACATTTTAGCCCTTTTTCTCTTTCAACTGGTATTGAAAACATAAATCTTGACAATTTTGAAAAAAAAAATGGCAGGTAAAAAAGTAAAAACTCATCGATTCATTTGTAATTTACATGTTCTACTCAAACTTTGAAGTGATTTTGTGGAAAACTATACATTTTAATCTAACTTTTTCCACCAAAAGAAAAAATTTGTTGCTTTGAAATTGCGATTTTTCAAGTGAGATTATAATGTGTGTACTGCCGTCTTGAGAAAAAAAAAGACTTAGGCGTTTGCGAAATTTTAAGAATCGTTAAACAGTGTTTTATTTTTGTTTGAAAAATAAAAAAATTTCATTTCAAATTTTATGCAATGACTAATGTCGATTTCCATCCAACAAAAAAAAGCGCTACTTTTTACAAAAAAGATCGCTCCTTTTTTCGTTGCATGGAACTTGTCAAAATGAAATCGATTTTTTTTTGTGATTGTGTGTGTGTATTCAGTCACTGAAGTTTTTTAGGAAAGAAGAAAAAGAAAAAAAATCATTTTGGCGCAAATTGTTCTTGGCTACAGACAAAATTAAAAATAATAAACAAACAATACGATTTAAAATGGAAAATGTAGGGAAATGCGAAAATTTTATAATATATATTTTTGTTGAAAAAACTTCTTCCTCGATCCCGGCAAAATAAATTATTTTGCGTTCTGACTTTTGAGAAATGTCAAATAATCTTCATAGTATTTGTACAAGTCTGTGTAAATCTCTCTAATTTGAAAGATTTCATTTCTATTAAAAGAAGCGCTTTTTTCTTCTGAACAATTCTAAACAAATCGCTCCTTTTTTCAGAAGGAGCGCTTTTTTTGTAAAAAGTAGCGCTTTTTTTGTTGCATGGAAATCGACATAAGAGACCATAGTAAGCAAAAAAGAAGCAATTTCATTCTTCTAAATAATTTCAAAAAGTTTTATAATTTAAAGACATGAGGAGCAAACAAATTTAAATTATAAAAAAGATTATGCTTTCTGCTTAGGACGGTAGTAACATTTGTTTACAAAATTTTGGGTCACCGATGGTACCTAAAAAAACACCTTTTTTTTTACTAATTTAGGGTCGCTGAAAACGAAAATGACATTAACTTTTTTTTCAAAGAACTGTTTTTGAGATATGCGCAAAAAAAGTTTTTTTTTATAACGGTCAATTTTAATGAATTTGATCTGCAAGGTTTTGTTATAAAAATACTAGCTGACCCGGCAAACGTTGTTTTGCCTTATAAATTATTTCTAGTTTCTAGATAAATTCTAGTGTAGACAAAAAGTAACTTACTTATTATAAGTGTGTAAGTATGTATGTGGTATATGCGTGAAATGGGCATGGAGCGCTATGAACGATAAGGGAATATAAAAATAACAAACGCCAAACAATATTATGTTCAAGTTATCATAGTTTATTTCTTAAAATTACATATTTCATACACTAACAAACAACATCAATCTTTTAATGCTATAGCGTGAACAATATTTTTTGTTAGCCCATTTTTAGCGAGCACAAACAAACTGGATGGTTAAAAACACTATAATTGATCAGTTATCGAGCGGGATGAAAAATGATTAAATTACTAAAATGACCATAAAAAAATAGGGGTTGGTAATAAAAAATTAAAATTTAGGGTTGTATATATTTTTTAATGCCACATTATAAAAAATTAAAACAAAAATTTAAGGGTGAACAACCATTATTACTTAGGGGTATGGAAAATAGATAGTAGCCGATTCTCAGACCTACTGATTACGCATCTAAAATTTGGTAAAAATCGGTCAGGCCGTTTCGGAGGAGTACGTTAACTAACATTGTGACATGGAAATTTTATATATTAGAAGATATTTTATTTCAGCCAAAAAAATATTATTTATATTTTTTAAATTCACTCGGTTAAATTGAAAATGATAAATTTTCAAAAAAGCTCGAAAAAATAGATTTATATAATTTTTGATCGCCTGTAACTTAATGAATTCGCATGCGATTATAACAAACAATTCGTATACCGTTGAAAGTGTCATCTTGCCAAAAATATTTACTATATATGTACAGATATAAGCCGGTGTTTGAAGAATAGACCAAAAAACCTTTTTTTACGAGTATCTCGAAAACGGTTCTTTGAAAAAAAGTAAAAAAAAGTTTTTTTTTTTAGGTAGCGTCGTTGACCCAACATAAACTAGTGTAGTGCTAGAGGTGTCTAGTCTATGGATAGAATATACAGCTATGAATGATAAAGGGTATTCCAATAAGAGGTGTTATTTTGAATAGCCAGCTATTTCGGTAGTTGTCACTTGTGAAGCTGTATTTTTTTCGCATTTGACAATTCTACGTCATTAATAAAAATAGAACGATACATGCTTCAAGAACGCATTGAAATTACTAAAATTAACAATAATAATGGTGAAAATTTGGCAGAGAACGTTCGAAAAACTAAAAAAAATTTTGGTCGTAGTGAAATGTATGAAAATGATCCCGGAATTTCTTCTTCTTTCATCGCCTTGACTGATGAGGCTCATTTCACCTCGGTGATCACAAGACCGAGTTCTTGTGTTTTAGCACCTTGCGAATTCTTCCTTTGGGGCCACGTCTACGTCTACGCCAACACCCCGAAGATATAATTCATGAAGCTATTGAGTGCAAACAGCAGCTACTTTGTGTTCTGGAATGAAAAATTTCATGAAAAGCAATGTAAATTCCTTAATAAAAGTCTTTTATTTAATACGTCTATATTTAAGGACAGTTTTTTTTTAGAATAAAAAAAAATACAAAATTATTTATAAATCAAGGCTACATATGTACATCTATACAAATTACTAAACAATACAAACAGTATTTCACAAAGTTGATACAGAATGTTTTTCCATTATTATTCGAAATAAAAATCCGGCGAAAATAACTATTTTTCAAAGCAAATGTACATACATAGTTTAAGTTATCGCATGTTTTGATAATCTTTTTATAGAACTAACTATTTAATATTTAAGTTGCAACACTGTTGAAGCATATTTTTAATTCCTGACCAGATGTAAACTTTAATACTTTTTAATATGCAATTTCGAAAGAAAACAAAAACATTTTTGACAGTAAATTTTGTATCATCATCATCGGTTCGACAGCCGAGGTCTTGTCCTGGCCTCCTTAAACAAGTCTCTCCACCTATACCGGTCGACGCCATCCAGTTGCGCAGCTCAAGGCTTCGGGCGTCCTGGTCTACGCCATCTCTCCAGCGCAAGCATGGTCTACCACGCTACCGTCTACCATAGAATGTACCACAAAGGACTTTCAGAGCCGGTTCCTCTTCGCCCCACCGGAATCGTCCTTCCTTACATATGGGGCTTACAATTCTCCCTAAGACTTTTCTCTCGAACGCGGCTAAGAGTTCGGAGTGTCTTTTGCTAAGCACCTAAGTCTCGGATCCATACGTGAGTACTGGCATGACCATGATCCTGTACAGCAGCAGTTTTGAAGCTATGGTGAGATTTATGGATTTGAAGAGCTTTAACAGACTTTAGTTGGAATTGAGCAGCCGCCCGCGTATTTTTTCTTCTATATTTTTATCGGCTGCTACTATTGACCCAAAGTATTTAAAGGATTACACCACTTCAAATTCGTGCTCCGCTACCTTGATTGTTTGACCAACTGTTCTTCTCGCATTGGACGCAACCATGTACTTTGTTTTACCTTCCCTAATGTGCAGCCCCAGATTTTGTGCCGCCTGTTCAATATGGATGAAGGAATCATGTGCAGCTTGTTCGGTTCTTCCGATGATTTCAATGTCGTCTGCGTAAGCCAATATCTGGCTGGACCTGTTGACGATGGTCCCTCTTGTTGCCGTGCCAGAGTCACGTATTGAAGAGGAAGCAGGCCAAACCATCCCCTTGTCGGAGTCCGTTAAAGATGATGATTGGTCTGGATAGCAATCCGGCTATTTTTATTTGGCTTGTTACGTTGGTAATGGTCAACCTACAAAGTCGTGTCAATTTATTTGGGATGCCGAATTCTCTCATGGCTTTGTAAAGTTCTACCCAGGCTATGCTATCGTAGGCGGCCTTGAAGTCTATAAACAGATGGTATGTTGGAATGTTAAATTCGAGACATTTTTCCATCACTTGCCTAAGGGTAAAGATCTGATCAGTTGTTGATTTGACTTGGGTTATCCGTTCTTATGGATAGGGAGAGTATCTTATAGGCGGTACTCAACGTGATACTTCTATAATTGCTGCACGTTGTTACATCTCCCTTTTTATGTATTTGGCAACTCTCGCTAAATCGACTGATTCTAGGGTGAGTCCTAACGCATGACCTCGTGTTTTCATTGCGCAGTGCAGCCGTGTTGATTCAAACCTGATCGGTGGATGCAATACGTCTTCGCAAGGCAATCCGCCTTCGGAAAACCATACCAACAAGATAGTGATCTGAGTCGATATTGGCACCTCGGTACGTCCTTACCGTCATCAAATTCGATTAGTGGGGACGGTCTATCAACACCTGGTCAATTTGGTTACGAGTGATTCCATTAGGCACTCGCATGTTTTTCGATGCTGCCAATTCTAAGACTCGAAGTCCATTTACAAGACGTATTGAAGCGAGCTTCAAGCTCACCAGTCCCAAATAGTTTTCGTATGCTGCATGTTATTCTCCCTATTCGGCTGATGGCTAACCGCCAATTTTGTATACTTAAGAGTGATTTTTTTTACTCTATATAAGCTCAAATTATTATTTTCTTATAATCATTTGCGTTTGCTTACTTTTTTATAATACACTTAAAGTAAGCAATAAAACTAATGCTTTGTAAAATACAGTATCCGGTCTATATGAAAAAAAAGTTAGCAAATAATTAGTTTTGTTCACTACGTAAAACTTAAAAATCATTCATAATCCTTATTTTTTTAAGAAATAGCTATTTTCATAATTACACAATTCTAATCACAAAATTATTTTTTTTAGAGAAGTTCCTTACACTAAGGATTGCAATGAAGACTTTAAACGTACCAAACTAATCAACCAGTCTAGTAATGGCAACATTTTGTCTAATGAGCCATTAGATTTGAGAATAATTGCTGATGCTGCATCATTGACCTGCTTTAGACTTCGTCCAAACAGAGGGTTAGATAGATCTATGGAGCTCAAGTACACACCTGAAGAATATTTAAAAGAAACTCATGCGTTAGAAGGTTTCACAGATGCCCTACAATCATTTAAATCAACATTAAAAAATGAAGAAATTGATAAATCGGAAGAAGAAAAAGTTTTCCCAAAGATCACATTCCTAGGGACAGGATCGTGCATTCCAAACAAAACTCGAAATGTAAGCTCAATTTTACTGCAGGTAAAAGACGATTCGTACGTTTTATTGGACTGTGGTGAGGGTACTCTTGGCCAAATAATTCGGTTTTTTGGACCATTACGATGGCGAGAGGTTGTAAAAAATATAAAATTAATTTATATATCTCATTTACATGCTGACCATCATATAGGTATGCTTTTAAGTTTCAGTTTTGTATTCTTGTATAATATATAGAGTTTTGTTGTTTTAAAGGTTTAATAGGAATGCTTAAAGAGCGCAGCAAGCTTCTTGGAAGTGATGAAGTTCCACTCTACTTATTTGCTCCTTTGCAGATCAAACCATGGTTAAACTATTATAATGACATGATTGAACCAATAGCTGATTGTTACACAATAGTACCAAATGCTGACATGGTAAGAATAGTATTTGATGATCTTTTAGTAAAGAGAGAGTTCAATTAGATATTCTACTATCAATAGTGTGACGTCAGTTATAAATATTTTTTTTTTTAAATTCATATGCAGGTCGATGTTCCTTTTCAATCCACCGATTTGAAAAATATGGGTATTAAATCCATGTCAACGTGTTTAGTAAAACATTGTCAACATTCTTTCGGAGTTTCGGTTGTATTAGAAACGAAAGAAGAGTTTTCAGAACCTATGAAAATAACATACAGTGGAGATACTATGCCATGTGAAGATTTAATTGAACTAGGTGCTGATTCTACAATATTAATACACGAAGCGACAATGGAAGATGAACTTTTAGAAGAAGCCAAAATTAAAATGCATTGCACTATCAGCCAAGCATTAAATGTGGCACAAAAAATGAACGCTAAACACACAATTTTGACACATTTCAGTCAGAGGTATGCCAAATTGCCGCGAATTCCTGAGGGAATTCTTAGTAATGTTGCCATTGCTTTTGATTTTATGCAGGTAAGAATAAACTTTTAATTTATGGGTTTTATAAAATATGAGTTAACATAAGTTGTCAAAAACATTTAAATTCTTTACTGTCGAGGAAATGATGGAATAATTATTTAATTAATTTCGTTTCAAATTTTGAGAGAGTAGAATTTTTTGCCGTATATGAATATCGCTTGATTGAACGCAGCATTTGGTACTTACGCGTCGTTCTGAATTTCAGAAAATATTGACGCGGCACGATTTCTTAGGTTTGCGAATGAAGATTTCCAAAGTTCTGTTGGCTCATTTTACTGAAAATTAAAATTGATTACTCAATATTATATCAAAACACATAACAGTGAATTTAGAAAGTGGAAACGGCTCCAAAAAAGCAAAAATTATTATATCGGATTGTAAAGTGAGCACGAGCTTAATCTCTAATCTAGCTGATCAAAACTTTAATTTTATTTAAATGATTAAAACAAGTTTTCACTTTTTATTTAAACACAACAAATATTCATTTGTAATTTAAAAAATGAAGAATATAATAGAATATATACACCTTTCAAAACAAATAATAAAAAACGAATTCCAGAAATTAAATATTAACATTTCATTTAAAACCAACAACATTAAACAAATTTTAAAAACTTAACACAAAAAAGAGATAAAAACAGGTTGTGGCGTTTATAAAATCAAATGTAATGACTTTGATAACTGATAAATATTACATAGGGCAAACCGGACGAACATTCTATGAGAGATTCCTAGAACATAAACCAAAACCAAATACAAAATCAGCATATGCCTTACACTCTTAGAGTATATATAATATGGAGTGCTTGTTCCTATATTAAATACATTGTAACGCCAGAAGCACAGATAGGGGGCGCTAGTATCTACTATCTACTTTCTTACAGTTTCGGGAAGCACCAGCGCGGACCTGTCAAACTTCAATCATAGTTTTTTTTTGTATTTTTTTGAAGAGGGATGGAAATTAAAAAAAATTAAATTTAATTTAATTAAATTCTGGAGAGGGATAACCACTAATCAGTGGGGATAACACACTCTTATTCGAGGTCCGCGCTTTTGCTTCCCGAAATTACTGAAACAACACAATGAACCACATATTTAATAAAAGAAAGAAATAGACAACTAATGTAACCACACAAATTAAATAGAACAACAGATAAGGACAAAGAGTTGAACTAATCAAAAGAAACAACAGAGAGCAAAAAACAACAACAATAGTATTAAACAGTAGTTGACCATTAACAGCCTGATGATGGAACTTGATTCCGAAACGCGTCGTTGATTTATTTTTATTTTTGTTTATTTGTTTTGTTAAATGTTTAATATCATATAATTAATGTAATTAAATATTTTTTGAAGTACAAATAAATATTTGTTGTGTTTAAATAAAAAGTAAAAACTTGTTTTAATCATTTAAAATAAAAAGCAGGCGAGTTTTAATGCAAGTGGTTTCGGAAAGTGTATTTCAAATAAAAAAAGGTCAGTTCAGGCGACATTCATCATAGAGCCGAACCTAAACAGAAAAAAATGGCTTATTTTTTAAGCTTAGTTACAAAATAAAAAACTCAAATAATTTTTATCTATGTAGCTATAATTAATTATAGTTATAAGTATATGTAATTGAATAAAATAAATTAATGTGATTTATTAATGTCTTTTTGTTTAGGTCTCAGTGAATGATTTGAAAAATTTCTCATCAATGTATCCGGTCATGAAATTGATGTTTTCAGAACATTATGAAGAAATGGAACGAAAAACCCAAATGAGAATCATAAAATCAGAAAGAAAGCGAAAATCAAATACGTAATGTAAATTTTTAAATTATTTATACACTCGTTAACATTTGAATTTTACAGTTACAAGTTTAAGTGTTAAATAAATACCCATATGTAATTGGTACATATTTTTTTATAAATGAAATATATGTTTTTTTTATGGAATTCACGATAAACATGTTGTTTAGGTACATTCGACTCTGTGAATATAATAATAATATAAGGCTTCAAATCTACGAAGGGTCTCTAGTTGAATATAGAAGAAAATACTCCCTTAATAGTGCGGGAGCCTGTGGCAGTTTTTAATACCTGCTCATCGATCAAAACTACTTGTAGGCCTTAATTTTTAAAACATCACTAAAAGGGACCACTTACAACCAGATAGCAGGACACGCTTGTCCAAAGCGTTTAAAACTTGCAAAAAAAATTAAAAAATAACCTTATCTGTAGATTAAGATACAAAAAAGACTTACATTTAAATATTATATACTTAAGAGTATTAGAAGTTAACATTATGTTCTTTTCAGCTTTAATTAATTTATTTATACATATAATGAAAATTTGAGTAACATAATATTTAATTAAGGGAAACTTCTACAAAATAAAACCCTTATGTATTATTTATAATCTAAATTGGACTTAGTTCTTTTAGTAGACTATTCTCCGAGAATTGGCATTTATATACATAGAAAATCTGTTACATATTTTATAGAAAGATTCGCAACAAGGTTGACATTAGCTCTTTCATGTAAATTTAATGTTAAAAAACGTTTAGGTAACTTTAATATTATCTTAAGTATTTTGTTTTGCATAATTTGTAGTTTCTTTTTATGACATTCCACGCAATCATACCAGACAGGAACACGGTACAACAATAGGTATAGGTTGAAATATAGTTTTAAATAAAATAAGTTTGTTTTCTGTACTTACGTTTGAACTACGATTTATAAATGGATACAATATTAGTACATACATATTAATTTTTTTGATAGTTAATGCAGTATGATTTTGAAAAGTTAACTTTTTATCTAATGTTATCCCTAAGTATTTACATTCATTTTCCCATTGTATATTATTATTACAAAATGTGACAAGTTGATGGCAAGAAACTAGTTGCCCTGCGACGTGTAAAACGGCTTGAGATTTAGTAGCATTGGCTTTAATTCCACTTCTTAAAGTAGTTTTCGATATCTTTAAGTGACTTTTGCAGGAAAGACATAATAGTTACAGGGCTTACACAGGAAGAGTATATTGCAGTATCATTTGCAAACATTGTCCAAAGTGTATTGTTAAATGTGATCTTAAAATCTGTCACAAAAATATTGAAGAGAATTGGACCTAAAACTGATCCCTGAACAACTCCAAAAGGGATATCCAGATAATCTGAATTGCAGTTTCCAATAAAAATTGAAAAAAGTCTGTCTCAAAAAACTTTGAATTATTTTGATTAAGAAAAGTGGAAATCTAAACAGTTTCATTTTATGTAAAAGAGCCTCATTCCAAACAGTATCAAATGCCTTTTCGATGTCCAACAAAACTAACCCTGTAGGCATTTTAGAATGAAGCCTTGTTTTATACGATTTTTTATTCTAAAAACTTGATGATTTGTGCTGTGGTCTGATCGAAAACCAAATTGTTGTTTTGGCAATATTTTAAATTCTGTTATATGGTGTTGTTCTTAAAGAATGAATTATGTATGTTTATATATTAATTATAACAGTCAGCTTAAAAACACTGTTTTTAAGTATCACTTGTTCTTTGTTTATTGTAATTTAAAATGAAAATAAATTAGACTTTTGATTTATTCTTTTTCTGAACATCGAAGCAAATAGTTTTCTTTTTACTTCTTCTGGAATCTTCTGTGCCCAGATCCCGTAAAGATATTTGTTTAGAAATTTAATTTGAAGTCCAAAAAAAAACGAATATGGCTTCAAATGCTGTGTCTATGGAAAAGCTGAAGGGACGAGAAAATTTTGATGTCTGGAAGATTGCGGCCAAATCCTATTTGGTAACCAGAGGACTATGGGTTTGCTTCGAGAATGAATTGGAAGCTGGAGCTACAGCGGCACAGTTAGCAACTGATCTGAAGGCGAAGTCTGAATTAATTTTGTTGCTTGAAACACAAAATTATTCATACATAGCGGACGCTTCATCAGCTAAGAGTGCATGGGATAGCCTTACGAATGCGTTTGAAGATACTGGGGGTCATTCCGTAATTTTCAAAATGAAAATCTTCAAAACGATAATCGTCGACGATATCGTCCATTATTTGCTTCATGTAACTCATCCACTGTTGTGTCGTCAATCGTTTAAAGTTTGAGAACGCCTTGTACAAATGTCAAATTACAGTGGGAACTCAATTATTCAACTATAGTCACCTACAAACTTCAAAATTAATGCAAGACGATACCTATTTAGCTATCGTCCAAACGCTATCGTTTTGACGATATCGTTTTGAAGGAAGCACTATCGTTCAAACGATATCTTCTGAAGATAATCGAGTTACGGAATGACCCCCCTGGTCTTGTAGGAAGATGGATTTGCTGAAACAACTTGTCCAATTGAAGTTGAACGAGTGTGAATCTATGGAAGACTCTTACAGCCGTATTTAATAGAATTCACTAAAGCACCTCTGAACGGGTGAATAGTTACCCAGTTTATAAGCGCTTACTAAGCCTCTATTCAACGTTGCGTAAATCCATATTTAAAAAACATTTTCTGGTCCAATGCGTTTATGTTTTTTTTTTGTATAGGATTTGACAGACATTTATGTAGGCTTTAAGCAGCCTCTCAACGATTTTAGCTTAAAATACCTCTATTTAACGTTACATAACCTTTATAAATAACTTTTTGACGTTTAGAGCCATTGTAACTTTACGCAGCCTCTATGTGGCGTTTATGAATACGACTGTTAGAGTATATATAACGTGGAGTGCTTATTCAATTTCAAACGTGAAGCTTTTATAGGGGGCGCTAGTTTCACAAATTTCGGGAAGAAAAAGCGCGGAATGACGGATGATTAAAAAAATATATACTCTAATGTCGTTTTCAATTGGCAATCGGAATTGGTTTTAGATTCGGAATCCCAATTGAACAGTTTTTTTCGATTCTGAAAAATTTGAAGTTTGGTGTGACTGTATTAGTATTCCAACAATCACTTCACAGTTCGAATTTGTAAATTTTAAAAAATATGTCATTTATCAAGTGTGACATTAAATCTTTGAATGTGTGAGTGATTCTGTTTTTGCTTCTGATTTCAAATCCAGAAGAGAAATTCTCTTTTTTTTAGAATCAGAACTGTCACTTTTGCCCAATTGAACGCATTCATAATGCTTTTTTCTGCTTCCAGATTGCCAATTGTAAACGACCCCTATCAGTGCTTCTGGCGTAACAATGTATTTGATATAGGAACAAGCACTCAATGTTATATATATCTACTCTAACCTCTAAGGGAAGACTACGTTAACAAGATGGTTATGACGTCAATCAAGGTTAGAAAAGCTGGGGGGTCATTCCGTAATTTTCGAAACGATTATTGTCAAAACGATTATCGTTAACGATATCGTCAAAAATTTGCTTCACTTAACTCTATCACTATCGTCTCGTCTATCGTTTTCAGTTTGAGATCGTTTGGTGTATTTCAGATATTCTCAAACTGCAGTTAAATGTCAAAATGAAAAACTTTGCCCGTTTGGTAACTTGAAATTTGCAAATTTTGTTTTTATTTCTATGGGATTTGACAGAAAATTTCCAAGAATTTTCTTGTTGCCAAACACACCGACAACTTTTTGTGTGATTTTTGTTTGTTTTGATTACATACATTTCATACATACATACCTACATTATTTCACAATAATAAAATTGGAAAGATTATTTATATACATACATATATGTATATTAAGTAATCGTGCTTACACATGGGTTGGAAGAGAATAGGGATTTGATTTGTCTCTTAATTATCGTCGTATTCGTATTAATTGTCTTTTTTTCCAATTTTCAATTTCATTTTTACTATTTACTCGTAAAATTGCAGTGCCGAAACATTTTCACTTTAATTTGTCAATAGATAAAAAAAAAAAAAAAACAAATGTCAAATTACAGTGGGAACTCAATTATTCAACTACAGTCACCTACAAACTTCAAAATTAATGCAAGACGATACCTATTTAGCTATCGTCCAAACGCTATCGTTTTGACGATATCGTTTGAACGATTATCGTCTTACGTGAAGCAAATAGAGGAAGCACTATCGTTCAAACGATATCGTCTGACGATAATCGAGTTACGGAATGACCCCCCTGGACTCAAGATAGATGACGAAATTGTTGCATCGTCGGTTGGCAGGGCTGCCTGAAGATTTCAAAGCTCTAGTTATGGCTGTTGAAAACTCATCGAAGTGTTGACAAGTGATGCTGTGAAGACTCTTTTACTGCAACAAGTCAAATACAATGCGAAATCAGCTGAAAGTGCCATGTTTGTTAAACCGAAGTTTAAGCCTCTCAAACATAAGCCACAACCAAAGTTCAGATGCCATAACTGTGGGGAAGTTGGTCACTTCGCAAGACATTGTCCAAACAAGAAAAAAGTAAGCAATAAATCGAATGAAATTGCCATGTTTTCATCTTTTTTAGCTAAAAGTGAAGTCCCAGAAGGTGCATGGTATGTTGATTCCGGAGCATCGGCACATATGACTATGTGCGAGTCATTCATGAAGAATTTAAGACCATCAACCCACACAGAGATTGTCGTTGCCAATAATGAAAAGGTGTCGGTCGAAGGCATAGGTGATGTTAGTTTAACTCTTGTGGATGGTAAAAAAAAGGAGTGCTACAGTGTATGATGTACAGTACGTTCCAAATTTATGCGCAAATTTTATTTCTGTGAGCCAATTAGTCAAAAATGGCAAACAAGTCTGTTTTGAAAAAGAATGTTGCAAAATTTTGAACGAACGCAAGGAGGTCATAGCATCGGCATCCCTGGTTAACAATATGTACCGTTTAAATTGTTATATGCCGAAATCATCGCTGGTAAATAATTCTGTAGCGTTGCTTGCACAGAATGAAACACATCTATGGCATAGACGAATGGCGCATATCTGTGAAGACAATTTGATGAAATTGAAGACTGCAGTTACTGGTGTATCTATTAGTGGAAAGATAGATGAAAAATGTGTAATTTGCCTCAAGGGGAAACAAACGAGAGAACCCTTCAAGTAAATTGGTACTCGTGTGGAAGCTGTTTTAGAATTGATCCATTCGGATGTGTGTGGGCCAATGCCAGTAAAATCGTGTTCAGGATATAGATTTTTTGTAACATTCGTGGATGATTATAGTCGAAAATTGTATCTTTATCCATTGAAGAACAAGTCAGAAGTTTTCGAGACGTTTTTAACGATCGAGGATCTCGTTGAAAACCAATGTGGACATAAAATTAAAGTTTTTCGTACTGACAACGGCACAGAATACTGTAATTCAAAGTTTCAAAGGTATTTATCCGGATGTGGCATTCAACAACAAAAATCTGCCCATACATCCCGCAACAGAATGGAGTCGCGGAAAGGATCAATCGAAACATAATCGAACGAGTAAGATGCATGTTGTTTGATGCCAACTTTGGCAAACGTTTTTGGGCAGAAGCTGCATCAACCGCAGCATATATTTTGAATCGGATCCCTCACAGAGGTGAAAAGTCGAAAACACCTGAAGAATTATGGTCGAAAGTCAAATCAGATTTGAAAATGTTACGGGTGTTTGGCTGTAAAGCTATGGTGCATATCCCATGCGAAAAAAGAAAGAAACTCGATGCTAAGTCAACTGAATGTATATTGCTTGGATACAGTACAGAATCTAAGGCTTACCGTCTGTACAATATGGTAACACAAAAAGTTGTTGTGAGTCGAGATGTTGTCTTCTTCGAGAATTCCCGAAGTGAAAAGGTAATTGAAAATACATAAGATTTGACTGACCCTTTTGTTTCATTCTTGGACGAACTAATTGAATCAAATGCCGATTCAGGAGGAGACGAGAACCAAGAACCGGGCATTGAATCTGAATCGAATGTTGTCTCCTTACCCGAAATTCAAAATGAAGAAAATGACATGAGCAATTATGAAAATGACGAAGGTGATATCAGTTCCATTGAATCCCAGACGCAGAATGAAACTGGAAATACAACAGGTATCGACGATGATGACGAATCTACAACTGATCTTATCGAGGAAGATGCTGTTACTGTTCGTAGATCCAATCGAATCCCGAAGCCGAATCCAAAATGTCATGAAAGTTATAATGCTAAATTGAAAATAATGACCCGGAAACTGTTCAAGATGCTATGTCACGTCCTGCAGCACCTATGTGGCGAAAAGCAATGGAAGCCGAGTTTGATTTTCTCCATTCGAACCATACATGGAATTTGGTTGACCTGCCCAAAGACAAATATCCCATCAAATGCAAATGGGTCTTTAAAACGAAGCGTGATGTAAATGGTGAAGTTTTGAGGTACAAGGACCGCTTGGTGGTCAAGGGCTGTTCGCAAAAACAATGGATTGACTACCAAGAAACTTTTTCACCTGTAGCTAGATACTCGTTGATTCGTTTCTTTATTGCGATTGCATCCAAATACGACCTTAACATTCGTCAGATGGATGCCGTTACTGCCTTTTTGGATGGGGACATAAAAGAGGAAATCTTTATGGTACAACCAGAAAACTTTAGAGATGGATCCAATAAGGTATGTAAGCTGAATAAATCTTTGTATGGATTAAAACAGTCTAGTCGAGTATGGAACGAAAAGTTGAATGATGTCTTACTAGTGGCTGGTCTTAAGCGTTCCGATGCTGATCAATGCATCTATTATAAAGTTACCAAAAGCAACATGACCTTCGTCGCTGTCTATGTAGATAATGTTTTAATATTCTTTAATGATGCCTAATGAAGAACTTTGAAATGAAAGACTTGGGTGATGCATCTTCAGTCTTAGGGATTTGCATCACTCGTAATAGGTCCGCTGGAACAATTGCGATTGACCAATCGCAATATATTTCGGAAATTCTGGGCCGATTTGAAATGTTTGATTGCAATCCAGTATCAACACCATTGGATTTGAATCAGAAGATTTCTGAGAAAATGTCTCCAACATCGGAAGACGAAAAGAAATTGATGTCCAAAGTGCCATACATGGAAGCGGATCCCTGCTTTTCGCCGCTCAAACAACTAGGCCGGAAATTAGCTATGCTGTCAATTTGTTAAGCAGGTACAGCAACAACCCAGGGAAAGCACACTGGACAGCCATAAAGCGAGTTTTTCGATATTTGAAAGGCACAATCAACAACAGGCTTATCTATTCCAGAGAACCTACCCAGGTTCAAGGATTCTGCGATGCCGATTGGGCAAGTGACGCCGATCAGCGTAAGTCAACTACAGGTTACGTTTTTACTTTGCAAGGAGCTGCAATTACATGGTCCTCAAAGCGACAACCAACTGTTGCACTCTCTACAACTGAGTCGGACTTAATGGCTATGGTTGCTGCTGTTCAAGAGTCAATTTGGCTCAAACGGTTAGAGGCTGAATTGTTTCCAGATTGCTCTAAGCAAATGATTATTTTTTTGTGATAATAAGAGCGCAAATCAACTTGCTAAAAATAATTCATATTCAGCCAGAACCAAACATGTGGAAACCAAAACTAAATGTGTTCGAGATAAAATTCAAGATAGAATTATAAATTTGAAATACATTCCAATCAATGAAATGTTAGCCGACATTTTTACTAAAGCTTTGCCATCTACCAAGCATACAGTAGATACCAACCGATTAGGTTTAATTACTTAAGATATTATTATTTTTCTCATCTTCATTCTGGGAAAGGGTTGTTCTTAAAGAATGAATTATGTATGTTAATATATTAATTAATATCACTCAGCTTAAAAACACTCTGTTTTTAAGTATCACTTGTTCTTTGTTTATTGTAATTTATAATGAAAATAAATTAGACTTGATTTATTCTTTTTCTGAACATCGAAGCAAATAGTTTTCTTTTTACTTCTTCTGGAATCTTCTCAGTCTTTAAATTCGCTTTTCATCATAATATGGTCTACTAAATAGTTTTTTAAGGTAAGGCAAGCCGTAAATATAAAAGTTAAGAGAATCAACCCTTTCCTTGGTAGTTCCTTGAGAAATTTATTTCGAATTTTATCAATACCTAAGGCTTTATTAGTTTTACTTGTTCTTATAATTCAACTGTGGAAATTGTTTGTTGGTCAGTCAAGTGAGCAGCAATTGTGTTGCTCCTTTGAAAAAAATGAAATAGAAGAAGTGCTCGAGATCCCTGTAAAAATCATCAACGAAAGCATGGGTTTAATTGGAAACCTGAAAGTTTCCATTTCTGGTGATGATTTAACCGTGTACGAAAAACGACTTTCCCAAATCATCCAAATTAATAAAATTGCAGAGGAAAATAAAGTTCCATTGTTCATGACTCTAGCAGGTGGAGAGGTATGTAAAACGTTAAAAAAAACATCACATACCCCGACGAACCAGATAGCAAGTTGCTAGAAGAAGTCTTAACTGTTCTTCGAAATCATTACGCTCCAAAAACTCATAAGCGCTCAGAACGAGTCAAGTTTTACATGGCAAACCAGCAGCATGGCGAACCAATAACCGATTATATTGTACGTCTGAAGGAGCTATCGGTCAATTGCAAATTCGATGCATATCTTGATGAGGCGTTATGTGATAAATTCATAATTGGATTAAGGGATAAAACTCTCAAGCAAAAGATGTTGATGTTAAATTTGCAGACTACTGTCTACTCGCAAAAAATTATGAAATGGCAGAGAACAATTGCAAGGTTCAAGTCGGCTCTAATCATGTTAATGCAGTGAAAAACTCGAACTAACATGACAGAAAAGCCCGAAACACAAAATCCCGATTCACAAAATCCCGAATCACGAAATCCCGACTACTACTACTAAACGACAACGCATTAAATTGAATTTAGCAAATTAAAATCATGACTCATCCCCTTTTGTAATTTTTGAAGACAGCACTGTCAATACTTTTGCTAAGGTCACTCGATTATCTGAGAAGCTACGAGAATGGAGAAATTCACGGGTTATTTACAACAACTATAAAATAATTTGTTTAGGTCACTCGATTCGGTGAGAATGATGGAAAATAAAAAAAGCTCTGATTGGCTATTATGAGCATCCAACAAAAAGTATAAATAGTGTCGTTCCGAAAATTATTTTAGTTCTCATTAAAACTCCAGCAAAAGGTTGTAGAGGGATATAATTTGTTTTTCAATGGGTGATCGCTGGTTGATCTATTTTGTTGGTTGGTTGGATTATTTCGTCGTTTTTAGATAAAAATCGTTTTATCATTTGATGCCATACATCGATTGAAAGGTAGAATTCTCTAGATTACGAATATATAATTTTTATTTCTGTCGGATGCCTACTTTAGCCAAAAATCAAGTTTGAATATGTCAACTTTAGGGGGTCTACGACGCTTAGTTTAGCTGCAAAATGCATTTAAAGAAAAAACTTGGTTTTTCTCTTCATGCGATACGTCAATTGAAAGGTTGCATTCTCTAGATCACGAATATGCAACTTTTATTTCTGTCGGATGCCTACTTTATCCAAAAATCACTTTTGAAGATGTCAAGTTTAGGGGGTCTACGACACCGACGTTTAGTTTAGCTGCAAATCGCGATTAAAGATAAAAGTTGGTTGGTCGATTGAAAGGTGGAATTCTCTAGATTACGAAAATATAATTTTTTTCCCTCGGTTGCCTACTTTAGCCAAAAATCAAGTTTAAAGATGTCAAGTTTAGGGGGTCTACGACGCTTAGTTTAGCTGCAAATCACGATTAAAGATAAAAGTTGGTTTTTCGTTTAAAAAAATGTCTAAAAAAGAGGTACAAAAAATAAGATTTTTTTGATTGAAAGTACCTTGGGTGGCCCGCTTCGCGGGAGCTCAGGATTTTAACTCCCTCTTTGGGGGGCACACCCGCTCACGCGACTCCGTCGCTCCGCTTAGGGTATGTCAAGTCGCCAGGCAGGCGCCAATATCAAGTTTTTTTTTTGTTTAAAAGCACCTTGGGTGGCCCGCTTCGCGGGAGCTCAAGATTTTAAGTTTTAACACCCGCTCACGCGACTCTGTCGCTCCGCTTAGGGTATGTCATGTCGCCAGGCAGGCGCCAATATCAAGTTTTTTTTGTTTAAAAGCACCTTGGCTGGCCGAATCCGCCATATTTCAGTTCGATTAATAGTAGATTTGGTCACTTGAAATCATGAGAATCAACAAGTACCGACCTAAAAGCATACAAAATTGATGGAAATCAAATTGATATCCAGTTTTTCTTGAAATAAAAATCCATATCTCTTCACAAAATTTTTTATCTTACAAAATAACTTTTTCGATGAAAATTAATTTTGCTAAAATGTTGGCAAAAGGAAAAATCTAGCAAAAAAATATTTTATAAAATTTTACAAAAAAAAAAAAAAAAAAATTGTCAAAGTCCACCCATAAAACAACATTTTGGCCAAATACAACTTATATCCCTTAGGTCAAGAGGTCTTACCTCCAAGGCTCCAAGGAGTTCTAACAAGAACTAAATATTTCCCAAACCAACACTTCCTTAAATACTTTCATTTGTATAAAAATGAAATCAAATATAATACTTTTTAATAGTACTAAAAATGGTATTAAAAATCCTGACAAATATTCCTAAAAATAATTGTTGGCGGGATTTTTATTTTTATTTTTGTCGGGATTTCGTGATTCGGGATTTCGTTACCCTCCCAAAAATTAGAGCCTTGTAGTCAAATTATATTTTCTTTTACAGGAGAAGAAATTGGAATAATAGGAAAATTTTTAGTAGGTGTGCATTATAGCGATCAACACTATGAATTGATGTTGACGGTGGCAAAGACAGAGACTGAGTTTAAGTCCACGTGTTTGATTGGAAGAGATTGGTTGGATGTTCTTCAACCACAATGGAGATCTTTGTTATTAAAGAGTTCAGCTAAATTTAAAGAAGGTAATATTAAAACAATTGCATGTACTAAAAGTGATGTGAAAATATCTAAAAACTTACTTAACACTATAAAAGAAAGTTTTCCTAATATAGTTAATATAAATTTAAACACTCCTATCAATGGTTTCGAGGTAGATATAAATTTATCAAAAATGCATGCCGATGCACGTCCTATTTTTTGCAAAGCGTATAATATTTCTTACAAGTTTCGAGATAAATAGAATGAAGAAATTGACAAGCTTATAGACCAAAACATTTTAGTGCCTGTGGAGACGTCACGTTGGGCTTCTCCCTTAAGTGCTGTACCCAAAGCGAACGGTGAAATTCGGTTATGTGTCGACCTAAAGAAAACAATTAACAAATTCATCGATACTGCTCAGTATCCGATGCCCTTGCCGGGAGATTTCTTTGCTAGCTTGCCTGGCTACAAATATTATTGCGTCATAGATTGTGTAGGTGCGTATTTGCAGGTGCTGGTCGACGAAAAGTCTAGAGAATTTCTTACAGTGAACACTTCGAGAAGGTTATATCAGTTTACGCATCTAGTTTTTGGTTTGAGTAGTAGTGCTGCAATTTGGAAGTCAATTATTGACAGAATACTCCTGGGTACGAAAGGAAAACCATATCTTGTAGGAGGTAACAGCTTTGATGAGTGTTATGAAAGGTTATTTCAGGTGTTAGAAAGACTGAATAAGCACAACGTCCGAATAAATCTGGACAAGTGCAAGTTTTTAGTCACTGAGGTCCAATACCTTGGACATATTCTTAGTGATGGTGAAATTCGTCCCCTTCTGGACAAGATGGAAGCCATTGAAAAAGTTCCATCACTTAAAAATGTAACAGAGTTGCAAGCTTACTTGGGATTACTAAATTATTATTCACAATTTTTACCAAATATGTCTAGTCACTTTAGACATTTTTATGATCTTCTTAGGAAGAATCAAACCCTTAAGTGGACTTCGTTACAGCAACAATCTTTTGAGGAGAGTAAACGTTTCTTAAAACAAAATTGTGTCTTGGAACTTTACGACCCTAGAAAGCCAATCACCATCGCGACTGACGCTAGTCCCTGTGGTATAGGAGCAGTCATGATACACATGGTTGGTGATCTTGAAAAGCCTATTCGCTTTGTATCTCTCCATCTCAAAAGAATTGGAATCAGCTTCACAGAGAAGCATTTGCGAACGTCTTTCGTCTTCGCTCTTGAACACTTCCATAAATATATATACGGACACCAACTTACGTTGTATACAGATAATCAGGTCTTATCGGAAATCTTTAGTGCCTCCAAAAACACAAGTGCAGTTGCAGCTGCACGGTTGCAAAGATATGCTGTAAAGCTAAACATGTACCAGAGCTGGACAAATTAAAACAGTTTTTGAAATATGGTAACACAAATTTAAGAAAAGACAAGGACTTACTGTATTATAAAAGATCGTTGGAAAACATAAGTAGGCTTAGCTTAGAAAATGATATTGTTTTCTATATGGATAGAGTTGTCGTGCCAAGTAGTTTACGACATAAAGTTTTGGAATTATTGCACGAGATTCATGTACCATGTCAGCAGCTACAAAACTACTCTAAGGAAAAAACTTCTCATTGGCCTGTTAGTAAAATACCATTTGAACGCATCCATTTAGATTTTTTATTTTTTGGTAAGAATACATTCTTGTTGTTAGTAGACTCTTGGAGTAGATACGTTCACATTGAATTGATGCAGAAAACAAATATTTTTGCAGTATTAGAAGGACTGGAGAATTTTTTTTGCAGTTTTCGGACTATGTTCAGAAATTATGACGGACAACGGTGTGCCTTTCAATTCAAAAATTTTTTATGTGTTTGCTAAAAGGCGTAATCATAATCATTAAGTCACCCCCATATCATCCTCAATCCAATGGGATAGCGGAAAGAAACGTGCAAACCGTAAAAAAGTGTTTAAAAAAGTTACTCAGAGATAATTCCACTAAAAACATGCCAATAACAAAATTAATTAATAAGTTTTTATTTATGCAACGTAACACCGTAACAGCATCAACATCATGCACACCTGTTGAAAGTATTTTTAAATACAAACCTAGAATTTTATTAGATTCTTTATTATCTAAAACAATATGTACATTAAATAACAAAAATTGAATTTCAAATTTAAAAAACAATAGCTATTATAATGATTTATCTGAAGTCCAAAATACAATAAGAAAAAAACAAAAAAAAAAAAACAAATTGTTACATATTAAACCTAATGAATTAATTTTACATAAGAACATTTTTGGAAAAAATGTAAAATGGATACCTGGTAAAATTATAAAAAAATTAAGTACATAAATTTATTTATGATATATTACTTAACAATTCTGCCATGAAAACAGCTCATGTAAATCAACTAAAAAAACAATATTCTAGGAAAAAAGATTTTATCCAAAATGATTTTAATGAATTTATTAATTTATCGCAGAAAAATTTAATTTCTAATGATAATTTTAAATTGACGACAAAAAAACTTGAAAAGAAAGAGAAGTGAAAGCGAAATAGATCGTTGTCAAATCGATTGGAGCAACAGACCCAAAAAAATTATAAAAAAGCGCAACGCACTGGGGCAAACACCTGGTCGTAGTCCTGACCCTATTTTTCGAGAAACCTTTCGCAACAAGTCTTGAATTGTACCTTTTTGATTCATCAGCTAATGTTTTGATCTTGAATATCCATTTACAGCTTATAGCCTACCTTTCGGTAACTCCACATTATTTCCTTGCATATAGCCTGAAGTTCTTCTTCCGTGGCACATACCCATTGCGCACTGTCAGAACTTTCCAATGCTTCCTTATAAGTTGTGGGTTCATTCGTTTAAGCTGTTTTATAGCCATATCTTTTTGGAGGTACGCCTTTGTTGCTTCTTGTTGATCTTCTAACATTATCTTCAGAATCAATGCAATCTTCTTCAGATAATAAATGCTTCCATCGATCGTCTGATAAGTGTTCTTCAAAATCAACGTTATTTTCATCTTATATATATAAATTGTTGCTGGCTGGTTAAAAGATTAATTTCAAAAGTAGTATCATATTCATATTTTAATTTGTTTATAATAATTTGTTTAAGCCGACATTCATTTCTTCATTGAACTTGACATCTCTGGACTTGATTATCTTGGCTGTTTCTGTATCAAACAGTCTATATGCCTTTGATTCATCACAGAATCCTACTAGTACATATTTTTTAGATATGTACATGTACATCTTCCAACTTACATACGAGTATGTCGAAGTTTCTTAATAACATAATGATACGCATCCAAATGTTTTTATATGAGTTATAGCTGGTGAAAAGTATGAACACATTTCTTTTCAATGTGTGTTACCCTCTTTGCATGAAAATCTTCATTTAGCCTATAAAGGTTTTTATACAAACTAGCCGTTGCATATATTTTACCATGATGTGATAGTTCACAAATCTCGTCTTTAAATAGAACTTGCATTGAAATATACCACTGCCAGAACCATTTGCTTCGATTTTGTTCCCATTTGCTAAATAAATGCAAGCGCCAGTCTTTCTATTTGAATTTCTAAAAAATTTATCATAATTGTACATATGACATGTAGCGGCTGAATCAATATACCATGCAGAATCAATTTTATTTGAACAGAACTAAAACATATGTAAGTCAATATCGTTTTTATCGCACTCACCCATACCAGACATTGAACTTTCAACGGTTTCCTTGGCTTTGACATTAGGTTTTCTTTGTTCTTGCATCTTTTTCGGGCAGTTCCTTTTTAAGTGTCCCATTCTTCCACAAGAATAGCATTTGAACTTGAAGTTTTGAGTCTTCAATGCAGCATCTTCTAATGGTCCTTTCGAATATTCGTCACTTTTGTTCTTGTATTCTTGAATCAGCTTTTCTTTGACTAATTCGAGTGTTAACTCTTCGTCTTTTTTGACTTCAAGAGCTGTCAATGCTGTCATTAAAGAATTGTAGTCGTCTGGCAAACTTCCTAAGAGAAACGCAACCACAAGAAGATCTGCTTATTGCTCGCCTAAGCTAACTAGACGATCCACAATGTCCAGCATTTCACAAATGTTATCATCCATTGTTTGTCCGTTCTGAAGCTGCATACGACACAATTTCTTTAATAACATTACCTTATTCGAAAGTGTTGACTTCTCGTGTGCTTTCTTCAGAGCATCCCAGCATTCTTTAGCAGTATTCAATTTCCGAATATGCATCAGTTGAGAATCTTCCACTTTCAAGGTGCAACTAGCAAGAACAGGAGTAGGTGCTTGATCAGCAATAACTTCCCAAAGATCTTCTTTGATTAATAACAGCTCCATCCTGTATTTCCATGTTTGATAGTTGTTGTTGTTCAGCTTCTTGAAAATCGATCTTTCTTCTTCCATCTTGAAAAATTTTTCTTTTATCTATTAGAATTTTCTGAATTAATTTCTTTAATAATAATTGTTGGGGTTTTGGTCCCATAACCTATTAGAACGGCTATTCCAGGAAGTCCAATAAATAATAATAAGAAAACTTAATTCAACAGAAAATTAAATAAGAAGTTTATTGAACAAGAAAATATGATCAAATAATAATAATTGAAAAATATCGAACTCTAATATTGTTTGATAATAAAACTATAAATATTAATATCACAAGTGTTTTTATAGTAAAGTATGTATATATATTCAAATAGTTCATTATATATGTATGTATACACTAACAAGTTTGGTTTATTTCATTCAGCGCTTAAATTGTGTTTGTAATATTATTTGAAACATGCCCCCGAAAAACATTCCAATTTGCAGCTGAAAATATATATCTCTTTGGCATATTTTGCAAATCAGAACTTAAAGCTGTAAGCATAGAGAAAAGACTTTTACATAGAGGTAAGTCTTTTCTCCATGGCTGTAAGAATGATTGCGTATAGTAATTAATTTTGTTCGTAAAAAAGAAATCTAGTACTGATGGAGTTTTATTTCGGTCAGTTGGAATATAGGTAGGATTAACAGGGCTAATTAAATATTATTATTTAATTAATTATTATTCTGTGTAGTCATAATATCGTGTCAACATTTAAAGTCCATCCTTTGTGGTAGCACAAAGGCTTACATCAGCGTCAATCTATTATGGTTAGCCTTTTACTTGGAAATTATATTTAATGGCCTGTATGATGAGAGTACGTATAAGTGAAAGGTATAAGAAAGAAATTGTGCGAAAGCAATAATTGGCATTCCGGTTGGCAATACAATGCAATCATAATTTATTTCATGTGTTGATGTGGTGGATTAAGAGCACAGAGTTAGCTTTCAACATTAGTACCTACTTCTTGTTCTGAAATTAATTTTATTTTCTGCACGTTCAATTGATTTTGTTGTTTTAAAGATCAATTTTATATAATTTTAAATAATCTGACCTTCTTTCATTAGATTCAATTTGAATTAATTTTCTTTGTCTGCCTTATCTAAAAAGTTATATGTTATCGTTTTTCTTCGATGAATTAAAAAAAAATCAACAAACCCGCTTAAGTTTTTTCGAGGCTTACTCAAATGCAAAAACGGCCCGAAACAGTCGTGAGTCGTGATGTTTTCAATCAAATGAACGTAATGTTATTTTTGTTTCGTCGTTTGAATGGCATTGACCTGGGAAAGCCATAACATATAACTCCATAACTTAGGCTTATTTATTAACTCTTATAATCGACAGCGTAAAATTACTCTGACTTTAAAACGCCTTTAATACTGGAAAGCTGATTAATAAAAAAATAAGCGAATATTAGAGGCGGAGTAAGCTAAAACCATTGAATAAGAAATAGAGGAAGAGGCTTTTGGCACATATACACTATACAGTGTACGTGAGTGAAGTATTAAAATTAAAATTAAAAAAAAAAAAAAAAATGAACCTCATCTGTCACTTTGCCTTGCTGAGAGTTAGTGTTGTGAAGTAGAAAGATTTTAAAAAAGTGAAAAACGTACTACAAAACTAATAAAAAAGTGAAATAAAAACCAATTATATTATTATTAAAATATAAATCAAAATGAGGTGCTGCGTGAAAAGTTGTAAAAACTTGTATAACCGGAAAAACAAAAAGTTTTCATTTCACAAGTAAGTCTTGGCTCATATTCCACAAAAAGTAACTTAAAGTGATGTTATTTTGGTAAATACGTTATCTTAGAATACTTTTATATTGTTATTTTATGGTATTTTAAGATAAAAATAGCAATATTGTTCAAAATAAAAATATACTTTAATCATGTTGCACAAATGAACTTGTAATGTCAAATGAGAAATTTTTGTACAGGGACGGATAAGTTTTTGTTGGTGATGGCAAGGCGCTAAGGAGTGTTAAGCGCCCATAGTGCAAAGTTATTTTTCCGCGGTTTAGTTTTGGAAATATACTACGTATTTTCAATATTTCTGCGATTGTCCCTGTCTATCGTGTCGGTTTTGTATCTTCGTCAAGAAGTATTTGTGTCCAGTTGTGATGATTTTGTTTAATTAAAAAAGGCTCTACTACTTTAATAATTTTCAAGATTTCCGAAAGGTGAATGGAAAGCACTAAAGTGGATGGAAATTCTTGAGTTGAACATAGAACTAAATTGACAAAAACAGTTCACTTCAGAGGAATATAGCTATGTAATGTATGTATTAAATAAATTGTGATTTCAAATTATATATTTGACTAAGGAAAATATCGGTGATAGTTTTTTTTTCATTAAAATTATACATAAAACTAAAAACTATATTTTCATTTATCCATTTAAAATTTTCAGGTTCCTGTAAGATGTAAGTTTAATTTTTTTTACTTCAAGTGTACTTTATTCGATATTATAATCCAGCCAGCAATAAATCCAAAAAAACTCATTCAAATATTTATTTAATCGAATAAATTTAACCAAATTAAAAAAAATTTTTCTTTTAAGGCTTACAGTAATAGCTATGCTCCTTTGTATTTGAATAAATACTTCTGAGAAAATGACAATCATATTCTAGTACTTCTAGCTGCACAAATTTTTACAAAACCACCCAGAAAAAAACTCAGAAAAATATTCCTTTCGGCGCCCCAGCAAATAGCCGTCCACCTTCACTCCAACCCTGTGTCAATTAGAGCTCTTGATTTCGACCGGGTACCCGGTACACTGACCGGGTACCCGGGTAACTAAATTTCCGGGTATTACCCGGGTAACCGGGTACCCGCACGTGTCGGGTACCCGTCAGGTGTCGGGTACCCGAGAATTTGTGTAATTGGTCCCAATGAACCATCATAACTTACATAGATGGGAGATGAAAAAATAACAATAACAACAGGGTGCTTCTTAAAGTACAATTAGAAATAAAAAAAGTGGTTTTCACAAAATTATTTTCTATTAGGGTGGTGCAAATTTTTTTTTGTCGTTTTCAAAAAAATATTTTGTATTGGGGTGGTGCAAAAAAATTTTTTTTGTCGTTTTCAAAAAAATATTTTGTATTAGGGTGGTGCAAACATTTTTTTGTCGTTTTCAAAAAAAAATTGTTAGGGTGGTGCAAAAAAATTTTTTTTTTCGTTTTCAATATAAATTCAAAGTGTAACTTTACACAAGCTGAAAAACACATTTTTCACATATGTGACACGTTTTATTTGGCCGCCATCTTGTTTTTTATGAAAATTTAGATTTTCGCATATAACTAGCGTAGTTTTGATTCTAGAAGAAAAAGTTATAGACAAAACTTTTAAAACAATAAATTTTCTACAAAAAAAGGTAAATAACTTTTTTCGATAACTGCTTTTGCTTAAGAGTTATAGTACATTTTGTACTGAGGAAGCGTCAAAAAATTTAATTTTCAACAAAATGTACTATAGGTGTAGGGTACCCGGGTACCCGATCAGGTTTCGGGTACTTGGGTACCCGATACCTTGCGGGTACCCGGTCAGTGTACCAGGTACCCGTGTATCAAGAGCTCTACTAAAAAACGAATCTGTGTACTTCACAGTACGACCGAAATTGGGTTCAAGAGTAAACTGATGAGCATTCCTGGAAGCGCGATTATTACGGTTGAATCGTTTAAGGGGAGGAATACAACTGGCTATTTCAATAGAGCATAAAAGTGTGAGAGACAGGAAACGTTACGCCGGTGGTCGAGTGACGTAAATGAGAAAGAGGGTCGGAGACAAAACAGAACCCTTTGGCACATCAGCATTTATGTTGTGGGTTTCAGACTTCAATCCGTCTAATACTACTTGTATAGAACGATTCGAAGGAAAGTTACTAGTCCAACGAAGAAGGGTTTCATCTATACCAAAAGCACGCATTTTCGATAACAGAGCAGGATGCCAAACTTTATCAAATGCTTTTGAAATATCAAGTGCAATAATCTTACTTTCTCCAAAACGATATAAAGATTTGTAGGCAAACGCCGCCGTGCCGTGAGCAAAAGCCGCCTACCGAATTTGCTAAAAATAGTAAGTAATTTATTTATTTACATAGTTTTTCAAACATTATTGTTATTAATTTATTTGTTTGTACCTACATACTACCTACAGAGAATAAACCTCAAATTTCCAACTGTTGTTATTTCTTTAAAATAATTGCTCACGGCACGGCGTTTGCCTACAAATTTTATTCTTATTTTTAAGAATATTGCCATTGGGATTGGGAGCTTTGTCCCATATAATAATTCTCAGCCAGCGAACAATATCGCCATAGTTATCCATGAAAAAGAAAGTCACCGGCCAGCGCCAAAGTTCCAGACTGAACCCAAATAAGTGTGTTCAGGACGAGCGCTCTTTGACCGCTCCTGCGAAAGTGAATTGCATATAATATGGCTGACTTCTCCATTTGAGTGTTCGGAAAGCTAATTTTCGTCCGGTTTTGACTTTAGCTTCCTACCACGTTCGACGATTATAGTTCTACCTTTATGTGTGTTAAGATCTTTTAGGACTCTCGCTACAGCTCGAGTACGAATTACGAATGAAGATTTGTCCCAAAGAATCATTTACGCGCTCAAGAACTGGGGGAGTCATGAGCATGACACTATCGGACAGCGTAAAGTTGGCGGCGAATTGCCTAACAAATAAGTTAGCTTTCTCAAGAGAGCTAACGAAGGGAGTGTCATTGACAACGAGTGTTGGACCGAGGAAGATTTTTATTAATTATATTTTTTACGAATGACCAAAAATTTTTCTCGTATTGTCAAACGATTCTCACAGGAGCTCTTTCTCTAACAGGATTTTTTTGGCACGAAAAATTTGCGGAAATGATACTATGGTCAGATGTGCCTATAGGCGTTAATACACTGATCGTGTATTTATCAGGATCAGAGTTTAGAAACAAGTCAAGAGTATTTTCGGCTCGACCATTAGATAACGTCCGATATTCGGGTTGCCAAGATGAATTGTGAACATTGAAGTCGCCCGTAATAACGATTTCAGTGTGAGGATGCAAGGATACAATTGTTTGGATGGAGTCGGATAAAGCATCAAATTCGCGAGAAGTTGAAACTCTGTCCAAATTAGGGCTTCGATAGAGAAAACAATAATGAATGATGTGCCTGTTTACCGAGAAATTAAACCACAGGAAGTTCAACAAGGGATTGGTACTAGGACCATATTGTGGTTGAATTAAGCAACATCATTTCTTACGTAGACGGCGAGACCGCATGGTGGGGGAGGAATAATGGCACTAAGTTATACCCATAAACTTGAAATTCAGCAGGATCTGTATCGTATGATGTTAATTAACAAGCATACGAAAGGTCAACGACTAGCAAATAAGGTTATTTTTTTTTTAAGGCTTACAGTAATAGCTATGCTCCTTTGTATTTGAATAAATACTTCTGAGAAAATGACAATCATATTCTAGTACTTCTAGCTGCACAAATTTTTACAAAACCACCCAGAAAAAAACTCAGAAAAATATTCCTTTCGGCGCCCCAGCAAATAGCCGTCCACCTTCACTCCAACCCTGTGTCAATTAGAGCTCTTGATTTCGACCGGGTACCCGGTACACTGACCGGGTACCCGGGTAACTAAATTTCCGGGTATTACCCGGGTAACCGGGTACCCGCACGTGTCGGGTACCCGTCAGGTGTCGGGTACCCGAGAATTTGTGTAATTGGTCCCAATGAACCATCATAACTTACATAGATGGGAGATGAAAAAATAACAATAACAACAGGGTGCTTCTTAAAGTACAATTAGAAATAAAAAAAGTGGTTTTCACAAAATTATTTTCTATTAGGGTGGTGCAAATTTTTTTTTGTCGTTTTCAAAAAAATATTTTGTATTGGGGTGGTGCAAAAAAATTTTTTTTGTCGTTTTCAAAAAAATATTTTGTATTAGGGTGGTGCAAACATTTTTTTGTCGTTTTCAAAAAAAAATTGTTAGGGTGGTGCAAAAAAATTTTTTTTTTCGTTTTCAATATAAATTCAAAGTGTAACTTTACACAAGCTGAAAAACACATTTTTCACATATGTGACACGTTTTATTTGGCCGCCATCTTGTTTTTTATGAAAATTTAGATTTTCGCATATAACTAGCGTAGTTTTGATTCTAGAAGAAAAAGTTATAGACAAAACTTTTAAAACAATAAATTTTCTACAAAAAAAGGTAAATAACTTTTTTCGATAACTGCTTTTGCTTAAGAGTTATAGTACATTTTGTACTGAGGAAGCGTCAAAAAATTTAATTTTCAACAAAATGTACTATAGGTGTAGGGTACCCGGGTACCCGATCAGGTTTCGGGTACTTGGGTACCCGATACCTTGCGGGTACCCGGTCAGTGTACCAGGTACCCGTGTATCAAGAGCTCTACTAAAAAACGAATCTGTGTACTTCACAGTACGACCGAAATTGGGTTCAAGAGTAAACTGATGAGCATTCCTGGAAGCGCGATTATTACGGTTGAATCGTTTAAGGGGAGGAATACAACTGGCTATTTCAATAGAGCATAAAAGTGTGAGAGACAGGAAACGTTACGCCGGTGGTCGAGTGACGTAAATGAGAAAGAGGGTCGGAGACAAAACAGAACCCTTTGGCACATCAGCATTTATGTTGTGGGTTTCAGACTTCAATCCGTCTAATACTACTTGTATAGAACGATTCGAAGGAAAGTTACTAGTCCAACGAAGAAGGGTTTCATCTATACCAAAAGCACGCATTTTCGATAACAGAGCAGGATGCCAAACTTTATCAAATGCTTTTGAAATATCAAGTGCAATAATCTTACTTTCTCCAAAACGATATAAAGATTTGTAGGCAAACGCCGCCGTGCCGTGAGCAAAAGCCGCCTACCGAATTTGCTAAAAATAGTAAGTAATTTATTTATTTACATAGTTTTTCAAACATTATTGTTATTAATTTATTTGTTTGTACCTACATACTACCTACAGAGAATAAACCTCAAATTTCCAACTGTTGTTATTTCTTTAAAATAATTGCTCACGGCACGGCGTTTGCCTACAAATTTTATTCTTATTTTTAAGAATATTGCCATTGGGATTGGGAGCTTTGTCCCATATAATAATTCTCAGCCAGCGAACAATATCGCCATAGTTATCCATGAAAAAGAAAGTCACCGGCCAGCGCCAAAGTTCCAGACTGAACCCAAATAAGTGTGTTCAGGACGAGCGCTCTTTGACCGCTCCTGCGAAAGTGAATTGCATATAATATGGCTGACTTCTCCATTTGAGTGTTCGGAAAGCTAATTTTCGTCCGGTTTTGACTTTAGCTTCCTACCACGTTCGACGATTATAGTTCTACCTTTATGTGTGTTAAGATCTTTTAGGACTCTCGCTACAGCTCGAGTACGAATTACGAATGAAGATTTGTCCCAAAGAATCATTTACGCGCTCAAGAACTGGGGGAGTCATGAGCATGACACTATCGGACAGCGTAAAGTTGGCGGCGAATTGCCTAACAAATAAGTTAGCTTTCTCAAGAGAGCTAACGAAGGGAGTGTCATTGACAACGAGTGTTGGACCGAGGAAGATTTTTATTAATTATATTTTTTACGAATGACCAAAAATTTTTCTCGTATTGTCAAACGATTCTCACAGGAGCTCTTTCTCTAACAGGATTTTTTTGGCACGAAAAATTTGCGGAAATGATACTATGGTCAGATGTGCCTATAGGCGTTAATACACTGATCGTGTATTTATCAGGATCAGAGTTTAGAAACAAGTCAAGAGTATTTTCGGCTCGACCATTAGATAACGTCCGATATTCGGGTTGCCAAGATGAATTGTGAACATTGAAGTCGCCCGTAATAACGATTTCAGTGTGAGGATGCAAGGATACAATTGTTTGGATGGAGTCGGATAAAGCATCAAATTCGCGAGAAGTTGAAACTCTGTCCAAATTAGGGCTTCGATAGAGAAAACAATAATGAATGATGTGCCTGTTTACCGAGAAATTAAACCACAGGAAGTTCAACAAGGGATTGGTACTAGGACCATATTGTGGTTGAATTAAGCAACATCATTTCTTACGTAGACGGCGAGACCGCATGGTGGGGGAGGAATAATGGCACTAAGTTATACCCATAAACTTGAAATTCAGCAGGATCTGTATCGTATGATGTTAATTAACAAGCATACGAAAGGTCAACGACTAGCAAATAAGGTTATTTTTTTTTTAAGGCTTACAGTAATAGCTATGCTCCTTTGTATTTGAATAAATACTTCTGAGAAAATGACAATCATATTCTAGTACTTCTAGCTGCACAAATTTTTACAAAACCACCCAGAAAAAAACTCAGAAAAATATTCCTTTCGGCGCCCCAGCAAATAGCCGTCCACCTTCACTCCAACCCTGTGTCAATTAGAGCTCTTGATTTCGACCGGGTACCCGGTACACTGACCGGGTACCCGGGTAACTAAATTTCCGGGTATTACCCGGGTAACCGGGTACCCGCACGTGTCGGGTACCCGTCAGGTGTCGGGTACCCGAGAATTTGTGTAATTGGTCCCAATGAACCATCATAACTTACATAGATGGGAGATGAAAAAATAACAATAACAACAGGGTGCTTCTTAAAGTACAATTAGAAATAAAAAAAGTGGTTTTCACAAAATTATTTTCTATTAGGGTGGTGCAAATTTTTTTTTGTCGTTTTCAAAAAAATATTTTGTATTGGGGTGGTGCAAAAAAATTTTTTTTGTCGTTTTCAAAAAAATATTTTGTATTAGGGTGGTGCAAACATTTTTTTGTCGTTTTCAAAAAAAAATTGTTAGGGTGGTGCAAAAAAATTTTTTTTTTCGTTTTCAATATAAATTCAAAGTGTAACTTTACACAAGCTGAAAAACACATTTTTCACATATGTGACACGTTTTATTTGGCCGCCATCTTGTTTTTTATGAAAATTTAGATTTTCGCATATAACTAGCGTAGTTTTGATTCTAGAAGAAAAAGTTATAGACAAAACTTTTAAAACAATAAATTTTCTACAAAAAAAGGTAAATAACTTTTTTCGATAACTGCTTTTGCTTAAGAGTTATAGTACATTTTGTACTGAGGAAGCGTCAAAAAATTTAATTTTCAACAAAATGTACTATAGGTGTAGGGTACCCGGGTACCCGATCAGGTTTCGGGTACTTGGGTACCCGATACCTTGCGGGTACCCGGTCAGTGTACCAGGTACCCGTGTATCAAGAGCTCTACTAAAAAACGAATCTGTGTACTTCACAGTACGACCGAAATTGGGTTCAAGAGTAAACTGATGAGCATTCCTGGAAGCGCGATTATTACGGTTGAATCGTTTAAGGGGAGGAATACAACTGGCTATTTCAATAGAGCATAAAAGTGTGAGAGACAGGAAACGTTACGCCGGTGGTCGAGTGACGTAAATGAGAAAGAGGGTCGGAGACAAAACAGAACCCTTTGGCACATCAGCATTTATGTTGTGGGTTTCAGACTTCAATCCGTCTAATACTACTTGTATAGAACGATTCGAAGGAAAGTTACTAGTCCAACGAAGAAGGGTTTCATCTATACCAAAAGCACGCATTTTCGATAACAGAGCAGGATGCCAAACTTTATCAAATGCTTTTGAAATATCAAGTGCAATAATCTTACTTTCTCCAAAACGATATAAAGATTTGTAGGCAAACGCCGCCGTGCCGTGAGCAAAAGCCGCCTACCGAATTTGCTAAAAATAGTAAGTAATTTATTTATTTACATAGTTTTTCAAACATTATTGTTATTAATTTATTTGTTTGTACCTACATACTACCTACAGAGAATAAACCTCAAATTTCCAACTGTTGTTATTTCTTTAAAATAATTGCTCACGGCACGGCGTTTGCCTACAAATTTTATTCTTATTTTTAAGAATATTGCCATTGGGATTGGGAGCTTTGTCCCATATAATAATTCTCAGCCAGCGAACAATATCGCCATAGTTATCCATGAAAAAGAAAGTCACCGGCCAGCGCCAAAGTTCCAGACTGAACCCAAATAAGTGTGTTCAGGACGAGCGCTCTTTGACCGCTCCTGCGAAAGTGAATTGCATATAATATGGCTGACTTCTCCATTTGAGTGTTCGGAAAGCTAATTTTCGTCCGGTTTTGACTTTAGCTTCCTACCACGTTCGACGATTATAGTTCTACCTTTATGTGTGTTAAGATCTTTTAGGACTCTCGCTACAGCTCGAGTACGAATTACGAATGAAGATTTGTCCCAAAGAATCATTTACGCGCTCAAGAACTGGGGGAGTCATGAGCATGACACTATCGGACAGCGTAAAGTTGGCGGCGAATTGCCTAACAAATAAGTTAGCTTTCTCAAGAGAGCTAACGAAGGGAGTGTCATTGACAACGAGTGTTGGACCGAGGAAGATTTTTATTAATTATATTTTTTACGAATGACCAAAAATTTTTCTCGTATTGTCAAACGATTCTCACAGGAGCTCTTTCTCTAACAGGATTTTTTTGGCACGAAAAATTTGCGGAAATGATACTATGGTCAGATGTGCCTATAGGCGTTAATACACTGATCGTGTATTTATCAGGATCAGAGTTTAGAAACAAGTCAAGAGTATTTTCGGCTCGACCATTAGATAACGTCCGATATTCGGGTTGCCAAGATGAATTGTGAACATTGAAGTCGCCCGTAATAACGATTTCAGTGTGAGGATGCAAGGATACAATTGTTTGGATGGAGTCGGATAAAGCATCAAATTCGCGAGAAGTTGAAACTCTGTCCAAATTAGGGCTTCGATAGAGAAAACAATAATGAATGATGTGCCTGTTTACCGAGAAATTAAACCACAGGAAGTTCAACAAGGGATTGGTACTAGGACCATATTGTGGTTGAATTAAGCAACATCATTTCTTACGTAGACGGCGAGACCGCATGGTGGGGGAGGAATAATGGCACTAAGTTATACCCATAAACTTGAAATTCAGCAGGATCTGTATCGTATGATGTTAATTAACAAGCATACGAAAGGTCAACGACTAGCAAATAAGGTTATTTTTTTTTTTATTTTTTTGCAAGTTTCAAAGGCTCCTGACTCTGAAAGGTCTCGAGGTGCGGGCTCCCGCGCTATATGTACACTAATCAATATAGCTGTAACATCCAAATTTAGTCTTATTAACATACACAAAAAATGCAGGTAACTTGATTGTACTAGATATTATTTATTATTTGTTTCAATGAAAAAATTTATAGTTATGCACTTATGGAGATAATTATGAGTATAAAACTTATTTTTAGATAATTATATTAAGTATCTAGGTGTTCACAGTTTAAAATATTAATTTAATAAAATATAAAATATATATGTATGTGCTTTCGACAGACTTTGATATAATAAAGTATTTGGCTTTGGTATATAAATTGTTTCTTGAAAAGACTTTTAAAAGCCAATTTTTATAAAAAAAAAAAAAAAAATTGAAGTACCTAGGTATTGCAAACAACAACAATATAAATGAATTTCAGTAGGTAGGTAACAAATATGCTATTAATTAATAGGTAACTATTTCTTGTGAATTTGAATATACTTATGAGTTTATTTTTATTTATGAATTGTAGTAGGTATGGTTTGCATGTGCGGTAGGTTTATGGTTTGATTACGAAATCTTTAAAGTGACTTAATAAATTTTTAAAAAAATATCTGCTAACTAAATTGTATAAAAATGACTTTCAAGAGTTACACACGATTGTTTTTTTAATCTCTTTTCTAAGAGATCTAAGTAATGTATGATTGTTAAAATCGCATAACATTCATTTAAATTTATTATTAAAATTTTCTAAAACTGAATGGTTAACCACAGGAAGGGGATTTCGCGTCACTTCGTATGATTTTTTTATAAACCTATGCAAACGTCGAATTCACCGAAAATGACTATTAAACGAGAATATTATGCAAGGAATCTGATTTGCTTCTTATAACGTTTAAATGTTGAACAAAATTTCGATTTTTCAAATCCGTTTATATTGGACCTTAAGTTCTTTACACATATTATTTTGTTACGGAAAATGAATTTTGAAATTTTTCATCTACGCAATCACCCTATAAGATATAGGGTTTCTAGATTTTGCTTCTCGAGAGTTGAATTTTTGTGATGTTTTATTTTATTTTTCGAGATTTGAGCTTACGAAATTTTGGTTTTCAAGATTTCAGACAAGGCTTAAGTAAAGATATTTCTACTTGATTTACTTATTGAAAATAAAAATACACAAATTCCGTGTATTAAACGATGTTAGTAACATTATAATAACATATTTTATGTTTTGGTTTTGTTCACCCCTCCCAACCCCCCACCCGAAATTTCGTAATCACATCATTTTTATTTGAAATACGTATGAAGAAGCATGTTAGCTGTGCAAAATGTTTTATGTAACGTACGTTCTTTTAAAAATTGTATACTAACTATATAAACATTATTTTAAAAAATGTACATATGTGTTGGGGAAATAATGCTTCCTCTGTTTATATATTACAATAAATATTAAAGTCTTTTTAGTCTGTAGAGATACAACAGTAAAATATTTTTATTTTTTTTATTTTTAAATATAAAAGCTTAAATGTTAAATTACGAAATATGAAATGTACATCTTAACTTGTTTTTGTTTTTAGTTCTGTTGTATATAAATTTAATTTCACAAAAAAAAAATAGTAAAAACAAGTAATTTTAGGTCTGCTTTCAAGCTTAGGAGATTTGATTATATCCTTGTTATATTGATGGTGTTAGATGGGGAGTCTCTCCTTAATAAGTACCTTTTATCATTCTCTAAAGGAGAAATTCCTCCATTTTGGTCCTCCATGTATTTTGACTCCTCCTCAGTTATTTTTTCTAAGAAACCTGTAATCATGAGTGCAAAAAGAAAATAACTGTTATTGAATTTGTTTTTTTAAATAGGTTAATAACTACATAAACTTCATGTTTAAAAATAATGTTTAGGTACATCAAGCTGATTCAGCTGTTTAATTCAATTGAGTAATGTAGGTGTTTGTGTGTATAGAAAATTCAAGGATTCTTAAGAACTGGAAGAAGTACCTACAAATATTTTTAAGGACGTCTAGAAATTTTTTGTCAGAATCCCTGAAATGAATACAAAGATTAATAACCGTGACATGTACAAACATGCATTTATACATTTTCATATTTAGATTATTAAAAGAGATATTTTTGGGGGTGCATTGTGCTACCACAGTGACCATATTATTTTTAAATACATCTATGAACAATGAACATTAAAAAAAATAAACGTTTTTCGTACAAAATAACGGGTTTCGAATCAAATTGTGCCTGTGCCCCTTGGTCGTTATTCCTTTTGGAATATTAATTACAAAAAAAAAACGGTTTTCTACTTAAATGCTGTGCTTGTTTTGTCTGATTGAAACGTTTAAGGTACTTATTTTTGAAGTCTTTCAATCCTCTTTGACTACATTGCTCGCGAAACATAATAAATGTTGCTTTAAAAAAAATAAATATAAAAATATCAAGTCGAATAATATTTTTGTTTAAATATTAAAAAAAAAACACAACATTTATCTGTGATACAATAATTAGAAAACAAAATTGTAAAACACCGTAATTTTTTCCTTTGGATTTAGCTCCTTTCAAAACGATTATATTTTTTTTATATTGCCTTTTCAACTACACCGGTGGAACGGAGTGCAGCTTGTGTTGTCTTCAGCATACTTCAAATGCGGGTATAAGTTTAAAGTGAGAATAACTGAGAATTCAATGAAAAGAATAACGAATTATGGCTATTGAAATTTTTTTTTTATTGGTCAAACTTAGGTTTCCAATTCGGAGTGTTAGCAGTAACAGCATGTCGGAAAGATATTTATCGAAAGTAAAATCGCGGACATACACTTAAATTAACAATGATACAAGGAAGCGCAAAATTAATCACCCTATCAGAAGATATTATAATTTTTGCAAATGACGTCGTACTTTAAATATATTTTATATCAACAGCCACTCGTCGGATATCATCGTTTTATCTTTTCTACTTAACAGAAAAAATTGTAAATGCACAAATAAAGATTGCCATCAATCAAAATATTTTTTTTAATTCAGTAAAAAAGTTATATAAAAACAAAATTGAATGATTAATTTTGCGCCACCTAGCACAATAATAATATACCTACAAGCTAAAACCGCGGCTCACTTTCTTCATTTTTAACTTCTTCGGCCTAAACTTCATATAACCGGGTACCTAGTGAGGTTTAATATAATATTGAAAGTCATAATTTGTCTGCAAAAATCCATCTCACCTGTATCAACGGGCATATCGTTGTCACAAGATTCTCCAATTATCGTATTGCTTGATATATCATTTATATTTCGGTTAGAATTTTGTTGAAGGGCAACAGCTTTCCTAGTGTGACGTGTTGTTAGAACACCTGTTTCAACATCTCGCTCTAAGCGATGCCCCGAACGAGATCTTGTCAACTGCCGCTGAACATAATCTTCCAGATCCTCTTCCTCTTTACGACTTATAACGCAATTGAGGACAAGAAGAAATATGCCCAGTCCCAAGGAAAATAGTCCAGTGCACGTTACTTCATTCCACCAAGCATTTGTTGGCCCTGAAATTTAAAAGTACCTATATATATATTTTTTTACTAACGGTATGGATAAATTTAACTCCTAATATACATATATATTCATAATTCATATAGTTTATTTAATTGGTTAAATGGAAACATAAGTTTCATATCCGACCTCTTACACGATATACAGTTGTTATGTATGTTCAACGTACACATATTAGGTAAAGGCCATAGTACACATATTAAAGGTAATATCTTACGAAAGTTTTTAAATCATGCGTCAAAAATGATGTATTCGAGATCTATATTTCAGCATTTACAAAAACAAGAGTATTAATGTCCATCGGCGCTAGATTCCTTTCTTTCTTCGTCTAGTCTTCCACACATTCCTCCAAATCTCAGTGAACCACGAAGCTGTCCAACTTAACATCAACCTTTATTCCTATAGACTGAGCCTCCCGAACATTTCATTAATTGGATGGATTGGATGTAGACAAACTTTAAAGAGACGTTGAACACGCCATAGTGCTTCCACCTCAAAATAGAAACCTCTAGAATTCTGAAATTGAGCCAGTAATAGATGGTTTGGAACTGGCTGTAACAACTAACTGGATGGTCAGCTAAAAGCGAACCAAGACTTCAAAGGACAGATACCGACACCTCTCTGAATGTATCCAAAACTTAAACACTCATAGCAAGCGACTTAGGAAACGTCTTCAAAGCATCCAACAGCATTATCAAATCACACAGACAACAGTAACTACGAGATAGCCCGGAGCGAATAGAATGTTGCGGAACTCTATCCAACACCACACCAACAACCAATTCCAGAGAAGACTACAGTCAATCAAACCTGGATCTGACGCATTCAAGGACATCAACAAATTGGTTGGAAAAAGAACACCAATGCCAGAAACACGAACAATGTAGAAGCAAAAACTGTACAGGACAAAGTTCAAGCGTTTGCTGAATATTTTCCAGGAAACTTTTTTTTATATTAAGCGCGCACTAAAATGGATATGACTACCCTTAAAATGTTTTAACACAGTACGAGCGTTTAGGAAAATGGGATAGGAGTTAAAAGGAGATACCGATGCACATTGGTTTTGAATGTCGGAGCATCGAAATGGGTAGGAAAAATTGAGCCGGGTTAAGCAATCCACATTCGTGTGGTGCGGCTAAAGAAAGATTCTCTGTACTTAACAGTGTGTCCAAAGTTGGGCTCAAGGGTGAACTGATGGGCATTTCTGGTGGTGCGAGTATTACGGTGGAATTGTTTAAGGGGTGGAATGCAACTGGCTATTTCACTACACAGTACACATAAAGAAGGTATTATCTTGCGCAGGTTTTCGCAAACCAGAAGTGTCAGAAGAAAATCCAAGATGACTGAAATGGTGGTCTGAAGTTTAAGTGACAGTCATTTTTTGTGTTTCTTCCACAGTACACATAAGTAAACGAAACAAAAACGACCGAAACAAATGTTTACAAGAACACAACTGACGCCATTTTTTCTCTGATTTGACAGATGTGCAGAAACGAACGAAAATGAAAACTCTAATGATATTACCTTCTTTATGTGTACTGTGATTTCACTAGAACAATTCTTATGAAAGTAGCGATAAAAAAGTGAAAGACAAGAAACATTGCGTCGATGTTCCAAGGAAGGGAATGTTTCTGTTGTAGTTCGTTCACCTATCATTTTCAACGCTCTATTTTGGATTCTACCCAAAACATTTAAGTGCGTGATTGGAGCACCCGCCCAGATATGCGAGTTGTACTCAAGCTTTGGGCGGATGAAGTTTTTATAGATTATACTCAGATCAGAAGGGGAGAAAAATTTCTTGCATCAAACACTTAGCAGTGTTTTTGGCGACATCGTATATGTGATCGTTCCACAGAAGGTGGTCTGTGATGCACATACCGACAGCTGAAAGGTGATCAGTTTAATTGATGCAAGTGCCACTCATGGACAGCGGCACAAAGGTGGGTTTCGCTTTAACGACAATAAGCAGCATTGAGTTTTGGAAGTATTAAATTCGACGCGGTTTTTGATTCCCCATTGAACAATGATTTCAAGATCAGAATTTAACGAGTTGCCGAATTGAACGAGTTGCCGAATTTAAATACGCTGCCGTTCTAGCTCTACTTCCGAAGAACAGGAATGGGAATCTAAGAACGAATATGAAAAGCTGAGTTTTAAAGGATTAGAAGTTGCAGATAAAAGAACATTGATGAAAATAAGGAAGAGAGTCGGAGAGAAAACGGAGCCCTGGGGCACACCAGCATTTATTTCATTCATATCAGACTTGAAACCATCCAATACAACTAGTATTTAGCAGTCCGAAAGCTAATTTCAAATCCAACGAAGAAGAGATTCATCGATTCCAAATGCACGCATTTTCGATAAGATAGCTTGACGCAAAACGATTTTGAAATATCAAGTGCAATAATCTTACTTTCTCCAAAACGATGCGATGTAAAGATGAGATGTGGGATATACCATCAAATCACCAGTTGACCTATTGGTGGGAAAGCCGTCCTGCCGGTCATTAAGAAGCTTTCGTTTTTTGAGATATTTCTTAAGCTGATGATTAATCAGCGTTTCCATAACCTTGGAAAGAATGGACGTAAGAGCCATAGGACGATAGTAGAGGGTGAAGATGATTCGCCTTTTTTAGGGACGGGCTGGACAAATGCAGATTTCCATCCACTCGGGAAGAGACCAGTAGAATAGGAGAAATTCTCTTTCGGTTTGATGCTTTTGGTCCTGTTCGGAACAAGAGTTCTCATTCCATGAAGAATCATATTCGTAATCTTATCAGCGCTGGAATCTACGTCACTACCGAGGAAACATAGTGACCAGTTAAAATTACAAAAGAAATTATTGAGATCGTCCCAGTTGGCTTTCTCGTATTGCTATACGGTTCTCTTAGGGGTATTTTCTTTTACTTGGAAGTTCGAACACGAGAAATTGGATGATATGACACAATGGTCCCATTAGCCTAGAGGCGATAACACTTTTATAGAGTTTTAACAAGGATGAGAGGTAATAAACAAGTCTAGGTCAGATTGTCTAACTCGGCAAAAATCTCGGCATACCTTCCTTCGGTGTTGTCTGACCAGAATAGCGTAGCAATGAAGAATTGTGAACATTGAAATCGCCCTTAACAAGGATTTCACTATGATTTATTTTTTATTTGTTTTGTTTTATTTTTTTTTAACTAATAGATGGGCAGGGTGGAGACTATTGCAGTTTTTATTTTTACTTTTTGTTCTATTTAGGTAAATTTGTTTTTTTTTAAATTTTATTTTATTATTCTGTGGGGGGTAGGCAGCAGGGTTCACGACTTATCTTTTTCGCGCATGTGTTTGTGGTTCTTCTCCCCAACCCATGAACGGATGCACTCTTCCTCGATGAAGTTCTTAAATCTATTCAAAAAACTCTGGCGCTTAACTCGGATAAATCTTAATTTAGCGACATTAACCCTGCAAGTTACCCAGTTGAAAACCTGGACCTGAGTACCACAGAAGAAAAAGCCGAGATAATTAGAAAGTGCAAGCCAAGGATGTCATCTGGACCGGATGGGGAACTAATTACATCATCAAGAGACTACCACAAACAGTTATGATCTTCTTAACTATTATTCAAACAACTGCGTCAACAACAGTTTCTTCCTCCAAAAATGGAAAATTACGAGAATCATGGCGATTTCGAAGAAAGGTCTCAGGAACACAATCTCCAACTACAGGCCGATTACCCTCTTCAGCAAACTTAGTAAACTCTTAGAAGAGGTGATAGTGAGGAAACTCACGAACTTCTGAAACAAAAACACCATAATCCTTGAACAAACAGTGTTATGTGCTATTTTTGATCCACATGTATCACAATCACAACGCATATTTTATTCACTGCCCATTACTAACTCTGCTTAAAAAAAAGAAAAAAAAGGTAGAAGCTTACAGTCAAATTACATGAGGTGGTTGGTGTCGAGTGCAAGAGCATGGAAAATGCGAGGAATCTAAATTCGAATGCTGCACAGTCAGTACATGTGTTTCGTTAGAGACACTTGCTTTCTTATAATTATATCACATTAAAAAAAATAAAGAAAAAAAAAAAACACACCGAGCACCTATCTACTTGCAATTTTTATGAAACAGTTTATTTGAATAGATTAACCGTCAGTGATCTTTGTTCAAGCAAAATAATTCTTACAAAATCAAAAGATTCCAGGTTATTTTCACTGAATTATCTAATAACGGTGTCTTAACCCCAGAAGTGGCCTTTTTACTTTTTGAATATCAACCTTAGCTGTAATAAGCTGTAACTTTGTTTTAAGATAAATGTTTGATGTGATAAAATATATCTTGTGTTATAGAAGAAGTCCGCTCCACCCCTGTGCCTAGGTTGCGTCCAAAAAGAAACACAAAATCCTTTGCTCCACCTAGACCGCACTAGGAAATGGACTCAAAGAAAATGAAAAACAAAAAGAAAACCAACCAAGGATCAAAATCGATACATGAAGCTACATATTATATTACACTTGTCATATACATAAGTAAAAAAAACATTTATCCATCGCTACTGGATTTTCATCGAGGAAAATCGCAGATGAGGAAACCTAACACAGGCAAATTCTTTCGATAACGATCTGACAGTTCTTCCCATTTTTTTTCTATTATGATATATATTTTAATACAATACACGGTATACAAAAAAAAACAACATTAAAATTCAAAGATGAAATCTAGCCTAAATTGTGAAATCATAAATTAAATTAAACAAAAGAAAAATGGAATAATTTTTAAGATCTAGTAAGAAAAAGTTTCAGATTTATTAAATTGGGCCATTCGAAAATTTATTAAGAATGTGCAAGGTTGGTAGGCACAAAAATAGATTCATTTCCCTTTCTTTTGTATCATTTTACTATTTTTAGCGAGCACATATTTTGTTTGTATATAGTTTGGCAATGCAGAGTACGACCCCACCCGGTCTGAAGCAGCCGTAGGTTTAAAGTGCTCGTGTGACTCTGATTTTTGGGAAATAATATTTCATCCCAGGCTGAACATAACAATAGTTCGGCTTTCGGGAAAAAACATTCCACTCTACATCAGCAGACAAAATCTTTAATGTACAAGCAATTCCTAAGACTAATCATTCATCAGCTACAGCTTCGCAGTTTGGTTCACCATCTCCAAAACTGCTATGCAGGAACTTCAAATAAATATTTGAGAGCAAAATCTTGACGATCTGCATAAGAACGAGCAACTTTACTCTGAAGCCAAGGTTATCCTCCTGGACAAATCCCTAGTGCTATCTGCAAAGAAGCTGGTTAGAAATATCACCAGCCACGCGCTATGGACGAGGACATCATTCCAACAATCAGCGATGAATTAGTAATCTACATAGATCCAAAGTCAGCACACTACCGCGGCTTGACGCAACACCCTAATACCAAATCAAAACATCGCCATTGGACAACCGGGTCTGAACAACCCTAGGACGAACAAGTCAAACCGACTTTAAGTTTTCACATATTATATTTAATGTAACAATATATTCATTACGGCCGGCCACTTATGTGTTAACAATTATTCTTACTATTTTATAACTAAGTCAAGTTAAGTTTTTTTTTTTCAAAAAAAAACAAAATTAATTGAGTTGAAAACAGTAAATGTTTGGGAAAAGTAAAAATAATATATATTTTTCGTTAGATTATAAAATTTTTATTAATTAATTAAGATAATATTATTGTTTTGTATTCTATATTTTATTATTATTCTGCCACTTACTTAAAGAAGTACAAGAAATCCAGTGAAAAATTAAATTATAATAAGGAATAAAAAATTAGTATTTCTTACCGAATACATTCCACGAAGTTGCGTCGTCTGGAATTATTCCGGCTCCAAGTAAAAAAATTCCAAACACAACGAATACAACACCAATGTGAAGCATCCCAATGCTGGTAACAACCTGTAGGAATATTAGTTATTTTAACGTGAAATAAAATTATATGAGTATTTTACAAACGAAGTGATATAAATTCAAAACTATTGTACGATTGTTAATAAAAAAAAAAATTATGTAATGAATAAAACTACAAGTTTAAACTCAACACAGGTCAACGCTATTTTTGTTTCTGGATTCTTGATATGATTTTCTTGTTACTCCTATATATCAATTACTAATTATAAACAATTTTTATCTGAAACTGTCTAATAGAATAGAGTATTGGCTTTAAAAAAAGGTATAATACTTAAGTGTAGGTGTTACCGTTATTTTTTAATGATTTCTTTTTCATTTTTAGTTTTTTTTTCATGAAATCACCCCTGCCTAAACGGGGGGGGGGGGTATTTGTAGAGTATATTTCTATAAAACATACTCTTATACATATATAGTAGAGAGTGATTTGAAGTCTTTTCCTCTCTAAACTACTTAACAGGTTTTATATCATTTGTACTTATGTAGATGATAACTAGTTTACAAGATTACATTGTTTGTTAGCATGCAAGCTTCGACAGTAAAAAGTATTGAAAAAATTAAGTCGTGTTTTATAACTCAGAGCTAACAGTAAGGAACATAATTGTATTCTACAAAAAACTGTTATCATTTCTGGGCGCCACAGTTATCTTACTCTTGCCGCGAACACTTAAACCTTATAGTGTTGGTTGAAACACATCATACTTCCTTATCATTGTAAAAGGTCCAGAAACAAACTTAAAAAATAAGACGCAGTTATATTTGTATTATTCAATACCAAGATTGGGAAAATCGCCATTTAAATTTCTTTTTGTCGATCTGGGGAGGAATCCATTAGGCGATAGTTGACTGTCACTGTTTTGATAGTTAATTTTCAAAGTGACATCTAAATAACTGTCACCAACAAACCATACCAAAAAAGTGATAGTCAATTTGATAATCACATTATGTAGAGCAAAAGCATCCATTTTGATGGTCAACAATCAATCGCCTTACGCGATTCCACCCCTGTGTTATAAGAGCAGCCACGGGCAAGTATGGATTGAAAAAAAAAGGAAATATCTGAAGGATGGAAAAATCGGTCCGTTAAAACGGGAACGTTTTGTTATTGTTTCGGTTGCCCGTTGTGTTTAGTTATTACTTTTAGCCACTTTTTTGCTGGTTGTTGTGGTATGGTTAAAACCGTCCGGTTAAACAGAGGGAAAAATAATTAAAAAAAAGAAACAAAAGCCAGTTATTTTAGAATAACCAATATCAATATCAATATTGATTATGTGCATGATTGTTCCATGATTTAATGACTTCAATGGAATTTTACAGATTATGGCTAAACAGATAGGCAACAAAATATGTTTCGTCGCAAATACAATATTTTGCTCCATAAAATTACCCAAAGCCAAAACCATCGTTTTTCTTAGCAAAAAATTAAATTTTAAATATTTCAAATTTTCACAACAAAAATTCAGATTTTTCAGAGGTTTTTCTTTTTTAATCCATCGGGACGTATCCATCCTTCAAGAGATGGATAAGAAACTAAATTTTGATACAAATGTAATTTTTTGTTTCGAAGGGAATTTCAAAACACCAAAACTAGAATATATTTTGATTTTATTTTGACATATGTACATATAGATACATAGATAGATAGATATGGATTTATTATAATATCAGTAACACATACATTTCTTGTTTCTTAAAAATAAACATTATAGCATGACATGATAATTGTCGTCTGCCAGATTGGCACCTAATATTGTAACAATTGTTTTGTTAGCAGTATTGTATTTCTAAATTTACATTTTTCTTCATATTTAATTACTTTTTCTTATTTTAAATTTTAAATAATATATTATTTTCTAAAATACTTCAGATACTATTCTATTTCTATAAATCAAAGCTTCTTGACAGAATTCAAAAAGTATTTTCCAATTTTCACCGTTCAGAATATTTAAGACCTCGAAGTCACTTAACACGTTCTTACTATAGTAAACTCTTCGAAGTTCTCTTAAAATTGGACATCGGCCAAGAAAGTGTGTCACATTTTCGCGTTCGTTTAGGTTGCACATAGAGCACAATTGAGTGAGGTCACTTCTGAGGGGCATGAAGTTTAAACGAAGCATTTCCACTCTTGCTTTGAAAATAGTAGATATCATTGTAATAGTGTATGAAGAGTTAAAGTAATTTCTTAACTCCAAGTTGTGTTCTAGATTTCGGTAGATTAATCGTTGACTCGAGGACCTTGCTTCTTCTAAATATGAAATTCGTTGTCTTTCGTCGAGCTTTTGAAGCAACCCGTATAATTGTATTTTTAGATCATCCAGCCTACATATTTACATTCACTAGTACTGGGGCCCCACACTCGTTTGCAATTCTTTCCCATTCATTAAACCAAAGTATCTTGTTTCTTATCACATACAAAGCGATTTTTTTGGGAATCCGAGCATCGTCCATTTTCAATACTTTTAAGAGGTAGTCCAAATGAAGCTTAAGAGTGGATAAAAATAACGGAGATAATCCAGTTTCTATATAAATGGAGTAGTTCGGACATGAAAACGGAAGCTTAAACATTTTTTTAATAAAGAAACGAAGTAGTTGCTCTACAGTTTCATAACTTTTGAAGCCCCAATATTGGGCACCGTAGAACATTATCGCTCGAGCTGTGGATTCAAAAACCTTGAATTTGTCGTTTTTCGAAATATATGAAGAATTAAAAATATTTTTCCAATTAATACAAATAGCCGCTTTTGATTTTTCGAGTTTCGTATTCAAGTGATGCTCCATATTGAGTTTATATGACAGATTTATTCCGAGATACTGAAATTGTTTGACAACTTCCAGTCCTTCACCTCCAAAAGTCCATTTTTCATCCTGACTTAAGGCTCCAGTACCATTTTTAAAAACCAAGACTTTTGATTTATTTGTATTGACTTCTAAGTTCCATTTTTGGCAATAAGTTCTCAGTTTATTTATCATAAACTGCAACATCTTAGGATCTTCCGCTAATAAGACGATGTCATCGGCGTAAAGGATGACTTTAGTTTTCATTCCCGCTAATGATACTCCTCCCGGTAGTGCTTCCGTGATGTCATCGATATACAATGAGAACAACAAGGGACTCATACAACATCCTTGACGAACTCCTAATTCCACGTCAAATTTTTGAGAAACATGATCTCCATCGCATACCATTGCAGTTGTAGATTCATAAAGTTTTTCAATTGCTTTTATGAACTTGTAAGTTACTCCCATGCAACTTAGTTTGTAAAACAGACATTTTCGATCAATAGAGTCAAACGCGGCTCTAAAGTCAACAAAGAAAGCGTACATTTTTTGTTTTCTATTTAATTTCATTTCTGCTAAATTGGCCAGTATAAAAACATTGTCAACAGTGCTATAATCTTTTCTAAAGCCGGCTTGAAACTCGCCTAGTTTGTTGTTACTTCCGACCCAATTCGTAAGGCGTTTTAGCAGTACCGATGTGTAGATTTTTAAGGCTGAGTTCAATAGCGAAATGCCTCTGTAATTACTTGGTATAGATGGGTTTCCTTTTTTATAAATGGGTGTTAGAAGAGCATCATAAAAGTAATCTGGAACAATCCCAAACTGATATATTACGTTTAAAGAAGTTGCCAAATGCTTTTTAAACTCATCTGGACTGTTTTTGTAGAACTCAATCGGTACTCCATTAGTTCCGGGTGCTTTATTTGAAGATATACTTGCTAGTGCATCACAAACCTCTTCAAACGTTATACATCCGTCCAAAATGATATCTTCCGTTAATGGTTTAGCGTATGACCAGGTAGTATGAACGTCTCCTTGTGTTGCGCTTGCCATGAAAAAACCTCTTAAATCGTCTATATCTACTTTTATTGTGTTGGTTGTAGTTTTCCCGTTAATTTTATTTGTTAATTTCCAAAACTCTGCGGTATCTCTTACGTTGCTCAGCCGTAGGGCTATTCTCTTAAAATAAATAATTTTTTTCTCCTTGCATATTTTTTTAAACTCTTTTGTTGATCTTAGATATTGTTCTTTAAGAAAGCTGTTAGTGTTGCTGACTCTGTAAAGCTTGAGCCAAGCTAAGGACTTACTTCTTAGTTTTGCACATTCATAATCGTACCATTCATTTTTGAAAATAATTTTTGAGGTCTGGTTAGTTTGCATAATTGATGCCGCATTTATTAAAATACTTTCCAATTCGAAGAATGGTGTAAAGTGTATAGCAGGTTTCGTATTAAGTGTCATGATGACACGGTCTCTAAATTCATTTTTTAAATTCTCCTTCCACCTGAATTTTTCGATTTGTGTGCTCTTAGCTTGCTTACTTTGGTAATGACTGTGTTTGAATCCGATTTTCACTTCAATTGGAAAATGATCCGAATAAATTTCGTTTAGAACAGAAAAATCCTCAACAGCTGCGATCCAGTCTCCACCGACAAGACAGTAATCAATAACAGAGTTACCTTGTCCTCCAGCAAACGTAAAGCTTCCCAAACTGTCGCTCGATACATACATATATGTAACTCTAAAATCTTCCCTAATGAAAAAAATGATGATGAAGAATTGTTTATGAGTTATGTGTCTCATAATCTTAATAGGGCTCAATGAATAACAGCCTAATTTAAATGAAGAGTGAAGAACCTAAGCCTTAACATTTGGTTAATTCTTAATCGAAAACATATTGATACTCGCAAATGTAAATTATATAAGATAAACTCATGCTTACACCAGTGACTATGAATATGCCCCTAACGCTTATACAGCTGTTAATAATATTATCTACATTGGTATAATTTTATTATCCTTTTTAATATTTAGTTTAGAAGAGCATTTAAACTAAAATTCATCTTACCTGAGTCTCCAACATTTCCGTGCCCGCTTTACCAGATGTCTTATAATGGTTGTGCCTTCTTTTAACGGATCCATTTGGTGAATGAAGGGTATCCCCGCTATCAGAACTTTGAGTGCTATAACGCCTTCCTCGTGCTCGCTTTTGCTCATCTCTACGTTTGCGTTGCCTTTTGATGGCCAATGCAGAATGAATTCCTACCGAATGCATTATATTGTTACCTACAAAGAGAGATATATATATTTAATTTAAATAAGAATTGAAAGATAAAGATAATGTCTAAATTAAAAAAAAAAAAATAGTTCAGCACGTGTACGACGACATGTTATGTACAATTACATACATATGAACCTGTGTATGTTTTTATAGAAATAAATTGATTTATAAGATAATGTCTATTTTTTTATTACGGGCTTTTCTTTACCTTTGATTACCGTTAGTTATATCTACATATTTTATTTTTTTTGTATTCTTTGTAATGGTCCTTACAAATACTAATTCATTCAAAAATTTATCAGAAATTTGAAAAAAAGATTTTTGACATTTGTATGGGAGGTACTTTTATTTTCTAAGATAAAATTAAATTGTATTCAAAGTATTAAAGATAGTATTAAAAAGACTTGAAAAAAAAAATTGTATAGAGTGCTATATCAAGCTGGCACTTCATCTTTAAAACTTACAAGAACTGAGTACACAGTTAAATAAGCTTTTTTTTACTAGTGCTTTCGTTGTGAAACAAAATCCGAACAATTTTTTGTAAATTTTTTGTTTCCTTACTTTTTTGTACAAAAACATATTGTACTCGTACAGTGCTAAATTGGCATTGTGAAAACTGCCATTAAACAGCTAAAACGTTGTTTTGAAAACAGGCATTAGGAATTCAAATTTGAAAATCTAAATATGCAATCAATCGTCTTATCATTCCTTATCTACATGTGCTTGCGTACTCTTCTAGGTGCATGAATTTTACCATATTCCCCTAGCCTCAAGATTTTACTAACGTTAATAATCATCGAAGGTTACAGCAGCATTTAAACTGATGAGCCAACCAGCTGAACCTTGGCGAAACGCATTTAGTCTGTAGTAGGCCAATAGCTTTTATTTGAATTTCTTTAAATAAAGTCCAACAACAAATTATATTGATTTACTTTTTCGTTTGGACTAAATGTCATAAAAAGATTTGCATATTGTATTGGTTGATTTTGAAAAATCAAAGGAAAGGAAAGCTCTACACGGCAGCGCTTAAAAATTAATGGCAGCTCAAAAAAAAGACAGCAGCAAGATAATGCGAAGAAGCCCATAGGCCAAAATTATCAATTAGGCCAAAAAAAAGACCTGAGAACTCAGTTCAGTACACGACGTTCCAACAGGTGGATCAAACGAATGCAACGACACCTGCATTTAGTTGTTCTCAGACATGAAACATCCAAAACCGGGAAGCCCATAAGAGGAGCCCTAGGGTAAAACAGTTGGTGGGAGAGTTGTGGTCCAAGTCAAGATTATGAGTTATGGTATCAAGCTGGAGTAATCTAGTGCTTATAATAATTTTCAAAAATAATTTTTTTTTTTTTTTGAGGTTTGAAAACGAATTTTTTAATGTTATCTTTGATAATTTAAACAAAAGTTAACTTAAGTTCCAAGAATAACGGCACCATACAAATATTAAAAACCGTTTTCAAACATTTCAAATTTTCCGAAAACGGCATCGGACAGTTGAATTATTTTTCGCTCACAGCCTGGGATGAACTTACAAGTCTCAACCAACAAGCTAACTCTGTCTACAATTATATGGACCAAGTTGGTTGAGGTTATTGTTCCACGTTTTAATATGGAACTGTAACATTTTCTTACGGTGTACCATTTATCAGGCTATATTAAGGCTATCGTGAACAGGAACAAGAATTTTATGAATTTATTATTGCTTCTGAGTGACTCATAAATATTTACAATTGATTAAAATAATTGTCCTATTTGCGGTATCCCATTCAAGGTATATTACCTACAATCATAAGAACCTACATATGTATGCATGTAGGTACTTGACTTGCCGTTTTCAATAAAACGCACACAAAATATTTCACCATTTAAATCTCATTTAAAAGAACTCGCGGCTGAGAGCATAGTAGATGGAAATACTACAGATCATGGATTTCATCTACCCATAAATACTTTGGCCCATACCAAAGAAACAAGACTATTATCGTTTTATTATGACTAAGAAACTTATTTGACGCAGCGATAAAGTTGTATTCCGCGTTTTAGTTATTGAAACGTTTTCATTAGTCTATTAATCTCTTACTATCATTGCGCATGCATTCCAATGATCAACAGTTGAAATGCTCTAACTTTGTGTTAAATTCGCTTTTGGCCAGCCAGCATCAATATATTTTTTCTAAAGGTAGAAATATTGTTTAATTTTTTAATTTTTTTTTCTCCTCTCCTATAAAAAAGAAATCAAGATTATCAAGAATATGGGCCTTCTCTTGGTTGTGGTAAATTAAACAATATTCTTATCAGTAATAAATCAAAAGTAAATAAAAAACAAGCAAACAGAAAACACAAAACTTAGGAGTATAGACCGCTATATAGAACACTCGGTCAATCTTTTGTGCAGAATATAAACCTCCTGAACAAATAATAAGCCCTTGTAGAATATATATGTACATATAGAGGTAGATATAAAACTCATTTCGTTAATAATTTCCTTCTTCCATATTTAAATGACTGTGAGACAAAAGCTTTAATTCTTAATTACTCTGGAACTATGCTAAACGATTTAGAATTAGTTTAATCTTTTCTCTAAAGTTTGTTGTTTCCGTTCAGTTTTGATTTATTTTTTTTTTTGTATGATTTAAAAATAAGCTAAATCGTTAATTTAAGCTTAAAAATTAGTTTTCATTTCAAAATTCAAGAAAAAGAAAAAAATATATATTAACTTTTTAAATAAATAACTTTTAGAAAAAAAACTAAGAACTGTGGTTTTGCCAAAAAAAAGTAAATGGTAGGTATTTACTGTTTAAAAATTTGTTAAATATTGCTTTTTATAAGAAAAAAAATAAACATTTTTTTTAATACAAAGAAGCATTTTAATAATATATTTATAGACAGGATACATACATACCTCTTAGTGCTACTCTATTTTTATTTTTGTTTTAGATTTACACGTTTCTTATTCAACTACGCAATTTACTAAATAAAAAATTGTTTATATTAATGATAGCCATGAAGTTTTATTATTTGCACTATTAGTTCATAGCTGAAAGGAATTTGAAAAAGCGTTGCTCTTTCTACACAACTGCAATTAAAAACGCAAAAAAACACTGAATCATTTTCTATGAAAATTCAATAAACTGAAAAATCAGGACATACAGAGCTTTCAAGTTTTAAGTTTGATGTAGGTATATAAAAGTTTCATCACAATGAACGGACGATGTTTTCTTCCAGTAAACGAAGGAATCAACCATAATTACATTGAAGTTCTTTCGCACAAATAAACTGATACTTAAAAAAAAAAAACTAGAATAATAAAATAAACAATTGTAATCGAATTTGAAAAAAACAAAAGTAATTGTATGTGGAAATTTTTAGTTTGCTTTATAAATTGTTTTGAAACACGAGAATAGAAGGTAAAGACTGATGAAGACAATGTTATGTGTCACACTAACTACATAACTACTGTTTCTATGCGCGGCGCAACCAATGATGTCCTTTTTGTTGGGAACAAACAGATATAGGGTGATGTCTGATAAATCTTTATTTTTGTTTTATTGCAAATCTGGGTTGATATAGGGAAGTACCAATAACTAATTTAAACCTCATATTATTCAGCCGTTTAGTCCAGGTATTTAATCCAATTCCATATTCCATATTATTGCCTCATTTATTTGAAGAATTGATCAAATTTTTTGATCTTTTATCAGATTATTAATTAAGAATTGCATTAATTTTTGAATTAAAAATCGTTTGTCTATCTTTAAAATCACAAATGACAAAAAATGTTATCTTAGCGCCGCCGCCGCGCCGGTGCACACTTGTGTCTTTTGAAGCTCGGTGACTCTGCGCTGACGCTTTTGCGCCATACAGTGCTCACTTATAAATTGAGTGATGCAAACGCACTTGCGGTGACGCTTCGGAATCGCGCGTCATTCATCATCATCATCATCATCGGCTCGACAACCGGGGTCCGGTCCTGGCCTCCTTCAGCAAGTCTCTCCACCTATCCCGGGTCTTGGGCCGACGCCATCCAGTTGCGCACCCCAAGGCTTCGGGCGTCCTGGTCTACTTCATCTCTCCAGCGCAAGCATGGTCTACCACGCTGCCGTCTACCATAGAATGTACCACAAAGGGCTTTCCGAGCCGGTTCCTCTTCACTCATGCGAGCTAGGTGCTCTGCCCACCGGAGTCTACCGAGCTTAATTTTTGTCACTATGTCTGCTTCAAGGTAGATTGCGTACAATTCATGATTGTACCGTCTCCGGAATCGTTCGTTGTAGTAAAAATTCGTTTTGTTTTTAATTTACTTTGAATTATATAACAGTGGGAGTAGCATTATCGTGTAATACTATTTAAACTTATTTTACGTACGATTTCAATTAACTGATAGTACGAATAGTATTACGATCTAGTAAAATTTACTATTCAAATTCAATACAAAAAAGTTTTATTTCTAATAAATATTTAATTTTAGACGGAATAGTATTGCAGTACAATACAGTTTTATGTAATTTTTAATACAAATTGGTCTTACTATTAATTCAGTTTGAATTGAAAAGAAGTGCGATTAGTATTGAAAACCAATGAGATTGAGTAGGTATCCAAATTTAATTGAAAAATTATTATATGATACGAACGATAAATTCTGAAAAAGTGAAAAAGAATGCAGTACTTCTTTCACAAAAATTTAATAGTTTTTCCTAAGAGTTTTACTTACTTTCAGATCAGGTTCCGTGGACTTCAAAAATGTGCTAAAATTTTTAAATTGTCTTATATTGTGAAAACAAACATTTTTTATTAAATTTTTTAATATTTATTTCTTATTGTTAAAATTTGTTTCTTATGATTAAAACATTGCCTTACAAAAAATCATTTCGTTTATTACTACATATTACAGTATTATTTACATATACATATTAGTTCTATATTCTTATATTACATATTCTTTTTTTATAAATCAATTAATTAAAAGTTAAACAAAAAATACTGTAATTAACAGGACTACTATTATTTTATTCATTAATATTTTCTTTGAATTGAATGTTAAAAACTTGAACAAGTAATATTTGAAAATAATATTTTAAAAGTAATTATTTGTTTTTATAATTAAGTTAATTCAGTTTCAATGATTTAGAATTAACTTACTTGTCTCTATAACATCCTCGCTTGTAATAAATGATGGATCAGTTTTTATGACTGCGAATATCTTCACCTCATGTCCCATTTTACCAGTTACCATTATAGCGTGTCCTCCATTATAAAAATTGCGTCTCAATTGAACTTATATCTTTTAAAAAATGATAAATTTATTCTTTAATATATTATATGTAATTATAAATTATTTATGAGCAATATGCAAAAATAATTTTTTTCTTTAAATACTTACATACTATTATCAAATAAATAAATATGTGCATACATGTAACACTTTAAATCCATCTAATATTAATTGATGACACTATTTTTGAATTTGGGGCACTCTAAAATATGAAATTTATTGAAAAAAGAAGTTTACAAATAGCTTGAACACTGCTAGTAAAATTTCAAAATAACCGAATTTAACAGATATGGGGAGACAACCGAAAAACTGTTTTTTTTTGTTAATGTAATAGTTTTTTCTAATAAAAAAAATATCTATTGAAATGTCTCAAAAAAGGTTAAATAAAATGATTTTTTAAATTTAATTGAGACACCACAAAAAAATTAATTTGTAATTTCGTGCAATTAAAAAAAGATGGAAGATTATTGGAACACTTTTAAATAAAAAATTAATAGAAATAAATTCGTCACACTTACCCTTTGAAATTACACTTTTTCACAAATTTTTAAGTATTAATGGTGTAAATCAAGGAAATTTCTACATTGAATACAAAAGCTAATACATTTTAATTCGAAATAAATTGAAAAAAAAAAATAATATTTGAGAAGTTATTGAATTAAATACTGCAGGTATTGGAAATATGCTGTAATACCTTAGTATTACTAAAATTTAGTCCAAGATTTTTAACCGTGTAGAAAATTGAGTTGTTGTGATGCTACCTCAAATACCATTAGAAAAGTCTACGGTGGATTACGAAGTCTTAGATCATCTTCGAGTTTATTGCTTACGAATATAAAATAGCATTTTAGTAAATCCTTGTTAATGCTATTCTTTTCTTACAATTGTATAGTTTATCCCTGTTTAGACTTCGAATGTAAACGCAAAATCAATGTCGCATTTAATGACTACTTGAGGTACATTTATAACATACCACGGTATATGAGTGTTTCAAGGCATAAAACTATTTGGAATGAGCTTGGATATGATTATTATGATTTTAGATCAGTTCTCAAACTTCATGCCATAATCCATAGTTATTGTCTTGATTATTTGCATGAATATTTAACTTTTTTACCATCGCCTAGAGGCCTTAAGCTATTGATACCAAGATTTACACATACAGTAGGGGAGCGATCGTATTTTGTAAATGCGACTCGACTGTGGAATAATCTTCCACATAAATTGCAAAGAACTATTTTTTTCGGGGATATTTCGGGAGAATCTACACAAACACATGTCACAATAAATAAATTATTAACGTTTAAAAATTAAAAAATCAAAAAATGTACATACATAAATATTATTTTTATTAAAAAGGTTAATTAAATTATAACATAATAAATATATATACATACTTAATAGTTATTTACAAAAATTTTGTCACTAAATTTTTATCCATTTATCTGTTAATAATATTTTATTTGTAATTTAAGTTTTGTTACTTATTATAAGATTAAATATCTTGAAGAACAATGTAATAACTTCAATATGAAATAAATGAAAAATAAAAATTTTTGCTAGGCACCCAAATCTCGGATCCATACGTGAGAATTGGCAGGAATATGGTTCTGTAAAGCAGCTGTTTTGAAGTAATATTGAGATTTCTGGATTTGAAGAGCTTTGACGGACTATAGTAGGCTTTGTTGGAATTGAGCAGCCATATTATTATCGGCTGCTACTATTGACCCAAGGTATTTAAAGGATTGCACCACTTCAAATTCGTGCTCCGCTACCTTGATTGTTTGACTAACTGTTCTGCCAGCATTCGACGCCACCATGTACTTTGTTTTACCTTCACTAATTTGCAGCCCCAGATTTTGTGCCACCTGCTCGATCTGGATGAAGGAATCGTGTACAGCTTGTTCGGTCCTTCCCATGATCTGAATGTCGTCTTTGTAAGCCAGTATCTGACTGGACCTGTTGTTGCCGTGCCAGAGTCACGGATTGCTTTCTCCAACGCCAGGTTGAAGAGGAGGCAGGCCAAACCATCCCCTTGTCCATTAAAGATGTTGATTGGTCTGGATAGCAATCCGGCTATTTTTATTTGGCTTGTTACGTTGGTCATGGTCAACCTACAAAGTCGTGTCAATTTATTTTTGATGCCAAATTCTCTCATGGCTTGTTAAAGTTCTACCCGGGCTATGCTATCGTAGGCGGCCTTGAAGTCTATAAACAGATGGTACATATGTTGGAATGTTAAATTCGAGACATTTTTCCATCGCTTGCCTAAGGGTTAAAGATCTGATCAGTTGTTGATTTGCCTGGAATGAAACCATACTGATATTGTTCGATTATGGTTTTAGCGTATGGGGCTATCCGTTCTTATAGGATAGAGGATCTTATAGGCGGCACTCAACAACGTGATACCTCTATAATTGCTGCACGTTGTGACATCTCCTTATACCTTTTCGCCAGTCTTCTAGCATTTCTTCCTGCTCCCATACGTGCACTAGAATATCATCGCGCGTCATTCCTGCGGGTAAAAACACTCGCAGGTTTCTTCCAGATCGCTGCCTCACCGCAGACGCATTTGCGTCACTCAGTACACTGTTTGTTATTGAGCAGTGTGCACATGATTCCTTTTGCCGCGAATTAATCAAAAAAAAAAGTATCATGAACTATGGAAGAACTCGACATACTCGTAGAGTTACATATTTATCAACGAGATAAAAAGTATCCACAAATATAGAATGCTTCTTCTGAGGAATACCATGACCGGCAAAAAAAAGGTCGGCTTGAATAACTGCTTGCCGATTATTTTCTGATGGTTTCGACGAGAAAAATGATAAAGACAAAAACTAAATACGCATTTTTTTTAATATTAAAAAATATGGTATGTATATAATATAAGTAATTTAAGTTAAAATTCAAGTTTAGTTATAGGAAAATTTTCCGGATTTGCTTTTATATTTCTAAATGATTTAAAAAATATTCCTTTTGTTAGACTTTGATCTGAATGCCGTCATTTCTTTTTAAGAGCATATTTCACCGCCCGACAAAAAGATGCACGGCACACTTGCACCGCCAGCTGCATAAAGGAAGAAAGTCCCGAATCAATTTGTTTTATAGAAGCAATTGAGAACTCTTGGGGCGTGTTAATAAAATAGTACATCATAACTAAAACAATACAGTTAGGAAAACATTAGGGAAGTATTGTTGGAGTTACAAACGTGTTCTGTTCAACAACCAAACAGACCTAGTCTTCATTACAATTTCTCTTCTCACTATCCGTCTCTTTTATTTACTTATGTGCTTTCTCTTACGAGTAGATATAGATATAAGTATATATTGTTAATAGTTGTTATCTTTTTTTTTAATTGGGGCGCTAAAGGCTAAAGTTTAAACAGGTTTAAAAAGTATGGTATAATGACGCAAAAATAGAAGAAATTATTTAAAATTGTCTTATTTGTATGTCTTGAAAAAATTGAAGTAATGATTATCTAACAGCAGAGGAGGACGCTTGAAATATTAACTAATGGCGTAATGGTTTACACACTAGTAATAAATATTTAATAAAATAAAAAAAGAAAATTAAATAAAAAACAAAAATAGTGCAGGGTGTTTTTTTTTAATGTTTCAAATTTGAGACTAAGACTTGTGGAAAATTTTATTCGGTCTAAATTGTGTAGCCACATACTGTATATTTGTGTTTATATAGTCTGGTCAAGGAATAGCCAACAATGATTTGCCTATTAACAAATGTCAAGGTGTGTGTCTTCAGGACACGACGACACCAGTTATGTTTAGGGGAGTATATGCCAGCTTCCCACAAGCAGCCTTGATGAGCAGACCCTGCAGCAGTGAATCACATTTCCCCTTTGTTTGGGACACATTTTTGAAATTCCTTACTTTTTTGTAGTTATGTAAGGGCAAGGACTACACACCACACATACACTCACTGTAAGCTTGTTCACTGACATCAATAAAGCCATGCATTTCAAGTCGAGAAAAGTTGAGAAATCACTTACTTGGCGAGGAATAACATTGTTAGAAGAATATGAAGGCATCTGTTGCTGTTCGTATGGGGTCCATTGATGTGACAAATCCTTCACTCATTCAATGAGCATTTCACTTTTGAAAGTTTTTGCATAAACGTTTTGTCATTTATAACTACTTGGGGCTCAAGCAAATCTAACGGGTGGAAGCTCCGATATTTCTGATAACACAATTTGTTTGAGATGTGTCTCTTGAAGCATGCTACCATAGAAGGTTAAAAGCATTCTGCTGTAAAAGATCCTTGAGCTCTCCTTGTATAAGCTTTGTCTATTCTATTGTTGCATCCAATAAACACGTCATCTATGTAAGATCAAAGCAAATAAGCGCTCAGCCAAAGGAAATTAGTCTGAGTCTTCAAATAGTTTAACAATACATCGAGTAGAAAAATGTGGAGCAACTAAGTCCGTATGCTACTGTGTTCATCTTGTAAACATCCACTAGTGCATAATATGAATTCAATCTACGAAGCATAGAGAAAAGACTTACCTCTATGTAAAAGTCTTTTCTCTATGCTACGAAGAATGCTCTGATAAAGTCTATCCACTTTTCTTACTAAAACTAAAAGATTGCTATTCCATTTCACTTACTATGTGTGAATATAGATATAATTTCCATATGTCAGAGGTTGACTCACGTTGGAATGCTTGAAAGACTTATCTTTTCGGTGGAGAGGATCATTGCAAGTCAGTAGAGCTTGAGAACAACAAATCAAATTTATAAATGAAGCTGAAGATCGCTGCATTTTTTTCTTTTTTTTTTCTTTTAGAGTTGCAACTCTCGAAAAGTATCAATGATATTGGAAAATTTCAAACACCAAAATATTGGGCACTAAATTTCCCAGGGGTGATGTCCACTTCTTTTTAAAAATGTTATCCCGTTGACGGTGAGATCCCACCCTGCTATATATGTACATTGGTAACACTCCTAATCATATCTTAGTTTTACCCCTAGAAGAACTTTCTGTTTCTTTATCTCACTTCACTTAACCTTTAGATAATGTAGTAGCAGGCTTGACATTGAGAATTTTCGAATTCAAATTCCAATAGATTTTCTCTTGAGAGTGCAATGCTGGCTGTTTGATCGGCTAGAGCTCCCATGGTCGTGATCATGTGAAAAAAAAACAATAATCATTAATTTAAAACAATGGAATATTGATTTTTAATAAAGCAAGCGGACACCCTACCTTGGAAGTTATTACAGCAATATTTTAACTTCCCCTTTAGTTCGCTTATCATTTTGTTTGCTCAGTTCATTTCCTCTTTCCACCAAAATATTCTGTCGCCGTACACACCCGCTGGAAATAAAATAAAAACTTAACAAGCCATCAAGCTGATTTTTTTTTTTTTAGATTAAGATTTTTGTTTATTCGGCTAACTTTTATGTACAATTGACTTAAAATATTAATATGTATTAATATTAATATTAATTAATGGAGTTTATAAATATAAAATACATTTTTTGTCTTCTCAATCTGTTACATGGATGTTTTAAAAAATAAAATGTCTTAAAATGAAAAGAGTTTTAATTATCCCCTGTCGTGTCCACTGTCGGCTCGTTCATAAAATGATCTTCCTTCGTTGTGGAATACATCTCGGAATCTGTCTTCGGTTATCGCTCTGGTATGCAGATATCTATGGTCGGGTAGAACTTCTTCTTGTATGATCCGCTGTACCTCTGGGTTTTCGTGTCCTTCCATATTCCTCAGAATTTCGGCGATTAGGGCAAATATATGCTGGTCATTTGGTATTACGGGGTTCCGATGTATTCACGTGCACATCCTCAGGATTTGCCTCTCAAACATTTGTATTTTCTTCATCGCAGTTGGTGATATCGTGAACCAAATGAGGCAGGCGTACGTTAGTACAACGAGCCAAACACACAGTTCAAAAAGATCGGTTTTCGTCGAAAGCCTGCATCGAAAGCACAAGCTTTCCCATATCTATATTTTTTGTTAACTAAGAGTTTTCGTTTTTCGCAAGTTTTCGATAAAAGCTCTCGAAAACCAGTTGAAATTCAGATATAATGGAAACAAACACACCTAACTAAAAATTCAAAGCTCAATTGAAATGAAAACCACGACTACGCTTACACGCAATATCCTTTTTATGAAATTTTCCATAACCAAATCGCAAAGTGACTGCTTTATGCCCTCGATAGCTTCATGAATTCCATCTTTTAGGTCTTAAATCAACGCTGGGCTGTTAGCGTAGACCTTATCCATCAACACGTTCTTGACGATAGGTCGGCTTGAGTTCTTTTGTTAACTCAACTTTATAATCCTTAAGACCTGTCTTTATGCAAAAAAGGTGTAATGACGTTTGAGGAATGCCCAATTCCCAATAACGACGAGGAATGGACAAACCTGGGTTTTCATCAACACTGCGCTACAGCAGTAATAGATATTCTCTATTCTCAGTTGTTCTGGAGCGACGCGACGTGCACGGGTTTTATTCTTCAAATCGTTTACTTGTCCCGACAGCTCAAATTTTTCCACCAATTTCTGAATCGCGGTCCGACACACTTCACAACGACCAACAAATGTTTTAGTTTTATTTGAATTTTAATAATTTCAATGCGTTCTTGAAGCGTGATCGTTCCATTTTTATTAATGGCGTAGTTTAAACTTGTCAAATGTGAAAAAATTCCAGCTTCAAAAGTGACAACTACCGCAATAGCGGTCTATTCAAAATAACACCTCTTATTGGAAAACCCTTTATAAAAAAATTAATATTTTTGCACTTTTTATTTAAGAAAATGGAACACAACAAAAAGAAGAAAAAAAAATCAAGAAAACTATGGGGGATTCCTGATGAAGAACTCCTTCTGGAATTATGGGCCGTCAAGGAGCCGGGATTGTGTGGCGCCCGGAAAAATTCCTATATTTATAAGGAAATGTCGGTGGCATTTGAGGGGTGGCTGATGGAGTATACTCCAGATTAAATGAAAATAAGGCTGCACTACCTCACAACGAAATACATATAAGTATGTCCATAGTACTAACTACATACTACTTTCACAAGCAGGTTCTATATTTCACTTTCACTCAAATATCAATATCAATCTTTTAAAATTGGTTTGATTTAAATATCATTTGGAGTGAAAGCGAAATGTAGAACTTTTCCCGTAATATATTCACATTCACTAATATATATTATTATATGTATATTCCATAGCCGTAAAAAAATCAAACTGGGCCATCTGGAGGATCCCCGTCAGAATGAAACCTGTATTCAAAAAGGAAGGCGAAGTTGGCTTTCCCTAATACAGCTGCTGCATAGGGGTTGAATATTAACGGCTCATTGAACTGTATTCTTAAGTACTTGACGTTGTTTATTGCTAACAGTTCTGTTCCGTTGGGGAGGGTGATCTTGGTGTTCCATAGCCTGCAGTTTGTTGCTGAGCGACTCCTTCTACTTCGAGCGGTGATTGGTCGTCTAAAGCAGATTTGATTTTGAAGCCCCAGCGCTGGTAGTACTCGTAGAGTAGTCTGATATGGGATTCCACTCTTCTAGCAGCAAATAACGTTGACATGGACTTGGCGTATGTGAGGGAGTCGTCGGCAAAAAGTACAGTCTGCGCATTAACTGGCTAGGGCTGGTCTGAAGTTATAAGTTGAACAAAAACGGTCCAAGTTTTGACCCTTGTGCAACTCCGGCTCTGGTTATCCTAGTTGTTGATTAGCAGCTTCCTATTTGTACGAAGAAGTATCTGGAAGGAAGAAAATTGCAAATGATTTTAAAAAGTGTATGTGGGAATCCGAGTTGGTAAAGTTTGTGAACCAGTCCCTGTATACAATCCATCTTTGTATATGAAAACTATAGTACTATCATGGTGGAAGTCGAATGGGGCGACATCTAATTTACCTATGCAACCCTTACTCTTTTTTTTTTGCGGAGAGCTTATGGAGGTTTTAAATGATATTTATTGATATTTTTTGGATGCAATAATCCAAAAAATAGTCTACTCTTGCCCCTACCACCAATTTTCGACGCTTAAAGACTCCCCAAATCGAATTTTACACCTCACATTTTGCAGCGCCACCACCAGGACCTCTGCAACCCTAAAAAAAACTCGCCATGATAGTACTATAGTTTTCATATACAAAGTAGTACTATAGTTTTCATATACAAAGAGTTTTCATATACAAAGACTATAGTTTTCATATACAAAGCCTTCGGGCTTTGACATTTACCAATGTTCGAAAAAGCTCATTCAAAGCTCACAGCAGGTTGTTCTAATGACGATGGTAGATGGCGTTGTCATCGCATTCGAGAATCGATATATGTAGTTCGAATGTAAAAGTCGTTACATTATAATTCAAAAGTAGTTCTTTACATTGTCCCCCTCTTAGAATTGATCGTCCCGAGCAATTTCATCACTTCTTTCACCGTTATATCGATGTAAACGGTCACCGTGAACTACTTTTAGTTTGCCTCTTACGCCTCTTTGTATACGGTAAACCATCATTAATTTAAAACAATGGAATATTGATTTTTAATAAAGCAAGCGGACACCCTACCTTGGAAGTTATTACAGCAATATTTTAACTTCCCCTTTAGTTCGCTTATCATTTTGTTTGCTCAGTTCATTTCCTCTTTCCACCAAAATATTCTGTCGCCGTACACACCCGCTGGAAATAAAATAAAAACTTAACAAGCCATCAAGCTGATTTTTTTTTTTTTAGATTAAGATTTTTGTTTATTCGGCTAACTTTTATGTACAATTGACTTAAAATATTAATATGTATTAATATTAATATTAATTAATGGAGTTTATAAATATAAAATACATTTTTTGTCTTCTCAATCTGTTACATGGATGTTTTAAAAAATAAAATGTCTTAAAATGAAAAGAGTTTTAATTATCCCCTGTCGTGTCCACTGTCGGCTCGTTCATAAAATGATCTTCCTTCGTTGTGGAATACATCTCGGAATCTGTCTTCGGTTATCGCTCTGGTATGCAGATATCTATGGTCGGGTAGAACTTCTTCTTGTATGATCCGCTGTACCTCTGGGTTTTCGTGTCCTTCCATATTCCTCAGAATTTCGGCGATTAGGGCAAATATATGCTGGTCATTTGGTATTACGGGGTTCCGATGTATTCACGTGCACATCCTCAGGATTTGCCTCTCAAACATTTGTATTTTCTTCATCGCAGTTGGTGATATCGTGAACCAAATGAGGCAGGCGTACGTTAGTACAACGAGCCAAACACACAGTTCAAAAAGATCGGTTTTCGTCGAAAGCCTGCATCGAAAGCACAAGCTTTCCCATATCTATATTTTTTGTTAACTAAGAGTTTTCGTTTTTCGCAAGTTTTCGATAAAAGCTCTCGAAAACCAGTTGAAATTCAGATATAATGGAAACAAACACACCTAACTAAAAATTCAAAGCTCAATTGAAATGAAAACCACGACTACGCTTACACGCAATATCCTTTTTATGAAATTTTCCATAACCAAATCGCAAAGTGACTGCTTTATGCCCTCGATAGCTTCATGAATTCCATCTTTTAGGTCTTAAATCAACGCTGGGCTGTTAGCGTAGACCTTATCCATCAACACGTTCTTGACGATAGGTCGGCTTGAGTTCTTTTGTTAACTCAACTTTATAATCCTTAAGACCTGTCTTTATGCAAAAAAGGTGTAATGACGTTTGAGGAATGCCCAATTCCCAATAACGACGAGGAATGGACAAACCTGGGTTTTCATCAACACTGCGCTACAGCAGTAATAGATATTCTCTATTCTCAGTTGTTCTGGAGCGACGCGACGTGCACGGGTTTTATTCTTCAAATCGTTTACTTGTCCCGACAGCTCAAATTTTTCCACCAATTTCTGAATCGCGGTCCGACACACTTCACAACGCCCAACAAATGTTTTAGTTTTATTTGAATTTTAATAATTTCAATGCGTTCTTGAAGCGTGATCGTTCCATTTTTATTAATGGCGTAGTTTAAACTTGTCAAATGTGAAAAAATTCCAGCTTCAAAAGTGACAACTACCGCAATAGCGGTCTATTCAAAATAACACCTCTTATTGGAAAACCCTTTATAAAAAAATTAATATTTTTGCACTTTTTATTTAAGAAAATGGAACACAACAAAAAGAAGAAAAAAAAATCAAGAAAACTATGGGGGATTCCTGATGAAGAACTCCTTCTGGAATTATGGGCCGTCAAGGAGCCGGGATTGTGTGGCGCCCGGAAAAATTCCTATATTTATAAGGAAATGTCGGTGGCATTTGAGGGGTGGCTGATGGAGTATACTCCAGATTAAATGAAAATAAGGCTGCACTACCTCACAACGAAATACATATAAGTATGTCCATAGTACTAACTACATACTACTTTCACAAGCAGGTTCTATATTTCACTTTCACTCAAATATCAATATCAATCTTTTAAAATTGGTTTGATTTAAATATCATTTGGAGTGAAAGCGAAATGTAGAACTTTTCCCGTAATATATTCACATTCACTAATATATATTATTATATGTATATTCCATAGCCGTAAAAAAATCAAACTGGGCCATCTGGAGGATCCCCGTCAGAATGAAACCTGTATTCAAAAAGGAAGGCGAAGTTGGCTTTCCCTAATACAGCTGCTGCATAGGGGTTGAATATTAACGGCTCATTGAACTGTATTCTTAAGTACTTGACGTTGTTTATTGCTAACAGTTCTGTTCCGTTGGGGAGGGTGATCTTGGTGTTCCATAGCCTGCAGTTTGTTGCTGAGCGACTCCTTCTACTTCGAGCGGTGATTGGTCGTCTAAAGCAGATTTGATTTTGAAGCCCCAGCGCTGGTAGTACTCGTAGAGTAGTCTGATATGGGATTCCACTCTTCTAGCAGCAAATAACGTTGACATGGACTTGGCGTATGTGAGGGAGTCGTCGGCAAAAAGTACAGTCTGCGCATTAACTGGCTAGGGCTGGTCTGAAGTTATAAGTTGAACAAAAACGGTCCAAGTTTTGACCCTTGTGCAACTCCGGCTCTGGTTATCCTAGTTGTTGATTAGCAGCTTCCTATTTGTACGAAGAAGTATCTGGAAGGAAGAAAATTGCAAATGATTTTAAAAAGTGTATGTGGGAATCCGAGTTGGTAAAGTTTGTGAACCAGTCCCTGTATACAATCCATCTTTGTATATGAAAACTATAGTACTATCATGGTGGAAGTCGAATGGGGCGACATCTAATTTACCTATGCAACCCTTACTCTTTTTTTTTTGCGGAGAGCTTATGGAGGTTTTAAATGATATTTATTGATATTTTTTGGATGCAATAATCCAAAAAATAGTCTACTCTTGCCCCTACCACCAATTTTCGACGCTTAAAGACTCCCCAAATCGAATTTTACACCTCACATTTTGCAGCGCCACCACCAGGACCTCTGCAACCCTAAAAAAAACTCGCCATGATAGTACTATAGTTTTCATATACAAAGTAGTACTATAGTTTTCATATACAAAGAGTTTTCATATACAAAGACTATAGTTTTCATATACAAAGCCTTCGGGCTTTGACATTTACCAATGTTCGAAAAAGCTCATTCAAAGCTCACAGCAGGTTGTTCTAATGACGATGGTAGATGGCGTTGTCATCGCATTCGAGAATCGATATATGTAGTTCGAATGTAAAAGTCGTTACATTATAATTCAAAAGTAGTTCTTTACATTGTCCCCCTCTTAGAATTGATCGTCCCGAGCAATTTCATCACTTCTTTCACCGTTATATCGATGTAAACGGTCACCGTGAACTACTTTTAGTTTGCCTCTTACGCCTCTTTGTATACGGTAAACCACATCATTGATTCTTTTCACCACAGTATATGGGCCCTCCTAGTTTTGTTGGAGTTTTGGTGATAGTCCCTTTTGTCTATGAGGATTGTAAAACCATACAAGGTCTCCATCTTGAAATCCCGTTGCTGTCGCTTTTGCGTCGTATCTTGTTTTCATACGATCACTAGACAATTTTATATTTGTCCTTGTTCGCTGATGAATGTCAATTAGGCTTTCCATGAGTTCATCCACATATTCCTCTGTTCCCTGTGACTCATTTGGAAGACAACCAAATTTCACTTCATTTGGCAGCCGTATAGCCGTATTCCCGTTTGGTGTGATTTCTGTTCGCGATGTCCTATGCAGTTCTGTTGACTGTGAAAATTTATTCTTTTTAATTAGTATATATGCTCCTTCAAAAGATTAAGGACATATGCCATTACCATTTGAGGTTGCGCATAGAACTAGTTATGGATTACGCCAGCCTTTAAGTCTTTGATGTAGATTTTTTAAGAGCCTATTACAATTTTGATATAATTTTAAATAGAAATATTTTTAAGAATTTGTTGTTGGCTTATTTAACCCACAAATATAATTCTAGGATTTAAGTTATTATAATGAATTCAAATCTGTTGATATGTAGATATCGAAGATAAATAAATAAATAAATAAATAAATAAAAAAATGGCAATTCAGAAATGATGTATCCTCCCAACTAGACCTGGAGGGGATAGTCACTTTGAATCTATTATTGTTGAAGTGAGGATGGGTGATGGTGTAGTCGATATTACTATTCATTGTTCTGAATGAGTTCAGAATAGTGGAGTGGCCAGTCTCATTAATGATCCACAGTGAGGAGGCTAGAAGCCGTATTGGCAGCCGTTTGCTAGCTGAAAATGTCCAGCAGTATTAGATGCAACAGAACATCAGGTGGAGGCGGTAGAAGTGCTCCTCCCATGCACAGACGGGCTGTTTATTTATTTATTTAGTTACATCAATCAGAGATTACAATAATCCTTTGTATATGAAAACTATAGTACTATCATGGCGAGTTTTTTTTAAATGTTGCCCAGACCCTTGTGGTGGCGCTGCAAAATGTTAGGTGTAAAATTCGATTTTGGGAGTCTTTAAGCGTCGGAAATTGGTGGTAAGGGCAAGAGGAGACGATTTTTTGGATTATTGCATCCAAAAAATATCAATAAGTATCGATTAATACCTCCATAAGCTCTCCGCAAAACAAAAAGAGTAAGGGTTGCGCAGACACTTTAGATGTCGTCCCATTCGACTTCCACCATGATAGTAGTACCTACTATAGTTTTCATATACAAAGAATAATCATCTTGCAGACTACATAAAGTTCGACTAATTGACTTCGTTGAGTTTAACACGATTTGTCGCTATATCTAGCGCAGTTCACCATATCGCTACTCCGTATGTAAGGATCGTCCTTATAACCGAGATACATTTATAGTAGGTACAGCCAGTGTATAATGCGGGGCTGTAATCCCCATTTTTTAACAATGGGGATTATTTACAAGAGATCTTTTACAAAAGGCCCTGTTCTCTTGTAAAAGATCTCTTGTAAATACTATGACCTTGTTTATTCTTTCTTGAATGTTGAATAAGACCCAAGTATTATGCTTGTTCTGAAAATTTAAGTGGTACACCATTTATATGGAGAGGGTCAATGTGTGGGATTTTGTATTTCCTGGTGAAGAGGACAAGATCGGTTTTATGTGGGTTAACGCCTAGTCCACACCGATTAGCCCAGTTGATGAGCTTATTTAAAGCGTTCTGTAAAAGTTCCTTAATGTAGTTTTAAATTGGCAATCTGCAGATTGCCGAAAAAAGCATTCTGAATGCGTTCAATTGGGAAAAAGTGACAGTTCTGATTCTAAAAAAAAAACAGAATTTCTCTTCTGGATTGAAATCAGAAGCAAAAACAGAATCACTCACAAAGATTTAAATGTCACCCTTTTTATAATTTACGAATTGTGCGAACAGTGAAGTGATTGCTTGAAATACTAACACAGTCACACCAAACTTCAAATTTTTTAGAATCGAAAAAAACTGTTCAATTGGGATTCCGAATCTAAAACCAATTCCAGATTGCCAATTGAAAACGACATTAAGTATGTTGGGATATTTTACCGTTAGGTACTGCAATAGCAACATCGTACGCATAGGCAAACACTCTGTATCCCTCTCTTTATAAAGTGTTTAGTAGTTAATTTGTTTGTTTGATTAAAATTAGGTTTATGCAATATTTTACTCTCTTCCTCTTTTCATTATTATTTTCATTGAGAACATTGCACTATACCAGTATGATAAAAGGATTTAATTTATGCGTTGTGTATAATCCTAATTTAAAAGCACTTAGTAAGGGACCAAATTGTCAGGAAGCGCTTATTTAAGTTTTCTGCGTTTCCTTCGATTTCGATTTGAGATTTTTTTTGATTTTCGAGTATGAAATCTTCCTCCAAAATTTTGAAGGTTTGTTGTCGAGATCTTCATTGGAAATGGTTAAAAAGCTGTGAAAAAAAACATTTCGAGTCTGATTAATGCAGCATTTTCCTACAACAAGCCAGCCAAATGAAGAGTTTTGTAAAATCAGCCTACCCGTCGTGTTGGTAGGTATTATCGCTCTCGTCTAAAGAACTCAGCTCCAACCAAAAAATCTATTGAGTCGGGAACGTTAAAGTAAGATGGTTGTTATTAATTTTACTTTGTAAAACTTCACTAGGAATTCGATATTATTATTAAATTCCAAAGCAGATTAATTCAAGATTAATTTTTTGTTGTTATGAACACGGTTTTATTTAAAGTTATGTCCATTCTTTGTATATGAAAAGTATAGTACTATCATGGCGAGTTTTTTTAAATGTTGCCCAGACCCTTGTGGTGAGGTGTAAAATTCGATTTTGGGAGTCTTTAAGCGTCGGAAATTGGTGGTAGGGGCAAGAGGAGAAGATTTTTTGGATTATTGCATCCAAAAAATATCAATAAATATCAATTAAAACCTCCATAAGCTCTCCGCAAAAAAAAAAGAATAAGGGTTGCCGGCACACTTTAGATGTCGCCCCATTCTATAGTTTATATATATGTACAAAGATGTATCTTTGTAGATTATTGATAGTGGTGTATACAACTAGTTGGTTTGGCATTGCCAACATTTGTTAATTCTTCTTCAATATGTAATTTTGAAGTGCCACAACACTCGTTTGAGAACAAAAAATAAATATATTTGTCTCTTTTATGTGCGACAACACTTGTCTTATTTATACCTACATATGTACATAGAACATAGAACCTATACCTAATCATTGTATATAAATTTGCATAGTACTATCATCAGCACGTTCCACACGTGGGCCCCCAAGCGATCACACCACTTAAGGTGGCCATAAACGACGAACATGCTCGTGCTCGCTAGATATGTAGGGGCTAGTTCGCGAACGGCTCGTTGTTGGCGAAATATTTCGATTTTCTTGTGTTCGTTGGTTCCAATGTTCGCCGTGTATATTGTCATCATCGGCTCGACAACCGGGGTCCGGTCCTGGCCTCCTTCAACAAGTCTCTCCACCTATCCCGGTCTTGAGCCGACGCCATCCAGTTGCGCACCCCAAGGCTTCCTGGTCCACCTGGTCCACCACGCTGCCGTCTACCATAGAATGTACCACAAAGGACTTTCCGAGCAGGTTCCTCTTCACTCATGTGAGCTAGGTGCCCTGCCCACCGGAGTCTACCGAGCCCATTGTATATAAATTTGCATAGTACTCTCATGAACACGTTCCACACGTCGGCCACCTAGCGATCACACCACTTACTAATTTTTTGGTTGTTGTTTCTGTGTACATACAAGTGCGCTCTCAAACGACCACACCCCACAACACAAAAACCATCGTGATGATAGTACTATAGGTTTTATATACAATGACCGAGCCTAATTTTTGTCACTATGTCTGCTTCAAGGTAGATTGCGTACAATTCATGATTGTACCGTCTCCGGAATCGTCCTTCCTCACATATGGGGCCAACAATTCTGTTTAAGACTTTTCTCTCGAACGCGGCTAAGAGGTCGGAGTGTCTTTTGCTAAGCACCCAAGTCTCGGATCCATACGTGAGTACTGGCAGGACCATGGTCCTGTACAGCAGCAGTTTTGAAGTTATGGTGATATTTCTGGATTTGAAGAGCTTTGACAGACTGTAGTAGGCTCTGTTGGAATGGAGCAGCCGCCCGCGTATTTCTTCTTCTATATTATTATCGGCTGCTACTATTGACCCAAGGTATTTGAAGGATTGCACCACTTCAAATTTGTGCTCCGCTACCTTGATTGTTTGACCAACTGTTCTTCTCGCATTCGACGCCACCATGTACTTTGTTTTACCTTCACTAATGTGCAGCCCCAGATTTTGTGCCACCTGCTCGATCTGGATGAAGGAATCGTGTAAAGCTTGTTCGGTCCTTCCGATGATCTGAATGTCGTCTTTGTAAGCCAGTATCTGACTGGACCTGTTGACGATGGTCCTGGTCCCTCTTGTTGCCGTGCCAGAGTCACGAATTGCTTTCTCCAAGGCCAGGTTGAAGAGCAGGCAGGCCAAACCATCCCCTTGTCCGGAGTCCATTACAGATGTTGATTGGTCTGGATAGCAATCCGGCTATTTTTATTTGGCTTGTTACGTTGGTCACGTGTACATTGTATATTAATTTATATACAATGGCACGACCACACCACAAAGCTGTGTGGAACGTGCTGAAGAGAGTACTATAGATTTCATATGCAAAGGGCTTGGGTACGTGATGTGATAGTGACGATTTTCCAATATTTTTTAAACTATTTTTCAACTTCATGAGTTGGCAAACCCCCCCTCTTTCAATGAAATTGCCAATCATATGATTTTATGAATTAATAAGTTGAAGGTTTAGATGTAGTTTTGGCAATTTTTCTAAGACTATTTATCGGCTTGATTCTAGTTGCTGGATTCAAGCGAACTTATTCTAAAGAAAGCATTCAATCAGATTTATTAATGGCTGGATTCTAGCGACATAAGTTTTAGTATATACCCTAGAATTTAGACCCCATAAATAGTTCTAGGTTCTATCGGCTAATTTTCAAATTCTAGCAGTTAGATTTCGTAGTAGCACTAGCAGCATTCTAAGGTCTATATTCTAGGTGATGCCTTCTAGGTTCGATATTTTTGTTACTCAATTAAGTCATGTTTGTTCAAGCGGCTGTTTTTGTATGGCTACATTCTACCAGCAGCTATATTCTAGTGTCAAAACTCTTGTAATTAGATCTGAGCGATTAGATTCTTGCTGCTCGATTAATTTTGAAGTAATCTTTTTATTGTTGAAGAAGCTAAAACTATTTCCCAGAACACAAACTCCATTACCTCCAAAAATGGAACTAAGAAGTAGTTGCTCCTCGTGATTAAGTAATGGGATGGTCCCCAACCCGGTATGTCATCGATATATAGACAAATTTTTACTTTTTCATTTAGTTTCACTTCTTTTTCAGTTATCAGCAGTACCATATCAAGTAAATACAACTTAGTATGTAAAATAACATAGCAAACGGGTAAGAAAGGCTTTCAAATTTGTTTTACAGTAGTTTTATTTAAAATGTACGGTGCCAACAATATTTTTCGTTTACATTTTTCTGATTTATTTAGACTAAATTTTTAATGACGTCAATTTATTCTTAGTCGTAATCACTGGATCAGTGTGTGGTAACAAATTATTAATATTAATTGAATTCACAATACATATTATCATATTTTGAATAAAATTTATTCCAATATATATTACATTCATACTTCGACAGTTATTCAATTTCAACATTTTTTTTCTCAAAAACTAAAATACAATTAAATAACTTATTCATCCTGCATATCTTCTGGCAGTTCGTGCGGGTTTAACATTCCAGGCACAGCGCGCTGCATTTGTCTTTTCCTAGCTTGTTCCTCACGTAGAGTTGCCTCGCGTTCCTCCAAATATAAATCGGAGTCGTCTTCGCCAGTTACTTCCTAAAAATAAAAAAAATGTTTAGTTTTAGTATTGTCTTTCAATACTTTTTAAAATTGAAAAATATACGAGAAAAAAGATCATTATCACAATTTTTCTATACGACCAATGTGAATTCGAATAAAAAAAGGTGTAATTGACAATACTATATTTTTTTCTGCCTTATTAACAATAATAATTAACATAAAAAATTTACAAATTTTAAGGCCGCGTTCGATATTTTATATAATAATTATGGACTTTTAAATTGCACCGCCGGCGGGCCGGCCGCACCGGACCACGCTCTGTTGGACAAGGCCTCATAGTAGGAAGTTTTGGGAAGAAAATTTAAAAAAAAACAAGCCATAATAGCCAAACTTTGACAGATCAAATGGCAAAAAAATGAAAATTTTCCATAATTTCGCCAGTCGTCTATCAAAATTTGCATATCATATACAATGGCAGTTTGCCATACGTGTAAGTCCGGCATACCTTTTCAATCAGTCAAGGGTCGAAGAAATGAGTAATATTTCTTCATCGATAACAAGTATAGAAATATCGAATTTGATCCATGTCAATCCGGGCTAAAATAAAGCGCCGAGAAGTTTTTGGTCTAAGTCAAGCTCCAATGGACTGAGTTGATTTAACACATATGTACATACATACAAAATCTGAGATGACCGACATAATACACTACATCACATGAAAGCAGTATAGCTTCGTGTTAGTTCCCTATTATACCTTGCAAAAAACGCGAAGATATAGAAAGCACAAGTCTTTAGCATAGTTTTTTTTTTTTGTTGAAACAAGTTTTAGTATATAAAAAGTTTTAATAAAACTAGCCCAAAACTTTTTTATTCGTATTTCTTTTTTTCTTACTTTTCTACAGCTGACTGCTAAATAAAATCAAAATGTCGTAAAGGGGTTTATATGGTCCAACCATTTGTACAACATTGGTAAAAAAGAAAATATTTTCTTTATTTTCATTGTTCCTAAAAAACAGAACCACATAAATATGCGGTGTGAAAGCATTACGAGTTTTGGAAAGCTTTTTCTCCAAAACAGGGTTCTGAGTTTGCTGCGAAAAGGCTATAAAGGCGGAACAACACTACTGTCGTGTGGTGTGTATTATTTCAGTCTTCATATTTCAGACATCATATTTCATCGAAAGAACACAAATCAGATTAAATAGAATAAAATGATATAGATTCCCACACAAGAGTAGTGTGGTTCAGCCTTGAAAGCTTTAGAATTATTTCATATTTTGACTATATTGACGATATTAGATTTTTTCATTGTGATTTTTGTTCATATTAGTTGTGTTCTTTTGGAACTGTATATAGAGTACAGTATTAGCTTCCCAAAAACGAATCGGCAATATCGTGTTTTCTTTTACTTTATCTATGGTACTCTTGAAAAGCTGTCACAAAAAATGACTTTTTTGGGTTTAAAAAGGTAAATGCATTTAAAAAAATGACTTTCATTTAACTAAAATGAAAACATGTAGGTATGTGTTTATATAATTTGCTTTTCTCTTTTTCGCCTCCAATAAATAAGTGAACATTTTAGCTGTGAATGGCGTTTCATTCCGCCTGAATTGAGTGCTGCCAATAAGGGGAATCCTTCGAAAATTAAATTTTTTTTCTCCCAAACACATCAGGCGAAAAGAAAAAAGCGGTTTTTTTTCACGTGAAATCTTGTTCATGTGAAACTCACAATAAGGCTGAATATAAATTTCAAGCCCATATTTTATCTTTCCTCGCAATTTAAAATACGAAAATTGATTTTCGGCTATAAAACAAAAGTGAAAGAATGTATTCGCAGACTTTTCTTAAATTGGCCACTTCTCCAAAACTTCAAAATATATGCATGAAAGAAAATTTTACCTTGCTGAAGGCTAGAAAAGATAAAGACAAAGACAAATGCGCGAAAAGTCCAATTAAAAAAACTTCCGAGAAGTATAGATTTTAGCCTTAGCTATATCAACCAAAAGTGGCAAAAGTGAAATACAAAACATGAATTTTTTTTTCCACTTTGTATCACTTTTGGCGAAAAGAAGTTCAATGTAGTTAAGCCTTTTCTTAAAATTGGAATTTTTGCAAAATTAATTTTTTTTACTCTGGAAAATTGCGATTATGGCGCGTTTTGGAACGAAATGTTCTATCTACGTCAAAATTTAGTTTGTCGTCCATTTGTCAAGCTATAATCTATCTATGAAATTGTTTTGAATAATTAATTAGTAATTAATTTAGATTTCCATACTTTTTAAACAAAAATGATGTTATAATCTTTTACATGATGACCCTTCTCAATAAACATAGCAATCGACACTCGTGAAAGCATCAAACTGGTACCAACATCTAAAAATGAAAAAAAAAACTCAAATCTCTGTCCATTGAATTATTTTACTTTAACTTTCGCTTGTATTCGTACTGAATATGTTATATTTGTATTTCATATTAAATTGTACTAACGTCTATTAACTCAATGGAAAAAAAAATCCATTTTCGCATAATTTGAATTTGAAAATTCCAATATTTTATAGTTTTTTTAATTCTTTTGTGTAGTGACTTGTGTTCTATCTCTTTAAGTTGATCAATTTTTTGTATTAATAACAATAACAAACAAAGGGAAGGAAATATGTCATATATTTTCATTTATCCAAAGCACTGTACTTTTTCCCATTGTCAATACCACAGAAAATTACATTACATTGCAACTCTTGTTGCAATAATTACAAGCGACAAAAAAATAATAATTGGTTTAAAACAAAAAGCTTTTAACTTACCCGAATTTGAATTAAGAAATCTCTAAGGTGTTCTTTAAAAGCAGGAACATTTGCATCTAAATTAAACAAGCCGGTTACAAACACTTTGATTTGTTGATCAGTTAAATGGTTAAATGCGGATTTCAGAAGTGAGGCCACATATTCCTGGACGAATATTGTATTGTCTGGTATTGGGCCAAGGTTGACGGTTATCTTATTATTTTCTACAAGGGAGAACATGTATGCCAAAATTGTAGCATGTATAGCTAAACCAGCTGTATGAGAAGTATCGGTTACTACAGAAAATATTTGCATTAAAATATCCGTGAAATAGGTCTGATAAAAACTTTGTGCTGCCTGGGGATGCTGTTCTAAGTTTTGTAACATCTATAGAAAAAAAAACATTCGTAAAACATTATGAACATCAAAGAAATAAACAAAATTTTTACCTTGTATAAAATATATAGACCCATATCAGCAACATTTCGCATTGTATGCTTGAAGGCCCAAACAACAGAATCAAACACAAGTTTAAACTGTGCTGGTGGTATATTCAAAAATGCCTTAAAACAATGGGCATTTGTTGCCTGGAGAAGTTCATAGAAACTTATTCTATGCTGGGGATGATCTTCGAAGTTTTTATTGATCATGTCAAGGGTGCACTCAAAAACAGCATCGAAAATTTTTGGTACTTCATTTGTGATGTGAGCCTTTAGTTTGCACACTATAACAGCCATTGTACTGAGAACTTTAGGCTCACGAGCTGCCGGGATTTTACAACGCTAAAAAATTTTCCAAAACCAAAATAAATAAGAATCATTAATCTAGGGCAGATAATAAAATAATAATAACCTGGTAATCAAGAAGCACCGCACTTAAAAGCGGAGGAATAAAGTTTTCCATGACCATTTGATTATCATTTGAGCGCAGTACCCACTCCGAAATCAAATTAAGTGTCTCTTTCTTAACTACATGCATGGCTTTGATGAGCGGCTGGTTATTTACATTAATTCCATTGAGAGCAATAGCCTGAATAATATTTTCTGATGTTATTTTGTAAACATTTAGCATGTCTAAGTAGATTCTTCCAAGTTGTATAACGTAGGCATGCCCAAGAGCTTTACAGGCAGCAACATTCGTTTTTAAAATGCTTCCCAGTTGTTTAACTGCAGACATATTTTTCAAAAAGTCTACGTTCTTTGACGCTCTCGAGATGATTTCATCCCAAACTTGGTTGGGCAGTAACATATACTTTTCGATCAATGCATCTTGCTGCACTTGGTCTGTGCTTGTAGCAATCATGTGACCCACAGCTTCATAAAATGTGTGCACCTGTTAAAAAAAAAATAATGGTAATAACCCACCTGTATGGTGCCTCTTTATTTATTTACCTGCTGCGGTTGCAAGTCACATATAATCGAACTCATTGTACTCAATATTTCATCGATAAAAGTACAAGCTTCGTTTGGTTGAATTGTTACAAAGTGCCTTCTGCATTTAATTGCTATTTTGATGAATGTATCACAGGCCATATCCTGAACGCCATCGTGTGTTTCATGCATAAACTCGAATAATTTGTTAACCACCGTCTTTAAAAACTTCCAATGAGCCCGCAAGAATCTTGGATATTGTCCAACAACGTACATTATATTGGAGGCAATTATTGCTTTATTATCTTTGCCTTTTTTTTGTTCGCAAAGGCCCAGTAAATCTTTTATGACGGTGACCAAAAACCGTTTTTCATCTTCTTCGCTAAAAGCACCTTGAAGGATAAGTAAAATAATTATAAAAAAAATATGTTAATGACAGGACTTAAGAAGAATATGTATATACATGAAATGTGTTTAAGGATTTTCAAATTTGTATGCACATTCAAAAAAAAAAAAAAATATTAACCTGTGCCGACTGTTTGTCTATGTGAGATCATTTGAAGAAATGTTATTGTTTGTACACTGTTATTTTTGGTCTATTTGGTGGAGCGGACCCCATTGAGCGTATCACTTCACAATGGGGACAAAAAGATTCTTATTTTTAAATGCAATAGTGTCATGTCAGAAAATTGTAGTTCAATCTCAAGTTCAAAAATATTTGAAAAGAAGTGTGAAGTGAAGAGTTACCATCTCACTTGAACCGATGAAATATTTTTCCAGATACATTTATCATAACAAAAAGTTTATTTTTCTTCATATATTTCAATACCAAATATGTTGACCCTGGATTTACTTCAATTATTTTTGTTTCTTTATCGAGTTCTTTAGACCCTTCTGCAATCATTCACCACTAACAAATATAGGTTGTGGTGTTAGCTATCGATCATTCAGTTTGAAGGATTAACAAACTCTGGATAAGTATAATTATAATTTAAGTTACATACATACAATTGGTATAATTTCTGGGCTAGTTTTGGGTTACTGAACCTGAAAACGATAACATTATTGATTTCTAAATTGCCGTTTACGTAACATGTAGTTTTTATTTTTGAAAAAAATTATTATCTTCTTTTTTTTGAGTTTGATCGAACCAAAACTCATTAAGTTACAAGCGAAAGATAGCTCGATAACCAAACTTGGATACATACATTATTTAAATCGAATCATAAATATAAATGCTGCTATCACCGATTTACCATTGCCAGCCCAAGTAGGAAACAGCCACATAGGAAATAAAATTTAAAAAAATATATATATACCTGAAATTGATCCAATCGCCCAACAAAGAGTGTTCAAATTCTTCCAGGAAAATTCAGTTCCATTTACTTGATTTAAAAGCTTCAGGGTCATGATGCGTTCAGTGTCTGCATAATCTAAATGAGTCAAAAATACCAATGTCTCGCGCATGTTTTTATACAAATTGATAGCATTTGTATCTTTCATAAATTCTCGAACAACCTCGCCATTCTCATTTTCTACTACCAGCACTTCTTCTGGCTTTGCCATGCGAGAAATCATTATAAAACGAACTTTGGATAAAATGTTTCCATAAAATCTGCGACGTGAAAATGAATTTCTTTTCGGTAAAGTAACCACATCGGTTTGTATGTGAACTGAATTAAGACCATCTACATTATATAGATCCTCAACGAGGCTGTACCAGTATTCGAGACAGATTTTAAATATTTCCACATCTTCTACTTCTGATATCATCACCAAGTAAAGTAGTGCCTTATTCAAATATTCAATATATTTAACATCCTCGACAAGCTTAGCATGTTCCTTTAGAAAAGTACATAAGAACATGGACAAATTTTGAACGAATTCCTGTTCCATGTCACAACCGTTGGCGTATATGTGATTCATATTAGTATTCTGTCCAATCATTTGATCCAATTGTTCCATTGTATCTTTGAAGAGTTTTACAAAATTGGCGTTGTAATTAGGCACTATGAGGCCAGAAATTTCTGCCAAGCATTTAAGTGTTACATTTCGGAACATCGGAACACTCAGAAACTTAAAAATAAGTGTTTCTACCAATTTCGTTTCGAAAATATATCCTAACGGGATCCAATTGAGGAACCTCAACAGAGTATCCAGAGTAACCGCAATCAATGGCGCATTCATAGAACTTTCAAGGACGAATAAACATAGTTGAAAAATTTCCGAAAATTCAAAGCACATAGCATCTTTTAAATGTTTCGCCTTAGTCTGAGTTATCTGACCCCCACAAAAATCGAATACTTCTTCGCTTAGATTTTTTAATATAACCATATTGTTTTTACAAAGGCTCTCGTTCGTTTTAGAGGCTCCAACAATATCGCTGATGAAAGTATTCCAATTTTTGGGCCACTCTCTTTTCAAAATTTGAACCAAAATCATATTCAACTTATTTAAGTAAACTTTATTGGCTTCCATGGTGGCCTGATCGGATGATGTTTTTATAATAAGACCGACAACATATTTTTTGATGCCTTCACATTGATTTCTTGGCAAAATTTTCCAACGGGTTTTAATGACTTCTTCGAGAATTTGCAGAGCATAAAATTTTGTTTGCTGATTTTGTGAATACTCTAGAATGCTATCAACTCTAGTCCAGGCATCTGGGTGTTCTTTGAGCGTTGTAAGAATGTCTTGTGCTAAACGTAATTGCTCGCCTTGTGAACTGTAGAGACATTCAACAATTTTATCCAAAAGACCGATATCTAGTTTCTCCGAGAAGTCTAACAATTTGCTAGCTTCTTCTGTCGTTAACATCACCGCCATTTTTTTGTAAAAGAAATATCGTTCCTTTCTCTTGGAATAAATGTTGATACTTATAAATGTTTATTATTATAACGCTTAAAAGTTTATTGCAAAATAATTTTCAGTTAACTTCTTGAAGCAGTACCACACCAGTACGTCACCACACCAAAATTTTCAAAGCTGTAATTAAACAAAAATATTAACAACTTTAATCATAAATACATAAATAAGATATACAGTGCTTAATCAAATGTTTTGATTTGTAAAAAATGTATTTAATGTTCATAAGGGTTGTCAATTCAGTAATAAAAATGATTATACATGTATTAGGGGTGATTGCATTATCTTATTTTTAGCCTCATTAGATCTAGCATAAAATGTACCCTGAAATCATGTGTAATATCAAGAAATTAAAACCAATAATTTTTTTTTCATATTTAAAAACTTTAAAAAGAGCGCGTAATATTTTACTGACATCGTAATGAACAAGGGCGGTCTTGTGTCTCACAATATACGATTGGGTTGCCCACATCCATCAAATTGTGGTCTATAATTTGTATTCTATTTTGTAATGAACAGTTAATAAGCCTAACAATATGTTAAAAACATGCTAACTACGACAACACTGTGAAGCTTTTTAATTGGCAAAGGAATTGAAATCCATAGAAGTAAAAGTGAAATATCCTGTCTTCCCATACTGAAAATACAAATTGAACAGATAATAATAAGTACCAACTTTTCAATACCAACTAGCCGAGAAACCTACGCAGCAGTGGGTTTTTACTGTGTATATATGCTGTATTTTATTGCAAATAATAATAGAATAGCATAGAAGTCAAGCATTTCATTAAATATTTTGCTTTTTAGGGCACCTTTTCTGCAACAATCTGCATTAAAAAAGAGATATATATATTCAAAAATATACCACTTTTCGGTATCATGGAAAACATTTTTTTTCTGAAAACGAATTTCCCGACCTCTAAGACCCTAGATTAGATACAAAAATTAATAAAATCATTTTGTTTTGTTTTTCGAGTTTCTGAAAAAAGTGACTTCCGATGTTCTATGTACTGGCACAACAACACTAATATTTGCAAATCATCATTTGTAGCTCAAATTTTTTCAGCAATATACTGTTGCACACAGAACTAAATATCATCACTTGTAGCTTCAGCCATTTTTTAGCGCTTTTCTGTTCCATTCAGATTTGGTAATGGTAAAGAACTACGAAGTTTCATAATTAAAAGCAAAAATGGTGCATCTATTGCAGTGAACACAATTTATGAACATGCACATGATTTGGATTCAATGTTTCAAATGCTGAAATATGGGACCTTGAAGTTACCAAATATTGCAAAACGCTAAACTGTGTAAAACTCTCAAATTCCATTATCTCCAAAAATTTAGGTTAGACCTTGAAAAAATTCTAGAAAATGAACTATTTTTAATATTTGTTCTTTTTAAGTTGGTAAAGTGAATAAAAGATGCATAGTTCAGAAGAAAACACTTTTAGTTCCTCAGATGTTCGTAGAAATAAATCAAGGTTCTCCTTGTATTGGCAAGAAATTGTAGTTCCGTCCAAGATATCAGTTGATCAAAGATACACCAAACAAAATATCAATTAATGAGAGAGTTAAGAAGTTCAAATTATTTCTTTGATCGTTAGAACTGTCATAATAAATTATGCTTACTTAAAAAAATGTAAATATGAAAACTTTGTTATTGTTTGCCACTCTGTTTACAAACAAAATTGAAGCAGGATAATAAATTATGCTTATTTAACTAAACGTAAATATTGAAACTTTGTGTGCCACTCTGTTTACAAACTAAATTGAAGCAGGAAACATTAGTGATGAAATGGAGACATTTATCTATTTCGATGGTTAGTTTTGGCGATAATAAATTTAAAAAAGAAAATAGGTTGGACGCATAAGAATAAAAAAAGGCAAATAAAAAAGTAAGGTTCTACCGTTTGAAACGCTTCTACTCGTTTACTTCAACTTAAGCAACGCAATGTTGATAACACATGGCCATAATATTCGCTTTGGTAGTTATTATTCACTTTCGCTAACGTAGAAGGTACTGGTCAGCAACTGCTTAAGTTACCAGACTCAAATGTAGGTGAACATAACTGTAACGTTGTTTCTGACAGCTTTTTGTTAGATTTTTAAAATAGCTGATTGCAAGAAGCAGTTCGTGAAAAAAACAATGCTTTTTTTAGGTGGTATACACGCTATCAGTTTTTCAGTGCTGATTTAAACCAGAATAAGCTAACTCTGCTAACTCAAGTTAAATGATCGTTGATATACATTTAGACCCTAACCATCACTACTACTATTACTACTTCTAAATAATAACAACAAGTAATCATAATCGTGGTTTTTCCATACTTGGATTAGAAGTGTTTTCTGGGAATGCTGCACAACACATCACATGAGATCAATGTAGTTTCGGGTTAATATGCTATTCACACCAAACCCAAATTTCTTCCAGCGGCTGCAAACTTGATTACTGGGCACCCATTCAATAACGATCAAGAGCTCCAGGAAGAAAAAAAATGTATGGCCTGAAAATTGAGAAAAAATGTCAATTTTATGAGCAGACAAAAACGGTCGTAAAACGATTTCTTTATAGGTGCAGCACTTGGAAAGCTACCGCCGGCCGACCTAAAAGCGCTTTCCGAAAAACGTTCGAAGAGTAATCAGCACAAGTAGTTGAAGTGAGCTGAAATGCATCTCAAGAAACCATACACGATTTCGCGTATGGGTGGTGCAGACCGTTAGCCATGAAAGGGCAGACAAACGGAAATTAGATGCGAGTTCCTAAGTAATAAGTAAGCGAAAACCTGTGTTTTTAGGTTTATCTAATCATAGGGCTCGGTTTTTTGTTTATAACATTTATTTGGTATTTTTATATATTATATATATATTTATTATATATATATGGTTCATTTTTTTTATAATTACTTCCAATTAATTTAATTACAAAATTGCACGCAGCAAAGAAATGCTTTAAAACCAATGTTTTTATGAGAACTTCCTCTACTGTCTTGTATATATTAAAATCTGCTGTTAAGACCAACTGATATTTTTTCTTTCTTATTTCTTTTGCATACTCAACTCAATTTTGCAAAAAAGATACTATGTTCTTAAGAAAATGATAAATAATAAGGAATATTAATTGTTTCTTTAGGACGCCTACGTAACATTACCATACAAAAACGGAATACTTCATCGACAAGATTGTTAAATGTGGAATTCGATAGAGATTATAATAGTCAGGTAATACCTGGCCAAACCAAAACAATCTTTGTTTGTTATCATTACTTCATACTCTTTAACTTGGTTAGATGAATCAATCATCGAACTCTGTTTTACAATAGTTTTCCTTTTACCGCATATTATAAACGGTTCAGTTTAAAACATCCTAGAAGCTTTAGTATCAAACAATTCTGCATTGATTATTAATCTTAGTTATATTTTAGGAAACCGACATAACTACTTGTATTTTATTTTTATTTTTATAGCTGAGATGGCAACATTATTAGTAAACTATCTACTTGAGGAAGATATAAAGTTGATTTTGTCTCTTCCTTACCCTTTATAAATATCTTCTTTTGTTGTAATTGTTTTGTACAAGTCTTGACTGTTCTTAATGAATCCATTTTAGCTCAGATATTTTAAAAGTAGAATATAGAAGTTATATAATACTTGCATTCGTGTAACAATATGAAATTCATTTAGGTACCTTGAAAATAAAAGGAATAGGTATTAAACTGCGAGTAACAATTTGAGCAACTAATATTCTACATAAATGTTGTTATAGATCACAACTCAAATCTTAATATATTGTAGGTAAGCAGAATTTAATAATATTGTGAACATTTTTTTTTTAAGGATAAGGGATATATGAAAACATGTTACAAATTAGGGAGAACCAGTTTTGATTTTTGTAATAAATAGACTAAATTTATATGAACAGATTTCCTTATATCTGGGAATTGCGTTCTAAATATGTACTTACTAAATGATTAATTAAGTTCTCATAAGAAAAAGATTGCGATTACTTATTTAAAATGAGCTAAAATCACTTTAAAATAATTAGTAGAACTTCTTATAAAAAGGATGGACCATGCAGCATACCTACATAAACTTAATGTACGGCCTGGTCAACATAAATCGAACAATTTTTCTATTTCTTTCAAAAAGGCGGGTTTTGCTTTTTTTCTAGCTGGTGCAATCACCAAATTTTTATATTAAGGATATTTCTGAAATATATAAAGTGAAATAGCATATTTATTTCATAACGTTGTGCGAAACAAATAATCAGGGGTAAGAAACGAAGGTAAATTGAGGCATAGGAATTTTTTTTAATATTCTTTTTTCTGTTTCCAAGGAGGAACTTCTAATACTCTAAAATAATAAACCCATTCTGCAAATGAACTGTTAAAATGCACATATTTTTGAAGAACCGCCAATATATTTCAAAAAAAAAAAATTGCAAGCCAAACAAATGCATTTGGATTCTTTCTTGATTTGCATTGTAACATGCCAGACCTTATTTTTCGGCTCTCGATATTGAAACTCACATCACACAACTGACATTTGGCTTTCCGTCGCCATAGTCCTCTGCAGAACGACGAACGCTTCTAGTCATTTTTATGTTGGTGGGAAAAGAAAATCTCTAACAGCCGCAAATTATAATAAAATTTATGAAAAATTATTTACTGGCTAAATAAAGTTTAATAATATTTTAAATAGATTTTAGGAAATAAGATAAAATTGGTGCAATTCACATTATCGCATGCAAAAGAAATTCCGCATGAGAGCTATATACTTACTTTAGATTTTAGTTCAAAAGGTATCCTCAGATGCACCTTTTTTAATTCACATGGATTAAATTATATTTTTTTTTTTTGATTAGAAGAATTTAATTTTAATCACTTATGTGCTCAATATTTAACAAAATTTATATTTTTTAACAAAAAAGTATTCAGCTCTACCTAGCAAAGATGTCAGGTTTCGTATTAACGAAATTACACACACAAACCAACAAATTTTTTGAAGAGTGCGTTTAGTGACAAAGTTTGAAAATGGAAGCGTGTTTAGTGAGCGATTTGTTTAATGGCGTGTAGTTCAGGAGAAAAATACAGGGTGATCGTAATGCGTCATTTTTAATGGTGTTAACACATGAAAGCATCTGAAATAATAGCTGTATTTTATACTATGTTCCCACTGACGTGATTTAGTCATTTGATTTATAAATCACCATGTGTGGTCCCACTGAGTGCTTTATACGATATTCACACCAAGCCAAAAACACGGTTTTCGCGAAAACATCGGTTTTCGATGAAATCGAAAACACAAGTTTTCGCATACATTTTTTGTAGCTTCAGGTTTTCATAAACTACAAGTTTTATATAAAACCGGTCGAAAACTTGTGGAAACTCATAGATGAACTAAATCAAACACACCTATGGAATGTTCAGCGCCCAAAAATCGACAAGAAAGAAATTGATGGAATGCTTTCAAAAGAAATTAAAAACAGCTGACTGTCATATTATTTGAGTTTTTAATTTGTTTTGTTGATAAACTTTTTCTGGTAAGTAATTTCTTTCTTCTGAGTAAGAGTTTACAGATAAGAAAAAGAAGTTTAACAAAATATTCATGTTTTCTTCAATTTTCTTTTTATGTATATAAATTAGTTTAATTTGTTTAGCATTCATTTATTGTAGCAAATATGTGAACACAAATAAGTTTTTAATTTTTCAATACAAAATTTGACAGTAGTGTTGTCAAAAAATTGAAATGTCAAACGAAAACATGTAATATGCAGTGTGAACGCATTTCGCGTTTTCGAAAACTTTTAGCTGAAAACCGCGTTTTGAGTTTGGTATGAATAGGCTATACTCATGCCTTGAGCACTCCATACACAGTTCAATTTGTCTTTCAATTTAATGTCAAGCTCATCAAATCATCACATTCTTTCAAGTTTTCAACTTAGTTGAGGTGTGTGTAGACTAGTCATTTGATTTAATGTCAGCCAAGTGCATTTCATCTCTTTCTTTCCAAGAAATAGAAGAGAGATAAAAAAACGTGAAAAATCTCAATTATTTCTTGTCTTTGGTCATGTCTCGTAAAAATCTCAAATATTTCTTGTCTGTGGTCTTTGCATATGAAATTTATAGTACTCTCATCAGCACGTTCCCCACAGCTTTGTGATGTGGTCGTTTGAGGGCGCACTTGTTTATAAACAGAAACAGCAACCAAAAAATTAGTAAGTGATGTGATCGCTTGGGGCCGAAGCGTGGAACGTGCTGATGATAGTACTATGCAAATTTATATACAATGTCTATGGTTATGTCTCGTCTCGATGGTTTCGGTACCAAAAATGATATTTTTGACAGTTGAAGAAGAAGTCTTTCAACTAAGTTTATGTAGTGTGTGTGGCATCAATTTTGTTGACAACTGAGTTGAAAATAAAATTGAATCGTGTATGGAGTGCTTTATAACAGCTCAACTAAGCTTGAAGCACTCCACCGAAAGTAAGGAAAAAAGGTTTGAACAGTCAACTCTATTTCAACTCGACCTTTCGATTTATTTTGTTTATATTTTAAATTTTCAAAGAATGAAACTGGAATCTTTTAATTTGCACTCTGGAAATTTCAATATCTTATGAAATTTTTTTTAAAATAAACTTTCGACAGTTTGTTTTGATTTGCTTAAATAAATTGTTTTTATTTTTAGAAAATTTTAAACTATTTTATATTTGTATATTAATATTTTGAAGAATTTACAAAGTGTGTGCTTTGTGCAATGAAGAATTCAGAAAATGTATTTGATGTAACACTAGATGATGACATATGGAAAGATTCCTTTGATCGCCTTCTCAACAAACGATCGTATGTTTTCTTTTTTAATTCTTTGTATTTGGTTTGTAATAAAATATTTAATGTATTAGCAAAGTATAGTTCTTCATTCAAAATCAATTAATGTTTTTTTTTTTTATATTTGTATGGTTCAAATACTCAAGACACAACTACTTTAAGTATTCTTTTATAAGCTACAAATCGACTTATTCTTTTATTCTTGCTACTGTCCCGCGTATGCACTGTACAGAGATGCTAATTTTTGATAAGCCCTTGACTGTCATTTATCAAAAATCACCTTAGCCAATTGTATCCATGATCTTGAATCAATCGCATTGATTAATTGAAAGAAAGTTAAATATAAACGATGAGAGAAACATATAAGGAGTTTAACCACTTTGTCCTTGTATTGTTTAATTTAGACATTCAAAGTTTTCCACTGGCTGATATTTTGGTCCAAGTTTAGATTTCACAGAAAAAGTATGCTCAACTAACATGCGCGAGTCTGATATGATGATGTCCTAATGCGTTGGAACAGTTAAGCTAAGCTTTCGCACTCTCATATGAATATTGAAGGTTATTTGAGTTTTTACATAATTTCGATATATTGTAAAATTAAAGAAGTTCTGCCTTAAACTTATAGCCAGCGAGACGTCTTAGTACATGTGATTTTTAGGTTGGTACCTATTTATCGAGCTCCAATATTATGAGTATGACCCAATAAAAGATGATTGAGTTAAACGATCGCTTTGAGGGCTTGGTGAATGCCATTTTTTTTAATATGGTGCTCAACCATGTATTTTAACGATTCATTTCAAGTAATCGAAAATAGGCAATGCAACTTCAATCCAAAAAGTACATTTATATATCTATTCTATTCTATTCTATACTATTAAAACTTACTGAAAAACTAATAAATACAATCAATAGAGCCTGCTTAAGTGGTCAAGAAAACATTTTTTTTTTAAGTACCAAGAAAAAATCATACAGTTAAAATTTAACCAAACAGAGGTTTCGTTTTAGTTTCTCCTCCTTTTTTAAAGGAAAATAGTTTCTTATATTTTCTTATATCCTCAAAAGTATGAGTCCTAAAACCATATGTTTTCAGTGAATATTATATAATTTAGTATTTCAGAATGTATTTTTTAAACAAAACAAATTTAAGAATGGATGGGTTTAAGAAAGTTTTCACTGTTGCAGTTATTTTTAAATAATTTAATAAATTTAAAATTTAACCTTCCCACTTAAGCGGAGAGAAAGCCATTACGGTGCTCTTGAATAAATTATACAAACATAAATGTATTTATTTGATATTAAAACGTATTTATTTCAATATGTCATACAGGTTACTTCGAGATCTTAATATATTAAAAAAGAATGTTCGCACATCATTTAATAATGATAGCAGTGTCGAAGTATCCAAGGAAAATATATTTGATGGAGATAAACCGGATAACAATAACTTGCGGAAAAGGATATCTGAATCTATTTCAACACCGAAATTTATCAACAAAGCATATGGGCCCTTCGATTGCACTTTATCTCCAATAACTTCATGGCGCCTTACAAATGGTGCTCAAAAAGATGCATGGGACTCATCAAGCAAATTGAAGTCAACTGCTTTAGATAGAGGTAAATATGTAGAAAACATTAAAATAAAAACAAAAAAATTAATTAAATTTTTATATGTACATATGTACTTTCAAAAAAAAGTTACAGAATCCATTGAAGAAAACACACCCTCTTCCACAAAAAGTCGAGCAATAAATGTCAATAGCATACCGAAAATACATATTATAGACCTAACCAATGAGACTCATAATAGCGAATCAATTTTGGCTCAAAGTCGAGTACTAAATGCCAATAGTATACATGATAAAATACCAATAAACCCAGATAATGAGACTGATAATTACGAAATAAGTTTGGTTCAAAGTCGAGCAATAAATATCCATAGTATCCCGAAAACAATACCAATGAATCCAGACAATGAGACTTATAATAACGAATCAATTTCGGTTATAAATGACACAATGCATGTATCCCAAACTGATGATAATTTGAGAAATGTGAATGTTTTACTGCCACCAGGCAAATGGCGCAGGTCGCTTACGGTTTGGAAACGACTTAATCAACCTAAATGTATAAAAGAAATTTCATAAGTCTGACGCACCATAAATAATTTAAATATTTTTGAAAATTTTTTAGATGAATGTTTGGATAGTTTTTCAACAAATAATAGCAATCATTTTACTCTCAACATACGAAATTCCCGAAAGACATCATTTTCATGCCGCAGAGCTGTATCAACAATTTGTCCCAAACGAAAAAGTGAAATTGAGCTGTTGAAAATTTGCAAACAAACATCGTCTTTGCCCTTTTCAAGTCTTTACTCAAAAGCTGTGTTACGAAAATGCAAAAAAATAGGAGAAGGTACATATGGTGAAGTGTTTGCCAACATGGAAAATAATGAACACACTGTGATTAAGATAATACCCATCGAAGGAGAATTGAGGGTCAATGGAGAGCCTCAAAAAACTTTTGAATCTATTTTACCTGAAGTTTTAATAACAAACGAACTGAGTAAATTGAGACAGACCAAGTCATTTGCAACTTCGGGATTCGTTTTTCTAAAAAATGTAATGCCATGCTAACCATGGCCAATAGTCAAAAATAAATATATATTTTTTGTGTTTTTATTCTAGGTACGTTGTTTTGGAGGCAAGTATCCAGACCATTTAACAGAACTGTGGGATCACTACGAAAAAAAATATGGATCCGAAAACGATCATCCTGAAGTATTTAAAAATGATCAACTGTTCGTGTCGTTAGAAATAGCTTACGGTGGTAAAGATTTAGAAGGTTACGTATTTCGGAACTCAGAGCAAGCTTATTCAGCATTTTTGCAGGTTAGTTTTGTTTAGCTTCGGCTTTTAGGGCATTGTTTTTAATATTTGCTTCTATTTTTAAAAGTATAAATCTTAAGACTATGTGGTCTTAAGAAAACCAATAATAGTAAAAAAGTTTATAAATAACCTTTTTTTTTTAACTTCTGAGTTTGAAAACAAATTTGTCTAACACTATTCCGTAAAACAAATTGATTGGAAAAGTAAATTGAGGAATGGTTTTCTAGATTTTTAAAAAGCTAAAGTATTTAATTCTATACTATAGTCTGTCAAAGCTCTTGAAATCCAGAAATGAAAAAAATCCATTAAAAAATTAATGCACTTGCTTCATATCAAATATTTATAAAATATTAATCTTTAATATTAACAGGTTGCTTTTAGTTTGTCTGTTGCTGAAAGTGTTTTAGAATTTGAACATCGTGATTTACATGTTGGAAACATTTTAATACAAACAACTAGTGAGAAGAGTGTTGAATGTATTATTAATAAGAAAACAATACATATCCCAACAAACGGTGTTAAAGCTACTATTATCGATTACACGCTATCAAGAATGTTACTAAACAGGTGTAGTTTTTACAACGATCTCTCGGCTGATGACGACTTATTTTGTGCAAGAGGAGACTATCAATACGATATATATCGTTTGATGAAGGAAAAATTAAAGTGAGTAAATACTAATTGATTATTTATAGACCATGAGGTGGTAATACAAAAATAAAGTTAGCCAGTTACACGCTACAGCTGGCTGATGGTAAACATTGGCATTTATTGTCTTAGAAAATATCTATTAAGTAGATCATTCTAGTTATTATTACGTACGCAGAATCATAGAATCTGCCCAAAAACCAGCCTGAAATGTTCTTATTAATACTAGAATGGCAGTCTGTATCTTATAAGCGAACATCGTGTGTGCAAATATATTGCTTCACAGAACTGCAAAAACAATCATATGTTTATGCGTGGGAAATAAATAAAACGACAAATAACTTCAAGGTTTGTATATTCAAATTCGGTATCTTTAAATAACGCGGAGAAAGAAAATAAATTCAAATTCTATCGTATGAAACATAAATGCACGAATCGCTTTTAAATATTTATTGCTTCGATAAATTTTAAAAATGATATTTTGATAATAAAACTTTATTCTTTTCGAAATTAATATTGAAGGTTTTGGTTCAACTTATACAAAGATCTTAACCCAAGAGCTCATTAAACACGCAACTCCAATATTATTTTGTTGACATCGAGCCTAACCTAAACCTGCTACATACTTTTTCTATAAACAGCAGAATTAAATTATAATACAATTTTAAGTGTGGACTCCAGCGAAGCATTCGAGAATTCTAAATCAAAACTTAAAGATTTACAACTCCTGTCATCCAATCCCTCTTTCCTATTTAATGGATATATGTGGGAATAGACATTAGATTTCGGTAAGAAATCAAAAAGACCAAAAGACAAACCCAAAAACCAACCAACTCGGAATAAAATTACCCCTCGGCGAATAAATATACTATCGCTCAATCTAAGAAGAAGAAGTTTTCTTATTTCCAACTTACACAAAAACTGAATTTGTTACAAAAAAAAATTGTGAAAACGAAAAATTCTTTTGATTCGAATAGTTTTGTTGTTTTTATTTCGGTTTGCCTAAAAGTTGTTTGGAGTCAGACACCTTTTTACAATGTGTAAAAACACCAACATCATTTAGTTAGTGTTAATTGTTAGTAAATATACATATATAAGTAAATAAATCTTAACACACTACTAAAAAACCAAATGCATATAATAAGCAAATAAATAAGTATTAATCTGGGAACCAAAATAATTACAATACATATGTACATATATTATGTAGTACAAATTCTTATTTGTTGATTTTAAAGTAACCTCGAACTTTTCAAACCACAACCTCGGCGCTTAGAAATAGTGCTTGACTGCTAATTTAAATGTGTGAGACAATCAAAACCTAATTTCTCAATTCACTGTGCCTACAAAAATCTATCCTACCCTCCTATTCCTTTGTTTAGCTTTTATGGCTTAACGAAACTTTAGTTGATGAAAAACCCATGTATGTACGTCCAACTAATATAATGGTAGGATATTCTGCTAATATTATGGGTATTCTGTTGTGTTCATGTTGTGGTTTGAAAAGTTCGAGGTTTCTTTAAAATCAACAAATAATAATTTGTACTGTATATACATCGGCTAGCCGACTGAAAAATGTTATTTTTCAGAAGTTGACTTTGCCAAATGAAAGCAGTACTGTAGAGCTTTTTAATTGTTATTTTTTCTTTTTTATCAAAAAGCGTTCAGTTTTGACCTTTTGAGAATAAAATTAAGTAGTGTAAGGGGTTAGGTGTTGTTTATTTGTTTGTATTTCTGAATAATCGTTTTTTTTTTGCTTTTGGGTATTTTAAGAGGCAAACTTCATTGCATTGCTAGAGCTGAGTGGTTGAATTCCAATAAGTCTAACTTTAAAATAGTCTTTGAGAACCCAAGTTTTCTTTAATAATATTGCCCTGAATATAATCAATTATTATTGTGTACATAACTCTAAAAATATATATGTACATACATATATCTATATACATAACTAATCTGCATTTTTTTTCAGTAATAACTGGGAAATATATGAACCGCAAACGAATATTATGTGGTTGCATTACCTCCTAACTAAACTAGTAGATAGCGCTAAATACAAAAATTACAGATCCAAACAACATAAGCTTCATTTGGAACGGCTAAAATCAATGAAAGACTCAATCATGAATTGCAGCAGCGCGTTTGAGTTTTCAACAAATTTACAAATTTAGACTTAACTATTTTGATAATATATATTTTAAATGATTTTATTTACTTACGTGTACAATATAATGTAAAAAATATACAATATTTGATATAATTTAATTTAGCGTATTTGATTGAAGTTTTCTTTATCCTTTAATATTTTATTAAATAATTTGTCTCCTTTAAAAATAACAGTAAATACACAAAAACAACGATTTTAAATGTTATTTATAACGATTTGCACATTTCCGAAATAAGCCTCACCCTGATATATTACACTTAATCAACTTCTTCTAAGGTAAACTCCCTTCTTCGAACTCGAATATTTTTGCGATATTTTCTGACTCCATTCAATTTATTTTACCTGCTTATATTGTTTCCTAACTATTGTTTCCAAAAATCTTTCTATGTGATTTTGATAATCATGAAAATTCGACTCAAAGGGAGTCGAATGTATGGACTAGATTTAGATTCATAAATGATTCATAATTTACAAAAACAAAAAACCAAGGCAGTTTTGTCATGAAAATTTAATATACATAATATGAAAATTTGACTAAATTTGACTTAAATAACAATAATTCGTATGTATTTTTACAATGTATATAAAAAAAATTAGTTTGTCTTAAAAGCTTTCATTTATGATTTTATTTCTATAAAGAAGAGCTAGTTAAGCAATTCTATTCTTCTGATTTCTCTTAAAATCAGACATTTACTCATAAAGTGAAAATTATCTTCTCTTTCATCTAAGCTTCACAAAGTGCACACTATGGGTAAATCATCTCTATGAGGTATAAAGTTCAATGGCATAAGTTCACCTCGCAGTTTTACCATCATTGATATCTCAGCTGTACTGTTGTCATCTCTAAAATAATTTTTCTCCCCCAGGCTATGATTCAATTGGCTGCATAGTTGTCTGTAGATAGATCCAGTTGCGTCATTCAAGTATTTATCTCGAAGTTTTAAGTCTTCTGCAGCAATGAGTTAATAAAGCGAAGTTTCTAGTTCCTCAGTTTCCAGGTTTAAGTTCATACCATATTCTGGAGCAAACTCCAACCAATCAGCACACCAACTTGTCTTTGTCCTTATTACTTGAAGAGCTACTATTTTTGGAAGTCGATTATCATCCATCCTTAAGACTTTCGTTGATTACACTAGTTTACAAAATTTTGGGTCACCGATGCTACCTAAAAAAAAAAAACTTTTTTTTACTAATTCGGGGTCGCTGAAAACGAAAATGACATTAATTTTTTTTTTCAAAGAACCGTTTTCGAGATATGCTCAAAAAAAGGTTTTTTTGGTCCATTTTTTGAACACTGGCTTATATCTCTTAAATATTCTTTTTAATTTACATATAGTAAATATTTTTGGAAAGATAACACTTTCTGCTTTCCAACGGTATACGGTTTGTTATAATCAGATGCGAATTCATTAAGATACAAGCGATCAAAGATTATAAAAATCGATTTTTTCGAGCTTTTTTGAAAATTTATCATTTTCAATTGAACCGTGTGGATAGAAAAAAAATATAAAAAATATTTTTTTGGGCTCAAATAAAATGTATTTTTATAACAAGAATTTTAAGACCAAATTCATCAAAATTGAACGATAAATGTAGAAGCTATGAAATAATGAAGTCATTGTCTTAAACAGAAAATTTAGTATATTCTATGTAAATTTGTTTTTTTATAACATAAAGTAGTAATATTATGAAAACGATTTCGTATGAAAAAATGACTGACTTGTTTTTCTTATTTATTTCATAGCTTCTACATTTATCGTTCAATTTTGATGAATTTGGTCTTAAAATTCTTGTTATAAAAATACATTTTATTTGAGCCCAAAAAAATATTTTTTATATTTTTGTTCTATCCACACGGTTCAATTGAAAATGATAAATTTTCAAAAAAGCTCGAAAAAATCGATTTTTATAATCTTTGATCGCTTGTATCTTAATGAATTCGCATCCGATTATAACAAACCGTATACCGTTGGAAAGCAGAAAGTGTTATCTTTCCAAAAATATTTACTATATGTAAATTAAAAAGAATATTTAAGAGATATAAGCCAGTGTTCAAAAAATGGACCAAAAAAACCTTTTTTTGAGCATATCTCGAAAACGGTTCTTTGAAAAAAAAAATTAATAACATTTTCGTTTTCAGCGACCCCGAATTAGTAAAAAAAAGTTGTTTTTTTTTAGGTAGCATCGGTGACCCAAAATTTTGTAAACTAGTGTTATTCAACTTGCATTTTTAATGTTTGGATGAACAATGGCGAAATACTGTTTCTAACATGATAACGTAGTTACGTGGAAGATTCTTTTGCAGAAGTATCGTAAAAGTTTTTTTACCGTATCATACTGCTTTGTACCCCAAGTCTGAGCTGCGTAGAAAATGATGGATGCTGTTATCGCTTCAATTAATTTGAATTTACTGCTGTGTACTAACGAATAATCGGTTAATCATCAACTGCAATTCTATGACATGCCCTTGCTATATAGCTTATAAAATAGCGTCTTTCTATCGATCGTATCGAAAGCAGCTCTAAAATCAACGAAAAAGGCATATAACTTCTTTTCCTTACGAAGGAATGTTTCGACAGTATATGAAATTTACTTACCATGTTCCGTTGCCATGTTCAGTTGTCGCATAGGCTTTTATTGGTTAATGGAGCAAGTGACACTGAGTTTATACAAATGATATCTTCGTTTAACAATTTTTTCCATTTTAAGTAATTTTTGGAAGGCTTAGTTCATAAAACTCAAATTCTACATATTTTAGTTTTGTTTTAATTCAAATTGTAAAATTATGAATTAAACTTTAATAAATCAACAGAAAAATAAAAGAGTGTGGTTTTATATATTATTATAATAATTATTTATTTCACAAAAAGCTTCAAAGAAGAAAATTAGATTTTTCTCATATTTCTTTTGCAAAACATTATAAATATTTTAAGTTAACATAGTTTTTAATTATTTTTTGTTTTACTTTGTCATATTGAATAATACATTTCATTAATTTTACAAAGGCATGTTATTTTTTACATAATATTATAAAACTAAACAAAACAATTCAAAACACAAATTGTACTTTTCCGTATTCGAAATTTATTTACAATAGTTATACCGAAATAAGCAACAAAAATGTGAAATTATTTATTGTTACTTGTGATGTTATATACTGGACCAATTCGTAGAAACACTCTCCTAAGTACACTTCTTAATTCGGGCTTTAATCCAAAGCACATTATTTCACATAAAAGTGGGTAGTAATTTGAAACGTGAATAGAAAACTGTAAATACAAATAATAGTATAAAATATTAAAAATAAAAAAACATTTTTATTAGCTATGAAATGGCTTATCAAAACATCGGTGAAAAATTCCAATCAGTAAAGTATGTAAAAATCAAAAAGTCACGAATTTGAGAAATTTTTTAAAGGCTGGCCGTTATTTTGAATTGTGCAGGGTGTGCCGAAATCACCGCCACAGAAGGAAATCATGAATTCTTGAGATGTAATTTTCACGTCTTCACTTCGTTTTCGACTTATAACGGTTTTTGATTTTAATTTTAGATGTATTTTTAAAAGAACAAATTGGACTTTCCTATTAATGTAAACCATATCGAATCAAAAAAAAAAAAAAAACAATTGAAAATGCTAAAAAATGTGTGATAACTAATAATAAGTCCTAAAAACCGATATAAGTAGAAAGCGAGAAAATTATAGTTTCAGTTTTTCGACTTGAGAAGTTATTTCGGGACATCATGTATAATGGTTTTTTTATAGACGCAATAAGTCCAGGGGATTTTTCACCGATGTGTGTCTACACTTTGAGCCATTGAACGTAATTCAAAACAATACTTACTCTTGAATCAGTCATTTTCAGTAATCTCGTTAACATAAGCAACAGCAATGATGTCCAACAATCTCTATGCGATTCTGTTTGTAGTTTCAAAAAATATGTCAAAGCTTCAATGCAGACCGAAATTAATTTATTTTCAATTTCTGGCCAGTCCCCTCTGCGATTGTCATCTCCATAAATTTTAAATAAAATGCGCAATACACAAGCCAACGATGTTGTTTCCTGTCTCAAAATATTTGGTTTAACTTGTTCCTTAAAACCGGGTCGTCCCAAAATATTTCTCTGTTCGGGATTAAGATTGAATTGTTTGGCAAATCTATGAGATTGCATCAAACAATCAGTCAATTGAACTAGGTTTTTCGTGTCAAGGTAGCTGTACATTCCTTGTTCCTCTCTTTGACATTCTATCAAAGCATTCGTTTGATTTCCTGATAAATCAGCAGTTGCCAGGGCAAGGGTTTCTGCATCTTCTTTTCGAGACGTCGCTGGGAAGAAAACAATATTATCAATTGTTTGGATTAACTCCAACTGAACAACACATTTGATTAACAAATTATCGATCACATAACTACTGTTGACTGATTCTGCATTATATTGTTTCATATGCTTTTCTGAACTATTATTCAATGGATATTGCTGACCATCTTCATCTTTTTTCAAAACTCCACCCAATGGTTTATTTTTATGAATAGAATTATTTTGATTGTGAAAAAGTAGTTCATTTTGTAAAGTTGATTTGAAAATTTCTAACATGCACGTGCAGGTGTCGTCCCAGATTTCTGGCGTGAACTTAAATCCATTAGATATAACGAGATTTTCAAGACAATTTGTTCCTGATCTTGCTAGTTGCTCATTGTTTTGCTGCACACACCAATGCAGCTGGGCAAACAAGTCTTTCAAAAGCAAATTTCCAAGAACATCGAAATACTGTGTGAATACATCTATAATAGCGTATAAGGCATGATTGCAAGTTGTTGTCATCCATTCCGCCTTCTCCGCTATATGCTCAGGTAATTTCATATTGTCAAATATTCTAAATATTATATTAAATAAATCTTTCCACCAATTCGACTGAAATGTATCCCCATAGGTTTTGATAATTTCAAAAAGAACAGTCAATCCACGGGTCCTTACGTCAAGTTTACACCTATTTATAACACAGGACAATGAAAACAACATAGGGAACCACCCTCTGACCCATACGCGGTCTTCTTTGGTCACAGCAATATCATTCTCCATACCACCATGCTCTGTAAATAACTGTTGTGCATTATGTACACAAAGTGCACATGTACGTACTAGACGAATTGCCTCCATACTCGTATCTGGAAATTTTGCGTTGCATGCAAATTCCGATAGACATTTTACAGCATCTTGAAATGAATCAACCATTATTGCAAATTGCTTTTTATACAACTCATTTATTATCTTCGCTGTTGTTTGAAAGGCTAACTCAACTATTGCCTCGTCATTGTCGCCGGCAGCCAAATGGAAAACCGAAAATATATTTTTCCAACCTGATTTTATGTTGTTGGCTTGCGAGTTTACCATTTGTGCTATACAACGCACAATCATGTCTTTAATTGCAGATGAATTATTTTTCTTCATAATAAGCTCAAATGGTCGGAGGAAATCTTTTTGAAAGCGGAAATTGGAGAATTCTCCTTTTTCCATGAATTTGATTGACAATTGTCGTAGGGAGTCTAGGGCGAAGAATGAGATTTCCTCGTTAGCGTTGCAACCGACGGTATTAAAATGTTCTCCAAGTACTTGCCATATGCGTGACCATTGCAAACGGATACGCTCCATATTGTAATAAGATATTTCTACAATTTTTTGCAAAGAAAACATTCTGGGTTGAGGATTATGTAATTCGTCAAGAGACACCTAACGAAAAAAAAAATGTTATTTTAGTTCTAGTAGATTTCGTCATTGTTTCATGAAAACTCCCTAAGCCCAATACTTTTTTCTTTTTCAAAACCCACTCTGCACGGTTTGATTATATTTCGCTCCAAAGAGACATGAATTCACACATTTTGAGTTTTAGTTTCGGTTTTTAATTCTTTTAAATAGAAACAAAATGGCAATTATTCGCTTTTTAGAAATAAAACTTTTGTATGTGAAGTGTAAGTAAGTAAGTGTAACGGTGGCCAAATGCACGCAATACCGAATGGAACGAAACAACTTACTCAAAGTTAGTAAAAAATCCATAACAAATGTCTTCAAATTAAAACATTGGACTAAGGAAGTTTCTATTTTATATATATATTACCTGGCACAATGCTTTAACAAAATCAACGATTGCATCCCCATCCAGTCTAATTGAGCCAGTAAATATCCGATCGACGGCAACAACAACGCTTTGGCTACTAGTTTCACCAATATGTTCCTTAACACTGGGATTAAGTGCATCTTTTAATGTTGTTGGACCGTTCAAATACTGTGGTCTCACTCCAGTTCCAATCAATTGGGCCAATTCTAATTGACTTATACATTTGACTATGTCAAGCCAACTAGATCCCAAATAGTTGCCGTCAGTATGAGCGACTGTTATCAAAGTTTTAATCGTGTCAATATTTTTCGCTTTCATTTCGTTTATTGGAGAATTAGCTGTAAGCAAAGTAAAACGAGCTAAAGCTTGAACGTATGCATCTCTTTCCAGGTCCATATGGAATATACAAGCAATACGTATTGCACATCTTATACCATCTAAGCACAAGCTTGCAATTTCCATATCGTCACAATCTTGCAAACCAACCGAAAAAGCGGCTAAAAATGGAGTCCAGGCCATCTTGAACATTGGTCGAACATGTTCCAAGTGTTTTGCTGATGTAAAAGACGCTTTTACATGCGATACCGACTCCATAAGGCTTTTAGCTGTTTGTGAAATTGTTTCCATTTCCATATTCCAGAGAAGTTTTCTTCTTCTTTCGTTTGTAATAATTTGCTTACCAGGCTTATTTATAACATTATTTTTCATTTTTATTTCATTGCCAGCAATCTCGTCATAAATCGTAGACAAATATTCTTCGGGTAAGTCTTTACTATCACTTATGCCTCGATTCATTTTTATGTATTGTTCCTTTGTCATTTTGTTCTTAACTTGAGGGGAATGTAAGTCTGTAGTAAGCATTATAATTGAAAAGGCCAACACATAGACCGTATCGGCGCTTTGGAATAGTTTATTATTAGGATTGCATTCACAATAACGACTTGCAAATTTCTCCATAAGTCTGTCGATCTTTTGAGCTTCACCTGGCAATCTAAAGCCTTCTAAAAGATATCGCAACGAAGAAACAACTTCCATGTTTTGAAAGTTCATTGCATCTATATATGCACACATAACTTCTTTCGATTTCTCATCGTTTTCGCCCAAATAGTGGCCTATAAAAGTTTTGTCTAGCCGTTCTTCTTCTTGTAACCACTTTGCAACGTCCTTGGTTGAAACGCCCAATAGTTGTTTCTCTTGAAGGAACGCAATGCCCATTTTTGGTTTTCTATTAAACAAATCGATTCCTGCCTCCATTACTTCCTTTCGCATCTTTTGTTCTTCGAGAGCTTCTGGGAGATCAAATGCTTCTTTGTTTTTGTTACTTTCATATGAGTTAAGGCTGTAATTTGATCCTCCATGGAGTGATCTGGTTTTCATATAATCAATATTTTCTTCAGAGGGATAATTGTTCGATTGTGGTTTAATTGCACCATCAGATATTGTTGATTGTGTATTTGGATTGATGTACAAATCTTTACTCCATTCGACCATACATTTTAGAATGGACACTAAACACTCAAGACCGCGTATTCTCATTGATTTTTCTTGTAAAGGATTTGCACCTAATTCTAATGCTTGTCGGCCCTGGGCTATTTTTGAGAGATCATTAACAAGCCTCTCGAATAAATTAGCTGATGAAAGATCGCAGTCATAATTTACATAAATGTCTACAACTGATTGTGCATCGGCACAAATTCTCGTCAGTGCATGGATAACCATCCATTTTTGTTCGAATGAGCTGGAAGATGCCTCTAAGATGTTAAGGAATATTTCTTTGAAAAAAACTTCAATTTGCTTTTTTAAGTGTACTTTAAAATTCGACAAAAGTGCAACAAATATCGACAGTGAAAGTTCAAATACGTCCGGCACCAAACTTACACCGTTCTTAGATAAAGCAACGCAAAGATATTGCTTAATTGCCATTACAAACATTTCGTTTGAACGAAAAAGAGGACCTGCGTTTTGCAAAATTGACAAAAGTAAATGCAATGACAAAACTTTAGATCGTAGTTCATGGGATTTTGGATCAGGTTGACCCTCTTGAAGTGGTTTCATTGACAATTTACATAAAGCTCGAAAAACTAAAAAAGCATCCTTCTGTAAAATATGGGTGAATTTTGCGGTGATTATTGCGTCATTTTCACTTTGGGTCTCTACGCTTTCTTCAGGGCGTGTTGTTTCATCGATTTCTGGGTTCTCCACAGGCTTAACTTCTTCCTGTTTTACAGTTCCAGATGTTATTTCAACAGCAGCTAAAAATAGAAGATAAATTGATTTTAAATTTATGAAGTTAATATTCTTGGAACCCGTGGAATGCTGCGGGGGAATGATATGAAATTGGGACTTATTTCATTTTGAAAAATAAAATGAGGTCGGATTTGACAAAACTTATAAAACTTCTTCTCATAGGAAATGAACCCTAAATTTAGCTTGAAAAATATTTAAGGTTGAAGGAAAGCAACACGGAACAAAATAAGAAGCATATGAACATATAATTGTACTTTTCAAATTTTTTAAACTCTGTTGATGAAATAGTACAGGACAAAATAAAAAAAAAATTTGTGCAAAAATAATTAAAAAATTTTTTTTTGAAATTCATTCCATATCAACTACATATGTATACCATATTAAAGGAGAATGGGCAAAATTATATGGGACCTGGTCTACCTGGTGTCCAGAAACGAGACCTATGAAAATGGGTGGGTACTATGGAGTGTACCAACGTACGAGTATTTTTTTTGTCCTAAACAATGGGAGATGGCTTAAATAAGCGACCAAAAAATAAGAAAAACACTTTGCAAATTCGAATAAACAAAGATACTTTATAAGATTATATTAATGTTTCATCAAGAATTACATTGTTCATGTTTTCAGCTGGGGGTATGAAAATGTTTTGATGTCGGGCCCAACATAAATGCCACAAAATGGATATGACATGTGCACAGGTACCGATCTCACGACGTCCTGTTAAACAATTGGTGGTGCAGGTTCGTCTTCACTTATGTGGTCAGCTTCATTGATCTCATTCCTGCTATATCTTTCTGCCCTGTTGCATCTTTGCCAACAATTATGACACATAAATGCATCTTCATCGAAGGTTATCTTTAAAAAAGAAAATCGGTGAATTAGAGAGAAGACCCGAAACTTATACCAAACTCTAGGTACATGTATTGGGTAGCCGCTGTGAGGGTCTTCCTAAAAGTTTTTTTTTACTAAGGTAATGTTGTTCTTACCCCTGAGGATGAAAAACGTTTTGAGTAATGTATTCCCCAACGAAAGGTCTTGAATTTACGTATTCTAGTGTAACTAAATGTCGTCGCTGGCGCAATACCTAACGGTCACAGATAATACAAAACTCGCGTGTATTTGCCTGCATTTTGAGAACAGATTTCGTTATAACTTAAAAGTGAAAAGAGTACTATATAGAGTGCATGATCGATGGACTATTGTCGAACTCTTTTAAACCGTTTGAATTCGATTTTTTTGGTTGAAAAAAAAAATATGTAAAAAGAAATCATTGTTTGTTTTTTATTAGGATCATCATTAATTTATTGCTGTAGCTGGAAGCCAACTATTCCCACAACTTCTTTTTTTTTGTCTTTTTATAAAGACAGAAACTTATGTAAACGAAAATGGTAATTTAAAGGAGGGACAGTAATAAGTTTGGATGGTTTCAACTAGATTTGGAAAATATTTCAAAGGACAAGTACAGTATTTCTTGTGTTTAAAAATCTTTACTTTTTAATTCGTAAAGTATTTAATTCTTTAAGTACTTATAACTCCTTTGAAGTACTTTTTTGATACTTTTAATTTTTTTTAAATTTTTTCTCGTCGTATTGTACTGGTACTTGTATCTGTACTGAAGCATTCAGGACTGGTTGAATATAAGCTTTGGTTCAAGTTTCTATACTTTCCGTGCTGGAACCATGCTTGATCCACGGCTAATCTGTCGAAAATGATGAATTAAAATTCTGAACTGAGGTAGTAAATCTGGCTCCAAATAATCTTTTCACATTGATTAAGTGATTTACTTTTTTTTTTGAATTTTTATAGGATGTCAATTTTAATACACTAAGATTCGCATGAATTATTTTACAAGTTGTGACTCACCTGTTATTACTTCGTCTACAATTTCAGCAGCAATGGTTTCTATTTCATTGCCATTCTCCAAAGCTAGTTTAGGTGGCTCAATGTACTCCTCATAAGTTTGATTTTCCATCCGCGTGAATATAACATTAAGCATTTGTGTAAGTGTGGCTCTAGCAGTTGTTTGATTGACAAGGTTCTTACTGGACAGATATATATCATAACATGTCCGAACTGCCTGTAAAACCGTACCTTCATGCACCTCCACATGTTGAGATGTAACTACGGTCAACAAAGCTTTGATAATCTGTAATTGCACACCCTCATCTGTAGCTGGGCCATTGAAACAGCTGCAGATAGTGTTTACTATGCGATCAATAAGAAGCTTTCCTGGATTCACGGAATCATGTATGTTGCCAGTTAGATGGCCATAAGCAATAAGCTTTTGCAAGCAATCTAACGCTGTTATTACTATTCTGGAAGTTTTGCTCTGACAAGCCAGCTCGAAAGGCAAGAAATATGTTTCTGCATTAATAATGCTTTCAGCATTTTTAGGCTGCGGCAAGGCTGCACAGGGAAGTTCATTCCCTTCAGCGATTTGTCCAGCACTTATAAGCTCAGCTTTGATTTGCTCTAACGCAGCGTCACACGACTTTTTTAGTTGGGAATGATGAGACCGTTTGATATCCTTATCAGATAAAATTTTTTCCAATGCACGAATAATAAACATTTCTTTCGTTTTGGAAAAAGAACTTTGCATATTGAAACTAATTCTTTACATAATAAGCAAACATTTGTTAAACAATAATTAATAATTACTATTAGAACAATATTATAATTTATATATTTTAAGGAACAACACGAAAAGTTGAAAACTAGACTGCAAAAATTTTATCTGAAACGTCATCATAGACAGCGTTCAGAAATGCAACTTAGGTGTGTTCGATTTGTAATATATTTGCAACATTCACACGACGCACGAAAGAAGTTTGTGAGATTTTTTGGATTTTTGTGTTTTTTATTTATTTTGGAAGTCCATTGTATATAAAACTTATAGTACTATCATCACGATGATTTTTGAGTTGTGTTGTGTGGTCGTCTGTGGGCGCACTTGTATATACGCAGAAACAGCAACCAGAAAATTATTTAGGGGTGTGATCGCTAGGTGGCCGACGTGTGGAACGTGTTCATGAGAGTACTATGCAAATTTATATACAATGGGAAGTCCCAATAAAATGCTGTGATGACAATGGTGGCGTTTGAGTGATTGTCCGATTTCCGATTGGGTATTTGAGATACGTGTGTGGTAAGCAGCTGCTCACAAATCAGCTGATGCAACGCCAATTCAAAGGGTTCCGAGAATTTTTTGGATTTCAGATACCTATCAGACATTTCTTCGAACGCGAGGAATGATTATGACCTTTTATTGCTTTCTCTTTTAACCTCTACTAGCTGGCTTATTGTCATACAAGAATAGGTTGCCTTAACCTTAAATAAAGTGACATATATTTTTATGAAATAGGGTATATTTCCACACATTTAAAAATATTTTAACAGTGTCAAAGTACACAAAAGTATAATAAATACAACTGAAAATTTCCAGAGATTTGTGTTTCTTTCCTTGCAAAAATAAAAATCACATTATTAAAGGTTTAGATGGCCTCTTCTAGTGTCTCAGTCGTTTTAAGTTGGACAAAGTTTATAAATAAGACATAATATACAATTTCTTAGACAAAGTTGTATAATCAGACGGTTGTAAGGCATTTGTGACAATATTTTTACTGCCTGATCTGTTTTATCATCTGTACAAAGCTTTAAACTTAAACCCATCACTGTAAAAAACCCGGCCCTAAGGACACCATCACAGAAAAATTGAGTTTCTAAATTAATATGTGTCCATGCCATTTTTGCGTTACAATTAATAGCCCCGATAAAGAAGTTTCACTTGAAAAAATTTTCGTGTGAAAAGCCTCCAACTAATTTTTGTCAAAAGTGGAAAGTGAACAATCTTAACTTCTTCATGTGCGTTGAACGAACCAAGTGTCACATTTTTGAACTCTTGTCACTCACTAAAGGAATGAACAATGCTATATTTTTTTTTAAAGTGTGATTTCTAGTTTCAGAGGCTGTTCCCGTGAACAAATCGCGAAGAAAAAACCAAAAATGTTGTAAATATTAAATAAAAAAATCTGAAATGTGTTTAACTAAAACCTATCACTATTCTTTTTTAAAAATTCTTTCACTTAATAAATCTACGATAGATGTAAAATCTTTTAAATATAATCGACAACCCCAAAAAATGGAATGATCTTAAAAAACTAGTATTTTTTTTAACAAACAAAATATAAAACAACATGGGTTGCATCAACAGCAAAGAAGAGCTTAGAGAAATACAATCTCATTCTATTTCTAGGTCATCGAATGTTTATAGAGTTAATGCTTGTCGCATATCAGCTGACGCTGAAACCATACAGAACGGCTTCCTGGAATTATCGCCTAAAGAGCTCGCCTTTCTGCCCGAAGTGGGCGAAACTATCAAATGGGCTTTGCAACACTTGCGTCGTTATGGCTGCACTGGAGATGTCTTTAGCTTCGAAGCCGGTCGCAGATGTATGACTGGACCGGGAATTTACACTTTTCGCATGCACAACGCAGAAAACATGCATCGCTTATTCCAAAGCTATATCAATTCAGTCGCCAGAAATAATGATACTGCATCTCTAGCCTGTACTGATTTTCCAGCTTCATTGGATCTGTCCTCTTCCCATTCCCAAGATCCATATTTAGAACCATCATCCGCAACATCTAGTCTTCTGCAAAACAGGACGAATATCTACCGCCAAGACTCTGCACAAAGCAGTCCTTTGAGCTCAAACTTGAATTCGCCAAGTTCTTTTCAGGGTGCCAATTTTACAAACGAAGTTATACATTTGAACGCACAACCCAGCAGATTTGCCAATCCTAATAGTAATTTGTATCAGGAGTTTCCCTTTAAGCCAAATGAATTCAACAACAATATACCAAATAAGAATAAGTCCCAAGACGTGCCACCACAGGAGCTAGCACCAAACATAAACAGTGTTGATTCCATTGACTGTTTGCAACATCCACGAAAGTTTTTGCCAATCAATGACGATGAACAGCACATGTACGAGAATGTCATTGACCTTGATAAGTCGGCAAGTTCTCTGGAGGAGCGATGCTATGAGAACTTTAGTAGTATTAATCTGCCAATATTGATAAATGAATCGACGAACAAAACACCAACGAATGAAAACAGTGCTGTGGTTAATTATATAACTCTAGATTTAGTGCAATCACCCACTTCAACTGATTCATTTTCTTTGAAAGTGAAAACTAATGCCGCCGTTGCTGCGACAATGGAATCATCTACAAATGCATTAAACACAAAAAAAGACGGCAACAACGAAATTGTCAACACTATTAAGGGACAAGAGTATCGGGGGAACAACAGCCTCTTTCCAAGGGCTATTCCGGAATTGAGTAATAGCAGTGCAGATGGAGTTTTGAATGAAAGTTCATCTTCTTCTATGGGATATTCGACAATAGACTTTATAAAGACATGTGCTTTGATAAAAACAGCACCCGGTTGTGATGTTGATTGCCAGGAGTCGAGGATAACGCGACATAGTACGTGTGTACTTAAAAATAGCTCATTGAGTGAATAAGGTAATTTTATTTCTTAAGCTAATTTAATAAACCAACAAAAATTAGCTTGGAAAAGTCAGTGATATTTCAGTCAAGTTGAATGAATAATCTGACATGAAAAAATATACGTACGTACATATTCGTATGAAATTGTCTTAAGTTAAGTTGCCGCTTCGTCGCGCAGTTCCGCTTTTACCTTTTAAATACGCCTGAAATAGGTTTTGTTAAATGCTTATAATTAAATTTAATCAAGCTGGCTCATAGCCTAAATTTATTTATCCAGTAATAATTCTGTACGTTATTAAATAGTTGCAAAGAGTTTCCGAGTCTCAAGTTTTGTTCAAATCAATATTGAAACATAATATGTATTTGCGTATCAACTAGAATTCTTAAAAAAGGTTTTTTTTAAACCTCAAAATACACAAAACCCGACTTAAAATTCTTAGAACTGGTTTTGAGGCGAGTCAATATTAAGTCTTCTTATCAATTATAAAGAGTTTTGATGGGGCTCTGGAAATAAGGCTGCATTTAAAAAATAAAATAAATTAAAATAGCGCATTTGAAAATGTGATCTCAGTTAATAAAAATGGCCAGTTTTGAAAATAAATGAAAACGGCTGAACTTATGTAATAAATTGCAATCGCTGCATAAAAGCAAGTAATAAAATTAGTGTTTAAAATGTTGTGTTGAAGGCTTCGACACAAATTTTAAAAGAAAATCAAATTTGCTGTAAGCACAATTTTTTTTTTAGATCCTGCACTAATATTAAAAAAAAAATTTAAATGATGGTTATAATTAGTTGTTTATTTTAAAATGCTTTAGATTTGGTACACATCAGTCTATAACGGTATTGCAGTATAAATAGTTTAGAATGTTTTGTTCGAAAACGGCATTTTTTAAACTTTAGCTGAGGAATGATTTCAAAATACTAATTCATGAGAAGAAAAGTTTCTCTTTTACATTTACATACATTCCCTACTTCAGTGGTGATATTACACAAATTCAATTGAGTGAGATGATTCACTTTTAATTGAAAATCGATTTAGCTATTAAAAAGGGATGAATGATTTTCTGTTTTGGTATTACGTGTTTATTCCTTTCATTTGTGTTCTTGTCTCATCCTCTTTCAAGTGTTCGAACATATATTCGGACTTGCCCATTTTACTAAAAAGCTGAATCGTGTTTGCGAGTGAAGTGATATGAATCGGCGAGTAAGGGGAGTCATCTTATTTCACCGCCAAAATGTGTTAAACTAATTTTCGATTCTTTGATTTATAAAAAAAAAATGTTAAAAGCACAAGAAAGTGTCAGGGAACATCTAAGTAGAAGTGTTTTTGAACGTGAGAACAAAAAAATTGAAAAAAGTGACAAAAATTCTGTCAACAAAAAAACTGACATGGAACAACCAAGTTTCGTTTTTTTTAACATGAGAATAAAATTGCTTAGAAAAAAGTTTTGTTGAAAAAAAAATTCATTAAAAAGAGGCTGGGTGCGACCCACGCTGATAACTTCCCATTTGTGATCTTGAAAACTTTATATTTAGTTTTTTTCAAATATCCAAATTTTCTGCGAAACAAACTTCAGCTGTTAAATTCAAACAATTATTATTTTAAGATTGAAAAGCATGGATTTTGAATATGTAAGACTTGTACATATATTCTTCTTAATACAAAGTTTATAATTAAATTATAATATTATAAAAATAAGTTTATAATTAAAATTATTAAGACTTGTACATATATTCTTTTTAATACAAAGTTTATAATTAAATTATAATATTATAAAAATAAGTTTATAATTAAAATTATTATTTATTATTTCGGTTCCAGACATTTTAATTGATAAATTTGAAGAATTAAATATTCACATATGTACATATAAATGATATGGTTTGGTTATTAAATCAAGGGTACTTCAATAATATATCCGCTCTGAAACAAGATATCATCATATTGTGCCTGTTTGTTTTTTTCCTTAAAAAGGTTTTCATTCCATTTTCATAATATACAACACATCCTAAAACAATTTTAATTTATTATTTGTAAGGCCGGTATTTGTTTGGGTGTAGTTTTTAAACTTCGAAAAACAATATTTTCCAGTTATTAGTGGAGTTTTCTTAGTTCTGTTTAAATTTTTGTTTAAACTGTCAGTTAAGTATACGTACCCGCTGTAAAAAAATTTATTATGTATAAAATTAAATACCTGATGGCAAAGTCAATATCATTGCTCGTTCTCAAGATATTCGAGCTGAAATACAATTGTAACTACTTTTCTTTAGAATTTTTAACAGTTTTTCATTTTTTTTTGTTAGTTTTTTAACCATTCAATATTTGTCAAAATTTTATCAGTTGCTAACAATTATGTTATGTAAAAAATAAAACAAACAAGAAGACAATATCGTTGCCCGTTTTTGAGAAATTTGAGTCGAAATACAATTTATACCAATTTTAGGTAGAATTTTTTGTTAAAAAAACTGTCCATTGAATTTTTTTGAAATTTTCACCAGTAGTCAAAAACAACATTTTTCGTAAAATAAATTTATTTTAAAGTTAATATCGTTTTTCCATCTAAGGATATTCGAGTTATAAATTTTTTTTTAGTTTTTTTGATTTTAAAAAATAACGGTATAATGATTTTTTTCCAAATTCATATCAAATTTGTATGACGTCATAATGTGTCGAATAAAATTTATTTCAAGTCAATAGCATTATTTGTTCGTGATATATTTGAGCCCAACCAAAATGTTCACTTCTTTTTTAAACTGCTATAGTAAAAAAACAACTTATTGAATATTAATAAACGCCCTTTCAGCTTCTTTTGAAGTTATTATCTGTAAAACAAAATTTATTTCAATTCGATATCTCTACTCGTTCTTGAGATATCTACGACGAAAAGTGGTACCAGAACGTACGGACGTACGAACGTACGTTCACACGCACACACAGACATCTCCCTAAAAATAATTGAAATAGGCTCTAGGGACCTTGAAACGTCGAGAAATGTCAAAAATTTCAATTTGACAAATCGGACCGATTACAATAACTCCCTATGGGAAGTTAAAAAAAAAAAACAAATATCAAAAATTTTACGAAAACAAATTTGAGAAACAATTATATTGGAAAAAAATAAACCATTATTTTTAAGAGTGAAAATAAAAAAAAAATGTTAAAAAACTTTCAAAAAAAATACAGTTCTGTCAAAGAAAAATGTTTGAACATACAAATGAAAATTGAGCCGCTTACCGAGTCCATCAATTTTTTTTTGAATTCGATATAATAATAAATTTTAAAGTTAATCTCATCGAGTAATGCTATCCAACATTTAAACAACATAACACATTTTTTAATAGTATGTATTTTTGGTAACTCGCCGATTTGTACAAAAATATGTAACAGTTTTTATTGGCCACTTTAGAAAAAATATCTGAAGCGGTCCGGATAGATTGAGGTAGCTTCAGTTGAGGGTCATCAATTTTGAAGTTGTTGTTTTATTTTTATTTGGGAGATTCATTCTTATTGCTGATTGAATAATACTTACAATCTCTCTTATTTAGGCTATTAAGTAGACCAGGAAATTTGGCGAAAAAATAACAAAAAATGGTTTTTATGATTTATTATGTTTGTGTGTTACCTAAGGATGGTAAAAAAACCAAAAATTCTACTAAATTGAAGCGTGCGTTTCTATAAGAATGATCACGCTGTTTAATTTTAAATAATTTTGGTAGATCTTTAAAACTAAGCCAGAAAATTAAATATAAAAAATTATTAGAAATATTTATGTCTGAAGAATTAACAAAAAAATTGTTAGACCCCAAAATAATAAATATTTTACATACAATCGTTAAGACAAAACTTATTTATCTCAAGAACGGAGTTTGTGAGTTATTCAACTTATTTGTAAAAAAAAGTTATTCAATAAAGCATTATTAACGCTAACTGTCACAAAGCCGTAGTTTTGGTTTAATTACTATAGTTTTAATAGATTAGAATCAATTTTTTATGAAAGAAATACTTTATGACCATATTATTAATAATGCACATACAAATTTTTAAAGCAAAAAATTTTTGTTTTTTGTAAAATAAGTTTTTTGATAGGCAAGCTAATTCTATTGAATATTGAAAAGTGGCCAGTGATCATTTTATCAGAAACGCGAGAGTGAATTTCGTAACATTTCCTCATATAAACATTTCCAATCATCCTTCAATAAATCCTTCGACGAATTTGTTCCTTTAGGCTTAAAGATTTATTCAAAGCTCATATTAGTTATGTTTTATTTTTCACATGGTCTGATCGGGCCATCATACACTAGATTAAAGAGCAATGTTAACCCAAAACAACTTCAGAGTTACGAGTACCTTTGCTTGAATCACCAACTTGAAGTAGTTGAAGATTTGTTTATATGGACTTGCATAGGTTACAGTTGTGATAAAAAAAAAAATAGAACAAATAGAAAAAAAAATAGAACAAACAAAATGTTTTCAATCAAATTATCAAAAAAATGTATAGCAACAATCAGCTATCTGGCTGAAAAATAACAAAATTATTTTTTCCTAGTTTCAAGCAATTTGTGTGTGTAATTGTATTTCAACTTTATTATTCTAATCGAAACTAGGGGAAACATTTCTTAATTGCTCTAGTGTGTGATGGTTCAAATAATTATAAAATATTTGAAATTTTCCATAAAGATTGGCTATTTGAGTAGTTTCCTCAGCATTTTTCACTTGTTTCTATTACAAAAAGCAAATTTAAAAAAAAATGTTTGAAACTACAAAAATCAGCAAAGTTTTTTATGGTTCTTTAAACAAAAAAATTGTTTTCTAAATCCAACTACTTTTAAACTTTCAATATTTGAACGCCAAAAGACATAAAAATTGGTTTCAATTATTAGTCTGTTAAATAAAATTTAAATAACGTCCTAATAAAAAAATTCTCATTATCAATTTCACAGTAGTATACAAATGTAATTATTTTAGCAGTTTAAACTGAACTGTGAGATTGGCTATTTAATAGCTAACAAATACAGGGTGTCCGGTAATTCATATTCTAAGAGTAAAATTGTTCTACAGTAAAGTCTGATTTTCAACTTTGACATCACCCTTTGACGATTTAAAAAAAGGCTGACTTTGGTGTACCCTGACCTGACCCACGTTAAGTTCAATTTCTCTGTCAGAACTAATGTTAGGGACTTCATTTTATACTTTTTTAGTAGAAATACAATCCTTTTTGCGTTTAAATTAAAATTAAAATAAATTTTTCTTGTCCGAGCAAAATTTTGACTTTGAAGTCATTTTTTTTTCGAAAAAATGCGTAATAAACATAAAGCTTTCTTATTTTTACCTGATGAAAAAAAAAAAAAACAAAAAACTCATTGATAAGTCTACCCAAAAACTCATACATTGTATCATACAATTCATTCCAAAACATGTAAAATTAAAAATGATTTTTTGCCTGAGATGTAAATGTTTTGAATAAAACAATAATTTGTGTAGTAAGTGTAGGTAAGTTTTTAATTTTATGACACAAATACAGTCATAATAATTGTTCAAAGTGCCCTCCTGCGTTTTGAATGCATGCTAGAGCCCATTTTTGGATTTCGTTTTAATTGTTTATTCTCGATAACTCTTGCCTTACTTTTAGATATTCTCCGGAAATACGTTGTTCTAATTCAGTTAAAGTTATTATTTCAGATGAGTATACGATTTCTTTTATTCGTCCCCATACGAGATCTTGCAGGCCAGTGAATTGGTCCATTTCTGCCTATCCATCGCTCACCGTATTCTTCACCCAGCCAATCCTTAACTTCACGATCATAGTGGGCCGGAGCACCATCTTGTTAGACATACGATGAGGCTACATGAATCAGTGGAACATCCTCTAATACATGGGTCTGGTATATTATTTTGTAAAACCTCCAGATACGAGTATTTAGTCAGTAAAATTGGTGGTAATTTGAAAGGTCCGATTAATTTATTTCCAATTACACCTGCCTTGGCGCTGAATCTGTACTGAATTGATGTTTGCCGTCTTGAATGTGGATTGCTCGGAACCCATGTATGTAGATTATGGAAATTCTTAATACAATCTTTTCTGAATTGAGATTCGTCTGCCCAAAGAGTTCGGTTTATAAACTGGTTGTCACCTAAGCTTCTCTCTAGCAACCAGTTACAAAATTCGAGCCTCTTTTCAAAATTATCAGGAAAGTTTTTGCATAGGTGTATGGCGATATGGATGCATATTTTCTTCATGTAGTATAATAGAAATTTTGTCTTATGCTGATGGAAGGATCGTTTTCAACCACTGCCAGTATTCTTTCATCGACCGAAACTCTTAAACCCAATAACCCATAAACAAATAAAATGTCTGCGTATTCTTCACTTGTAAATGAAGGCATTTCAAAAAGCGCTCTTATCCAAATGTAATCGTGACTTAACTTGATGATAACTGATAAATTAATTTGACCGCTTACTAATGTTTATTTTATACAGCTTACTTATGTTTATTGTTTACTTATACCCCAAGTTTAACCCTCCCTGAGAGGAGGTAAGATTATAAGGGTTTTGGTACTTTTCATGAGTACACAGTCTTAAAATTTATCTTAAAACAATCAATTCTTGGTAAACCACTCCAATCGTCAAGTGCTGCAATAAAAGTAGGTAAAAACACAAAATTTGATTTTTTTACCTGTTTTGGATTTCGCCAAGTATCATAGAATTTATGGGTTTTTGGGCAGACTTATCAATGATTTTTTACTATCGTTTTGTTCATCAGGTAAAAACAAAAAAAAAAGTTTTTATTTACTATTTATTTACGCATTTTTTGAAAAAAAATTACCTCAAAGTCAAAATTTTTCTCGGGCAATAAAAATTGAAAACCTCTTGAAATTAAATATCTGGCAACACTAGAAACATATCAGCTCAATTTAAACGTAGTTTTAAAGGGTAGTATTTATGTCTACTATCTAAAAAGTGTAAAATTGTCCCTGCCATTAATACTGACACCAGTGAGCCTTTTTTTTAATCTTCAAAAAGTGATTTCAAAGTTGAAAATCAGACTTTACTGTAGAACAATTTTTTTCTTAGAATACGACCAAGAACCAAATCCCGAAGTATGGCTCACGAATTACCGGACACCCTGTATTAGACCTAGGAGGCTCTATACGATTTTTTAAACATTTACAAATTTCAAAAAAAAAATCTAGCTTTAAGTGAACAAAAATGGTCCGAGCCGAAGTACATGCTTAAGTATATGCAAATTTCAATAATGACGACGGCTAAAAATTGGCTTAAATACTAGCCATGCCAAATGGGTTCCAAACACTTTTTGTGTTATTGTGATCCGCTCAGGCATTTGGATTTCAGAAATCCCCGAATCAATTTTGTAAATTACATTACTAACATTTTTCTAATGTTTCGTTTTTCTTTGTTTCGTTTCAGACGGTGAATTATTTTCGAATAAGTGCATTTATGTAATAAATATGGAAATCTAAAATCTGGCCGCCGCTGTAATACAATTGTTTTTACATCGATTTTCATAAAAGTGATGATAACACAAAGAGATATTTATCATCATTAGCAATGTTTTCGATAGTGGTAATTCGTGGCTACGTATCTACATTTTTTGTTTTGGATACCAGTTATCTAAAAAAATCAATATCAGTGAGCTTTTGTTGTACTTATTTTGCAACTTAATAATAGTTTATGATTTATGCTAATTAGAGTAAGTTATAAGTGACAAAACAAAATTGAAATGTAAATACTAAAGTAAATAAATATATGTTGAATACTATTTATTACAATTGAACCTAATTCGATATAGTTTTTCTTATTATTTTTTTACTTTTTGAGACTCATAACTCGCAGCACTTATGTGCTAATGATGGAGGATTTTTTGAGTTGACATATGAGCGCTTGGTGAATATTAACCTGACTATTGCATCTAGGCTTCACTTAATAAGTTTACTTGCGTTTTGAAATGTCTGAGTTGTTTTTAGCACACGTTCAAAATGCAGAAAACCCACGACGCACGCCAAAAACATCAAAGATGTCCAATACTGAAAGTATTTAAGGACGACCAAAACGCTCAAGGCTCCCAAGTCGCCGAAGAAGCCCAAAACGCAGAGGACGTCTAAGTAGCTAACTCGCATTGTCTACAGATCAATTGCTGTGTTACGGAGAATTAAAGAAAAGGGTCAAAACAGCCACTTTAAAATGCAACTTAAGTCGGACACTGGCAGCACTTGTCACGCTGTAGTCTAGAGGATTTTTTAAGTTAAAAGGCTCTTAAAGTTGAGAGCGCTCGGTGAACACAGTACACATAAAGAAGGTAATCATTAGAGTTTTCATTTTTGTTCTCTACTGCGCATCTGTCAAAATCGTAGCCTCATTTGTTGTTGTGCCATACTTGTTGTTGTTGGATATTGTTGCTTACAATATCACCTATTCGGCCATATTGGAATTTTATTGTTGTGTTTATGTGTTAATACTCTGTCATATCACCATGCCGGCCATTTTTATTACCCTTTTGACAGGTCTCTTTTTTGAAAACCTGCGCACTATAATACCTTCTATATGTGTACTGTGCTCGGTGAATACCAGCACTTATGTTTAAAAACATACGCAATTTGTTTACTGTGATATTGTACAACCGACTATACCATATAATCCCCATGTTGGCTAGTCCCTCCAGTCTCCACTCGTACATTCTGTTTCCGACCATATTATAATTGGCACTGGACGAGTCCATTAAACTGTCACGAAATATGGCGCAAAACGTAGGTTTAGTTAATGCGGCTTTACTGTACTCAACCAGACAACCCACACACACTCGTCGTCTTATATTCTTCTATATGTGTATCGGTTGTTTCTTGTTTTATTTCTGTTTCTTTTTCACTTTTTCATCCCGACCGACAGCCGTTGTTTGCGCTTGTCTATCCACGCCATATTCTGTTTCTGTATTGCTTGCTTAGTTATAGTTAGTATTGTTTGGCAGTCACAAAAGGTTGCGTGTTGGAAAATATTGTTTTAGTCGACAAAAATCTTTTATTAATCGCGATTAAAATAAGACAAAAAAAAAACTAACTTATTAAATAAAGAAGTACTTACAAACGGCACAAGCTGAATTTTTAAATAAATTAATGAGAATATTCCAACTGACGAACTGTGAACTTTTTACAAAAAAAGTAAAATAAACCATGAAATTCGATTAATTTCTGAACTTAAAATTTGGCTAAGATCAAACCCTGAATAAAATACTTCATTGTGAATTATTGGAAAAAGCATTAATAAAACATCAAAAATACAAGGTTTGTTATTATGATAAAATAAAAAAATATCCATTGTTTCTAATTGTGTGTTTAGGAAATGCTATTGCTATAAAAATTTTGTTCTCGAAAAATTGGATACATAAAATCTGCCATTTTGCGGCATATTCCATTTCCATTCCGTTTCCCCTCTAACAAAGAACTATTCCTTGGTTTTTGTGCAGACAGTCGGCCAGTAAAAAAAAAAAACAGTCAAGGATAGGATTGGCTTGTACGCCGAGTTTTTGTTCCAAGCTTATTATTTCTTGCACAAATTAATAATAATATAATTCTAAAATACAAATAAAAACGGATAAATCTATTTGCAATACAAACTCTTATCAAAGTTATTTATTTGTTATTCATTTTGACTGAGTTCCGCGTGCTCACGTAGAAAAAGAATCGACGAACAAGATATTATTTTTTTCTGTCCCGAGCTCTGAGGGTCAACGTTCTATGTTAGAGGGTTCATTTAATTCAGCTTTAGCTTCAGCGCAGAAAACATGGTTTGTTAATTTATAAATTAAATTGTTCAACTGGTATTAAAGATTTGCTTTTTTGGATTTTTTTTTTGCATTCTTTTCTTTTTAATTACGTACTTGGAGTTGAAGTTTTAGAGATTTGGATAAATGAGTGTCCCTTTTGTACACAGACGGACAATAAGAAAACCTTATTTTATATTATTATACATAATTTTTTGTACTTCTACTTTTTTTTCTTTAAATTAACTACCAATTTTATTTTTTTTTATTTTATAAAAGAAAAAATTACCCACATAGGTAGCCACAGAAGCAGAAGTTTTTATTATTTGGCTCGAGGTGTGTGGTGGAGTGGAATCTCATTTAACAAACTTCCGCAATTACCTATCTAAACGTTTTTTTTTTTTTTTGTTTAAATAAAAAGAAAAACATGCCTCTTCTTTGGTTTGGTAGTTCGTTGTTCTTTTCATTTTTTTTTTTTGTATATTCTGTCCTCTGACTTCTCTTCGAGTGTGGACGGACTGTGGCGTACATTTTGTTGTTTCACAATTATTAAAGAAGTTGCCGATTACAATAACTAAAACACGTTTCGAATAAAAATAGTAATGACCTTGGTTTTAGAGTTGAAGGCTTCACTGAGTGCTCTGACTAAAACGTTGAATTCGATATTTTGACCTGATCTTGAAAATGTTTTCTATCGTATCTACATACATACATAATGTGTTATTTATTAGTTAAAATCTTCATGGTCTTTTCCAGCTAAATACCTAAAATGATAATAGGTAAATTGTACAATTAATTTTTGTATGTTTTTAAATTTAGTTTGCACCCTAAACTTTTATCTGATTGGTCTTGTTAAAATTAAAAAAATTGTGCTTTTTGTATACATTATGTATGTATGTAAGTAAGTACATAGTACGTTTTTTTTTTGTTTGAATTAAAAGTAGCTTCTAAATTTTTTTTTGATTTGATTGATTTATATCGCGAAGAAAAGGTATGACAATATAGAAGTCTAGTCGAAATAATGTTTGGTTGGTTTTGGTTGTTTTGTCGCTTTTGTTTAGGTATAGCAGCAGCAGGCAACAAATAGATCAATATAGGTACGTTACCTACAGGGACTTGGGTTTAAGTATAAGTGTGTGAGTGTGTCCGTGAGTGTGCATGTGTGTGCTGATGAGAAAGACATCTGCAAACTGGACGAGAGATACACAACTCTAGTTATTTTTATATGATTGTGTATCTTTAACCAAAAAATAAAAAAGCAAAAAGGTAGAAAAAGAATTATACCTATATTGTAGACAAAGGGTTTCGCCCGCGTTTTTGAATTTAGCACAATCAACCAAAGAGGCAAATATCTACCAACTTGTGCAAAATAAACCTGTATTTTGTATCTTTTTTTTTTTTTTTTTTAAATGTTTATGTAAAAACAAATGGGATTCAGAATATTTATTTATGTATAGCTATTATTATTTTTTTAAACAAATTACAGTTGAAATATAATATTATGCAAGCCAGTATAATTATACGAAACTAATAAACATTTTTTTTTGAAGAAATAAAAGTCTTGGATAGGCCAAGAAAGTCAATGGCCGGGTTCTTGAACATCTAAATAAAAAAATGAATGCTTAGTAATAGCTACCTACTTAATGAAGTTTATCAAGATGAAGTTATTTTATTTATAAACTTATGGGTATACGTAAACGTACATATATAAGTACCTATGTGAGTTACATAGACCCCTAGAATAAGTGGTAGTTAGCTAACAAATATTTTGCTTCTTTATGAGTTTCGAATACCAATTGATAGTTTTTTTCATTCAAAATAATGAAAACCATTGTGATTTACAAGAAAATTTTGTATTAGTTTTTTTTTTTTTTTAAATGTAAAAAATTTTAATTTATTTAGGTTTTCTCAATTAACATGTATTTGAAAGTAGCAATAAGGGTAATTATTATTAGGAATTTTAGACTATCTAGGAAGGTATCAATAAAATTTTATAATCTTAAAATTATTAAGACTTCGAGGATGGTTTCTAACATATATCAGCGTATTTTATTTGTTGCTCCTTTCTATTTCTTTGTTGTGTTTTTCAACAATATAAAACTATAAATAGTAATTTTTTAAAATTTTCATACTGTTAAAATTAAATTAGGTATCTACGTACATTTTTTTTAAATAGCGGTCCTGGCCACATTTTTCTATTCTATTTGCATAAGTAATTTATTTTTTTGTCAACGTTCAATGCTCTTACGAATTTAAAGTCGAACAATGAAATTTAAATGATTTTATGAAAAATCTACTGGTATCTGAAATTTCAAAATAAATTCGATTTTTCTTCTAAGTTGGTTCAGATTTTTGCTAATTTCTTTAAAAGTATAACTATGTATGTACATCCTTAGATGGAAACCACGCTGTTTGACTTTAAATTGCTGACAGCAATAAAACTTAATGCGATAAAATTTTCACAAGTTAATTTATTTTTTAGCTTTTATTTTGCAAAATAACTTGATTTAGGGCCAGTTGTACAATCTTGGTTCAGGATTTTAATTCTCTGTTTTAGATGGACTGGCTGTGGTTCAAGCGTGGAATTTGTTGTTATCACACACTAGAAACTTTAACCAGAGAGTAAACTCAACTAACCTGCCGAATTAAAAAAAAAATATTGAACCATGATTAAAATATTTGTGCATCTGGAAATTATGTGGCGTTGTTTTTTTTTGTGTTTCCAATTTTTAAGATAATAGAGTTAACATTTTTTGAATTCGAAAATTTTAATTATTTCATAAAGTTTAAATACCCCAAGTTCATGAACATAAAAAAAATGTTTTCCTTCGAAATGCAACTATGTAATTATATAGTTAACTATTGACTATAAAAAATGCAACCACACCAAATTCAAAGAAATACAGATTTATTTTAGACAGAGGTAATCAGTTCTAAAAAAAGTTGGAAACTAACAAACGGACAAAATTTTCATGTTAATATTGGTTTCATAAAGCATAGTTTAGGCAACTTTTGAATTTTTTTATATAATATAACAATTCATAGGTAAGAGCACTTGGCTTGTTTTTTTTTTGTGTTTAGGGACTTTACATCTATTATAATTATTTGCTTTTATCTGGTTTCAAATGTTTTTTTTTCGAATTTTTTTCGAAATTAAATTAAGACCATCCCACACATAAATGAATAAAATAAATAATTATTATATGAATTTTCCGATTACGGCCTTATTTTATTTTCAGAATGAAATAAGACGGTCGTCCTAATCTAATTTTTCTATCACAGTCTTTTATTAATTCTGAAGATGAATTAGGGCCCCCACGGTTTTATTGTGAAACGCCCGTTTCATTGCATCGTGGGCCGCTTATTTTCGTTTTGAGAAAACGAATAAGATTATTGTGTAAGTGTATTTTCTAGACAGATTCTAAGACTTTGTTTATAATCAATAATTAAATTGTGCATCATTTCCTTGGCCATTGAAATTTCTGTCTTGCCTTTATTGAAATGAACAGTATTGTTTGTATATATAAACATTAAACATATTAACTATGCTTGAATTATCACTTTGTACAGAAATATCAAACTATCTTTGAAGATATAGAATACAAATTTATTTTGTATGTACATATGTGCTATTAGAATGTTTGGAACATGTTAGTTCATTGCAAAAAAAAAGTTTTTCAATTATAAAACTTATGAAACAAAAAAGTCCTCTATCGGAATGACATAACTAATAGGTTAAGTTTATAAATAGGGCTGTTAAAGTTCTTTTTGAGAATATGGTTAAGAAGGTTGTGTTTTTGAGCATTTATTTTTACACAATAAGAAATTAGTTCCTGGAGATTTATTTGAGGTTTTTTTTCCTTTTCAATCATTTTCATTTACAATTTTATGCCTTTAACACGTACTTCCTGAAATTTGTGTTTGTTTGCTGTTAAGTCGATTGATTGAACGCACAATAAGGAAAGTGTTAGAAGGAATGTCATACAAATTTCTTCATATGGTTGACCTGGGAGACTCACTTCCCCCAATTCTTGACCTTCTCTATCACAAACTAAAAGTTGGTAGCAACTCAGTTTTCTTGTGTGAATTTGATCTATCTTTATGAAATTGGTGATAGTGACAAAGATGAATAAATGCATATTGTATATAATTATGTAGGTACATATATTGAATTATGAGGTAAAAAGTGCTTCCACCTATAAAACTGATTAAACCGTCGATTAAGGTTATGGTATTGTAGGGACATTCTTATAGAATTTTATAACTCAAGAAATTTCCTTCTGGTTATATAACTTTATTATTGGTAAAATATAAAAGCTTATACATTTTTTTTAGAGCAGCTTTAGAATTTGTATTTTCCAATAAAAAATGGCACAAAAGTGAAATTTGAGACGTAGTATGCTTTTCGCATACACCCCACTTTGTGATTGGTCTAATAGATTTTCTCGTCACCATACCATAAAATACCATCCAAACGTTAGAGTTGAATCAAAAATTGGACTTGAATATAATGATTGTATGACAAGTAATAACTTAAAATCTATGGCTAATTTTAATCTAAATGCAGAAATTCCACGACAAACTCATTCAATCAGAACAGTTTATAAATAAATTATAAATAAACGTGATCCTTTGTATGTCTTCTGGCATACAACTAGCATCTATATTATAAATAAACGTGAACCTTTGTATGTCTTCTGGCATACAACTAGCATCTATTTGTAGCATACTAGCATTTGTATGTAGTATTTTGAGACACTAAGGACTTCCGGACATATTCATAGTTTATAGTTGACTGGAGTTAACCAATGTACGAGTAAATAAGATAGAATTTACTCAACTTTTACTAAGCAACAGCTCAAACAGTGATAGTGAATACACCCCATTGTCAGATTTTTAAAATTATAATTTGTAGTTCAAGATTATGGTGGCTAATGTTTAAAGGTTGGGTGTACTTTTAAAAATCTTACTCGTAACTATTTTCTTCTTTCAGTTTGAGTTTTAAAAAAGTATAATTTTGGTTATATTTAGATACAATCTTATTTTTAAAGAAAAAAAATTATTTTTCTAACATCTGTCTAACTTATGAACTAAATTTTTGTTCAGTTTCACAAGATTGTGATGAAAAACATTGTAAGGACAGTCTGACAATGAAATTTGCCACCAAATCTGTCATTGTATCCTACAACTGATTCTGAATCTGTGACTTGGCTTTAATTGCCACATGTCTAATTTTTATTATATATTCGTATTATTATACCTTTTTAACATTACAGAAATTATTCCTAATGAACCCTTCCTCCTTTAATAAATGTGAGGGTAGCGATAAGTACTGTCTGTAATATAGTTATTTTACTTTGTTACAAGTAAAACATCATTTTATAACAAACAGCGATTTTAATATAGAACTGTACAGTAAACGATTTTATCGACCATCTGTCTACAAATCAAAACATCAAATTCTTTGATCACAAAATGATATTCTACATTATAACAATAAATATACCTACCTTCCACTTTTGTTGAATAGGTATGTTGAAAATAGGATTAACATGAACATTTTATTTAAAAGAAAACGTTATGGATATAAAATGGAGAGCTAAAAGCGACACCAAAACCTAACCAAGCAAACAAAAAAAAAAAACAACCAGCTGCTCGATTTAAACCACCCCGTTAATACGCAAGTGTGTGCGTGCGTGCGTGATGGGCCTTCGTCTGAGCGCATGAGTGTGTTTTTTGTTCGTTTGTTTTTTTTTTTTTTCTTTACCTTGTTTCACTTTGCAAATTTTTGAATGGGGTGGAATTGTTAAATTTTAGTGGTGTACCAATAGTTTGTTGTATCGTATACTATACAAGTTTTAGAGTTTTGCCAGCAAAAATCGAATTCTTATAATGAAAATACATCCCCTGCGGAAGGAAATGAAAGTGGATCATCGAAGAGGGTTGACAATATTAATGGTGGTGAGTGTTCGATCCGATCAGGTTTCATGGCAGTGTATTATAAGGGTGGGTAAAGCAAATGCAGTGTAGTGGCTATTTAATTTTTCATGCTTTGAATATAATAATGTTTAAATAATATTGAAATTATAAAATTAATAATATTATAGGTAATTAGGTATTTACGAACTTGTAAAGTTAATTTATTTTTATATATTGGTGCATACCTATACTGCCGTCCTAAGGAGAAAGGGCGTAAGTGCCAAAAATCAAAAATTGAGTTTGAGGCATTTTTAGAAACGTTTAAGAGTGCCTTATTTTTGTATTATTAATTTATTATAAATTCTAACTGTAAAAGGCTCAAAATCACTTGTCAAAATGGGCACATATCCATATTCTGCTCACATAAGGCATTTGCTGAGTAAAAAGGGCCCATATGCCAACATGGATCATTGCCTATGTGCCTTTTTTGCTTAGTATCTTAGAACTTCATTGGTTCATTGGTTCATAACACACTAGGATTCTAAAAAAAATTACTTTATGTTTGTTAGGTAAATATAATTTTGTTGTTAGAAAAGTTGAAAAATGTTTTTCAATTTATTTAATTCCGCTTCAAAAAAAAAAAAATTAAAGCAATTTTTTAGCTATCTTAACTATGCCAAAAATCGCATCTCCATTTCTTAGGCGTTTACTAAGCAAAAAGGGCGTAAATCCATTTTATCTTACAAATAACCAAAATAACATACCAGTTTAAACAAAAATGAACTTTCGAATGCGCGATATGTCGGCTTTTATGCGACGCCAGCTTTTTGACTTTTACTCTTGTTATTTTAAAGGATTGTGTCCTGAATTAAGGAAATGCCTGCTAAAGAAATTAGAACAATATAGACCCCATAGTTTTGCAATTTTTGTTTGTTTATTTGGCTAATAATCTTTCACCATGCATTCCAATCAATATTTGTGTGTTACTAATGAAGTTCTTCTGTTCATTTTGAAGTATTATGCTACGCAATCTATTTTTTAATAAATTAATATTAGTTTGTGTTTTTATATTTACATCTAAGTTATTAAACATTTGTGTACCTTTATACAAAATATTATTTTGAGAACTAAATAGTGAAAATCTAAAATCATTTTAAAACAGACCTCATAGCTCTATTTTGTAAAATTTGAAGGTTATCAATTTTTCCATTGTTACACAAACTTAATACAGAAGAACAATAATCTATGCGTGGTAATATTATAGATTTATATATACAAATTGCACATTTTTTGGATATTCTTTTTCTTATTCTATACAAAAATTTAATTTTTTTTAGAAATCTTAGCACTTATAAAATCAGCATGACTCTTAAAGTTTAATTTAGAATCAATTATAACGCCTAAATATTTTATTTCTTTTCCACATTCAATTTCACAATTTTCTATTTTTATGTTAATATCATAATTTCTATTTCCTATGTACCTACATACTTTTTGTTTTTAAAACATTTAATTTCAATTTGTTTTTACACAGCCATTTAAATAATGATGCAGCATCAGCATTTAGATTGTTCTCACATTCATTTAAATGCTTACCAATAATATAAATAAGTGTATCATCTGCAAATAATGACACTTTAGAAAATTTCAGACAATCTTTTATATCATTCACATAGAGTAAAAAAAGGATAACTCCTAGAATAGTTCCTTGAGGAACGCCCAATTTAACATCTTTTGTAGATGAATAGTTATCACCCAATTTAACCTTCTGCTTTCTTGAAGATAGAAAAGATTCAAAACATTTGAGTTCATTCCGCCCAATTCCATACTTATATAAATTCCTAAGTAGGATACTTCTTTCCACCGTCTCAAATGCCCGCTTCAAATCTAGAAATAACGCCAATACCGAACTTCCTGAATCCATATCTCTTTTCCATTCATTTAGAACCCAGCCTAAAGCTGTTTCGGTTGAGTGGCCCTTACGAAATCCAGACTGCTCCTCGCAAAGAATTTCACGATGAGTGAGGTAATTTTCTAATTGAATGCGCACCACTTTCTCCAAATTTTTTTTCATATATGGGCATCATATTTATGGTACGAAATTGATCTAACTACTCATTAAACTATTTTGAGCTTCTTACAAAGGGTGCGATGCTACCAATCTTAGTATTTGCTAGATCTACCAGGATTGTAGTTTAATTCTCCTAATTGGAGTCTACGTCTATGGGACAGAGCTGGGCATGTACAAAGAAGGTGTGGAATTGTTTCCTCCTCCTCTTCATCCTTGCAGCTTCTGCAAAAGTCATTTGCATGCACGCAAAGACGTGTTGCATGTCTACCTATAAGACAGTGTCCAGTAATGACACCTATTATGGAGCTAGAATGCAAAACCTCTGGTTTTCTTCATATCTAGTTTGGCCACATTTGTGTCCCGGCACCCAATAAAAGTAAATATTGTTGAATAGGACTTCTTTGGAGTTTAAGGAGACAGATTCCAAAGATTTGATAGCCGCTTGGCTATCCGAAAAGGTGCGGATATCTTTGGTTGATAGCACGTTTTTCTTTAGCCAAGATAAAGCCTCTTTAATCGCCAAAAGTTCCGTCTGGAAAACGCTACAAGGATCAGGAAAGCGAAAGGATAGACCTAAGTTTATTTTGTCAGAGTACGCGGCCCCACCAACCCCGTCATCAGTTTTTGATCCATCGGTGTAAAAAGATTTTTCATCCAAGAATGTACCGTTTTCATACTCGCATCAAGAAAGGATGGTGACTTGGAAATTTTTAATTGAACTGTGGGGTCTGGTGTTACTTGGGATTGATCCGAACGAATTCAGAATAACGGTGTGGCCGTTTGTTTGCTAAATAGGTCTAGGGGTATAGATACTAGAGCAAATACAGGCTGATCTTTATACTTTCGCAAGCTTGTCTCAATTTATCGCTGTGTCTAAAGCAGTCCACCATACAGATACCCCATAAGTTAGGATCGGTCTAATTACCAAGGTGTATAGCCAGCCAGTGAGCAATACGGCTGTATGCCATTTATAGAAGGGGAGTCTATATGCGGAATTTTGTACTTCCTAGTGAAGAGGACAAGATCTGTTTTGTGAGGGTTGACACCCAGTCCACGTCGATCTGCTCAACGTGTTAGCTTATTAAGAGCGTTTTGTAGAAGTTTGTTCAAGGTATTAGGATGATTTCCTGAAACTGCAATTGCAACATCGTTCGCATAGGCAATCAATCTGTAACTCTCCTTTTCTAGAAACAAAAGTAGCTTATTTACAACAAAGTTCCATAGGAGAGGGGATAGCACACCCCCTCGCGGATTGCCCCTGCTGAAAAATCTTGTTGCCGAGAAACCGCCCAGGTTAGAATTGATAATCTTGCTAGTCAGCATTTGATCGATAATTTCCCCAAGCGACTTATCCACCTTGTCACTGCAGATGCGATTGCGGATATGTCGACATTTTTAAAAGCACCCTCTATGTCAATGAAAGCAACCACCGTGTATTACTTCTGGCGGAGGGAGTATTCGAAGCGTGTACATGTACATACTAAGGCCTAAACGAGTGTTCTCATCCTACAATTTATCTTCTAAATGTTTTTTTTTTTTAGATTAAGAATTTGAAAGTTTAGAGAAACTATCATTGTCCTTGTGGCATCACCTATACCTCGTTAAAGAATCTGCAAGACTACTTGCTAGGCCAAGGATGTTGAGGTGTCTTTTCCGCTTACAATGACCGGTGAGCCCGTTATGTTTCTGTGGTTGTTGTTATTTAAACTAATGCAGTTTGGCTTGTCGCAGCTTGGGGAGTTCTTTCCAGATATTGAATCTTTTCATATCCTCGCCTATGTATTTAGACATTGTTTTTAATCATATTCTCTCCTTAAGCACTATACTTGATCTCTGGCCCAGTGTCACTGCTCCTATTTTTGTTAAGGAGTTTGGTTCTTCAATTCCCTGGAGACCAATATGGCCTGGTAGCCAATGGAAAGTAATAATTGTTTTTCTTACCATGTTCATTTAGTCTATTTACGGACTGCTTTTTCAGTTTTGGGGTAATGGCTTATACGTTTAAGGCTTCTAGTGCGGTCTGGCTGTCAGACATGAAAGCATTATTTTCATTTTTGTAGTTCTTTTTGAGGTAACATTTTGCGCATTTACTTAAGGCATTTAGTTCTGCTTGAAAGATGCTGGTAGACTGACCCTTCGGTAAGGAGATTTGGGTTCTGGGCGCAAAAACTTTTGCCCAGTGCCTTCAGAAGTCCTCGACCTATCAGTATACCATTTGATGTAATTTGCTTTAAGACTGTAGTATACCGCTTCGCCTATCCAGTCTTTTTTGTAATTTAACTGGGAATGCCAAAAAGGTTTTCTCCTGTGGACTTGAGGATCGTTTTTCTTTTTGTAAACCCAATAATGATATTTCCGGACCCTATACCCACCTTGACAAATCTCAAGGCGGCTGACTTTGCAGCACTTGTTATGGCCAAGTGTAGTATAGGTTTAACTGAGACAACAAAAAATCGTAAAGGAGGGGTCTGTTTTCCTTCATTTAAGTTGCCACTCCACCTAAATAAGAGGAAAAATGGGATCAAGAAAGCTCTTAAAGCTTATTCCTGTCGTTTAACATTATATTTTTTCATGTTTGGGTGCAGAATGAGGCTTAACTTTTTGGAGACGCTGGATCGTATGAAAAGTCATTTAAACCGGCCTCGAATTAATTATTTCCGAAAATAGAATCATTCAGAAGCTGTACCCTGCTGAGTTATAGTTTGAATTAAAAAAAAATGTTTTTGGATGATCGTAGTAATATTTCGATCGACAAATCGTCGCATTTGAGAGGTACCCTATTTCGTAAAATCTAAACTTTATTAAACATAATTAAATTTTTTTTTAAGAAATAAAATTCATTCTTTGAAATATTTTTCCCATTCTAGCCAAATTTGAAACTACATCCGAGCGACATGACTGTATCAGAAGCATTAATGATTACTATTAACTAAGAATAATAATTCCAAAGCATTATTAACAACATTCAACACACTTAAACACGTATATTGGAAACATTTTTGCATTTAAAAGACACCAGTTGGAAATGGCTACTTCTCCAACGCCATCATTAGATTCTATAAGGGGAACAAATTCAATTGAATCGTATGGTGATCATAATGGTTATTTGTCAGATTCTCCACTAACTTTAAGCGGTTCATCGCCACCAGTAAGTGACTCTGCTATTTGTGACGATTACAGTGGAGCAACAAGCAGTATTGATTCTCAACACCAAACATCATCCGCATCTTCTTCGGCTTCATCGACATCATCAAGCAGTGGTTTAAATTGCGGGGGAACAGTTTCAGGTCTATCAACCATTCAAAGTATTGACGAAATCCCTAGCGACAAGGAAAACACTGTTCAATGCAACGGCATTATCACAAGGAATCTTGTGAGCATTAGTTTTCCGAATGGTTCAGCAGTCCCTCGATGCACCGCATGTAAGAGCAAGCAATCGGATGCAGTAGCAAAATGCTTCGAGTGTGCTAATTTTCTCTGCTCAAATTGTGTAACAGCACATGAATTTATGCATTGCTTTAACGGGCACAATGTTTGTTTAATTGAAAATCCATCAATTTCAAACTCATTGAACAGTAATAATTCTGGAATATCAAGCATAAACGAGTTCAAATTCGGTAACTCTATTTCGAATATTTTCCAAACACAGTCGAATAGAACAAATTCATCATTGTCAAAAATAATTAACGGTGTTTTTGAAAACAACACAGGAATCAACAACTCCCAAAATCATTGCTTCAATTGCAAGGACGAACTTTTAACAAAGCTCTCTTCTACCAATAGTATATCAAATCGCGACGACGTCAATTTACTTGCATCACAATTGATACCCTCCACTTCAATGACCAAATCTAGTCAGTATTTTTGTAATCAACATAAAAATGAATTGCTCAACTACTTCTGTCGCACTTGTAGTGCACTAGTTTGTAAGGATTGTGTTGCTAGCGAACATTCATCGGCATTGCATGAAGTCGAACATTCTCAAGAGTTTCTTCACAAACAACCCGATTGCGTCATACAAGGAATTGTCGCAGAACTTCGCGGAAAAGTTGGTGAGGTCGTTACTGTTGTTAGTAACTCGGATTTAATTGTAAACCAGATAAAGTCACAGTATCAGAAGGCCCACAGTGAAGTTAACGAAACATACCAGTTTTTCTATTCAATGTTGGACGAAAGAAAACAAGAAATTTTAAAGGAACTCGAAAGCTTACACAATGCAAAAATGCTTACCATCAATTCTTGTGTAAATCGATCTAAGGAAGCAGTTGATAAAGCGCTACAAGCATGCGATAATATTGAAAGGACACCTGTAAAACCCAATACTGTCAAAGATGTCTTGGCTCTAAGAAAAACTGTCGAATATCAGTACCAATCTGTCGTACAGGACCTGCAGGTCCCATTTGAACTTGAATTTGTTTCGAACTATCAGTCAATTCAAGTTGGTGTTCGTAACACTTTTGGATACATACGTGCAACAAATGAATCATCAACAACAAAACAACCACCAATTGCTAGGCCAACACCTAGCAACACAAATCAATCTTCAATGAACGGCTTAAATATAAATAATTCAAATAACATGGGAGGGCTTGCCATGAACTCGAATATTTTAGACATTTCTTTTGTCAATAACAGCGTATCTGCTGCCGCTCAAAATGCAATCACTCATTCCACAAATAGCTTTGATTCAAATGCAGTATCGTCAAAGCGTTACAACAATAGCTTTCAAAGCTTTGGCAATGATCTTAACATGCAATTAAATCCATACGAGAAATGGAGCAATGGCAGTTCAGATACAATTTTCACTGGTCTTTCGGAGCAATACATATCGTCTTTGGGCAAAACCGCATGTAATAATTTGGGCAATAATAATGTTCTGTCTGTTGGAAATAACAACATTGGCAGTCCTGCATCTGACAGCATTATGGATTTGACTTCCAAGCTCTTGTCAACAACCATGTATCCCCCGAAGTCACAAATCAAGCGACAAAAAATGATTTATCACTGCAAATTTGGTGAATTCGGAGTAACAGAAGGACAATTCACGGAACCTAGTGGTGTTGCAGTCAACGCTCAAAACGACATTATTGTTGCCGATACAAACAACCATCGCATCCAGATATTCGACAAGGAGGGCAGATTCAAATTCCAGTTCGGTGAATGTGGCAAAAGAGACGGTCAACTGTTGTATCCTAATCGTGTGGCTGTTGTCAAAACATCTGGAGACATCATAGTCACAGAACGTTCACCAACACACCAAATACAGATTTACAATCAATATGGACAGTTTGTACGAAAGTTTGGTGCTAACATCTTGCAGCACCCCCGTGGCGTCACGGTTGATAATAAGGGTCGCATTATTGTGGTCGAATGTAAAGTTATGCGAGTTATAATATTTGATCAAAACGGTAATGTTATTCAAAAATTCGGGTGCAGTAAGCATTTGGAGTTTCCCAATGGAGTTATAGTAAATGACAAACAAGAAATCTTTATAAGCGACAATCGGGCACATTGCGTCAAGGTTTTCAATTACGAAGGCCAGTATTTGCGCCAGATTGGAGGTGAAGGCGTTACAAATTATCCCATAGGAGTGGGAATCAATTCGAATGGTGAAATTCTCATAGCCGACAACCACAACAACTTTAACTTGACAATATTCACACAGGACGGTCAGTTGGTGTCAGCTCTTGAGTCAAAAGTAAAACACGCTCAGTGTTTCGATGTTGCTCTGATGGATGACGGAAGTGTTGTCTTGGCTAGCAAGGACTATCGCTTATACATTTATCGTTATGTTCAAGTTCCACCAATAGGCTTGTAATGCAAATGTATCCGGTGCATGTACAACACTTATTTATTACTTATTTAATTTTTTTTTCTAATTTATATCTGTATATGTTTTTCCTTGTTTATTATTTTTTTGTTTTTTTTTATGTATTTATTGTTTGTATTTTTTCGTTATGTTAATGTAGATATTTAAAAGACAATTGCATTTATAATATATTTTTATATATATAAAAAAAAGAAACAAAAAAAAAACAATTCAATATTTTAATACTTTTTGTTATTTATTTATAAAGTAATAAACGATAGTGTTTAAGAAAAACACATGAAGTTAATAATATAGTTTCTTCTTTTTTTTTATTTTTATTACGTACATATTATTAAATATTGGCAATCAGCAAAGACTAATTGTGGACTAAAATAAAAATATATTGATAACTGATTAAACGTACATATTCCTCTTTACATTATGAAACTAAGTAGATGTTAATGAATTTGTTGTCTTTTTTACCACAACAATAAAAAAAAACTATATTTAATCAAAAAATTATTAAACAAAAAAAAATGTTTTTGAATTCAAATTAAAAAAAACATTCAACAATTTAAAATTAAATTTTAAAAAATGTAAATGGGAACAAAATGTATTAAAAATAAAAAGATTCATTTAAAACTTAATTTGCACAACAATTGCACAATAATAATAAACAACAACAAAAATAAATAAATAAATTCAAAATCGTATTACTGCTATAGTATTATTTTTACTGTATGTATGTTATGTATTGAAAGTAATGCGTACTTTTTTTTGATAATTCACTTTATATATATATATATATATATTTATATATAATATATATAAGTCTTTGATGAAGCTTAATATTACTTCTGTGTATACATATATTTTTATATAACAAAACAAAACTAGAGTCTACATTCTATTACAAACTAAACTATTTTTATATTATCAAAAGTATTGCTGACCATGATATAAATAATAAGTAGCTAACTACTTTTTTTACATAATTATTAAAAAAAAAATGTAATTAAGAAAAAAAAGTTATTAAGTTGTATCTGTTCTCGAATTAGGTAATAAGCTACATTGACGTCACATTTTGTTTTTAGATCTCAAAAATCAATAATTTTTTTTTTCTGAATTGAAAGAGCATGAACATGACAGACATTCCGTAATATATATACATGCTATATATATTATATATATAACAGTTAAATATGTGTACTTAAATTTTAAAATATAAAAAAAAATAATAACAAAAAAAACTATTTTTATAATATTATATTTCATGTTCTTGTGTTGCATTTTGAAAATTGTAATGTTATAAAAATAATACTACTGTTTGCTTATAATTATTATTACTATTATAATTATTATTATTATATTTATATCTATCCCAGCATTTATGTTGTTTTTAGTTTTGACCACTGCTATTTTTTTGCTCTGCCAATTCAAGCTTGTTGTTGAAAGAAGCTAGAATAGTCTCTATTAAACAAAAACAAAATAATAATTATTTCTGTTGGTAGTGGTTTTATTAAAGCATGCGTTAAACAAACAAAAAAAAAGTTATTAAAAAAATGCTCTAGCTGAATTACGACTAGTCTTCTTTGTTTTTATTTAATTTCTGTTTGTTAAAAATAAAATAAATACAAAAAAAAAAAAATATAAGGAAAATAAAATATTCGATTTGCTTCTGAAACTGCAAGTATGTATGTACAGTAGGTGTATCTGTTGAGGACATTTTCCTTAAAAAATCTTTGCAAGTTTGTATTACTAAGCTGTTTAACTGTTGTATACTCAAAATGTTAAAATAAGCTGTTTAATCTAGTGTTAATATTTAAATTATATTTTTGATATATTTCAATATTTTGATACGTGAACAAAAAAAAAAGTAAGATAAACCAACATATTTTAATAAAATAAACAAAAACATAAAATTAAAACTAAAATGTTGACAGAAAAATTATTAACTAGACTAAAATGTTTTCTTATAAAACAAAAACATCTACAGTGTTATTGATTGTGTATTTAAAGAAACAAAAAAAAAAGCTCCGATCTAAGTAATTTTTATGACTTGTAGTTTTATACGACTGACTGACTTTATAAAAATAAATATGCATTTAGTTGTAACAATCACGTTTCGTTTAATGAATTGAATTTTTAACTGTCTAGTGAATAAGTAATTTTTATTGTGTTTTTATTTAGATTATATTGAATGTATGTATATATCTATATATATATATATATATATGTTCAGGTTATTACTAAGCGAAAGCCCCATTTGTTACTTTAACTGTTCTTAGATAAAAAAGAAACACTTTCACTTGAAAGCATAAAATAAATAATGACATTATTAAACGTAAATAATAAAAAAAAACCATCACCTCCGTATGGTTTTTTTCACACCATCCATAATTCCAACTACATAATATATAATTTATATAAAATATGCAATTAAATATAAAAAATGAAAAACTACCTTTTTTTTATTAAAAATTTAAATGTTAAATGAGAGTGTGGTTTTTGCATTCGTTTACAGATACATATTGTAATAACGAAACTCGTTTAGGGAATTTTGAAATTAGAAATTGTATTGTAACATGAATTGTCAATTCGTATTTTAATAATTATTTTTGCTAAGCTAAAAATATGAAACATTTACATAAATATGTCAAGACTTGTTCGGTTTAAAACAGTTTTTCGCGTTTATTACAATGATGATATAAAAACAATATCATAACTAGTATTAGTTATAATTATTAAAAAAAAAAAAAAAAACAAGAAACAAAACAAATAAACGTTGCAGCTGTTTTAGTTTGCTTATCTCATACAATTATTATAACCTTCTTGTAGTTTAATGTTTTTAATAAATTTGTCTACTATAAAAGACTTAATGAATTAAATTTTATTTATATAAAGAGGATAAACAAAAATAATATTATGTATTCCAATTTATTTATTTTTACATGATGAAAATCCTGAGAAGTGAACTCGCATTTTGTTTTTATCGTTGTTATAATTGTTATGATTTTATTTTATTTTAATTCTTATCAATAATTATTTTAATGATAAAAAAACCTATAATGATGTTTGTAATATTATTATAATACGTAATAATATCAACATCTCCCACGAATGCTTCGATCAGTAAATTGTTACTTTTTTGTATTTGCTCGATTTTTGCTTTTCTATGTTATTTCTTTTTTTATTATAATATTGTGCAAATATTTATGTATTACTTTGTGTTTATTTAATGTTTGTCATATTTTTATTTTGTTTTTGATTTTTGTTACATGACTAATGCAAGAGTAAAGAACATTTTTATTAATTTATTTTTTTGTTTTATTATTTCTACTCCCCCACTTTTGTTTCTTTTTCCTCTTTTTAGTTGTTGTTTTATATTGGAATATGTACTATTTTCTTTTTTTATATAGAAGAGAACGACAAATAAGTAAGTATGAGGAATAGCATCTATTCCATTGCAAAAAAAAACTTCTATAAGAGGATTTGAACTTTTGTTTGTATAGTAGTTAGGTGTTACTTGTACCTATAAGCCTGCATCTATAGTGTCTTTTACGGAGTATTAAGAGATCTTGATTGTGTACCCTGGTTGTTTTTTGCGCGAAAGGTCCTTATGTTGATTTGGCATTGACCCGATTAGAATTCTTTGAACGAATGAGGTTTAAAGCGAGAAAAAACACCCTTATTACGATAGTCGTTTCATTAAAACGTCTATGTGCATTTAAATAAAATAAATATCTACTGAATTCCTACAAAAGTTTTTGGAAAATATTAAACTTTAATATTTATATTTGATTATATTAATAAGAAGATTAAAATTCTTTTTTTTTTTATTTAAGAACATTTTTTTCGGCAATTGGATCAAAAAAGTATCAAAAGTAACAGAGTTGGAAAAAAAATAATATTTCAAGTATTTTCGACAATTTCCACATTTCAGACCTTTTTTTTGAAAATTGTTAAATAAAAGTTTGTTGGGCTATGCATTTTTTGCATTAAACATTTTTCCTCTTTGCCTCTATTCAATTAAAAAAAATTTACAAATTAAAAAAAAGTTTTTGCCTGAATTAGTGTAAAATTGAGTATCTAGTTAATAGCGTCTTTTTTGAAAAACAAATTTTTGGCCCTATCGAGGTAACCCTCAAAAGACCACTCAACAAAGCTGTATGGAACGTGCTGATGAAAGTACTATAGATCCGAATTTTTCAAAAATAACAAGGTTTTTAATAATACATTTTTTTTATATTAAGTTAAAAATAAAAAATACCTGTTTGCTTTCATAAAACGTGCCCTAATAATTTTATTTTATATGAATGAATGCACACACACAAAGAAATGCATAAATACTTAAATAAATAATCAACTAGGAAAAATACGCAAATTTACCACACCCAGATTAACAGGCCAGTAAGTCACTTTTGGCGGGTTAAGCTAGCTCAAAGTGGGGTCTGTCTATATGTTGGGTATGAAGTAATTAATTCTGAGAGTTCATGATGATACCATAACTACTGAGACACCCTGAATATAAAAAAATAGTACTTGTTTAAGATATTAATGTTTTTTACAGATCCCACATTTATTTACCTACTGCATTGTATGTATATAAATTTGCATGGTACTCTCATGAACACGTTCCACACGTCGAGGCGTCGTTGAGTTTTGATTCAACCTTTTTAGGAATAAAGGAGTTTTGAAAGAAAAAAACTTTTTTACAGATTTAATTAACTTTTTTAATATTTATTTTTATACATAAAATTATTTAAAATCAACGGCTTTTGAAAATTTTTCGTTTTGTTTTTAAATAAATCTGTTCTAAGGAATAGTTTTTGAAAAATTAATTTTCAAAGTCAATATTTTTACCTTGACCCGCCAGCAGCCGGTGATAGGTTCTACTTTTTAGGGCCTTAAGACAATAAAACCGCAAGATTTCTTAAACGAAAAATAAACAATAAACATCTTCTGGGGGTAGGCCAAGGCAAAAATATTGACAGGCCAGTTTTCAGTCGAATTAAAAAAAAAGTAATAAAACTGATTAGTTCTTCATAAATTAATTAACTTAAAAGTCCAACTTCGTTAAAATAAGAACAATAGTTTCTTTTAAAAAAAAGGTATTTTTTGTTTTTTTATTTCTTGAAATTTTAATTTTTCAAAAACTATTCCTTGGAACAGATGTATTTAAAAACAGAATGAAAGAAGAAGTTTTTTTTTATAATCAGCCCGCACACAAGGGGATTTAAGTACCCTTTATATGTCAGAACACAGTGCGAGCTTTAGGTAAGTAGGAGAGGATTTGAAAGGAGATGTCGGTGAACATTAATCTTGAATTTCAGTATATCACAATGAGAGGGAAAGACAGAGCGTGAAAGGGTATTCCACATTCGCGTAATACGGCTAAAGAACGAATCCCTGTATGTACTTGACAGTACGACCGAAGTTGAGTTCAAGAGTAAACTGATGAGCATTCCTGGAAGTGCGAGTATTACGGGTGAATCGTTTAAGGGGAGAAATGCAACTGGCTATTTCATTAGAGCACTTACCGTAAAAGTAAAGATAAAAGTGTGAGACAGGAAACGTTACGACGGTGTTCAAGTGACGTAAGAGTATCGATGATGTTCCTAACGATGATGTTGTTAACGACAGAAGGCAGCATTGAGTTTTCGAAGCATTAAATTCGGCTCTGCGAAATTAGGCCCCAGGAAATAAGGCCCCAAAAGAAAAAATGAAATAGGGCCCCAAATTGGGGTATTTTTTCGTAATGAAATTATGCCCCAATGAAATAAAGCCCCACTGAAATGAAAAAATGTCCCAACTTCTTTTGACTTTTTTTTAGAAAAATGAAATATAGCCCCAATTTATTTTTTTTATATATAAATAGGTTTATTTTTGAAAATGAAATAACAATACCAAATACTTGGATTGTATACTGTAGAATTTCACTGTTGTTGAAAAAATCAATAAGTAGCAAAATTGAGTGATCTTTTCTCCTCATTTCCTCGTGTAAAGATCTGATTTTTTTTCATCTGATGGGAGTTCTGAGAGTAACAGAATAGATGCAAAAAATCGCGCGATTTTTTCAGCTATTCTGTTACTCCCTGGTGGTTTTCATTACTTCCTGATGGGAGTTTAAGGAGTAACAGAATAGCTGAAAAAAATCGCTCATTGATGGTTTTCATTATCATTTTCTGTAAAACACAATGTTATTTTAACATTTTCAAAAAAATTATGAAATAAGGCATAAATTGTTTTCTTAAAATAAACTAAGCCCCAAAAACAATTTGGGATTTTATTTCATTGGGGCCTTATTTCATAATAAAATTATACCCCACAAAAAAAAAAAAATGAAAAAAGGCCCCAAGAAATGAAATAAGACCCCAAAATTTGAGAAAATTTGAGAAATTTTGTTGTTGTTTTCTGTACTTTTTTTTGGGGTCTTATTTCATTTTTTTTGTGGGGCCTTATTTTCTGGGGCGTAATTTCACAGAGCCACAGAGCCACGTCCGAAGAGCAGGGATGTGAATCTGGAAACGAATATGAAAAGCTAAGGGTACTATCGTCAGCGAAACAATTTAATGGATTAGTAGTTGCAGACAGGAGATCATTAATGAAATTGAGAAAGAGGGTCAGAGACAAAACGGAACCCTGTGGCGCACCAGCATTTATGTTATGAGTTTCAGACTTGAATCCGTCTAATACTACTTGTATAGAGCGATTCGAAAGAAAGTTACTAATCCAACGAAGAAGAGTTTCATCGATACCAAACGCACGCATTTTCGATAAAAGAGCAGGATGCCAAATTTTTTGAAATGCTTAAAAAAATCAAGTGCAATAATCTTAATTTCTCCAAAACGATGTAAAGATTTGTTCCACTGTTCGGTGAGATAAACCATCAAGTCACCAGTGGACCTATTGCTGCGAAAGCCATATTGCCGGTCATTAAGAAGCTTTCGATCTTCGAGATATTTCTTGAGCTGCTAATTTATCAGTGTTTCCATGACCTTGGAAAAACGGGACGTAAGTGCAATTGGTCCGTAGGGTGAAGAAGATTCGCCTTTTTTGGGGATAGGCTGGACAAATGCTGTTTTCCAACTGCTCGAAATAAGCCCAGAAGAATAGGATAGATGGAAAGGCTTACGCACGGGTTTTGCCAGTGTGGAAGAACACCTCTTCAGAACAATGGCAGGGACACCATCCGTACCAGCGGATTTATGAGTGTTGAGATCTTTAAGGACTCTCGCCATAGCACGAGTACGAAAGAAGATTAATCCCATAGAATCATTTACGCGCTCAAGAACTGGGGGAGTCATGACACTATCAGAAATCAGACAGCGTAGAGTTGGCGGCGAACTGCCTAACGAATAAGTTAGCCTTCTCGAGAGATCTAACGAAGGGAGTGTCATTGACAACGAGTGTTGGGACCGAGGAAGATGTTTTGTTCCTTATGTTTTTTACAAATGACCAAAAAATTTTACTACCTGTGGGACATTGTAGTATTTTTTGCCTTGATTTTTGGTCATGCAAAAATTTGGTCCTTCGAATATGGGCGTTGCTGGCTTGTTTGAACTTTTTCCGGTTTTTCTCAGTTGGGTTGGCTCTAAAACAACGGAAGCTAACCTCTTTGACCCTAATAACCTCTTTACAGCTCGCATCGAACCATGATTTCTCTTTGGGTCTGATGCTTTTAGCCCTATTCGGGATAAAATTTCTCATTCCCAAAATAATCATATAAGTTATCATATCCGCGCTGGAGTCTACGGCACTACCGAGGAAGCATAGTGACCAGTTAAAGATCCTGAAAAAATTATTGAGGCCGTCCCAGTTGGCTTTTTCGTATTGCCAAACGGTTCTCACAGGAGCTCTTTCTTTAACTGGGTTTGTTTGGCACGACAAATTTGCGGAAATGATACTATGGTCAGATGTGCCTAGAGGCGTTAATACACTGATTGTGTATTTATCAGGGTCAGAGGTTAGAAACAAGTCAAGAGTATTTTCGGCTCGGCCATTAACGTCCGATATTCGGGTGGGCTTGTTCACAAGCTGAGTAAGGTGATTTAACTCAGCGAAAATCTCAGCACACATACCTTCGGGTGTTGTCTGGCACGAATGTTGAAGCCAAGAAGAATTGTGTACATTGAAATCGCCCGTAATAACGATTTCAGTGTGAGGATGCAAGGAAACAATTTTTTGGATGGAGTCACACAGAGCATCAAATTCGGGAGAAGTTGAAACTCTGTCCAAATTGGGGCTTCGATAAAGAAAACAATAATGCATGATGTGCCTGTTTACCGAGAATTTGAACCACAAGAAGTTAAACAAGGGGTTGGTACTAGGAGGATATTGTGGTTGAAATTGGTAAGCAACATCATTTCTTACGCAGACGGCGAGACCATAGTGGGAAAGGAATAATGGCACTAAATTATACCCATGAATTTGAAATTCAGCAGGATCAGTAGTTTCACCTATTAGGATTTCACTTAGTGCCAAAACAGCTGGCCTGTTTGTAACATAATGGGCGTACAAAGCAAGGAAATATTACAAATAAATATTACAAGAATATTACAATAGTCAACTCTGAAATTTCCAATCATTGTGATAAAAAAAAGACTAAATAGACGAAATCTAAGAGAAAAACTGAACATGATTATAAAGTTCTTTTCAATACACAACACTTACTTACTTACTTACTTAAGGTGGCGCTACAGTCCGGTGTGGACTTGGGCCTCAATCAACAGTCTCCGCCAGCCAGCTCGGTCCCTAGCTAGCTGTCTCCAGTTTTGCACTCCAAGTTGATTGAGGTCCTCTTCCACTTGTGTGCGCCACCTGAATCGCGGTCTTCCTCTTCTTCTGCGTCCCTCGGGAATAGTGTCGAAGGCTTTCCGGGCCGGAGCATTGGTGTCCATGCGCTCTAAATGACCGAGCCATCGGAGTCTCTGGACCTTGACCCTTCTGGCTAGGTCCATGTCGTTGTACAGCCCGTAAAGTTCGCTGTTATATCTTCGTCTCCATTCCCCATCAATGCACACGGGGCCAAAGATGACCCGAAGAACTTTCCTCTCGAAACATCCTAAGGCACATTCATCCGATTTTGTCAAGGTCCATGCTTCTGCACCATACAGCAGGACAGGGATGATGAGGGTGTTGTACAATTTTACCTTTGTTGCTCGAGAGAGGGCTTTTCCACTCAATTGCTTTCTTAGCCCAAAGAAACAGCGATTAGCAAGAGTTATTCTTCGTCTTATCTCGGCGCTGGTGTTATTGCCCGTGTTAATAGCGGAACCTAGGTAGACAAACTCCTCTACTACCTCGAAGTTGTATGCGTCTATTGTGACGTTCTGGCCGAGCCGTCGGTGTTGGGTGTCCTTATTCGAAGACAGCAAATACTTCGTTTTTCCCTCATTTACCGCTAAACCCATTTTTGCCGCTTCTGTCTCAATCCTCACAAAGGCGCCATTGACATCACGCTGTGTTCTTCCCATTATATCAATATCGTCGGCGTACGCGAGAAGTTGAACAGATTTTTGGAAGATAGTGCCTCTGGTGTTGACGGTGGAGTTTTGTACTATCTTCTCAAGAACGATGTTAAAGAAATCGCATGACAGCGCATCGCCTTGTCTGAATCCTTTTTTGACGTCGAAAGATTCCGTAAGCTCATTGCCAACCTTTATGGAGCAGCGTGAGTTCTCCAACGTCATTTTGCACAAGCGAATGAGTTTGGCAGGGATGCCAAAACTAGACATAGCTTTATACAGTTCGTCTCTGTAGATGCTGTCATACGCGGCCTTAAAATCGATGAATAGGTGGTGGGTATCGATTTGGAGTTCATAGGTTTTTTCCAGGATCTGCCGCAACGTGAAAATTTGGTCGATGGTTGACTTTCCTGGCCTGAAGCCACATTGATAAGAACCAATCAGATTGTTGACGAAAGGCTTCAGACGTCCACATATTACGGCAGAGAGGATCTTGTAGGCGATGTTAAGTAGACTGATTCCTCTGTAATTGGCGCAGTTTAGAGGATCTCCCTTTTTCAGGATCGGGCAAACAATGCTGAGGTTCCATTCATCGGGCATGCATTCCTCCGACCATATCTTACAGATGATTTGGTGCATGCTCCTATCTAGATCGTCGCCTGCTGCTTTGAACAGCTCGGCAGCTAGACCATCTGCTCCAGAGGCTTTGCTGGATTTCAGCCGTGATATTGCTGTTTTCACTTCTTCTAGGTCGGGTTCACGGAATTGTTGGCTATCATCGTGTACGATGAAAGGCTCCTGTCTGACGGCGGGGTTTTGTTCGTCATCGCCGTTATACAATCTACAGAAGTGGTCTTTCCAAATCCCCAGCATTGACTGCGATTCTACTATGATGTTCCCTTGTTTATCTCTGCAGGCATCGGTTCTTGCTCGATGACCCTGAGCCAGCTGTTTTACCTTCCGATAAAACCTCCGAACTTCATTCCTGCTGTTGGCTCTCTCAACATCTTCGATCTGGTGCTTCTCATGCTCTCTCTTTTTTCTCCTGAGAAGCCGGCGTTCCTCTCTCCTCTTTTGCTCGTAGAGCTCACGAGCAGCTCTTGTCCTTCTATGCAGCGCCGCTTTGTATGCCTCCTGCTTGGTTGCATGGGCCTGCCTGCATTCTTCGTCAAACCAGGGGTTTCGTTTTGGTGGCTGTGTGAAACCCAGCACATTAGAGGCGGCATCTCTAACTGCTTTCTGGCAATGTTGCCACTGGTCTTCGATACTTGATGTTGGCGGCATAGGACTTCTTAAGAGGTTACTTGACACTCGATCAGAGAAGGATCTGGCGATCTCTTGCGATTGTAGCCGTCCGATGTCGAATTTTCTTTCAGCATTTCCTTGTTTTGGCCGTTGTCGGGATATTCGTAGCACTACCTTGGCTACGACGAGGTAGTGGTCCGAGTCGATGTTGGCTCCTCGGAAAGTTCGAACATCTAAAACGTTGGACAAGTGCCTTCCGTCGATCGCAATGTGATCAATCTGGTTGACGGTTGATTGATCAGGAGATCTCCATGTACCTTTATGGATGTTGAGATGCGAGAAACAGGTGCTTGCTACCACAACATTTCGCCCCGCAGCGAAATCGATCAGCCTGAATCCGTTATCGGAAGTGGTGTCGTGCAGGCTGTCCTTTCCGACTGTTCCGCCAAAGATGTCTTCTTTTCCCAGCTTTGCATTAAAATCGCCGAGAACAATTTTCATGTCATAGCTAGGGCATTGCTCATATGTTTTGTCGAGGAGCTCGTAGAATTCGTCTTTGGTGTCGTCCTTTTTCTCTTCTGTGGGTGCATGCGCGCATATTAGGCTAATGTTGCCGAATTTAGCCTTGATTCGGATCGTCGTGATGCGTTCGCTTACACATTTGAAGCTCAAGACTTTTTGCCTGAGTCTGCTTCCCACGACGAATCCGCATCCAAAGAGTCGCTGTTGTTGCTCCCGGTAACAATCTCCATAGTAGATATCGCAGTTTTTCATCCTCCTTTTGCCCGGTCCATCCCATCGCATTTCCTGGATAGCGGTAATGTCTGCTTTGTAGCAGTTGAGGGTCTCCGCTAATTGTTCGGCAGCACGTGGTCTATTAAGGGACCTAACATTCCACGTGCATATCCGAAATTCGTTGTCCTTAATACATTTGCTTGGGTCGTCATCAGTGTATCCGTCCGTTTCCGAGGCCTGTTGTTGCTTCGCAACTAAGTCTTTTTCTACGTAGTCGGGAAGTCACCCCGACGTACAACCCCCAACCTGGAGTACCAGGTACTTGATGTGACTCCAAGTACAAGAGCCGGAAAAACCGCTCCTTTTACGGCCTGAGATTCAAATAAGTCGAAGTAGCCCGTAAAGGTGTTCACCAAGTAGTTCGGCCTAACTGGAACTGAAGACGCCACCGTTGATTCCAAAAAAGAAATTCATCCGCTGCCGTCCCTCGTTGGGAGTGCCTTGGTGGGAACACTCCTTCGTTGTGGGGTAATTAGTAGTAACATCCTACTCCGCTTCGACCTGTCGACCATGGGAGGCCCTTCTGCGAAAACGAGTTTCGCGATCGCATAGCTCTAAGCTTCATCGTAGTAGTTACCGTAAGCCGCTCCGCCACGTCAAGGCTTACACAATACACAACACTACTAGTGCCTTAATAGTGATGTGAATTGATCCGAACCCTTACAGTCAAAACAGTATTTCTCTATGCATCTGTTATTGTTCGCTCAGCAAGTACATACATCAATTGAGCTTAGATAAGTTCAAAACAATTAGGGGTGTTTACATGGATGAGCATGCTCGACAGCATGGCTCGATGGCAAAAATAACTGTACGCACAATTTTGCGTTTACATTGATACTGATGTTGTCGAGCCTCAGTACTTTAAAATTTTCGAATCAAATAGACGCAGGATGGCGAAAATGATTTTGGCTGCTTTAATTATGAATGAGATTCTTGAAGAGGAAGAGAAAGAAAAAAAAAACAAAGGAAAAAAAGAAAAAAAGAAAAAAACGTTTTCATATGCTTTTATTTAAAAATTTTTGTTTTTATAAACTTCACTTTTTATTTTCCAAACCTCTTCCAAAAAAAACTCTTTTCAGAACTCACTATTCGTTATTGTTACCATTATTTTTAATTTCCGTGACCGTGTTATCTGCACGAGATCATTACTTACGGAATGAAAAAAAAACGAAGTTGTCGAGCACGTGTTCACACGAGTTGACTGGTTGGACGAGCATTCGGGTTTTCAAAAATTTTTGAAATCCATCCAGCATGTTGGTCAAGCAGTTGTTTCAGCGTTTTAATGATCGAGCATCGATAGTTGTCGAGCCATGCTGTCGAGCATGCTCGTCCATGTAAACACCCCTATTCATGCATTTGCTAAGCCAAACAACTGTAGGTTGGGAAGGAAAGGGAAGGAATACTCACTGCGCTCTGTGGGTACATTTTTTTTTGGTATTATTTGTTGTTGTTTTTTTGTTGCGGCACTGATGGTTATTATTCTTTTTTTTTTTGTGAGATAAGCTTTTTTTTTTGTGTATACATTTTTATTTTATTTTTTACTATTATTATTATATTTTTATTTGATTGATTTATGATGCAGACATACATACATACGCGACAAAGACAAACGGTGGGGGACAAGGGGACGATAAAAATGAATGCACAAACAAACACACAGCACACACGAAGGTGACCCTTTCCTTTGCACCCGCAAATTGGGTTTGTATGGGAATAGATGAGTTTTGAATTAAACAACTGAGAGGAATAGCGTAGTTTTGAAAAAAAAACTCCACTTTTGAAGTGCTCAAAAGTATAGGAAATAACAAGTTTCTGAACAAGAATCTGAGCTAAATACTTAGATCAGGGCATACTTACATAACTCATTTTTGGAAAAAAGTGGAATAAACGAGTTTTGAAATTATACCCCTCATATGTACAATGCCTACTGAATAAATTTCTAAGAACATGATTAAAATTGAAAGTCTTTCAAAAGCTCGCTCTAAGGCTTCAATTGATCTGCTTGTAGTAAAATAAGGGGAAATTTTATATAATTATGTATAATTAACTAGCTGACCCGGCAAACTTCGTAGTGCCTTAATCGATAAATAAAAGAGCTTATCAACTTCTTGCTCATAAAATAAATTTGTAAAAATTGATTATCTACATCTGGTATTAATAACAGCGCTCCCAATAAGTGAGAAATTTGTCCTTGTATATGTAATTTTTAAAGATTTGTCAAGTAATTATTTCTGATACACATTTTAATAAAAACGATAAAGCTATAAGCTATATACAACCGTGAAAGTGGGCGTTAAATTGTCCTGTCCACTCTTCGCACATTTTTGATTGACTATGACGACCTAAATTCGGTCGTCTTCTCTTCAGCATTGTAAATTGTACTTAAAATTAATGAAAGTGAGAAAAGTTCTCGCGCACTAAGAGGTAAAAAATGTCACTATCACAAAGGATCAACAAAAAAAATTTACGGAACATGAAATATCACTATCACAAAGGATTACCGAAGTGAAGAAATTTCTCGCGCACGTAGCGTTAACCGTCAATAACAAAGGTAAAACGATGCGCCCTCTATCCTAAGACGAATCGATCGACATATTTGTTGGTTGTCAAAAGTCAAATATTATGACTGCGTTAAGAAATTTAATTTCATTTCATTTTCATTTCATTTCATTTATTGTATAATTATACTCTGTAAGATACAATATCTTATAAACTAGAGTAAATCCAGTATCATAATACTATTTTTACAAAAATTATGAAAATTTGAAATTTAATTTGCGACAAAATTTAACAAATTACATAAAAATAATCTGATAGACAGTTAACCAAAATTAAATACAGTTTTTACCTCCTGAGAATTAATATCTACGTTGTTAGAAAGATATAATTATTTTAATTAGTTATTTATTTTTAACTATTCTTACAATCTTAAGAGGGCTCCACCCATAATTTTGAAAAAAAAAAACGAGAAATTGCGCAAGCAAAGGCGAGTAGTGTGAAGTGTGTAGTTGATGTATTACCAAAATTTAAATTTTGTATTCAAGAATGCTTTTTTACCTTGAAATCGCTCGAAGCCTTTTATTAATATTTGAGTTTGTTTTTGTTTTATTTCAATATTTTGGTGACTCGTTTTGAAAAATTAAGCAAAACTGCTCTGGAAAAGGTGAGTAGAACGTGAGACTCAAGTAAAAATCTGGTTTTCTATAAATGTATGTAGTTTTAAAGGCAATGAATACCTTGCAATCGCTCGGCGTAGATTTTTTAATTTTCATATAAAGCTTTTGAATGAATCGGCCTTGAAAATTCATAAAATTTCGCATATTCTAATGCTTTTTTTACCTTTAGTTACATTACAAATACCACATAAATTTCCCCATATGACATATGTACATGTTTTCTTCAACCGATTGACAAAAAAAAAATATTTAAAAAGTCGCTAGTTTTTTTAAAAATATAACATTTTATAAGGGCCTTTTTTCACTTTTCTCCCTTCAAATATCGTTTTTCGATGATCGTACTAATTTTTAGTTTATCTATTTCCCACAAGATGGTTTGATTTCGAAAATGCATTTGAATACCTAAAATAAATACATAGATAGATACCTGCTTTGTATATGAAAATTATAGTACTATCATGCTTTGTATATGAAAGCTATAGTACTATCATGGCGAGTTTTTTTTAGGGTTGCGCGGACCCTTGTGGTGGCGCTGCAAAACTTGAGGTGTAAAATCCGATTTGGGGAGTCTTTAAGCGTCGAAAATTGGTGGTAAGGGCAAGAGGAGACTGTTTTTTGTATAATTGCATCCAAAAAATATCAATAAATATAATTTAAAACCTCCATAAGCTCTCCGCAAAAAAAAGAGTAAGGATTGCGCAGACACGCTAGATGTCGCCCCATTCGACTTCCACCATGATAGTACTATAGTTTATATATACAAAGGAAAACTATAGTACTATCATGGCGAATATTTTTTAGGGTCGCAAAGGTCCTGGTGGTGGCGCTGCAAAATGTGAGGTGTAAAATTAGATTTGGGGAGTCTTTAAGCGTCAAAAATTGGTGGTAAGGGCAAGAGGAGACTGTTTTTTGTATAATTGCATCCAAAAAATATCAATAAATATAATTTAAAACCTCCATAAGCTCTCCGCAAAAAAAAGAGTAAGGATTGCGCAGACACGCTAGATGTCGCCCCATTCGACTTCCACCATGATAGTACTATAGTTTATATATACAAAGGTGGAGGCCTCTTAAATTTAATTTGATTTCTGAACGACGCGACGACGCCGACGGGGCGAACATGAAACGTTTGACATTCAAAATAAATGAATGAAGAAAAAATAATAAATTTAATTTGATTTCTGAACGACAGGACGAACAGCAAATGTTTGACATGTAGGAACAGTTTCTATCGGAAAACGAAATTGTTGTTTTTACTATATCCCTAGCATTTTTTTTCATATTTATTCACCTTTTAAACCTTCCCTGGACTTCCATAATTAATTCAAAACCAAAATTAGCCAAATCGGTTCAGCTGTTCTCGAGTTTAAGCGAGACCAACGAGCAGCAATTGATTTTTATATAATACTACAAACAGTTAACCTAAATTTAAAATAAATTTATATACAATGTCTAGAGTTACTTAAAATTAGTTTTTCAGTGGAGGATTACTTTAATCTTCACTTTAAAAAATCGATAGACATATGACACTATAAAAATCACGCTTCTGCTATCATAGTTGAGATGGCGACACAATCGAAACCACCAGAGTTAACTAACCAAAATAAGGTGATTTGACTCTCGACCGAAAAAACTTGTTTCATGAGTTACTTTGGGTTTAACAAGAATGATTTCACACAAGAAAACTGGACCTTAGAGGTTTGCGACTTTTAATTTTTCAGAAACATTGGTTTATTTTTATTTCTTTATTAAAAGTACCTTGTCTGACCCGATCCGCGGCTTCCAAATCAACTTAATTTACCCTTCAAAAAACAATTTGTTGAAAAGGCTAACTTAAATTATAGTACCTATGTATATAGTTTCTATTATGGTTGCTTACTTAGGTCCTCGAACCTATTACATTATATGTCCATGAGTTCGCGTGACACTGGACCTCAACTACTACTATACTACCCGCTATCATGTACGGTTCCTAGAGATGTATTTCAGCTCTATCAGTCGAGCTAATTCCTCTTCGTCCGTTCTCTTCCAAGTACTTTAAGTTCGGACTGCTCTTCGGTCTGCCTGCCTGAAAGAGTAATAATGACCGAATGACCGATACGAACCTTTGAAAATTTTTGTGACTGTGGATGTGACTTTATAAGTTCTGCATCCATAAAAAAGCACAGATTCGACATTGGACCGGAACGGTCGTAGCTTGGTCTTCAAGCTGTTTTTCGATACTTTGGACAGCAATCCGAATGCAGCCTTTGCTTACCTCATTAGGCTGTTAAAATCTGTTTAGTTAGGCCCAACTTTTTCAGCTTCTCTCTTCGCTCTTGTGGTCTTTTGATGGAGATCCATGATTGTATGAGAAAGTAAGCATTCGTAGTCCCGTAGGCTAAGTTTTTGAAGTGGGATCGCAGAGTCCACTGAATTACTCCGTTTGCATTCGACAAACCTGCCTGCAGTAAACCACTAATCACCAACCGAAAAAATATTGGTGACATTTAACAGCCCTGTCTAATCCCACTTTGGATTTCAAACTTCTCCGACAATCTTCAGAGAATCAATTTATTATTAATTTTATTTAATATGTATTTACAATGTATAAAAGTATATTTACAATGTGCAAGTATTCAAAAAAAAAAAAAAAATAATCTGCTTTTAATCATAAAAAACAGGATGTGTTAATCATAAAAAAAGTATTAAAAAAAAGAAAAAAAAATAATCTGCTTTTAATCATAAAAACAAGATGTGTTAATCATAAAAAAAGGATGTGTGTTAGGAATGTGCACAAGAGCTTTTTATGTTTGTTTGCATCTGTTAAACATGAAAATACTTATGTATATTTATGATTTTAAAAAAGTCAATTCATCAGTTAATCTTCATCTTTCTGATTGAGTATAAAATTAAACTGATTCTTCTTAAGGAATTTGTATTTCGTTGAAAATTCTACAAAATAAATAAACTAAACGATAAATAGTACATTTACTGTTTAACTGATAAATAGTACAATCAAACTAGGATTTGACCTTGCAAAAATTTGTAAAAGGTTAGACTTATGTCGTTTTCAATTGGCAATCCGGAATTGGTTTTAGATTCGGAATCCCAATTGAAAAGTTTTTTCGATTCTGAAAAATTCGAAGTTTGGTGTGACTGTATTAGTATTTCAAGCAATCACTTCACAGTTCACACCATTTGTAAATTTAAAAAAGATATGACATTTATCAAGTGTGACGTTTAAATCTTTGAATGTGTAAGTGATTCTGTTTTTGCTTCTGATTTAAAATCCAGAAGAGATACTCTCTTTTTTTAGAATCAGAACTATCACTTTGGCCCATTTGGACGCATTCAGAATGCTTTTTTCTGCTTCCAGATTGCCAATTGATAACGACATAATTCTCCCAAACCTTTTATTTTTAAAATCCATTTATTTCAATTCTTGTTGATCAGAAATCCTGCAGCAAATATTCAGTCGTAGTTTCGGCTTTTTGGCATAAACTTCTTAAGGCCAAAGAGCGGACCTCGAATAAGAGTGTGTTATCCCCACTGATTAGTGGTTATCCCTCTCCACAATTTAATTAAATTTAATTTATTTTTTTTTAATTTCCATCCCTCTTCAAAAAAATACAAAAAAAAACTATGATTGAAGTTTGACAGGTCCGCGCTGGTGCTTCCCGAAACTGGAAGAAAGTAGATACTAGCGCCCCCTATCTGTGCTTCTGGCGTTACAATGTATTTGATATAGAACAAGCACTCCATATTATATATACTCCAAGCCTTTTTTAAAGAAAGAACGTAAAAATTAAATAAAATTAAAATGGGAAAGAATGCCCAAAAAATTGGAATAAGGCCCCGTTTTTAGGAAAAAATAACCAAACCAAAATCTTTTCAATAGTTTTACTGTAGCAACTCCGTTTTTAAACAAATAAGTTAAATTTTTGAAAAATTATTATAAATAAGCCGAATATCGACAGTAAATTTTGACTGAAATTTTGGAAACAATAAATGAAAATCGATCGATTTGGCACGATTACATTATAATATTTTTACAAAACCCATATTTTTTATGCATTGATTAAGATTTTCAAAAATTTGTATGAATGAGTTTAATTTTGAAAATATTATAGGTTAGTTTGAATAAATGTGAGCACAAAATATTAATTTGAAAAAATTGAAATATCATCCAAAATTGAGGAACTAACGACTAAAGTTTACAATATTTGAGCCATATTTCCATCCAATAATTTGGGAAAAATGTTTTTTTTTATGCTTTGTACTCTGAGTAACATTAGATAAAATATAAAGTCGTCTCTAACAAATGCTGTTTCCCTGATTTTCACCTAGATTGATTGTACTTATAGTATGAGATTCAAATTCTACAATTTATCTAACTTTATAATGTATTCTATACCTCTGTTTTCCACAGATATTCATATCTTGATTTAAACATCATGGACTTAAAACATATAATTTCTACAGATTTTTTGCTTATAATTCGAAAACCACCATGTTTTATTTTTTAATATTTTTGTTATTGCTAATATTTTCTTTCGTCCTTGTTTACTTAGAAAATTGGTTAGAAAAAATATTGTCAGAAAAAATTAGAAATCATCTCAATCATCTCATCATGCCGCATTGTATATATAACCTAATAACGAATTTTGAGGCACACAATTAGTATGATTATAAGCCAATGTTTAAGCCCATTGATATATTAAAACTTAAAAACATCAATAAAACGAATTTTGGCGCACAAAATTAGTATGATTATTAGCCAATCTTTAAGCACTTCTATTTTCTATATAATGTCCTGTCTACTTAAAACATATCGTTTTAAAGATTCTGCTCTGCGCCCATCAGTTCTGGTTTGTGTTATATATTTCAAGTTCCTAGCTCATTAGTTAGTTTTAATTTTAAGTCTTACGAAATTTTTACTTTAATTAAAATTTATTCATCCCAAAGAATAATAGGGTTAAATAGTTAATACTAACACTGAATTTATTGAATTTTTAACAAATGCTCTTCAATTTTTAATTGACTCAATTACTTTAATGTAGTTAATAGTTGGCTTTCACCTGTCCAATTTAAATTAAATGAAATTTCATCGGTGTGTTTAATACCGTAAAAATTATCTGCGAATTTGCACAACATTTTCACAATTTGCTGTCAAAGCCCATATTTTTATTAAAAACCAAGTTGAGAAACTTGGTGAAAATTTAAAGTAAACAAACATGTACACAATTTTTAATCAATTGCGTTTCATCAGGATGATGAGTTATATTCCAACACCAAATTTAAAAAACAAATGTCATAAATTTCTATTTCCTTATTCAAGGTGCCCGCCCTTAAACAGCGAACTACCTTATCCAATATTACTGTATTCACACAAAACTGTTAAGTTTGGTATCACTGCATATGCGAAGTATCTGACTGTTCATTCCCACATTTTAAATAAAATACCAACTCTGCGAATCATTAATTTTTGTTTATGGCAAATTTCAGCAAATTTTACAATTGAATGTACATTATCTTATTAAAATAATAGATAAAACATCGCAAAGCTTTTCATTTACGAACATATCTATACTATCATATTCCGTATCAGCTATACATGATTATAGGTACATTAGAACAAGTTAATAATATAAGAATAACGAGAATAACAATGAAATGTAAAATTACATCATCACAATTGTATTGCGGTTGCGAATATTTGTGAAAAATAAAAATATTTATGTATACATACATTATTGTTGATTTCATCTGAAGCTATACTGCCGAAGCCCGAACACCGCCAGTGCCCAGTCTTCTTTTTGACTTCGCATGTGCAGTTTACAAATTTTTATCGCAGCCAAAGTAAGCACTTATATACATTACATATATATCGGTTTCTATTGCTGCTTGAAGTAATTCAAGGCTTACGCATTTTTATTTATTATTATTTTTGAAAACAAGAGACATTTTTAATATATAGGCGTGATTCGGTTGCCTTCATTATTGATACCCAAAAATAGTTTAACCATACGTTGTGGTTCAGTGAACTTATTCGTTCCTAGGAGATGTACGTATTTATTCTTACCTGCCTAGAAAAATCACACTTTTGCTCATTGTGAAATTTTTATATTTTAATGACAATGTATTAAACGGGTTATATAATTCTAAAGATTAATGTGGTGTTTTTTTTTATTAGTTAATTCGGTTCTCTAAAACTATACAGGACATGACAGTCATAATTCAAATATGAAAAACATTAAAGATTTTACATATGGCAAGAGTGTTTTAATAATGCCAGAGAAGGAAGTGTGGTCCAATATTTTTGATAGGGATATATTATGTAGTCGAATGTCAAATCCAAATTTAGATATTTTGTTGGTGTAGGCCGCCGAGTTAAGGTTTGGTATGCGATCAAGTTTTGTATTGTTTTTTTGCTTTTTTTTTTTTGAAACATATAAATTTCTCTCTAGATAATACAAGTTCTATGTACCTATGTATCTACATTTATATATACCATCTTATTCTTTTATTTTTTCACCCCTACATAGCAATCTGTTGAAATCATGGTATAGACAGAGCCGGTATAAATGTTTTTTTGCGCCTTGTGCAAAATTATGTTAAAATGATTTATTATCTAGGTAGTTAATTTGAAATTTTGAACGTTCATTTTGTGATTGTGATTAAATGAAGAAGCTGAATGCATATTGTATGTACATAAGTAGGTATAAATGTCAGCCCCAGATTTTACAAAATAATGCATTTTATTTTGGAATGATTTGTTTTGGAAGAAGTTTTGAAGTGCTAGGTAAGTGCCGAGTTTTATTTATTAGAACAAGGCGCTAAAAAATTTCATAGAAAATACAAAAACAACCGATCCCAGGGGTCCCTACCCGTTCTAAGGGGGCAAAACGTATGAAGAATGTTTGTTTTAAGTTGTGAGTGTTCCGTTGTTTCATTGTCCTATTGACAGTAGGTATTTTAAAAAACCAAAGGGAATTCTGTGCAGTGAATGTTCAATTGCAAAACATTTTGTATAACGTCTGAATGTATGTATGTACTAAAAAGGCGTAGGTAGGTACTTTTTATTTATAATTATATTTACGCTTTTTATTATCGAAAGAAACTTTGTATGAATTAAATAAATGGCACTTATTATAGCTAGCTATGCATGAAAGTTAGCAGTGAAAATCTATCTTCCGCATTCTGTTATCTCTTTTTCAAAAGAAACATTGTTCAAATCGAATAAAAAGGTTATAATTTGAAGGGCAAGCTAGTGTTTGAACAAAAAATAATAATTCCTTTAAAACTACGAAGTGAAGTGCTAAAATAAAAGAAATTCTAATTAGGCCTTCTGTAGACGCGTTTCAGATTCGTAATGCAGTGATGATTCCTCCTCGCTTAGCTTTCTGCACAAGACGTGCCTTGCAAATCTATTAATACTTGAAACTATACGCCTACCGACGACACTGATGTTCTATTAAAATTTAAGTGAGATACACAAAAGCTGCAAAGAAGCGTAGTAAGCTCCTAGGAAGAGCCGCTTCGTGTGAAGGTAGCCTTAATAATAGGTACGTACAGAACAGGTTTAATATCAATCATATTAAAGTATACGAATGATACGTTGCACATACCGCATACGATGAGCTAAATTCGAATCTTTGTATAAAATTACGCAAGAATATATTTGCTATCAACAATCACGTGCCATTCTATACGTTTCATTCAAATTCAAACATCACACACGATATCAACACAACAGGGTCAGTGTTAAGTGATAAGATTTCACGCTAGTAACTCAGACAGTTTTTTGTTTAATTTTGATCGATCAATGAATTGCGGGGAAAAGATTATTTGCAAATAGTATCTAGGTATAAATTGAATAGGTATATTTAATAAAGTGAAATAATCACTGATTAACAATGTAGCGGTGAATAAAATAAACAAATGACAAATAGGTATATGATTTATTGAAATCTGAGTTCAATGAGTTTTGTATCTTTGATCTGTACGATATGGTGGTCATGAGTTGTAGGTCAATGTTAAGATTGAATCGTCAAAATAGAACACGTACATATCAAACGAAATCATTTTTAATTAAAGATAATTTTCATTTTTTTAGTACCTAAAATATATGTAATAAAAAAGGAAATCCTAATTTTGATAAATAATAATAATAACATTTGTATTTTTGTTTTTTTCTTTATAACCACCTCGGAGCAGATTTTAGAAGATGGTTTCCAGATTATGTCAAGCGGGTGTTACAACACTAGGAGCATGCATAGGAGCAGCTGTATCTATTTGGGCACTTGAAAGAAGAAGCCCACTTATCACGGTAACTTTTTATTTTAAAGTTCCTACTTTAAGTCCCAGTTTTTGAGTGGGGTTAAACCTGAGTTAACTCAAGAAAAAAGTTTAAACTCAAATTAGATTCAGAATTAAAGCCCCAAATTTTGTTCAGTTAACACTGGATTAATTGACGAAAAAACTCATACGGCGCGGCGGTAAACAACTAATTAATTATACGCAATATTTTCTATTTAAATTTGAAAATATGTTAATTTATTCACTTTATTAGTTAGTTAGTTAGCAGATGCTTTATTTAATATTATTACTTAAACATATATATAAATTTTACAATTCCAATTAAACTAAGTTTATTTTGGTGTGGTCAAAGGCCGTCACTTTATTAAACAATTAAATGACAATTAGTTGATATTTGCCTTACAAATTGCTTTAAAAGGATTATTCGCAGACATTTAGGACATCCTAACAGATATACGAAAAAGAAGAAATATGTAGATTTTCTGTTTAAATCCTAGCATTTACAGTTCTTTTGGGGGAAAAAACATTGGTATTGACATTGTTTTGGCGAAAAAAAGTCGTGGTAAATAAAAACTTTTTCACTTCGGATTGGTTCACAATTCGATTTTTATCGATTAATTTATCGAAAAATTAAACGTCAAAAAATTTCATTTTGCGCAAAAAATCACTCCCACAAGAAATACAAGTTATTTTTTTTCCTTGAGGAACTGTATGCAGTATACTCTTATAGTATATATAATATGGAGTGCTTGTTCCTATATCAAATACATTGTAACGCTAGAAGCACAGATAGGGGGCGCTAGTATCTACTTTCTTACAGTTTCGGAAGCACCAGCGCGGACCTGTCAAACTTCAATCATAATTTTTTTTTAATTTTTTTGAAGAGGGATGGAAATTAAAAAAAATTAAATTAAATTTTATTAAATTCTGGAGAGGGATAACCACTAATCAGTGGGGGTAACGCATTCTTATTCGAGGTCCGCGCTTTTGCTTCCCGAAATTAGTGAAACTAGCGCCCCCTACAAAAGCTTCACGTTTGAAATTGAACAAGCACTCCATGTTATATATGCTCTAAGAGTATACTAGGCTTAAAATAAAAATTATATACAAACTCTAGGTATTGATTATATTAAAATTTGATATTTTTACGCAATTTACAACATTTACGAGGACTTAATACAGTTGCATGAATACCCTTATTAGATTTAAACAAGAGAACAATTTTAAATATAAAAACTACCCCGCTTATCAATTGTTTTTCTTAGTTTACTAATAAGCACTAATAAAGTGGTAATTTGATCCGCCTATAAGGTTGAGAATGTAATAAAAACATTTTATTAGTAAATAACGCTCGTAAGACTATCATTCTTGTGAATTTGTAATTTATTGGGGAGTAGGGTGGTTGTGTTGGAATCCAGCCTGTTTCATTTTAATTGCATTATACATAAGAGGAGTTGTCAATTAGTAAGAGTTTTATAAATGAAAAATCAAGTTTTTCAATTTTTCAATCTAACAACGTGTTCCTCTATTAGATCAATAGACTTTTTGCAAAGTTCCTTCTCATTAAAATACACTATTACATTAAATTGTGAACGAAATTCCCTCATTTGGCCTAATACAAAAGAAATTAAATCGTTACCGCGATTGCTTAGATTTTGATTCTGGCTCAAAGCGTTTCCCAAAGAATTGGCGAAGTACTTGTACGTAAAGACTTTATTCAAACTCATCAACATAATTTTTTGGCTTTCATTCCTCTTCGAGAATTCGTCTGAATATCAGAATGAATGTGTCTTTTTCGTCATTTCATCAGCTTTATAGTTTTTCAGGTTTTTTTCTAGAACAGCTGAGAAATCTCCCTAGTTTCTGAAGATGAATTGCAGAGCCCTTGTTGATATCATCTTGATATCACGTTAAAAGCTCAATATGGAACACGCTACAATGATAAGAAAATGATGAAAAGAGAGACATAAGTTACATAAGTCTGAAATGCATCTACTGTAAACCGTTTGCCGAAATGATATCGATCCAACAAGACAGAAACATATGTGTAATAAGCATGGTAAAATGGTTAGCTCTGCTCATCTATGCACGTTACTCTGTGAAAATGCATGCAATGCATACGTTAATACGTTCGAAGAGTATAACCAATCCATTGCCACTTGCGTCTTCGCAAAATATAGTCAATGGGTTCCAGAGCTGTTCTCGTATGAAGTTATTTCAATTTAGTTTTTAAATTTTTTTTAAAATTGTTTAGGACTGCCAAAAAGTTTAGTTTATTTTGCAACGTTATTATACATACTATCAATAATTCGATAGTTCTTATAATTATTTATAAAAATTACTTAGGTCGACAATGCTGCTGTTATTCCCCCAAAACGAAAACGCACACTTCCTCCACGTAGTGAACAAATCAAATCCATACAAAGTGGAGAAGAATATGATGTACTTATTATTGGTGGAGGAGCAACTGGAGCCGGGTGTGCACTGGACTCTGTGACTAGAGGTTTGAAAACTGCACTTGTGGAAGCGGACGATTTTGCAAGTGGTACTTCATCAAGATCAACAAAACTAATCCATGGAGGTGTTAGATATTTGCAGAAAGCTATACTTGGAGTAAGCATAATAATAAATATTTTTTGAATATTATTAATTAAAATACTATAAAATAAAATATTATTTCAAATAGCTAGACTACGAACAATATCGTATGGTTAAAGAGGCTTTAGCAGAGAGAGCGTCTATGCTAGAATCTGCCCCCCATTTGACCCACCCACTTCCAATTATGCTTCCAGTTTATACGTAACTTCAAAAATAACAAAAAAAAGTTTTAATTGCTAACTCAACTTTTCTTCATATTATATAGATGGTGGCAGGTTCCCTATTTTTGGGTTGGAATAAAAGCTTACGATTTTGTGGCAGGTGATAGAAATGTTAAAAGCTCATATTATTTATCCAAAAAAGATGCATTGGAACTTTTCCCCATGCTGAAAAAGGATAAACTGTGTGGAGCTATTGTTTACTATGATGGTGAGTTATGTTTTTTGAAATTATTAGTTTTAAATTCTAGATAAAACACAAAAAAAAGTGCTCACAAGAATGAATGAATACAAATGCGTGATTTCGCGTTAACTGCGTAAACCTACCGAATTTGTAAAGAATTTTTCAGTTTACGAAGGCTTTATGTCATTGCATGAAAATCCCTTATTTATAAACTCTCTTTATTATAACTATGGTTTTTCAAACATTATTCAGTAGCAAGATATTATTATCATAATTCTTCGTAAATTGTGCGGTTACAACCAAAATGTATAAAACTACCCTGTTAATAAAATAAATTAAACTGTCCCTTATTTATCAAATACATTACTTAATCAAGCCTTAAAAATAGATATTAAATTGATGCGATTATATTTGAGGTTCCCAACCCCGATTCACCTGCATGATTTGCATCAGCAGCCCGAGCAGTTATTTCCTCCAGTTTACGATACATGCTGTTTGTACTCTCTGCTTGAAGTTGGCCACATTTCTTCTTTATAACGTCTGCCCGAGGCTAACTCAACAATTTGCTTTTTCATCTACATTATTGATCAAGATTTGAGAGCCTATTTTTTCTAAGTCATCACTGCTTTGGCTCATTCCACTAACATGTTTCTTTAACACGTTAAGTGCTTGAATGCGACCTGCGAATAATTCTTTTAAATCTTAGTGTTTTCTTACGTGGCAATGGAACACAAATAATTCGCACAAATTTAACCAAGTTTCTGCAGACAAGTTTCTTGTAGAGAACTACATTTTTTGTACTGCGTACTCTACATTTTTTCATTCATTTCATACAGATCATTTTCCATATGGCGCGCGCCGATTATTGCTATTTTTATTTGAAATTTTTAATTGTTAATTTTGACGAATTTTAAACGCGAAATCTATTATTATTTTAATGCAAATATGCAGATTATGACTCCGTGTGAAAACATTCATAAGAATTTAATTTACGTTATCTTATTTTGTTAGAAATTAATGGAAACAATGAGTAACATTCAAAACTCTTATAATTATTTTGGTTTGACTAACAATAAATACTTTATCATATTACTCGCACATTCACATTATAATTGATGATGACTGATACAATCGTGCACAAAAAAAGGAATTAAACAATCAAAATTCCCCTCAACTGATTTTAACTGCGCCAAGTAACTAAAAAATAAGTCCTTTAATTGACAAAGGAATTTAGTTTTATGATAACTACGCTATAAGCAAGTAAAATACTTAAGCCTAGCACACTGTTTCTTAACGAAAAAAATGTACATGTTTTTATTTTAACAATTCGATTGAGAGATACCATATCAATTCTTGGTTATTGAGAAAATGGCGAATATTAATATTTGGTGCACCAAGAACCAGATTCTTCAATATTCGGTTAGATAGAACTTAGATAATACAAATAGATAATACAAACTTTTGTTTTGAAGATTGAAAAATACAAAACAACGTATCTCTTAATCGGATTGAGATCCCGTTTCAAAAATTGATATTAATATGGTAGAAAAAATATTGTGAGAAAACAAAAAAAAAAAATATTAGGTCTAAAGTACTCAAAACTCGATGTTATTGAATTACGGTCTCTCTGTAGAACTAACTGGTTTTAACACAATTTACACGTACTTAAAATTCTATAATAATCTTCTAAAACACGGCGTCAATTCTATAATATATATATATATATAATATAAAAATAAAAAATTGCTTTGACATCAGCATTTATCTTAACTTCCGGTTTTTTTTATCCCAAAATATCGATATCGGGTTAAGATATCATAACCGAAAAGAACATCTGACTTCCATCATTAAAATTATCTTCATCACTCACCATTAAATTAAATTTAGAAAAATCTTAAAAATTTGTATAATTTGTAATACAACAACGATAATATAATTAATGCAAATTGTGAACAATAAATTGAATTTATATACATAAAAAAAACTATGCAAAAATACAGTACAAAAAATTTACTGTCAAAAATTGGATTTTTCTAAAAATAGAATCATTTTTATTTTGTGTTACTAATATTTTTATTAAGACAAAATTAAAAATTTACTTCAACTGTTTTTTTTTTTAACAAAAATATCGGAGAAATACAAGTTTCACAATTTTACTTATGAAATCACTATATCTCTCCGGAATACTTTTAATCTGGTTATAGAACCCTATGACTATAGCGACCAATATAATTATATATAATTTACATTTTTAAATAATATTTCTTTATCTACTGTAAAAATATAATGTTTGAATTTTTAAAAACCATCATATTTCAGGCCAACAAGATGATGCGAGAATGGCTCTTGCGGTTGCACTAACAGCTGCCCGACATGGAGCAGTAGTTTGTAACCATGTTGAAGTATTAAAATTGCTCAAAAAACCCGACGAAAGTGGAAATCAAGTTTTGTGTGGTGCTGAGCTCGTTGATCACATATCAGGAAAAAAATTCACCGTCAAAGCTAAATGCATCATTAATGCTACTGGTCCATTTACAGACAGTATTCGTAAAATGGATGATCCTACTGTCAAGAGCATATGCTGCCCAAGCTCAGGAGTTCACATTGTTCTCCCTGGCTACTACAGTCCTGACCAGATGGGACTTCTGGATCCCAGTACCTCAGATGGAAGAGTTATTTTCTTCCTACCATGGCAAAGACAAACAATTGCCGGAACAACAGATTTACCTTGCGAAATAACGCACAATCCCAGTCCCACCGAAGACGAAATCCAATTTATCTTAAAGGAAATCAAAAATTATCTTAATGCTGATGTTGAAGTTAGGCGAGGTGATGTGCTCTCAGCTTGGAGTGGAATTCGTCCCTTGGTATCAGACCCAAATAAGGAAGATACCCAATCACTGGCTAGAAACCATATCGTACACGTAAGCCCCTCAAAGCTGGTGACCATTGCTGGTGGAAAATGGACAACCTACAGAGCAATGGCAGAGCATACCCTTGATGCAGCAATTAAAGGTACATTTTATTGCGTGTATTAAAGCAGGTATCATCAAAAAACATTTACTTATATAATTCTAGCATGTAACTTAAAACCGGAAAGAGCCGAGGCTGTTACATCGTACTTAAAAATTGAAGGCGGACAGGGCTGGACACCAACAATGTACATTCGACTTGTACAAGATTTTGGCTTAGAGTGCGAAGTTGCCCAGCATTTAGCTAAATCATATGGTGATCGAGCTTTTGCAGTTTCAAAGATGGCATCTTTGACTGGCAAAAGATGGCCAATTATTGGCAACAAAATTCATCCTGAATTCCCCTACATAGATGCTGAAATTAGATATGGTATTCGTGAATACGCTTGCAATGCTATAGATATGATTGCCAGAAGGCTTCGCCTAGCGTTTTTAAATGTTCAAGCTGCCCAAGAAGCCTTACCTGTAATTATTGACATTATGGGCGAGGAACTAAAATGGTCGAAGGAGCAAAAACAAGTAAGTTATTGAATTTAATTTTCAATATTTAAATTTATATGTTGCTATGCACAGGCCGAAATGAAACGAGCTACCGATTTTCTTGCTAATGAAATGGGACAACATGTTAACAGACAATCCAAGGATAAGCTGCAAATTAACCTCTCGGAACAAGAACAGCAATTGTACATTAAACGCTTCAAGATAATTGACAAAGACAACAAAGGTTACGTTTCCATTACCGATATTCGTCGTGCAATGAAGGTAAGTTTATGTTTTGCTTAATTTGAGCTTAAACCTCCAGTTAATATGTCCATATTGGTGCGTCTTGAACTCGGGCTGAACAAGGTTTATAGAACTTACTCACCACCATTTTATGCAATCGCTCTATCCATAATTAATGCAGGGATGTATCCATAGAATAAACCTGGGTCTCTACCAAGCCAATGCGATACTTTCGGTAACGACGAAGTTCAAACGACCAAGAGACTGCAAAGAAAAAGCAATTTCCTAGTCTCTGTTCTATCTGATTGGCCAGCTGCCAAAAAATAGCTTCCAAATTCTGGCTTTTATTTGAAAGTCACTGCAGGGGTCTTATTTATTAGGTTAGGTGTTGTTTTAATCGTTTCTCTTTTTTTTATAATAGCCCTCCATTTTACTGTATTTGCTATCCCTTGTTTCTGAACGTTCGCATCAATGCAACTTGTTGGTAGTGTTTTTTTACAAGTCATAATAGAATTGTGACAGCAAAATCATTATAAATATCTGGAGTTAGGTCAAAATTTAGTTTTTCACCCATTTGTTTTGTTATGACTAAATTATATGGCGGTTAATATCACCTTCGTGAAAAAAATAGATAGAATTGGTAATAGAACACAAATATTCTGGCAAACCTAACTTAAACCGTACAAGTCATAATAGCCTCACAAGGATGTGATCTCCTCAAAGGATTAATTTCATTTGAAATACCGAATTCTTCAGAGCAGATCACAACTTTAATACTTAAAAAAAAACACTAAAAAAAACTTGACCTGCTTTGAAGGATATCACAACCTTGTGAGGCTGTTGTGATTTGTGAGGAGTCAGTCAGGTTTGCCAGTATGAGGGGGTTAGTTTATTTTGAAAAAAAAAAAAAAAATTAAATCAAAGTATGTAGCTTATTTGAAAAAAGTTTATAGATCGAAAATTGTTAGGGTTGTAGATTTCGTTAATGAATATTAACAAATGAGAATAAATACCTATGTAGCTGTTTAAAAAAAAAATTATTTACCCTTAAATTCTTCAAAAAAAAAAACTTAAGACCATAAATTGCTAACGGTAGGTACCATTATTTGTTAATCTAAAATTTATTTTTGTGCAAAATATTTAAGACAGTATCTATTAAAAAAACTTTTAAAAATAAATGTTTTTGAACATTTTTCCATTTAATGCTATTTACAATTTTTATTTGCTTTTGCAAAAAAAAAATCAAAATCAAATAAACGTTTTTTTTTTTTTAAGTGATAATCAAAAAGAGAGGCAAATTTCCTGAAAACAAATTTTTTTTTTAAAGTCAACATTAAATAAAAATTAATGAATTTTTCTAATTAGATCTGTGGAGCCATTGTTGAGAAAATTAAGACTTTCCAAAAGTAACAATGGTATCAAGTTTTAAGAAAATTCGCCGGTAAGAGTGTAGAAAATCAGAGAGACTTATTTACAGAGACACAGACAAACGGACAGAATTACGTCACCCACGTTTTTGTCTTCTTTATAATAGTAATGTCAAGTTTGATCAAGACTTGCTCTATCAGAAAGAAAAAGCTAATTAAACATTATAACGCAAATTTTTTTTTTCTAAAAATGCAATTTATTAATCTTTATTTTACATAAAATTTTCAGAGTTTCGGAGAAGCGGATGTATCAGGAGAACAATTGCATGAAATTCTTCGAGAAATCGATACGAATATGAATGGACAAGTTGAGCTCGATGAATATTTACAGGTAATTAAAAAAAAATTGATTACATATGTATGTAAGTTCATTTCTTTTTACTGTAACAAGCAATTAGTAAAAAGTATACAAAAAACAAAACTATTTTTAAACATTTAAACATTTTAAACAATGTTTTTGACACGCAAATTACAACAAACATAAAGTAAATAAAAGGTGTGTCTTTTAAAGCATCAATGGGCTTGTTAAAAAAAAAAAAAAACAATTTAGGTTTTGAATGCAACAACAACTAGGCCTATTAAGACTTGGCTAAGCCCATATATTTAGGATTTATTTTTAGGTAAGAATTTGTACAAATTCATAGAAAATCTCACCTTCAAAAACACACCTATTGTGTAGAAAAACAATAGCTTCTTCACAGATGACACAGAAGTGTATTTTTTTTATTCATGAAGGTGAACTTAGAATGAAAATACATAATTGAATTTTTAGTACTAAAAAGAAAAATTTAATTAACATTGTAAAATCTGAGAAATATGCCCCTGGAACTAGCATAGATCCATTAGGGCTTGGGACTGACACCTTTTACAAAATAATAAAAGTACCTATTAAATAAAATTAAAAAAAAATATGTTAGATAACATCTTTATACAACACCTTTATAGCACCATACATGTGTACTTATTATTGAATATTAACTTATAAATATATATAAACAATAATAAATATTATTGTAGATGATGTCTGCTATCAAAACCGGAAATGTGGCGTATTCACGATTTGCAAGAATGGCAGAATTGGAGGAGCAGAAACACGAAGCCGATAACCTCAAAGTAAAAATAAGCGTTGACCGCTCAGGTGGTGGTCTATAAAAGTCTACATATTTGTTTTTTGTAAAAACTATTTAACATCTACATTATACATATTTGATCGTTGTATACTTTACACCGTGTTCTTTCACATTTTTTACCCTAAGAATAATTATTAATTTATATTAAATTAGGTATATTTAAAGCGCAAAATTATTGAAAAAACAATAAACATATTCATATATTTATTGGTTTGAAATAGTTGCAATATTTAATTTTGTTTGATTCTTCATTGAGTGTTTGCATGCCATGGGTTAATATTGCCATATAATCATTATTCATATTTATCTTAATTAAGTCAGCCATTCTTAATTCTTTATAAGAAAAAGAAAAAGATGGGAAATATTATAAATATATCGTCATTCTAATACGTAATCCTCAATTTATGGACAAAAATTTAAAAACAAAACTATGAATTGAAAGTTGTCAGCAAAAGTTTTACTCGCAGTTCCAGTAATTTTCCGTGAGTTCTGAGTTTGTTATTTTTTTTTTTGGATCCAATGTAATTACTATCCCGCGAAGCTTATTAGTTTGACGAATATAATATATAATATTATTTTGGAATTAAATCATTTCTCATACAGGGCTTACATAAGTAACAGCGGGCGTTAAATTTGCTTTTTATATTTTCATCTTGCTGCGTAAAATCTTCTGAACTCCACTTCGAACCACAAGTGAGAAAGATGATTTTTTAAATTGTGTATCATTCTAAAAAAAAGTTTATATTCTAACACCGATTATTTTTCTCCTTTAGGCGGAAGCAGCTGCTAGATACTTAAAAAAGGATTAGTTCTAACTAACGTATAAGCCTACATGTGATGTAAATAACATAGTGTATCCACCTGCCGTTTCAATTACAGTGATTATTGTTCCCTTTGTTAATTAATTGTAAATTCTTATTTTTGTTCTCCTTAACTGTACCTACCTATAATAGTTTCAATTTTTATTTGTTTCATAACTTAATAATAAATAGTTAAAATTCAACTACTATTAATAAAATACATTTATTTTATTTTAAACAAAACTAAAGTCTTATTTATATTTTTTAAGAAACATGTATTTGGATATGTAATACCGTAAGTATGTAGCTCTCGTGTTTTCGTCGTTATTCTGTATTTCAAAATTTTGTTTGACCAAAATTCTGTATATAGACCACGAATTCTCTATGAAATATAATCTGTATTCCAGTATTCTGCATTTAAATATTTTGTAAATTTAAAATTCTGTATTCTGGGGTTTCAAAATGCTTAAAATCTAATAATTTGTTTTAAAGTTCCTAAGAAGAAACCATATACAAGTTTATCATATAAATTCTAATTTGATTCGTTGTCAGTTATAGCAAAACGTTGGGAAAAAGATTTTGGACAACTTGTTTGTGACAGTTTATTTTTAGGCGCTGCGACATCTATTTTTAAGACTTACCGGTGTATTATTCAGTTTTGGATCAAAATGAACTCTCAATCCAAAATTGATCCAATTATATTAATCTGACATAAGACCAAAAACGTGTATTAATGTTTTAGGCTATTGATTATGTCGTAAAAAAGGGGGCAATAAGGAACTAAGACGTTCATGGGTTTTTATTATAAAAATCATTAAATGGGTCATTGGAGATGAGAAAACCGCGGAGTGCTATTAAATTGAAGGGTGCAATTTTGGGGGAGGGGGGCAAAAGCACCCTTTTTGGTTTTTTGCATATAACTCGCAAACGAAGCAAAATTTCGAGATAATGCTTAAGACCTTTTTTGTAGATAATAAAATTTACCATCGAAATGAACTATTCGAAAAATTTTAAAAAAATTTTAAGTTAGTTAATTTTTAAAAAAATCAATGCAAAAAAACGTGAAAAATCACTTTTTTTTTTTTTTTTTGCTCTTTTGCCCATAACTTTTTTTAGAGCAGAGATAGGTATAGGCAATGCTTCATAAAAAAGAAAGATTATTAAATTCTCTTTAAAATAGCATTTTTAGAAAAAAAATTTTTCATACAAATTTACCGAGATATAGTCACTCAAAGTGAGTCAATTTTTCGATTTTTCACTACATTGATTAAAAATAATTTTTTTTATAAGAAATTAAAATTGAAATAATGTAGTGAAAAATCGAAAAATTGACTCACTTTGAGTGACTATATCTCGGTAAATTTGTATGAAAAATTTTTTTTCTAAAAATGCTATTTTAAAGAGAATTTAATAATCTTTCTTTTTTATGAAGCATTGCCTATACCTATCTCTGCTCTAAAAAAAGTTATGGGCAAAAGAGCAAAAAAAAAAAAAAAAAGTGATTTTTCACGTTTTTTTGCATTGATTTTTTTAAAAATTAACTAACTTAAAAATTTTTTAAAATTTTTCGAATAGTTCATTTCGATGGTAAATTTTATTATCTACAAAAAAGGTCTTAAGCATTATCTCGAAATTTTGCTTCGTTTGCGAGTTATATGCAAAAAACCAAAAAGGGTGCTTTTGCCCCCCTCCCCCAAAATTGCACCTTCAATTTAATAGCACTCCGCGGTTTTCTCATCTCCAATGACCCATTTAATGATTTTTATAATAAAAACCCATGAACGTCTTAGTTCCTTATTATATGACATAATCAATAGCCTATTTTGATTAAATGAGTGAATAATATGGAATAAGATTAAATACATTTGGATTAATGTTTTAATTTTGAACAAACAACTTATACTCATATCGAAAAGAACCTCTTTTAAAAAGCTGAAATTATCATATCTATTTAATTTTGATTAAAACATTACTCCAGATGCATTTAATCGAATTTATATTATTCACCCATTTAATTCAAACTGTAATCTAATTTTTGATCTTATCTTAGAATATTATAATTGGCTTAATTTTTGGATTCAAAATTCATTTTAATTCAAGACTGTTTAATTCAAGGGTGAGTCATAAGCAATGCGACAAAATGCTAGGGCGTGTAGGTTGCGTTGAGACAAGAAAATACATAATCGTATGGGAGGGGGGGTCTATTCCCCTCCGTTTCGACGGGAGGGGCAATACAATCGAAAAAACTGACTTAAAATGGAAAAAAAATTATTTAAAGTCAACGGCTTCATTTACAATGCTGTGAGATACGTTTTTGAAAAGCCAATAACATTTTCTTTCATTCTGTTTTTAAATAAATCTATTCTAAGAAATAGTTTTTGAAATATTAATTTTCAAAGTCAAAATTTTGAAAAAAAAATTGAAAAAAAAAATTTCAAATTCATTTTTTTCAAGATTACGTAATTTAGTGCTAATTTTAATTTCAAAATTCAATGCTGTTATTAATTTTAAGTCAAAATAAGAAAACCGGATGCAAAAATTTTATGTCGTTCTCCACCTTTTTCTAAGAAAAACATTTATTTTTATTTTAACGAAGCAATTTATGAAGCATTAATCTTAGTTTTTTTTTACTTTTTTTGAATTGGAGTTTTATGAGAACGTAATAAAATTAAATAAGATAAATAAAAGGCTTTGCAGTTTGCTTAGTAATTATTTCCAATTTGAATATTAACTCATTGATTAACACGTAACGATGTCAAGCTGATACACCCGAGAAGAGTTAACGGATATGCATTTCTGCTACGATTTAGCTAATGGTCGAGGTCGTGAAGCCGAAAGACTGTACGCTGAAAGATATCGCAATAGGAGGTGTCCCATCCAAGGGCAAAGTAATTTTCCCTTGGAGTAGCCTTGGGCTGGAATCAGATTCCTGTACCGCCGTTGATTTGATATCCCTCTTTCTCCTTCAGAGGAAGTAAGGGCAAAGTAATTTTCCCTTGGAGTAACCTTGGGCTGGAATTAAATTCCTTAATTATTTTAAGAATAAGATATAAGAGTATTGTAAGATTATAAACCACCTTTATATTATATGAAATACCGTGTTAGATATTTTAAGAATAGGAGTATTGTAAGATTGTAAACCAAACCTTTTTATTTTAATTATCAATAAAATAAAAGATTATAACTGGTAATTGGCGAGTTCTTCCTTCTTTATCCGAGTTTTACTTTGCTTTCTTCGGAAAAACCTTGGACACAACGAGCTTACCTCAGCATAAGGAAAAAAGCATCACAATTTTAAGACAGTTTTTTCGAAAATTGCCCCTCCCGGCTAAACGGGGTGGAATAGACCCCCCCTCACATACTATTTTTTTCTTGTCTCAACGCAACCTACACGCCCTAGCATTTTGTCGCACTGCTCGTGACTCACCCTGTATAGTATGAAATTCCCAAAATACGGATCCGCTGTATCATATTTTCTTTTATTTGAACTATGGTAACCCTTAACAGCTGTCACAAGAAAAAAAGTAAACTTTTTTGGATTGACAAAGGTAAATGTAATAAAATAAAAACAATAACTGACTTTCATTGAACTAAAATGAAATAAAAATAAGTATTTGTTTATATAATTATGTACATTGTACAATTGTACACATATATGTACTTCAGTTTTTGTCCATACCCTCAAACAACACAGCTGTGTGGAACGTGTTCATAAAAGTACTATAGATTTCCTTTGTATATGAAAACTATAGTACTATCATGGTGGAAGTCGAATGGGCGACATCTAAAGTGTCTGCGCAACCCTTACTATTTTTTTTTTTGCTGAGTGCTTATGGAGGTTTTAAATGATATTTATTGATATTTTTTGGATGCAATAATCCAAAAAATAGTCTCTTGCCCCTACCACCAATTTTCGACGCTTAAAGACTCCCCAAATCGAATTTTGCAGCGCCACCACAAGGGTCCGCGCAACCCTAAAAAAAAAAAACTCGCCATGATAGTACTATAATTTATATTATACAAAGAGATTTCATATGCTATGATTTATAATGTCCTTGTCCAAAATTTTAGGTGTAGAATTTGATTTGGGGAGTCTTTAAGCATCGGAAATTGATAGTAGGGGCAAGAGGAGACTATTATTTGGATTATTATTATATATCAATAAATATCAATTAAAACCTCCATAAGCTCTACGCAAAAAAATTGAGGAAGGGTTGCCCCACTTTTCAAATGTTGCCACATTCGACTTCCGCCATGATAGTACTATGTTTTATATACAAAGGTGAATGAAACTTGGTGTAGAGTTTTTGGGTATGTCCCCATACGATTTTTTTATTTTTAAGGCCAAAAAGTACGGTATCTGCCATACACTTTTTTTTGGCCCTTTTGGAAAATCTGATTTTTCTCGAAAATGGTACCGACAATTAAAAAAAAATATTGATCCAAATAGAATCATTTCTTTGATTTTCTAAAAAACCAATCATCTGAGTGTAAACAAATCCTAGTATATTTTGAAATTTGGTTCAAAAGGGTAATTTAATAATTTAAACAAAAAGAATTTTTGTTTCAAAAATAACGGTGACTTACATACAAATAAGAAACCTTTGAAACATTTCATTAGATTTACTCTATTATGGTTAGCCATATAAAAATGACGTTGTGATCGCATTTGGGAGCAAGTACGTGCGACCCAATAATGTATGTACATATTTTAATTTCCACGCTTTTTGGTCATTTTCTTATCTTTTCAACAACAAAAAAAAACTGTCAAGATTTTTTTTGCCCGAACAACCAAGTTTAAGTTGAACCGTTAACCGAGTTATTCAGCCCATCGGGTCATTAGCCCAGCTCATCAATGTTGTGCGTAACTATATATGCATATTAGTATCTTACAAATATGAATATGTATTTGAATTTTGGAGGTTGACTGAAACAAATTCGCCTAAAACTTATATATTGGATATAAGGGAGTGGTGCGGAGTATTTTAGTTAATAAGCATATATGGTTGGTTATATGTATTTGAACATTTTTTTTAGTGTTCAGTCGGGGATAACGTTAAAACTAAAACGTACTGGACGTTATATATATATATTATATATATATATGTAGCACATGTAGCACACATCCGGTTATACACACCTTCAACCCAAAATGCTGATTTTCACCCACTTTTGCACCTTTGCTACGGAGAAAGCTGAAAGTAAAACGTCGTGGACCGAATTTTTTGACATGAGAGCACCGCTTTTTTATATTCATTATATATTAATATAAGTCTTATTAGCTTCGACTCCAAATTTCTAAATTTAGGTTCACTTTTTCAGTTACATTTTATGCTTTCATACAACTTTATATGAAATTTGAATGTCCTATAAGGATTGCATGAAAACATAAAATGTTACTCTTATTATTTTTATTTAATTGTACTATTTGTACATAGAATGTCTGTTTATTAGACTTGACCATATTCAATTTCATTGAATTTTTGTGAACAACAACAACTTAAAAAAGATAAAAAAATTAATTTGTAAAAAACAGTTGGTGGTAGTGCCTTTAAGTTGTTGTTGTTCACAAAAATTCAATAAAATGTTATTGTCAATTACATAGCCAATGCAACATTGGCAATGTTATCGGTCCAATAAAAATAAAGAACTCAAAAAAAGTTGGAACACAGCCAATACCGCGTCAAGGACCTATAAAAAAATGGATCAAAATTACTCGAGTACTTGCAAAATACCTGAATCAGTTTTGCATGTTGGTTACAGTATATGATTAAATCGACAGGCCTAGTTACACTTAGACCTAAAATAGTCTGATAGATAAATAAAAACTGAAATATTTCATTGATTTTTTTATTGAATATCTTTCAATCGAATACTTTTAAAAGTGGGTTTCACTACGTATAGGGCAAATAAAAATAAGCTTTTTAGCTCTGAACCGAAAATTAATATTATATTATATACAATTTATTCATATACACAATTACTATACATATTTTCTAAACTATTGTTTTCCTAGGCAAAGAGCATTGAAGCGAATGCAGTAGTGTATGCACTTATTTTTTTTTACTTTCGAAAAGCGATTGAACGATCAAAAAATAAGAGCTGATCTTATTTAATATGGAAAGCTAAAACAAATTTAGATCTACGATAGGCAAAATAAAAATCTGCCATGAGAATTACGGTATAATTAAAATTAATTTACATGTACATAGGGTCTAACACTAGAATCTTAAAACTGTGTATGCGTTTGAAATGTTTAACATACAATTTTTTTTGCTCATGTGGGAAAACATTAGATCAGAAATATATATACTTTTTCTCTTTTAAATCGTAAAAACATTAATTTTTCTAATTGATTCTCATAACTTATGGTTCGACGTCAGCCATGTTAACCCTTCGTATAGACCATCACCATTTGTTGCACAAGACGGCTGCACATACCAGTTTCGATCTCGTATTCTAGTGAGTCCTAGTTTCTCTTGAATCTCATGTGGTTTCATGGCTGAAATAGAAATAAAAACAATAATTACATAGATATTTATACAAATTTGTTATTGAGTGGTAGAAGATTATCTTTTTGAAATAATTTTACAAGACGACGATATGCTAAAGCAAACATTGAAAACAAATTTATAAGACACCTATCACTTTCTTGAAAAAAAAATTAAATCCAACTATAAAATACATAAGCTTGAGCTGAAAGAGCGAGTACAAATAATCTGTATTCATTAAAAATAATGCAGTCCAGCTGCGATTCGTTAAGTTTTGTACAAATTTTGCACGAGTGACCAGTGCCGCTTAACCAAAAAAATATGACCATATCATAAAATTAATTTATATTGAGCTGGATTTTGTATTATATTGATCTTCAGAGTCTAAAGCATAGACACAAATTGGCGTATCTTTATTTAATGTTTTATGATTATGTTCACATTGGCCTATACTTACTTTATTTTGTATCACTTTTTTCTGATGGTGAGAAAGAGAAAGTAAATCGAGAAAAGAATTTTTAAAGTTTGATATATCAGAAAAGAGTGGGATAAAAGAAGTCACTTGATTTTAGGCCAATGTGAAGATGTCTATCAGGTGAAGCTTTCTGAAAGTTAAAACAAACTAAGCGCCACATAGTAGGGGTTTTGGAGCTTTAAGTTGTCCTTGTCAAACGAACAAATCTAGCCCACAGTTATTAATCCATTGAATGTAATGTCTTTTTAAAGTGAGAAAGAGAAAGTATTAAATTAGGTTTCTATCCTCCTTAATCAGGCCATGCACGGGAAATTTGTATGAGTTAATGAGGGAGGATTTTTGAGTTATGAGAACTTGTTGAATACCGATCTAAATCACCAGAGAAGTCACGCAGAGGGCATCTGTAATGTTATGAAGTCCTCCTTCTTCAGATAATTTAACCCCAAACAAACTATACGACGTAGATTTTTTTAACAAATCAAAAACATTGAAAGAGTTTGGAAATGTAAATTATTTTAAGTTTTTATATACCTATGTATACATACGAGTAATATGGAGTTATTAAAACCAATGATTAAATTATTAAATATTAATTATGTATATTCTAAAAAAGTGACAGACAAATAAAAAGAAAAGTACTTTTATTTGGTACGTTGAACCCGAAGTTCCCTGTATTACCCGAGTACCCGTAACGGGTACGCGAAACATCATCGGTACCCGACACATTTCCAGGCTCCCGTCAGATTTGGGGTATATATCAATATTGCATATTGATATAGCAAGGCGATAAGGCCTGGCCCGTGGTTTAAAACCAGGCATGTACAGTAAAAATTCAAAAAATTAAAACTATATTCTCAATCATATTTTGACACATGAAATGAAAATATGCGGACATAGACATGACACTTTTCAATAATCGTCGTCTCCCCGAAGATAATGGCCCCATGGATTTAAGCCAACGACGAACGTGTTAAAGAAAGTCATAATCTTTAATTGAAAATTATTACTGTTGACCAATTCTTTGAACGTTAATTTTATTTTTATTTCGGGCTTTTGGCTCTACTTTACTTTACGGCATCCCAAATTTGCACACCAAACTATTTTTATATGATAGATAATCACTTAATATCACTTAATTTCACAATTTTAGGTTGAGGAAATAAGTTTAAACTATTTTAATTAATTATTAAAATTTCTCATTTTCACACAAAAATCATCGATAACAACCACCATTTCCATTTTTTTTTTGACATGCTGTGTGCATGTGTCATATTTAATGTTGATAGACTATGGATATTTTAGGGATGTTTTTGTTTTTTTTCAATGAATTTTCAGATTTCAGATGGGAAATTGTTGTTTACTTTTGGGAAGTTTATTGATCCCGATTCCTCGAGTTTGTTTTTGGTATGAAGGTATGATATTTGTACTTTTTAGCTAGTTTTGTTTATTCTGTTTATTCAAAAAACTGTTGACATTGGCGCCTGCCTGGCGACTTAACGTACCCTAAGCGGAGCGACGAAGTCGCGTGAGCGGGTGTGTCCCCGAAAAAGGGAGTTAAAATCCTGAGAACCCGCGAAGCGGGCCAGGCAAGGTACTGTTTATTCAAAAAACTGTTGACATTGGCGCCTGCCTGGCGACTTAACGTACCCTAAGCGGAGCGACGAAGTCGCGTGAGCGGGTGTGTCCCCGAAAAAGGGAGTTAAAATCCTGAGAACCCGCGAAGCGGGCCAGGCAAGGTACTGTTTATTCAAAAAACTGTTGACATTGGCGTATTTATTACTTTGTATTACTTGTATTTCTAATTAGTTGTCAACAGCTGTATATGTATATAAGTATGTACCTATATATATATATATCCATGTATAAATAATATATATATGTACATTTTTTTGACACATTATGTGCAATAATATTGCTCTTACCCAATATAAAATTTAAAAAAAAGACCGATTTTTAAAATTTTCAAACTTTTTTTAAACGTATTAAGGGGGGTTTCCTCACCGTAATATTTTGAAGCTGTCCTATAGAAATGCCCCCCTACCCATTAAAAAAAAAATTTTTCCAAAAGGGGGCCTGCCCTAATATAAAGTCGCCCCAAAATAAAAGAGAATCTACTGGTCTATCACAACGTATACTCGAAACTCAACACTTTGCAGATTTTGACAACACAAAAATAATAGACAAAGAAAAGAGAGCAGACAAGAGATACACACTAGAAAGCTTGAGAATACAACAGAACCTAGACAAAACGATGAACACACAAAAAGACAGGGACAAAACAATATCAACATACGCTCTAGTATTAAGAGAATAGACACAGAATAGGTTTGTTCGTTGAACTTTACCCAGGGTTGACCCAGGTTTTCTTGACAACCCCAAGAGTTGTCAAAAAAAACTTGGGTTTTTCAATTCTCAAAAAACGCTTAAGGGTTGTCAATTGTTTCTTTTACATTCAAACCAGAAATTTATACTCTGTGCTGTAATAGTTTAAATTGAAATTTGTACGGATTAACCCGTTGCACAGTCGACAACATCAAATGTTTTCATTTCTACTTCTATTGTTGTATTAAATTTATTTTTTTGATTTATTTGTACTTAAATAATAAACATCTGCAAGACGTAAATCCACAGCAAAACAAAAAATGCTTCAAACTCGTGTCACCTTGACAATTTATTCTTTACCTCAACTCGCCACAGCAAAAAACCTAGTTCTACTTCAGGGCGAGTTCAGGGCGACCCCAGGTCTCAAAAAAACACAGAATTTCAATGTCAGGGTGAGTTCAGGTTTTTCAAAAAACGCTCTAGCGCGACCCCAGGGTGACTTCAGGGCTCAACGAACAAAACTAATAACAACATTAGATACAGTGCAATAATAATCATTTTAATTTGGAAAAAAAAAGACAGTTTCAAAGTTTTGCTATTTTGTTCAAATCTGTAATAATATTATTAATTTCAAAAAGTTTATATAAATTCATTCAACCTTAATTTTTTTAATGTAAATTAAATATTTCATGTAAGTTTTAAGTATTTTTACCGTTAAATTTTGCAATACAATAAAAAAAAATAATTTTGTTCAGATTTAATAAACAACCCCTGAAGAAGTTGGGAAAATCCAACGAAACGTAGGGAAGAAGTATGGAATAAGGTTTTTTATTTGCATATAAGGAGGTGTGACCAAAAAAGCCCGAAATAAAAAAAAATAATCTTTAAATAAATGCCAAACCGTACCTTAATGTAAAATGATTTTTCTCTTTTCCATATTTGTACATAATGTATAATATATTATGAGTTTATTTCGCATATTTTGAAAAAAGCGTTTTTAGCTTTTTTTTTTATTATTAGCGCGCACTCAAGGGGATTTCATATACCCTTTATATGTTAGAGACACAGTGCGAGCTTTATGTAAGTAGGAGGGGATCTGAAAGGAGATATTGGAGAACATTAGTCTTGAATTTCAGTACATCACAATGAGAGGGACAGAGCTTGGAAGGGTATTCCACATTCGCCTAGTACGGCTAAAAAAAGAATCCCTGTACTTGACATTACGACCTAAATTGGGTCCAAGAGTAAACTGATGAGTATTCCTGGAAGCACGAGTATTACGGTTGAATCGTTTAAGAGGAGGAATGCAAGTGGCTATTTCATAAGAGCAGTTACGGTAAAAGTAACGATAAAACGTTACGTCGGTGTTCCAGTGACGTAAAAGCATCGATGATGTTCCTGTCTCCGACCCTTTTGAAGGCTCGTCTTTGTATACTGTCCAAGAGGTTTAAGTAAGTTACGGGAGCACCAGCCCAGAGATGGGAGTTATACTCAAGCTTTGGACGTATATAACTTTTATAGATAATAGCCAGATCAGAAGGGGAAAAGAATTTCTTGCATCTCCAAAGGAAACGTTAAGTATGTGATCATTACACAAAAGATAGTTTGTGATACACATACCTAGAATCGCATGCTGATTAGTTTAACGACAGAAGGCAGCATTGAGTTTTCGAAGCATTAAATTCTACACGATTTCTTAATCCACATTGAGTCAGAATTCAATGTACTTATCATATTTAGCCGTTTCAGTTCCACGTCCAAAGAGCAGGGATGTAAATCTGGAAACGAATATGAAAAGCTAAGGGTGCTATCGTCAGCGAAACAAGTTAATGGATTATAGTTGCAGACAGGAGATCATTAATCAAAATGAGAAAGAGGGTCGGAGACAAAACGGAACCCTGTGGCACATCAGCATTTATGTTGCGTGTTTTACAGTTGAATCCGTCTAATACTACTTGTACAGAGCAATTCAAAAGCAAAGTTACTTTTTCAACGAAAAAGGGTTTCATCGATACCAAAAGCACGCATTTTCGGTAAAAGAGCAGGATGCCAAACTTTATCAAATGCTTAAAAAAATCAAGTGCAATAATCTTAATTTCTCCAAAACCATTTATAAAGACTTGTTTCACTGTTCGGTGAGAGAAACCATCAAGTCACCAATGAACCTATTGCTACGAAAGCCCTACTGACGGTCATTAAGAAGCTTTCGATCTTCGAGATCTTTCTTCAGCTGACAGTTTATCAGCGTTTCCATGACCTTAGAAAGAAGGGACGTAAGTGCAATTGGTCGGTAATTTAAGGGTGAAGAAGATTCACCTTTTTTGGGATAGGCTTGACAAATGCTGTTTTCCAACTGCTCGGAACAAGCCCAGAAGAAAAAGATAGATGGAAAAGCTAACGCAGGGGTTTTGCCAGTGTGGAAGAACATCTTTTCAGAACAATGGCGGGTACACCATCCGGACCAGCGGATTTATAAGTGTTGAGATCTTTTAGGACTCTCGCCACAGCTCGAGTACGAAAGAAGATTTGTCCCATAGAATCATTTACGCGCTCAAGAACTGGGGGAGTCATGACACTATCAGACAGCGAAGGGTCATTGACAGCGAGTGTTTTTTACAAATGGTTTTTACAAATGTAAACAAATCCGAGCTGGAGTCTACGTCACTACCGAGGAGGAATAGTGACCAGTTAAAGATTCTGAAAAAATTATTGAGGCTGTCCCAGTTCGCTTTCTCGTATTACAAAACGCTTGTCACAGGAGCTCTTTCTCTAACTGGATTTGTTTGGCACGGAAAATTTGCAGAAATGATACTATGGTCAATGATACTATGATACTATCGCTCGTTGACAAACTGAGTAAGATGATTAAACTCAGCAAAGTTCTCAGCCTACATACCTTCGGGTGTTGTCTGGCCCGAATGTTGAAGCCAAGAAGAATTGTGAATCGCCCGTAATAAAGATTTCAGTGTAATGATGCAAGGAAACAACTCTTTGGATGGAGTCAGACAGAGCATCAAATTCGTGAAAAGTTGAAACTCTGTCCGAATTAGGGCTTCGATAGAGGAAACAATAATGTTTAATGTGCCTGTTTACCCAGAATTTAAACCACAAGAAGTTAAACAAGGAGTTGGTACTAGGAGGATATTGTGGTTGAAATTGGTAAGCAACATCATTTCTTACGTAGACGGTGAGACCATGGTGGGGAAGGAATAATGGCACTAAGTTATACCCATGAATTTGAAATTCAGCAGGATCAGTAGTTTCACCAAATAGGGTTTCACTTAGTGCCAAAACAGCTGGCCTGTTTGTAACAGAATGGGCGTACAAAGCAAGGAAATTTGCTCTAAGCCCACGAATATTACAATAGTCAACTCTAAAATTTTCAATCATTGCGATAAAAAAGAAAAAAAAAGACTAAAACGGACGAAATCTGAGAAAAACTGAATATGATTATATAGTACTTTTCAATACACAACACTACTAGTGTTATGCCTTAGTAGTGATGCGAATTGATCCGAACCCTAACAGTCAAACAGTATTTCTCTATGCATCTGTTATTGTTCGCTTAGCAAGTATATTAATTGAGAGAGCTTAGATAAGTTCAATAGAATTCATGCACTTGCTAAGCCAAACAACTGCAGGTTGGGAAGGAAAAAGAGGAATACTCACAGGGCGCTTTGGGTACATTTTTATTTTTGGGATATTGTTTGTTGTTGTTTTTTTGTTGCGGCACTAATTAATTTTTTTTTGTTTTTGTATATTGTGTTTTTGTTTTTTTTTTTTTATTATTAATTTCTATTATTTTTATTTAATCATGGGGACACTGCGCGACATATTAAAACGAGACAAACGGTGGGGGACGAGGGGCGACAAAAACGCACAAACAAACGGAGCACACGCGAAGTTGACCCTTTCTGCTCAACCTGCAGCGACAAACTGTTGTGTCTAAGGGAAACTGAAGTATAATTTACAATTTTTATAAAATGAACTAAACAATTTTTTTTTATATCAAGATACACTTTTTATAAAATCCAGCCAGCCATGGGGATTATTTTTTGGGAAAGTAAATTTATATCTGTTACCAAGTTTATACATTTGGACACTCTCCTTAGTATAAATTTAAATTTTACAATAAACATTTTATTTGATTATTCCTGCGCCTAATGAAACCAATTTTTTATTCTGTTAGTAAAAATATTTTATGCTGTAATTTTGCTCTATTTAATAGCAGTGGGCCAACGAACAATCAAATTTAGCGAACTCTTAAATATTTCAGAACTATCGATAACGATTTTTTTCTAAATTAGTTTAAAATAGAGCTTTGAACAGAGCCGGAACACTCCGAGCTTATTCTGAAAAGTTTTTGAACTCCATTTCAGCTTCTTAACTCCGTCTGCTCTTTTGCTGATACTAAACTTAAATATTTATGTGCTGCTTAAACGCAGCATAAATATTTAAGTTCCATTTAAATGCACATTTAAGTCGTCCGTCGCCAAATTTGATTATGAGTCCGGTGAGTTTTCTTTTTCACAATTTCTTTAATCACTTACTTTTGTAATGCGATTAATGTTTGTAATATTATTTATGTTATATAAATTTCATTTCATAATAAAAATTATTTAAGCAGAATTGTGTAAAATAGTTATTACCATCGGATAAATCTTGCTTGTTGGCAAAAATCAATATAATTGCGTCTCTCATTTCTCTGTCGTTAATAATTCGATGTAATTCTGTGCGCGCTTCGTCAATTCTATCGCGATCCGCACAATCAACTACAAAAATTAGTCCTTGCGTTCCTAAAACCAAAAACAAATTATTAAAAAAAAATGTAAAATTTAAATATAATAATCATTATGTGAACCTGTATAGTAATGTCTCCAAAGAGGACGAATTTTATCCTGCCCTCCAACATCCCAAACATTAAATTTCACGTTCTTATACGTGACAGTTTCCACATTGAATCCTACCGTTGGTATTGTTGTAACAGATTGGCCTAATTTCAGTTTATATAAAATAGCTACATATTCAGTTGAGGAAAATAAAACTTTAATTTTGTTAATATAAATATTTGCAAATATACATTTTAACTGAATAATTAGCCAAAATGCCTTTATCTGGCTTTAAATATGAATGTTTTTTAACACAAATTTATTTTATATGCATAATAATAAAATAAATATCGCAAGATTAATTTGAAAAAGGATACTAGTTTTTCCAGCAGCATCGAGCCCCAACATTAATATTCGCATTTCCTTATTACCGAATATTTTTGACAGGAGTTTTCCCATTGTAGTTATTTGACACCGCAGCCTATCTGTAAAATTGTTTGGAAACATTAGTGAACTTATATATTAAATTAATGATTATAAATGAGGTTATCTAACTAATTCTTCAGACTAGTATTGACCTCTATTGCGATTTTCGAGTAGTAATTGATTTAATGGAACTGATTGTTACTCACTCAAAATCATGAGCTGTATTTTTGATTTAATCACGGACGTTTTCACATGTTTCGATACAAATTAAAAAAAAAAATATACTGAATCACAACGGTTTTCCAGAGATGATATTTGAAAAAAGAAGAGCTCGAAGAATATGGCAGAAAACTAAATTTGCAAACGATAAAACAGCTTCAATCCATTATTCGCTATGAAAAGTAGCTCAGCGTCTAAAAAGATTACCTCTTCGCACGGGTACCTGGGTAGGATCTTATTATGAAAGAAATGCCATCAAAAGTCTTCATAAATCTTCAATACATAATAAATGCATGCTTTATGGTCCGATGTGTCCCATATTACTCGAAAATAGGATAGGTATAAATTACATAATTGCCCAAAGAAGGCCACAACAGAAGTAACTTTGAGTATTTTTTAATGTTTTTTTATGGTGGCGCTGCAAAATTTTAGGTATATAATTTTATTTGGGGAGTCTTTAAGCATCGGAAATTGGCAGTAGGAGCAAGAAGATACCTTTATTTCGAGTGCCATAACCATAAAATATCAATTAAAGCCTCCACAAGCACTCTGCAAAAAAAAAATTGAATAGGGGTTGTCCCCACTTTTTACATGTCACTCCATTCGACTTCCACCGTGACAGTTCCATGTTTTTAATAAACAAAGGAAGTAACTTCTTTCAGACCAATATCGAATCTTTTTCAATTGCTACCAAAGCGAAGTAGTAGTGCAGAGATACATGGTGCCGAATACTAACATGTGTCTTTTGAAGATTTTCCCCTCTTGCCAAAAAAAATATCAGAAAAAAAATAAATTTGTAAGTATTACAAATTGATCTCAAAATCAAATTATAATACTGAGCAAGCATGACTGTTAACCAATTTTCAAGTGCAAACATTTTCAAATCAATGGGCAATTGAGCTTATTTTTTTTGGAAACTATAAAATCAGTTTTGATCAATACTTAACAAAATCTTATCTAGAGGCCGAGCTATTTGCAAACAGATCAGTGAATTGCGACACATCCTTTTTTCGTGTTTTCTATAATTTTAATGTTTGTTTTATTATATTCTTAATTCCAATATATGATGGAAAATTAAATACGTTTGAAATTAATTTTGCAAAGAGATAGCAATACTACCAATGCCAATAATGGCAGTATCGATTTCTGCTATCATGCAATTGGAAATTACCCAAGAACGTGCATTCAGATTTTTTTTTAATTATTCTTTTCTTTTATAAATTGACTGTTTAAATTGATGAAATGGTTAAAAAGGGATGGAAGTATTTAAGTTTTTAGTTTTCTTTAATACCTATAACTTTACTATTTATTTACAATTTTTAATTTTTAATGAGTTATGCTTTTTGAAGATAAGACGTATCGGAGACACCGCTTTGGCTTTAAGCAATTAACATATTTCATATGAGCTAGGAAAATTATACCCAGATAGATTGCTAATAATAATAACTAATATGGATACACATTCAAATATCAAATAGGCAAACCAAATTTTTAAAAATTGGTTTTGGCAGCTTATTAGGTTCAACGATGATCTCACGATTATTTGTAAATTTGATTTGAAGGCGCAAACTATCATACCTAATTTCTTAATAACCCCCAATTACATTCCACAAATTTTAAGTTTGCAATCAGGATTTAACTACAAAGAAAACATACAAATTTCTTGTAATAAACACAAAAAAAAACTTTTGATGAGTCAATTTACTGAGTAGTATAAAAACTTAAACGCAGTATATTGTCATTGTATGACCCTTACTTTAAGTTTCTCAATAAGCCAACAGATTTTTGTTTGTAAAGAAAGCTAAACTCACGCTAAACTCATACGTCATCTTCTGTTCTGCAAATCTTTTCTATGCGGCCATGGTCAAAATTTGGTTATACCTACTGAATTAGTTTAGTGTTCATGAAAACCAAAATATTAAGAACAGACAAAGCGCTTTTGATTCCTAATTATTGTCGTCCTTGGGAAAGCTTTGATAGTTGATACGCGCTCTAATTCTCATAAACGACTTAAATTAAATCTGGGTTTTAATCAATTTTTGAAAGCTTAAATTAATTTTGTTTACACGTGCATGTATTCATTGATACATGCAAATTTATACAGCCATAGGAGGATAAATATACAATAAAAATGTAGATGACTATAACTATATTTTTGTATATATGTAGATATATTTCATTTTATAGTAAAGTAACACATTTCAGGTTATTTTCTTTTCTTTTTTTCTTAATACAAAACCAAAACTAACCATTTCTAATTGGAAAAATAATAGGAATTCCATTTAATAACTACAGATTTACTTCATAATATTCAATATATTTAATTTGATAAATTTTAAACAGCACAAACCACTTGAAAATGAAAAGTAAAAAAGAAACTCAGCAGTAGATGCCCCTCCTATATTGCAATAATCTTTCTTGCTTTTTTACAAAAGGGTATTTACCTTTTCCTAAAATGTAACACTGCGGTTGCCCTATCTTTTGACTGATGTGGTACCTATAATTAACTTAATGCACTTATTTTGTTTTGAGGCGAATACCACTTCCCCGGATTTTAAAAATATAACTTATTTCGATTTTAATGATAAATTCATGTTTTTTTAAACTTAAAAAAAATATATATTACGGAATGTTGTTCGCTAATGACATGTTGATAACGCGTTTGACATATTGGTTGGCTCATGGCTGTGTGGAGATAAACGAAATGGCAAAGAACACTGCACGACTGAAACAGAGGTAGAATTATGGTACGTTCACATTGGGAATTATGGTGGATTTACATTTGAGGTTTTTATTGGAAGCCCATATAGGGGCCCCATAATAGAGGAACTAAAGTGAACTGGAATATCCTTGATTAGATTTCGCTAAAACAGTGAACCGTAAAATCTAATAAAGACTAACTAATACTCGTTTCAACATCGGCATCGGTGTAGATAAACCTAGTAGTAGCAATTACGCCGTACGTCACGTCAAAGAAATTCTTATTTATAAAATATTTTCGTAGCCGTTTTAGGTACGCTGGGCTTATGTCAAATATGTGCTTAAAAAAAAAACAAATCTAGAACTCTGGTTATGTTTTTTCATCGTCACGACTCACGACTGTTTCGTGGCGTTTTCTCATTTGGGCAAGCCTTAAAAAAAACTAAGCTGGTTCATTGATTTTTTTGAAAATTTATCAAAGAAAAACGATAGCAAATAACTTTTTAGATAATGCACACAAAGAAAATTAATTCAAATAAATAAATTCACGGGCCAACGATAGGTGTTCGTGTTCGTTTCGGTCCTCTCGACCCGGATCCTGACCCTGATTCACAACCTAGAAAAAAAACCAACTACAACTCCCTTCCCAATAATTCTTTTCCAGAGCTCCCAACAAATCCCAACCAAAAAAACACACGCTTTGTTGTCACGTCTCCAAAAACAAGTGAAAAGCCCATATCCGCCCTGAGTCTATTCCTTCTCAAAAAAGCAATTGATTCCATCAGTAAAGACTATAAAAAACATTTCCCAACTTCGTGACGCCTTTCTCAAAGCCAAACACCTCGCGGGTGTTTGCCCATCAGTTAATTTTAAATTACATGAGCGATTAAACCAATCAAAAGGCATAGCTCACGCTCCTTGCCTTATTAACGTTTCTAAGACTGAAATAGTCAGTGAAATGAAACCCCAAGGGGTCATAGAAATTTATAAATTTTTGAAAAAGGACCATGAAGGTAAGCAAAAACCAAGTGGATTAATGTTATTTACATTCGACCTTTTCCAACCTCCGAAATCAGTGGATACAGGCTTTTACTCTGCCAAAATAACTGAATACATTCCCAATCCCATGCGGTGCCGGAATTGCCAATTACTTGGTCACACAACTAAACGTTGTAATGGTAGCTCAAAATGCGAGGCATGCAATCTGCCTCCCCATACTCCATTACCATGCAATCGCAGCATGTGCGCTAACTGCTCTCTTAAACATCCCTCATTAAAGCATGCCCGTCTTATCAACAGGCAAAAGAAAAAATAAAAATACAAATTAAAACATTGAATAAATGTACAATGGCTGAAGCCAAAAAAATTTACAACCAACAAAACGCAATTCATATTCCAAACCTAACCAGATCACACACCAGCACACCACCTATCTCCAGCTTAATACCCACAACTAAAAACATTTCCACTCAGTCCACTAGATCATCCAACAAGTCACACTTCCGCAGTCTCACACCTCTTCAAACCTCTACATTCCCGTGTCCACACAATCTTTATCCATACCAACCACATACAACCTCCTTTCACTCCAACCATAGCTTATCAAAATAAAACCTACACTCAAACCACACAATCCACTCATTCCCCATTATCAGCTGTTACCCAAACACTTTTGAGTAACAATGATATTGATACTTATAATCCGAAAGATGTCGAAATATTATATTGTAATAACTCTACTCACCAAATAACTGACTCTGTGGTGCAGACGCCGAATCGATCAGACTCTTCAGGGTGTCTGATCGCTCCGGCGGCGTCTGGGCCACAGAGTCCTAGTATTGAAAAAAATACACCTGTCAACCCCAATATCTCACAACAAAATAATGTTCAAAAAATAAACTCAACACACAACACTTCTTTTGATACAAGCTCAACAAATTTTCAGATTCAATCCTCATCCAATCAAACCCTTCATATATACACAATGGAACATGAATGGGTTTGCTAACAACCTTGATGAATTGAAAATTTTAATAAAAAAATATAACCCAATAAACATACTGTCGTTTCGATTTCACACCCTACCTACCCAAAGGCTATAACGGATACTTTCATAATCTTCCAAACAATAATACATCCAAACATCCAAACAAGGTATTGCCATATTAATCAAAAAGAACATCCCCCACACAGTACTAAATTTAAATTCTAACCTACATTTATCTCCCACCCGCGCAAACAATCATTAAAACAGATCTAGACAATATTTATAATCAAGTGAGTTCTCCAATAATATTAGGTGGAGATCTTAATGCGTGGAATACCCTTTGGAGTTCCCCAAATACAAACAGGAAAGGAACACAAATGTAGACGTAACTTGCTGTTCTCCCCAATTACAAGGTAAAGTTTCTTGGCAAATTTTGGATGATCTCCACAATAGTGATCATTTCCCAATAATATGCACTCTCATTGTTGGAATTTTATATGCTCAACTTTCAGTAAACGTGAAATTTAAAACTTATCTTGCTGATTGGGCTTGTTTTCGCAAGCACTTATCAGATTATTTGTCAGTTAACAAACAAATAACAATAAAGAAGCCGCCCTTCTCCATAAAGCGATTCGAACAGCCGCCAACATGTCAATCCCTCAAAGTACAATAAAACCCCAAAAACGTACTGTTGCATGGTGGAATCCTGAGCTAAATACATTACGTAATGAAAAAGTAAAAGCATGGAGATTTTTTAGAAAATACCCCAACCAGACAAACTTAATTCTTTTCAAGAAAGAAAAAAAAAACGCTGAGTTCCGTAGGAAACTTAAAACCGCAAAATTAAATAGGCTTCAAAACTTTACCTGTTCTATCAACCCCAATTCCTCTACTGCCAAAATTTGGCATAACATTCAATACCTTACTGGTGAATATGCACAAAAAACAATAAAAGTTATTGAAACTCCCACAGGACCCATTTCACTGCCAACCGATCTTAGCAACCACTTTGGACTTACTTGGTCCAATAGCTCCAATATACTGACTATATTGCTTGCGCTTAAAGACTCCCAAAATCGAATTTTACACCTCAAATTTTGCAGCGCCACCACAAGGGTCCGCGCAACCCTAAAAAAAACTCGCCATGATAGTACTATAGTTTTCATATACAAAGTAGTATATAAAACCTATAGTACTATCATGAAGCTGGCTTTTGAGTAAGGATTAGCTCATCATTTCCAATGGAGGGGCTGATATCACTTTTATTGTATTTGAACATTAAAATATTTGTATCCAATTTTTTACTTTAATAGTCATGTATATATGCAATGTCGCTAGAATTTTGACATTTGCGAATTAATTGAAAAATAGAAGTGCAACAAAGAGAGTTTATATACTGAACCGAAGGTTACAGAACAGAATGCTGAAGCAACAAGCAACTGTATTTACTGTGAAAAAACGTTGCAACTTTCCAATTATATGTAATGTAAGAGCGATATGATTGTAACATTTTGATTCTGTCTCGTATTTTTTTACGAAGCAGAGGAGTAAGGAAAAATAAACATTATTATCATAATATATCGGACTTACAAAGGGGAGTAAAGGAGATACCGAAGTACATATACTCTTTGTATATGAAAACTATAGTACTATCATGGTGGAAGTCGAATGGGGCGACATCTAATTTACCTATGCAACCCTTACTCTTTTTTTTTTGCGGAGAGCTTATGGAGGTTTTAAATGATATTTATTATTATTTTTTGGATGCAATAATCCAAAAAATAGTCTACTCTTGCCCCTACCACCAATTTTCGACGCTTTAAGGCTCCCCAAATCGAATTTTACACCTCACATTTTGCAGCGCCACCACCAGGACCTCTGCAACCCTAAAAAAAACTCGCCATGATAGTACTATAGTTTTCATATACAAAGATATACTGTTTGGAAATTGGATTTTTTGTTGGTTTTTGTTTTTGTCTTAAGGTTATGGATTTTTACTTGATGGGTTATGGCTTATGGCTTATGGCAGAGCCAGAGAGACATCATAATAATATGCATAGATATGCTATAGGTACATAGCAAACAGAGTTGCACAAGCAAACACAAGTATAAACACATTATACATTTATGTGCAGAAAGGATACCTACTGAACTGACACTGACCAACACGGCGCGGCAGCGTCGGCGAAGGCACGGCGCGAATGAACATTTTTTTATAGGTTTTTTTTTTGTTATCGTTGTTTTCGATATGAGAAATGAGGATACCTAGGAGCTAGGAGACAATACATATTAGGAATGGGGTGGCGATGATTTTTTTTTTAAATTTCTTTTATTTTCATTTCATCTTTTCGAACATTATGGCGAACACCAAAAAAATAAAATATGTAGGTATCTGCATTTTCATAAATCTTTTTCTCAAGTTAATCAATAGTAGGTAGGTATGTGTCAGATAAGATGTTAATCAATCGTAAATTAATTTTTCTATATGTTTTCATATAAAGATAAAAATAAAAAATGAAATGAGAAAAAATTTGACTAATTTCGTTTGTAAAATTCAGTACCTACCTCAGAATGAAAAAAATACTTCTATACCTATGGCTATTTTTTTCATATTTTGTCAAAACTCAGAATAGTTTTTCAAAACACATAGATGACATAATTTTCGACCAGAATACGTTAACAAAAAAAAAAAAAAAAAACAAAAAAAAATAAAAACAAAAGTTAAAAAACCGTTATCGTTATCGTATCGGCTGAACGGATTTAGAATGTGCTTGATGGATGTTTGGTTTGTATGTATTTGTAGCAGCTTACCTGATATCTCGTCAGTGTCTTTTAATTCTAAATACATAGCTGGAAACCCAAATTTCAAAACGTAGCATTCCTGATCACTGGTACATGTACCTATTCTTTTCCACATCACCCAGCGGGGTAGAATACATACTAGATGCGTTTTTTTTTTGAGGTTTCCCGTTAGGCCTAGTCCTATTTCTATAACTACTCTACTTACTACTATATAATATATTGCAAACTTAAAAAAGCGTTTGTGAATCGTCGTTTTTTAGTGAGGTGTCCCCGGGCGGCCTATTCCTCATTTTAATACTACTCGCTAGAACTAATTTTTTTTTCATTAACTTAAAAATACTAAGAGTTGCACATAAATGCTATTTAGATTGGTAGTTCCCACTACAAAATGACGAAATTTAAAGGAATCTCGTCATGGAGTCGTGAGCGCTATTAATCTAAACAGGTTCATAGTGCGCATGCTTTAAAGCTACAACTATGCATACATAAAAAAAGTAAAATAACCCAATGCCACATAAACAATACAACAATAATATAAACTTAAATGGCTTTAGGAACGCGACAAGAGACAAGAAAAAAGGACAAATCCCATATCCTACAAAGAAATTATATACATACCTACAATTACACTGAAATCCAAAAATTAAAATTTTTTCTTGCATATCTACAATTCTAAAAACAATATAGTAACGACTCTGATCAGGAAAATGAATGAGCATGACGATCGAGATAAGTCTGATCAGGAACGACTCTGATCAGAAAAATGAATGAACATGACGATGGAGATAAGTCTGATCAGGAACGACTCTGATCAGGAAAATGAATGAACATGACGATGGAGATAAGTCTGATCAGGAACGACTCTGATCAGGAAAATAATTCTAAACTATTTTAATAATATTTTGTTGGCTTTTTTTTCTTTATTTTTAGGTCCTTGTTTGTTTTTTTAATTCAAAACATAATTAGTCGGATCAATAAAAATTTCACTATAGCTTCCTTATGTTCGATATTACAGCTAGGTATTGAATTTGTGTCATTCTAATAAACATTTCTTCGAATATTATTGACGGAACTGTAAGTTTGCCAAATTCTGATGGGGTGGTGATACGTGATACTATCATAAGCTCTTAAATTTATTAGTAATGTTTGCTCTCGTGTACCGTCTGTTTGGTCAACCATATATTGAGAGCAGACATCGCATTTAAGTCTTTTTGTTAACTTCCATGCTGCAAATCCAGTGTAGCATGCAGAAGCTGCATTCTCAAGTTTCGCTGAGAAATCATTGGTCACACTGCTACTGTGCTCTATTTCATTGTCATGTTCATCCTCCAATGTATTTAACAATAGATCGTCTTCTATTGGAATGTCCAAGACAAAATCTCTGTCATCTTCTTGCTTACTTTCTAATTGTGCGTCATAGTCTGCTCCCCTCAGTAATGATTCTGCTCCTTCAACATCATATCCTGAATGTTCCGAAGAGCTTAGATTCTGAAAGATAATCTGTTTTAGATTACGAACGAACCTCCACGCCGAAGGTTCCCTTTCATAGGAACCTCTATTGCGACGACGGACCATCGAAAATAAATTTTCCGCCACATCTGTATTTAAGTGAGATAGAAGAAAGAAGGTCTGCTCCTCATTTTTGAGATGTTCCCACATCTTATGGGGTTTTTCATGGGCAAAATAAATCAATTTATTTTTGATCCAGATCAGTCAAAAATCAAATTTCCCCTGTTTTTGCATTCCATGGGGCAAAATAAATTGATTTATTTTTGATCTAAGAGCAAATCTGCAGATCTGGATTTTTCGGCAGATTTACCCCTCTTTGCACTAATACTAATACAACTTTCAGCTGTTAGCTTGACAGATACAAGTTTTTATTTTTATTTGTAATTTGTTTTGGTTTTGTTTGAGTTTGCATCTATTAAACAAATAAATTTTACAAAAAATTGAAGCAATTTTTAATGAATTGGTAGATTCATCAACTTCTTCTGAAAAAAATCAAGCGGTGAAAATTTTTTTGATGTGATGAAAATTCTATTTCAAAAAGAAAACAAAATCGGGTTCCAGATTTTGTAAACGATTTTGTAATTAAATATACGTTTACACGTACACGAAGTTACACCAATACAATGACAAAAAAAAAAAATCAATTCCAATTGTATTCCATGGGCCACGAAAAAAAATCAATTTTTTGATCGAAATCTGGATTACCCATGGAAAACCCCATTAGTGATCCCTAACAAAGTTTGCTGTAGTCCCTTAAAACAATACGGAATCTTGTGAGAACTGGTTGATGTGGATATCCATTCTCTTGCGCTATTTAGGCATTCAAGAGTATCGGTGCAGTCCGATAGTACCTGTTTATTAGGGTTCCTGGAGTAGAGTTTCCCTGTATTTAAATTATCAAACAGATCATTCATCCGTTTAAAAAACCTAGCTGTTGCTTCAGCTAGTTTTTTTTTCAGTGCAACTTTCAAAGCAATTTGTATGCAAAGCATACAAAATTCCAGAAAGCATTTTATCGCTGAAAATTTGTGTGGCCAACTTAACAGAATACTTGTCAAAATTATTTGGTCGAACATGAGCCTCAGTTAGTTTATAAAAAAAACTTGATGTATCCCTTTTTGTCTTGGTCATAAACCTTTTGGATAATACGCCAATCAACAACATCATCCCCTATACAAATTTTGTGACTCAGCAATATGTTCCTCACACTCTTAAAGAGATGGGCATAGTCTTTTGGAAGGAAAATCCTATGATTTTCAATATCTACATATGGTTCAGATAAAATAGACGTGGATGGAGTAAGTTTATGGTATGCCGAGGAATTATTTGAACCTTGTTCATAACTTGTTGCGACAATGATTAGGCCACATTTTATTACTCCCGTAATAATTGTGAACTACATTTTTGATAAAATATCTCCGTGTGGATTTCCAATGTAATAAACAATGGTCTGTTTCCAATTTTTATTTAAACCACTGAGAGTGAATACCATTGCTTTAGAGGCAATTGTATTCTCCCTACCATACTCTCCAAAGTCGTTGAACCCATAAATAATATCATCTTTGATATTGTATTCCAGTACTTTTTTTATTGCCATTTCATCAAATAGCAGTATGCATTTCTTCTCCACAGCTGTCATGCTTTTCGCTTTTTCAACCAGCATGTCAGATATGCGTTTGGTTAAACCTGTTCGTTAACGAATTTCGGAGTGCCAACGGTAAATGGTGCTTACCGCTGGCAGCTTAAATCCTATACTCATGTCGTTTTCAATTGGCAATCTGTAAGCAGAAAAAAGCATTCTGAATGCGTTCAATTGGGCAAAAGTGACAGTTCTGATTCTAAAAAAAAAACAGAATTTCTCTTCTGGATTTGAAATCAGAAACAAAAACAGAATCACTCACACATTCAAAGATTTAAATGTCACGCTTGATAAATGACATATTTTTTTTTAATTTACAAATTGTGCGAACTGTGAAGTGATTGTTGTAATACTATACAGTCACACCAAACTTCAAATTTTTCAGAATCGAAAAAAACTGTTCAATTGGGATTCCGAATCTAAAGCCAATTCCGGATTGCCAATTGATATATTGTACCTACAGCTTAGGGTTTTATATATGTAAGTAATAATACAAAATAAGGAACTAAAAACTCACTCTCACTTCTGTTTATTTATTACAAACCAAAAAAAAAAAAAATAAAAAAAATAGTGATTGAAAAAAAAAACACCCAAGACAAAAAATGAAACTAGAAAAAGAAATTAAAATTGTTCAATGAAAATAAACACGTTTAAGATATAAAAATTCAGGAGCAAAAACACCAAAGAGGTAGGTACTAATTAAAATTTTATCACAAAATCAGCAGTACGATATTCACTTCACTTTTACATACTGATGCGAAAAACCGCGGAATGATTTAAGAACAATTTTTAATTATTTGTTTTCCTTTTAACCTACATATTTTTTAAATTGCCCCTACCGCCTAAACGGGGGGTGATAGACCCCCCCTCCGATAGTAAAAAATGCTTGTATTGCCGTGTTCTACAAAAAACCGTTATTATTTCTCGGCGCCCCGGTTGTCATTCTCTCCCCGAATACCCTTATTATGTGTGGTGCTTAGTATTTATTCTATATTTCTATTCCCATTAATTGAAAAACTTTTTAATCGTCGTTTGATTCGATACGGAGCCAGTGATTTGCGCTGAACTAGCACAAATCGCATGGCCACCCAAATTAAAATTTTCTTTATATATCAATTGCATTGACAAACATGCATTTTTATTAGGTCACACAAGTTTGTCTGTTGTAAATTCAATTTTTCTTTTTCTCTAATTATGCGTCTGAATAAATTTTGGTAAAATAATTTTTAATTTTTTCTCGTTCATAAGGATAAACCCATCCAAATTGTAAGTGACGTTTTCGAGAAATTCTTATATACGTACATGCAAGGTGCAATATTAATTATGCTAACTAATAATGTATTATAACATAATAATTTAAACAAAAAGTGCTTCTGGGGCACTTTTGAACATTCAAATCTGGCTGATTTATTAACAGGCTATTTAATTGTATTTTTTAGGATTGATGAAATATCATATATATTAATACTTGTTATTGAAACACTTTTAGTCTATGAGTATATCAGAGTATACTTTTTAATATTTGTTATTACTAGAAAATTTATTATTTTCTTTCCTCGTTTAACTTTTAATAAATTATAACGTTTTATTGAATTGGTCTTTTTCTTAAAGATAAAATCCCAATAGGTTATGGGCCCAGGAGATCGCAATTAAAGAAATTAAATTTGAATTTAATAAACGAAGATTTTTTTTAGTTTTTCTTTTTGTTCGTATTGTTTGCGATTACTACATATTTTTCAATTCGATTTTAATTTGTATTCGTTGCGAAAGAAATTAGAAGGAGGTCTAATCAGGAATCAATTGAGAAGCTGCGAGGTGGTGAGAATTATCACACATGGAAATTCGCCATGCAGAATATTCTGGAATAGAATGACTTGGATAAAACTATTACAGTTCCTGTGAAGGAATAGGATGTATCAAAGCTTCGTAAAGCTAAATCTAAAATTGTTTTATCCATAGATGAATCGCTTTTTGTGCATATTCAAAATGAGACTACCGCATCTGATATTTGGAAGAAGTTGCAAATCCTATACGAAGATAATGGATTGACGAGGAAGATCGCACTTTTGAGAAAGCTTATCACAGTGCGTTTGGAGAGCTGTTGCGGATTATGTCAATCAAATCTTCGATACTGCAAATAAATTGGCAAACATCAAATTTCCAATTTCTTCAGAATGGTTAGGTGCCATACTGCTAGCTGGTCTTGGTGATGATTTTAAACCGTTTACCATGGGAATTGAAAGCAGTGGTACAGATATAACCGGAGAGGCAATTAAAGCGAAACTTTTGGACTGTGATTATAAAAAGATAAAGTCTGGAAAAGCATTTTTTGGAGCAAAAGTCTTTTAAAGGTTCTGCTTCAAATGTCAAGTGCTATGAATGTGGAAAGAAAGGTCACATTTCAAAAAACTTTCCGAACAAGAAGAAGTCGCATGAAGTCAAGAAAAGTGAAAACAAACACGCATTTTGTGCAGTGCTATCATATCAAACCGAAAAAGATAACGACTGGAATATTGACAGTGGTGCCTCCAGACACATGGCGCCTAACAAGGACTGGATGGGTGCAGTAAAATAATCGTCCATTGGTGATATATTGACTGCTAACAACCAAAAGATGCAAGTGACTGGAATGGGAAATGTCTCACTGAGACTTAATGAAAGAGAAATTGAAGTCAATGATGTTCTACATGTTCCTGAACTTTCAGCTAACTTACTCTCTGTTGCACAGTAATAAGCTCATTTTCGATAAGAACGGTTGCAGTATTTTCAACGATGGTGGCGAGCTTTTGGTCAAAGCTGAACCTTGTGGTGGTGTGTACAAAATTCAAGGACAAGCGAAATGTATGTTTGCAAATAATGCATCATCCGAATTGATGAAATGGCATAGACGTTTGGGTCGCATCAACTACGCTGATCTGTGCCGAATGAAAAATGGAGCTGTCAAAGAAATTGATTTTAGCGAAGACATCAATTATTTGAAGAAGTGTGAAACATGTCTCAAGGGTAAGCAAACTCGTGTACCATTCAAACACAAAGGCACACGCGCAAAGAGCATGTTAGATCTCATACATTCGGATCTTTGTGGTCCTATGGAAAACAAATCAATCGGAGGAGCGATGTATTTTTTAACCTTTATCGACGATTTTTCACAAAAAGTTTTTGTCTATTTTTTGGAGTCAAAAACACAAGTTCTAACTTTGTTCAAAGAATTCAAGCAGATGGTAGAAACTCAATAAGGACGAAAAATAAAGTGATTCGGACTGACAACGGAACCAAATATGTTGGGCAAAACTTTGAATCGTTCTGCAAAAGCTCTGGTATCATTCATCAAACCACAAACACGTATACTCCTGAGCAGAATGGAGTCGCTGAACGGTATAATCGAACAATTGTGGAACGTGCAACATGTATGATCTTCGATGCTGAGTTGGACAAGTCATATTGGACAGAAGCCGTTAATACTGTGTCAATGGCAACACTGCCATAAAACCATATCTGAGAAACTCATCGAAAGAATGAGATATTATATTTGAGTCGTCGACGTTGCTTGAATTAATAAGTCGCCTTCTGCGCAATGTAATTTACTTTTACCATTTTTCTTTAATAAATAAATATTAATCTTTTATAAAATAAAAGTTTTGAGTTCATCTTCACAGAATCAGAAGCGGGATCACCTACATCCTAGTTAAAAGGTTTAGAAATTATTTCTTTCTAAGAAATCCATTCAGTCATAAAACTATCTTTGGTGCGACGACAACGAAAATTTACATACAAACGGAGTAGAAATAAACTCAACGAATCCGAAACATAAAGAAACGTCCAACGGGAGGAAATTCAAACAAAACGAATTCATTTAACGAAAATACTTAAAACGAAAGAGGCAGAGATAGACTCACGAGCCTCGAAACTATAAAAACGAAAGAGACAGGGTAACGCTCCAACGAGTCTCGAAAGGAAAAATTCTAAAAGACAACGATACAGCGTCAGCGGCAAACGATTAGGGAAAAAAAAAGGAAAAGATAAAACTAAAAATGATTAAATTCGAAAGCCTAAAAGTTGCCCAGTTAAATTGCCTTTTGCAATCGAAAAACCAACCAAGAATTGGGAACAAAGCGCAAAAAGTTGCGAAATTGATCGAGATATTTGGATCGGATATGGTGGATTCGGAAGAATTAGAGTCGAGCGAGATGGCTACGGAAGAATCTTGGCAAACACAGATTTACGACTTGAAAAATACGATGACAAATCTGACGAAAATTGTAGGTGAATTAGCTGTGGGTATAAGAAACGTCGATACGGCCACGGCTACACCACAATTGATGACGAACCAGAACGGCCATGAGGTTCATCCTCCTCTTAACGACAGAGCAGCGTCCAATTCGATCCAATGAAACGAAATCTATCGTCGCAACAATTCATCACAAAAGTAGAGCAACTGCGTTGCTTATATTCGTGGAGCAATGAAATGATGCTCTTTGCAGTTCAACACAAGCTTAAAGGAATAGCAAAGAATTGGATTGATGCACTGCCGGTATTCCAGACTTGGTCGGATTTTACAAGTTCTCTACTAAACGATTTTCCTACTTCAGTCAACGTAGCAGAAATACATCGAGAACTAATGAAACGAAAACGTAAGTCAGGCGAATCTGTAGTTGAATATTACTACGCAATACTTACAATTGGAAGACGAGGTAAGCTGGATGATATTTCTGTTAATTCTTACGTTATTAATGGTATTAATGATCCAAACATTACACGAACGCTTTTGGCTATGAACTTCGGGACGTGCAACGATCTTTTGAGGTCGTTAGAAAGTTTGTCCACAACAGTTCCTGTCTATTCGTCGAGAGGCTTACCATCAGCAGGTGGTTCAACTGAGCAGAAGAACGTAAGCCAGACATCGGACGAGCTCCAAACTTCCAAAAGAATATAAAATGCTACAACTGTAATGAGATGGGGCATATATCATCGAAATGTCCCCAACCACCAAGAAAGGCACGTTGTACGCTTTGCAATAAAGTTGGCCATGAGTCGAAAACTTGTCGTGCAAACAAGTCAACAATCGCCAAGGTCGAGCAAAACGAGGTAGTTGAGCAATTTATTCCACCAGTCATGTAGGATGTTGAGTTCTCTGGACAGAAACATTCAGCATTTGTTGACACGGGAAGTGATCATTCATTTATCAATGAATCAACATCTGCAAAGGAGTTAGTACGAAATGAATCTGTAAAGCAATTTAAAGGGTTCGGAGGTTCCATCGTAGAATCAAAAGAAGTCATCGAGGTTGTTCTGCGGATGGATAATCAAGAAATGCACGTTACGTTCCAAATCGTACCAGATGAGATTCTACCTCAAGGGATTCTTTTGGGTCGTGACGTTCTATGCCGGGAAAATCATCGCATGATACTCGAAGCTGGAGTTTTGCAAATTCAATCGAGAAAATCGAAAATCCCCACCATAGGTGACGAGCTGACAGTGAGTGAACGTAAATTGGTGTTAGATCTTATCTCGAGATTTGAAGATTGTTTCGGTGAAGATATTTCTCAATTGGGTCGATGTAACACGAAGACCATGGAAATTGCAGTAACGACAAACCACCCTATAGTTGGGAAACGATACCAGGTTCCATTTGCCTTTAGAGAGAAGCTCAATGCAATCAATGACGATCTTCTGAAGCACAATATTATTCGTCCAAGTAAGTCGCCGCATGCAGCGTCGGTGGTATTAGTTCCAAAATCTAACGGAGAGAGTCGAATGTGCATTGATTATCGCGCACTTAATGCAGTTACGGTGAAGAAACAGTGTGTAATGCCAGTGGTGGAGGAGCAGCTGTCACAATTAGCAGGTAACAAATTCTTCTCTACTTTAGATATGACCGCTGGGTACTATCAGATTCCCTTAAAAGAAGAATGCAAGGAGCTTACAGCATTCCTAACCCCAGATGGGCTATTTGAGCACAATGTTATGCCATTTGGTTTAGTAAATGCACCAATGGTTTTCCAGGAGGTTATTCAAGAAGTAGTCAAGAATCTTTCGTGTCGCAAAAATGTGGTTAATTACGTAGACGAACTGATTATAGCAACGAATACATTTGACGAGGGTATAAATGTGTTAGAAGAAGTGCTTCAAGCGATGACACGAGCTGGGCTCACGCTTAGACCATCTAAGTGTGTTTTGATGGCAACGAGGGTTAATTTTCTGGGACATGTCATTGGTCCTGAGGGCATACGGCCAGGTGAAAATAAAACCAAATGCATTGAGGAGTTTCCAAGACCAAAGAACGTAACCGAAGTACGTCAATTCCTTGGAGTTACAGGGTTCTTTCGAAAATTTGTCCACGAATACTCTCGCATCTCTCAGCCGCTTACAAGACTTCTTAAAAATCACATCAACTTCCAGTGGGAACCTGAACAACAGGAAGCGTTCGAACGTCTTAAGGCTTCTATAACTAAAGAACCAGTTCTCGCACTTTTCGACACAAAGAAGGAGCACGAAGTGCATACAGATACATGTTCTATTGGACTCTCTGGAATTCTGATGCAACAAGAATCAGATGGTTTCAAACCAGTTTCGTACTTTAGTCGTCAATGCAGTGATTCCGAAAGTATATTTGCCAGTCACGAATTAGAAATCTTGACTATTGTTGAAACTTTGGAGCGATACAGGATTTATCTACTAGGAACGAGGTTTCGAGTCATCACTGATTGTAACGCGATTGTAACTACAAAGAAGACAACACCTTTACCGCCACGCATAGCAAGATGGTGGTTACGGCTGCAAGAATTCGACTTCGAGTGTGTGCACCGACCAGGGGTAAGAATGCAGCATGTTGACGGGATGAGCCGTATACCAACTCTTCCACCAAAAGAGCCAATGACAGTAGCTGACCAGGTTTTGAAAATAGTTACTTTAGACGACAACTGGATATTAGCTATGCAACTGCAGGATAAGAAACTCACAGATATCATCAGAATTCTCAAAGATGGAACGTCAAAAACTAACTCAACAACAAAACAAATACGAGAGGATTACGTGATGCAATTCGGACGTTTACATCGGAAAGTTGAAGGGAAAGAGAGGTTGGTGGTACCAGAACTGGTGAGGTGGCGTATAACCAGAGCTTGCCACGACGAAGCTGGACATTTTGGGACTGATAAAACGATCCAACGTATTACGAAGCATTTTTGGTTTCCCAGAATAAGACGATATGTGAAGTCGTATATTGCAGCATGCCCAGAATGTTGTTTGAATAAAGTCAAGGGTGGAAAGACTGAAAGTCAGCTCCACGTAATGGAGGTTACGCCGATTCCTTTCCGAAGTGTCAACATCGATCATTTGGGTCCATTCCCAAAAAGTAAACGAGGTAATCTATACATTATTGTTGTTGTCTGTTCTTTCAGCAAGTATGTCATCCTCAAAGCTGTGAGGAATACGAAGGCAGCGCCGGTTATCAGTATGCTGAATGAGATAATGTCAATTTTCGGTCAACCGCTACGCATTACATCGGATAGAGGCACAGCATACACTTCGCGAGAATTCAGTAACTTTGTCAATCACCACGGCTTGCAGCACGTCAAAACAGCTGTCCGCACCCCAAGAGCTAATGGCCAAGCCGAAAGGGTAAATAAAACCCTACTAGCAACCCTGAAGTGTTCAACCAAAAGTGACAAGGATTGGGACTTAGCATTGCCAGGCATTCAATGGAATCTGAATTCACAACCGAACTCAACTACAAAGTATTGTCCAAATGAACTGGTGTTTAACTTCAATCCCAGAGATATCAGTCAAAACCAGTTAATTCAAGCAGTACAAGATGAAGCTCCTGACTAATGTGAAGATGTTATAACCAAAACGCAAAATGCAGCTGTCAATATAATGGAAGAAAGACGTAAGTGGAAAGAACGGTATGATAAAAAACATCAGATGCCGTATAAATATGCCGAAGGTGATCTCATCGTTATTGATCATGTTCCTCAAGCAACAGGAGATTCGCATAAACTCGACCCAAAGTACAAGGGTCCATATATCGTCACCAAGGTTTTGAACCACGATAGATACATCGTTGAAGACCTTCCAGATAACCAATTGAAACAAAAGCGCTACAGCAATGTTATTTCTAGTGATCATATGAAGCCATGGTGTAGACTCAGTCCTGATATAGATGTTAACCGACGCGGAACAGAACCGGAAGATGAAGATTCGTCCGACGGGGACAAATGTCAGGAGAGGCCGAGCTGTCAATGGCAACACTGCCATAAAACCATATCTGAGAAACTCATCGAAAGAATGAGATATTATATTTGAGTCGTCGACGTTGCTTGAATTAATAAGTCGCCTTCTGCGCAATGTAATTTACTTTTACCATTTTTCTTTAATAAATAAATATTAATCTTTTATAAAATAAAAGTTTTGAGTTCATCTTGACAACTGCGGCATATGTAATGAACAGGTCAGTAAATTCTTCTGCTACAGACAAAACTCCGCAAGAAATATTGACTGGCTTGAAAGTGGACTTAAGTGGAATGAGGATTTTTGGATCACCTGTCATGGTTCATGTCCCAAAGCAAAAAAGAAAGAAGTGGGATTCGAAGTCGATGAACATGTTATTCGTTGGATACTGTGAAACAACAAAGGGATATGGGTGCATCGATCCAATAACAAAAAAGAATCGAACCAGTCGTGATGTAGTTTTTATCGAAACAGAAGCAAAAGTCATAAGTTGTGTTCCAATGGCCAACAAAGAGGAACCAGATTCAGTGGGGGATATCAAGAAGACGTCAAGTATTGAAGGTCAGTTGTTTGAGGAGCTTCAAATTCCCTGTGAAGAAATAGAAAAGGAAGATGAAGTAACCGAAGCTGACATAGATGAAGAAATGCTCACATAGCTGAATCTGAAGTGGACAGATCTTTTGATATTCCGGAGTCACTGAATTCAACACATTTGAGAAGATCGGAGAGAACTCCAGTACCTCGAAAATTTGAAAATTTTGTAACCTACTCAGCTTTTGCAAATGAATTGAATATTGACCCTACAACTATCGAACAGGCGATGTCAAGTGAAAATAAAAGTAATTGGAAAAAGGCTATTCAAAACGAGCTCAAATCTCTTACTGATTTGCCGAATGGACGAAAGGCAGTTAAATCGAAGTGGGTCTTCAAAACTAAACAAGACGGTGGTGGTAATGTTGTTTGTCACAAGGCAAGATTGGTGGCGAAAGGTTTTTCCCAGAAGCCCGGCATTGACTATAACGAAACCTACTCCCCAGTTGTTCGTTATACATCAATTCAATTTCTGATGGCATGGGCTGCTAAAACTGGAATGCAAATCGATCAATGCCGTAACAGCATTTTTGCAAGGCGATTTGTCAGAAGAAATTTACATGGAACAACCAAGAGGATATGGTGATGGCACTAATCGGGTATGTAAATTACAGAAATCTATTTATGGTCTTAAGCAGAGCAGCCGTCAATTGAACATAAAACTGGATACCGCATTGATGTCATGTGGATGATGTCTTGATTTTCTGGCGTGAAGAAAAACTTCGAGACAATCTGAAAAAAAAAACTTGTGAAATTCTTTCAAAATGAAAGAGCGAAAAGTTGCATTGGACTAAATATCACTTATGACGAAGTCGAAAACACTTATGGAATTTGGCTGGATCGGTCAAAGTATATTAATGAAATTCTGGCGAGATTTGGGATGTCTGATTGCAAACCAGTGGGAACACTAAGCGATCCAAACCAAAAGCTATCTATCCAAATGTGCGAAGAAGAAGACATAACTGGGAAAGTACCTTACCAGGAAGCTGTTGGTAGTCTTCTATATTTGGTGCAAGGATCTAGACCAGACATTGCATTTGCGGTAAATGATGTTAGCCGTTTTAACTCCAAACACGGGAAGGTGCATTGGACTGCAGTGCAGCGTACATTCAGGTACTTGAAAGGTACAATAAATTTAGAATTACATTTCCAAGGTTCTGAAAATATGAATGGTTTTTCGGATGCTGATTGGGCTCTGATATCGATAAACGTCGCTCATGTACGGGCTTTGTTTTTAACTATGTGGAGGTGCAATATCATGGGGAAGCAAGAGACAACCAATTGTTGCATTGTCAAGCACTGAAGGCGAGTACATGGCGTTGTCGGCAGCTGTTCAAGAAGCAACCTGGCTCAAACAATTCGGAGTCGAAATTGACGATTACTTTAAAAACCAATACATAATGATTGCATGCGAAAATCAAAGCGCAATTAAACTGGCTGAGACAAATTGTTTTAGATCAAGATCTAAACATATAGAGGTACGTCATCATCATATTCGTGACCGGATTAATGACAAGACTATTGCTGTACGTTGCATAACAACTGAAGACATGGCTGCAGATAATCTAACGAAGGCAGTTCCTTGTAACAAACACCAACTATGTTTCAAAAAGATGGACATGAGTATCAAAAATTTAAATTCTATTTATTTAAATATTTTAATAAGTGGGGATGTTGAAATATCATATATATTAATACAGTAGAATCTCGAAAAGATGAACAGATATAAAACAGGCCCCGTTCATCTTTTCGAACTGTTCATCTTTCCAAGCATCGAGAGTTACAGCCCGATTCTCCCCCTTGTGAGGAGTCATAAGTCACAAGCTCTTGTGACTATTCCTTGTGAGGATTGTTGCGATTCGATAACATTTTGGTATTCTCCTCCTAATCGTCACAACAAAACTCACAACGAAACTCACCACTGCAAAGATGAATTTTTTTGTGACTTTTGGAACAGCTGATAATTAAAAACAAGAACAGATTTCCAAATTGAAAAATAAAACAAAAAAATTTATTTCAATAATGCAAGCCAGGTAACACAATTAATATATTTTCATGAAAATGCTTTCTTGTAGGGCAAATGGATCGTTTGCGTCTTTCATAGTTCTTAAGAGTCGTCTTCGCTACAATCTACAAATACAATAGGTTCTTTGGAGCCATACAATTCGTAGATACTTTTCGTTTTCAGATAAAACATCTCGAATAAGACGGAATAAAATAAAATCCACTTCCATTATATCTCACAAATGCAAATTCAGAAACTTTTGTACACCGAAATATCAAAACACAAAAAATTTGTGAGTTGTGACCTGCCTATAAGGAGATCACAATTTCGATAGTTTTTGTGACTCTCACAGCTTGTGACCGTGGGGGAGAATACGAAAAAGTCACAAAATCAATTTCACCACTAGTTGTGACTTGTGAGGTATCAGTGATGATGGGGAGAATAGGGCTGTTAGTTTAAGAAAAACATATAACTATACATAAAAACATTGCATTTAAAAAACTATCAATTCATTTTATTTAAAAAAAAAAACATAAAAATTAACAAAAATAACAAAGTTGTTCAAAAAGTTAAACAAAATATACACTCATTTAGACCTTTTCTTAAAAAACTGCTCTATAGTAGCCTGTCGCCCGGAACAAAGAAGTCTCGTCAAAGCGTTCATCTTTCCGAATTGTTCATGTTTTAGAACCGTTCATGTTTTCGAGATTCTACTGTACTTGTTATTGAAACACTTTTACTTTATGAGTATATCAGAGTATACTTTTTAATATTTGTTATTACTAGAAAATTTATTATTTTCTTTCCTCGTTCAACTTTTAATAAATTATAACGTTTTATTGAATTGGTCTTTTCCTTAAAGATAAAATCCCAATAAAGATGCATTGCTTTGAAGATGTAACTATAAATAAATTTATGAAATTGTTAAATGTACAAATATATGTATGTACATGGTTGTGTCTATAAATTTGCAAAGCAAAACTTACAAGCAAGTAAGTATTATTCAAAAACAACAAAATACAAAATAATTCGTAAGTAGTGATTGCAATCCCGGGATTCGGGATCCCGGGATCCCGGCCCATTTTTTGATCCCGAAAATCCCGGGATTATAGTTCTTCAATCCCGGGATTTTCGGGATTGGTGGCTAAATATTCGCATACTTTTTTTCTTACTACTTTTAACAAAAAGTGGTGAATTTTTGAGAAATTTATAGTGAAGTGGCAGCCTTGCGCCTGTATTTTAATTTTCTGTTGCAGTTCATGTTTGATTTTGTGTGCCCTTCAAGCAAGAAAACGGAGTTCAGAAAAGACACTCCGACCTCCGACCGAGAAAAACGGGGTTGCACTCACATACTTGCAACTTTTTGCGTATAAACACAAAGTCGAAGGAGAAATCGTGGTGAAAAAACCAATACATATAAAATCGGCTCCGCGGTGATTATAATTTCCATACTGGGCCCTATCATCGTATCCGATCGGAACGAAACTTTCTCTGATTTCTACGAAATGTACGAATTTTGTATCATGATAGCTGTTTCGATTGATAAATCGGACAGTCCTACGAAATAAATTGAATTATGCGTTGAAACTTTTAAAATCGAAGTAACGTGTCTGGAATTCATGCGATGCCTAGCGATTAAATGTCAAAATCCGAGCAGCGCGTGTAAAATACATGCGATGCTTAAGTTCCGATTGTCTCCGACAGCAAAATTGTTGTGAAAAAAAGTTCCGCAAACAAATAAAATGGAATTTATGAATTAGACACATGTCAACTAGAGGCGTTGGTATGCGTCTATTTTGTTATTCTGATACGGATACCATGAACAAAATAAACGTTCCAATCGGAACTTCTCTCCGATGATAGGGCCCACTAATTTGAGCCGCCTTCGGACCCATTTCTGAGCCGAAGTCGGACTCAGCTCCGTCTGAGGCGGAGCGGATTCGGACCGAGGTCGGACTTGTTTGCTTGAAGGGGTGTTTTTTTTTTTGTTTAAAGCTTTATTGTTTTTTTTACTTATTTTGTTTGTTTTTATGAAGAAAATTATTTTTTTGTTATTTTGTTCGTTCTTAATAATAAAAATTAAACCATAAAGTTTGTTTTTTGTTGAGTCTGAAAATATTTTTCAAATCCCGGGATTCAATTTTTTAAATCCCGAAATCCCGGGATCGGAAAATCATCCCGGGATTGCAATCTCTATTCGTAAGCGATTTCATTTGTAAGTAACCTCAAAAATATAGTAAAAAAATGGTTTTGATAATTTTAGAACGGGAATATCTCGAAAACATGACGTCAGCATACTAAAACTCAACATACAAACAGAATCTTAATAGCATCAACTGTTCTTATTTGACTTTTATGAAAATCATGGTATATAAACATGATATTCAACATAATCCGTTTATTTAAATTACAACAACTACTGGGAAAGTGACTACACTAAGTTTGAAGACGATTTGTTTAGTAGTTGCTTATCAAACATCATGCTTATTGGCGATTTTAACGCACGAACTGCATCTTTGGAAACAAAATAAGAGAAATGAGTCGTATTTCGAGAGATAGGATATTTATAAAGAAGGGAAGAAAGTCTTAGATCTATGTAACTCCTTTGGACTAAGAATATGCAACGGAAGTACGGACGGATATGCACAAGGTGATTTAACTTTCAGTTAATTCAGGTAATTCAGTGATGCAATGGTATCGGGAGAATGGGACAGCGCGATGGAGGAATTCGAAGTTTTAACCGAAATTCATTCAGATCACCTGCCGATTTAATTGACGGTTATCGCCAACAATAATGAGAGGCAGAAGGCTCAGCTACATTACGGGTAAAACAAAAATGGAGAAATGCATTTTCTGATCGTTACGCAGAAGCGTTAAAAAACGCCCTCATGCAGCATGAAAGAATCTCTTTGGAACAAGAACCCAATTTGACTGAACTCGATGAAATTGTTAAAAACTACATACCGATACAATGCGGATACAGCAATAACACCATCATACATTATCAGGAAAAATGGTTTGATAAGGACTGTAAGAGAAAATCATTTGCCTGGCTAAGACTATTGAGAAGATTTCCAGAAAATTCTTTTTTAAAAACGCAATATCTAGCTATGAAAAAATGTTACATGGAAGTTTTGAAGATGAAAAAACAATTGTATTTAAAGAACGTTGCCATAGATCTTGCAAGCTGCAGAAATACAGGGGATTTCTGGGAGTCTGTTCGAGAATTAAGTAAAAAGCCAAATCTACAATTCACTACACCACTTGAAATCGATGAATTGGTTATATATTTTAACTCCCTAACAAAATAAAAATTCGCAAGACCTTATATCCAGAACAACCACTTGGATACGCCATTTACCTACTTGGAGGTAGAAAAAGTGTTGAACGAGCTCAAAAGCAATATGTCTCTGGGACCAAATGGATCACCGCAAGAATTCTATAAATATAGCACGGGTATTTTCGTAGAAAAATTGACAATAGCTTTAAACGATGCATATAAAAGCGCTCGTCTACCAAATAGCTTTAAAGAGGCTATTTAATTAATTTTCAAAAAAGTTGATAATACAGTACCGGCTAATTATAGAGGTATATCGTTGCTGAATTCATCAATGAAAGTTTTTCAAAAACTCTTATCAAAACGACTTTATAATTGGGTCCAACTTGTTAAGAGAGAGCACTTATACATACTTAAGCTGTACAACAAAGGAGTTTCGACAAAAATTGAAAATATTCTAGAGCTTTTTTTCTTTGGAAGCAAAGTATCCGTCCAGTTTCCTCCTCGCCGGGTTTCCACCTTGTAGCGGTGGGGAGGCTTACGTTTGGGGCCTTAGCTGATCGGCTGTGGATCTGTATTTCTTAAATCTTCAGCCGATCAGCTGTGATCCCAGACTAACTAAGAGAAACCCAACACGATAAAAACCATGGACAGCACACAACGAACGAGTAAATTATCAACGGGGATATACGTTGAAACGTCGGCAGAAGTCACGGCTGCCGGCGTTGGCTTTGCCTCTCCAATAGTAGGAGGGGAGAAGTCGCCAGTGACCACCGAACAACAACAGCAACAGCAACAACAACAACAACAAGACAACACGACAAAGACTACCACACAGGAAGAGGAAGACCTTCTTCTTCTCACTCCTTTCTCCAACCTCGGTGTAGAGGATGGAGCTAGCATCGGAACACTGACTGACGACGACGCATGTTCCGTTGCCAGCTCCACCTTCTCACGATTCATTGATTGATTCTTCAATTCGGAGTAAAATCTCCAACTGCAAGAAAACAATCAAACGACTTGGCAAAAGGAGTTGGGAAGAACTGACTGACACCGAACGCCTACGACTTCAGAACGCTCGTGCTTTTCTGGAGAATGATCCTAAGAAGACAGGAGGGGCACTTGCCCCACCGTCCAAAGAGGTGACCTCTTCAGGAAGTACAAGCGTTAGCACTCTAATGGGACCGCCCAATCCACCGACTGTTGCCAAAACCCAGTCAAAGATAGGACGAATCTCATTAGATACGGACATGACTAGAACGCCTACGTTGACGCCAACCACGCAGACAACGGGATCACTTCCCCCAACTGGGAAAATGGAACTGTTGGAGGCAGGGATGGGAGGGCCGTGTGGGAGTTGCGCTGGGGGCACTAGCCCCGCAGGTAACTCCGGCGCGACTCTTCCATCTTCGTCGAGCAGAAGTAGCGTCATAGACCTTACAGGAAACACGACGACGAACACAGTTATTGAGACCAAGGCCTCACAGAGAGCTGGAAGTCTCAATGAACGTATACTGAGGAAGAGAAGACGCAACGCTGAGAGGATTGTCCGACGTCTTTCTAGCAAGAAACCCGAAACCCGAAACCGGCCAGGGAGAAGCTAGCGTTGGACAATGCTACTCAAAGACTGAAGACTTTGACGACCACTGACAAAACGAACAACCTGACTAACAAAAGAACAAAGACCTTGAGGACGGTAAGGGAGACGGTTGGCACTTTGCCCCACCTCGGACCAAGCAGTTGCAGTTGTCGCTGCAGGTTGACAAGAGAAGGTCACCTTCGTGTGTGCTGTACTTGTTTGTGCGTTTTGTCGCCCCCTCGTCCCCTACAGTTTTTTTATCTCGTTTTGTCTCGTATTCTCGTCGCGTATTGTCCCCAACATAAAGCCTACAAAAAAAAATAATAGAAATAAAAATAATAAAATAATTCATCATAGAAAAAAAAAAAAAAAAAAACCCCAACTCAAAAAAATAATATAATTAGTGCCGCAAAAAAGTAACAACAACATCAACAGTAAAAGGGAAAAAAAAATATGTACCCACAGAGCGCAGTGAGTAGAGCATTCCTTCTTTTTCCTCCCCAACCTGCAGCTGTTTGGCTTAGCGGGTGCATGAATTGCATTGAACTTGTCTAAGCTCTCTCAATTGATGCACTTGCTAAGCGATTAGCAATAGATGTAAAGAGAGATGCTGTTTGATTGTTAGGGTTCGGATCGATTCACATCACTGCTAAGGCATAACACTAGTAGTGTTGTGTATTGAAAAGTACTCTATAATCATATTCAGTTTTTCTCTTAGATTTCGTCTGTTTTAGTCTTTTTTTTTCTTTTATTTCACAATGATTGGAAATTTCAGAGTCGACTATTGTAATATTCGTGGGCTTAGAGCAAATTTCCTTGCCTTGTACGCCCATTCTGCTATAAACAGGCCAGCTGTTTTGGCACTAAGTGAAACTCAAGTAGGTGAAAATACAGATCCTGCTGAATTTCAAATTCATGGGTATAACTTAGTGCCATTATTCCTCTCCCACCATGGTCTCGCCGTCTACGTTAGAAATGATGTTGCTTACCAATTTCAACCTCATTACGGTCCTAGTACCAATCCCTTCTTTAACTTCCTTTGGTTTAAATTCTCGGTAAACAAGCACATCATTCATTATTGTTTTCTCTATCGAAGCCCTAATTTGGACAGAGTTTCAACTTCACGCGAATTTGATGCTCTGTCCGACTCCATCCAAACAATTGTATCATTGCATCCTCACACTGAAATCGTTATTACGGGCGATTTCAATGTACACAATTCTTCTTGGCTTCAACATTCAGGCCAGACAACACCCGAAGGTATGTGTGCTGAGATCTTCGCTGAGTTTAACCACCTTACTCAGCTTGTCAACGAGCCTACCCGAATATCGGACGTTAATGGCCGAGCCGAAAATACTCTTGACTTGTTTCTAACCTCTGACCCCGATAAATACACAATCAGTGTATTACCGCCTCTAGGCACGTCTGACCATAGTATCATTTCCGCAAATTTTTCGTGCCAAAAAAATCCAGTTAGAGAAAGAGCTCCTGTGAGAACCGTTTGGCAATACGAGAAAGCCAACTGGGACGGCCTCAATAATTTTTTCAGGATCTTTAACTGGTCACTATGCTTCCTCGGTAGTGACGTAGACTCCAGCGCGGATATGATTACTAAAATGATTCTTTTGGGAATGAGAACTTTTATCCCGAATAGGGCAAAAAGCATCAGACCTAAAGAGAAATCATGGTTCGATGCGAGCTGCAAAGAGGTTATTAGGGTCAAAGAGGTTAGCTTCCGTTGTTTTAGAGCCAACCCAACTGAGGAAAACCGGAAAAAGTTCAAACAAGCCAGGAAGGCCTGCAACGCCCATATTCGAAGGACCAAATTTTTGCATGACCAAACAATAAGGCAAAAAATACTTCAATGTCCCGCAGGTAGTAAAAATTTTTGGTCATTCGTAAAAAATATAAGGAATAAAACATCTTCCTCGGTCCCAACACTCGTTGTCAATGACACTTCCTTCGTTAGCTCTCTTGAGAAAGCTAACTTATTTGTTAGGCAGTTCGCCGCCAACTCTACGCTGTCTGATAGTGTCATGACTCCCCCAGTTCTTGAGCGCGTAAATGATTCTATGGGACAAATCTTCATTCGTACTCGAGCTGTAGCGAGAGTCCTAAAAGATCTTAACACACATAAATCCGCTGGTCCGGATGGTATCCCCGCTATTGTTTTGAAGAGGTGTTCTTCCACGCTGGCAAAACCCCTGCGTAAGCTTTTCCATCTATCCTATTCTTCTGGGCTTGTTCCGAGCAGTTGGAAAACAGCATTTGTCCAGCCTATCCCAAAAAAAGGCGAATCTTCTTCACCCTCCAATTACCGACCAATTGCACTTACGTCCCTTCTTTCCAAGGTCATGGAAACGCTGATAAATTATCAGCTCAAGAAATATCTCGAAGATCGAAAGCTTCTTAATGACCGGCAATACGGCTTTCGCAGCAATAGATCCACTGGTGACTTGATGGTTTATCTCACCGAACAGTGGAACAAATCTTTACATCGTTTTGGAGAAAGTAAGATTGTTGCACTTTATATTTCTAAAGCATTTGATAAAGTTTGGCATCCTGCTCTTTTATCGAAAATACGTGCTTTTGGTATCGATGAAACCTTTCTTCGTTGGATTAGTAACTTTCTTTCGAATCGCTCTATACAAGTAGTATTAGACGGATTCAAGTCTGAAACCTACAAAATAAATGCTGGTGTGCCACAGGGTTCCGTTTTGTCTCCGACCCTCTTTCTCATTTTCATAAATGATCTCCTGTCTGCAACTACTAATCCATTAAATTGTTTCGCTGACGATAGTACTCTTAGCTTTTCATATTCGTTTCCAGATTCACATCCCTGCTCTTCGGACGTGGAATTGAAACGGCTAAATATGATAAGTACATTAAATTCTGACTTAGACAGCATTGTACAATGGGGATTAAAAAATCGCGTAGAATTTAATGCTTCGAAAACCCAATGCTGCCTTCTGTCGTTAAAGCGAGACATTCCCCCCCTGCCATTATCTATGAATGGCACTTGCATCGAAGAAACTAATCAGCTTGCGATTTTCGGTATGTGTATCACAAACCATCTTTTGTGGAATGATCACATACTTAGCGTCGCCAAAAATGCCGCAAGATGTTTAGGTTTCCTTTGGAGATGCAAGAAATTCTTTTCCCCTTCTGATCTGGCTATTATCTATAAAAGTTATGTACGTCCAAAACTCGAGTATAACTCCCATCTCTGGGCTGGTGCTCCAGCAACTTACTTAAGTCTCTTGGACAGTATACAGAGACGAGCCTTCAGAATGATTGGAGACAGGAACATCATCGATACTTTTACGTCACTCGAACACCGACGTAACGTTTCCTGTCTCTCACTCTTCTATCGTTACTTTTACGGTAAGTGCTCTATTGAAATAGCCAGTTGCATTCCTCCCCTTAAACGATTCAACCGTAATACTCGCGCCTCCAGGAATGCCCATCAGTTCACTCTTGAACCCAATTTCGGTCGTACTGTTAAGTACAGGGATTCGTTTTTTAGCCGTACTACGCGAATGTGGAATGCCCTTCCACGCTCTGTCTTTCCCTCTCATTGTGATGTGACGAAATTTAAGACTAATGTGCACCGACAACTCCTTTTAAATCCTCTCCTTCTTATCTGAAGCTCGCACTGTGTCTTTGACATATAAAGGGTACATAACAATCCCCTTGAGTGCGCGCTAATTATAAAAAAAAAAAAAAAAAAAAAAAAGCTCAACGGCGTTCAAAAGAACTAGGCAGGACGACAAGTCTTCGCCTACGAACCCCTCACCTAAAACGAAAAAACCGAAGACCTTGATCACGGAAGGGACCATTCAGAAGCGGCAATTTGCTATTGCAGATTTTAACACACCTTCTCGGAAACTTTCAAACGATCAATGGCAATTGATGGAAGTCAGAATCCTGGACGAGGTGAACGATGTTATCGTTAAGAATGGGCAACCGCCCCTCTTCGGTAGCTTAAGAACCGTCCACGGATTCAAGCTGCTGACATGCGAGGACGGCAACACTCTCGTTTGGCTGCAGGACTTCGTCAAAAGAACGGTAGCTCCCTGGCCTAACGCTGACCTTCGCCTTATAGGTATTAAGGAGATTAAATACCTCAACAAACCTAAGGCGAAGATGATGCTACGGGGTTCGACTATCCCGAGACATCGGATTGAAAGATACCTGCAATCTCTAAACACCGACCAACTCAGTGCGAACTGGAAGGTGCTTGAGATAGGGGAGCAGACGAAGGACAGTACAGAAGTGGTTGTGCAGCTTAGTCACAAGTCTATACCACTTCTGAAGAAAATTGGCTTCAAGGTGCGCATCGGGATAAACCGGTGCAAACTGAGACTAATAACCAATCAGAACAATCAAGTAAGTAAAAGGCGGGAGGTTTTTAATGCACATGAAAATGAAATTAATACAAATTAATCTTCAATAAAGCCGCCAGCGCCAACCTCGTCTACCTCATGGAGAGTAGACAAATAGATATCGACCTTATTCAAGAACCCTGGATTGGACCAGGTGGCATAATTAAGGGTTTACACTCAAAGGGACTTGCGCTGTTCAAAACTGCACAAGCGGTAGCAAACAGTAAATTTAGAACTTGCATTGTAGCTATAGGAAACAGTTTAATCTCTTTCTTTTATCTACGTATAGCAATAGAGATCAGACTGCCGTGAAGCGGATCGGGCTCCCACCACTCATCCTGGCATCCTGCTATATGCCCTACGACGGGACTGTGGGGCCACCTGCAGATCTCACAGGCCAGCTTGTGGAGCGAGCAGCTGATGAAAGATGGGACTTGGTCCTTGGATGTGATGCTAACTCACATCATGCTCAATGGGGAAGCACCGACACTAACGGTAGAGGTCAGTCTCTTTTTGAATTTATAATAGAACATAATCTACTAATCGCAAATAGGGCAACGAGCCCACTTTTGTTACTAAAAATAAGGAAGAAGTGATCGATATAACTGTTACTAATAACACAGATACAGTTTCTATCGACCAATGGAATGTCCTCAAAGAGGAATCATTCTCAGACCATAAACTTATAGGTTTCTTGATAAACGATGCAGTGGAACCTCCGAAACCCTAAAGGAATTAGAGAAGAAAAGCAGAAATCTCAGTAACACTGTGATTCAAGAACCCAAACATATTCATCAAGCATCTGACGAACTCAGGGTGATTCTAAATAACGCCTTTGAGAATAGTTGTCCACTGAAACACATAGGGAAGGGAAAAAAGAAACCACCATGGTGGACCCTACAACTCAGCAATTTGAGAAAAGAAACGAGAAAACTTCTCAATGCCGCTTAAAGTACTAGAAACGATAATGACTGGGATATATATAAAAACAGTCAGCGAAAACTTAAAGCAGAAACTCAAAGAGCGAAACGAAGCTCATGGAGAACTTTTTGCAGTGAAATCGAGAGTACCAACGAATCGGCCAGATTAAGGAAAATTCTTTCTAAAGACTCAATCCCTCTGGGATCTCTCAAGATAACCACTGGGAGCTGGACCGAATCCTGCAATGAGACTCTTGAACACTTGATAATTACTCACTTTTCAGGTTGCAGGTCAAAAGACAACAATCCGGAAACAGAATCCTACACGGAACACACTGTACCATCGGACATTTTAACGGATGAAAAGATCAGATGGGCATCTGGGATCTCTCAAGATACCCACTGGGAGCTGGACCGAATCCTGCAATGAGACTCTTGAACACTTGATAACTACCCACTTTCCAGGTTGCGGGTCAAAAGACAGCAATCTGGAAACAGAATCCTACACGGAACATGCTGTACCATCGGACATTATAACGGATGAAAAGATCAGATGGGCATTCCATTCCTTTTCTCCATATAAATCCCCTGGGCTCGACGGCATATTTCCAATGATGTTACAAAATACCGCTCCTGAAAAATATATTTATTAACAGTATATGTAAAATGGGGATATGTTCCCTTATCATGGCGCGAAGTCAAGGTGGTTTTTATTCCAAAAGCTGGCAAACCCAGCCACACAGAAGCAAAAGACTTCAGACCAATCAGCCTGACATCGTTTATTCTTAAAACGTTTGAAAGACTGATAGACCTACATATTCGAGGCACTCTGAAACAGGTTGAAATATCCCCAGCTCAGCACGCCTACTTAGTGTTGTGGGGAAGAGTGTAGAAACCGCTCTTCATAGCGTCGTTAGCACGGTGGAAAAAACTCTAAGCGACAAAGAATATACCCTTGCTGCGTTTCTCGATATTGAAGGTGCCTTCAATAACATGAAGAATGAAGCAGTAAAAACAGCCCTGGTAGACAATAAAGTCGATAATTCTATAATAGATTGGGTTATGTGCATGTTAAAAACAGACAAATTAACTCGGAACTAGCAGGTATAAAGATGAGAGTAAACACATCTAGAGGTACCCCATGCATTTGGGATTACAGGGACCATGAAATTCACTCCAACTGCAGGGTTGGAGGCGATACTCAACCTGAAGCCCTTAGACCTCTTAGTACAAGAATCCGCAGCAGAGAAGAATGGTTGAACAATGAACCATACACCGGTGAATCTGCAATAGCAATATATACAGATGGCTCCAAAATGGAAACGGTTTTTGGTGCAGGTTTCTTCTCAGAACCTCTTGAGCTAAACAACTCACTTATGCTCCCAAACTATAGTAGTGTCTTCCAAGCAGAGGTCATGGCAGTGACAACGGCTGGAGACGGGTTTTTCTCCTTTGTTCATAACAACCCTAAAAATGTAGATTGATTATATCCTGAGAACAACAGAAATGGAGAGCAGTCGATTACCAAAAAAAAAATAACATGGTTTGATTCATTGATAAATTTAGCTGAGTACTGTGGATTTTCACTTTCTCTCTTAGATGATAGTTTTAACATGTGGAAAAGCGAACTTTATAGCTTAATAATCATGGTAGATGAAAGAAAACGTGAAGACTTTGTTTAGAAAGCCAGGAGCTCCTCTCATAGAACGGCATATGCTCTGATTGCTCAACTCAATTACAACTTAGTAGGAAATAATTACTTCAGTGTGTAGTATTCAGACCTCATGTCACTCATTTTAAAAGCGCGAGGAGAGTTACTCCCACTGAATTTTTTGCCTCATAGGAGCGACCTGCAGGCCAGATGCGATTTATGTAATCTAAGAGAGAGGTATAATGAGTTTAATTTCCTGGGAGGATGTCCGATGCTGGTAGAAGCAAGAAGGAGTACTCTTGGAAATATCTATCTCAACGATGCTGAAATTATCAACATTCTCAACGGTGAAATTGGTTGGGACATTTTGTATAAATATATCAAGATAGCACTTAGCTATAGAAATCGGATTCGTGATGAACTTTTTTAAAGAAAATAATAAAAAACACTATACATACAAAAAAATTATATGTAGATACTTATCTTAAATTGTTAATTTTTAATTGCCAACTGGGAGACGGCTAGGCCATGTCATGTAATGAAAGATAAACATAATTGTGTACATTATTTGAAATAAAATCATTTGAAAATTAAAATTAATTACTAAAAGCCTGGGGAAAAGTTGGTTTTCGTGGTAGATATACTACTGCATCACTAAATCAAAAACAGTAGACAGAAAGGGAAAAAGTCTCCAAAATGCAAACTATTTTTTGACCATCGTTTTTTTGTTCTTATTTTCAAATCTCTACGCCATAAACATTTTGGAGCCGGAAACTTTTCCGACCGCAATTTAACTCCCTAAACGGTTCAATACCAATTTTTTAACGATCAGTTTAAATTATTATTCAATCCAGTTATTTTCTTCATTGAAGCTTACCTGTTTTAAGAATCAAAATTCACATACATAAATATATCTTATTTACATAAATCATTAAGATATTTGCTCAATTAGAAAAAAATATATATTAAAACTTAATTCGTGTTTGCCAATCTATCTTGCCATGTAAGAATATATTGGAAAAAAATAATATAATGATAAATGAAAACATATGTCAATTTATCTTGTACCAATCTATGTCGTCATGCTTTGTAGAAACGGGATTAACCAAACTCTGTACATTATTAAGCAGCTCATTACAAAAATTGTCCGTTAACTGGAAATAAATAGATAAATTATTTTTTTACTTTATATTAGGATTTAAATGATGAAAATGTATGTACATAGTTAAAACATCTGTTTGATGTAAATATATGAAATATTAAAACATAGTTTGCTAGTGATTCATCCATCCTTCATCAAAGATAAATTTATGTTGATGGTTCAAAACAGATCTACATATAACACTACTTTACAAAATTTTGCGTCTCCGATGCTACCTAAAAACAACAAGTTTTTTTTTTAGCTAATTTGGGGTCGCTGACAACGAAAATGACATTATTAAATTAAACGAAAAATATAGAAGCTACGAAATAGTAAGGTCATGTCTTAAGCAGAAAATTTTGTTATGTAAATTTTTTTTTATTAAATAAAGTAGTAATATGAAAACGATTTCGTTTTTTTTGATGGAGTTCAGTTCAGTTTATGAAAATACAATTAATAAGAAGAGAAGATTTATGGGACAACTCTAAATTTATCAATTTAGAAAAAAATAATTTATTCGTCCGCTAAAGCAAGAAAATACGTCTTTTTCAATCAGCTCTGACAATTAGGTTGTATTTTAATTAATTATTCTTTTGAATATCTATTGGAATTTAGTGATGAAGACAGCAAAAAATCTCCTTACTTAACCAATGTGTGTTTCTGTGCAGCCCTATCAATTTTTGAACGTTTTCTTTTAGTTGAGGAGATTTGCCAGAAAAATTAATTTTTTGATACTTTTTAATACCAATTGAAGTATAAGGATAAATATAAATGTTCACCCGAAAGCACACTACCCACATGTGTTGTGATCGCTCTAATGTGTTTCAAATGACTTACACTGTGATGTGCCAAAATCGATGAAAAACACTCAAATAATATCGACACACCATGAGCACCACACCACACCACACCACTCAACACGAGAGCAGTGTGATTCTGTCTTTAATCATTATTTTTTTTCAAGAAAATTTTATTCTAGAAATCATAACTGTCGTTTTTTGTTTTTTTCATTGGATTCGAAACATCGATGCTCATAAAAAAATATCCCAGAGTGCAGTTAAAAGATTTTAGAAATGTGGTCTCTGATCCAAGCATAATATTATTAACAAGCTGAAAATGTCAAATTTACTTGAAAGAACTTTAAAAAATATTATATAAATAATATAATGGTGGTTTTTTTTTTTTGGATGGAAGGGATTTTTCTGGATTTTCTGGGAACTCATAAATAAACATAATTAATTGTGTCGCGGAACTTCTTTTTTAAATTCACTTATTTGGATAAAGTCTTTTAATTGAAACAATAGCTGTTATCCTATATTTCTAAACTGAACAATGATATAATTGCGTCGTACTTGCAATATACTTTAAAACCGTAGATTTCAATGAATCAAATAAAAAAAAAACACTAAAAAAATTTTACGTTTCAAAAATCTCACCTGTAGCGATGAAACTAAATTATCCGGTGACTCCAGGCCACTTACAGAGTTTAGATCCCCTCCACTTTCTGAAATTAAATCAAATACACATGTATTAAATAGATGATAATTTAAAATGGAATTTTCAGAGTGTTATATTCTGGTCATGTCAATTTTAAAAGGAAATATATTGAAGGGTCTTTTCGTATACGTGAGACCAAAATCGTAAAAAAAGTTAAAGTTCCTTGCTCTATTCTGGTCTTGTATTGAACTTATTTACAGACCCTAGCTTTTATATATTCATAGCATTCTGCATATTTGCTTATTTAACAAGAATTCTTTTAGTCTAAATTATTCATATTTACCGCTTATACAATCCATGCTATCTCCAATCTGTGATAAATAGTCCGGGGTAACTGAGAAGTTGTTTGATGATAAGCTCAAACCACTGTCAGCGGACTCTTGTCTGCTATGTTCGGGCATTCCTGACAAAAACGGATCCATTTGCAAATCAAGTTTATTAACAAGTCGAGTACGTTGTTCCTGTTCATAAAATTATTCGAAATAGTATGAGTATAAATTTCATACATACATATTGCATATTAGAATATTGATTACCTGAATGCTGTCGCGCGATTTTTCTATACTTTTGCTTTCCATCCAGTTCATTTCTGGACGAGCAGCAGAAGAAGGTTTTTGCATATAAATAGCTTGAATAAATAAACAAATAGAAAATAAAATATAAATTTTTTTGTATTTGTGAAAAAAAATAATCTTTGATTATTTTAGTTCAAATGATGCTATACGGAAAAATTACGAATTAAACTTTTATTGATTCGCATACAGTAGTTCACAAAAGTCAAGGTTTTCAATGCGGTAATTTAAATATGTAAGCAAAAAAATCGTTACGATATAGGACTTAAAAATAAAAAATAACGTTTTGTTTACTATTACACATAAAATATATGTATGTTTTAAATAATGGGCAAAAAAAGTTTACCAAAACTTTTTGGTTACTTTTTGTCTTGGTATGAGGTAGATTTCTAGGTCTAAATTTTTATCTCTGTCAACCCCAGCCGTGCTACCTTAAAGCAAAAACACTTGCCTTTTCACAGTCTCCACACTTTGCAGAATTTTTGGAGAAATTCAAAGTGTCATCGTTCTACTGCAGATGGTCTGTGATACGTAAACAGATAACTAAAATCTGTTTGTTTGAGTTTGTAAAGCATTAAATTCTACTAATTTTAAATTTTCTATTTATACCAAATGCAAGCATTTTTTATACGAGCATTTGATTTTAAAATCTTTGGAAATATTCAGTGCAATAATGTTAATTGGTAATGGTATGTTTACACATACCACTGCTCACTTTACTGAAGTTAATCATTTTGCATTTTCTTCCTCTCGGAATAGTTTTGTCCGAAAAATAGCTTTTCACCTGTGAGTACGAGAATTTTTGCAAAGCGAATGTAGCTTTAACTATAGCCATTTCTTGCCAAAAAAAAAAAAAATTTATAACATAAAATTTCATATTTTTGTTAAATTTTTTTTTGGTGTGCTGAATCCGAATTGGAACTCAGAAAAATTCTAGCACATCAGTTTGTTCGAGAATTTTTTCAACATTTCTTAAAGCTTTTTAGATCAGAATTGCTCTATCAGAGTGGGTTATTGATAAATAACCATTTGAAAAATTAAACAATTTAAAAAATCAAAAAAAAAAAATCAATAATTTAATTACTTTCGAGAAAAATTAAAAAGTTGGTAAAAAAAAACATTACCCAGCATTTTTACAAAGCTTCAAAAATAGCAATATCTTAACTTCTGGCCTGATCGAATAATTAGGAGTTCGGATTCGAATTCAGTGTAAAATTATATTTTTGTTTCTGTAACAAAAACTTTGTTGAACAGTGTAATTAATCAGCGTTATAATGATCATATGATCAGAGGATTTCAGTGTAATAGGACGACAGTCTGAAAGGAGAAAGAAGTAGTAGATACCAGCAGAGTATGACAGATGAAAAGGTTTATGCTTATGCCCGTGCTCAGATTGATTGGAGGAAGTGTTTAGGACAATTGCCTCTCAATATCCTCAATATAGACACCGCTGATTCTATCCCTAAAAAATAAAAAAAAAAATAACGCAAAGTGAGTGAACACCACTTAATGAATCACATAAGTTGTTCGCCAAATGTTTGAATAAATCCAAAAATAAAAAGTTATTCTTGTCAATTCTTAAACAATTTATAATTTTTTTGTTGTATTTTTAAGTAATTTGTAAGCTTTTATACACGACTTTTCTGATTTCGATTACTTCGATATAACAAGATAAATTCAACGCTAAATAAAATTTGGTAGCGGGTCGAAACTGGTTTCGTAATTCTGCTTTTCAAAATTCTTCCCGTGCACATAAAAATTCAGCTTATCAAAATTCTATTTTTCAAAATACTAACAATTCACTTTTAGAAAAAAAAAATTCTTTTAACGATTAATTATGCACTAAAAACTCCATACATTTTTATGGGAGGAGAATTTCGACCATTTAAAAAGCCCTTACATACATCTGGATTGCTTTTATTATTAGTAAATTCCTTTATATCCATAATATGCACTTCAATAATGTTTGATAAAAAATTATATTATTATATAGGTGAAACAAAATAAAATTAAAACATCATGACATTCTTTCGATCAGAAAACAGTTTTGAAATCAAGATATTTTCATACAATTCTCGTCTAGTTTCTCAATACTTATAATTTTTAAGATATGAAGATAAATAAGTGCGGGTCAAATCTAGGTTTTTAGTACAGAAATCAAATATGGTCAAAGAGGTAGTAATTTTGCTGTTTTTTTTTAATCGACAATTTACTTGTAATTTTAAATTAATCAAAATCTAAAAATACTTGTGTTTAAGCGAATATTGTTTTTGGGGATTATTTTTAAATAATTAACATCACATTTTCCAGTGACACAAATTTGTAGATTTTTATATAAAATAAATATTTGAGGGGTGAGACGACTATTTAAATTCAGAAATTGTAGATTAAGTTGGGAAATTTAAAAGCGCTTATCACGAAGTAACATCTCAGAAGGAAAAGGTGATTTTGTTGTGACTTAATTTGTTTACGTTTTCTACATATTGTATATGTTTTATTGGATAAAGGATTTATATGTTTAAAATAAAAAATAGCTGTGTGTAAATATGCACATGAAAATCTGGCGAAGAAGTATATTTGTATGTTTATTTTGTATTTTTATATAGAACCGTTTTCAACGGTAGTACATTAGTGGTTATACAAAGTTATAAAAATCACATAAAAAAACGGTGGTATGGGCAAGCACTGAAGTTAAATAAAATAGGGAACATCATGGTTTGTTCATGAGCTAAATAAGAAACTCGCCCGAGAAATTTCGGCACCCTTTAATGGATTAGAAAAGCGTAACTGAATGGGTTCTAGTTTATCTTAGTTTCTTTTTCTATAATTTTTTTAAATATATTAAAAACGATTTATAGGAAGGAATAATAAACAAAACTAAAATGGGGCCTTATACAATAAATATTAAAATTGTTCTTTTTGGAAAATACGTATATTTTTTCGAAATACGTGATAAATGGAAAAAAGGTGCTTGAGATTTTTGTTCACTTGAAAAAAATCGTTGAGCCAGAGCTGAGATGTCACTTCGTGATGTACGCGCTTAGTGAACTGTCTTTGGCAAGAGCATTTCACAATTTTCCAAGCAGAACGTTAAGCTCTGCGAGTAAATTAATTTCCCAATCACATACATAACTAGGTAGGTAGAATAGAATTTTTTCTCTTAGCAGACTTTTGCAAACTACTGTACGAAATATTTGTAAATATTAGAAAACGTACGTATGCGTGGATCATTCCAAGATGTTGTGCGATTGATATGGTTAATAAAATAAACATCACCAGATTCTGTGAGTGCTTGTTCCCAACCTTCTGGAAGTGAACCCAGAGAATCAGTAGAGGTCGCAGAATCCTTACTCACGCTTCGTGGATTAACTGAAAATAAATATATAACATAGATGTAATCGGAGATAAAATATGAAGAAGAATTATACACTTTTCATATTTTTTTTTTGCATCCTAACCCATACCAAGATGTTAAACCAAAAAAATTAAAAATAAGAAAAAAAAAATAAAATAATAATTTAAAGATAATTTTAAATAATAATTACCAGTTCTATTAGTGAGATGTTGCTGCCGTTGAATTGGAACTCTGGGATCCTCCCATTGAGTTGTTTTTGTAATATGACTAGAACCCAAATAAAAAATAATTACATATATAACAAAATATCATGCACTATAAAAAATAAATAAAATGCACAAATTAAAGCCAAAAGAAACAACTTAACAAACTAAGTAAAGAATAATAAATAATTTATATCTAAAAACAAAGCTTGTAAAATTAACTTTAGTTATTAAAATTAGGAAGTCACATCAGAATAACAACATAAATAAAAGAACAATTCAAAGATATTGAAATTGGATCGCATGTTTGTATGTTTTTAAATAAGAAATACTTTGCTTATTCCCAAGTTTTACATTTGGAATGATAACGACTATGCTGCTGATGATGTTTACAATTTTGGAAGAATGAATGACATGAGAGAGCCAAAGCCAAATAAGACTGAGCTATGAGAAAACATTTGTCCAATGAGTTTAAGAATTACGTTGCAAAGTTCCCTCCATTCCGGTTTGACAAAACAAATTGGTAGACAACTCTTAAGACGAAATGTAATTCAAATTCTGCACATAAAAGAAGAGTTGAGATGCTTTTTTGAAAAGAAGAATTCGTAGGAAGATATTTCTATCAGGTTTGCTATGAGAAAATACAGGGTTGAATATTGTCTCGGCAACATCTAAAATCTATTTCGCTAAAAAAATTACTCTTTATTCAAATCATCTTATAAAAAGCCTTTTTTTTTAATTAGTTTCTGTAAATAAAAGTAAATTTAGCGCAATGTCATGTTACAAATCATAAAATGTTTCTAACTAAAAAATTTGTATTGTTTGCATATACTTGATCCATTTCAAAAAGTTCTCAAAAGTAACTGTAAAAGTATAGTTGAATAAAATGAAATTCAACCTATCATCAACCAATCAAAAAAAAAAAAAGCCTACCTAAAAAAGCACCACGGATAAATGGATGTATTTACTGCTGAAATAACAACACAAGAAACTATTTTTTTTTATGATTTCACACTTAATTTTAAAAAGTGTAATGCATGAACTATAAGCTAAAATATAAAACGAAAGGTTACGGAAAAATATAGCCAAATGAAATCGCAATACATGCACTAGAAAATTAAGCTTTTAATTGAATATGTAAACTACAATCAAAACTGGACTAATAATTATAGTAAAATATTTCTAAAATAGCTAGAGTCTTCTTAAGTGTATTCTGAACACTAAATTTATATGTGATATGGTTCTCTGGAGCTGAAATAAACGTTTCCCTTATGCTGTGTTTTTGATGTTTTAATTACATATTAAGTTTTCTATTTCTATCATTTCTGTCGTCGATAAGAACTTCCAAAATATCGTCAATATTTTCTTTGCAAGGTCGGAATCGCTTATCACAGGTGAATTGTGCAGAGTGGTAGGAAAATCAGTACAAAGATTTTTCAGCTCTTGTCACAACGATATTCAAATCGCTTAGCGTAGCTCCAACATGAACACGTCCTTAATAGAAGTAGAGCCGTGATCGAAATTCTATTTTGTAGAATAGTCACACCGTGCGTTATATTTTTGGGTTAAGAAGATTTGATCATGTGTCGAATTTTTCAAAGCAATTATTTGATATGTCCCTTGATCATCTCATGCGTTTTCGTACCCTTATATTATTGTTCAATGTTATCAATTCACAACAACCCTGCAGTCTTTTCAACAGGTTACAGCTTGGTTCCTCTGACAGATCTCAGCAACTCATTCAACCGCGTTTCTCTTAGTCTAAGGGCTGACAGCAAATTTTTGGTTTGGAGGTATAACCAAAATTCACGAACATGTATGTGGAGGTACTAGGGCCTTGATTTGGCTGGATCTGGCAACACTTAAATTGTCTGGGACACCGAAATTCTTTCGAAGGTAGTTTACATATGCATATATTTAAGTTATTTACTCCAAGCCAAAATCTGGAAAATCGCCGTTTTCAACCCCGCGCTTCTAGTCTCGGCGATAAAAAACCCTGCCAGATGATTTAATTTGAAATTAAGGCCCTAGTACCTCCACATACATGTTCGTGAATTTTGGTTATACATCCAAAACAAAAATTTGCTGTCAGCTCGGTCTATCTTGTTTAGCGACAGTTTTTTTTCAATGCTACCCGATTGTGGAAATCCCTTCCTTGGCTTTTAAATAGATAGATAGATAATTTTTTTATTTAAAAAATTCCTTTAAGAATAAAGACATGGCAATTCTGCCTGAACGACATTTCATAATAAAATACAATTTAAATATAAAGAAGATAAATTTAAAATTTAAACATAACATAAGTTTAAAAAAAAAAGGTTATATATATCAATAAACTACATATCAATTTTGAAAGCAAAGAAAAGGTTATATATATCAATTTGTATGATTTTAAACACAAAAAAATAAATTATCAATTTTAATGATTTGAAACATATTTGGAAACATTGTTTGAAGAGAGAGCTTCAGAAAACTATTGAGGTAGTTAAGAGCATGTTTGCAGTATTTATACATGGTTGACGGTCCGAGAGCTCCATTTAGGATTTCGGACAGACGAGTTCGAGCAAGATAACTCACTTCAAAATGTAGTCGTCTGTAGTCGTATAAATTTAAAGTCCAATATATTAAAGTAGTTTTCTTCATAATAACATTATTAGCTTTACACTAGCTTATAAGAAGTATATTCTTAATGTGTAGGCATACATTGAATAAATAAACTAAAACTAAACTAAAAATCTATAAATTAATACGCAGTGCCCAAACTTTGTCGTACACTTTTTACTCACTTAAAAGCAACGTTTAAAAGAAAAAACTATTATCAATAGAAAGGTAATTTCGAGTAGATTCTACGAAAATAAGTTTTACGTTTGTAAAATTGCGTTTGACGCAGATAAAACGTTTAAATTTAGGTACACATATCACATTTAAGTGAGGTATAAGATATTAGATATGGATGTATTTGTGCGCACCAAACGCATCATCTCTACAGTCTACTTTGAGCAATGGTATACTCATGATCATGAGTAAAAACTAAAAGTGCATCTGTATACTGTAACTGTGTATCTGAAGCCATCTTATTAAATATGCGTATGCATTAGTCAGCGCAAAATGTATCTCTGGCTTTCTCTTTGTCTTTGCTATAATATAATGTCCTCATTCCTTATCTTTATAATATCTACATATAAAGTAAGAGAAAGTAAGTGTATCTCAAAGAGTGTCATCTCGAAAACTACAAGAGAGTTCGTATGTTGAGGCTCAATTTTTTATTTGGTTTAATGCCATCGAAGTGAGTGCTTTTAATGTTACAGTGCTTTTTGGTTTCTTTTTACTGTTTCAATTTCGAGTGCATTTTTTGTGTGAGATTCAGATTGCCGCCGGTGAAATAATTCTATCAGCGAGAAACACACATTTTTATAACACAATTATTATTGAACTAAAATATTAATTCAGCATATTTTATTCTATGCCCTGACAATTTACTTACATCGTTTAAAGTTTTGGCCAGTTCTTACCTATAAGGCTCGGTTTGTTTTTCTTACGGTTTATTTAAATTAAAATGAGTACAAATCTTCTAATTTTTTCATAATTTGTTCTTTTTTTTTAATTTATTAAAACATTGCTTCATATAAAATGTAATAATACAGAAACAATAGAAATAGTATCAGAAGTTAAATTTAATTTAATTTTGTAAGTTTTTGTTCAAGTACGAGTTTCCCTTGAAAAAAATTACGTGTGAGCTTCAATTCACTCATTTACATCGGTGTTTAAGTTTCAGTCTCATCGTATAACGAAGGATTATAACGAAGTAATCACTTTATTCTATTCATATCTGTGCAATCCAAGTAAGTTTAGTTTAATAGTTTTTTAAAATTTGTTATTATGTTTATAACTACCTTTGCACATGAAAATGTCTATGTATATACGTATTTGAGCGAAGAAAGTAGTATTTAAGACGCTTTTAACTATCAATACACATTTCACATAGTTTCAACGGATTGTTTTATTTGATTCTGAGCATTGCAGTAAAATTTTAAACCAATTTAAGAATGAACATTTTTTAATCTTCTATTATTATTATTATCTTTATATTATTTGGATACAATTTTGTAAATGAGTTTGTTGTAATGCCTCGATGAAGGACATCAACAGGTATCAGTGAAAGAATTAGGGATAATGAGAGACAAAATAACCGAAGAAAAAAAAAATTCTTTGTACAAAATTGATTTTGAAAAAAAAAAAATATACATCTAGTAGTGTATGTGTTCTTTTCTTATTATTTTCACATTAATTTTACCAAAACAAACAACTCATATTCGAAGAATCGTATCAAATCATATGGAATCGATGAAAGTATTGCCGTTTTCTAAAAATTACAAAATTTACAGAAACGCACAAGCTTCTTCTATAGGATCAGTAACAATATAATTTTGCTAAATACCATTAAGCAACTGAAGAAGATGACGCAATATTTATACTTTTTTAAATATTTATTCTTGATAAATGGTCATACCAATATTCGCAAGCTTTGTTGAGATTTTGTACAGAAAATTGACAGGCTCTATTAAATGTCTTTCACATAAATGGTCGAATTTCGATCTATGGGCGATACTACGTAGTATACAGAAGAAGTTTAAGAAGATGTTTATCCGTGCAGTATCTTCTTTGAAAACAGTTGAAGCAAGTCGAGGCAAGTTTAATATTTATTAAGAATAAACTTCGAATTTGTGAAAATTCATAATATGCGAAAGAAAAATCAGTTTGAGAAATGAAACTCATAACGTATTCGCATGTTGTTTTGGACAATATGAGGGAATAGTCAGAAGTAAGGGATAGACATGTTTAAAAAAAAATATGAATTTATCTTACCAGGGGCAAACGCTCCACTTTAACAGATATTTTTCATATTTGTAAAATTTTAAGTTCATCTTCCGTTTTCATTAGATCAAATGCGGTAATTTCGATAATAACAATGTAGTAATGTAGTAAAGAAGACAAATTTAACTGTCAACGAACGAGGATTTGAATCTTTTCAAAAAATAATAAAAAAAATACTGTATTCTTGCACTCTCCGATGAGAATTGCGGTTGCAACTTGTTATAATAAAATTATAAGAAGAACAGAAATAAAGACTTTTTATTTTAAATGATCTTTATGCTCAAATGATAGTGGAACATTTGTTCAGAACTGAAAACTCACCAAATAACGAAACCTAGCATTCTTTGAAAAAGAAAGAATTCATATGAAATAAAAAAAGAAAAAAAAAAGAGTAGTCTATGAAACCAACCGAGGATTCTGTGACTAGATTTATATCTAGATTAATGAGATCCTAAAAGAATTATATAAAACTATACAAACTATGGATTCCTTGGTTGAAATGTGCAAGCTAAATCAATTAACCTACCATGGAAAATCTTGCCCTAAACCTATTTTTTTCTGAAACAACTACATACATACATATAATTAAAATGGAATTTTTATACTTACTTCAAATAATATATCTGTCCGTCATTAGTTTTTGCCTGCTCCCAGCCTGGAGGAAGAGCTCCTAGTTCATTTTGTAGTTGGATCGGACTTATAACATCATATGATCTTTGTTTCATGTGTATACGTTGAATACCATTGTCGGATTGGCTTTGTGGATTGGCATTTGGATTGCAATTATTTTTTGCAATAGTGCCTGTAGTAGCAGCAGGCTGTGTATTTAAACCATATGATTGTTGAAGAGAAGCTGGACTACTATGAGCTCTCGAATGGCTTATAAGCAGACCGGACGGTGCCACTGCTGGGGTGTGATGTACATTTTGGCTTTCGCTGCAAGTATTTGATTGCGAGTCCGTACTAAATGCTGAATCAGTGCTATTTGCTCGTGAATGTGAAACAGTTGGTGACTTTGAACCTGTCAACGGAGGAGTAAAAAATGAATTCGGTAATTTTCGCATTCGAAATGGCACTTGTAGGGGTCGTTTTGAATCGCCCGGTTTCAGGACACTATCAAATAAAGCTTGTAAATTGTTATCTGAATCACCGTCGATTCTCACAACTAAACCAACTTGATTCGATGCATCCGCTTCTGCGATGTTTGTTTTATTGCAATCTTTATTTAAGGCCATTTTCTAAAATAAAAGTAAATACAAATCAAGGTAATTATTTATGATTGATCTAAATTCTTAAGAAAATTAAAATACATAAAGAAAAACTTTTTAAAATAATTATATTTTTATTGTTATTATGAATCATTATATAGGTATATGTTTTGACAGAGCACGATGTTCTATTTTAAGAATATGATTTTAAAGTTTTTATACTATAAAAAACATTTGTGTCACCACCCAACAAGCAATTACCTGCTATCAATAGAGTATTAATTTACTTTAGTGATATATTCATGCGCTGGGTTTAATGGAGTAAGTTACGATTTCCTCAATTTAATTCGTATACCCAAAGACGTCTTTAGACTATTGGAAACACTGTACCAATTAAAATTTGGTTCCCCATTTTAAATTGCTTTTTCAAAACTAGTAAAATTAATATGTCTTTTTTGCGTAGGACGATAGCAGATATAACCGATTATTTTTTTCATCAATAAGAATAAATTTAATAGAAAAGAATCAATAATTTTTCACATTGTAAAGACAAGAAATATTTTATGAAAAACCTTTTAAGATCGGGTTGTGTTACTACGTACCTACCACTAATCTATGCTCTTCGCAACGACGCAAAATTATTGCAAGAATTGCAAAGAATTCAGTTATTAAATTATTTCAATAACACGAGAGAAATAAAATCCACATGCATAATATTCACTCAAAAACATGCCATATACAATAAAACGGGATGTGAAAATTTTTAAATTTTGTTTCAAACCGGTTTAATGCACGATTTTGATGAAATTTGTTTTCTCATATTCAAAAACATCTTTGCAAAAGGGAGTGAAACAGGCGAAAAACATAAATGTTAAGTTCTTTTATAAACAACAACTTATGTGTAACAAGTCAGTCGTAAAAAGTAGAGATTATATTTTTAAAGTCTCTAGTTGGAATAGTTATTTTATGTAATCCAAATTGTTTGTTGATCAATATATGATGTTAAAATTATCCGATTTTCGGATTTTATTAAAATTCTTACGACGTGCTTTGTATCAAAAAAAATAATTTAGTTAAAGCAAACATTTATCAGCACTTTTAGTTTAGTTAAATTTTTAAGGACCTTTAGATTAATTAAACCAAAATATAGTTTTTAAATAATTAAGAGAGAATTTAAGCATGTAATAAAAAAAATTTAAGCATAAATTTAGTAAAAACAAAATTAAAACGGTACTGATTGAATTCCAGCTTGGGCAGTGAACCTATCCAATTTTACTCGGTGATCATTAAATAATAAATAAAAACTTAGCATAGTCTTATTATACCATTATATTTTATGGATGACTTGTCACACACAGCTTTTATTTATAAAAGAACTTAAATTTTTTAGTTTTTGTTTTTATAATATATGTATAGTATTATAGTATATGTATAGGTAGTCCCTTTTTTCCAAATCTAATAACTCTTCCCTATAATGAAAGTAATAAAAGATTTTATATCATTTAATGTGTTTGTTGTTTTATATTTGTGGTTCGATGCTAAATTTGAAACAAAAATATTTGAAAGTTGCATTTAAAAATTCGTGTCCCTCATCTTCATATTTTATTTCTAGGTATTTTCTTTTTTTTTGTGAGTGAAAACATGTCAAATTTTAGTTGGACCTAAAAAGTGAATACATATTTTGAAAATAAATTTATACCCGGGTTTAATGACTTTAAATCCTCGGTGTGTACTCAGTTTAAATTTAATCAAGTTAAACGCGACCAGTTTCATAAACTTCAGTTTCAGTTTCAGCTTTTGGTTTTAGTTTAACAAACTTCTATTCTATTGAATAATAAATTATAGTAGGTACTTAAAAATATTGAAATTAAATACCTGAAAGGTAAATTTGTATACCAAAATTCAATAAGCTAACGAATAAATTAAAAGAACCCTTCTCATAAACAATAACCAAAAATAAAAAAACTTACAAATAATGCTTTTATTATATCTTTGTTTATGCTCAATTTATTTACTTCCCATATAAATAAAAAATGCCTATATATACATTAGGCATGTTGCATCAACAAGTACATTCGCTAAAAAGTGTAATAGGTATATATATAATAGGTATTGTATATAATTCAATTGTACGATTGTGTTTGTGTAAGCAACCTGACATACCTTAACAATTCCTTGTTTTCCTATTACAACAAATCATGCGACGTGTTCGTGTGATAATTTTCCAAAAGGCACAGAAGGTGCTCCGTGCACTGTTCAGTTGAGTTGAGAAATTTAGATTGCAGATGAAATATTGATAAATGCAGTTATTTTCGTTTCACGATTGATAGTTTTAATTTTGTCTGGATTCAGTACATTCAGCCACAATAATTACTGTCATTAGCTTTTAGTTATATTTGACATTTTTCTTTTTTCTCTCGTTTAATACCTGTTGCAGCACACACAACTTTTTAAAATCACTTTTTTAGGTAAACATGCTTTTTTTATTATCTTTATACACGCAGAATAATCTATATATATATGTACATTCTTTAAGGTTTGTAGACATGTATATAGAAGAGAACAAAATTTTTCTTTATACTTTTGCTTCCACTTCCAAAGCGTATATATGATGAACAGTAGCTATAAGTTTAGTCCAAATATTTATGGATTATATACTGCTGCTGTTGCTTATCCACAGGAATCTATCTATATACCTGTAGCTGTAGATATATAAATATATATAAGGTATTTGCGCATCCGCTTATCTAATTTAATTTAGTAATAAAACTATCAACTTGGTCTCAAATTAAATCGCAAATGAAACAAAAGAATTCAGATGCATCATTTCAAATTTCACAACATCCAGCACTTTGTCAAAAAGGTATATTATATCCAATTTAAATAAATAAATATAAAAAAAAAATACCTAATTAGAAAATTCAATAGTAATATCCAATTAATTGAGCATATACATCGGTATGTATGTATGTGGGGATTGGGTTGTAGTACAATAATTTTATGGAAGCAATATCAGTGCAATTGCAATTTATATTTTTTTTCTTTACATTTGAGCGATTGAACTTGCACTTTTGAAGAGATTTAGTGCACTTATAACCATTGGATTGAGGTGCAATGAATTTTTATTATTATTATTTTTGATTATTTTTATACATTTTGATTGAAATTACACGAAAATATATAAATGAAAGGAGTGATCATTGCCCGTCTCTCTAGACTGCAACTAAAAAATATCTGTTCACAAAGTGATGATGATCTAGTACTTTTGAGGCTGTTAAACATAGGCTCGGTTGAGGGGATGTTTGCATTTAATGGTAATTAACTGCCATACGTTTCTGGATTTAGGGCTGGTATTCAATGGGCGCTGGTAAATTTAAGAGACTGTTGGCGATTTCATGAAAGACTTTTAAATGTTTAAAAGGACATTTAACCTTAACATGGGCATTGTATATAAAACTTATAGTACTATCATGACGATGGTTTTTGTGTTGTGGGGTGTGGTCGTCTGAGGGCGCACTTGTGTACACACAGAAACAGCAACCAGAAAATTAGTTAGGGGTGTGATCGCTAGGTGGCCGACGTGTGGAACGTGTTCATGAAAGTACTATGCAAATTCATATACAATGAACATGGGGAATTTTGGTTTCAGTAACTTTAAATTTAACAGGCTTTCAAAACACCTTATAAACTAAAATGTCATTTTCATCTTATTAAATTTTAAAAGTGTTTTAAAAGTAATCACATCCCGTGAAAATATTTGAATGTATTTTTTTTTTAATTTGCATTTTTGACAGATTTCAACTATAACTTATGAATAGGTAATTTTAAATGTAGTGATTAAAATAAAATTATTATTCACTTAAAATTTCGGAAGATATTTAATTTTTACCGCAATTTGTATTTACGAATACTGTTGCTACACTTTTTCTTGTCAACTTCATATGAAAGAGGAGCAGAAACTATTCTTTTGTATACAGGGATGTGAGAAAATCCAATTTTAACTAAAATATCTGATATCAATCAAAAGGAGTTTAGGTAAAAGTGATTATAGCGAATGTTCATGAAATTGGCTGGATTTATATGTATCTGCGTTTGATACTTCATAATCTGCATTATAGCTTTATGCCATAATCATGATACATGTTCATTTCACGAACATGTTCATCTTTACTATGGCACATGTTCACCAAGAATTGAAGCTTTATCTAGTAAACATATGGGACAATTTGTTCTTCTGATTTCTGAATATAACTTTCGTCGAATAATTAGCTTCAAAGGTAGAATCTAAACAAGAAGATCTTAACAACACAATCGATCAAGTTTGATAAAAGAAACGGCGCGGCGATATTTCTAAAAGAGAACATATAGGGGCATATTCATAGTCGTCTGACAAGTTGTTTATTTGTCTCTTCTAAGCTAACCTGGAATTTATGTTATTCATAGACAATTTAGACTCGGGTCCAAAAGATAAACTGGACTTCAATCCTTAAAAACGGTTGACTCTTTGTTGTTGTGGGCCTTGCGTACCATGTGTGAAGGCAAAGCATCACCGTCAACCATTTTTAGAGAAAGGCACAAGATCAACTGAAATTTTGCAACTGTTTGAAACGATCTGTTTGGGCCGAAGGAAATCCCATTTTTACCCGGATCCAGGTATTTTCTCACGTTTATATACGATTTCACAAGAATAATTTTCACTCTTCAGACGGACAACTGAGGGAAATTCCCAGGTAAGAAACTTGAGGACATTCTTAAGCAATCTGGAATACGACATCAGCTTACTGTGCCATACAACCCAGAACAAAATGGGGTGGCTGAGAGAGCGAATAGAACGCTCGTGGAGAATGTATTGTTATCTATAAGTCGTTAAGTTAAACACGTCTATTAAGTTACGATGCTAAGATTCAACTAACTTTATTCAGCATCAAAATATATATGTATATATAAAGTACATAAGAATAAAGTCTATGTGTAGTGTATGTATGTATGTTGTATATAATAAATAAAGCTATTATTTTTACTGCAAGGACGGAGAGGGAAATCTGATCACCGATCCCCCAAGCATACTGGAGCGATGAGAAGTGTACTTTAATGAATTGCTAAATGGTCAGCTGACTGCAGAAGTAGAGGCTCCACTACTTCAAGAAGAATACCCTATGTTACCGCCACCAAGCATAGAAGAGGTTGAGAAGGCTATAGCCCGGCTTAAGAATAACAAACCCCCGGGGGCCGATGGCATACCAGCCGAATTATTCCAGCACGGCGGGCCAGCCTTACGTCAAGCAATTCACGATATTCTAGTGCACGTATGGGAGCAGAACGAAATGCCAGAAGACTGGTGAAAAGGTATAATTTGCCCCATACATAAGAAAGGCGATGTCACTACGTGCAGCAATTATAGAGGTATCACGTTGTTGAGTACCACCTATAAGATACTCTCCTCTATCCTACAAGAACGGATAGCCCCATACGCTAAAACCATAATCGGCTAATATCAATCAATCAAAGTAAAAATAGCCGGATTGCTATCCAGACCAATCAACATTTTTAATGGACTCCGACAAGGGGAAGGTTTGAGCTGCCTCCTCTTCAACCTGGCCTTGGAGAAAGCAATCCGTGACTCTGGCATGGCAACAAGGGGGACCATCGTCAATAGGTCCAGCCAGATACTTGCTTACGCAATACGCAGACGACATTGACATCATCGGAAGGACCGAACAAGCTGTACACGATACCTTTATCCAGATTGAGCAGGCGGCACAAAATCTGGGGCTGCACATTACTGAAGGTAAAACAAAGTACATGGTGGCTGTACGAAAGTACAAGTAATAAATTTCAACATTATAAAATAAGGAAGATACTTTGCTAAAGATCAAAACAAACAGATCGATTGATACAATCCACAAAATATCGATTTTCGTTAAATGTTACAAAATTAATGACTATAATGTACAAATCGTATATACATCAAGTCACATGATTAAAATAATGGTACTTTTTGCAAATATATTAAAAGAAAAGGTTGTGTTTTATTGAGTTTGAAAATTTAAGATTTTTATGCTATTTTTTACTAAAAAAAATAAAAGTAGACTTCAACAGTGGCGTCGGATGCGAGAAGAACAGTTGGTCAAACAATCAAGGTAGCGGAGCACGAATTTGAAGTGGTGCAATCCTTCAAATACCTTGGGTCAATAGTAACAGCCGATAGTAATTTAAAAGAAGAAATACGCGGGCGGCTGCTCAATTCCAACAAATCCTACTACAGTCTGTCAAAGCTCTTCAAATCCAGAAATCTCACCATAACTTCAAAACTGCTGCTGTACAGGACCATGGTCCTGCCAGTACGTATGGATCCGAGACTTGGGTGCTTAGCAAAGGACACTCCGACCTCTTAGCCGCGTTCGAGAGAAAAGTCTTAAGGAGAATTGTTGGCCCCATATGTGAGGAAGGACGATTCCGGAGACGGTACAATCAGTGTTAGACCATGCTTGCGCTGGAGAGATGGCGTAGACCAGGACGCCCGAAGTCTTGGGGTGCGCAACTGGATGGCGTCGGCTCGAGACCGGGATAGGTGGAGAGACTTGTTGAAGGAGGCCAGGACCGGACCCCGGTTGTCGAGCCGATGATGATGATGATGACAATGTACACGGCGAACATTGAAACCAATGTGGAACGTGCTGATGATAGTACTATGCAAATTTATAGACAATGACTAGGTATAGGTTCTATGTTCTATGCACATAATGTATAAATGAGACAAGTGTTGTCGAACATAAAAGAGACAAATATATTTATTTTTTGTCCTCAACTATAGAATGGGGCGATATCTAAAGTGTACCGGCAACACTTACTCTTTTTTTTTTGCGGAGAGCTTATGGAGGTTTTAATTGATATTTTTTGGATGCAATAATCTAAAAAATCTTCTCCTCTTGCCCCTACCACCAATTTCCGACGCTTAAAGACTCCCAAAATCGAATTTTACACCTCACATTTTGCAGCACCACCACAAGGGTCAGGGCAACCCTAAAAAAACTCGCCATGATATACTAGTTTTCATATACAAAGCAGATACATTTAAACTTTTTTTCTTGCTATGATAGAATTGTACTATACGTATTTGGTTTTTGTCATTTTGTTACAGTCACATTTTTATGATATCTTTCTTTTTTATTTCTTTTTTATGGGTAGGTACCTACATAATATCCTTTTAATTTCTCAAATCTGAAGAAATGAACATTTGAAAAATTAAAAGGGTAACAAAATTGATGTACCTAAAATCACTAAAAATAGTTTACGCAACAGTTTTTTGTTTTAATTTTACTGCTTAAAAAAAGGTTTCCATCAGTAAAATCAAAAGAAGTTTTTTTTAAGAAAAATATATTTGCTTGAAAGAAAATTTCTTAAACAAAATCAAATACATATTTTTAAAAATAAACGTATTTGTATATTCATTTTTCAGTAAATTTAAAATATCACGTCAATTTTCAAAATTTTTAAGTAAATTTGAGATAACACGTGAATTTTAGTATTTTAAGCAAATCAAAAGAAATCAAAAATTTCACGTGGATAGTTCGCAATGAAATTTAAAATTTTAAAAAGTTTAGTGGGGTTGGCCGTGGCGCGATGGTATGCGTGGTCGCCTGTCAACCAAATGGTCACAGGTTTGATCCCAGCCGTAGTTCTATGTCTTGTTTTTTTCCATTACCATTGATCATTGTTGGGCCGCTGGTTTACTCATTACATGTTGTTCAGGCATAACACTAACAACATGTGATTGAGTAAATATTAGTTGCCCAACAAATATGACAATGAACAAAATAATCATGTCGATTACAGAATCCGCAAAACTCTTTTCTTCTCATGATAAATGAATAGGTGGGAAACAGAGCTCTAACTGCGGATCGAGTTTTGCGGATTCTGTAATCGACATGAATGTGAATTATAAAGGGACATTGATATAAGACACGGCAATTTCTCCGCTTTAGTCCAGCCGCCAACCCTGGAGATAAAATCTGAGACAACCACCACCTTCAGTCTCAGTACCTCGCGCCACACACACCTTTCCATACACCTTTCCCTTCCCATCCTATTCTATCCTTCACGCCCGCGCTGTGTTGATACATATAAAGGGTAAACCAAAAATCCCCTTGAGCGCATATTATAAAAAAAAAGTAAATTAAGTACCTACATATTTAATTCCAAAAATTTCACGTGAAATTTCAAAAGTTTTAATTATTTTAAAAAATTTCATAGTTCATAGTTTTAACCTTTTTCTTTTAATTTTCCTGTGGATTTTTCGTAGTTCTCAATGAAATTTAAAATTTCTTGTGAATTTTCGAGAAATTTCAAGTGAGTTTTCAAAAAAAAACACCGAACTTTAAGAAAACACGTAGTTTTAATATTCCAGATTAATTCTCAAGAAATTACATAATTTTATAAATTTCAAGTGAATTTTCAAAAAAAAAAAAAACACGGAACTTTAATAAACACTTAGGTTTCAAAAAACTTACTAAATTTTACTATTCTAGGGGTATTTCCAAAGAATTAGAACATTTTATAAATTTCACGTCAATTTTCCAAATATACGTCATTTTATTGCTCACTGTTTTTATATTTTACGGGAATTTTAAAAATTCTTGCATTTTCAAGTCCTAAACAAATTTTAAATACCACGTGAATTTTCAAAAGAAATTAATAATTTTAAATTTTCACGGTGATTTTCATGTTTTTTTAGTTAATTAAGACTTTGACGTGAATTTTTAAGGTTCTTAGGTAAATTCAAAATTTCACGCTAATTTTCAACATAATTAAATAATTTTAAAAATTAACGTAAATTTAAAACATCTCCAATAACTCACGTTACAATTTAAAAATGTTACTTGCATTTTCAAATACCTAACCGAAAAAAAATTTAAAATTTACTTCAATTTTCCATAGCAATATTTTTTTGTACCGACTTTCAATAATTTTAAAATATTACGATAGTATAAACAACTACGTGATATTAAAAAACAATTGCATATTAAGAAATTCCTTTCATAATTACTTCAATTTTCAAGAAAAAATAAAATTAAAATAATCTTCAAAATATTTTTCTATGTGCAAAGTGACAAAGTGCATACGGGCCTTTTGCTTGAAAAATTTCAAAACAAAATCGTTTTTTCTTCACGAATTTTCATTGCCCATTCCTTACCTACCTAGCAAAAAAAAATTCAAATAATTCCCCTTTGCAAAAAAGAAATGAAGAAAAAAGTCTTTTTTCCTAACTCCCTCCAACTCCCATTAATTTCCTTTCCAATTTTATGCGCCAAACTTTTTATAGGATATTTGGGTTGTAAACATGTTCTACAATGAAAACCGAGCGGCTAAACGCAAGCATGCACATTGTGCCTGGTTACACGAGCGGAAAAAAGAATCACGTTCGTGGATACACATAGAAAAAAAAATTGAGTGGGCATGCAAGAAAATATGACAATAGAGGAACAATCGGAAATTAAGACACTAAAAACAAGAAGAAAACAAAGCTTTTTGTTGCAACCATTCTCCTTCACAGCCAAATAGAAATGAAAATTTCTGTCAAAAGGAGAACGTTTAAGAATGAAACATGATTTTTAACGCAAAACTCATATCTGAAAATGAGGAAAAGACGAAACTTGGCATTTTTTTCCATCTCTTTCCTTCTTTCTAAAAATCATGCGTTCTCTTTCGAGAATTAACTTTTTTTTCCGCTCGTGTAACCAGGCACATTGTATATAAAACTTATAGTACTATCATCACGATGGTTTTTGTGTTGTGGGGTGTGGGCGTCTGAGGGCGCACTTGTATATACACAGAAACAGCAACCAGAAAATTAGTTAGGGGTGTGATCGCTAGGTGGCCGACGTGTGGAACGTGTTCATGAGAGTACTATGCAAATTCATATACAATGAGCATGCACCATTTGCCCACAGTATCGCTGCAGTATTTTTTTCAAAAAAAATCTCCATCCCCGCCGTGATCGCGTAAACTTAAACAGCCGACTAAAATTTTTCATATTACAATATTTTGTGTACACCTTAATCCATTTTATAACTACTCTAATTCCCCCAAGTGGAATTTTACAACAGCTTTGTTTTGTTAACTCACATCCAGGTAGCGTCTTAATGCTGTCAATTTTTCATTTGGTTTCTTCGGATGGATATTTTTTCGCAAACGTCGGAATTTGGTATAAATTAAACAAAATTTATTATTTCAACTTTAAACACTCACGAAAATTAGTAAACTTTAAACTTTCAATTTTATTTTGTGTATGAAATATTTTTTTCTATTTATTCCTCTATTCCATCCCCTCATCAATTGATTCCCGCGAATTAGAATCTCCATGTTTGGGTTGAGTGATTTATAAAAAAAAACTTAAAATATAATATATTTGCACGCGTTCTTAAACGTATGTTTTTTTTACTTAAATTATGCATTTTGATCTAATTCAGTATATTAATTTATTAAATTTTTTAACTTTTTCATGATTCTAATAAATTTTAAAACGTGAAGTGTTTTTTTTTGCTATCGATTATATTATAGATAATATACATAACCTCACCGACGCCTACCTGCACCCTTTGACTTCATCTTTATTATGTATTTTATTTATTTCTCTTGATTGATAAATTTTCCATTAAAAATACTGTTTTTATATATATTACAGGATATGTCTGTGCATTACAAATTCAAGAGCTCTTTGGAATTCGATACAATTACTTTTGATGGACTTCACATATCAGTAAGCGATTTTCGAAAAGCGGTCGTGCAACAAAAACGCCTTGGGAAAACAAATGATTTTGAGTTGCAAATAACAAATGCTCAGACAAAAGAAGGTAAGTCTTTCATTGAAATTTGTATTAACAAAAAAAATTTTTTACAATAGTAAGCAAACTTTCCCTGGTCTACAAATTTTGCATTTTGGTGGGGAAGGAGTGGCTAGTTGTATTTTTTTTTATCAATTTGTTGGGTGTGCAATACAATTATTCACAAAACCACTCAAAATATCATGTTTTTATTTTCAATGTAAAAGTTATATTTTTTTAACCGTATTACAAAAGACAGATATTGCTCTAGTTACAGCTGAGATTTTTGGGTCTCAAAAATTAAATTTTTCAAAACCAGTATATGGAATACGAATTACTGTTTTGCTGCAACTTTACAACATCATATTTTTTTTGTATATAAAATAAACAAGATGGCAAATTTCCTTACCGCTAAGAAGTTATTTGTTTTTACAACATACGCGCTTTCAAATAGACTGACTGACAACCCTAAAATTAATATTGGACAAGAGATCCTCAAATAGGTTCTATGAATTGTAAAAGAGATGTCATCTAGATATTCTTAATATTACAAAGATAAAAAACAAAGAGATATGTAGATTTAACCTTTCTTATCTCATTTAAAGTTTTAGAAATCAAAGAAAATGAAAGGTATCAAACCGATGCGAAATATTGAAAAACGCCAATGAGAACGCTTAAAAAAAAACGAGTTTTTGTTCTCATGTTTAACCCGACCGCAAAACTATATGGTGTTTAGATTTGAACCCGACCGCAAAACTATATAGTGTTTAGATTTGAAATGTATAAAAATGAATTTTGTGAGGGATTGGCTTTTAAATAAAACAAAGACTTGGCTATTCAGAATTGTGCCCTCATTATCGATTCAATAAACTTTTAAAACTAGGACATCTCATAAAATTAAAAAAGGTTTTATGTGGTAATTGTATTTTATACAGATGAATTAGTCCAATTTCTTATTGTATGTCAAAAAGATTTAAATTTTTAATATTTATTTAACTGCAGCTATTAATTACATAATTAGTATAGTCGAACTCTTCATAATCAATTCTAACGGTCCCAGAAAAAAATCATTACATAGAAATATCATTATATATAAATTATGATATTTATTATGTACATTTATTTTCAAATTTTAATGGATATACATACGTAGTTATCAATTTTTTTTTTTTTAAGTATCAATTTTAATATTGCTTCTTTTTATCCCTTATATAAATGATATGGAAAAAGAGATGCAATATTGCAAATTTCACATATGATGTCAAATTGGTGGAAAAGACCTTAATACTTAAATAGTCGAATTTCAAAAAGACCTTAGGGCAATTTATACTTGGCTAAATATGAATAAATTCATACTAAATACAAATAAAAAAAAAAATTCACACTAAATAAACCCCTCACTCCACAACAAGTAAACATCAATTGATAATTGAATTCTATATTTACGAACCTAATTTATGTAATACAAAACCGTTGTGAATAACAAGAAAATAGATACACTAATCAAACTTTATTTCACTTCTTAGTGCTCTTTTAGCGACAAAAATTATGCCAATACCAAAAATCTGAAGCCATGATCTTCCCTGCAATTGGAACAGCCTTTGCCTTTAGTCCATTTTTTTTTTTTGTTGAACTGTCGTTTCGACTCAATTGTTGGCATGGTTCAGTGTTTCATCTACGACAAAAATTGTGATTCATTTCCGCGAAACATCGCCAAACGCTCGGTTGAAACATTCTCAAGAATCTGATTGAATTTTTTCTTTCCAAACAAAGTTTTCATTTATACCAAAGCTTGCACGGACACGGCACATATGCTTTGAAGATTTGAGATTTTTGTTTAATTAATTTCGCTATTTACATTACTTTTGAATTTCGTTGATATCTTTCTATAAATTCCCTTTCTACTACCTAATTGTTAATATTTTTTTGTCAAGTGGTATCTGTCAAACAAGACACACAGACACAATCACAAAAAAAAATAAAAAAAAATAGAAAGTAATCGGACTTTAATTTCTTATTAGTTTATAGCTTGATCAATCGTCTAAAAAGCTTTTTAAAGTTCCTACAAAACTAAACAAATAAACTGCGTGTTATTGCAGGAATGAAAAGGCTACAACTGTATAATCTGATACTCTTAGAGAACTTGTCAATCAAGAAAAAATTGATTCTTCATATAAACAAAGTGGTTTATGATTCAATTCATTTGATAAAAAAGGGAATGATGCTGTTTCATTTGCCTACGATTCAATACAGTGAACAAAACTATCCGACAAATAGAAGATATCAGCTTTAGAATTTATTTGTTGATACATTTTTTTAAACCCCTGAAGTAATTTTGTTTAATCTTTGATCTTGTGGTTTTTCGGTAATTCCCTAGAGTTAGTTTTTTTTTTTTTTAAATAAAAAATGGTACATACCGTAAGAAAGTGAACTGAAAAGTTTCTGACCTCAGAGAGATGCAAAACAATGTATGTAAATACCTTTCTATATGTTTTCAATAAATTTAATAATAATTTAATAAACCTAGTTCAAAAGGCAATAGAACACTACGTTCCTGAATTCAACAAATGCAACGGCTCATTTTATTTGGCATTTATTTGGTAACAATTCAAAACCGGAAAAATTGCCAAAGTTTTCTGAGGTCAAAGCGGCGTATCGCACAAGTAATGCCTTAATGTGTAGCAATAAAGTGGGAGTTATGAGGTCCCATTTAAAATCATGACAGCCGTCTCTCTTCGAGCGATTCACTTTTTCCCACTCTGTTATAGTACGAGTGAAACCTCTAAAACAACAATATTTAATAGTAAATAATTAGAAATTTAGTCTGCTAATTTCTTTTTCGAATTTTCAAACTTGACCAAAAATATATAAAGGATTTCTATACACTGTTTAATTTTGAGGTTTTTAAAAGCACGCTAATTAATTTTAAGGCTTTTAAAAGCACCCTTTTAATAGATAAAATAAAAAATGTTGCCAAAAATGATTGCAAATATATACTATTTCGAAAATTCCAAAAATCATTCCAAAGTAAACATTTTGCCTAAGACCTTTATTTTATATTCTTTGACATCACAAATTATTTTTTAGTACACCATTCATTTATGGTAGTTTTTTGCCCTAAATAAATTAAATAATCTATCCAAAAAAAAAAAAATTAAAACTGAACCATCATACATAAATAGCCAACGTATAATATAGTTGTAATACAACGTTTGGCATGTCTAATATACGAACGAGTATATTGATTTATCGATAGATAAAAGTTATTGCACGATATAATATAAAAGCATATCAACACAAATGTTTACTTTTAATCAGTCACTTTGGTAAACAATACATTTTAAGATTTCTTTAGCGCAAAGAAGTTTCTCTTCTAAAAATTTGTCAAACATTACAAAAAGGCATTTTTTACATTGATAATTCCATTATTTGTTGAACATCCTTTTCAACCGAGAATTTTAACCAATTGGAACTGATAAAAAAATCCCATAGGGTCAAGTTTGAAGAAAAGGTGGATGAGCGAGAAATTCATAATGCAATTTGGTTTATTAAGCTATTGCTTTGAAATTGTATCCCGATTCCGTAAATTTGAATATGTCCAATCCCCCTTCTGGCGGTTTCCCTTTTCATCACTTTATTTTTTAAATCAATTTACATATTATAATTCAATTTGCAGCTAAACGAATATTCAGCTTAAAATTTGAACGTTTGATTTCTTGGGCAGGACTATGTAGAAGAAAGGATAAGCAGGTACAAAATATTCAACTTAAAATTTCGAACAATACATATCTTTTGTCTTATGTCCTACTCGAATGATCTCGTTATATTATGCTTCTTTTAAACGTATCTGCACAAAATAGAATGGGACAAACACATGCAAAGAAAAAGATAAAAATGAACATGTTCGTCTTTATATCGTGATTATGGGAACTTCCTATAACGCAAATTAAGAGAAGTTCTTCTGTATTTTGATATTCTCTCTCTATATAACAAATATGAATTTTATGTTATGATATGCACATGTAAATCCAGCATTAAGCACAATTAAAATTATAGGTACACTACACATTATTAGTTTACGCCTATGCCCATCCCATGTGCATTGTTGGTGGTGGGAGAGTTGCTTTTTTAGCAATTTTTCTTAAACAGTATCCATTTAACTTTTGAGAAAAATGTTGACAGTACTTGCTTTGTTAAATTGCGTGAATATTGTCTAAAATTAAAAGTTAAAAACAAGTTACATAGTCTTTTTAGTTATTAATTGAAAATAAAATAAAGATTAAGATTTGTATTGCGTTTTAGAGTCAAATAAAAGAGCCGATGAAGCATTGTATTAAAGGAAAAAAATGTTTTTCTAAACTCCCGCCTGAGCTTCTTTTGAGCGGGATTTAAAAAATATTTTTTTTTTTAATCGACCGATTAAAAATGACACTTCCCAAACATACTTTAAATAAATTTTCACTTCACTGTATACTTTATTTAATTTTTTTTTGCAGAATATCAAAATGACAATGATCTTATACCAAAAAATACATCCTTAATTATATCGAGAATTCCTCAGATATCAAAAAAATCAAGAGATACTTCTTCATCACAACCACAAAGTACTCCAGTTGTAAGCCATGCCCCGAAATTTGACAGCAACACTTTGGATCTCTCGCAAATGAATGCTAGCGAAGAAGACAAAATACAAGCAATGATGGCGCAGAGCACTGTAGACTATGATCCTAGGGGGTGAGTTATAATCTTAATTTATAGTTTGTATGATTGTCACTTGTTTCCTTTAAAATTATTATGCCATCTATATTTGGATACGAATATAAGCTTTCATCATTGGTAAAAAAGCATTTGTTCGACATGCCTTAAATTTGTATAATACATGTAGGATTTTGTTTTTCTATCAGGTATCAAAAAATACGCGGTCCAGGCCAAACGGGGGAAGTGCCTCCAACATATCGCTGTTATAAATGTCATCAAAATGGACATTGGATAAAGAATTGTCCTTTGCCACATTCCAGTGCAAAAAAGTCTGAGATACGTCGAAATACAGGAATACCAAAATCTTTTCTTCATGAGAAAGGCGCCGAGAAGTACGTACGAATTATGTTAAAAATAATCTAAAGCGTCGAAACACTACCATTATATTTTAAGAGCTTATTCAAACAACAGAAAAAAAAAAAACAAAAGCTTTGGTTATGGGTCAGAAAATTAAGGCATCATTAAACTTTGGCTTACAAATAAAATATGTATGTTTTATATATTTGTTGCAAGGATTTGTTATTTAATTGATGCCCTTTCCAAACATAAAGCGCAAAATATGTGATATGAATTCAAATACTATTTAATGTGTGTGTGTTAGTGTTTAGACACATGAAGAATTAAATTTTAAGAATTGCAGAAATAAATCGTTTATTTAAAATACACCGTCTTTGTAAAATAAGTTATAATCTCTTAGTGTACCGTGCGTGTTTTCTTAAGCTTTGTACATTATGGCAGTTTAAAGTGCTGGTAACCACAAGATATAAATTTTTCGGTTTAAAACAATAGTCTAATTGCATTACCTGCAAACGTCAAGTGTGAGAGAGAAAATGTACTATTCAAATCGTTCACCTGGCGATTTTTTCACTTCTTATTGTATGTGGTCTTCTTTCCTTGCAACTGAAAGTAGCTGAAGAGAAGAAAACCTTGCTACAAATCAATCGTCTTCTTACGAAATGATTCTAAATATTCTTTATGATTCATTTGGAGTTGTATGGCTGGCATTTTGGACAATCGATGAAATATTTTTTGTCATTTAGCTAGCCACAGCTTTATTTTATATTTTAACTCAAACAATAACCTTGACTATTTGACAGAGAGATATAGGAACGGAATTGGACATTTTGGATATTAACAAATAAAAGAAGCATCTTTCACTAATTGTTAGACTTTTATAAAACTATCCTTACTATACAACCTATTAATAGACTCGACCACTTACTTCTCGTCCTTTCTCTGTCTCCCTTAGAGAAGTCGGTATTCCTTTTTTCATTTTTCCTCTAGCGGATCTCGGATCAGGGACAGCTCTTTCAGCTGACCTGGTTCTAATTTTCAACAATTTGCTGGAAACTTCCTCAACAGTCTAATCTAATGAACATTAAAGTACTAATTAAAAGTTATAATACGCTTCATTCAATTTTAGGGCATAACAAAGTGACGAACTGTCAACAAAAATATTCTTTTTTTAACTCTGACTCATCAGAGGAGTACTCGATGAGTTTAAAATAAAACGACCAAGCAGATATAGAAGATCCGACTAACTATTGATTTCTCCCAAGTCACATTTTGAATACTTTTAAATACTTGACATAATTTCCGTATCCTAAAACAAACCATTATGAAAGTTGATATAGAGGTGTCAATTAGTTAAACTCCACCATGTACTTTCTTTGGTCCTGGTTACGCCAGATTTTCTATCTAGAAGCTTCTCCACGAGGTCCCATCCAACCATTGTATTCAACTTCAATACTCAATTGCATTCTCAGTTTTTCTTTTAAAACATTAGTATAAACTTGTTCTTGCCTTCATTGACTGATCCTGATTGAGTGATGATATACTCTTCACTTGATCCGCAATACTCGCAGTACTTGACATTAAGCTTTGTTTTTCAAATTATATCAATATGGTTGGCGTATCAGAGTAATTGGAAAGGCCTTTGAAACAATATTATGTTGAAAGAATGGTATGACATTGCATCGTCTTGTTTAAAATATTTTATGTGGTATTAAGGCTCTGTCACAATGGCGCATTGGGTGTAGTGCTTGAATAATAACTAACGAGTATGCTTTGAAGGCAGCCTTCTTTTGAAATAAATAAACGGAACCCTTATTAGAATAACGCTTAAAACACTGTTTCACAATTAAGCAATCTATTAGCATTTTTTTTTCTCTATATTTTTGGTTTAGCTTTTAAAGCCTATTCATAACATTTTCGCCTTTAGAGGCATTATAACACAAAATAAGAAAAAAAGCTACATGTTTTGTTTTAAGAGTTGGTGCAGTTCGCCTATGGCCAAAAAATAATACCAAAAAATCATTCATCAGATCCCTACGAAACGTATATGAGATGACTCTGAGTTATCGAAAAGCACTCGTGTTACTGTTATATTTTCATAATATTTTCTAGAAAAGCTTTATTTATGATTTTTTTTAAACATTTAAAAAATATTTTTATACAAAAATTAATATTTAAATAGAAATAATTCAGATGCAATTTTACTTACCTCTGGTTGTTAAACGCTAGAGCTTCGTAAGTTTATATTCATATTATTTATGTACTTACGTACGCAAAAAAACTTTTCTTGACATAAAATGAGTCATCATTAAACGAAAATATAGGATATAAATAATGTTGAATTTTAAATTCAGTTGGTTTTTCTTTTACTCAACTAATTATTGTAAATTGTATTACTAAACATCATTACAAGCTCTTTTTGACGTAGCGAATTTGTCGGTATCTCATCACAGCCTTTTGACATCTTTGGAACAAGAAACAAACAACGAATCAGTCAACTCTAAAAATACCATGCGAATGATGTCAACATTCAATGTATGTATTTGGAAACAAAAACTGATCTCGTTAATCAACAGGAAATCAGTTTCATAGCTAATTTTTATTATTTTTTTAATAAGAATAATAAAATAGTATGTAGAACATAACTAAAAATAATTAAACAATAAGCTTCTGCAAAAATTAAACTTTTAGCAAGCACCTTATCAATTTAATACTTGTTTTTTTTTTCTTTGCGAAAATTCAATTGTAATTGAAAAAAAAATTAATTTTAATGAAAATATTTGTATAAACATAATGAAATAGAAAAAATAAATTGAGAACTTTTTATTTGAATAATTTTTCTCTGGTGTTTTACTGATAATTTTAATAATTTGAATGTATGTATGTACTTATATTTTTGAAAACGTACGAAAATGCATTTTAAATATTGTTCGTTTTCGACCATATAACCTGGCACTTTCTCAACATATTTTCTTCAAAAACCTGTGCTCATTTGTGAGTTTTTATTAAATTTAGATTTTCGTAATCTATTGTAAATTTTATAGAAATGGAATCTTAACGGTAGTCAAGATAAACATTCTATCTAGAGAATTAGGTGAGTTGTTCATTTTACAGAAAATAGCAATTCTGATTGTGACAAACTAAGCATATACATTCAAGTTTATCCATCTACACTAACCTCCTATAAAGATATTGATACAACGAACATAAAAATTTGTTATACTCAACTGAATTGTCTTAACGGTACTTTAGAAATCGAAATTTGTCTTCAAATATCTAAACCTATGATTTCAATCGTATTTTAAAATTTCCGACCTGTCAAAAGATAAAATAAAAAAAAAAACATTCAAAAAACTTAAAACAAAAAAAAATACTGAAATGTTTTCTTTTTATGTATGTATGTATAATACTGATTTGCACATTTTATATACTGTCGTTTTTTTAATAGGACATCAACTGCAGTTCAGCTATACATACATTCAAAAAAAAATCAAGATGCCAAAGTATCAATAAATTTGCATATTTTGACTTATCTTCTGAAGTTCATAAACTGTTTTGGCACGTAATTCAAATTTTCAATAAAATAAAAGATATGTTGTAGAATTTTAAGACTGGAATATAGTAAATAATTAATCTTTAAGTGTTCACTACAGTGTTTTTTTTTTGTATGTATATGTATAAGTATACTTATATTTAATTGCAATAGAAATAAGAGTTTTTTTTAATTACAATTATTAAATTTCTAAATGACGGTTGAATATACAAAAATAAGGAAACCCTTAAAAGTTCAAAAACACCAACTTTTGGGTTATAAAAAATCGAATTTAAAGTTCTATCACTTGGAAACCAAAATTCCTACTTATAAAATATGATACAAAACAATTTATTTTTTAGTTAAATATCAACACATTATAAAAATAAATTGTATTAAATATAGATTGAAATGAATGTGTGACTTATAAGAAATAGTAAAAACAAAAAAAAAAAAACAGTTCGGATTATTATCTGTTGATCGTATATATTATATATATTTTTTCATACAGTGATGCAATAGCAGAAGAAAGTGTTATTCCCGAAAAGCAAGCAGAAGTACCAGATGAATTGGTGTGCAGCATTTGCAAGGACATTTTCCGTGATGCCGTAATGATACCATGTTGTGGTAGTTCATTTTGTGACGATTGTAAGTTTTTAAATATTTTTTTTTTAAAATAATATCATGCTCAATTAATGTTCTTTTGTATTTGAAGGTGTTCGTACGGCTTTACTAGAATCCGAAGAAAATGAATGTCCTGATTGCAAGGAAAAAGGAACATCTCCGGGATCATTGATTCCAAATAGATTTTTACGTAGCTCTGTTAACAATTTTAAAAATGAGACTGGTTACGAAAGAAGAAAAAAAAATAACGGTAAGATAAAGCAACTTCAGTTAACTTTCTCTACACATTATACAATTTGTTCTTCTTTTATTAGTATTGTTTTTAAATTACTAATGTTCTTACCCCATAGAGAACAAAACTTATTTTCTGACCTCGTGTTCCTGAAAACAGTTCAAACGACTGACAAATTGCTGTTAAACTGTCAAATTTGACAGATAAATGTTAAAAAGAATGCAATGTACATTCAATTTTTTTGTGTAAATCTGGCTTAGAAGAAGTGTATTAGCTTCTAAATAGAATAGACTAGAATTTTTTTTGTTAAGCGAAACGTAGTTTAATTAGAATTCATCCATGAAGAAATTTAATTAAAGTCGCTCTTTTTTAGAAAAATAAATTAAAGAATCCAAAATTTTCTTATGTGAGCTACTTAATTGTAACTTACTTTTAGGGAATGACAAAAAACTAATACGCTCTAAAAATAGGTTCAAAAATTCGAGAATTTCCAATTTTTTTTTTGTTAAAATACTAACGGTTAATATTTTGTAACCTTTGATTTTTATTATTTTCCTAGAAAAACGAATACTTTTCAACTCATTCTATTTCAAATGAATTTTTACAAATTCTTTTATTAATTAATTCGGTGAGTGTAAGAAAAGTACATTACAAGTGCCAAATTGAAAGTTCCAGGAAAACAGATATAACGTCATATCACTCAGAAAAATAATTAATTTTTCTATTGGATAATTCCGAAGGAACTGCTCTTTAGCGAATAGGTAGTAAATGTGTTAATTATAAAAAAAAATTAATTTACAAGAATAAAAATTAAATTTTTTTATAAAATAGCGCTTGTGCTCATGGATTCAATTAATACATTCATCTAGCAAAAAAACACTTTGTTCTTATTAAATTTATTAAAATACTTATTCATACGAATGTTGGTGTTCTTCACTGAAAACTTTCTCAATTTCGCTCATGAAACAATGTACTGCAGAACAATTGTTTCGTTTTGATTCAATAACACACTAGGTTTAACATCTTGATGGGAAACTGATTATGCACATCGTTCATTTGCTGCAAAAAATTCACAACTAAAAAAAATGAAAAATCACGTAGAAACACGAAAAAAATTTTTAAATCTTTTTCGACATGAAACATTTTGAGTTTTGAAATCAAGTTCAAACTTTCTTATTTAGTTGTGTAGTCGCTCTTTAAGATCAATCAAATTTTTTGAATTCAAAGTTACTTCTTTGCAACAAGCGTTTCCCAAGGGATTAAAGAATAAGAGTTGAAATTTTACTATATATATAATTGAAGGCACTACAATTTGAATTTCAAAGACCACACTATGTCGATTTATAATATTGCTTGTTTGTTTTTTAATTTTGCAGGTGTTCATGAAGTCGTTTCTAATTCAACTGAAACAAAGGAGGAAATTATTCCGAGTGAAAAGGAAAATGAAAATGAAAATGAAAAGGAAAATGAAAATGAAAAAGAAAAAGAAGTGAAAATGGAATCACCCGAAAAAAGCAGCTCAAAAGATGAAGAAATTCCGAAGCAAGAAGATGAGGCTTTAACTCCGCCGAAACCATCTCCAAAAAAGGAAGAATCTTTATCTCCAAAAAAAGAAAAAGATACTCAAAAACTATTTCTGAAATCAGAGGATATGGAACAACATCAGATAGAATCTGCGATTGAAAAAAGTTCTCCTAAACGTGTTGAAGTTGTAAGTATTCTAAATTCTTACTAAGCTAACAATGAATAATAATTGTGTATTGATCTCTACGAAGATTCTTCTTAGTCAATTTGTATTTCTTATGTTTTTTTTTTGCAAATATATGGTATTAATGCCTGTTGCTTCATTTTCTTGGGTTACACTCTGGCTCGTTCTTTAATGCTATTTTAGGAAGCTATTCGGACTTAGGGAGCTATCTGAGTTTTAAATAGCTATTGGTTGGGAAATCCAACACACTTAGACCAGAGTTTGGTCCGTTGTGATACCACATGGATCAGTTGATCAACCTCACTCGTTGAACCAACTCCTACAAAAATCATTTGCAGGGGCTCCAATTCGAAGTGCATGTCTACCTATTAAGCAGTGTCCCGTCAAGACACCTATAACGTTGCTAATATGCAATCTACTCAGGGAGATCAATTGTTAAGAACGTTTGGCAGTCTCCGTCTGACTCTCAAGCCGACAACTCGACTATCAGTTTTGCTCGCTTTGTTTTCTTATTTTCACCGTTATTCTCTTTAAATTTCTTATCTTGTTTTGCTTTACTAAACGCATTTCAAAAAATCATATATATAATAAATCAAAGCAATCCAATTTAAACATGGCCTCTGACCAACCTGTGCTTACGGGCAACAGATTTGAGCTGCTTGGAAAAGAGCACCAATCTGTTCCTGAACCCAACGTTAAAAAAAGAAAAAAAAACTTAACCCTAACTATCCAGAATTAGAAAAACCACTCCAAATAAACACAACCCTTCCCGACCCAAAATATATAGTGATTTCCTCAAGTGATGAAAAAATCCCTCTGTCGTCCATTAGCGTGTTTTTACTTAAAAAAGCTATTGATGGCATTAGTACCGCATACGCAAGTATAACGGAATTACGGGACGGTAGCCTCCTTCTCTTTGTAAAGTCACCAAAAAAAACCTAGCCAACCTGTGTCCAATCTCAGTTAAACTCCATTATAACCTCATTTCTTGCAATGTTACAGTATATGCACCATGCCTAATTAATGTAACGGAAGAAAAAATAATTAATGAAAGGCCAAGGCGTTATCGATGTCTTTAAATTTAAAAAAACAACACCTGACAAAAATCTTCGAGCCACCGGGCTAATTCTATTCACTTTTGACCGCTTCCGCCCTCCCTCTACTGTTGATATAGGCTGGTATAACGTAAAAATAGAAGAATATTACCCCAACCCCATGCGCTGCCGCAAGTGTCAACTTCTTGGCCACACCACAAAGAGATGCACTTCGCTAGAAACTTGTGAAACCTGTAACCTTTCCCCACACCAACCAGAAAATTGCACACGCACTTCATGCGCTAACTGTCTCGAAGAGCACCCATCATCTTTCAAATTTTGCAAACAGTACATCAAGGCCAAGGAAATACTGAAAATTGAAACAATACACAAATGCTCTATGGCTGATGCCAATAAAATATGTAAAGAAAAAAACCCGATTCAATTCAATACGACATACTCTTCAACAGCACAATTTTCATCAACATCAAACAAACCGGCATGCTCCCCAGCCTCTAATTCAAATTTATCTCCACCTCAATTACCTTCCTCCAACTCTTCTGCCGACCAATCTACTCCTATTCCTACCACAACAAACAACACTTCTAACAAAAATAACATCAATAACCAATCTACCTCAATAACTGTTTCACATCCTACAACAAATAACATTAAAAACACTAATAAACAACAATGCAGCGATCATCTTAAGCACGATACCCCATCGGTACCAACAATACCTGCCCGCGTACCACAAAAAAATACCTCCGCTATCTCTTCTCAAAATAAGAAAACTGACTCTACATCAACACCCAACCCCACACATTCAAACTTCCTCTCTCGAATACACACACAATCTCATACACCTTCCAGCTTCTCATCTCCTATAACAAATATAACAAACACACTTCTCTCAGAAGACAAATACTATTTACCTGATACAAATACAATGGACCAAGATGCCGAATCGGCGGGGCTCTATACAGTGCCCCCCCCCCCCCATCTGCATCAATATCGCGGAGTCATGATAATGAACACCAAAATAATACTGCCACCCCCACTACCTCTCAATCAGATCCTCATTTCACTGACAAAAATAACAATTTACTTTCAGTAAACCGACAGTTCAGTGTTCTACAGTGGAACATAAATGGGTACCTTAATAACATACACGAATTGCAACTACTAATTAAAGATATACAACCAAAAGTTATTTGCTTGCAAAAAACTCACTTCACATCCGACCGCCAGCCAATCCCTCCTAAACAATATTCAGGGTATTTTCATAATTTAGATTCTGTATCAACTTCCAAACAAGGTGTTGGTATCTTCATCCATAAATCCATCCCCCATTCGGTTATCCCGATAAATTCAAATATATCGGCAATAGGCGTTCAAATCAATCTCAATATTCAATATACAATCATTTCCCTCTACATCAACCCTGATCAAAGCTTTTCAAATCAAGACCTTGGAGATGTTATCAACGGAATTGACAATCCCATGCTGATAACAGGTGATTTTAATGCGTGGAGTCCTTCCTGGGGCTCTGAGAAAATAAACAAACGCGGCAAAACAGTCGAACATTTTATTGCTAACTCTTTAATGACTGTCGACCAACCCATTTTTCCACCCATAGATCATTTACTCACGTTGATCTATCACTCATCACACCCTCTCTCCTTGATAAAACCACCTGGGATATATCCAATGACCTCTTTGGCAGTGATCATTTTCCCATTCTCATTAGCCTTATCACCAGTCAATATAATAAACAGCTAAAACCAAACAAAAAATTCCTACTAAACAAAAAAAACTGGGATCTTTTCAGATCTACTGTCTCTAGAGAATTACTCGCTAGACAAGTTTCTTCTAACATTAATAAAGAATCTGCTGTGATTCAAAAAACAATACGCACAGCAGCAAACCTAGCCATTCCATAAACTAGTGACAAGATTCACAAAAAAAACAGTCGCCTGGTGGAATAAGGATCTTCAAAAACTCTCCCACAGATACAAACTTCATTATGTACCGGAAAATAAATGCAAAATTTCGAAAAACAGTGAAAGCCGAAAAAAAAAATTTGTTTTGAAAATTTCACTACAAATATAAACCAAAATTCAACACCCCAAAAGCTTTGGGACGGTATAAAAATACTAACCCAACACAATAAAAATAATAGAAACAGACACTTCAGCGTTAACATGCCCTGTAAAAATTATCGAACACTTTGCTCAGACATGGGAACAATTTGCTGATGACTCCAATTTCGAATCCAATTTCATCAACGAAAAATCAAAAATTCTTAATTACTCAAACATATGTTTTCACCCCAGCTCTTCAGCTATTTCTATTGATACACAGATTAACATGTCGGAACTTATTTCTTGCTTACACAGTAAAAGGAAAAACACCAGGTTTTGACCGAATTTCATACGAAATGTTAAAATACTCCCCCCCCCCCAGCTTTAAAAAAACGTTTACTAACACTTTATAACAATATTTTCGACAAAGGAATAATACCACATGCTTGGAAAACTGTTAATATCATTCCACTACCCAAGCCATCCGGTGACCCAACATTAATATCTGGCTATCGCCCCCATATCCCTACTCCCGTTTTCAAGGAAAATCTTAGAAAAAATCAGAGCCAAAAGGTTATTCTAGTTCATTGAGAAAGACAAACTAGTAGACAACCGACAAGTCGCGTTCAAAAAGGGAAAATCTACTCTAGATGAAATCATGCCACCTTTCTCAGCCTCGACTTTCAGAAAGCCTTCGATAGGATCGGGGCACATGTCGTTCTTAATCAACTGCTAAAATGGAAAATCGGACCAAAGATGTTAAAATACATACAATCTTTTCTATTAAACAGAAACTTTAGAATTAAATATTGCGACGATCTAATTATTTTCTCCAAAAATAAAGACTTGCACGAATTAGGAAACATTTTTTCTCGCATTATAGACGCTCTTTTTCAATGGAGTAGTTACTCCGGTTCAATAAATGTTAATTCTTTGAAATTTCTAGGCATTATATTTGACTCTAAATTTAGCTTTAAGAATCATTGTATATATATAAGAAAAAGTCTAACTGCCAGGGTCAATATAATTAAATATTTATCTTCAAAAAATAGCTTCGCCAACATAAATACTCTTTTGAATCTAACCAAATCCATAGTATTATCCAAAAAAAAACTATTGTTTACCAATCTACGGAAAATGCTCTAAATCGTCTTGGGAACAATCACAACACCTTACCACACCGCCGCCAGAAGCTGCACGAGAGCCCTACGCTCGACACCAATCATACACATTTTAACCGAAGCTGGTCTTCCCCAACTAACGGACGGAATCGACTTCTCACTTCAAAAATAATTTTAAAAATAAACTCGCTACATAAAACAGCCATCCATCCTGAAGTCAAGAAGATCCTAAATAAGAAGAGACATCAAAGAGTTCAATCAACATTATGCAGAGCAATCACGTTCGCAAAAAGTCTTAATGTCTCAATCTCTATTCAAGAACATACAAGAAACAGCCAACCACCATGGAACTTACCTAACAACACCATAAACACCGATCTTGCCAACTATCCAAAAAACTCAACAACGGATGCTATATACAAAACTCTTTTTCTGAACATTGCAGAAAAATACAAATCTCTTGGCTGGAAATTAGTATTTACAGATGCATCTAAAGGAGTTACATACACCTCTTTTTCCGTGGCAGACGAAACTGGTTCCGTTATTTCCAAAGGACTACTACCAACCTACACATCAACTTTTAATGCTGAAGCATTTGCTATATACAAAGCAATAACGAATGCGCAGAAAAGAAAAATTGTTATATTTTCTGACAGCCTTTCTATGAAAGCCGTGCAAAATATTTCAAACTCTATTGAAATAATAGAAAAAATTCGCAACCATCTAATCCTGAACTCCGGTACCTTAAAAATTGTTTGGATTCCAGGCCACGTTGGCATCGATGGGAACGAGACTGCTGACAAGGAAGCCAAATTAGCCATTAAAGAACCCAACAATTTACTTCTTGAAAATTGGAAATACGGGAAAAAAACACTTCGACAAACTACAACTATTCATACAAAAACCTTAATCCTAACGGCGAAAGAGCAATCTATCCCAATCACGTATCTCCAAAAGAACTAAAAGTCTATATCAGGCTCAGACTGGGCCACTCATACATCACTCACCAACACCTGTTCAATAAAGTAGCACCTCCTATCTGCCATCTCTGTGGACTCATCTTCTTGATTGTCCAAAAGTATCCTCAACATGCGCTAAATTATCAAATCACAACGTACACCTTCTCTTAACAAACATCAACATCGACAATATCAATTTGGTTTACGATATAATGAACACTTTAAAAATTGCTAACTCTATATAAAAAAAAAATAATAATAATAATAATAATTATATTAGTAACAGATCTTTTCTTTTATAGAAGAGAAGATGCGTATATCGGTTGTTGATAGGAAAGGACTTCTTTAATAGCCAGAATTTCAGCTTGAACCACGCTACAATGATCAGGTAGACGAAAGGAGAGACTTAGGTTTAGTCTATCGGAGTTTAAGCCTCCACCAACCCCATCCCCTGTTTTTGATCTGTCTGTAATAAAAGTTAATATTATCAATTATCATCATTCAGAAATGATGTATTTTTTTTATAATTAGCGCGAACTAAAGGGAATTTTATGTATCCTTTATATGTCAGAGACATAGTGCGAGCTTTAGGTAAGTAGGAGGGGATTTGAAAGGAGGTGTCGGTGAACATTTGTCCTGAATTTCAGTATATCACAAAGAGAGGGAAAGACAGAGCGTGGCAGGGTATTCCACATTCGCGTAGTACTGCTAAAAAACGAATCCCTGTACTTGACAGTACGACGTAGTTGGTTCAAAAGTAAACTGATGAGCATTCCTGGAAGCGCGAATATTACGGTTGAAACGTTTAAGGGGAGGAATTGCACGAAGGGTTTCAGCGATACCAAAAGCACACATTTTCGATAAAAGAGCAGGATGCCAAACTTTATCAAACGTTTTAAAAATATCAAGTGCAATAATCTTACTTTCTCCAAAACGATGTAAAGATTTGTTCCACTGTTCAGTGAGATAATCCATCAAGTCACGAGTGGATCTATTGCTGCGAAAGCCGTATTGTCGGTCATTAAAAAGCTTTCGATCTTCGAGATATTTCTTGAGCTGCTAATTTATCAGTGTTTCCATTACCTTGGAAAAAAGGGACGTAAGTGCAATTGGTCGGTAGTTAGAGGGTGAAGAAGATTCGTCTTTTTTTGGGATAGGCTGGACAAATGCTGTTTTCCAACTGCTCGGAACAAGCCCAGAAGAATAGGATAGATGGAAAAGCTTACGCAGGGGTTTCCCCAGCGTGGAAGAACACCTCTTCAGAACAATGGCGGGGACACCATCCGTACCAGCGGATTTATGAGTGTTGAGATCTTTAAGGACTCTCGCCACAGCACGAGTACGAAAGAAGATTAGTCCCATACAATCATTTACGCGCTCAAGAACTGGGGGAGTCATGACACTATCAGAAATCAGACAGCGTAGAGTTGGTGGCGAACTGCCTAACGAATAAATTAGCCTTCTCGAGAGATCTAACGAAGGGAGTGTCATTGACAACGAGTGTTGGGACCGAGGAAGATGTTTTGTTCCTTATGTTTTTTACAAATGACCAAAAAATTTTACTACCTGTGGGACATTGTAGTATTTTTTGCCTTGATTTTTGGTCATGCAAAAATTTGGTCCTTCGAATATGGGCGTTGCTGGCTTGTTTGACTTTTTCCGGTTTTTCTCAGTTGGGTTGGCTCTAAAACAACGGAAGCTAACCTCCTTGACCCTAATAACCTCTTTACAGCTCGCATCGAACCATGATTTCTCTTTGGGTCTGATGCTTTTAGCCCTATTCGGGATAAAATTTCTCATTCCCAAAATAATCATATAAGTTATCATATCCGCGCTGGAGTCTACGTCACTACCGAGGAAGCATAGTGACCAGTTAAAGATCCTGAAAAAATTATTGAGGCCGTCCCAGTTGGCTTTTTCGTATTGCCAAACGGTTCTTACAGGAGCTCTTTCTTTAACTGGGTTTGTTTGGCACGAAAAATTTGCGGAAATGATACTATGGTCAGATGTGCCTAGAGGCGTTAATACACTGATTGTGTATTTATCAGGGTCAGAGGTTAGAAACAAGTCAAGAGTATTTTCGGCTCGGCCATTAACGTCCGAATATGGGCTCGTTGACAAGCTGAGTAAGGTGATTAAACTCAGCGAAGATCTCAGCCTACATACCTTCGGGTGTTGTCTGCCCCGAATGTTGAAGCCAAGAAGAATTGTGTACATTGAAATCGCCCGTAATAAAGATTTCAGTGCGATGATGCAAGGAAACAACTCTTTAGCGCCATTCATATGAGCTGCGACCTGCGTCTGCGAATAATTCTTTTAAAGCTTTTTCTAAAGCAAATATCAACTTATTCTTTTTTTAACTGTTTGATTAAGTGAATGAATGAATATATTTACAAATTTAAATAAAAAATAATGCGTATAATTAGTTAAAACTACAAATATTTCAATATATTCCATGCGACCAACAACTGCGAACTGCGAACTAACAAATGTGAATTCGCAGTCCACAAAACCAAGACGCATTCCACAGAGCTGCGACCAAATAATTCGCATGAGCTTAACCTCAAAAAAAGTTGTTTGTCTGCTTTTGTGTTGTCTGGTTCGCAGCTGTCTGCGACCACTCATATGAATGAAATGTCAAACTCTGCGACCATTTGCAATTCGCAGACGCAGGTCGCAGCTCATATGAATGGCGCTTTTGGATGGAGTCAGACAGAGCATCAAATTCGCGAGAAGTTAAAACTCTGTCCAAATTAGGGCTTCGATAGAGGAAACAATAATGTTTAATGTGCCTGTTTACCCAGAATTTAAACCACAAGAAGTTAAACAAGGGGTTGGTACTAGGAGGATATTGTGGTTGAAATTGGTAAGCAACATCATTTCTTACGTAGACGGTGAGACCATGGTGGGGAAGAAATAATGGCACTAAGTTATACCCATGAATTTGAAATTCAGCAGGATCAGTAGTTTCACCAACTTTGGTTTCACTTAGTGCCAAAACAGCTGGCTTGTTTGTAACAGAATGGGCGTACAAAGCAAGGAAATTTGCTCTAAGCCCACAAATATTACAATAGTCAACTCTGAAATTTCCAATCATTGTGATAAAAAAAAGACTAAAATAGACGAAGTCTAAGAGAAAAACTGAATATGATTATAAAGTTCTTTTCAATACACAACACTACTAGTGTTATGCCTTAATAGTGATGTGAATTGATCCGAACCCTTACAGTCAAAACAGTATTTCTCTATGCATCTGTTATTGTTCGCTCAGCAAGTGCATCAATTGAGAGAGCTTATATAAGTCCAATACAATTCATGCATTTGCTAAGCCAAACAACTGCAGGTTAGGAAGGAAAGAGAAGGAATACTCACTGCCCTCTGTGGGTACATTTACAATTTTTTTTTTGTGTGTTGATTGCTTTTGTATATTTTGTTTTTCTTTTTTTTTTAATGAAATGTTTTTTTTTTTATTATTATTATTAGCTGATGGGGACACTACGCGACAATTACAAAATGAGTCAAACAGTTGGGGACGAGGGGCGACAAAAAACGTACGAACAGTGGCAGTACACACGATTGTGATCTTTCTACTCCGTCTGCAAACGACAACTCCCAAGTAGACCTGGAAAGGATAGTCACCTTGAAGCTATGGTTGTTGAAGTATGGATGGGGGGTGTAGTCGATATTACTGTTTATTGATCTGAATGTCCAGCGGTATTAGATGGAACAGAGCATAAAGTGAGGTAGAGGGGGTAGAGCTATGTGCTCCTCCCATACACAGGCAGGCTGTTCGTTGGACTTTGCTGAGTTTATCACGATTTGTCGCTATATCCAGCGCCGTCCACCTTACCGCTATTCCTTATGTATCTAAGGCTCAGCCTTATAACCAAAATATATAGCTAGTGTGTAATGCGAGGCTGTAACCCCCATTTATTACCAATGGATTGATTTTTTTTACAAAAAAACTGGGCCACTGTTGCCTTGTTTATTCTTTCTTGAATGTTAGGTTTCCAACTTAATTTCTTATCCAGAATAAAACCCAAATATTTTGCTCGTTCTGAAAATTTAAGTGTTACACCGTTTAAATGGGGAAGGTCAATGTGTGGGATTTTTTTTATTTCCTGGTGAAGAGGACAAGATTGGTTTTATGTGGGTTAACGCCTAGTCACACCGATTTGCCCAGTTGATGAGCTTATTTAAAGCGTTCTGTAAGAGTTCTTTAAGCCTTATTGAGATGTTTTCCCGTTACTGTAATAGCAACATCGTCCGCAGAGGCAAACACTCTGTATCCCTCTCTTTCTAGTGTATTTAGTAATTCATTTATTACTAAGTTCCAGAGGAGAGGGGAACCGCCTTGCGGCGTACCGCATTGTGCAGTAAAATCTCCCAGTTTGTAGTTGATAATCCTGCTTATCAGCATCTGATTTATCAATGTACTAATCGATTTACCTTCAGGTATGTCAATTATTGTCAATACACGTGCAATTGCAGAAGTATCGACATCGTTAAATGCTATTTCTATATCTAGGAAGGCAACTAAAGTGTACTCTTTATGAAGGAAATGTTCGATTGTACGTACTATGCAGTGTGGAGCCGTTTCAACCGATTTCGTTTTACTGTAGGCATGCTGACGTTGAGCCTTTGACAGGAGGGACATTTCAATGTTTGCCCTTAAATGGATATCAATCAAATGTTCAAAAGTTTTAAGAAAGAATGATGATAAGCTGATCGGTCTTAGATCTTTTGGGTTTACATGGCTAGATTTTCCAGCTTTTGGGATAAAAACAACTGAGTGGTCTCCATGACCAAGGGATATATGTCAATTTAAGACATTCCTTGAAGATGTTTTCTAAAATGGGTATTAGAAAACTAGCATTTTCATGCAGTCCAGCGGGAACTTTCCCATCTGCAGACCTGCAGATTTGTATGGTTTAAAGCTCTTAATAGCCCAATTAAATTTTTCCCTAGTGACTAGACCTTGTGGGGGAGTTAATGCATTGTGGCAAGTACTTGGTACAATGTTATTAATTATATCGGAGCTATCAGGGAAGTGAACGTCTAATAGCAAGTTGAGCGATTCTTCGCATGAATTGGTCCAGAGGTATTCTTCAAGCAGCTTGGCATGACTGGATTTTTGGAGAGAATTTAACGCACTCTGGATGCTTCAAAGCAATTTTTCACATTGCTACAGAAGTTTCTCCAAGACGATCGCTTGGTTTTCCTCAATTCTTTTTTATATGTCTTCAGTGATTCTTTATAAGAATCCCAGTCAAACATGAAGCTTTTGCTCTGTTGAAGAGTTTTCTGCATTCTTTTCAAAGTGGATCTAGCCTAGAGTTCCACCAGTGTGGTTTCTTTTTACCCCTTAATTGTATAAGGGGACATGCAGTGTCTAGAGCTTTTTTTAGGGCTAATGTTAAATTATTGACTTTTTCGTCAAGATCTTCAATGTTAGTGGGAATATTAAAGAGTTCATGTCTGACTAAACTATTCAATATTCTCTCATATTTTGTTTGTTTTTTTAAATTACGAAAGATCGGTTGGCAAGATGGTTCATTTATAAAGTTGAATTGGATGTATCTAAGATCAGAAAAGGAGATATTATTATCAAGAAGTTCAAGATATTATTATTAATGAAATCAGAGACAAGAGTTATATCTAGAACTTCTTGTCGGTTAGTGTTAAGAATATAATCTCTGTCGTTTATATCCGTGCTACCCCACACTATATGGTTAGCGTTAGCATCACTACCAATGATGAGTACGATGTTAAGCCTTTCGGCTTTATCGACTAGTCTCCCCAGAGTATCACCCGGGAGAGGGCCAAGCCAAGGTGGTCGTGGCCGAGATACGCCGACACCAGCCAGAACGTTCCTTTGGCTGTTTCCAATCTTGCGGCGGTGATATCTCGACCGCTGAAATTAGGGAGTAAAAATACAGGGTTTCATCGATACCAAAAGCACGCATTTTCAATAAAAGAGAAGGATGTCAAACTTTATCAAATGCTTTAGAAATATCAAGTGCAATAATCTTACTTTCTCCAAAACGATGTCAGTATTTTGACATTTGTTCGGTGAGATAAACCACCAAGTCACCAGTGGACCTATTGTTGCGAAAGCCGTATTGCAGGTCATTAAGAAGCTTTCGATCTTCCAGATATTTCTTGAGCTGATAACACTAGTTTACAAAATTTTGGGTCACCGATGCTACCTAAAAAAAAAAACTTTTTTTTACTAATTTGGGATCGCTGAAAACGAAAATGACATTAATTTTTTTTTTAAAGAACCGTTTTCGAGATATACTCAAAAAAAGTTTTTTTTGGTCTATTTTTCGAACACTGCCTTATATCTCTTAAGTGATCTTTTTAATTTACATATAGTAAATATTTTTGGAAAGATAACACTTTCTGCTTTCCAACGGTATACGGTTTGTTATAATCGGTGGTGAATTCATTAAAGATACAAGCAATCAAAGATTATAAAAATCGATTTTTTCAAGGTTTTTTGAAAATTTATCATTTTCAATTGAACCGTGTGGATAGAAAAAAAAATATATTTTATTTTGGCTCAAATAAAATATATTTTTATAACAAAAATTTGAAGACCAAATTCGTTAAAATTGAACGATAAATGTAGGAACTATGAAATAAATAAGAAAAACAAGTCAGTCATTTTTTCATATGAAATCGTTTTAATATTACTACTTTATTTAATAAAAAAAACAAATTTACATAGAATATACTAGATTTTCTGTTTAAGACAATGACTTTATTATTTCATAGCTTCTACATTTATCGTTCAATTTTAAGGAATTTGGTCTTCAAATTTTTGTTAAAAAAAAAAATGAGCCAAAAAAATATTTTTTTCTTTTTTTTTTCTATTTTTTTTCCTATCCACACGGTTCAATTGAAAATGATAAATTTTCAAAAAACCTTGAAAAAATCGTTTTTTATAATCTTTGATTGCTTGTATCTTCTCATGATAAAAACTCAACAATTTCCTATTAAAAGAATTTGCATTTATTTTTAGTTCATTTGAAAAATTTTCAGAAGTTTTCGAGAATCATCATTACAGTACAACCGTATTCTTCTACACACACTTAATTCAGTTCTCCAGGAGTAAAATTCACTCACTTCTTTACTTAGTTACGATTATATTAGCGTTTAAGTTCGATATTCCAAATATCATGAATCATGATATATTTATGTACACAACAGATTTCAAAAATGTTATTTTGGGTCATAATAGATTCCCATTTGAGGTGTTAAGTGCAAGGTCAAAAGACTGGGATTAAAAAATTGTGTAAACCTAAAACTATTCATTTATGTACGCACACCCACTCCTGAAATTTATGTAGGCACCTAACTTTATTAAAATAATAAAAACCACCAAATGTTATCAATAAACATATAACTAATTTTTTTATAATTATTAGGTTATGCCGCAACGAGACATTTTACATAACTCGGATTCTCATCAACGAGCTGAAGAACCATTTAAACAAAACCAACCCTCTTATTCTAATTACGGATCTTCGGTCCCCGACTTGCCACACAGATCAAATACATCTGAGTCATATTCTGCTAGATCAGACTCGTATATGCGACATCCAAAGCATAACCAAGGAATTCCAGCACCAAATATGGGATATTGCAATAACTATGGCAATCGAACTGAAAGGTAAATACTTAACTATTTTATTTGAGTATGGTACCAAAAACGCACTTTTTGTATGCATTAACGATTTTTTATTTTTACATTACAAACATACAAATCTATATCAATAGATTTTTGCGTCCCTAAATGACAACTATTTAAACAATACATATATTCTCTCTTAGATTAGAAATATAAATTTTAAAAATAAATATATTAATATACAAAGCTAATAAACCATTGTTTTGTTTTTAATTTTAAGATATTACTATCCGAGAGATTCCTATAATGTAAATGCTCCTCCTTATCCGTACGTACAAAATCCAAGATGCCGTCAGATGCCACCTCACGCCAATATTCCACCATATTATCAAGGAATGACAATAGAGACAGGGTAACCAATGTTTTTATTTGTTTAGTAATGTGGTTACAAATATTTTGTAGTTTTTAAAGCTTAGAAATGAAATTTACAAGGATTTTTTTGAATTTATCCCTAAGAATGTTTCTTTAGGATGTACGCCGATATTTTAAGATAATAAATTGAATAATTTTATTTAGTCTTTATTTTTTATTTAATAAATTAAATTGGACTAATTTATTCACTTTTGATAATCATAATAAAGGAATACATATTTCAAAAGATCAGAAATGTATTTTGATTAAAGAAATCTTGAAAAACGAAAAAAATATTATTTATACATATATATGTACATTGTACATATGTATATTTTTTTTTTTTTTTTGAAAAACAAAAATGTTTAATATTTGGATTGCAAAAATATAATGAGCTTAAAAAATTAAATGAATATTTAAATTAGTCCATTACACAATTATCCTACTTAATTAAAGAAACTAACAATTTTCATTTTTCAATTATTGCAGTATTATTGAAGATCCACTTGAAGCTTTCAATAGAATTATGAAAGAAAAAGAGAAAGCAAAGGAAATGAAACGTTTGGCTAATGAGCGTTCTGAAAGACACAGACCGCCGCCTGGAATGAGCAAAAGGGGTCCAAGAGATCCTTCTCCGCTGGCCGAGAAGAGGATGAGACACAGGCCTTCTCCTGTCAATGAAAGAAGAAACCGTTCCCCTTTGCGTCAGGAAAAACCATCTAGCCACAGAAACATTGAAAGGGAAAAGGCTATGAGGAGTCATCGAAATCATTATCCAGGCAATAATAGGTACTATGTTTTGAATTTTTGTTTGCCTTCATTTTCAACGATCATCTAGACACTACTTTTCTACTGCTGCTTGTAAGACCTTGGGTCTTGCCGGCATGTATATGTTTTTGTTGATTTTTGTTTGTAAGCTCGAATTTAGCATTTAGAATTTATCAAAATAATAGACCAGTGCCGAGATCTAGCTTATTCGAGTGAGTGAGATTGTAGGTTTTGTTGTTAGGTCCTTTTTGCTTCCATTTGTTTTCCATGTTGCACTCATGTCCTTGAAGTGTTCGTCAAACTCTTGTTTTTTGTATTTTATGGTCATAAATCTTTCTGTGACCAAACATTAAATGATATGTCGTAAGCAAGTTATTTCATCAAATTTTGATCCTTGTGAAGAAACCGGTTGCAAGAACTTGGCGGTTTAGCTTAAGTGTTTGGGACAAAAATATTTATGATACAAAAACAAAAGCGCTCGGTGTACAAATCAATGAATCAAACTTCGAACACAATAATTTCAAAAATGATTTATGCGGGTGAATATTGTACTGTAAGAGGTACTTCAACCTTCGTCGTGTGCAGTCGCATTTATCGTTTGATCCGTAATTAACTCTTTCGTCACTTTACTGTTCGTGCCCTCAATAATAATTCAAAATTGAAAAATTTTATCGCCATAAACTACAGTAACGCGATTGACTCACCTCTACCTTTGTCAACCTACGCATTTTTTTTTGTTTGCCTACCATTCTGTGCGTCAATATATTTGATACTTCTTGCATTCCCTTCAAAAACTTTTTCTGTTAAAGAAATTAAACAAAACAAAAATATCAACCCACCTTCTCTTTTGCAAACCGAAGCATCTTTTTCCAACGATACTGTGCCCCAATAAATTATATTTGCTACTTTTTGCATTCCCGTCAAAAACTAAAAAAATAAACTTAACTATGTCATCAAAGTGCGGAAACCCAATTTGTGTCAACATCGATTCCAGTGCTAAGTGGATATGTTGTATATTTGCGGGAATTCATATCACATCTCTTGTGTTGGTCTTAACAAAAGACCGCTCGTATATCTTAAAGACTACAATAAAAATTTCATGTTTTTCTGTGATGAATGTAAGGGCATTTCTCTTTCTCATATTATGCTGGCTATTAAATGCTTGAGTGACTTAATAGACAGAAGAATTACACCAACAATGTGAAACGAACAATTCCCAGTGTTTATCTATGTAAGCTCCTAGATATTGAAAAATGCACTAGTTCCTTTCAAAAACTGTCTGACTCTTTGCATGACTCACTTAGTGAGCTCAGTAGTAACGTTTCCTCCAATCTGAAATCCTTACGATCAGATATCGAGGTTCATTTTCAAAGTGATTCCTCTAAAACAACTTTATCTTCCTACACGTCCCCCGTTCCATCTTTCCTCATCGGAATTTACGATAAACTACACCGTGCCAAATCTATGTTGTCCAGAGTCTCTGCGGAATTAATATCAATTGGATATAACGTCAGTATCAATGGTCAACATAGTCCGTTGACCATTGATACATTGATAAATGCAACAGCACATGAGCTCCTTGAACAGACACTCGCGAGACTTGCAGAAAGTTATTAATGACTTTCTTAATGAACCCAGATTTCCATTACTTGCACCCGTTACTGTGTATAATAGCCTTTCAGTTCTTGACGAAATCCAGATCGCTGAAACTACGCCTCCCATACAAACCGAAAATGTCGCTGTAACTTCTTCTCCTTGCTCATCATTGGTACCTGAAGTCGCTGTAACTTCCCAGCAATCGCAAACTACTCCAACAAGGGAGTCATCACCTACAGTATTTAAGCTTGGTCACCCATGGAGCTTGTCAGATTGGAATAAGAGATTGAATAAACTTGAATCTGACAATAGTACGTATTACTGCCTGAAAAACACTCCCATTTCCGCCAATGAATCCTGGGTTAAGTCTTTCTTCAGAGCTAGTTTCTCCATCATACCATCTAAGTGTCACCGTATTTCACACAGATGTTTTAAGATCCAGTTACCCTCAAGGTACGACTGGATTTTTCAGGACCCTGGTGGATTCTTCCGCCTGAATAACATGCTACTATTTAAATGGGAGGGCAGCTCTTCAAAAAAGCCACAACTTAGCTCTAAGAATGTCGCGAGTAGTTCCAAAACAAATGTATCCCATAAAAACCCGATCACTTCATCATCCAAGCTTAACAAACCATTCAATAAACTCCTTAACAAACCATTCAAAAACCCCGTTAATGTTCCCAGATACGACCCCAACTGGACCTTCATAACAAATATCTTCCCTTACTTTAACAACCCCTCCAATTTTCATAAGCTCCCTACTGCCCCTACTCTTTCTAAACCGCCAGGACAACGTGTTTCCTTCAATCTCACTCCTATTTTCGCTGAACCAGCCCAATCTCCCCCTTCTAATTCATTTCCACTTTTTGACCTCAGATCTGGAAGCAAGTACCCCAATTTTCAAAGCTCCCATATTCTCAACCCCTCCCCTACTTCTCACTCTAACCACATATCCTCTTCCGCACCTACTTTTCACTCTGCCTCGACTCCGAAACAAAACATCATCTTCTGCACCAATTAATCCCTCCACTGGTTCTAACCAAATACACTCTATTTCAACGAACACTTACACAACTCCTTGCATATCCCCTCCAAATACATCCCCATCAAACTCCGGTTCTCCATTAATCCTCGCCCATTCTTTTAACGATCTCCTTCTACCCCACCAGTTAAAATGACATCGCATACCCTTGATTCCTCTGAATGTCGCTATGCTCTTTCTAGGCTAAGAGACAAAAAAACTTACGAGAACATTGGCATATTCTTAGCTTATCTTCATGACAAATCTGATTCTGTCTGCTATGAAGGTAAAACAAACACTAGTGTTATGGTATCCATTCAACAGGGAGGTCTCCCTACTAATGTTGTCAGTCTTAAAAACCTTTTCATCAAATATCACGAGTTTTTCAATATGTCTCCACAAAAAGTAGAAAATGATCTTGATGCTTATGGAAAATATATTCATTCGAAACGGATATCATATCTTCAGCGTAGTAGAGCCGGCCATGATAGGTTTTTTCGTTCCTAATACCACTCCTCACCCTTCAAGTAGACTTGCTCCGAAATGTATGGCCCTGTATTATCAAAACGTCAGAGGACTTCATTCTAAAATCGCATCTGTCCTTCTTAACTCTTGTCTGCTGATATCAACGATAACGAACTTTTCCCATCGCATTTCAATGTATTCCGGGTCGACGGATCCTCGGATGATGATGTGTCTTGTGGCCGCGGTGTTCTACTGGCGATTCACAATTGGTATGACTCAACACTATTTAAAACCTCTTTGTCTTCCTCCTTTGAGTTCGTTTGTATCAAATCAAATATTTCAAATATTCCCCCTTCATAATTTGCTGCTTTATCAGACCTTCTCAAGCCACTCAAAGCTATCAGTTAGCTATTGATGCTTTCGATTCCATCTTTGATGCTGCTGATCCTTCCGATGTTGTCATAACTGTTGGTGACTTCAATTTCCCAAATCTTCAATGGGTTCTCTCGGAGAAAGAGTCCTATTACATACCATTAAATCCCACATCCGAAAAGGAGATTTTATTTACTGATTGCCTATCAGACTTAGACCTCTATCAATTGAGTGGTTTTAAAATTGATTTAGGTCGTCAACTCGATCTTATAATTTGTTCTGATGTTGATAATTGTCTTGTATCAGCTAGCGATCATCTACTCTCTAAATTAGACTTACCATCCTCCCCTTATCCTCACCTTTTCTAACGACTCTTCCCACAAATCCAGTTTATCCGAAAATCCACTTGCATTTAATTTTCGTAAGGCTAACTTCCCTAAGCTTAACAGCTTACTTAGTTGTGTTGACTTTAATACCATCGCTCTTACCGCTGACAGCGACGTCGCACTCCACTTTCTATTCTAATGTTTTTAACTGCCTTAATCAATCTGTTCCTGTGGTTCAACAAAAGAGCACTTCTTGTTTCTGTTGTTTCTGGAACCCTATGCTCTCTTGAAAACGGCTGTGAGGTTGATGTAATTGCAACCGACCTCAGCAAAGCATTTGACAAAATCTCCCATTCTCTGATCCTTTTCAAGTTAAATGCCTTAGGAATTTAGGATTTCAACCCAATTTCGTTTCTTGGATACAGTCCTACTTAAAAGATCGTCAGTATAGAGTTATCTTTAAATGAATGAATGAAAAAAATGATAGAATCTCTTATATCTGTTTATGCAGATGATAAGAAAATATTTAGGTGCATCTCATCCCCTAGCGACTCGCTTCTACTACAAAGTGACCTCAACAAATTTTCGACATAGTGCCTTAAAAACTTTCTGAAACTCAATGTTAACATTGACAAGCTATCACCTACTCACATGAGCGCTTTCAATTCCCTCCTATAATGTATTTTATAAATAATATGCCAGTTCCCTCGGTTGATTCTCTGAATGATCTAGGAATCATTTTTGTGATAGAGAACTTTCGCTCTCATCTTGATACGTCCATTAAGAGAGTTAACTCTGCACTCGGCTTTGTAAAACGATGTTCCAAGGAATTCTTCGATCCCTATGTCACTAAATCTCTCTACACCACTTTTGTTGTGCCACTGCCCGAATATGCAAGTCAAGTCTAGTCACCCTCTTACATTAGTCACTCCCAGCGAATTGAAGCCGTTCAACGTCGATTTCTTCGTTTTGTCCTCCGAGGCCTACCTTGGTCTGATCCGTATAACCTACCTTCCTATGAACATCGTTTAAAATTAATTCATATGTAATCTCTTGAATACCGCCGTAGGATGGCTGACGTTGTTTTCACCCATCAACTCCAATAATCTCCGATCCATACCTCTCTTTCAAATCAAATTTCATCGTACCAATTATGGTAGCAATGAACCTATGACACGTATGCTACGCACGTCAAACAGCGTTTCCAACCTATTCGACTTCCATTTAAGCAAATCCAGACTCAAATCCTCCCTTTATAGTACCTCGTACCCTTTCTAACCATACCCGAAAATTTTCTAGTTTTTAAGAATTTATGTTAGTCTTAAAATAGTTAAGTTATTTTTTAAGTTGATTGCTTGTATTAAGCTAATAAAGTTAAACAAACAGATGGAGGTGAGAGGGGCCTTCTCCCCTCTCTCCCTGATTGTTTGTTGCTATATATGTAGTTTTATTCTTACCAATATATACCGCTCTTAAGAAATAGGAAAATGTTGTAACACAAATACCCACCAAAAACATTTCTTTCGTATCCTTCTATTCCTTCTTACTATTATTACTTTATACTATATTATTTTTTTCGCAAATTACAATTTCAATACAATATGACTATAAATAATAATTTTTAACTTATTTTTGGGCTTCGTTAAGGTCCTTTTCTCGATCAAACTCACCGCCGCCACAGAGAAGATTTTCAAAATCGCCAATGCGAAGACGTTCCAGAAGCAGATCTCATCCAAGGTATTTATGCGTTTTATGTTAAAAAAAAAAAAAACTATCAAGAGTAATAAAAAAAATTTGGTGCCATGCACAGCAGCACAAAACACCAAAAATAGAGTCAAACATAGATATTACGATGTTAGCACTTTTATTATTTTGTTAGTTATGTACGAGTAGTTAAAAACTTTAAACAATAAATTTGTGTTTTCTAATTAATCACTAAAAATATATTTGTGTTTCATTTTTAGATCTCATTCAAGAGAAATGGAACTTATGCGTCACGATAACAGACATCCCCCGAAACATATTTTGCAACAGAGTCATAGAATTGACCACGAAAAAGAAATTATGCGTTACAATAAAAGGCCTCAAGGACGATTCAGTGAAACAAGAAGTCTCTCTGAAATCGGTCCCAAAGAAAATAGAAGGCACAATTCTAAAATGCGTGAAAATGGCATCCAAACATTTGATAATTATGGACCATCCAGTTCCCGAAAAATGTTTTTTGAGACTGAAATGGCAGAAAATAGAGACATGCCGTATGAATTTCATCATGAAAGAAGAAGTAAAGTTTCTATGGGTAAATTTGAAGAGGTTCCTAGATCTGAAAAAAGAAGTCGAGGAATTCATGAAGAAAGAAGGCACAGTTTGCCGTCACCCGATGAAGAACCTTCGAAACCAGACTTAGAAAAAAGAAACAAAGATCGGAAAAAGAAAAAAGATGAAAAATCGGAAAAGAAATCGAAGAAGGATAAGAAGGAGAAGCGAAAGCGAGAGCGTCATAAGGATGAAACAAAAAAGCACCAGGACCACAAAAAATCACGAAGGGATACGGATTCAATAGCAAATTCACATGAAAAGGGAAGTGCTACTGAAAGTAGAAACCGCTCTAGCAAGAAAGACCATTCCAAAGGGTCCAATGATGAATCCATGGATGATAAAGCTGAAACTTTTACGCCTGACATAAATATAAATCGCCACCTTGAGGATGACCACATTGTAGAAAATGTACAAACCGAGATTAGGAAAGAAATCAAAAATCCGTTTAAAACGGAAAAATCTCCACTTATATACAAAGTTGATAGGTGCAAGCAAATTATGGACAACGACGGTTCAGAGCTTAACACACCCACATCGTTTATCGATACCACACCGGAAAATTACGTTGGAAAATGGGATAACTTCGACTTTTCTATGCCAAATAGCGAAGATGTCAGGGGAGAAAATGATCGCGATTTTGAATATAACTCGCATATATTCCAGAATAGTTCGCCGTCTTTGAGAAATGAACAATTTGGAATGGACAGACATTTCAGTAAACAGAACGACTCTCATTCCCGCTTACATCAACACGAAGAAAGAAGACCGAAGCATGAGGAAACTGTAAAGGAGGATAGGATTGAATTGACGACTGCAAAATCAACATCCAGAAAACCTTCGCCAGTGCCAAGCGAGGCAGCATCTTCATCTTCGAGTAAGACGCCACAGAGTAAGAAACGGAAGAAGAAAAATAAACATAAGAAAGAAAAGTCCTCCAAACGATCTTCATCTGCAGAGTCATCATCAAAGAAGAGCTCTAGTAAACACAAGAAGAGTAGGACCGAAAAGAAGAAAAAATCCAAACGGAATGAATCACGTTGAACGCAGTGTATTTTTTTATTTAATAATAAATAAGTATATATGTATACATGTAAACTGTATGACAATTTAGAAATACCTATTAAATTGTTGTATTTATATATATATATATTATGATAAGTTTGCATTTTGCATAAATTATAATAAAAATCTGTCGTAAATAAATCCGGAGCTAGTGGCTTTTCAACAACTTATATAAAGAAATAGTGTTTTGTTTTTTATTTATATTTCAATGAAGGGAATTTATTTCTTAAAAACAATATCGTCCACTCATTTATTCAAAAATTGTAAGTAATTTTACTTTTACTTCAATTCCAAATTTTTGCAGAAAACCTTTCACAACTAACCGTGCTTTATATTTTGTTTGGTTGCCGTTTTCGTCTTCTTTGATTTCAAGAATTTCGTAGATATTTGATGGGTTATCCACAAATGTCCAAACTTTATTTTTCTTCATTGACTCAAGTTCTGCATCAATGGCTTTTTGCCAAAGGTTGGAATCAGTCCGATTTAGTGTCTCATTAAAATTTTCAGGTAGATCTGTGCAATAATAACCAGCAGCAGAATTTGCTTTTGAACCTAATACATACTCCTGAAACTTACTTGGCAGCCAGCGCTCCCTTGCACTGCCCCTCACAGTCTCCGTTTGAGGATTGTTATCTGATTGTGAAGGGAGCACATTGCTTGTTCCAAATTGAATTTCTTCTTCCTCCTGTCCCGTATTAGATGAGTCATGTTCTTCTTGTGCAATTTGTGATTCATCGTTACTAACAGAAGCAATATCGTTTTGAGCTACAGCAATATCTTCATTTTTTCCCTCTTGCTCATAGCTGCATTGTATCTTTAACAAATTTTTGCTATCGTTATCATCTTGATCTATATAATTTTTGAATAGATAATTTGATTCTTCGAATTTTAAGTCATGACAGATCTTTATTTATTTAAATTGGTTGAACATCCCAGAGTCGATATCCATTTGAAGCATATCTAACCATAATTGACTTTTTACTTTTTGGTTCGCAATTGTAGGCTAGATTTAAATTCCTTTCTGTTTGTACCAACTAATTTGTTCATTTGATAAATATTCTCGTCATTGATCCATCGTTATTTTTGATATTGAAAGTCCAAACATTGAAGTTGTAAAAGATTCATATTCCTTCAGTTTTTGAAAAACTTCAGACTTCTTTTTCATTAGAAAAGTCATCGCAAAATGGCTGTAATCAACTATGGCCCATCATATGCCACAGGACTAAGAGGAAAAAACATCTGAATGAATTTTTTCCAATACTAGTTTGGCTCTGTTGCGTGTACCGTTGAATGGTTCCCATACTTGCTTGCCTTCCACACATACATACGTCACAAAAACCGATCTTTGAATTTTTGAACTTACTTGGGATTAAATTATTCTCAGCAAGAATATTCGTCCTTCTTTGAATTATGTATATGCCCAAGTCGACAGAGCCATAGAATGTTATCATCTTTTTCACAAACATTAACTATTGGCTTTTTAACGGTGACTTCCAGTTTATATAATAATCCACAAGTTTCCTTACAGAAAGTAAATTGTATCTTAAATTCGGTGTATACTACAAAACGTTTTTTATGTTCAATTTGTTTATCATTATTGCTATATCCATCGATTTGGCCAATTTCTTTTGCTAATAATGACTGATTATCTTTTGCAACTTTAATTTCAATTGGTGTTTTTATTTCACCTATTTTCGAAAAGTATCATTTTTCATTAGCAAGATGGCCGCTACATCCAGAATCCAATTTAAAAATAATCTTATTTGTAGATTTGCTTTTCGTTTTGCAATCTCTATCTGCCATTAAAGGCAAATGCTTTGTTTTTGATGTTCTGATTTTCTTTTGAATAGCAGTTTTTTGCTTGGAGACCGAATTTATTGCACGCAATTGCAAGACGAATTAAATTGTTTTCAATCAAGGAAATTTGACTTTTTTGCTTTTGAAGCCATGGTTCATCCATTTAATGGTGATGATGCATATGATGTCAGAAAATGGTTTGATGACGTTGAAGATGCTTTTGCTATTTTTAATTGCAATGAACACGACAAATTTGTGAATATACGAAGAGTAATCCAAGGAACAGCAAAACTAGTTTTGCGAGCGACGTCTGTGCGTACATTTAATGATCTTAAAGCTTTTTTATTGCAAGATAGAGCTCTTGATTTCGACCGGGTACCCGGTACACTGACCGGGTACCCGGGTACCCGGGTAACTAAATTTCCGGGTATTACCCGGGTACCCGGCAACCCGGGTAATACCCGGAATGTCCGGGTACCCGGGTACCCGGTCAATGTACCGGGTACCCGGGTATCAAGAGCTCTATTGCAAGAATTTGGTCGCGTTTACTCAATATCTGAAGTTCTTCAACAGTTAAAATCTCGAAAATTAAAACCAACAGTCGATTAGAAAATACGTCATTGAAATGCAAGAAATAGCTTCTCATGCAAATATACCTGAAGCTGATTTAATGGATTGTATAAACGATGGTTTGAATGATCGCAGTAATAATGTAGCAATGTTAATGAGTGCAACTTCTCTGAGTCAATTTAAGTTGCTTTTGGATAGATACGAGAAGAGACGTCTACAGTCAAACAATTTATTTAAAATTTCTGCCCCGACTTTCAAAACTGCAATCAATAATGGAACTGCAACGAAACCTTATGGAACCGTTGGCTTGAATAATTTCAGGAATGTCAACAACGAACGATTGCGTTGTTTCAACTGCTCTCAATATGGACATTACAAGAGCCAGTGTCCTAAGCTAAAACTTCTACCAAATTCATGTTTTGTTTGTCATGAAATTGGTCATTCCAATCAAAATTGCCCCAAAAAGGAAAACATAATGGCTGGTGTCGAAGAAAGGGAAGAAAATCAACACGATTTTTATCAAGAAAATTATGAAAGAACAGATGGAGAATTAGAAAAAATTAAAGCCTTTCAAATGGTAAGTGTTGCCTTCAGTGATAATAGATATAAGTGCTCTAAGAATATTTCGTGTTTTTCTCTTTTTGATACCGGAAGTTCAAGTAGTTTCATACGGAAATCCTTAGTACCATTCGTTTCGCAAAATTAACTGTAAGGTTTCGTTTCGTGGCAAAATTATAACAAATGAATTCATTATTATTCCAGATGATGAATCAGTTATCCCTTTGTTAATTGGACGTGATGCGTTGTTAAAATTTAACATTTATTTATGTCATTTGAAAAGAATTTATAATCGAAATTTGTTACTAAAATTAAAAGAAAATGAAGATAAAAATAAATTATTGAAAATTTCAAAAAAATCTCTGAGTGCGCTTATGTCTTTTAAATTGTTAAAAAATCCAAATCAAGAAAATTATAGGAGTGAAGATGATATTTAAAAAAAAAAAACTTAAATTAAATGTTAAAATGAATAAAAATTGTAAAGTTGCAACAGAAGATTTGTGTCCAATAATTCATGAATCAATATTCAAAAATGAAAAAGTTATATCTTACAACTTTTCTGATTTAGAAACTTTAGTAAGTGCAGTTGAGACTTGTAATAATAAAATAAATTTAAATGAGTTTTTAAATTCAAAGTATTCAAATATTATTAGAACAACCCTTGAGGAACATTTTTTGAACTTAAAATTAGATGTTAAAGAAACTGACTATTGCATGAAAATTACTTTGACAAAAGATGTACCAATATACTGTCGTCCACGGTGACTTTCGTTTCATGAACGTACTGATGTGCAAAATAAAATAGATACACTTTTAGAAAAAAGTATAATTAGAAAAAGTAATTCACCCTATGCGTCAGCACTTGTACTTGTTAAGAAAAAAATGGAGAAATTCGAATGTGTGTTGATTACCGTGCCTTGAACAAACACACAGCAAGAGATAATTTCCCTTTACCATTAATCGACAATTGTTTAGAATATTTTGCAAACAAAAGTATTTTTACTACTTTAGATTTAAAAGGTGGATTTCATCATATTAAAATTTCTGAAGAATCCATTAAATATACATCATTTGTTACACCTTTTGGGCAGTATGAGTATGTTTATATGCTTTTCGGTCTTAAAAATGCACCTGCTGTTTTTCAGCGATATATTTATTTATCACTGAAACCTTTAATTGATAAAGGATTAGTAGTTGTTTATTTGGATGATATTTCTATTGCAACAAATGACATTAAAACGCATATTGAAATTTTAAGTGAAGTATTGAAATTATTGAGAGTGGCTGGTTTAAATTTGAATATGAAAAAGTGCAAATTTGCTTATTATGAGATTGAATACCTCGGCTTTATTATAAATGAGAATGGAATTCGTCCAAATAAAAATCATTTAGAAGCAATTTGTAATTACCCGATGCCTAAAAACATTAAGGAAGTTCAGAGATGTAATGTTTTTTTTTCATATTTTCGACGATTTGTTTCCGGGTTTTCCTGTATAGCTAGGCCTTTAACAAATTTATTAAAAAAGAATACTAAGTTTATTTGGAATCTTGAATGTAAGACCGCTTTAGAAACATTAAAAAACAAACTCATTTCTTCGCCTATTCTTGCAATTTATGATCCATAGCGAGAAACCGAATTACACTGTGATGCAAGTTCATATGGCTTTGGTGCAGTACTTATGCAGAAGCAAAATGATAATAAATTTCATCCAGTTGCATTCTTTTACAAAAAGCGACCAAGGGTGAATCCCAATTAATTAGTTTTGAGCTAGAAACCTTAGCAGTTGTATATGCCCTTGAGCGGTTTAAAACTTTTCTTGATAGGTTGCCATTTGTTATTATAACTGACTGTGAAGCTCTATCTCAGACTTAAAAAACGGGACGTACATAAATCCTCGCATACCTAAGTGGGCATTAGTACTCGAAAATTACAACTACGTAGTACAGCATCGAAAAGGTGAACGAATGCTGCACGTTGACGCACTCAGTCGTGCCCCTATTGCCGCTGCTATTTCAGCTTTAGAATTAGATCAAAATATCCAACTGACACAAGTATGTACGTGATGATAATATACGATCAATAAGAGAGAGACTTGAAAAAGGTGAAGTGTCAGGTTTTATTTTAGAAAATGGTTTAGTTTTCCGCGTTGGGTTACAAAACATTCACCAACTCTATGTACCAACAGAACTTGAAGAAAATGTTATGCGAACAATTCACGAAAAATTTGGACATTTGGGTATTGAAAAACGTGCTAGTCAACTTTCGAAATATTATTATATTCCAAATTTAAATAAAAAATTAAATAAATTAATTAGAAACTGCCTTAAATGCATATATAATTCGGTACCAAATAAAAGTAATGGGCAAAATTTACATAATATATCAAAGCGATCAGAACCTTTCGATACTATTCATATAGACCATTTTGGATCACTCCCATCAATAAATTCTAGGAAAAAATATGTCTTTGTTGTAATAGACGGATTTACAAAGTTTGTTAAACTATATGCGGTAAACACTCCTGGAACGAAAGAAGTTATTAATGCTCTTGAACGCTATTTCGATTATTTTAGTCGACCTTGTTTTACTTCGGAAGAATTTCAAAATTTTGCCAAAAAACATAATATTGACCATGTGAAGATTTCGGTTGCATCTCCTCAGTCTAATGGTCAAGTTGAGCGTGTTAACAGAGATATGAGAGCAATGTTAGCGAAATTAAGTGAATCTCCTGAGCATAGTGACTGGCGACAAAAACTCAGTACTGTAGAATATGCTTTTAATAATACAAACCATACCTGTACTCGAATTTCACCCAGTAGACTGTTGTTTGGTGCTGAGCAAAGAGGACCAAGTATTGATGAGTTGATTGAATACTTGAATGACAAATACACAGATTCCGAAAGGGTTGATCTTTTAAAATTACGAAAGGGGGCGTCGGAAGCCATAGAAAAGTCTCAATTATACAATTTAAATTATTTTAATGAACATCATTCTTCGGCTAAACAATTTGATATTGGTGATTTTGTAGTTATTAAAAATATTGACACGTCTGTTGGAACTAACAAAAAATTGATTCCTAAATACCGTGGTCCATACGTTATTAAGAAAAAATTAGGTAATGATCGGTACTTAATTGAAGATATTGAAGGATATCAAGTCACACAAATTCCGAACCACGGTATTTTAGATACAAGTAGGTTAAAAAAATGGGTTGAGTCTAATATAGAACTTAAGTAAAATGGTTTGGATTTTGAAGGCAGCGCTTAAATTATTATTTGGTAAATTTATTGTACAAAATTATTTTAAGTGGATGAAATTCTTGTAATTTATTCAAATTGAATTATTAATAATGTTTTTTGTTTAAATATTCTTGTACGTACAATCGAGGTCGATTGTAAAAGTCAGGATGGCCGAATTGTAATAACCACCTTTATATTATGTTATGTTTACTGTATTAAGTTACTTGTTACTTCTTACTGTATTGTATTACTTGCTATCGAGCATTGTATAGAAATATTATTCAATATTATTTTTATCATTCAATAATTAATTTTCGTTCAGAAGTTTTGTTCTGATAAGAAATAATAAAGTTTAGAAATTTGAAAACAGTTGGTTTCATTACACTCTCAAAATTTATTAAGTGAAAGATCACAAAGTCTCCACCTTGCATTTTCAATTTTGTAAGTTGCTTGCGTAATAACAACTGATTTACAATTGACTTGCCTGCAAAAGCTAACTCCAGGTTGAGCCTCATCTTCTTCGTAAATTCTTCATCTCTAACGTAGGTCAAATAATCCGATTGGATAAAATTAACTAAATAGTTCTTAGCTATCTTATCTGTCTTAAGAAATTCAGCATTTGCTCCTCCTTCGGTTGTGGGATCGCTCGTTATATCGTCCCATAAATTCTTCGACTCCATAAATTTTTACACGGAATTGCCATTCGTCATAACCAGAATCGTTAATTGTGGTATTCCTGGCTTATTATTATCTTTAGAGTCGCCAATAACCGAATAAAAGTTTATTTAATTATGTGTGTGTTTGTTTGTGGCTGTTTTCTAGGCCCTTAATATTCCTTGATTAAGTTATACTGACATTTTTACTTTAATCTCGAGTTAAGTTCTAGATTCAAATGCCACATGTCAATTAAGAATTTTGTGAAAAAACTACTAACTAAAACAATTATTATATAGTATTATTTATTCTCAAATTTAACGAAATGATACCATTCCTTCTACCAACCACTGTAAATAGGTTCCTATTAAAATGAACAGAATTGTATAATGTATATCCTAGTTTTTTTTTTTTAATATTTTAGCCCAACTTTGGTATGTTATGGCGTATACATACTTTTGTTATATATATTTTTGTTAAATCTTCTTCTAAACCTTTTCATAACGACCTAAATGTAGCTGCATGTTCGTCAGTCATTACCTACCTTTACCTTGACGCAATAAGTTAATATGTACTCTTATTTGTTTTCAAATTCCAACTGTTTTTTACTCCAATTTTTCAAAATCTGTATCATTGCCTCCTCATTAAATATATGATCCTAAAATCTTTAAATCCTCCTGTGCTTCAATTTTTGGAATAGAAATGTCCAGTCCAGTAATTAATAAAAACCAATTTAGTATTTAAAAGTCCAGTTTTGAAAAAAAAATATTCATATCAGTTTTTAAAGATATTTGCCTTAAAAAAAAACAGTTACTCCCAAATTTCAGATGTTTTTTAATGTTTTTATATACAGAAATTTAAAAATTATTTGAAATGTTTTATTTATTAAAATGTTTAGGTTTTACATACAATAGGTATATGCAAAAATAGTAAATCCGAAATATTTGATGAAAAACGAAGATTCGCTTTATTTTGGGAGTAACTATGTATATACATATGTATTAGTTTGCCATTATTTATTTTTTTTTTTTAATAAAAAGGTAGGCCCATTTAAATTTTTTTAATTGAAAAAATCCATAAAAAGCTAAGTTATTTGTAATATTTTTAATACATTCGATATTTTACTTCTGGTGCAGCTTAAATATATTTAAAGAAATCAAATTTTTATTCCAGCGCCTTATATGTTTCGTAGTTTGAGAAAATTAAACTTAAAAAAATATTATCTGAATCCGATTCAAGTGCAAGAAATGTTTTGAATTTTGATAATGACTGCAATCACTCAATTCCACATTGAAGAAGTAGCAGCAAGAAAATAATTTTTATTTAGCTTTTGCTTTGAATTTTTTCATTTTTATAATGTCTCTATTGCTACTATTGTTGTAGGAATAACTAGCTTTGATTTCTAGCTTTAAAATAATATCCAAACAAAGTAGACATCGTACTTATTTGGAATCAGCTTTTCCAGTTTCTGAATAAAAATGTATAACTTAAATAACACTATGTATATAATTTTACCCATCTCAATTTTTGTAATTGTTTCTAACAAATACATTTTTTATTTGTTTTTAATCATATTACATTGTGGTTTAGTTCTCATTGTCATGATGTACATTACTCAAAAAAAAAAAATACGAACCGTGTGAATGGTATATTTTGTTTCAGTGAAGTTTTTTTTATTAATCAAAGTGTTCTTAAAAATCTATGGAATTTTTTTTTAAATTTATTTTAATACAACAAATGGAATACAATTTGTAAAACTTGAATGTCTTGATTACACGCCAAATGTGATTTATCGAGCGAAAGAAAACTTACAAGTAAAGCTAATGCCTAAGCATTTACAACTTAGTATTACAATTAAAGGTAAAGCACGAAGTGTTTCGAAGATTGTGCTATTGTAGCCTGGAGACATGTTCGGTTTAATTCGGATTCAATAAATTATGATATCTCCCAGTCTAATTGTATCACATCAACAAAACCAAAGATGCCATTTTCCAATACTTTTTTGTTGTGAGTTGATTTTATCTATGTTTAACAGTAGGTATAATTATAATTATTATACAAATTAATCTCTTAAATTTTTTGTTAAAAGAAGATTATTATGGTGGCCTGACAGATGTCTTATGAGCTCTTGCACTGATTCAAATCCCATTGAACAGAAACAACAGCTGTATGCTTTTATTGTTTCGGAGTCATTTGTCGAACTTATTATATTACGGTGGACAGAACACAAATGTTTAAGAAGATGGGCTTTCTGTTTGAACATTGCTACACAAAGTCGGCAGGCGAACGGTTTCTCACCCGTGTGAACCCTTAAATGAGTTTTCAAATTCCAAGACATTCCAAATTGTTTTCCGCAATATTCACATCGATATTCTCGAACAGTACTGCTGCCCGCACTGTTGTTGAATATTTGATTTGCGGCCGCACTACTTCTGACACTAGAATTTGGACCATCTTCAGCTGGATCAATTTTACAACCCAACGTCGACATATTTATGTTGGGTGACATATCAATTTGAGATGAAGCGGTTGAATTGTGCGAAGATTGCCACTGATATATAAACGGTGAGCTTATTTGCAAGTTTTGATCGGGACTTGTCATTTTTTCTCTATTCGCTCCGACATTTTTGTGGTTGTATACAAATAGGTCTTCGGTGTTTATAAGACTTCTAGCTGTCGAATTCAGCATATTTCTTTCGGATGTGTATGTGGAAGACGATTTTTGTGAGCTCAACTCATCCATTATCATAGGATGGTACGGAAGAAAAGGCTGGTTTTGACTAGGCGAGTTATGAAAACCTGGCCTGCGTTTTCTGTGCGGCGTAACAACATAATCTTCTGGAGAGTTTTGTAAAAGCTGATGATCTGGCAATTGTTTAAGAACCTCAGAATCTGGAAGAAGTGATAGTCCTTTCTTTTTTTCTTGTCCTTTGCATAAAAGATTTATTTTGTCTTCGTTTGGCTGTGTATGTGAATCATTTTCTTCTTCCATATTTCGTGTTCCAAGAGATAAATTTACAGGATCCGATGACATTCTGCGTTCGCCTATAATATTCAAGTTTCTATTTTCAGATATTTCGGTTCGTGTCGCTGTCTTGTCAAATAACGGTTCTTCGCATCTTTTGTCCTCCGATCCTAGTGATTTTTCCGTCGTCACTCGATCATTGTTGTGATGCTCCCTCGATGGATTCGATGACTTCCTGCCTTCCTTTTTACATTCGTCACTTAAGTTTTCCCATTTAACGGAATTCTGGGAGGTGGGTGGTGGTTCCGTCTTCGATAATCTTTTTTTCCGCCTGATGTCCTTGCTGCAGTAGGAAGAGCTATATAATTCTATTTCATTTTCGTGCTTTGCTACGTTTAGATATTGAGAATCGCAAGTTTTCAAATAATCGGACTTAATTTGTAATAAAAGTAAGAGATCATGCAAATAATTTATATCGTTTGATGGTATACACGTTTGTCCGGAATACAGAAAATCCAATAGAGACCGAAAATAATTTGCATTGACATCGGGAAAGTAAACTGTTGTAGTGCAGTCCAAAAATTGAGTTTCTTCAAGGAGCATTCTAGAATTAAAACAAAGAGTGTTCAGAATGTATTTCATTTGTTTTGATTATTTTGTACCTTATTAAGGGGCTAGCAGCCGCAAGGACCAATTTGTGTGCATGAAGTGTGACTTTGTTTTCACAAACAATTAATAAATCGGCCGGGTGTTCACCACGGAAAGCAGCTTTAATTTCTTTGAGAATACACTCTCCATGTTTACTATATTGCAGCATCAACATTCTAGGTTTCTGTAACAAAAAAAAACAAATACAAAAATATTAAAGTGAATAATAACAATAAAATTAAAAATGATGTTAGAGAAATGAAGATCAAGTAATAACTCTAATATATTTGTAAAGAACTTCAGAAGTTACAGAAGGTTGGATGTTGAGGTAATACAAATGGGCATCGACGATAACATTATTTCCTTTTTCAATTAGGAAACGATCACTAGTATGGGTTTTTTGTTAAATAATAGACTACTTAAAGTGACCAAAAGATTAAAAAGATAGATACCAGCACTTTTGCCAATATGTACAGAACAGGGCCCTAATAAACGAGTTTAAAAGATTCAACAACTTTCATCAAATGATCTTTCTAAAATTAAAAAAAATATCAAAATATATAAAAAAAATTATATGTTTCAATCAACACAAGCCGAAGTTTCGCGTGCTTACTACTATTGTTACGTAATAATTTTTAGATCAGGTTTTTTTATGAATTAAATATGAAAACGACATCTTTTATAGAAGGCCTGACATAATTTTTATTGAAAATTGAAAACAAAATATCGAAAAAATGGGACTAGGTTTGAGTTTGCGATCGGAGTCCATTGAAATTTTAACTCACTCTAGTTAGTAGGTAAGGTTTGGCCGAAATCATGAATTTTATGCAGTTTATGGGGAAAGCCTAACATATTGGAAAAAATGGTTTAAAATTAATAAAATAAATGTTTAACATATCAGGCTCGTTGTGAGTTGGAACTATCAGTTGAAGATTGGTAAATATGGAAATTTGACATTTTAAAATTCACTTTATACAAAAACAGATTTTCTATTTTTTAAAAAAATATTTTTTGTTTTAATTCGCATTCTCGTTGATTAAAACTACTTTATTAAAAATAATGTTTTTATTGTTTCTACGTCGTCATGACTTTTTCCCGCCAGTTTCGCGAAACCGATGGGAAATAGTCGTGAAGTTTATACTAAGTTATCGTTGGCGCTGAAATGAGGTACATAATTTCGCAAATTACAAAAAAGCGTTCATGTGAGGTAATTTCTTTTGAAATCAAATATTGAAATTTTTGGGAATTTTTTTTTGTTTTTATTTTTTAAACTGTATACATATTTTGTAAAAAAAATTATGAAAAGTGCGACGCACAAAAGCCATATTTTTTTTTTGACGACAAAAATGGAAATATTTAGGTTTCAGGAAATAGAAATCAGACAAAAATAGTTTTGCCTAAATTGACCCAAAATTTCAATATTGTCAGATCTGCCAATGCCAAAAGCGAAGTATTCGAAAAGGTCCAATGCACATTATCAGCAAATTGAACAAAAACAACATGTAAATCCATGATATAGTTCTTTGATCTTTTACACCAACCTAAAACACCAATTCAAAAATCCAACTTTAAAAATTCCACTGTAAGAATTTTCTTTTTTTAACAATTTTTTATTCAGCTTAAACCATTTTTTTAGAGTTTTTTAAAAATATTTTGCAACTCCTTAAAAAAGTACTTTGAAATCATGCGTTCAATTATATTACCTACACCAAATATTTTTTTTTCTTATTTAAGATCCCTTTACACAGGTACATATTTTAAAACATAAAAATTTACTCTTTTCATTGATTTTATTTTAAATATTTTCCTGTTAAATTCAATATGCAATATAAATGAACTGTTTTTATTAAAGTATTCAATCGGGGAAAAAACATAAAATTAAGAGACTTTTTTTAACAAAATCGGTTTTTAGGTCCCACTGTACGTCACACCTTATTAGTAAAAATAATAAAAGCTAAACAGCTTGGCTTTTGAAAGAAAACTAAACAAAATTAGTAAAATATGTTCTCGTTGTAATTGCAAAAATACCGTTATTGTTATTAAGCTTTTCTTAAAATGCATACAGAACAAACAATGCGAAATACAGTAGGAATTGTAAGATTGTGTCTACTGAAATAAATTCAACCAATAATTTCTAGAATTTTAGAATTGTTTAAATTATGCTTATAAAGAAAAATGGACTTATTACTACACATTTAAAAAAAATTATTTGGAAATCTAAGAACGTAATTTGTTTAATTTAAGAAGAAATCGTGGTCTTTTCGGCACATGATTCAAAATATAAAAAGAAGATATAAATATCTTACTCAATAATAATGAATTCATTTTTTTTTTACAAAAGAAAAAAAACGACTAAAATATTAATTTTTGTCTATACTTAATCCACTTAAGTTTTCCCATGTACATTTTTGAAATATTGCTTATTTTAAAAATACGTCTTAAATTAAATAGTATTGCACTACAGATGTAATACAAAGAAAAGAATTTTGCTGACCTATTGGATTTTTTATCTTATTAAATCCCACGGGCGGCGATGGCGTCCAGTTTAAACTGAGGAAATATGCATATACATAATGTATATGGGTCTCACTACATTCATTTCTCCATTACCACCCGCAAGCAAGAATTTAAGCAAATTTTAAAAATTTTAACTGCTCACAAAAAATCATTATAGTACATACATAGGTACATATGTAGGTACATATACATGTGTATTTTGAAATCAACCTTAATAAAAGATTAAAATGACCCATAGGGTTGAATTTATGTATATATATAACTATTTGATAATTATTTGACATTTTCATTTTATTATGCACCTACAATCCTACATTATTATAATTTACCATACCGATGCCCATTTTTCTAGTTACATGTTTCACAATACTTACACCTTCCGACTTAACTAAAAAAAAAACTATGTCATCATGGAAATTAAATCCATTGAAAAAGCTCAACTTGATCATCATCTGCACTCCCAACACGAACTCTCTTTCGATGTTGAAATTCACATTAGAGTAATGATGAAAATGTAGTATGTAATAGTAATAGTAACCCATGGTTAACTCGATGGCGATTGAAAACAATTGACCAAAAGCTTCTCTCTCCGCCAAGATAAAAAAAAAAAAACTATAAGAAATGTGAATGTGTGTTTAAGGTATAGGTTGGTAGCTCTTAGCTATTTTGTATGATCGCGGGTTATCTTTATAGCAATGGATTTTGTTTAAAGGGTAAATAATATTTCCAAGAACACTTAACTTTCAGCTACATAATAATATGAACAATGAAACTATGCTGTCTTATTTTGCAACTAAACTTCCGATATCCGAAGGTTCAAATTTGTATCTACATATATACGATGCTTTAATTGAGTTAATACAATTTTTAAGGTACATAAATATTATAGTAAGTAGTTAGGTACCTCACACATTTTACTATTCTGAGCACTCCGAATTACAAACAATACAAAACTCACATAACATGCTTTTTGATTCGAAACAGCGGTGATGGAGGCTATGCGAAATAACGGATGGACGATTATGTAGCTACACGTAGATAGTTTTTTCGTTTTTTTTTTTTTTTTGTCGGTTTTAAAGTTTCTTCACATAAAAAGCTTTCTCCGGGTTTCAACACAAAATTTACAAGCCAAACTAAAAGCAACAGCAACCGATATCTACAGTACAACTACAACATAACATCAACTTAGAGATTTTTTGTTTAGCTGTTTTTAAAAGTAAAAGTGAGTTGAGTTGTCTGAATCTGAAAATAAAACTTGTTTGCGTTTGTTTACATTTCGTAATATGAGAAAGGAACACAATAAAGATAGGTGGAAAGAGTGAGAAGAAGACAAACAAAATATATATATTAGTATGTAGGTACTGCTGGTACACTGCTTCCACCGCACCGCCACCGCCGCACACGCCACGCCGCGCCGTTGGAGAAGGGTAGTGGAGTAATTGCATAACTTTAATACTAGGCCAAGTATGTTGGGCAAGCGCGCGTTATACGAAAAACTTGTTTTAATAGAAAATTAGTTAGTGCTTTGTATTGAGTTTGATGTTTGAGTCTTCTTTCGTTATTTCAACAATATAGCAACTATAGTAAACTTTAATAATAAAAATTATGGAAGATATCTTAGCTTGTATAAAAATATCTTCTTTTGACATCGGTTTTGTTGGATGGAAATGCAGATGCAGAAGCAGAAAAAAGTTGCTACTATTAAAAGTTAGGTTAGCATCAAGAGGTAGTTTTGTATAGATGCAACAATATGCACTATAGGTTTAAAACATCATTCGAATGCAAAGAGAATAATAACAAACCATCATCGATACAAAAAGCTTCCCTACATATATGAAAATTTCAAATTTATAAAAATGACTTTTAACAATCGAAGAATGAAAAGCAACGATTGGTCGTTGGATTTTTGCTTTGTTGCCCACATATTACTTATATGTATATGTATTCATAAAATGGAATGTGAAGGTCGAAAAAGAAAAGGAAAGCACTGTTTTTTTTCGAATAAATCTTTACCTAGGAACTGCTATACAAAATGTTTTGTTAAGCTGAACAAATACCAGATTAGTTTACTTTCTTAAAATTAAGCAAACTTAAGCTCTTCTGATAGTTTTATATGTAGTTCGTTCGAATGGCGTATTTATTTATAAATGAATGTAGGTATACCTACCTATGTATTATAAAGAAGTAGACAAATCTGACCTTGGTATTTTCTTTCTTTTGTTTCACAAATGTGTGTTTAACCTTTTTCTTTATTAGGTATTTTTTTTTTTTTGTTAAATAAAAGAAAAAATTAAGTTTTTTTAGAGCTTCCTATAACTTAAAATATCTACATTCATATTAAATAATTAGTAAGTGTATGCGTACGTTAAGTAAGTTGTTTAAAATATTTAGGTGAGAATTATACTATTATTTTTTTTTAATGTTTTTAAAAAAAGTTGATCAGTAGGTAGGTACATACATAGGTATAATGGGTAACAGCAAACCTTATTTTTCAAATCAACTCATTCTAGATCTCTACAATGGCAATTTTTTCTTCATCTAGTATTTTACAAAGTGTGAGTTGCAACCCCTAAGGGGGCTTGCAAGGTAAATGTTAGGGGGTCACGAGCTTCGAAATAAAACATTTTATGCACAAGGTATTTTTTTCATTTATATCAATGAAAGTTATGGGCTTTTTTCTAACAGACAGGAAGTTGTTATAAATGAGTAACAAGATATCTCATTACTTCTATTAATCATAAACATAACCAATAAACTTTTGTCCTTCGCAGATAAAACAAAATTTATGTTAACCTTTTTATTTTAGAAAGCTTATTTAATTATTCTTTCACTTGAATGCAAAGGTTAACTGAAAGTTCCTATACATATACATACATATATGTACATATACATTAGACCGCTCTTTATTTTGTAATAAGTTCCTAAGTGGGAAAATTACATAATGTACATATATGTATGTAATTCAAACACTTTTTTTCTAAATCCCATAATTTTTTTTCAGATTTTTATTTTGACGCTGTATGGCGCCGCACGTCGGCAGCATGCGGTTCAATTTTTTTATTTAAAACATATGGGATATCTTGTACGTTTCGGAAATTTTTGTTATCGTTATGCTCAATATACTCGAAAAAATGCAAATGTTAGGAACTGACTGCAAAATATGTCTCTTATTTGAAGGAAAAAAAGCATCGATTCAAAAACTAGATATATATGTTACTTATTTAACGGTTTTGAAATACAGTAGAATCTCGAAAACATGAACGGTTCTAAAACTTGAACAATTCGTAAAGATGAACGCTTTGACGAGACTTCTTTGTTCCGGGCGACAGGCTACTATGGAGCAGTTTTTTAAGAAAAAGGTCTAAATGAGTGTAGGTATATTTTGTTTAACTCTGAACAACTTTGTTACTTTTGTTATTTTTTATGTTTTTTTTTAAATAAAATGAATTGATATTTGATATTTTATGATATGTTTTTCTTAAGATGAACAGTTCGAAAAGATGAACGGGGCATGTTTTATATCTGTTCATTTTTTCGAGATTCTACTGTATACATTTAAAAGTAGTATGGTGGAAATTCACATATAAAATGAAAAAATAAAGAGTCAAGTTCAACAACTTTTAGCTCATTCGCAAATTTTGAATGCTTTTGCCGATTTCTAAAGAAGACTGTTTAACCCTTTTCTGAATTTATATTATTTTTCTCAAGATGGAAAATATGTCGGTTTTTAAGAAGTTACCTACGATTTAAAATAATTTGTGCACGTTTGTTAATATTATAAAATCGTTTATGACAACAGTTTCAAGGTTCTTTTTATTTTATTACTTGAAATGTCAAAAAAAAACAAAATTTTCTTTATTCCTTAAAAAAAAGGCACATTTTTCACTTCGTACAATTATTTACAGTTTATTTTCAGAACACTGAACCCCCTTATAATTTATTAAAGACAATTTCGCGGCAGTGTGGCGCCGTCTAGCGTTATAAAATAAATATCTTGAAAATTTAGGGGATTTTTATATGTACATATAATAAAACGTATTCATCTACACTACTTATAAACGAAAATGACAAGATGAAAAAATAAAAAATTAAAATTATTAATTTTTTTTTGTAAAAAAAAATGTACTTTGCAGGTACTAGAACTATAGGCCAAGTTTGAATTCATAAAAAAAATCGAAGTCGAGATGTTGATCAGACCTCATTTTTATGAAATAGGCAGAGATCATAAATAAATCCCAACCTTTTGAAGGGTTCGCTAATAAATGTTATTTGAAGTGCTTTTCAAAAATGCTCCTCAATAACCTTTATTTTCAACCAAAAAAAATATCGGTCAAGGTTATTTATTAATTTTTTTTTTACGTCACGATTAACCACTGAGTTTTGTTTTTGAGAGAAAAAAAAAAATCTCATCTGCAATTTTATCAATAACAATGCCCGTTAATATAACCGTTAGTATTTTGTAAGCCATGATTCATGCGGATATGCAGGTTATTAGGGTTTTTTTTTTATTCATCGCTTTCGGAAATAAACAAGATGCATTAGTTTTTATTAATTGCATCCAATTTCTCATCAAAATCCATTTTGTTTTTGCATTAAACATTTTTGATTTATTTTCAGCGAAAAAGGTTAAAGGTTGACCTTTTCTATTGTTTTTTTTTTCTTGTAAAAACCTCAACCATTGAGACATATTTTTGAAAATAAATGTCAACTGATAACCTTTTTTTTTAGTAAATCTCAAACCAAATGTTGTTACTCCCTGAGAAAAACAAATTGAAAATAAAGGTTGACAATTATTTCTGATCTCTGCTAGAAATAGGACCCTATTTTCTTAATAATATTCCATATCAGAATTGACTAATTTTTTTTTTTTGGGCTCGACAAAAAAATTCTTTTTTTTTTAACGGCTGAGTATTTTTTAAATTTTGTTTTTAAAAGAAATAATACTCAAGACTTTATATTTATTGCTTCGTCAAATAATTTTATGCATACAATTTTTGCCTTTAGGGGCATTTTTACTTGACTCTATAAAATCTTTTTTTTTTGTAATTACAGATTTGTATTATGCGCATTGTAGGTTTTGCCGTTGATTTTAAGTTTACCTACACGCCTCAACCTTATGGCATATATTTTAGTCTTTTGTGATAAGCTATGCCTAAACAAACTGTGTAAATAGTTACAAGAAAGAAAGAAAATAAGAATACAGAAGTATGATTTACCGTTACTAATTTATTCGATAAACAAAACGATTTCAGAAATTTGATTAAAGATGAAATGTTATGCTAATCTAATTCATAATATTTCAAGGGCAAAAACTGAAATTCATTATTATCATCATCGTTTCAACCTTGGCAACATATTGAAAATACATAAAACATTTTTAATCACAAAAGGTCTTTTTTTCCGAGCTGGCAGTAAAATATTTTTCACGTAAATTAAAACACGCACTGTTGAACTGTTCATAAGTATTTTGTTTTTATATACTCACATACGATAATGGTGCACTTGATCTACATTGTTTACGGAAAAGTCTGTAAAACTTTTATAAACGATATTCAATTTTTTGTTTCACCAAAAATATAACTGTAAATATGACAAATTGAACATTAACACATAATTATTATTTTTTAACATAAACTATTTCGCGGGTCCGATAAAATCTTTTTGAGAATTTCACGAAGCGCATCAGCAAGTACGAATAAGTCACAAGTTAAGAACCAAATAAAACTAGGTACTATAGATGCGCAGATATTCAAAAAAAAAACTATCTGAATTTGTCTGTTTATATGTTTGTTTACATAACACATAGAATTCTCCTAAGAAGGGATTATATGACTTTTATTGCCTTTCCAATAATTGAACCATGTTGCGTTTTAGAAAAAAAGGATGTTTCATCTTTCTAACAAAACATACTTTTTCTCCTTTCGAAGATTACATAATGTTAAGGACTCCTCGAATTTACATATCATAGACTGATGCATCCGTTATCGATGGTTATTGTCCCTTTCCAATCTCTATGGTGTTTATTGCTCCTTCTTATATTTGGAACATAAGAAGAAGGATTTAATTACACTGACCTTGATTTTATTATTGGGTTTGGCATTGTTTTTTTTATGTGTTCGTTCTGAATGAATAACCTTGAAAAAAAGAAATTTACTGGAATGTGCATTTATGAACATTCTAATACACATCCAATTTTATGTTGTTACAAATGGAAAGTTTTGTTTCAAATTCGAAAGTTGATTTACTGACACTGTAGGATTTGAATATTGGCATAAAGTACATGACACTAACTCTGTCTAAAAACTCATTTTCTTCACCCATAAAATTAATCAGAGATTGGGTGCTTAGCAGTACTTTATTTATATGTAGGTAATGTTAGTTAAGAATAAAAATTTGTAAATATGTACACATTATACTGATTCAGTATAAGTAATTGTAATTGTACTTCACGGGGAAAATAAATAAATAGGTTTTTTATATATGTATATATATATATTATAAAAACACATACATACATATATAATTTTTTTTTGTGCAGTGATCGGTTACTTTGTTTCATAGAACAAAGGTTTTTTACTAATTGGTTACTTGAAAGCTAATAATTAAATAATAAAAGTAACTGATTTTAACCTTCCAAAAAACATTTTTTTTTAATTTTTATATGCAATATTACTATGATTATAAAGGGCTTATTTCTTAAAACTTTTGATCATAATTCGTCAAACTGTACATGAGAAAATTGAAAACGAAAAATCCGGTTGTATGGCAGCTACCGTTAACAAATTTTTGCAAAAATAATTTTTAAACAAACAATTTTTATTACACAAAAAAAATCATCAAACACATTATAGTCGTTTTCGAGATAAATACCTTAAGTCTTAACAGCTATATGAAAGACACAGTTATGGAAACCATTTTCTTCACGTTCTCTATCATCGTTATGTATGTTCCGCTTAATATTTCCAGTTCGATTTTTTTACGAATCCAAAACCAAAGCATTTTTTTAATTTATTATAGATTTAAAATTAACATCTCGCAAGCTGAAATCACGCATTTAAAAAAAAACAGATGTGCAGTAAGACGAAGTGTTGCTTTTTTATTTAGGTAGGTACTTTGTTGTAAAATAAAAATCTCGCATTTCACATAAAAATATTTATTTCATATTCGAGATTTTAATTTCCAACATTTTAGTAATTACGGGATTTAGTAATTTCAAGAATATGAAAAGCAGGATTTTTTAATGGCGAGATTATGAAAGGAGATATTTTTTGGTTGCGCTTTTTTGATTTGCGAGATTCCGCTTAATTTTGGAATAAAATGAAACAATCGAAAATTTATAACAAAGATAAGGAATTCACATAAATATTTCTTGAGATATTGGATAATTCGGGGTATTATTATTTTCAAATCAATGACATATGTACATATTTCAAAAAGTAAATATTTTTGAAGTTTGTTTTACTCTGTAATTATTTCACTGTGCAGAGAAAGATTTTCATAAAATGTACCTAGTAAGTCACTACAAGTCGTTGTCTTTGTCCATTCTTTTCAACTCTTCAATGACTACTTGTATAATTCCATGGAAAAAATCGTTTATGATACCTCTGCATAAGAACGGCAAAAAGACAAAATAAAAAACTATAGATCTATTGCTAGATTATCTATAATTCCTTTTATTTGTAAATAACTTTGTTTTCATGCTAAATCGTATTTTGTTTTAAATCAACATGGGGCAAATTCTTAAACGCAAAACTTGCGCAAATTATGCTAAGCAAACAATTCCAAAATGCAAACGTAAACATCCCTGCTAAGCAGATTGTCCCTAAATGTAGTAGACTTTATTTTCATGCGCAAATGCAAATGTATTTCGGCAAATGTCAAAAATATCCTGCGCACTTCACTTGCTTTGCCTTTTCAACTGCATTCTTCATTTGCTCTGCATGTGGTGTGCTTTGCAAATGTTGCGTTTAAGAATTTGCCAATGGTTTTACAAAGGGTCGATTTAATGTTACTTTTTTCATGGATTTGGCTGATAATCTAATTGACTCACTTGAAAGCAAAAAACAAGAAGATTGAGTTTTTACTGTTTTCAGTAAGGTGTTTGACAAACTCTAACATTGAATTTTGCTATTTAAAATTTTAAAAAACTTGAGATTTAGTGAATGTTTTGTGAGGCGACTTTAATCTTATTTATTAGATAGGTCTTTCTCTTAAGTTTTCAATAATTGCGAATCAAATAATTTCAAAGTTAATTCTGTAAATCCAGAGGGTAGTCATTTGGACCCTATCATTTTTATTTTGTTTATATTTCTTATATATTGTTAACTTTCTCGAGTGTTTAAATATCGGACTAATTATAAACAATTTTAACCTTTAAATAAAACGTTTTAATTATTTAACTATTTTAATGATAAATATAATAATTTGTTTGAATTTTTCTGTTAAAACTTATGTATACTTAGCTCAGCTAAGAAATAAATTGATAAAATCTTATCATTTCAAAACACTCCTCTTCAACTGAATAGGTACAAAATCTTTTCGAGAGATTTTTCCGATATTAGTAATTTTTTTGTCTCACTTAAAGGCAATTTGAGGCTTATTTTGATGAGACGTCTTCAACCACATTCATTAATTAACAATTTTTTTCTCATCAAGCCATGAATCAACACTACTTTCCTTCACCGAAATTTCTGAGTAATTTTTTTGTCTTATTGCCTCAACTTAGACACCCGGTAACCACTTGTCATTGAGTTTCACTCTAAACCTAATAATTATTAATTCGTAACATACATATTATAATTGATATCGACACAGAATTTCACCCTCATAGACATATCCAAAGTAAGTAAAAGATTTAGAGGGGTAGGTGCAAGTTTATCACACTAAAGTATTATTGTTATTTAAATTTTTTATTTCTCATTAAAATTTATAACAATATTTCGTACTTAAGAATAAGAACTTGGCAATCATGCCGTCTGCCTGCCTTGACATTCCATAATGAAAAATATACAAAGTAAAATAAATAAACTAAATAGTTAATAACTAACAAAATTTATTTAGTTATTTTAAAAAAAAATAAATATTGAGACACAGTGCAATTACCAATTTGAAAATATTTCGGAACATTACAACTTTAATGCAATTTTAAACATGAGAAATTTTAAGTTACAGTAACTGCCGGATGCATTAAGCTAGGAAACTATTTCGGAAATTCATGGCATGCTTACAAAAGTTATATAGGGACATCAGAACAACACCATTTAATATATCGTGAAGTTTGTTTGCAGAGAGTAAGCTTTCATCAAAATGCAGACGACTTATTTCCGGTAATATTGGACATATTGCAATGAAGTGATGTACATATATCTTCCTTTTCTCTTCTGTTACATAGGCTGCAGATTTATGGGAGATCAGTTCGATAAGGCATAAAGTTTAGGTTCAAGACTTCAACTCGTGCTTTAAAGATAAAACTTATAGCTTCGGTCGACATTTCACTATTGAAATCTGATGGCAACTGGTGATTGAGGTACTTAGGGCCATTTGCTGAAATGTATCAGCAAATGGGCCTTAAAGGTATTCCTGGATGTTGTTGATGATGGTCTGGTAAGATGCTGATTGTAGTTTCTTTCGTCAATTTTAGCAGTAACATTGGCAAACCTAAGATACCATTTATCCACTTTTAAGTCCACTAAATTTAAGTTAGTATCATGGGAGATAGATAGCTGATTCCATTCATGCTTAGTAGCCTAAGCATGAACGATTTGTGAAGACTTCTTTCATCACTTTTCATCACTCTTATAATTTAGTCAGAGATTAATTTGAAGTTGTGAGTCTGGCATAATAGTATAATTTGGTGTTGAGTTCGGTAAATAAATAAATAAGCGTTTGAAGAAATGCCTTTTAAACTCCTCGAGAGGCAAGTATCCAAAAAATCTGAGCCCGATCCCCGATAGCACAAGCATGAAACACAAGCTTGAAACACGCGGTATTTGGACACTAGATCGATTTTTGGATTTTTTATGGGGTTTTTCATTGCTAAAAATGATCAATTATTATTTGATTTTAATCTGTCAAAAAGTTGATTTTGAAAACTATAGCCTTTAATTGGGCAGAAAAAATTGATTATTTTTTTTTGATTATAGTCACTTTTGTAGATCTAAATTTTTCGAGAGATTAACCCTTCCAAGCACTAATACTAAAGCAATTTATATCTGCCAGTTTGATTTGTTTATTCCAACTTTTTAAAATGATGAGGCTTCTATTTCACAAGGAAAAAACACCGTGTAAAAGATTTCGTCAAGTCTCTAATAAATAATTGCTCTGAAAAGTCTAAATTTATTTGTTCATTCATTTTTATTTCTTTTTTATTCTGCTTTAAATTGTTTCTAAACACTTTTCAAATGAAAACAAATTTGAACACAGTGACAAAAAAAATCAATTGTGTTCCATTCGTCATGAAAAAAATCAATTTTTATTAAGAAATCTTTATTTACCAATGAAAAATCCCATTAAAAACTTTGGCAACATCAAACTTAAAGCTATCATTGCTATTTTGTTTAGCGTGCTTCGAAAAGTTTAAATTATGCGTAAGCTAAACTCAAAGATATCTAAACTCTTGCACTGCTTCAATACACACATTGTTGAGCGACCAATACTCTTCGCGAAGTCTTCACCTTTGGCGCGCTTAAAAAATCAATATTTTAGTTTTATTTGTATTAAAATGCAATCCCCATGTCTCGCAAAAGGATTTTAGTTTGTTGATTTCGAGCTTCAAAGTGAACGGATTGTCAGCAAGTAAGACTAAAAAGTCAGCATAGAGCAAAACTTTCACTTGAATAACGGCGAAGAGTATTCCTCCTGGAAGTATATCACAAATATCATCAATGAACAAAGCAAACATAATTGGTCTTAAAATTCAGCCTTGGGGCACACCAGCTGTCTTTTCAAACCACTCTGAAAACTCAGATCCATCCCAAAAAGTGACGGTAGATGACTCCAGATATTTCAAAGACATCAACAAGAATTTTCGGGAGATTCCTAAAGATGAAAGCTTAAACATCAGAGCCTGTCTGTTAACCTTGTCAAAAGCTTCTTTGAAGTCTACAAAACAAGCGTATACTTTCTTCTTGTTCTCAATAGTCGGCGCAAAGATGTTATCCGTAGTTGAGAATCCCGACCGAAATCCTGCTTGAAACTCACCAAGAAGATTAGTGTTTTCGGTCCACTTGGGTAGCCTTACGTAAAGAATTGAAGTCAGAATCTTTAGTATAAAGAATAGAAATTTCTCTGTAGTTGTCAGGAAGATTTGAATCACCTTTTTTGAAAACAGCAAAAACAACTGCTTTATAAATTTATTTAGTACGTAAGAGTCATTGTATAGTCTATTGAAGTACACGAGCAGATAACTTTTGAATTGATAGGTGCTATTTTTGTAAAACTCGACAGGGATGCCGTCTAGTCTATGCCTGTTATTTTTCATATTCTTCAAACTTGTTTCCAGTTCACTCCAAGAAATCAGGCTATCCAGTTTACTGACAGTGTACTTAGTACATAGGAGAAAGTATGGTTGTTCTCATTAGCCGACAAAAGAGTTTTAAAATGAGCAGCAAGTGTCTCAGCTCCGAGAGTGTTCACCATACTTCTATTACACCCCCCAGTATTCGAACATTACTCCAAATTTCCTTAGAATTCTTACAGATAGTAAGTTTTCTAGCTAGGTTGTTAAGGTAATATGTTTTTTTTTTTTGGTTGTACATAGATGCTTGTATTGATTAGTAACGTGTAGGTAAATATTTTTGAAGTGTTTGTCTATCTACACAGTTTCAGGTACACAAAAGAAAGTTTAATGTCGTTTTCAATTGGCAATCCGGAATTGGTTTTAGATTCGGAATCCCAATTGAACAGTTTTTTTCGATTCTGAAAAATTTGATGTTTGGTGTGAGAGTATTAGTATTTCAAGCAATCACTTCACAGTTGTAAATTTAAAAAAATATGACAATTATCAAGCGTGACATTAAATCTTTGAATGTGTGAGTGATTCTGTTTTTGCTTCTGATTTCAAATCCAGAAGAGAAATTCTCTTTTTTTTAGAATCAGAACTGTCACTTTTGCCCAATTGAACGCATTCAGAATGCTTTTTTCTACTTCCAGATTGCCAATTGAAAACGACATAAGTAATCTTTTACAATCGTCATCAAACCATACACAGACACACTGAAGTAAATATTTTGATAGAATCAAATCATATGACACATTATTTTAGGGTACATTTTGATGCTCTAACTATTCAGGCTAAAACGATAAAATTAGCTTGAAAAAAACTTGGTATTTTTTGTGAAATAAAGATTTTTTAAATTCCGACCTAATGCACTGTAGGTAAGTTTTAGATTCTTAAAAAATCGAATTCGAAAACCGGACCAGATAGAGAAGATTTCGTCCTGCGATGCTCTTTGTCTCTACCTCGAACAACAACCTAAACCACTGAGCGTATTTTTTTCAAACTTGCCGAATTTATTTTTTTTAGGTATAGCTGTCTTATGACCGACAAATTTTATTTATTACGACAACGATTTTACTGAATTTTTTTCTGGTAGGATTTATAATGTAATTAAAATTATTTGGCCAAAAAGTATTTTTCAAAAAAAACGTTATATTTGATTTTCTCATAAACGCTTTGGCAAAACGCACTCATTTATTTATTTTATGATATTGCATATCAACATTTTTTTTAAACTCAATACATATTTTAAAAACAAAATATTTTTTAGGCGGCATCTTCCCTTCAGCTCAATTTTTTTTAATATGTTTATCTACGTTTTAAGTTATTTTAGAGGACGTTTCATTTAATTTTTACGATACTAGTCATTAGTAAAGCCTGTTCTAATACACAAATTGAAAAAAGTGCGAAAATTTCGCAGTATCTTATCAATGTTTCTTTCGGCGTTGTATCTTAAAAAGATTTAGTCATAAGAGCATCCAGTGTTTTTTTTTTTAATTTTGAGTTTTAAAATTAATTTTTTCAATTACTACCTACATTATTCCGAAAAACAACTTGTTTTCTAGGTTTAAAAAAAAAGTGTTACTGTTGTTTTTTTAATTTATATAAATTGTTATGTTTACTTTTCTATACACTTTTGTCTTTGAATAATTTTAGTATGCATATTAAATAATTAAATAAATATTCAAAATTATATTTCCAAATCTTCATTAAATTTTTTACGGAGAAATAAGTTACACATTTATCAGACTTAAAAGCATACTTTTGTCCACTGTACGTCGTTAAACTTGGTGGAGCATAAGACGCAGGGACATACCGCTAGAGGACATATGCAAGTCCAAAGTCCGTTTATGGCCTTATGTCCCTCCAGATGCGACATACTTATTCTAAGTGCATGATTTTTAAAAAAATGGTTTCTGGGTTTATAATATCATAATATCGAAAAAGTATAAGAAATTTCAGCATCTGGTTCTCATTACTACTAAATTATTAAAGGTATTAAGTTATAAGATTAAAATTTATACATAATAAAGTCAAATTTTGGAAAAAAAAATCTACTTTTTGAGTTTAATGAATTTAATTTTTCTAAAACTTTTCGCTGAAACAGTATTTGAAAAGATCATTGAACAGTGGAAATATGGCTTTAAAAAAGTTATAATATAAGATTGTAAGTACATATTGCCGATGTTTTTTTTTTTATTGAAATAAAGAATTTAAAAAAATAGAACCCTTAACCCTGCCTTTTGGAATTTGCTCACAAAATGAACAACAGGAATACACTACAAATTGGCAGAAGTGTCGGGGTCAGGTAAATTTTAAAATCAAAAATTTGACCATATCCATCTGTTTTCAAAATATTGAGTTGGAAAAACAAATTGGCGATTTTTTTGTCTTCAAAATTTTTTTTGAATAATCTTTGGAATTTTTTGAAATTTTATTTAAAATTTCTTTCATGCACATTTTGATCACAACTTGTCAAACTATTTAGAAAATCGAAAGCCAAAAATCTGATTCTATGGTATAGGTGCCGTTAATAACAGTTTTCGTGTTTTTGAAAAATATTATTTTTTGACCAAATTATTTTAATTAGGTACCTACTTATACGAAATCCCACTAAAAATTTCATCAAAATCATTAGAGTCGTTTTCTATATACATATGTTTTACCCTTTCCGTCACACTGCTTTTTAGGTTATGTGACAGGTGTCAAACAAAAATTTCAAATCTCGCCACTTAGGATTTACATACCTACCTAAAAACGTTAAGTTTCAAGCTTAAAAAAATCACTTTAGTCGCAAGTAAAAAAGTTTGTTTCAAAGATCGAATTATTCTCAAATTAAAATAATTTTTGAAATTTTAATTTCAATTTTTTTTCATATTATTGAAGTTATTACATTGAAATGTAAAAAAATTAAGCTCCCTACTTAGATTAAAACAAAAACTTTTGGTAGGTATACATAGGTACCTACCTAGCTTGTCTCTTTTCTAAATTATCTACTGAACTTTTTTTTTAATAAGCACCAAACCAGATACAGATAACCCATTATTACAAAATTTCAATCATAAAAATTCTCTCTCGCTCTCTTTCCATATATAGTTTGGACTTTGGAGAAATGCACTATAATATTATAGAACCACATTTCCACATTTAAAACACCAACATTTTATTTACTTCATCCATCCATTGTGGTGCAAAAAAAACTTTCATCTAAATTTCAACCATAATCCTATACCTACATACATTATGTACCTAACCTACTACATAAGGCAGGGGTACTATTCATTGGAAGCTAAAAGTTGTTATTACTACATTTCGCTGATCGCTGTAGTCTGCCATGCCAGAAGCCAGAGTGGAGTACCACTACCCCACTCCATAGCACTGCCACTGTTTGTAGTCCCAATTCCCGATTTTTTTTGTTTTCATCAAAACTTTAAAAAAAAATTAAATAAAACTAACCTCTCTCATTCAGCTATGTGAATGTATAAAAATTTTATCCGTAAAAACACTACAGACTACACCATAATTCATGCTCCAAAGTATCTATATTGATAGAGTTCGAGATCGTTTATTTTCTTTGTTGATCAACGTAGGCACTATTTTCGCGTTCTATATACATAAAGAAATACAAGATACAACACTGGCAAGGCACTTTGTGAAAGTTGATCTGGTTAGCCAATACAGAAGTATTTTTTTTTGTAAGGTACCTAGGTTTTTATTTTTTGTTGAAAAAAAGGGAGTGATCACACTACACAGGATTTTTAAACAAAATTCAAAACATATTTTTTGTTTTGTTTTAAATAAACAATAATAAAACAATAATGTATGTATATGTAGATACACTAGGCTTAGTATATTTATTTTTTTTAAAGTCACTCAATAATTGCACAGAACACAATCAAATCCAGTACGAAACGATTTAACAACCAGGCAGACTGCGCATGCATCTTTCAGATACCATTACCATTACCAACTGGTTTCACTTTTGTCGCTGTGTATTCACTTTTGAGGTTTGAAAGGCGCGATCGTGACTCTGAACTGAAGATACAAAACGTAAAGATACAAAGAGTTGAAGCTTAAAGCACAATGAATTTGTATCTTTAAATAATTTTTATTTTAAATCAACCATTTTGTTACAATAACCAATAACTTAAAGAAATTGTATTTTTTTTAATTAAACTATTTGGTTATTTACGTAAAAATGCGTTTTATTGTTTAAGTTAATTATTTTCATATATTTTTTGATTATTATGGGTTAGGTTATTCTGAAATTCAATCAAAAAATCCAATAAGAAGTTAAACTTTGAAATAATAATAGAAACTCGGAGATTAAAAAAAATGTTCTCGTTATTCTGTGTTTTGATTTCAGGTAGAGCTCGTCATACTTCCGAAAAACTTTATTTGCTGATAAAATTAATTGTTTTACCTCATCGATATCGAATATCGATGTATATTTATTTAGGAAAGAAGGGTACTAATAATTTAATAACAACACAAGTAAAATTTGAGTTGTGGTAGGTATCTATTATTAAATTGTATTTTATATTGGATTAAACGAGATAATTTCACTTAAAATGAAAATAGTGTTTAAGTATTATTGATTTTTGCTTATTTCGGTACTTTCTTACCCATCTTAGTTCTTCGTACATGTATATCTACATATAATATCCATTTTGAGGATCTCAATGCTGTCGGCGAGAAGCGTCCTCAAATTCCAGAACCAATCTTTGTACAGCTATGATATCCAAAATCATCAACGTATTACCATTTCCTATCCGAGGTGTAGTGTTCATTTCGGTATTGGTTTTTAATTACAGTTGGGCTTGTTTCACACATATTTGGTTTCATTTGTTGCGCTCTGTACTCGGTTCATTTTCGGTGGCACCTGATAAGTCGTCGCAGTATTTGGTTGTAGTAAGCCCCAAAATTCTATTTTTTTTTTTGTATCGAAATCTTTCATCTGAATTGCTCATTTTTTTCTATTTCTAAGACACAGAGAATGGTTTTGGAGTAGTATATCCATCAAATTGTGTCTCTAAATAAAAACAGATTTTTGGGTTAAGAATTTCATAAGCTTATGAGCATTGCATGAATACCTACCAGTTTTAACCCGTTTCCTGTTATATGATCCAGAGGTGCTTTCAGACTTAAATATTCAGTTGAATAAAGACTCCGTTAAGTGTCTGTCATTTCAGAGTTTGGATCATTAAAGTTTTTTTTTTAGTACTTGAACTTTTTAATTTTTTCTAGATTTTGCACATTCCAGATTTTTGCCAATTTCATTATAACTACCTACTGATGTTTGATTTATTTTTGAAGCATGATGTAAAATCAAAATATGTTATTTTCAATGTTCCATATTTCGATCGATTTCATTTTGTCGAAAACTTTTCGAAATAATTTTATTTCTTTTCATTGAAAATAGCTGAAATCTTTGTCTTTTGAGAAGATACATAAAATAAAAATGTGAAAAGTCCTTCGAAAAAAATATAAAGTAGTACCATCACGTAATTTGGTTAGAATGCTTTACCATCACAATCAAAATCCAGAGAGTACTCCGAAACTGTGATGCGACTTCTTCAACATCATTCTGGAAATACATAATAGTCCAAAACTCTAACGCTAACTCAAGACGCATAATCTTGTGCCAAGTGCCAAGAGGGGTAAATCTGCCGAAAAATCCAAATCTGCAGATTTGATTTTAAATCAAAAATAAATCAATTTATTTTGCCCCATGGAATGCAAAAACAGGGGAAATCTGATCTTTGACTGATCTGGATCAAAAATAAATTGATTTATTTTACCCATGGAAAAACCAAAAGTATGGATTGAACGTCACCATAGACAGCTATAATTGTGAGGGAGTGAAGGACTTGGCCTTTCTAGGTGCCGCTATTAACTCAGATAATGACCAGCGTTTAAATCAAAAGATGAACAATTCTTGATAACCGCTGTATCTTTGGATTAAAATGGCGCAGAGGCATGGACCTTGTCAAAGATAGATGAGAACGATTAAGGACTTAACTTTTAACTGTTTAACTTTTTTTTACTGTACAGATATATTTACAATAATTGATTCTTATTTTTCTATGTTGCATTATAATATAATATTAGATTTTGCCCTAGCTGGTCACACCGGCTAACGCCAGCGACTTAGGTGGTTTAGTCATGTAGGGCGAAAGGACTCCAAAGCTCTGGCCCGAAAATCCTTCAAAATCCGATTCCGAGAGGCGGCCCAGTAGAGGAAGCGGATGCCTAATATGTAGGTTGTGCACGGAGGTGGGAAAGGACCCAAAAGCATGTTGATTTAGGCCCTGGTCCGACCAGGACTGCAGAGCCACCTTAAGTAGATTCGTAAAATGACCGAAAGAGAGGATTCAATATAAGTACTTTTTTATTTATTCTTGGAGGACTTCCAGACCAAGATCTCAACCGTTCGTACAGAAACATTTCAGGATACGTACATATATGCATTATTACTAATATCGAACAAATGCTAAATTTGTTAGGAAGTTTACTTGCAATAATTGCTCCGTTATATTTATAGGACATCCTTTTGTTCGACTTTTTTTAGTAGGTAATTAAAATTATGTTGTAAACAATATTTTTAAAAACAGTTCGATTTTCTCATAAACGGTTTGACAGTTTGAAAATAAATTTACACAGTTTACAGAACATTAATTTTTTTTTAACCCTCCTTGGAATTGAAAAAAAAACGATCTCTGGGTTTAACCACGCCATGACAGAAGAAAAATGGAGTTGCCGTTCAAACTAGTCAATTTTGTAGATCATACATTGTAAGTATGATGTAAAACTTGTGAAAAGGCACCAGATGTTACTATCGATTTTCAGCTGTTTTTAACAATGCATTTTAATTTAATTTAGCATGTAGCGCTTGATGAATACCAACCTGGAAAGTTGCAATAGATAGGGAAAATGTCCCATTAACTAAAAAAGTTGCTATTTTTTGCTTTTTCATAATCAATTTTCTTTTCATAATCCTTAAATAAAGCTTAGAGTATATATAATATGGAGTGCTTCTTCCTATATCAAACACATTGTAACGCCAGAAGCACAGATAGGGGGCGCTAGTATCTACTTTCTTACAGTTTCGGGAAGCACCAGCGCGGACCTGTCAAACTTCAATCATAGTTTTTTTTGTATTTTTTTGAAGAGGGATGGAAATTAAAAAAAATTTCATTTAATTTAATTAAATTCTGGAGAGGGATAACCACTAATCAGTGGGGATAACGCACTCTTATTCGAGGTCCGCGCTTTTGCTTCCCGAAATTAGTGAAACTAGCGCCTCCTATAAAAGCTTCACGTTTGAAATTGAACAAGCACTCCATGTTATATATACTCTAAGAAATAAAGTTGCATCGTTTAAAGGCCATTCCAATTACCAAGCCCAGAAACGTACCCCGTCACTCATTCCAGAGCTCCACTGGAAGCCGGCTGTCATATCTCTCAAATCGACAATCGAAGTAGACAAGAAAGAAATTTATTTTGTTCTATTTTAGTTGATAGAGATATAAATAAATAATTCAATCTATTTTGAATATTTAAAACTAAAGCATGTTAAAACAAATCAACAACAACAAGTCGAAAAGGTCATGGTGATGTTGAACGTTGTGGAGGTAAAAGACTTTTGTTCAATATTCCACACATGCGTTCCAAATATTTTTGGTTTAATTGTAATTATCCTACTATACTAACCATAACCACCCAATCACCAACCCCATTCCTAAAAATGTATTCCCCATCATCCCTTATTCCATAAAAAATTTAATATATTGTAAGAAAAACGTACAACGCGTTGGATGGAAGTAATATGGTAAAATATTTTTTTTATTTGAATATAGTTTAAAATGTTGACAGGCAATCGTTTGTTAAATTTTAGTTCAAATCGACGTTCTTTGGAATAGTTTCGGTGTTTGTGGTTTGCAATTTTTTATGGACGCTTCATTTCCTCAATACAAAAAACTATTTTCACAACAAAAGCCATAATATATCATCGATAGCAGCAAAGAATTTAGACGATAGAATAACAAATGAAATAGTTGTTCCTAAGAAAAACAAAGTATCCGTCTTTTACCCTTACAATTTGGCTTTTAGTGGCATTAACTCAGAAATTGGAAGATGGGACAATCAGAGACTGTACAAAATATTCGATTTCGCTTTGGTGGGACAGCGATTCGGAAAGCTATCTACCAGCAGCATTGTTTGTTTGGCAACCCAAAGCTCCATAGAAAGATTGTATTCCATTGTGCAGGTCAGCAAACATTGGATGGGTCCTATTTCTTTGGCAGTTTTTGTTTCGGATAATGAAGAGTTTTTCATTTTACAAAATTATGTTACATATTTGAGGCTATGCTTTGATTTCATCAATGACAATATTAGTTTTCACGTTTTGGTTCCGCAATCAACAAGTCCGTTGAATACATCCCAAAAGCATTTCGCGTACACCACAAGCTTCGACTGTCATTCACCAAAGGTAACTTTAAGCAAGATGCTAAAATCAAGAAGCGTTGAAAGTTTAAAATGGAGACTGAGGAATGTCTATCCACAAAACCATTTGAGAAACCTAGCAAGGAAAGGTTGCCAAACCAAGTATGTTTTTCTTACCGATGTAGACATTGTGCCCAGCGAAGATATTTTTACACATTTGAGTGTGTTTCTGAGAGAAACTAATTGTAAGAAAATGTGCGCTTTTGTTATTCCAACTTACGAGATTGATAGTCGAGCCAAGTTTCCAGTTGATAAAGTTGAACTTCTTCGATTGGTAAAGAAAAATCTTGCCAGACCATTTCATGAGAATGTGTTTATTTACAATCAGTATGCAACAAATTTTTCAAGGTATAGTATACTTGTTTATGTATAATATGACCCAGCCTTGCACTATGTATTTAAATATTTGTATCCATTTCAGATGGCAAAAAGATTCAAGATCTGATCTGGCTACTTTTATCAGCCATAACGTTACGAATTTCGAGTTTCTATATGAACCATTTTATGTGGCGGAAGATGATTCTCCAGCTCACGACGAACGTTTTTTGGGATATGGATTTACTAGAAATTCTCAGGTATAAAACACTGTCTAACTATTAAGGCTGCCTAATTAATACGAAGCATAAGTACATGTAACTCAGGTACATACGTACATATTTCGTACTGAGAACAAGTTAGTGCTTGTGTCAGTTTCCTTCGGTTAGATTGCATTTATATTGAATTCTTGTAATACTGACCTTTATTAAATTGTTTTCTTTTAATTTTACCAAGTTCGTGTTTAAAACGCAATTCTCAAATAGTTTTTTTTTCCCCCAAATATTTGAGGTCTCTGAAGATGTAGCGTGTGAAATGTAGATTTTATGTTTTTGAGAAAATATTCATTCTTCTTAACGCAGTCTTGCAATCAATCTCTTTATATTTGTAGGTGTGCGAGACCAAAGTATAATGAAAGTAAATTGAATGCGTATTTCTACCATGAAAACGTTTTCAATGGCACTCGCTAGGTTTGTCGGACAAACGTGTCTCATGTTTTGAGTATTAACAGTAAATAAAATGTTTGGCAGTGTTTGTGCAACTCAAAAACGTTTCAGCGCTTTCTCGCCAATAACTTTCCCAAAAACTAGGCATTTTTGTCAAGAAATTGCTATATTTTGTATAGGTACTGTATAATGTACTGTTATTTTTGTTTTATTCCTTTAGTCTGTTTATTGAAAATTGAGAATTTTTCCCACCAGTTTTACACTTAAATGATTTTCTTTAAATTTTATCCAAAATGCTTTTGTAATATTTAAAAAAAACTGCTTGCGCTGTTTTCCCTAAAATATGCATTTTTAAGCTGTTCTTCTTCATTTAAGGGCGATTATCATAGTCTTGGCTGGGACCACCCTAAGACTCCACTTGTTGGGTTTGTCGGGTTAATGTAAGAAAACGTCGATAGGCGTTTCAAAATATTTTATACGTAATTGAATGAATTTTCTAAGCAACGATTTGCTGCTATGGGACAAAATTGGAAAGGCAATACAAAAAACCAAAAATCGAAGCTAAAATTTTCTCCGATCGAAAGTTTCGGAACGGATTCCTTGATAGGACCAGTACACATATTGATAGAAAAAGATAAGAAATCAGGAAATTTGTGCCCTACGATTCAAAAGATTCTTATCCCATTCTCTGGATTATAATACCGGGATGTGATAAGAAAACACTTCTTTCGACACCGTAGACTTCTAACAAACTGAAAGAAATTCTCAACTATAAAAAAATATTTAAAAGAATTATGTTTGCGTATTCATAAATCATAAAGAACTTATGGAGATTTGAACGTTTTTTCGATAAAATATTTGTATTTAATTATTTCAGGTTTACGAGATGTTTATAGCTGGTTATACGTTTCACGTTTTATCGCCAGTATTCACATGTCACTGGGGATTACAAATGAAAAAAATGAAACCTGCATGGAGAGAAAAACAGAACAACATAAATCGGAAACGATTTGAGTCGTTTAAAAAGGAAATTTTAGCTCGCTACGGAAAAGACAACAGTTCACCTCTAACCCAAAAATCTATTAAATCAAAAAGTTGTACATGAAAATTAAATTAAGTAAAAAATTTAAAAATATCAAAAACAGTATTCCCATTTTTTTCTTTTGGAATGAGGTCATTTATTGTTGTTATTTTTTCTTAAATGGGTTGTTATAAGGCTTATGTAATTAAATTAGAAATTGCATTACAACGGAATTTTATTATGAAAAACGATAATAATCTTTCATACTAACAAGTATTTATTTAATTTCGATTACGAGAAACGATTGTAGCAGCTCGTATTCATCGAATTGCGATTTTGAGAAACAACACGAACGAGTTTATTTTGACTGGTACCTATTTTGAAATTTTTTCATAGGTTTAAAGTTTATTGCACTTTTTAATTTTAAGCCAACATTCATTCTTTAGCACAATTATCAATTGCTTGGCTTTCGTTTTTTCTGCTTTTTGTTTCGTAATCTACAATAAGAGCCCAGGTACTCTCATATATTTTTTAATTTGAAGCAAATGACAAAAAAAAAGGAAAAATTAACCACATGCATTGTATATAAATTTGTAGATTTCATATGAAAAGATCACATACAAATTTATTAACAACTTTGTATAAATAAAAATCATAATACTATCATGGCGAGTATTTTTTAATGTTGTTCTGACCCTTGTGGCAGCGCTGCAAAATTTTAGGTGTAGAATTCGATTTTGGGAGTCTTTAAGCGTAGGAAATTGGTGGCAGGGGCAAGAGGAGACTACTTTTTGGATTTTTGCATCCAAAAAATATCAATAAATATCAAATAAAACCTCCATTAGCCCTCCGCAAAAAAAAAAAAAGATTGAGAGTTGCCCCCACTTTAAAGATGTCGCCACATTTGACTATCACCATGAGTAGTACTATGTTTTCCATATACAAAGAATAATAGTCTCCTCTTGCTCCTACTCCCTTTGTATATGAAAAACTTAGTACTATCATAGTGGAAGTCGAATAGGGCGGCATCTAAGTCGTGGCAACCCTTACTCAAATTTAAGGAGGGGAGATTGTGTAGACATTTTTTTGACAACCTGGAGAGTAGGTGAGAATATTTTAAGAAAGAGAAGGTATATTGTGTATTTATGAGTGTAGGAGTGAATAAAAGAGAATATAAGTAAACGAATATATTAAAAGAAAAGGTAAATGAGAATAAAGCAAAAAATATGTGAAATCTGTTTTGGTTTCGTTTTTGGTAGGTTTTGAAAGTTGGTGTTGGTTTTGTTTACATTATTCTGTCGTTATTTTGCTAAAATCAAATCAGATATACGAAATTATTTGAAAATGGAAAATAGTAGGTTTGTTCGTTGAGCGTTTTTTGAAAAACCTGAACTCACCCTGACAGTGAAATTCTGTGTTTTTTGAGACCCTGGGGCATTGTATATAAAACTTATAGTACTATCATCACGATGGTTTTTGTGTTGTGGGGTGTGGTCGTCTGAGGGCGCACTTGTATATACACAGAAACAGCAACCAGAAAATTAGTTAGGGGTGTGATTGCTAGGTGGCCGACGTGTGGAACGTGTTCATGAGAGTACTATGCAAATTCATATACAATGCCCTGGGGTCACCCTGAACTCTCCCTGACGTAGAACTAAGTTTTTTGCTGTGGTAAGTTGAGGTAAAGAATAACTGTCAAAGTGGCACGAGTTTGAAGCGTTTGTTTTGCTGTGGACTTACGTGTTGCAGGTAATTGTTTACTATTTAAGTAAAATAAATTTAATTTAACAAAAATAGAAGTAGAAATTGAAGCATTTGATGTTGTTGACTGTGTAACGGGTAAATCACAAAGAACAAAATTAATGTTTTTCTGGTTTGAATGTCAAAAAGACAATTGACAGCCCTTAAGTGTTTTTCGAGAACTGAAAACCCCAAGTTTTTGACAACAACGATTTAGCAAAAATCGTCATATGCAAAAAACCGTTGAATAAATCCACAGCCAAAAGAATTCTTTTAATTTTCCCCTTGTTGCCATGACACCCATCAGCTGACTCACCTATCTCCCTTACCCTACCTAATTGTTGTCAGAAACTGTTAATTAATTTTCTCACTCTATTACTTGTTTTATATTCCTTCTGCCCGTATATAAAACTTATAGTACTATCATCACGATGATTTTTGAGTTGTGTTGTGTGGTCGCCAGGGGGACGACGTGTGGAACGTGTTCATGAGAGTACTATCTAAATTCATATACAATGTTCTGCCTTCATTCATTCCGAGCTCTCCAATCTGCTTCTCTCATCAGCTCTCATCAGCTCTCATCAGCACCGGCCCCCAAGCGATCACACACCTAACTTATTTGTTTGTTCTTGTTTCTGTTTATAAACAAGTGCGCCCTCAAACGACCACACAACAAAGCTGTGTGGAACGTGCTGATGAGAGTACTATAGATTTCATATCGTCGCTGGGACGACAACGTATGAAACGTGTTCATGAGATTACTATGCAAATTTATATACAAATGCCCTAGCCCGGGTTAGTGAATGAGTTCACTTAACTATTCGAGGCTGAATACGTTCACCATATGACTTTTGCTGAATGGGTGTGCGCTCTGCGTCAATTTTTTTTCTCGTTATATTAGGTCTGTTTGGTTACAGAAACTTTGTACAACGTCGTACGACGTCGCACAACGTTTCACAAATTCGTGTTTGTTAACTCAAGAAAGTTGCAACAAGAGAGCACAACTGTGCCAACTGCTAAACGCCGAAGAGGATTTTCATTTTCTTGCTTAAGAAAATTTATTTTATTTAATATTCGTTCGTGTTGACTGACCAGAGTCCGCGAGTAAATAATTATCATAGGAAAAATATTATTATAATAAGGAGAGATGACTGAACGTTTTACATTCGGGGGATCGTTAAATGCAATAACCTGCCATGCTTGGAACAAGGATCGCTCACGTTAGTACACAAAATTATTTGTATCTTTCTTCACTACAAGTTTTGATCTTATTCCATTATAGAGATTGCCCTATCTCCCAATAATAATGAGATTCATATTTACTCTCGTGATTCCAATTGGAAGCTAGTGGACGTCCTTAACCAACATGACTTGCGTGTTATGGATATTGATTGGGCTAGGAACACCAACCGTATTGTTAGCTGTGCTGCTGATCGAAACGCTTATGTGTGGTCACAAGGTGAAGATGGCAAATGGAAACCGACTCTGGTGTTGCTTCGCATTAATAGAGCAGCTACTTGTGTCAAATGGTCTCCCAGTGAAAATAAATTTGCTGTTGGGTCGGGTGCCCGCTTGATTTCTGTTTGTTATTTCGAATCTGAAAACGATTGGTGGGTGTCGAAGCATATTAAAAAGCCAATTCGATCTACAATTACATCTTTGGACTGGCATCCAAATAATGTTCTTTTGGTTGCTGGATCAACGGACTATAAGGTAAGCTAAACCAATATAAAAATATTACTAATGCATGAGTAATGATGAATAAAGATAAGTAGAAATAAATTAGTAGAAAATGACTCATATTAAAATTATATATCAAATTTGTTTGGGTGGGGAACAATGATGATGAGTCTAGGGTCGATTTATAAATAATAAAATTTCAATGTTTCTTTTCTGGTTAAATTACGATCAAGAGTCTATATAACTTCTGAGGGAAAAATATTGGGTATTGGGAATTCTAATCATTGTAAGATAAACTGAATTTATCAAAAATAATGTCATCTTCATAAGCTCTTCACAGTTAACAGAAGAGGTCAAGTGAGGTCGTTGGATGTTGGGATAAAACCTCAGTTTTTGTGAAATAGGAAAGAGATGTAAAAACATTGCAATATTTTTCGTATTTGAATTCTCATGTTTTTTTTTTCGAAAATAAAATTTTTCGCTCATAACTGGCTCAACTTTTATCTTATTTGTAATGTGTGTCTTACAGATAATTTAAAACTCTAGAACTTCTAATACAATAATTTTTCCATTTAAGTGCCAACAAAGAAGATATGATTAATGTAAGCAAAACAACAATTGGAAAATTATCTATCTTCTAAATTGATTCTAATGAAAATTGGTGGAGTGAGGGCTTGGAATATGAGAACATTTCAACATTTCAAAAAGTGCATCAAGGGTCAAAAAAAATTAACTGCAGATGTTTTAGGCAAATCATATGTTTATTTTTCTGTATTGGGGGAAATTAAGAATTAGAACACAAATATTGCAGTTAACATACTGCTTTGTCATCATTAAATATTTATTAAATTATGGAGTAGAAAACAACAACAAACATCTTTTTCATTCATTTTTTCACAATTGCTTGACTGTTGTTGTTTTTTGTTATGAAAAAATCTTATGGGGAAGAATATATAAATATAAATAGCCTAAATTGATTTTATTCAGAATTCTTTAAAAAAGATTTTGGTTGAACATACCAAAAAGTTAAACGCATAGCATTGCATATTGTATCAACCAACTTGGTCACATTGCTTTTCAGTTTCGTATACATGCCCAAAGTTAAATTTGTCGTTAATACCACCAAGAATATTTAAAAAGGTCAACGACTTCAATTTGCTTCCGATATAAATATTTTCAGGTACTCTTCTTCGATTTGTTGGTTCGAAGATCATAATTTTTGTTAATTTACTTAATATCGTTTAGAATATTGCTTTTTCTTTTCATAAGGTTGACATTGTTTTATTTTAAAACCCTTTAATCTTTTAAATTCCTGAAAGAATTACATAATAAATAAGTTAATAAAACCTTACCTTTATCCAATATTTATTGTATTCCAGGTTCGCGTTTTTTCAGCATACATAAAGGATATTGAAGAACAACCAACTCCAACCCCATGGGGTAATCGAATGACTTTGGGACATTTAATGGCTGAATTTAAAAACGCAGCTAATACTGGCGGTGGTTGGATCCATAGCGTTAGTTTTTCAGGTGATGGCAATCGTATATGTTGGGTTGGTCATGATAGCTGCATCAATATTGCAGACTCAACCAATGGAAACATTATACGGTGCAAAACCGAGCATCTTCCATTCCTAAGCTGTAATTGGATTAGTCTAAATTCAGTACTTGTAGCCGGACATAGCTGTGTTCCTCTCATTTTCACTTTAGAGGGAAACAAAATAAGTTTCTCTGCTAAACTCGATACTTCGCAGAAAAAAGAATCTAGTGGAATATCAGCAATGCGGATCTTTCAGTCCTTAGATCGCAATTCAAGATCAGAAAACTCTGACTCTTTTATAGAGTCGATTCATCAAAATGCAATTTCGTGCGTTCGAATCTATTCGGGAGACAAACTGTCGTGCAAGAAAATAAGCACATCCGGCACTGATGGACAACTTGTTATTTGGGATTTGGATGCAAAACTAATTAACTCATTCAAAGGAATAAATTTAGATGGGAAATAGACAATAAATTTTCGCCAAACGTATTATTGAAATTTTAGTTCCAACATATGTATGTTTTTGTACCATACACAAAAATCTTTATAACCCTATGCTTTAAAAAAATCTTCCGAAAAAAAACGATTAATTTAAAAGCATTTCAAATAGACAGTTATATCAGTTTAGTATTCAAATTATAATATGTATTGAGACACGTATTTTTGTTCATAAATGTCCTTGCATTCTGTTCTAGAATAATAACATTGAAATAATTTTGTTTAAATATATGTATCTGAAAGTAAGAAAATTGTTGTTTTTAAATATACTTTAATTATCTATGCATTTAATACGCGTTGACCTATTTTGTTTTTCTTTGTCACCTATTAAACGTTAAAGTTGTAGATATGACTGAGTAAGTTTTACGTCACTCGAAAAAATGTTTATTCTTAAAATGTCAATTTACTGTCAAAAACTCGTTTTTTTTATGTTTTTAAGCTTCAATTATTTTTAACCATGTAATTTTTTGAAAAATTTTGGATTCTTTTTATTTTGGATTTCTTTTTTTCTTCATTTCTATTTTGGGAAGACAATTGTATGTGTTTTTTTTAATATAAACTTTTATACTTTCAAATTGTGTAGTATTCTAGAATAGATTTTTTTAAATATGTACATTTTTCTGCATGTTGCTGACTTTGAAGGCGATTTTAAAAAGTTTTAATTTTTAAAAATATATCTTGAAGCATTTTTACATTTAAAAAAGAAAAAGTGAATATCAAAAACCTTACGTGACATAAACATTCTGAGTCAACTTTTGAGTTCAACCCATCAAATACTTTCGGAAAAGCGGTAGAGCAAAACCAGTGAATTAAAATCACTGGAACCTTCGAAGTGAGAAAGGAAGGTAGTTTATACAAAAAATTCGGAATGCTGCTGAAAAATTCTACTTTCGGGATATATAGGATATAATCACTAAACAAGACAATCAGTTGTAACAGATTGTGACATTATGGCCTTTATTATGAATAGCGATTTGAATGTTCGACTCAAAGAGACAGCCTGGAAAATCTAAGATTGCGCAATATTAGAAAAAGCTAACTTCGACGTTCGCTTAGAAAACATCTCCTTCCCTAAACTTCTGCCTTTTAAGTTTAACATACAAATTCGAGTCGACAAATGATCGATTTCAAAAACGTTTGCTTTGATTCGCTATTCGTAATAGGGTACTTTATATCCCATTTTCTGTGGATGACAAAATGGAATTGAACTTACTTTTTCATTAATTTTTATAAGTTTTAAAATTTCAGTTCATCATCGAATTTTGTCGTGTTTGTAGCAGCGATCATTTGTTCATTATTGTTTATTATATTTAATCTTTAATGTATAATCTATTAGTACCAATATTAATAAAATCACCCCAGCCGTTGATCGAACAAAATTAAATGCAAAAACAAATAAAAAAAGTTCCGCTCCTTAATTGACGAAGCTTGCAAGTTCTAATCTCGATGGAAGTGTTGTTGGTGGTTCTCCTGCATTGAAGTCTGTGCTTGGCGATGTTCATGACGATGCTGTTGTTGTTCCTTATGATGTTTGTTGATGAAGTTGTTGCTGCTATTGCTACTAATTTAGAAATTGAGGTAGAGAAAGTATTTCTGCATTGAAAAATGACGCTGAAGCTGCTTGCAATGCAAATTGTGCTAATGGTAATGTTGCTCTTAATGCTGTTGTTGTTCCTGATGTGAAAATCACAAACGATTTAACTAGCGTTGTTTTTCCTGAGGAAACTCTTAATACAAATATAAAATCTGCTCCTCGTGAGTTAGTGGGTAGTTTAAAGGATTTAAATCTATCTAATGATGATGAATGGATGGATGCGAAATCTAACAAAAATAATACTAAGTCTAGAGTTGTGGTTGAGAACAAAACAAATGAGGGTATTAATTTAGGAGTTTATGTTATTCAACGCATAAAATGGCTTCATTTATCGAGTTTCAAGCCCACAACAAGTGCTGAGTCTGTTGCCGAGTACGTAGCTTCGTTCACGAAAACAAACTCAGCTATGTTTCCATGCTATAGGCTGAGAAAAAAAGATGGTAGTGATGACAATCTTAAGAGGGTTAATTTTAAAATTGGCATTCCAATGGAGTTAGTTGATGTTGTCTTTAATGAACAATTTTGGCCGAATGGAACGCGAATAAGACTCTTCGACTTTCATCCAAAAAACGGTTTAAATCTAGGTCAAGACAAGGACAAATAGCTGCATTGAGTTCAAATATGAGTACTATTTACTATCAAAATACTAGAGGTTTGCGAACAAAAACAACAGATTTTTTCAATGCAGTAATTGATTGTTCATACATCATATACATACTTTCATAGCTCTAACTGAAACTTGGTTGGTTTATATTAACATCAGAGCTTTTTGACGATAATTATGTTGTATACAGGAAAGATCGTTGTCAGATTTAAACTGGTCTAACAAGAGGAGAAGGTGTAATGTTGGCTGTCCATTCTTCGCTAAATAGTAAATGGGTTGACCTTGATGATTCATCAGGTTTGACTGAGCAAGTTTGTATTGTATGTATGTTAATTACATTCGATCAAGTGATGGCGCTGCTATAAAAGTTTATTATTATAGGCTCTAATGTTAAAATATATAAGGCTCATATTTCTAATATAAAAAAATATAGTGAATAATTTAGATTCTAATTCTTATGTTATAGTACTAGGTGATTTTAATTTAAGTAATATAAAATGGTTTTATTCTGTTGATGATAAATGTTTACTTCCTTGTAATGTTTTAAAGGATTTTGAAATTGAAGTGCTTGATTTTATGCTCTCTATGAACTTTATTCAAACAAATGCTATTCCAAATAGTATTTTTAGAATTTTAGATTTAGTTTTTGCTTATGAAGATTTAGATTTAACTGTTACTGAAGCTGATTTTTTACTTTCAAATAATAGTGTTCATCACAAAGCCTTGCATATCTCTTCTGATATTTCGTTTTTAAATTGCTATAGCACTGACAATAATATACAAGAATTTAGATATGACTTTTTTAAAGCTAATTATAACTATTTAAATAACTACCTATCTTCAATTGATTCCGGTTTTTCTGATTTACAAGAGGTTTAATCTTTATTTATGAATATAATTGAAGACGTTTTTGCGAAATGTGTGCCTATGAAAAAATTTTTTTGTCCTAACAAGCCCGTTTGGCTTAGCAAACGATTACTAAATCTTAAAACAAATATGTATGAAGCGTGTGTATAGAAATAGTTAAAGAAATTCTGTAGATTAAGAAAAAATATGAATTCTTAAAAAGATTTCTCTTTAGAATCGAATATTAAAAGGAACACAAAAGCATTTTGAACTTTTTTAAATACCAAACGAAAATCAGTTGGTATCCCATCATCTATGAGTTATAATGGCAAAACAAGTAGTCATTTAAGAGTAATTTGCGATAGTTAAGTGATGTAAGATAATTTGCTAGTTTTTTTCAATCAAATTATGTTGCAGAGCTCGTAACACATTCGAATATTTCATTCGAAAATTCTTCAATCAACTTAGGAAACCTGTATATCACAGAGGCTGATATTCTAACTGAGCTCTCGAATCTTCAAGGGTCTAATAGCCTTGCGCCCGATTGCATTCCGATCACTTTCTTCAAAAATTGTAAATCTAATCTGATCACACCTCTCCGTATAATTTTGAATCTTTCTTTGTCAATTGGTGTGTTTTTGGATAACTGGAAGTACATACTCTTTTGTAACTCCAATTCATAAGTCGGGTTTAAAGCAAACCGTCGAAAATTACAGGCCCATATCGAAGCTTCAGTTGATCCCTAAGATTTTCGAGGCTATTGTCAAAAGAAAAATTTACTCTGTTGTACGAAGTGTGATATCGGAGGTTTGTAAGTGGGAGATCCACTGCAACTAATTTAACTATTTTCTCTAACTACTGTCTTTGTAACATGGAGCATCACAATCAAATTGACACCGTTTATACTTATTTTGCTAAAGCAATTTTTAATCATTCAAGACTGCCGCAAGGAAGCCATCTTAGGCCACTCTTTTTTCTTTTATTCATTAATGATTTACCTAGTTGAATTTTAGACCCCTTCAAATAATAAATAATAATTTTAGACTCCTCTAGGTTATTATTTGCAGATGATTTTAAACTATTTCGGTCATTTAAAAATCTGTCTAATTGTATAAAACTTCAAGAAGATAGACTATCCGAATGGTGTGAAATCAATTGGTTACACATGAATATCTTTAAACGCTCCATCATGCAAAAAATCCGAGTTGTTTTCGATTCCCAGTAAAATTTTGACTTGCATAAGGAATTTGTAATCTCTAAAGCAAATGCTATGCTTGGGTTTCTTTTTCGCAACTCTACGGAGTTAAGTGATCCCTATACCCTTAAATCTTTGTACATCTCTTTGGTTCGTTCAAACCTAGAATATTGTTGCATAACTTGGTCAACTTATTATAATAAAAGTTCGATGTGCATTGAAAGAATTCAAAAGCGATTTACAAAGTATGCTCTCCGTAAAATTTATTTTCAACCAGATATGTCCACTTATGAGATTAGATGCCAGCTGATTGGTTTATTACCTCTTCAGAAAAGAAGTATTTATTATTTTGCTATTTTTGCAAACGATATAATTTATGGACACATTGATAGTTCACACTTACTTTCTTTGTTCAAATTTTATGCTCCATCTCGCTCCCTAAGACTATGACAAAACGCCTTCTTTTATATACCCAGACACTACTAATTATGCTTCAAATAATCCCTTAGATAATGCCGCAGTTTGCTACAATCAATTCGAAGAGTTCTTAGATTTCAGTATGAGTAGAAATGAGGGTAAGGCTATTGTAGTAGTAGTTATGTAAGATATTATATTCTTGTTGTCTACTAAATTCCATTGTACTTGTTAGATGAATAAAAATAAATAAATAAAAACAAAATAAAAAAAAATTTAAAAACCTTTTGTCCCATCAAGGCATTCTGCCTTGACATTGAGAATTGGTGGGATTGGCCCATCTGGTCAAGATCTTGACCATAAGATCTATAGTACCAAAAAGCATTTTAGTATCGAGGATTGGATCAAGAGGAAAAGAAATCGCGTGCTAAACCGATCCACAGAATTTCTCAAAAATAATACAAATTAAAAGCTTTTGTGCTGTATAATTTTGCGCACTAAATTTTATTCATACTTTTGTTTTTAAAAAAACTTTTACATTCGAGGCATTCTTTTTTTTTAATTGAAACAAATAAAATTTAAAATGGTAACATTTGTTTTTGAAAATAAAAACGCCAACAAACGTTTGAAGAATAAAATTTATATAAACCATTTCTAATGTTGTAACATACTAATGTGGTGTGAATAAATACTTTAATCATCCAAGAAATCGTTAGATATCTCAGAGAATTGGTTCACATAGGCCTCATGGATTTTCCTTACGAATTCCGAATCGTTTTTGATTAAATAACAAATTGTCTTGACCAGCTGTGCCTGTGTTAGCGGTTTAACGAGATTACAAGTTACACTTTGCTCTTGGAGAGTTTTATCTGGTTTTATAGACTTTTCAAACATAGTTGGAGGCATTAAAGCTGGTTTAGGGGCACACAGTTGTTCCACCGGAGGACATACAATGTCCCTTGGGAGTTCAGGATCCTTGTTAAGTGGGGCCGGTTTCATTATATTTTGTATGTTAAGGAACTTTGCAAGGGGGGACATATCCAAATCACATTTAGGCTGTTCTGGTTTCTTTATCGAGTTCATTTTAAGCATTGCTTCAGGCTCCATTTTAGGGAGTTGATGCAAAGATTCGTTAAGTGGTGCTTTAACTTGTTGCTTCTCAACTTGCTCAACAGACAGGGTATTTGACAACATACGTCTAAAGAGTGGTAGTTCAGACGATGGTGTCGGTTTGGCAGCAGCAAAGAAATTCATCACATTACGGGATCCCAGGTCGGCTTGATTGTTGTTACTTCCGCTGCTGTTTAAGCTACTCTGAAAATCTTGTTGTGCTCTACTTAGCATGTTGAAAATATTAATACTCTGATTTGCAGCAGTCCCAGATGTTTTTTGTTTCACAACACAATCTTGAATTAAACTGCAAACGAGGTCACCAATGCGATCGCATTCCGAGCTGTTATAGAACCAAAAGCCTCGAATTCTTGATCTTTCATTACGATACAAGAGGAATGGTGCCTGTGACTGGATTTCTAGCTGTCCAGTTATTGGTTCAACGAATGATGTTGTATTGAGGCGATTATTAATGAAAATACTATTATATGGTTCGGCATTGCGACTGTAAATGAAGAAAGCTCCTTCAACATCCGTCTTTTCCCATTCGTTCTCATCCGAATTGAAAGTGTAGAATGCCACATGTGCTGTCGAATCTACTATGTCTTTTGCATAAGGATCCACTCTTTTGATGGCTGCTAGGTTCATACGATTTTTACTTTGATCAGCCATTGTGCTATATTTTAAATTGATTTAAATCTGATTTCTGTGTTTTGATAAAAATTTTAAAGTATGTAAAACATATTCGGATTTTGGTTTACTATTTATTTGACTTTTTTGACACCTTTCTTCTGCGGCTGTGTTCAATGGATATAGTTCAGTGGAATGGTTCAGCGCATTTGAAAGTCGAAATAGTGTTATCGATATCGATTGCTCCCGGCACATGTGGATTGTATATAAATTTGCATAGTACTCTCATGAACACGTTCCACACGTCGGCCACCTAGCGATTACACCCCTAACTAATTTTCTGGTTGCTGTTTCTGTGTATATATAAGTGCGCCCTCAGACGACCACACCCCTCAACACAAAAACCATCGTGATGATAGTACTATAAGTTTTATATACAATGCACATGTGTGTGGCGTCCAAGTTCCCCCGGGGCCATTGTATATTAAAACTTATAGTACTATCATCAAGATGGTTTTTGTGTTGTGGGGTGTGGTCATCTGAGGGCGCACTTGTATATACACAGAAACAGCAACCAGAAAATTAGTTAGGGGTGTGATCGCTAGGTGGCCGACGTGTGGAACGTGTTCATGAGAGTACTATGCAAATTTATATACAATGGGCATGGACATTGTATATAAAACTTATAGTACTATGGTTTTTGTGTTGTGGGGTGTGGTCGTCTGAGGGCGCACTTGTATATACACAGAAAGAGCAACCAGAAAATTAGTTAGGGGTGTGATCGCTAGGTGGACGACGTGTGGAACGTGTTCATGAGAGTACTATGCAAATTCATATACAATGGGCATGGACATTGTATATAAAACTTATAGTACTATCATTACGATGATTTTTGAGTTGTGTTGTGTGGTCGTATGGGGGCGCACTTGTATATACACAGAAACAGCAACCAGAAAATTAGTTAGTTGTGTGATCGCCAGGGGGACGACGTGTGGAACGTGTTCATGAGAGTACTAGAAAAATGGAGACGGAACAAGATAGCATACTTTAAGGCGCTTATAAAAATGCTGTGACTCCAAATGCATTTGATGAACAAGTACGACATCTGGACACGTAGCATCAGTGGTCTGAAGTGGTGTAGTGCGTAAGTGCACATGACCATTGTACATGAATTTGCATAGTACTCTCATGAACACGTTCCACACGTCGGCCACCTTGCGATCACACCCCTAACTAATTTTCTGGTTGCTGTTTCTGTGTATATACAAGTGCGCCCTCAAACGACCACACCCACAACACAAAAACCATCGTGATGATAGTACTATAGGTTTTATATACAATGCACATGACTACAAAGACTGAGCAGATCTGATATGCGTGGGTTCGAATCCTACAAGTGTTCTTCAAAAAAATTGGATTAAAGCTCAGCACCACTAAGGAGTCTGATGATTGCCTGGCAAGCATGAAATAGCCATAACTCCTGCCAAAAATAAAATATAAATGAATTAATAGAAAATTAATTCATACAAAACAATTGGTGGTAGTGCCTTTTAGTTGTTGTTGTTGTTCACAAAAATTCAAAGTAATAAACATAAAAACTTTTGAAAACATTAATATATACCTTTGAAATTACAATGAATGACAAATTGACATTGTCATTGAGAAGAAGCCAGAAAAAAAATAAACAAACACCAAAAAGAGGAACAATTTGTATTGCGCACTCGGAAAATTCAGTTCCCTTCGTGAGCATCTTCCCCCTTCACTCCTCATCCCTCTTGACTACAAACTGGCTGGTTAGGCGATTGAAAAATCACCGTGTAGCCAGGCACTATAGAAACTATAGTACTACTATGGAACATGATTTCATGTTACCTTTCCCTCTCTTTTGGTGGCGTTGGTGTTGCCTAAAAAGCAGATTGGAGAGTTCGGAAAGAAGGAAGGCAGAAAGAATATTAAATAAGTTATAGAGTGAGAGGATTAATTAACAGTTGCTGACAACAATTAGGCAGGGTAAGGGTGCAGGTGAGTCAGCTGATGGGTGCCATGCCAACTAGAGGAAAATGAATAGAATTCTTTGGGCTGTGGATTTATTCAACGGTTTTTTGCATGGGCATTGTATATAAAACTTATAGTACTATCATCACGATGGTTTTTGTGTTGTGGGGTGTGGTCGTCTGAGGGCGCACTTGTATATACACAGAAACAGCAACCAGAAAATTAGTTAGGGGTGTGATCGCTGGGTGGCCAATGTGTGGAACGTGTTCATGAGAGTACTATGCAAATTTATATACAATGTACATGGTCATTGTATATCAATTTGCATAGTACTCTCATGAACACGTTCCAATCGTTGTGTGATGTGGTCGTTTGAGGGCGCACTTGTATATACACAGAAACAGCAACCAAAAAATTAGTAAGTGATGTGATCGCTAGATGGCCGACGTGTGGAACGTGTTCATGAGAGTACTATGCAAATCTATATACAATGTACATGGTCATTGTATATAAAACGTATAGTACTATCATCACGATGGTTTTTGTGTTGTGGGGTGTGGTCGTCTGAGGGCGCACTTGTATATACACAGAAACAGCAACCAGAAAATTAGTTAGGGGTGTGATCGCTAGGTGGCCGACGTGTGGAACGTGTTCATGAGAGTACTATGCAAATTCATATACAATGTACATGGTACATTTAAAAAGTCGTTACGGCTTAAAAAAACTGCACCTGCAGTTTTTGTGAACATTCCTTCCGAGTTCCTATAATACTACGTTTTCACCAGAGTTTAATTTCGTTGAGAGAGAGTAAATCTTCTAAAGTGTTTCCACCACATTAAAAAGATTTAAATAAGATTAAATTTGACAGCTCCCTTGAAAATGCAAATGGCGTTCTCTTATAACTTATGAAGTGACATTGTATATAAAACTTATAGTACTATCATCACGATGATTTTTGAGTTGTGTTGTGTGGTCGTCTGGGGGCGCACTTGTTTATACACCATTGTATATAAAACTTATAGTACTATCATCACGATGATTTTTGAGTTGTGTTGTGTGGTCGTCTGGGGCGCACTTGTATATACACAGAAACAGCAACCAGAAAATTAGTTAGTTGTGTGATCGCCAGGGGGACGACGTGTGGAACGTGTTCATGAGAGTACTATCTAAATTCATATACAATGATATACACAGAAACAGCAACCAGAAAATTAGTTAGTTGTGTGATCGTCAGGGGGACGACGTGTGGAACGTGTTCATGAGAGTACTATCTAAATTCATATACAGTGGAAGTGAGTGAGATAGAGGGTTCCATTTGTGTCAAACAGAGCAAAACAAATTGTGGAATACGTTCCACTACACAAAGAGAATATGAAATTAGGGATGTTCGGTTTTCGAAACTATTTGTCCATGAAGATTTATACAAGATTTATTTGAAATCTCCTTGAAATCTCAAGATTTGGTAATATGGTCATTGTATATGAATTTGCATAGTACTCTCATGAACACGTTCCAAACGCTGTGTGATGTGGTCGTTTGAGGGCGCACTTGTATATACACAGAAACAGCAATCAAAAAATTAGTAAGTGATGTGATCGCTAGATGGCCGACGTGTGGAACGTGTTCATGAGAGTACTATGCAAACTTATATACAATGAATATGGTAAATCTTCGAGATTTGTACAAGATTTATGGATAATCTACTTGGATCGGGATTTAGCGCTTGTATAAGAACAATTTTTTCGGTTCAATTCCTTCAGCCTTTCTTTGAGCCCTTTCAAATTTTCCGGTTTTAAATACAATATGGAAAAATCAATTTTTTTTTTGAAAAAGTACATTTTCGTTGACACGGGGTGTTATATTAACATCTTTTATTACTTTTTAAAAGAGAAATCTATATCAAAATTTTCTGTCAAATTGACATTTATAATGAAAAAAAAAAATATTTTGGATACAGAAAAATTGACCAGCTTACGTCGTGTCGTTATCGTTGCCTTTTGTCAAATGTTGTATTCTAATTTGTCCTTTGATTTTAATATAAACATAAAACATTAAATAGACTTGATGATAATGCAATCACATTAACCATAAGTAAATAAAAAAAAACTAATTTAGAAAACAACACCAAAGCCTGCGGTATAAATTAAATTAGCACTAAAATGGCGGATCTCGAGGCTGTTTTGGCCGATGTCAGCTATTTAATGGCAATGGAAAAATCTAAGTGCACCCCCGCAGCAAGAGCAAGCAAAAAGTTAATATTACCCGATCCAAGGTAATGAAAAAAACAAAATATTTTCTTTCATTTTTTATAACTAAGGAGTACTGTTTAAAAATCCAATAAGAAAAACTCCCAAATCCCGAACAATAAAGACAAAACCATTAAAATGTGTACATTATGAACATACCTATACATATATTGCACATCGACAAAACTAATCACCCAGAAGTTTTATATTTGTATCTCTTTTTTACGTGTAGTTTGTTAAACAACGTAATATTGAAACTCAAATATCTTTTTTTTCATGCAAGTACTTGACCCTTAAAAGAACATTTTTTTAATAAAAGCTGTTAATATTGTTTAAAAGCTGGAGATCAATAAAGTTTTTGAACTTTTTATTCCTAAAAGAGGCAATAAAAATTGGTGAAGTGTTTAATAAGTTCTTTTCTCGATTGGGTAGTTTTTGTTTATCTAAACTTTGTATAAATTTAGCCGGCCAGAGTACATTTTTTTCATAGGTACCTACCTACCTGCTTACAAGAACAAAATAACAGGAATTTATGTTCCAGTGAAATAATACGCTGAGAATATTAAAAAGTATGACTCGCATACTATTCGTAGGTATTTGAATTAAAAATCTTTCTTTTGGTCGAATTCGTTTCATCTTGATTTCGATTTACGTAGATGTTTAGATGAGACATGATAGATACATTTGTTTCCTTTACTTAAAAAATCGTATACTGTAAACTTATGTAGGTACATGATAGAAAATATTTTTCGTTCAAAAATAAAAACTAAAGTATATGTAACGATAAACAAGTCCCATTTCTTTTTTTTTTATTCATGTGAAAACAGTTTTTCAACATACCTAGTACATAAGTTTAATCTGCTTAATCTAAAGGGGTTAAGGATTTGGTTTTGAAATTGAAATTAGGTCTTCTGTATAATTTACTATCCGATTTCAAACCGAGCAACAAACTGAATGGAATCAATGAAGCAAGCAAAATTGTTGCGATAGATGAAATTGGATACCGTTCTGATTCAATTTGTGGTAACTACTTAGTATCATCTACATTTGAACTAAATTTTTTTTTTCCAATGATTAATGGCGAATAATTTGCTCCATAGCAAACAATGAATATAAAAATAACTAACAAATTATATATATATATGTCACTGTAAATGTCCGAAGTGCAGAAAATCTAGAATTAGACGATTAGACTATTTTACAAATTTTAAAGCAGCACTTTAAAAACTAACAAATTTCTTGTTTTCATAATTCATCCATTTTTATAGTTTAGTTTTTAAAATATATTTTTGTGTGAAAGTTCTAGTCTGGGGCTAAGTACATTTAATTTAAAAAAAAAAACTTATAGTGGCGTCTGCCTGACCACTAAACATACACCAAGTGGAGCAACGAAAATACCTTAGCGTGATTAAAATTTTTGAAAACAATATTATTTTTTTAGGTACTACAATTTAATATTAAATTTGAATCATTTAGGGCATCTTTTTTTGTTTGTGAGAATTATACCTAATCAGTGCGAAATCAAACATTTCAATAAAATCTAGTTTCAATTTTAAAGTCCATAATCGTGAGGGGTGTCTTCCTCACTAGAACAAATTGGAATGCATATAAGGACCTCATTGCTACTCATATAAACTTACTTTTAAGAGCCATCTAAAAATCAACACATTTTTATTTATAAAGTTTTAAAGGAGATGACGCAAAAATGTATGGGGCTTGGGCCTTGAGCGTGCAGGAACAAGAGTGGTACCAAAAGAAAGGTAACTACATGTACATCAAAACTGTGAAGTTTTAGGAAAATCGTAGGTGAGGATTTCGAGATTTTCACGTTTGAAGTTTGTTGATCAGATGCACTTTTTGTGCATAATCATAGAAACCGTTAGACACACGCATATGTTTTTGGTATCAACCTTTCAAATGGCGTTTAAATCATGAGCCTACGACTTTTAGTTTTTGAAATATTCAGTAAAACTCTATAAGCTTTGAGACCTAACGGTGAAAAAAGATATGATGTCACTTAAAATTTTTCCGAAACTACTGTTTTAAATCAGTAAAAAAAAAATTAGTTTCAAAGCTTAATTATTTTTATTGAATTTTGAAAAGTCACAAATAATTTTCACGTGAACTTTTGTATCTTAAGTGAAGTTAAAAAATTCACATGGCTTTTCATAGTTCTCTATAATTTTAAAAAGTTTTTTATTAATTTAAGTAATTCCAAAAATTTCACTTGAAATATCAAAAGTTTTAATTATTTAAAAAGATTTCATAGTTCATAGTTTTAACCTTTTTCTTTTAATTTTCCGGTGGATTTTTCGTAGTTCTCAAAGAAATTTCAAATTTCTTGTGAATTTTCGAGAAATTTCACGTGAATTTTCAAAAAAAAAAACACCGAACTTTAAGAAAACACGTAGTTTTAATATTCCAGGTTTATTCTCAAGAAATTACATAATTTTATAAATTTCAAGTGAATTTTCAAAAAAAACACGGAACTTTAAAAAACACGTAGTTTTCAAAAAAAAACTTACTTAATTTTACTATTCTAGGTGTATTTCCAAAGAATTAGAACATTTTATAAATTTCACGTCAATTTTCCAAAAACACGTCATTTTATTGCTCACTATTTTTATATTTTACGGGAATTTTAAAAATTCTTGGATTTTCAAGTCTTAAACAAATTTTAAATACCACGTGATTCAAAGGAAATTAATAATTTTAAATTTGCACGGTGATTTTCATGTTTCTTAGGTAAATAATTAAGACTTTGACGTGAATTTTTAAAGTTCTTAAGTAAATTTCACGTTAATTTTCAACAGAAATTAATAATTTTAAAAATAAACGTGCATTTTAAACATCTTCAATAACTCACGTTTCATGATTTTTAAAACTTTACGTAATTTGAAAATGCTACTTGAATTTTCAAATAGGGGAACCTGGGGACACTTGATCCCCACTTTTTACTTTTTTAGTTATCTCAAAAAATAAAAGATATTTGGTTTTCCAAATTTGATGGTACATAAATCATTTTATTGTTTATGATTTTGCATACTAGCACAAAGAATTTATGAATAATTAAATATATATTTTAATGTTTTTCTGAAATAATTCAAAGTAACCAAGTGTCCCCTATTAAGGGAGAATTGATCCGGGTATAGGGTAGACTTGATTACAGGGGATCAACTCTCCACTGTTGACAGATTTCTTAATCTACATTAAATTTCCGCAACGATTTCTTGAATTGCATTACAACAACGCGCTTGGTGTTGGGTTTAATGATTGGAGAATTGATTTTATTCACAACCGCCCAACTTCAGAAATACCATCTTTGACTGGCCATTTAAACGTGTGGTCATTAATTTTTTTTAGCAAAACGCACTTCATAACCATGTTCTGTTAATGATATTACCTGTGCAACATAAGTATGTAGGACGTTTTTTAAAGAACGTATGTATGCACACTATTGCCCAGTCATCAACACTTAATAACGAAGAAGAAGGTTCATTTTGGTTTTTAGACTCACAGCTAGATGAATTAAACGAACCTTCTGAAACATTGAAGGTTGATTCCGGGGATGGTGGCAGCTCCTCTTCATTTTCTGATGACGATGAAACAAACGCTTTCATATTGCGTTTTGTCTTATTAATTATTTTACTTTGAGCCTTTTTGTTTTTTTTTTCTCTTGTCTCAGTAAAATTTCCTCTTCAATTTATTTTTTTTCTGGTGTGAATGTTAATATTTTTGTTGATATCCTTTTACGCCCTTTAGCAGTTAGTTTCCGTGGAGCTGCTTTTGGAAATGGTCGAATTTCTTCAGGAGTTCTAAGACACGCTATAGATTTTGAAGGCTTTGGTGCTGGTGACGGCTGTAGGGATGAATTATTCATGTCGTTTTGCAATATTAACTGCTGGATAGGTGAAAGCAAAGCTATATCTGTTTCCTCGGGATTTGAACCGCAACTAACCTGAGCTTGCAAGAAGTTTTGACCCGGTGGAGCTTGACCTTCTAAGGTTTTACCGCCTTCGTGTTTAGCCGTTACTTCTGCTTCAGGTCGATCAGACACATACAATGAAAGGAAAATTTCCTGTAACTCGAAACCCACTTTGAAGCATCGAGTTGTCACAAGCGGTATTGTAGTAGGCTTTTAGTGGTCCAAACACGGTTCTGTCAAGGGGTTGCATCTTGTGACATGTATGTGGAGGTATGGTGAGAAGATGAATTCCATTTTCCTTTGCAAAATTTAACGATTCAATGCTTATGTGGCAGTCATGATTGTCCATTATTATCATAAACTGAGACTCCAAGGAACACTTGCAGAATTTTTTGAAGTGTTTTAAAAAATTGACAAAATTAACAGCAGTCATCCAACCTGAAGGAAAAGTGCTACCCTCAGTGCCTGTAGGTGCACCCTTAATCATACGGTCCTGCCAATTTTTGCGTGGGAAGATCATAAAGGGGGATATAATTTCCCATTGCATTTATGGCACAGCGTGAAGTTATTAGTTCGTCGCGCTCACCAGAAGTCACTTTGCGTACTTGCTTCAAGCCCTTAGTAGCAACAACTTTTTTGGTTTGTGAACCGTAGTCAACCCTGTCTCGTCTATATTCCATATTGATTCTGCTCCACAGTTTATGTGCAATCATCAAAATTCGCAAATTTTCAAAAAAACTGAGAAATGTTGTGCTTATTAAAGCGGGTCAATCTGCTCAAGCTAGTGGCTTCAGGAATCCGCAATGACAATTGGGAGTTTCTTCTCATAAACCCATAAAACCAATTATGACTTGCAGTTTCATTTTGCCACTTACTGTATTTCTCCGGGGGCTTATTGTTTTGAACACCAAATTCGTAAGCTAATTTTCGAACAGAATGTGAAGATACTTTGTATATGAAAAAACTATAGTACTCTCATGGTGGAAGTCGAATGGGGCGACATCTAAGGTATGCCTGCAACCCTTACTATTTATTTTTTGCGGAGAGCTTATGGAGGTTTTAAATGATATTTATTGATATTTTTTTGATGCAATAATCCAAAAAACAGTCTCCTCTTGCCCCTACCACCAATTTTCGACGCTTAAGGACTCCCCAAATCGGATTTTACACCTCAAGTTTCGCAGCGCCACCACCAGGATCCGTGCAACCCTAAAAAAAACTCGCCATGATAGTACTATAGTTTTCATATACAAAGGAAGATAAGCCATGGTCATTGTATATAAAACTTATAGTACTATCATCACGATGATTTTTGAGTTGTGCTGTGTGGTCGTTTGGGGGCGCACTTGTATATACACAGAAACAGCAACCAGAAAATTAGTTAGTTGTGTGATCGCCAGGGGGACGACGTGTGGAACGTGTTCATGAGAGTACTATATAAATTCATATACAATGGCCATGGTCATTGTATATAAAACTTATAGTACTATCATCACGATGATTTTTGAGTTGTGTGGTGTGGTCGTCTGAGGGCGCACTTGTATATACACAGAAACAGCAACCAGAAAATTAGTTAGGGATGTGATCGCTAGGTGGCCGACGTGTGGAACGTGTTCATGAGAGTACTATGCAAATCTATATACAATGGCCATGGTCATTGTATATAAAACTTATAGTACTATCATCACGATGATTTTTGAGTTGTGTGGTGTGGTCGTCTGAGGGCGCACTTGCATATACACAGAAACAGCAACCAGAAAATTAGTTAGGGGTGTGATCGCTAGGTGGCCGACGTGTGGAACGTGTTCATGAGAGTACTATGCAAATTTATATACAATGACCTTGTGGCAAATCAAATTCATTTTTTTTTTTAATGTATTAGGGAAAAAATTTAATTTTCACTTCTGATATGAGATGCATGTACATTGCATATAAAACTTATAGTACTATCATCACGATGGTTTTTGTGTTGTGGGGTGTGGTCGTCTGAGGGCGCACTTGTATATACACAGAAACAGCAACCAGAAAATTAGTTAGGGGTGTGATCGCTAGGTGGCCGACGTGTGGAACGTGTTCATGAGAGTACTCTGCAAATTTATATACAATGTGCATGTATTAAAGTATCCTACTGTATAATTTGATTATTTTTTGGACAGAAGATTTAATAATGTTCAACTTTTATTGCATAATAAAATAAAAAAAAAACTGCATTTTAAAAAAAAACAAAAAAAGAATGTGAACGTTTTTTTTTGCAAAATTTGATATTTCAAATAGAAAGGGTTAATTTTTCTTAATTATCAGATTTATATAAATAATAATGCAGTTTTATTTTTTTTAAAGAAATACAGCAGACATATACATATAAACATTTAATTATTTAAATAAATCTCTGTTTAGATGATTTGTTCTCATTATTAAAAATTATTAAAGAAATAATAGAAGCTTACTATTTCCGATTTTTTTTTTTTTTGAAATTTTCTTCTATTTTTTGTTTTTATCATTTTTTTAAATAATAATATACAAGATACATACATATAAACAGCTATTTCAAAGAAAAAAAAACTGAAACCCTTTTTCATAAGCGATTTTCGACATTCATACTCATAACGATGTCCTCTTTTATTTGAATATTTTTTTACAATTTGAGTATCATTTACCAAAACATTTTCTTCCAATTACAGTGTTCGTAGTGTCATGTACAAATATATGGAGAAGGAAAATGAATTAAACTTTCATAAAATTTTCAATCAAGTTTTTGGTAAGTTATTTAACTGATTTTTAATTTTTTTTCCACAAAATTTATTTAATTTAAAATTTTTGTCTGCTGTTTTAGGGTATCTTTTATTCAAAGAGTTTTGTGAAGGTGACTTAGAAGAACCAATACAGCATCTAAAATTTTATGAACAGGTAATGTTGATTTTTATTTCTTAATAAAGTTAATTGAAAACAATAAATAAATAATATCATTCATCATATACATAGATAAAAGCATTTGAAAAAACTGAATGCTGCGATGACCGTAAAAGTTTGGCACGTGAAATATATGACAATTTTATAATGAAAGAAATGCTCTCTCATACGCACGTAAGTTATTATTTGAATTAATTTATCGATGAAATTATAAGTGATGTGTGAATTTGTTTATCATGTTTATGTTTTTAAAAGCCAAAAATAAAACACAAAACAACACTCATATTTGATAAAGCCCATGTCAAAATTTTTTTAATATTTAGGAATCGTGTCTTTGATGAATGTACATGACAAATAGCTGCAAAAGAGCAAAGGGGAAAGAGAACATTTGGTTGTAACCCTGTTTGGTTGTTGTAAACTTTGTTTAAGTGTTTTTAATTATGTTAGGGTTGTTTTGAAATACCCAAAAAAACGAAACTTACTGCGAAAAAAATGTATTCCACTTATTGCATACTCACGGGAAGGTCGAACCAGATTCGAGGACGAACATAAAAATCGTTTAAGCTTTTGTTATTTTGTATTGTGCAAAAGGTAATCTTTTATTTAAGCGTTTAATTACTTTACTTTTTTCCCTTTAATCTGAATACTTGGCAAACTGAATTTTTGAAAACGTAAGAGAAACCACCCTTCTACAGTGAAATCCGTGATAATTCGATGAAAATAAACTAATATTAGACTACCAGCAAAGGAATTAAGTGTGATAATAGAGCACGAGTAGGTACTATTTTTGACTAATAGTATTTCAGGTATTCAAAACCAAAAATGGATTTTTTGGCACTTTTCAGGGAACACCACAATGAAAAAATATCTGCATAGTAATTGCAGGAATACACTACATCCCAAAAAAATAAAATAAAACCATTTCCAGAAGATCAAAATATTATTGCTTGAAAAAGAGAACAAGTGTAAGTTTGGGGGATTTGACGTCAAAAAAACTTTCTTTTCTTTTAAGTTAAAAAGGTAGTTTTATCTTGGCCTGTTACTTGAGCAAGATTTTAACTTTTAAAACAAAACTATAAGATTGGTGCAGGGGCTAAAACGGTAGGCCAATTAAAAAATTCCCGCATCCATAACCGCAGCAGACCGAAACCAGGAACGTTTGAAAAGGCCTAAAACGAAAATTTGTTATCAGATGAATTAAAGATTAAGCTTTTTGTTTCATTTGGGCTTTAATAATACATAAATACATAAGTTTTTTTATTGTATACACAATAAACATTTAAGCCTAATAAATAAAATAAAAAACTATCGAAGAATTTTTATTAAAAAATTGCTATCATATGGACTGCTAATCACGACTCATCACCATACAAAAACTCAAATAAATATGGTTCCTCCTCTCCTAACCGACATGAGCGCTAATTGTGCAAATATTAAAATAGCTTTTATTTTCTGTCCTAATTTTAATTATACAGTGACATTTGTAATTTAAGTTTTCAATTTTTTTTTTGTTAAATATAATTTTTCTTTTATTTGTGCAATTTTGTGTCGAAAAAGTATCAATCCTGTGATGATGCTCATTTTTATTACCACAAAGATGAAAAATCATCCCATTGTTTGATATTGAAGTAAAATTCAGAAATTCCGTTTTTGCTGCTGCCGTGTAGTCATAGAAGGAACCAACGTGAATTTGGCTCCTATATTATAATAGGTCAATGTACTTAGTGAAAACACATGAAAAATTGTTAATAGATGAGAACAACATTCTTTAAAGTCAAATAAAATGAGCACTTAGTATCATTTAAGAAAATTTATTAGATACGGCTGTTTTCAATTTCTAAATTTTTAAATTAAAGTTTTTATATAAGTATATTCAAGAAAACAAGTCTTTATTTAACTAGCTACTACTACTACATTTCATATACATTTATCAAAAGCTACTTGATCGATTCAAATATAATAGTAACAAGTATTTAGTTGACAAGTATTTTTCTACATTGCTAACAGTTTTCAATGATTACCTTTACGCCTAAATATTAAACAAATTTATCAAATCCTTTTGCATTAATGATTTCATTGTAGGAATATTCTAAAGAGGCTGTTGCTAATGTTCAGAAATATCTATTAAAAAATGAAGTTCCAATTAACTTATTTGAGGTAAGTGTTCTACCATATATGTAATTTTATATGAATACCCTTTTGTAATCAAATTATATATTTTTAAATAATTTTAGCCTTATATCGAAGAAATATTTAGTCATCTCAAATCGAAGCCTTTCAAAAAATTCGTGGAAAGGTAAGTTATTTAAAAAATAACAACATTGAATATACGTGACTTTTTTATATTGAGTTTTAGGGATCATTATCACGTATCAATGTTTGGGAAGAAATTTAACTTTATTATGTTTTCCAAAACAGAACTATACTTTTCCGAATGTCTTTAATTTGCTGAATACGAATATCAGTCAGAATTTGTCTATCATGTCGATTCTATTATGTCGATTTTATGAAGAAAATCAACTGTAACTATATCCAACAGATTAGAATTCCTAATCATTAAAATTGGAAGTTTTTTGCCCGTGACCTGGGGGAGTTTAATTTTTATATAATACAAACTCTGCATTGAACTTGTTGGGTTATTGATTCAAAATAGCTTTTTACGGCGATTAGTACACAAGTCCAAGCTTCTTAATTTTAGTTTGAAAATGCAAAACAAAAATATTTAATTTCATTTATGTCTTTAATAATTGATATAAAATATGACATAACAAAATCCTATAACAACATTTTTAGGATAAATAAGAAGCACGCTAATATTTAAATGTGTTATATTGTTAACTTAATGTTGTGTACATTGTGAATAAAATATATTTTACCGATTTATGATGCTTTATCTACTTTTGTCAATATCAAGATTAACTTTTGGTCTGTTTTTGTATTTTCAGCGATAAATTTACTCGTTTTTGTCAATGGAAAAATCTAGAACTTAATATGCAAGTGAGTCAATTTACTGTCAGAACAATAGAAACAAATAAATAAATAATTATTGATTGTATCTTGAAATTGAATTAGTACAAAATTATGATAAAACTTATAAATATTTATTATCATTGCAGCTTACCATGAATGATTTCAGTGTTCACAGAATAATCGGACGTGGAGGCTTTGGAGAAGTTTATGGTTGTAGAAAAGCTGATAGCGGAAAAATGTATGCAATGAAGTGCTTGGATAAAAAGAGAATAAAAATGAAACAAGGTGAAACCTTAGCTCTTAACGAAAGGACTATGCTCTCGGCTGTTAGCACCGGGGTAGGTATACATATTGTAAATTAAAGATTTAATCCTAAAGAAGTGCGTCCTACTTTCATGATTTGAGTTTAACTTTCATCGGTACTTGCTACAGCCAAGTACATTAAGCTTCCGATTGCTTCTCGATAAACTCAAAATATGTTAACATATGACTCAAAATATGTATTGGATTGGTTGTACTTCGATCTCGTAGGCGTCGCTTTCATCTTCACAGGAATTTTCATTGAGCAATAGGTCTTCAGCGTTAAAAGATATCATGGAACTGTCCAGAAAAAAAAAGACATCTCGAGCAATTTCAACTCGGTTCGAATTAGTGTTCCATACTCTATATCCCTTCGCTTGAGTGTCATATCCAACGAACACACATTTAACGGCTTTTGCATTCAGTTTTTGACGTTTTTGTTTTGGAATATGCACGAACACGTTCCAAAAATGTATAGATGGTTAATTTCCGGTTCCTTGTTGTACCATAGTTCATAAGGTGATTTATTTGCAACAGTACTCGTTTCGGTTTGATTGAGCACATAAATCGCTGAATTTACTGCCTCGGTCCAAAAACGTTTATTAATTTGTTTCGAGTGAAGCATGGTTCCTTCTGATTCAACGATTCTGCGCATCCATTTTGTTCAGGTGTGAACGGCACTGTAAGTTGGTGTTGTATGCCTTCAAAGACAGTTTTTAATTCTTCGTTCACAAATTCAGTGCCGTTGTCTGATCTGAAAATGCGTCATTTCTGCATCATTCGAATACATTTCTTGACGTTTTTTGCTACCTCCTATTTTTGTTTCATGAAACATACAAAACGAAAATATGAGTAATCGTCCTTCAATAACAAAAATTACCTGGAGTCTCCAATCGATTTTTCTTGAAAGGGTCCGCATACATCTGAGTCCACACGTCTTCGATTTTTCTTCACTGGTCTTGAAGGGTCCTCTATGATCCTTGCCATACACACAAGCTTCACACGTGAAATCTAATTCTTAATTCTTCGTTCTCAAATTCAGTGCCGTTGTCTGATCTGAAAATGCGTCATTTCTGCATCATTCGAATACATTTCTTGACTGCAACGATGCTTCCATCTTTCCATAGCTTTCCCCGAAGAAAATAAATTCAATTGGATTTCAGGAACATATAATACATTAATCATGCGTTTACCAATCCAACCAACGCCGTTAAAAGCCTGAATGTTAATGTTTCCTATGCCTTGAGCCAGTATTTTCTTGCCGTTTCCAATTGTCACATATGTTGTTGCCTCAGTGAAATTTTCAAACCATTCATTCTGTGGCTCATGTGGTCACTTGCACCTTAATCTAATATCCAAGTATCTTTGTCTCCATTAGATGTTGATCCGTGAAGCACATCAGCGTCAATCGACGAAGTGTCATCTTGCTTCTTGTGTATGTTGCTCTTTTGTGCACAGTTCCGCTTCCAATGTCCACCTTGGCCGTTTTTGAAACGTTTACCTTGTGGTTTAGATTTAGTTTAGATTTAGATATAGTCTCCTTTTGATCCCTGAGTTGCTGCAAAATTTCTGATAGTTTTGATAGAAAAACTGTAACATTTTCTTCTGGATTCTTCGCAAAACTATAGTATTTTTGTTGCAAAAATAATATATTTGACTTGGATGCTTGTTCTGTTGAGTGTTGTCCAAATATGTACCATTAGCAGTCTCGCAATTCATAATTTGAAGTAGTGGTTGCTTCATACATGAAGTAGAAATTGTACACTGAGCATCCAATATCTTCCACGTAAGAGCTTCAGTAGCATAATTTGCAACAACATTGAGAATTCATTGGCTTCCAAAATTTGGCGCAAATGAAATTTCCATGTAAGAAAATTATTATCACTCTCGAGTTTTTCAATGCTTATCCTGTCGATTCCCATTTTCTTCCAGAACTTTTCTACTACTCGAAAGATTTATAGCTTTGGATCAATCACGTTTTGAAAAAAAAAAAAAAAACGATTTTAAAATTATTTCTTAACAGTATTTTCGTGAACTGGGCCCATAACCTTTTGTTCTAAATCCTTGCTGCTAATAGTAACTGTCCAATATCCCAACCAAAAGACAAGCTTAATAATTTATAAACAGTCTTAATTATTCAAGATATAAGAAGGGAATGATTTGTCATTTAATTAACAAACTGACAAAATCAATATAGAAACCTAAGTTATTTCTATAATTTGAACTAAATATAGAGCAGAAGTATAATATTCCATTTTTACATTATTTAAATACCCTTAAACCCAGTTTTTTCAGTGCGAGATTAAAGCTAACCCCGTGTTAGTTCTTCAAATATGTTGAGTGATCTCTGTATTTTTGATTATTTATCTTACGGGTTTTTTAGGCTCATCTGTATTTAGCGGTAAATTACTAAAAAAATAGATTGTGGAGTAAATTGGTCGATAATTATTTAACTCTAGTCAAACTTAACATTAAGAAACTGGGTCAAAGTGTATTTAAACCTGACATTTTAATCTCTTTTTATTGACCATATCCACCCATATTCTTTATAAAAGTTGACAACTTTGGAAGTGATTGTCTAAATTATTTTTACCATTAATATGAATAAACTATACATTCTGAAAAATTGTAAAACGTCAATATTACTTTTTTTTTTTTTTTTAATTCGTGTAAATTACTTTTAAACTTGGTATAAAACAAAACAAATCTGCCGAATTTCTTGCTCAACTCGATGGGTTATTTAAAACTCCTTGTTTATTTAATTTTGTGTTAAATTATAAAAACTTTTGAACAATATTTTTTGTAAATCTTAGATTTTGACAAATATTTTAATCCTTAATTGTTGTTACTTTTTTCTTAGGCCGATTGTCCATTTATTGTATGTATGACTTACGCTTTTCATACTCCAGACAAATTGTGCTTCATATTGGACTTAATGAATGGAGGTGATTTGCACTACCACTTGTCTCAGCACGGGGTTTTCAACGAGGCCCAAATGAAGTTTTATGCAGCTGAGGTAAGTAAAACAAATAATAAACGATATAATGTAGGAGAAAATCAAAGAAACTAATTAAGTGAAACTTCCGCGAAAAAATTACAATTAAATTTCAATAATACTACTGGTTCTTCTTTTTTATATAAACGACATAAAAGTAGATATTGTGTTTTTGAAGTAATATTTTGAAAATCTTAAGATGAGAAGATTGTGCGCCAAAGACGATGTTAATTCCACATAAATCAATTCTTTTTAAAACCATTATATAATTATTACTATCCAGATCTTTAAAATTTTTATCCAGTTCAATAAAAAATATACATATATTTGATTATTATTTACAATTTTTTTTTCCTTTCAGGTAATACTTGGTTTGGAGCACATGCACAAACGTTTTATCGTGTATAGAGACTTGAAACCTGCAAACATTCTCTTAGATGAAAATGGCCACGTGCGAATATCAGATTTGGGTTTAGCATGTGATTTCTCAAGAAAAAAACCACATGCATCAGTAGGAACGCACGGCTATATGGCTCCTGAAGTACTATCAAAAGGAACTCCATATGATTCAAGTGCTGATTGGTTCAGTTTTGGTTGCATGTTGTATAAGCTTTTAAAAGGTCATTCACCTTTTCGGCAACACAAAACAAAAGATAAACATGAAATTGATCGCATGACATTAACAATGGTAAGTGAGGTTTATAAAATGTATTGCCTATAAGGAAAGCACCTAAACTTAACATTTCGAGAATATTTTTTAAAATATAATGTGTAGTTCAATCTTCTAAACTACATACATATATACAAAATTTAAATTTTTTTCTGTATAAATAAATCTGGCAATTTTAGTAGGATCTTATAACGAATTCCTCTTTCAATTTGAGATTTTCGTATTCATCGAGAAAATAATCATTTTATTCGATCATTTTCCGTTATCAAATTTTTTCATACATTTAAAATTCCTATCAATATAAAAGTTGATTTGGATAATTTGTGACAAAAGGCTATTAGAAAAATCCAATTAGGATGATTCCATGAAAAAGTGGACAAAATGTAACATGAGTTGTCAAATCATTTCTTCCCATGTCTGTTTTTTCTTCGTTTTAAAACTAGATTTGCAAAATATTCTGCAAAATAATATGTTGGCTGAAAAAAAATTGAATTAAAATAGCATTGCATCACAAATTTTGAATTGGAAAACGAGAAACATAAATTGTTTTAAATAATATAATTTTTCAATATATTTATAAGCAAACCTACATACATAATGTACATTTTTCTGATTGTCCTTCAATTAAACAGTTTAGTTTTATAGGTTATTTTATTATTATTAAATGACCAAGCTAAGTCCACAAAAATATTTCCAAATGCTAACGTTAGTTTTAAACACATTTAATTTTTTTTAAGATGTAAGAATCTGTTTTTCAGAAAGATTTTCTTTAACTTGATAAATAGAATGTTTAATATGCATAACAAATATGAACTAAAAACTAAGTCCATTACCTCATAAATTTGTCCAAAATGTAACATGAATGAATTCACCTACTAGTAGCGTGGGGTTTTATTCTTTTTTTAACGAAGTTAAAGTTGTTTTATATAACTGTTTATGTCTTAATAAATAAACGTTTAAAGATAAGTTTTTCAAAAAAGTTATAGAATACATTTCTGTTTTAAAACAAGCTATAGCATAACATAGAAGGTATTGTTTTCTCATTAATTTTGTCGTCTGTTTTGGATCATTTTCTTAAAAAAATATATATATTCTCACCTACAACTTACACGCCCTAGCTTTTGGTTACACCTTATGAAATCACTGAGGGAAAGGCGCAGGATTATGGATTAATACAGCAGTTTTTTTTTTTACAGTAGCGTGGTTTATGAGTACTCGCTCTTGAAAACCGAGTGGGTTAACTTAGTAAGTTTAAGCCCAGCATTATTGGGAATGAAAATATTTTAAATCATTATTATTGGACAGATCCAAATATGGGGTACATGATTATGATTGGGCAGAGCGAAGGGTCGCTACCGCCTCAATCCTTTCAAGCATACATAATTTTTCTATGCAAATGAATTTTAAAGCTCCATTATTGCCAAGCGTCCCGTGAGTGCTTATTTTTTTTTATTAAAAGATTGCAAACTTTGATTGAGTTAGATTCAGGTTATTTCGTTTTTAATTAACATCAAAATAAGCTGGTAAAAAAAGTAAAACATGATCGAAAATCTAATATCCGACTTTAACCCTTTCTACCAAGCACCAAAAATCACCATGAAAATACAGGTTCTATATCGTTTTATTGTTTCTCTGTACATATTGATATTTTCGACACTAGAACCAAAAATTTTATTGGTTAAAGATTTAAAAGTTAAAAAAAAAATAGAAATTATTCAATAACAATACAACTTACCAGTTCTCATTTAAAAAGAAATCTAAGTTTATTTTAAATAAGGTCATATTAATTTGTATTTCAGAATATCGAATTTCCGGATGTTTTCAGTGCGGAATTAAAAGATCTTTTGGATTGTCTTCTACAAAGAGATACTGAAAAACGTTTGGGTTGTATGGGCAAAGGGTATGAAAAATATTTATTTATTATAATACATGCGTTTAATATTGGTGTATGCTTTTTGTATTTTAAGATCTTCTTTTTGCTTCTCTAATATTCCGTTAAATATTTATCTAAATGAATTTGATTTTTTATTAAATATGATTTACAATTTGCATAATGCGACAATAATCTTAAGCATTAGACTGTTTCTAAAAAATAAAATACTTCTTCCCCAAAAAAGAAAACGAATACTTCACAAAAAAAAAAAACAATAGCAGTTAAAATACTGTATAATACATTTCTGTAAAGTCTGGAATCTACTATTGTGAGTGACTAATCAATCGAATGTTTTTTGTATTTAAAAAAAAAACAATTCGTTAAACCTCATTACAAACCATTATAGATTTTCTAAATGGTATTCTTTGATAAAATGTTTGTAAAAAAAACTACCCCGTTTTTTATTATTGAATTCCACTCCAATCCAATTGTAGGGGTCACCGTTTTGGACTGTTCTATGTGTGAGGCCAAATAAATACTGGTGTCGTAGGGTTTGGTGGATGCAGGAGTTCTTGCGGCTGCATTTTTTGTGAGATAATTTTGGAAGATCGTCTTCTTGCGTACATCAGTAAAAGCTTTGTTGGTTTCACTGCATTTCAAGAGAGTATTTTTAAAGTGACGAATTTTCTTGCTTCATATTCGATCACGGTTTGTCGTTTATTTATTTTTATACTTATTGAACATTGCCCAACACTGTGAATTGCACAACAATTGCATTTATTTCAGCTTAGGCATTTTTCGATCAGAGAAGATGGTAAACTTTTCCTGTTACTTTATCACACTTCGCTTTTGATTAAAGATATTCAAACTTTTTCGTTTGGGGATAGGCACTGTTTAAATTGATGTCCGGAATATGCCAGTGTGGATCACAAAAAATTCGTTATCCATTTCCCTCCAGAATATCCACCGAACATGGACAAATACGAAGAAAAGCTCTTTGCAAAAATGTAGGATGCAGAAAATAAAGCATCAGGTCGTTCATTAAACATAAAATAAAGCAATAATTTTTTTTTTCAAAATGTTAAAAAAATAAATTATAATTTTTTTTGGAGTATAACTATGAATATTTCAAAACTTTTTTGTACAAAATTTTGGAAAATGTTCGTCCATACATTTTTCTATCTCAAAATAAATTTTGTCAAACAGCGAACCAATCTACACCACGAAGATAAAAATTTGACAAAAATAAATTGTGAAAAAAATTTGTTCTCAAACGAAAAAAAAATGTTTGAAAAAAATGTCAAAAAACGTCATTCATCAGTGTTGTGTGCACGGTACATACATACGTATAAATTACATATATACATTAATCAAATAATTTGTGTTGAATCAAATTTTTGGTGTTTTAGTGATAAATATTGAAGAAAATATTTCATTCGCCATTACAACATAGAAAGTATAAAAATATCTTATAAACGTATAACACTAAGATACCAGGGAATATATTTGATTCTAGTAATATGTGTCGTATCGAAGTGCTGACTTCTTCTGAATATAAATTAAAAACATGCTACATGACCTTTGTTTATACATTTTTGGATAAATGGGCAAATTCTTAAAGGCAAAACTTGCGCAAATTATGTTAAGCAAACAATTCCAAAATGCAAACGTAAACATCCCTGCTAAGCAGATTGTCCTTAAATGTAGTAGACTTTATTTTCATGCGCAAATGCAAATGTATTTCGGCAAATTTCAAAAATATCTTGCGCACTTCACTTGCTTTGCCTTTTCAACTGCATTCTTCATTTATTTTTTTTATTTTTTTTTATTTATATTATGTGTTTTGATAAGTTATTATTTAATGGTTGTTTTATATTATATGCATTTCTCAAATTACTTAGTACAAACATAAATCCTGCATCCCGATGTATTACTGAATACTTACGTATTTCTTTATACATTATGAATTCAAGATATTGTATTGAATTTTCATTTTATACAAAAGTTTTATTAGAATGAATTATTATGTTAAAAATATTATTTATGTAAAATACATTATTTATTTTAACACCCATATGGCTTCCCCCAACGCTATTTATTCTGTGATTTGACAAAATATAATTTATTCTTAAGAACATGAATCTACTATAATTTTTAACCACTTTTTTTTTATTGTATGCTCAATGGTTATGCTTTAAAATACGAACTGTTTTTAATAAGCTTATTCTTTTTTTTTTTCATTAAAAAAAAACTGTTTTTTATTGATTTTAAAAATTATTACTCATTAATTTCATAACAGAGCTGAAGAAATAAAACAACATTCATTTTTTACCGGAATCGACTGGAACCAGGTTTATATTCAGAAATATACACCTCCACTTATACCACCGAGAGGAGAAGTTAATGCAGCTGATGCGTTTGATATAGGATCATTCGACGAAGAAGATACAAAAGGAATAAAGTTAACGGAATCAGATCAGGAGCAATATAGATATTTTCCGCTTACGATTTCTGAAAGGTATGTTTATTTTATTATAATGTGAATATTATAAGGTTCATTGTAATAAAAAAGTGACTCTTTCAAAAGCGGATGTGAACACCTTAAGTTATTTCTCAGAACATAATTTTTTAGCCAAATGTTTTAACCACATTTCACTAGGCTCAAGGAATATTTTTATGGAATGCGCAACGCACTGTTCTTATGTACTATCACTAAACCATCTTTATTTTAACAATTACAGATGGCAACAAGAAGTAGCCGAAACTGTTTTTGATGCTGTTAACATTGAAACAGACAAAATTGAACAAAAACGCAAATCGAAGCAAAAAATGCATTTTGATGCCAACGAGCGAGAATCTGACTGCATACTGCATGGTTACATTAAAAAACTGGGCGGTTCCTTTGCATCAGTGTGGCAAACTAAATATGCAAAGTTATATCCCAACAGGTAAGCTTTGTTAAATTAATTAAAATAGTTAGATAATACAATTAAGTATATTGCAGACTGGAACTTCATACTGAGAGTGGCAATAATAAACCAGAACTTTATTTTATGGATCAAGTCGAAGAAGTTTCACCAGATTATGTTCTTTACAAAGGAGAACAATGTATTCAAATTCGTATTAATGATGGGATTCGCGATGGAAGACTTATTCTAACTAATTCAGTAATTTATTTATATAATACAATCTGAAGTATAATATTTTCTAATAAAAAATGTTTCAGGATGAAATTGGTTTAAAGGAATGGGCGTTTTCATTGCGTTCCGCACACAAAGTTTCTCAACAGCTGTTGGGAAATATGGCCCCAAAAGCAGGCAAAATATACGGAAGTGAGAGGGAAGCAGCCAAACTATTGTATATATCCAATCCATCACCAAAATCAAATATATCCAATTAGCGTAGTCAACAACGTACATATTTATTTAACATTTACATTATAAATTATCTCATTTGAAAATGCATTATTTAACCACTTTGTTTTTCAACCATTCTAACATAAGATGTTGAAAGGATGTATGAGAAAAGAAAAACAAAATCATTCATAATGTACAAAAAAAAAAATATCTGCCCAATTAAAACGAGGAAAACAATGTTTTTTAATGTACCGGTCTTATGTTTAAGTAAAAATTAAAATAAATAATTTAAAAGTAAAAAAGTAACTAAAAATAGAAAAAAATAAACTGTTGCTCGACACAAAAATTGTTATTGAACTTTCATTTGTAGCTTTACATGGTTTGCTTAAAATATGCAGTTATGAACTTATAATTTTGTGAGTTATTGTAAGTTTCTTTTATGCGAAGGGCTTACCAAATGGATAAAAATAAACCGAATATTTTAAACGGATTTTAAGCTAGAGGTCGCGGTCAACATCTTAGTTCAAGAATGAAACTAAGCAAAAAAAAAATATGTACTTTTTGAATATTTTAGGGCAGCTTTTAGAAGTGTAAAGTAAATTTTTAAATCATTTGGAGAAAATTTATCAACCGTCTTTTGTGTAAGTGTTTCACGGAAAGGAAAAACTGAAAAGGACCCGTGTCAGGTCTGAAGACATCGTCTTATAAAGTTGTCGAAAACGAAGTGGGAACAATTGAGAATGCAGCTTGTGGTATACTGCAAAGAGTAAATAATATTAGCGAAAGATTGAAATATCTTTACACACATCACATATTTTACAATAATGAAGCTTTTTAATTTATTTTACATATTTTGATAATTTTTGTATTATTTGGTTTACTTTTTCAGCCAATATACATTTTTAATATTAACTCGGCCACGGTGCCACCCATCGGGTCCATATTTTTGACTTTCTTTTCTTATACTAAATCATAATCAACACTCATTTTCAATATTAGTCGTTTTTGTGTAGAATTTTTTGTAACTCGACTACAGCGCCACCTATTGGATCAGTTGATATCTATTAACCATTTCAAACCTGCCAAATTTCATGTTGATTGGTCAAACGATTTCGGAGTCTACAAACATTCTTTTTTATATACATAGATCGATTAAGGCTTTCCGCACATTTGTCTTCGTTTTTACTTAGCTTTACTTAATTAAAAAACGATTTTGTTTTAAAAAGATAAACAATTTAATTGATATCCATTATTATTTCAAAAACGTATGCCATTTTAAGAGGCTAAACCTTAAAATGTCGATGACGTTTGTTCCATACAAAATAAGACTTTTTAAAAGACCTGTTTAAGTATTGGTACAACCGAACATTAGCTTAACAAACTTATTTAAATAATAAAACATAAAGTTTAAAACGTGATAGCTCAATGTTTAACTATTTATATATACAAGTGCGCGCTCAGCATTGTATATAAAACTTATAGTACTATCATCACGATGATTTTTGAGTTGTGTTGTGTGGTCGTCTGGGGGCGCACTTGTATACACACAGAACGGGCAACCAGAAAATTAGTTAGTTGTGTGATCGCTAGGTGGCCGACGTGTGGAACGTGTTCATGAGAGTACTATGCAAATTTATATACAATGCCCTCAGACGACCACACCCCACAACACGAAAACCATCGTTATGATAGTACTATAGGTTTTATATACAATGGTTATGGGTACTTTGCTTTAAAAAAAAAAAAAACTTATCGGGGCGACTACAGGAGAGGCAGAACAATGTCTATTATCAAAAGTACATTAAAGAAAAGGTTTCTGGCCTTAAAAGAAGCTATATCATGGCGTAGTCGACGATTTCGTTGGGTTTTAATTATTGATTTTCTGTTAAAAAAAAACGATTTCTTATAAAAAAAAGATGTATCCACACGAATCAATTTGAAACAACATTTTATTCGAAAAACTCCCGAAAAAATTTAATTTTATTTATGTACCTATATTTTGAGCGAGCCAAGGACAATAACTAAAATAAAAAATTATAAAATCAGGATTTAATTCAAACAAATAAATAAAAAATTTTCGACACCCTAAATGACGTTTATGTGGTTTTCAGTGTTTGATTGTAAATTAATACGAGCAATGAATATTGAAAGCAAAAAATATTCTTAATAAATTAACATTTTCAAAAATAATTTTTGTATTTTTTTAACTTTTTGCTAAATGAGCTTGATTTAAAAATGTAACTATAGAATAGAAGACTTGGCTTTTAAATAGTTTGACATTACAATAAGCAATAATATGTATTTAACACAGCACAGACCTTAGATTATGATTCTGTCGGTCTGGTCTGTCTGTCTGTTTCTCGACCTACAGTCTATAAACTACTGGAGAGATTTTGTTAAAACTTGGAGCTTAATATGTTTAGGAAATTCAATTCCCTAGCGGGGAGTTAATTTTTTTTAAGATCTAAAAATAACGTTGAGTACTGTCATAATATATCGGTTACGAAACAACTTATTTACCTCAATAACAGCACTAACGATTTTGATGATTTTTTCTATGAGTTTTTGAGTTGGTCAGAAAGTATTTGTCAAAAAACCATTATTAGCTCAACTTTCAACCATAGTTGAGGGGGAAAACAAATAAACTGTCATAAAATTTGAAAGAATTTCTTTATGAAATCTTACACACGTTTTAAAAATTGACTTTAAAGGCCAACCCAAACCGGTGCGAGACTGGAGCGAAACTGTCGCGATGACAAAAAACAATAACAGCAACATGTTGTCAATCAAAGCTACGTGTTGTCATTGTTTTTTCATCCGAATGTTTCGCAATAGTCTAGGCAAGCCTTAAATTTTGTGCGATAATGAATAAAACGATTCATTCAAGATAAAAAATAAAAACAAATATCTAAAAAATCCATTTTAAACATTAAATTTTCAAAAAATACTAATTCATTTTTCAATGTTCCAAAAACAATTTTTTTTAAATATCAAAATCAAATCAAGCGTTTCTGACAAAAGCAAAAATCAAATGGTCTTATGGCATTTGAAAACACAAACATTGCAAAAATCTTATTAAAAATATATAAAAGTTAATAAATAAAAATTACTGATTTTTTTCCAAAAATTCTGTAGGGTTGTTTTTGAGAAAATTAAGATTTTCAAAAATACCCCAAAAAAATTGTATGGCAGGTACCGTTATTATTAATTTATTTGAAGAAAATCAAGCTAGCTTTAAAAACTCAGTCAGGAGCACTTTTTTCTACTTCTTCGTCATATGTATAGTTTTGTTGAGTTTGATGAAAATATCGAGTTAGATTTTTTTTGACTTGTCATGTCAAAAAATTTGTACATAAAGTGACCAAATTTTTGGTTTGAAAATCAACTTTTCAAAACTCTTACCCAAAAAGAGAAACAATATAATATAATAGAACATTTAAAAAAGACTTACTGAGCTTTTAAAAATTCTTACTTTGGTATTGTAAATTGAGAAAATTGCCCCAACCATCTAACGCCCCACCCAACCCTGTCTTAGTATGCTCATTTAAGGGGTGGTTTGTGTAGAACAAAAAGAAATAAAAAAAAAATAACCTCCATTTATAGCTGAAAATATCAATAAATATACGAATAGACTTACTTATAAGAAAAATAATATAATTATTGTTTATTTGTTATTTCGTAATGAATGGTTTATGGATCATGGGACTTAAAATAATTCACAGTTGCGTGTCATATAAATCTCCAAATCCAATATGATCAAAAAAATTTAAATGTTTATTTTTTTAAATCTTTCAGTTCCACTTCAGTGCATTTCCAAGGCTATTCTTTCTAGTATTGCACTTGCAATTTTATTTGTATTGATTTATGCACATTCCCTTAATTAAAGACATTTAAAAACTATACCTACTCTTTCTCTCTATATACTTCCACTTTTCTAAGATTATGAAGAAAAGTTTAAAATATTTTTTTTTCTCGTTGCATTGCATTCAATCTTCAATGAGATAAATGCACAGTTTAAAGTCACGAAAATGTAGAACTGTTTTTAAAAAAAATTGAATAAAAGCTCTTGTGGCAAATGTTGTGTTCTATATATATAAGCCATCAACAATATTATTATACTACGAAATATACGAAAGCTAGAATGAGCTTTATTCAGTTTTTATTTTCATAGGCCCAATATAAATTTGCAAAACTGGCTTCACTCAATTTCCAATTCCAGTCGTCAGCAGAAGCAGATAGAGAACGCTTACCATTCCACATTTTTACCTTACCGCATACTATACTTACACCCCTTGCTTTTATTAAAGATTTTTAATTTAATTATAGAAACAAATTTATTTCTTTAGCTTTGTGCAATAGTGTCGGTCTGTTTGTTTCCTGTCATGAGTTGGGGATATGATATTGAAAACGGTGAGTGATCTGTTAAATTCAAATTCCTTCATACCAAAAATGTCATATGATCAATTTTTCTCGCGTGAGTGCAATAATATAAACATCAACAATCCATAACATTTGGTTTGTTATCTAAGTCTTAAGCTGAATAATTAATTGAAAGGCTTGTGAAAAGTTCATAAATCGAAACTGTCAACAAACGAAAACGAAAGGAATAAAATATTAATAATTTCAAGCAAGTAATTGATTGATTCAATTAAACTGTCCAAGTGCAAACAACTTAAGCCCATTCGGTTTGCGTCGATATCTTTTTGAAAAATGCCGAAAATTTGTCACAAGTTTTTGATTTAAAGAACTACAAAAATTTTGTTAACTAATAATTTATATTAGGTACCTATCTTTTTTTCTTTTTAAATAAACTGCTTCTCAACCAAGTATAATATTGTTTTGTTTTCTGTACCAATTACCGCATTTACATACATGAACTGTATCTAAATAGATAGCTATCAACATTATTGTTATTGCTGTATTTATTATGTTTGGGTTTAGTGTAAACGAACTGGAATTAAGATTTATCTTCCGGCTTCCAATTGAATTTTCATTTGAGCCAATTTAAAACTATTAAATTCCATGTTGCTGTTATTATGATGGTAGCACTCTAAAAAAATTTAATGTAATCTATCTAATATTAATTTGCACTACTTTAATTAACATTATTGTTAAAAAAAAAAAATGGTATTAAAAATAAACAATAGACAATTAATTAATACCTAACATTGAAATTATATCAACAAACTAGTTATTATAAAGTTCTTGTTAGTAATCAATAAATTAGTATCTAACGTTTATTGAAAAAAGGTGTTAATTATAATACGTCTACAGTTTCTACTGATTTATTTTGTGGTCGTTATTATAAAACCATGATATTAAAAAAATTAATATAAAAATTAATTTTGTGACATTGAATCATGTGAATTTTTTGCACACGGTAATAACACTGAATTTATAGCTAAAAGCTGTAGTTTTTATTAAGGACAGGGCACACGGATTGCTTACGACAAATATTGGTTTCGTGTCAAAATAATACAATTCTCTACGTTTGTTGTTCATAATTATAACTGGAAAACTACTGTGGGTCTTATAATTAAATTAAATCAAGCAACAACTTAAATATTGCAATAGAAATAATTATATAACCAAGGGGACCCGTATTAAGAATCTTTTGGGGACATTCTTTGTCCCAGCTGGGTTGAGGATTAAAATAGGCGTTTTGCTCTAGAAGTAACAAAGTACTTGTGAGCCAATAATGAAAACTAAAATCTGGTACTTTCATTTACTCATATTGAAAAACTGTAGCAATCGTTTTTTAATATTAATTATACATATGTAGAAAATTTATTGTCATAAATTTTCTTATTACAATTTTATACTATGTTGTGAACACAACATCGCTTTAAATAAATATTAATAAATTCTTCAAATTGTTGCGAGACTCTAATAGGTTATGGGCGAATTAAAAGAGTCAGTTTCTGAAATACCTCAATTTAATGGAAGAGGATTCGATGATTGGCAATTCAGGGTTCGAATACATCTGGACTCGTTAAATTTGGCTGATGTTTTAACAGAAGTCGTTGAAACTACTGAAGCAAGACATAAAGAATTTATGCGAAGAGATTTGAAAGCGAAAGATAAAATTGTAGCTTATGTAATGTACATAAAGACTACCTACTTAAGTTACATTCGAGAAAAGAATACAGCTAAAGAGATGTGGGAAAGTCTTCAATCATCTTTTGCTCGAAAATCAGTGGTCATCCAGCTATTGGTGCGAAGCTTCGTATGAAAGATGACCCAGTTACTAATCACATAATTGTTTTTGAAAATTTGATCAGACAACTGTGGATGTATGGGGCATCGCTAGACGAAAGTGATTTATTGGCTCAGTTCTTCCTAACACTTCCAGAAAAGTTTGATCCGTTAATGACCGCCTTACAAAACATGACGGTTGGAAAACTAACGTTTGGTATAGTCAAAGAAAGACTTTCTTTGGAAGAAGCAAAATTAAAAGATAGGAATGAGGAAGATATTCAAGAACGATCAGCGTTTACTGGTAACAAATATCTTAAGAAAATCCTTTAAGTTTCAAGGAAAATGTTTTAAATGTATCTAACAAGATTGGACACTTGGCAAAGGATTCTAGGAAAACTGATGTGGGACCGAATCAAAGATGCAACAAAAATTTGAAAGGCATCTGTTTGATGTCAGATCGGAACAAATCAGGAGGTATGAAGGAGTTTGGCACAAAAATTAAGTTTAAGTTAGATTCTGGAGCAAGCGATCACCTTTCAAAGGATAACTGGTATTTTTCTGAAGAAAATGAAGTAAGCGAACCTATTCAAATCAATGTTGCCAAAAATAATCAATTTTTAGTAGCAAAAAAGTTCTGGAGCTATAAATGGAAAAAGTACTCAGAATGTATGTAGATGTTATTATAAAATATGTTCTGTACTTACCGGAACTAAGAGATAACTTACTATCTGTTAGAAAACTGACAAGCGTAGGAGTTGATGTCCAGTTCTTCAAAAAGAAAGCAAGACTAATAAAAAATGGTCTGCTGATAGCAGAAGCATACTTGCAAGGAAACTTATATGAAGTTGAATTTGAAGTTCAAAGACATTCAGCAAATCTGTGCAAAACTGATGAAATCAAGTTGTGGCATAAGCGCTTGGGTCATGTTGGGCAAGGAGCCTTTAAAATCATTGCCAAGGAAAACATGATCAAGGGACTAAAGATGACTTCCGTATATGATTTTGGTTTCTGTGTAGGTAACCAAAGTTGGGATCCGTTCAAAACCATGCGAACAAGAGCAACAAGAGTGTTGGAAAGAATTCACTCTGACGTTTGTGGCCCTATTGATGAAGCATCTTGGGATGGTCGAGATACTTCGTGTCATTCATTGATGACTTCACCCATTTTGCGATAGTATATGTAATAGAAAGAAAATCTGAAGTTTTCGAAGCAATGAAAGAATATGAAGCTATGACAAGATCAATGTTTGGAAAATCAATTTCGAAGCTCACTGTAGACCAAGGAAGAGAGTATTGCTCAAGAGAACAAAACATATACAAGAAACTGGGAATTCAAGTTGAACCGACTATCGCTTACTCACCACAGCAAAATGGAGTAGCTGAAAGGTTAAATAGAACTCTACTCGATAAAATAAGAACAATGTTGCTGGAGTCGAAAATGCAGAAACGAATTTGGAGTGAAGCAGCGCTTACTGGGACATACTTGATAAACAGAACACCTACTAAGTCCTTAGACTGTCCCAAAACTCCAGCTGAGCCGATTTAGGAAAACTCCGTGTTTTTGGTTGCAAAGCTTATGCGTGGATACCTAGTCAACAGAGAAAGAAACTTGATTCGAAAAGTCGTAAGTCAGTAATGGTTGGATATGTACTGAATGGGTACAAGCTTCTGAACATGGAAACTCAAAAACTATTTACTGCAAGGGTCGTTAAGTTTGATGAAACCGACTTTCCATTTAAATATCAACACCAAACTAATTGTAAGAACAAGAATTTGATCATCATTACAAGTAACCACGAGCAAGAAGAGGATGAAGTGTCTGAAATAGGTACTCGATGGTTCTGATAATGTCCAGACGGTAACTGAAGAAGAGATCTTTCATGATTTCAGTGATGAAGATTGTGAAAGTGCAGTTGCGCTCCCTTCGTGTAATGATAACTGTAAACCTCAAGGCGAGGTTATAGTGAGGCTATAAAGATTACTATATGAGTTATAGAGCAACTTCTGCCGATGAATTTTTAACAGGTGTTCCAAGTTCTTTTGATGAAATTAATTCACAGGCAGCTAGAAAGTGGTTTGAAGCTATTGACGAGAATTCTCTTCGATGAAAGAAAACGGCTTTTGGCAAGTAGTCAAGAAACCAAAAAATGCTAAGATTCTAAGGCCAAAGTGGATCTTTCAAATTAAAGTTCACGAAGATGGAGAACCCACAAGATACAAAGCCAGACTGGTCGTTAAGGGATATACGCAGAAGGCTGGAATTGATTATGATGAAACCTACTCGCCTGTAGCAAAATTAACAACCATAAGAAGAAAACTTATTTTTCACCAGCTAGATGTAAAAACGGCATTTTTACATGGTGAGTTGAAGGAAGAGTTATACATGGCTTTTCCAGAAGGGGTTTCTGATATGGATGGAAGTGTTTGTCGCTTACGTAAATCTATTTATGGATTGAAACAAGCACCCAGATGTTGGAACAAAAAGTTCAATGATTTTCTTCTTAATTTGGAATTCAAGAGATCATATCATGATTACTGCTTATACACCAAGATGGGACAAAAACAATATGAAATCATAATACTCGTACTGTATATTGATGATCTATTAATTGCCGGACAACATTAGTGCCAAGCACCATTAATTCGCTCAACTTGGCCATTTGACTGGGGTGCGTTTGTTGCAACCTTTTTCACAAAAGGTAGAAAAATCATCAGCAGTAAAACAACTACCCCTGTCTGAAATGGCACGCGTTGGTTTGCTGTAAAAAGAAAAATAAGATTCAAGGCATTCGATCACTTCATTTGTTGTTGTACTTTCGACTGCATAGAGCTTAGTATATTTTGAAAATCCGTCAACTATTACAAAAATATGCTTCTTTTTATTGCAGCATAAATAGGTAATGGACCGTAATGGTCAATATGAAATGTTTCAAAAGGTTTTTCACCTTTAGGCACTGCTTTTTTCGGCTTGTGGGAGAAAAATTTACACATTTTAAACAATGCAATGTATTGTTTAATTTTGATTTTCATACTAGAAAACGAGTATGTTTTCCTTAAACAACCAAAACATATTTCAATACCAAGATGACATAAACCTTCAGGGTGTGTTTGAATTATTTTTTCTCCATCTTAGATGCCCATTAATGAGTTCGTAAGTGGAAATCTCCCTTTTTCTCTAAAAGCTCGATTAAACTTTTTATAGATGGAGCCTTTTCCTGAGATACAGCAAGTGCGTGTTCAAAAGATTCAGATTGGACAGTTTAAATGTTGTGACATCCACTTAGAGCGTCCACATGACTCAATCTCTTCCTATCTCTATGTTCAATGACATAATCGAAATCTTGGAGCTCCAAAGCCCAACGTGAGATTCTAGGATCTAAAATCTTTTTATTCAGAGTTTGGGTCAGTGACATACAGTCCACTATTTTGGATCGGATGCCTGTTAAGTAGATTCGAAATTTGCGAAGCGCATAAATAATCGCAAATGTTTCCAGCTCGTTTGAGTGATATCTGGATTCCTGATCCGTTGATCGTTTTGAAAAAAAAGATCGGGTGAAGTGGCTTATCATCCTGGCGTTGGAGTGGTACAGCGTTAAAACCCAAGCTACTAGCGTCACAGTGAAGCGTTGGGATTTTAAATGCTCTAAAGTGGAGCATTAAATAGCTTATCTTTCAATTTCATAAAAATCTCTAACTCTTTTTGGTGAAATACAAAGTGTGCATCTTTTTAAGTTAAAATGTAAAGCGGTTTAGTCAACAGAGAAAAGTCTTGAATAAATCTTCGAAAATATGAGCATAAACTCAAAAATGAATGCAGTTTCTTTTAGCTTTCAATCCGCCGCAATTCGGACCTATTCCATTCATAGAGACCTCATACGTCATACCCTAAATGTTTAATTGTTACTTTCATGAACAAACATTTGTCAAGACGCAACTGCAATTTAAGACTTCCACCTCCAGCTCCAGAACGTCATGGAAATCACTCAGCAATGTACTTTTTCGGTTTCGGTTCTTTCAGAAGAATTCTGTCTTAAACCACCAAAACCGATGATTTTTGGGAGCAATCGCTCACAAATCACAACATGTCCCTTCTTTCTAAAAAAGAAAACATATAGGTACCTTTTTCTCTGCGTGGCATTGGGCACTTGGTGGATATGTGACCAACTTCGTTGCAGTTATTTTCGTTTCGACTCGTAGCATAGGTTTTGTTTGTTGCACAGGTTTGTTGGGAAAAGATGTAGTTGGTATGAGAAAGTATGCTTACCGCGTGTTTGCAGTAAGCATAAGCTGTTTGTTAAAAGTAGAATCTGGGATGCCCTTAATAATGTAGGCAGTCACGTCTTCTTCGTCGATCTCTGCTAATTTGTCTTTCTTCTCTTGCACCACAGTGGCATTTTGCAAAAAATTTGATGCACGTGTACTAGCATCCATAATCATAAATAATTTAAGATTTCTTGAGCAAAAAAAAATTCGTTCAAAAATAAAGCGTAATAAAATTTTCACAAGCAATTTTAATTCGATTAATTTCGGTACTTTATCCCACTTCTGATAAGTCATAACATGCAAATTCATGCTTTTTATAATATTTAATAAATAAAATAAATATTGATTTGTAGGCGTTAAATAAATTGTTACATGCAATGTTCATAAATTAGACCAGACTTCTTCGATTGATTGCTTTACTTGAATCTTGAACTGAACTTTTTAACTTAACTTTAGTTATACAAAAAGCTTTTTTAAAAAATCATAATATCGTACGGTAAGAAAATACAGTAAAGTTTGAGAAGAAAAGCATTGTTTAAAGCTTTTCGTTTGAAATGAATTAGTACCTGCGATCGTAAAGGGCTACCAGAAAAACCTTTGTTGTTTGCGAGTTTTTTTTTAGGGATGCGCGGACCCTTGTTGTGGCGCTGCAAAACTTGAGGTGTAAAATCCGATTTGGGGAGTCTTTAAGCGTCGAAAATTGGTGGTAGGAGCAAGAGGAGACTATCATTTAAAACCTCCATAAGCTCTCCGCAAAAAAAAGAGTAAGGGTTGCCGGCATACTTTAGATGTCGCCCCATTCGACTTCCACCATGACTTCCACAAAGAAAAAACTAAATTGCTTCACCGGTATGGAATCCATTTCAACAACAGAGTTTGAAAGAACAGAAGGCTATTTAGGTAGAGTTCAGAACTGTGCTGCAGAGTTGTGTGGCCTAAACAAAGTTGAATTTTTAAAAAGTTGTTTGATGCCGAGGTTAGAGAACTCATTGTAAGTCAAACCATTTTATATGCTGGGCAAAAAAACCAACATAACTTTTCTTTTAACGATGAAGATTTAAAAATATTTATTGGAATTCTACTGTTTGAGTCTGAGGCAAGGGAATATATGAACTGGAAGAAGGAAGCAGATACACATGTACCTATTGTTGCAAATAATGGCGCATAATATATATGAACTGGAGCGCAATCCTTAAAAACGGACTCTTTGAATAAGTTGCTTTTTTCTATGTCAAAAAAAATTCAATGGATTGACAGGCAATAGTACTAAAATTGTAGAAGAATATACCTTCAACCTGTTTTTTTTACTAAACAGAGCTGGCAAATTCTTCATGAATAGCAGCTGTTTCTAACCTGGGTGTTAAATTTAAACTTCAGGCCAGTTGGACTGGTAAAGTTTAACTGAATATGCCTCAATATGTCCAGTAGTCCAGTAACAGATTTGAAGAATCAAAGAAATACCTACACTTCGCAGATAACACCAATCTCAATTTGAACGACAAAAGGACAACACGTCACCCACTGAGTCAACTTTTATGCTTATGTATCAATAAATAGATTGCTTTAAAAAAAATTATATAAACTAAAATTTATTTAACATGTATGGTCCCATTGTACTAAATAAAGTATACCTTTTTTTTTTATATATTTATTTATTTATAACTTCTAACCTCAATTTTTGTTTAAAAACTTTTTTTTGTAAATGTCTTAACTTCGATGTCAGTAAACAAGAAATACCATACAAATTTGATGTTTTCAATTTTTGGTATCCTTGGGGTTTAATCGGTTAACACCTCTAAAGATTTTTTTTGATAAATACGCATTTTCTAAATAGATAAATTTGGGGTTGGCCGTGCCGCGATGGTATACGTTGTCACCTGTCAACCTCACAGGTTGGATCTCTGCCGTAGTTCTATGTCATGTTTTTATTCCATTATCATTGATCATTGTTGGGCCGCTGGTTTACTCATCACATGTTTTTCACGCATAACACCAACAACATGTGATTGATTAAATACTAGTATGCCCAACAAATATGACAATGAACAAAATAATGCGAATTATAAAGGGACATTGATATAAGACACGGCATTTCTCCGCTTTTAACCAGCCGCCAACCCTGGAGATAAAATCTGAGACAACCACCACCTTCAGTCTCAGTGCCTCGCGCCACATACCTTTCCATACACCTTTCCCTTCCCATCCCTATCCTTCACGCCGGCGCAGCGCTGTGTTAAACTGTTGAAAACTCTATTTGAATAACAAACAATTCCCAGTGGTTGAAGATTAATAATAATTTATTTAAGTTCCTTATCTGTTCGAATAAGTATCAAGAAGTGAATAAATAAAACAGAAAAATTATTGACAACAAAACTATAGGAAATATTTGTTACTAAGATTCATAAACATACAGTACATTTATATCAAGTGTTATATTTCAACACTCCTCCTTATCTTGATGATAAATTCTTAACCGTTTTCTGAGTTCAGTAAACTGAGGTTTAGGTAAAGCCTTTGTCATCATATCTGCTAACTGGTCTTTCGAAGGTAAAAATGAAATTTTTACGAATAAGACATCTTCGATTATGCCAGCTGTTTCCTTCTTGTTCGCATGTAAGTTTCCTGATATTGTACCAATCTTTGTTGCCATTAAATAAACCCCATTCTTTGCAACCGTAATTTGAATTGGATGGTCTAAAACTTTACAATTTGTCAAAAAAAGTTCATCGTTGACCATGTGATCAGTTGCTCCAGAGTCCAAATAAAAATGTAAAGAATTCGAACTTTGTGCTTCAGCTTTAAGACTCATTTCAGAATGTGCAACAAAAATAAACTTCTCAGAATTGGTGGTACTAACTTTGGCTTTGGCAGCATATTGGTTTTCGTATTTTTTTCCACTCTTGCATTCAGAGCGCTTGTGTCCGAGTTTTCCACATTTATAACACTTGATCCTGCTTTTGGAATACATCGCAACAGAATCACTTTGTTGAACTTCTGGATTTGTTTTTTTCTTTGCTTCATCAAGTATCCGACTTTTGACAAACTCGATTGTCAACTTTTCAACATCAATTGTTTCCAATGCAGTTACAAGTGTTTCAAAGGAAGGTGGCATTGTAAGAAGTAAATGACAAATTACATCAGCATTTTCTAGGTTCGCCCCTGTAGATCGCAGATCCCGGATCAATTTGTCAAACCTTAAAAGATGTTGCTCCATGTCTCCTCCTTCCGAGCACTTAAGAGTCAGTATACTTTTTCGCAAAAAAAGTTGAGAAGCAATACTTTTTCTTTCAAAAATATTCACAAGACTTACAAAAATTTCCTTTGCCGTAAGCTTGTCTTTAACATATTCTAAATGGCTGTCCGCTATACGATGGATTATCAAAGATTTGCATTTCTTCTCACATTTTATTATTGCTAATTTCTTTGCTTCAACCGTTTCACCTTCTAAAATTTTATCCAGGTCCTTTGATACAAACTGTTGAAGATCATGTTCCTCGAGCACCGCCATCAAACGAAATTTCCAATTATTGAAATTTGTTCCATCGAACAAATGAACCTTATATTTTTCTTCTTCCATACCTGGGCCCATAACCTGTTGAAAACTCTATTTGAATAACAAACAATTCCCAGTAGTTGAAGATTAATAATAATTTATTTAAGTTCCTTATCTGTTCGAATAAGTATCAAGAAGTGAATAAATAAAACAGAAAAATTATTGACAACAAAACTATAGGAAATATTTGTTACTAAGATTCATAAACATACAGTACATTTATATCAAGTGTTATATTTCAACATGAACAACATATAAAGGGTACACCAACCCCTTGAGCGCGCGCAAATTATAAAAAAAAAAGATACTTTTTTTTTCTTGTCTTACTAACATAGCAGCAAGTTTGTTTGATTCAGACGTGCATTTTAATTTTATTTTACAATTTATGAAAAAAAAAATATTAGAAAATTTCTTATTTTTTCCAAATAGGCCCCCAGGAGTGGTTTAAGCTATTTCCACAAGCATCAGGACACAGACAGTCTCCAGTCGATATCAATACTTTGACTGCAAAACGTGACAGTGATTTGAAAGAAAACTCTATCATCTGGAAATATGTAGGTAGCGATTCTCGAAGCCTGGTAAATACTGGTGGGTATTAATACAATTCTTACACAACTTTTGCTCTTAACGATTATATTTTAGGACATGGTTGGAAAATTGATGTTATCGGAAATGATTCCCTTCTTAGCGGTGGACCACTCGGAACAAATGCCTATCGTTTAGAACAATTTCACTGTCATTGGGGTTGCTCTGATGAAGAAGGTTCAGAGCACACTGTTGATGGACAATCATATTCTGGTGAACTACATTTCGTTCATTGGAACACTTCTAAATATAGTAGCTTTTCTGAGGCAGCTGCCTTCCAAGATGGATTAGCTGTATTAGCTTTGTTTTTAAAGGTATAAAAAGTTCTTTAAAATATTATCTTAAAATTATCTTTATCTCTGCATTATCAGACAGGAAAACATCATCTTGAATTAGAAAAAGTTACAGAATTGCTACCCTTTGTAGTGCACAAGGGAGATCGTATAACTTTGCCTAATGGTTGTGACCCAAATAATTTTCTTCCAGCTGAATGTACATACTGGACATATGAAGGATCTTTAACTACACCACCTTGTTCAGAATCAGTCACTTGGATTGTTTTGAAGACACCGGTAGAAGTGTCTCACGAGCAATTAGATGCTATGAGAAATTTAAATTGTTACGATGTCAAGGCTGAATGTCCTGCTAACGAAATCAAAGGAAAGCTCGTTCTCAACTACAGGCCACCACTTCCTTTGGGAAACCGAATATTAAGGGAACCGGGGGAACATTAGATGCAACCTATTGTTAAATATAGCAATGAAATTTATATGAAAACTGTATTATCTACTCGCATTATTAATATTAAAAAAGGAAAGTTCATTTCCGCTTATAATTGTGTTTAGTTTATTATTTTTTTTTACCTGATGCAACAAATAATTAAATGCACTGCTTATTTCTACTTACAAAGAATAAATACACTTCAAGAATTCAACAGCGGATGTTGGACAAGTCCGTACAGGCTTATTGTGTTGGGAACCAATGGAAATGAATCTAAAATTCTCAAAACGTTCAAACGGGCCAAATTTTACGAAGGCGCAACGTCTGCAACGTCGTTTACGACTTTAAGTTGAGTGAAAAGATCTACGCGGCGTTGTAACTGTCATTTAAATGCCACATTTCTACTTCAAACATCAAAGAAGTCGTATGCTAGCTCAAAAATTGGTATAAATTTGAATTAAAAATTCAATTTCCTTTCCAAATATGTCGTAAGATTTATTCTAGGACAGCCAGTTAGAAAGATAGACTTTTTCAAAGTTTTTGCTATATTTGTATGGGAATAAGAAAGTTGTACTTTAACACTGAATGCCTTCTAAACGGTAGCTTTAAAAAAAAAAAGATTATCATGTCGATTACAGAATCCGCAAAACTCGATCCGCAATGATTCACAGTGTAGTGTTCTCTTTTTTTTCAAGATAAATGAATAGGTGGGAAACAGAGCTCTACACTGCGGATCGAGTTGGGCGGATTTTGTAATCGACATGTATAATAATTTTTTTAGAACAAGAAATTTTCTTTTCAAATATGTCCTCGGATTCATTTAGGTAGAAACGGTTAGAAAGTTATAAATTTTCAAACTGTTCTCTAACTTTTCTCCATACAATTTGTATGGAAAAACAAAATGGCGATGAGCGACCTCCAAGCAAACAATTTTTCATGCTATTATTGATTTCAGCCATTTCGTAAAATTTTGACCCAACCTAATGTGCATACATACAGAATTTGACAATTTCTTCTTCTTCTATATTGCGTGTTAAATGCATTGACTATTGGAAACTCTTCATTAAAGCAACCATTTTATCCAATTACATATTATATAATAAACTAAAACTAGCTGAGACGGCTGATGTTGTTGAATTTGATTCAGAAGAAAAGTGAGAGTGGAGTGAAAAGTGGAGTTTTTTTTTATTTAATTTTATTTTGATCTACGGATAATTATTTTTTATTGTTTGAAATTGGGTGCTTTATACTTTGACTAATTTGCAAACATCAAATGATACTAGACTTTAAAGGAACATAAATTAACAAAAAATATATCTAGAAATTATACTTTAAAATACATTTTTAGATACATGTTTGTGGTGTTTGGTATAAACATGATAGCTCAAAAAATTATTTTTTTTTCAGTAAACGCTTTTAATTTTGTATTGAATAACTTAGTTCGAATTCATTACATATGTATGGTAGATGTACCGAATTTGAAGCAAATCAATACGACCTTTTAGTTCTAGCTTTATTAAAAGTGTACGTCAAGAGGGAATTTATTTATAAACCAATCATGTTTTGTAAAAAATCACCACTTGTATATATTTGATGGTTTATGAGATACAAATATTACAAATAAGTATGTAGATAAATTTCTACTTTTTTTTAAATGTCAATGCATATTACATAATATAATGAATATTAATCTTTTTTTATTTTGCTTGAAAACATTTCTTCACATTCATTAAGTTTTTTAGCTAAGAAATAAATCTCAGCTAGAGCTATAATAAGTGCACACATTATTCCGAGAAGTAAGCGGAATCCGAAATCCAGATTTCCAACAATTAACTCGATTCCCAAAAATCCAAATACGAACCCTGCTATAACAGAACAAACGAATTGTACAACTGCAATAACTTGGCGGTTGACTTCTTTCACTAAAAAGAAATAAAAAATTCAAATGTAAATATAAATTTTATTGTACTAAATATAATATTTTGTTAAAATTTGATTATTTTGTTTTATCTATTTTAATTGACTAGATATTTATGTAGATGCTAAATAAATTAATAAATAAATAAATAGGAGATATAATATTGATTGGTGCGGTAAATAATTGCATAACACCAGGGCAACACTATTTTTGTTTCTGGTTCCAATATAAACAAAAAAAATTTTTATCTGAAAAAGTTTGTTTTGATATTATGGATTTAAGGGAGATAATTGACAAAAATTAATATTCATTAATTAAATAAATCATAACTTTGATTACTCGTTCGATCTTCAAGACTAAGAACTTAAAATTACTGTGAGACTCGAGGCTACATAAATTGTGTACAAAAACTATGGAGTGTTTTAAGTTTTGAGTTTAAAACTAGTATTTTTTTCAAAAACTATGCATAGATTTTTTGATTTAAAAACTGGCTAATAGAATGAAGTTTTGACTTTGAAAAAAGCTACAATATAGAATTGTAGTTGTTACCGTTATTTTTTTATGATTTTTTCTCCATTTTTAGTAATTTTTTTTATGAAATCACCTCCCGATCAAACGGGGGGAGATACACCCCCTTTCAAAAGTAAAACATATTTGTATTAAAGTGTTTTACTTTACTCTTAAAAAAAAAGACGCAGTTATATATTATTCAATACCAAGATTGAGAAAATCGCCATTCAAACACAGAAACAAAAAAAAAAATGTTTTTATCGACCTGTGTAATTAATTAAATACTACCATAACACTTATATTAACTTACAATTAATAATAAATAATAAAAATGTATGAAACATTAATTATTATTTGCTGTTTGAATATTATTCATCAGATTTAAAACCAATCATATTGCAAATTAAATTCAATTCTCTCAAGCAACGCGAGATGAGTTCAATACGCCCATAGATTGTTCGGTCATCGAATAAAAATTTTAAAAGAGTGTATGTTGATGAGGGTTAAACACTCTCTGGCCAAATGGCAAAGAATGACAGAAAGTGATTGTATTTCAAATTTAAAAACATTTTTTTTTGTGGTTTAATTTCAAATTTAAAAACATTTTTTTTTGTGGTTTAAGTTCAAACAAAAACTAACGGAACATGAGGCAAAAAAATGGCCGTTAAAAAAAAATGTTTAAATGCCACAGTAAAGCTTCTGTCGATATCAATCCAACAGGCTACGACAAGGCTACTCACTTCATTTTGCGTGCCGGAAACCCACTTAAGTCTGCAGATTTGCGATCAAATACATATAACAACGACATATCAGTCATCCTGTCTAGTACACAAGTAATGAAATAATTAGGGGGTAGAAATGAAAATCTGACAAAGAGTTCAAATAATTTCGCAGAGCTAGAAATTACAACGAAGGATAATCACGAAAATTTTTTACCCGAGGGCCAAAATAAAAAAAAGAAAAATGAAAGGAAAATGTTTTCCGAAAAATGGTACAGATTGATGTGGAAGAAATTAGCTTCAGAATAACGGTTTTGAATACATTTTTACATAGCTTAAATTATTTACTTAAAAATAACACAGGTCAACACTATTTTTGTTTCTGGGTTGTTGATATGATTTTCTTGTTGCTCCTACATCACTTACTAATTATAAAAAAAATTTACCTGAAAAAGTTTGTTTTTATAGCTAGAATTTTGATATTATGGATTAAAGGGAGATAACTGATAAAAATTGATATTAATTAACTAAATAAATCATAACTTTGATTTTACTCGTTCGATCCTCATGGTTAAGGGCTTAAAATTACCATGAGACTTGAGGCTACATTCTGTGTAGAACCCACGTGGGGCCACGCCTTCAATATAAAAAAGTTGATTGAAAGAAAATTTCAATTTTATTTTTGTTCTTTTAAATGCAAAAGATGATGAAAAATTTCAAAACATCAAAAAACAATGTACATACTACAAAATTATTGCCCCAACTCTCTTCTACAAAAATGTCATTGGTTATATACCGGTAAACTCAAAAGGTAAGACGGCGGAAGCACCCGAATTGATTTTTTGCGAAAAAAAAATTAATTTTGATCAAATTTTGAGTTTGAAACTAGTTTTTTCAAAAACTATGCATAGATTTTGCTTGATTTAAAAACTGAGTAATAGAATAGAGTATTATCTTTAAAAAAAAGTATAATACTTAATTGTAGGTATTACCGTTATTTTTTAATATTTTTTTTCCATTTTTAGTAGTTTTTTTAATGAATTTGCCCCTCCCGCCCAAACGGGGGGAAATAGACCCCCCTTGTCATAGTAAAAAAAATACTTGTAGAAGTGTTCTACAAAAACCGTTATCATTTCTTAGCCCTACAGTTATCTTATGTCGATTTCCATGCAACAAAAAAAGCGCTAATTTTTACAAAAAAAGCGCTCCTTCTGAAAAAAGGAGCGATTTGTTTAGAATTGTTCAGAAGAAAAAAGCGCTTCTTTTAATAGAAATGAAATCTTTCAAATTAGAGAGATTTACACAGACTTGTACAAATACTATGAAGATTATTTGACATTTCTCAAAAGTCAGAACGCAAAATAATTTATTTTGCCGGGATCGAGGAAGAAGTTTTTTCAACAAAAATATATATTATAATAAATAAAATAATAATAAAATATAAAATATATATATATATATAAGAAAACATTGTCTGGATGGCTTTCTACCACGAATCCATATTCATCCGTCGTGATATCAAAGTCATTCAAATTTATTTCAATTTGGTTTGAAAATACTTCTTTTTCCATTTTAAATCGTATTGTTTGTTTATTATTTTTAATTTTGTCTGTAGCCAAGAACAATTTGCGCCAAAATGATTTTTTTTCTTTTTCTTCTTTCCTAAAAAACTTCAGTGACTGAATACACACACACAATCACAAAAAAAAATCGATTTCATTTTGACAAGTTCCATGCAACGAAAAAAGGAGCGATCTTTTTTGTAAAAAGTAGCGCTTTTTTTTGTTGGATGGAAATCGACATTACTCTTGCCGAGAACACTTAAACCTTAGAGTTGGTTGAAAACCCATAATATTTACATATTTATCATTGTAATAGGTGCAGAAACAAACTTAAAAAAAAAACAAAAAGATGCAGTTATATAGAATTCAATACCAGGATTGAGAAAATCGCCACTTTAACACAGAAACAAAAAAAATAATTTTTTTTGTCGACCTGTGTAATTTTTCAAAAAAACCGTCATTAACAATTCCTACTGTAGAACCGGAATCTTGGTTTTCGCTTTTCTCATGCTTGACGGTTTGAGATTAAAATATTTTTGGAAGACGTCATAACAAGCTTAATAATATTGTATGGATGTGAAACAAAAAATCAAATTCTTTTTTATAAGGTCAATATTTTGAAAACGGTTGGATAATTTTTTTTTTGAATTTTCTTTTTAAATATATTTTTTTTTAAATATTAAAAAATTTATACATAAAAAATAAATGCTGCTTTTTGAAAAAAAAAATCAAAAATTGGTAATTCAAAAAAAAAAAAAATTAAAAATACTTTTTTATCTCCGTTCAAGGGGCATTGAAGTAGGTATATCGGTTTAAAAAATAAAGAGAATAATATTAAGGGAGAAACGCTGTGAGGGAAAATAACAAATTTTGTTTTTTACTTCTTTGTTTTTTTTTCGAGGAAGAATACAATTCAGCCTGCTACAAATTATTATAGCTACATCCGATTTTGCATAGAACACTATACTACGTACAAGAAAAATTAACTATTGGTATTAAAATAAAATATTAATAAGCAAATGTACTCACATTGAAACGCAAATGAGTCTTCATGTCTTTGTTTGATGCTCAAGTCGACATTTTTTGTTATGTTCATATAAGCCGAATTTGCTTGTGCTGCTCTTAGCCTCTCGCATCTTTCTTCCAATTTTTGGTTTCGAGGTGAAATTTCGTTTTCTGGTAAAATTACGTTACAATTTTCCAAAAATTCGTATGCATACCGATCTGTTTTATTATTGGCTCTTAGTTCATTCAAGATTCTTTTCAAACAATAAAAATCATATAGACTAAGGAATACTGTGCTTTCATCTTTTTCTAGTTCTTCTATAAAATCGTTTGACTTATTCTTAGGTTTAGTTTTTTTTCTTTGTAAACAAAGTGATTTTAAGGATTCCGGCAAATCGTCAATGTCTTTGGAATTGAGTTTGATGAATTCTATCAATTCCAATGTTGGTATTATTTTTACTGTTGCACTTTTTATGGTTTCTACAGGCATTTTGTTGCGAGTTGGATGATTTAGTTTATGAACATCTAATGTAAAATGGCATCTACAATCAAAAAACAATTCATTTTTATTATAAAACAGTTACATATTTATATTTGTTTTTATATTTATCAACAAATAAAAGTTAAAATGCTGTAAATTGTACACAAATATTCAAGTCGATTACTGAATCCACAAAAATAGATCCGGAGAGCAGTTGAAACTTTCCCATCAAATGATTTATAATGAAAAGAAAAGGTAATACTACAATGGGTCGAGTTTTGCAGTTTCTGCAGTTTTCAATTGGGAAAGAGGGGGATACATCTTTTTAAGACAGTAATCAATTTCTTTTGCGGATTCAATCCCGAGTTGAAATCAGAACAGAGGCCTAACGCCTTCTCTCTTTTTAGTTCCGAAGGTCAATTCTATTTGAAAGACTTTTTCGCTTTTCTCTAATTAGGCACATTGCTAAACTTTCGCATTGCAAAAATATTTTTTTAATTCTTTTCCGCCTGCGGATTAGTTTTTTTTTCGAATCTCGAATTATTTATTTTGAAATCTATGAGGTTATAAAACCGAAATAACACTTTCGATAAGAAATACAAAGTTTGGCCCCCGAGATGATTTTTTTCCACAGATAATTTGCATATAGTGTGCCAAATGGCTAGAACTTTTAGGATGAACTGAGAAAAAAAATTGTCCCGGTCAAAAGGGCAATTTTCTAAGAACTAAAAAAAAATATTAAAAGTGAGCATTAATACCTACTGTGTCTTGAATAGTTTTAATTGAAGCCCGATACATAAAAAAAAGAAAACACCAAAATGATATGATAAATTCAGCTACCAGCAGGATGGAATCACTTTAGTTTTTTTAAAACGAAGTTACTAACTTAAATCCACGGACTTATTATATTCGTTAGTTCTCCCTTACGGGGCACTGGGCTCCTACTACTCCTACGTGGCATTGTGTACTATTTGTGAAAGTTTGCAGCTTCCTTGTCACAGCACGGATTCATCATTTGAGTGAAATAGTCATAGCTTGGTCTTTAAGCATATAGAGTTGTTTCTCCAGATTTTGGAGGAATTTACAAGTCTGATCCTTTTTGTTTTTGCCGTGATCTTTAGCTCAACGATTTCAGCTTTTTTCTCCACTCTTGATGTCATTTGATGGAGATCTATGATAATATTAATGAGCAAGCATACGTCGTCGGCATAAGCAAGGTCTTTTGAGGTACATAAAATTGCAGAGCCCACGAAAAGTAACGAAGTTGGGTAAGATATATATATATACTTTTTTAAACTTTAAAGATAAATTCCTTAACTTTAGTTTAATTTAAAATAATGTGCTCATTTTAATAGAAAACTTACTTTTTATCAAACTTATTCCAAAATACGTGTCCTTTTATGTGCTTATGAAATACTTAAGGTTTTTTAATACTGAATTTAAATATGGATTTATGTGATGCATAACTTGATGAATAACTATAGATTTTGATACAGAAAACTTAAACTTGGACTTTCTGTACAGACAGAAAGAGAAAGCTTTCCCACCATTTTGTAAAAGGCGAAAACATCAATAATACAAAGAAATGAAAACTGCTTTTTTCTTCTGTACTCTACTGTTTCAACATAAGGCTCTACTTGTAGGGTTTGCCGTAGGGTTCCATTTTGAGGCCAACTAAATGCAGATGTCGGTGTATTTGTTTGATCCAGAAGTTTTCATGCTTGCCTTTCTTCCGCTTTTGTGCTTGCAAAACATACCAACTAAGTTGGTCATGCTGTATTTATGTAAGATGGCAGTTTGAAGTTTTGGAGTCGCATTTTCTTAAAAGCACATATTAACTGATCGGGTAATGATTTCAACGACACTACACAACTGTAGGATCCTAATTTTACATTCTTTTTGTACGACTTGTTTTTCTGACCTTATCAACTTATTTTGAATCATTTCTCAAAATGTAAATATGCATTGTACCTATACCGATTTCCTGTTGCACTAAAGAAGTTCAGATATTGAATTTCCTACTAAATGAAATCTTTTGACCTCCAGGACATTTAATTTTTCCTGGTTAAGTAACATATATGTAGCTTAAACGCATGAAATATTAATATTATTATTGAAAGTGGACAAAAGGTTTACGTCAAATTGTAAAAAATTGAAAAAGATTTTTGAAAAATGTTTTATGTACGTACAGTACATACATATTTCTAAAATTTACCGGACACTTATAATATTTCTTTTCCTAATTCATATTAGAATTGAATCATCAAGCATTTGGTAAATTTTAATTTTTAAAATAAATTCCTTTTCCTAAGAACGACCCATACGCCATACCCCATAGGAGTGTGATTTCGAGTTAGTCGGCCTTGATTAAAATTGGTCCATGTTCATTGTGTATAAAGTTTTATATACAATGTCCATGTTAAAAAATTGCTGTTATGTTTATGTATCTAGTTTTGTTATGATTTGAATCCCACCACTGCATTAGAATTGAAAGAAAAATACTATTTACAATTTTCGTAAAAAGTTTTCCTTATATTTAATGAATTTACATTATGTATATTAAAATTACCTGATATTTGTTTATCACGTGAATCAGTAATCAAAAACAAAACTTCTTGTTCTTCTGCACTAGTGCACTACACTCAACGACTCTGTCTGTCATCTGTCAAATTTGGCAGAAAAGCTAGTCTAGCATTTAAATTTAGATGGGCCGTCATGTTGCTGCTATATAAAGAATTTGCCGATCTGTTTAGTACAAAACAGGTTGAAGGTATAATCTACTACAATTTTAGTAATATTGCCTGTCAATTTATTGAAAAAAAAATGAGAGCGATACTTCACTTTATTGTGGCTGTTTGTTTTATGCGAGTGCAAGAATAATTTTTGGCAAAACAAAAAACATGAGGGTTAGTATTAACATTATTATAATAATTTTAGAAGTACAAAAAAAAAAAAATATATTATTGCAGCTGAATGATAATTTATAGAAAAATTAAAAAGATCTAGGTAGCAGAACTGTTTCTTGTTTTTTTTTTTGACAGATAGTAAAAACAACTTATTCAAAGATTGAGCTACAGCATTGTATATAAATTTGCATAGTACTCTCATGAACACGTTCCACACGTCGGCCATCTAGTGATCACACCCCTAACTAATTTTCTGGTTGCTGTTATATAAATTTCTGCAATACTTGCTGAAACAGTTTTTTTTTTTAAAGTGGTGGTAATAGAAAGCCATCAAAATGGATTCTGGGAGCGTAAAGACCTTTTGACCCTACAAATATCATGCACTTTTTTACAATTTTGGTCATTTGTTAATATTCCAAAACCCTTCGTACATTAAACTACTTTTCACCAAAAAAAAAAAATTAAAAATGATATGTTAAATTAATTTAAAATTATAAATCAAACACACTTATATTTAATTTTTCACTTTAACATTTTTTGCTACTTTTGGCGAAAAAAGTGAAGGTAGTTAAGGCTACATAAGCAAATTTTCCCGAATGAAAAATAACAGTACACATATTTATAATAAAAAATAACATAAGAAATCAGTCGTTTCATGTAAACTCATTTACAAACGTCGTAGTTAAGATTTCAACTAAACAAACAACTGAATGCATTCATTTACAATCTTACAAAAAATTACATCAAGCTGTCTAACATTTCGCGCCAAATATTTACGTGAACCGCGAATTGTAGTGTCAATTGAATTTGCCTACAATTTTTGTATTTTCCTTGTACTAATTTTGTGTGATCCTATTTTAATTCTTTTATCAATTTTAATTATTTAAACATTATTTAAAAATGGATGGGCTTAGTAAAGCATTTTGTGGAGTCTATAACTCCTCGAAAGAAATTATAAAAAATAATCAAAGACATTTGTTTTGCAACGTAAGTAAAACAAAGACCAACCTCCTTTAAAAAATAAGTCATCACTTACGTGATTTTATTAAAAATATACATAAATTTATATTAAAACTTTTTGCAGATGCTTGATTTGCTTGCAAGGACAACCAAAACCACAGGCGACAAATATTTGAACACTGATGAATTCATTCAATTCTGGACAACAGACATTCTGCCCTTGGTCTTCGATGAAGATAAAGATATTCAGAAAAGTGCCATTGCAGCTATGGAAACTGTTGTACGTAGCTTTGATTTTAAAATTCTTCACTGCTCGTCCGGATGGGCAGCTCTAAAAACCAAAATAGTTCAAAACTATTCCAAGGAAATTCCCAAATACCGTGAGTTATCGAACTCTTGTTGGTATAAAATTTGGTGCTTGTTAATTCAGATTCTTGATAAGGAAATCGTTAAAGGAGCTTCTACCATAAATGCGTTTCTATCTATTGTTGAGCTGGGATTTCGTAGTCCAGACTACAATGTCCGCACAGAAGCATTCTATTGCTGGAAGGTTTTGATTGAAATCTTTGCCAACAACGGCGAACTCGGTTCCCCCAAACGCATTCGACTTCTTTACATACCCCTTAAATCTTCGCAATCTAAAACCCCTCAAGCTGCAATAGTTAAATTAAGAGTTTGGTGGTATTTGATATGTAAGTTGGATACCCATATCGAGCAGTACGTTGATACGATTTTAGAAACGTTTTTAGCTTTTTGCTATAATTCGCTTGTGAAAGGAGGTTGTGGCAGTGTAGAATTCAAAGAAATGTCAATTCTTTGCCTGATATCAATGCTAGGTGGCTCTAAGCCCAAAATTATAACAAAAAGAATGGAGAATTTTGAGCTTTATACTATGACGGTGAACAACATCAACAAGAATATTATGAACAAATTCTGGAAGTCAATAATTAACTATAGTGTCGATGGTTTGAAAGACTGTAATTTGGTTCATGTATCAGGCGATGAATATTCGGAGCTGCTTTTACAGAACTTGCTTTTCGATGTGATTTCTATTGAGAATAATGAAGCTATGGTTTTTCTTTTTGACAAACTCAAAATTTTGTCGAACAGAATTGTTTCGGACAACATGCAAAAGATTGTTATGAAAAGTCAGTTTTCTTCGATTGTTGGTTCCGTTGAAAATAACAACTTCCTGGGAACCATGCTTGCTTCTGTCTGCAAAATTGTTATAACTGATGAGAAGCAAACGCTAGAAGTCGATGAAATCATAAAAGCTATTTTTATCCTTAATGCAGATCGATTTAGACACGTCTTGGATGTATTCGTTTCGGAATTACTAACAAACCCTACAGTAAATCTGAAAGGTGTTCTTGTAACATGGAAATTAGTAACAAAAAGCCTCCTCAAGCTGTTCGGCCGGTCACATGAAGCCGAGTGTGATTCTAATTTGAATATAATAAACGTATGGATAATCTGGCCGCTCAAGGCTTACTCTGAAAATCAGACTTTGACAAAGGAAAAAATCTTCGACGATCAGTTCGAGGCACTACTCCACATGACTGTCGACCGATTAAATAATGCTATAAATAAAAGTGTATTCCTCAAAGAAACTTCGGTGCTTTTACAGAAGATGTATAACCTAAATGCCATGTATTCCGATATGAACGCTTACTTTGCTTGTTTCATACGAATTCTTGTTTCAGCTTCATTCATAACTGAGTATGACAAAGAACTTATATCGGGAATTTTTAATATTCTTAAAATCAATCTGGCCAGAGATTTCCATAAGGGTAACTTTGAGCTGTGCATGAAGTGTTTGAAAGGTCTTGTGAGTTATCTGGGAGACAATGGACTTGAGAAGCACTTTGCAGATATTAAAGATGTTTGGTCGCATGTAATAAATAAGAAAAGAAGTAATCACATTGAAAGGACAGTCTTCGATGATTATAAAAAGCAATTATTAGATGACACAAAAAAAGTTGCTTCCAAGGCTCAATATAGCAAAATAAAAAATTATTTAGATAATGATGATTTGTTTGTTATTATCCCTGCTGTTTGGAGTCTCAATCCAGATAAGCTGACCGAGCGTCAGAAAGAAAAGTTTTACGAGAAATCAGACATACCTGCTCTATACAATGACATGAGTCAATCGCAAGATGCCTTTATAAAACCATGGACTCCAAAAAAATTGGTTATTGCTAACGGAACTGCAGAAGAAATAGTTATAGGTGAGGGTGGAGATGAGGATAACCATAAAGCTACAATTGAAGATGACCAAAAAGTATCTTTATTGTCATCACCAATAGTAAATTTAAACGAAACTAAAAAAGAGAAAACAAATTCACCAAAGAAACTGATTCAACCTAAACAGGAAAATATATCAACATCAATCAAAGCAAAGCCAGTCTCAGAACTTAAAACGCCAGATAAACCACTTAATACTCGCTTAACAAAAGCTAAACTCTCGCCATCTGAAGCCGAAGAAATTGAAAATGATGGACATATACAGGACTATGTTGAACAGGTGGAATCAATAATACTAAAAGACACAGTAAGTAATACTTAAGATTCTCATAATTACTTAATTACTCTTGAGTAGACGAGAACTAGCATTCAATATTTCTCTAATATGTAAAAAGATTTCTTTTTAATATGACAATTTAAAATCGCAGAAATGAGTCCCGCAAAGTGTTAATGTTGGTAGTCGTTCATACTGAAAATGATATGCAATACAAATTTTCAAAAAAATGTTTTAATTTTTGAAAAAAAATCTTTTTATTTTGAAAACTAATTTTTTAAGTATATTTTATTAAATACAATATTTATTAAAATTTTCATACCTAATGGACTTTGCTAAAAATACATTTTAAAAACAAAAAAAACGCTCCAACTATTTTTGAAAATTTTTGTATATTATTTCATATTTTCTCAAAACAAGTTGGCATTATATTTTTAAGCTAGATTTTTTTTTTTAAATTTAAACATTTTGGCATTTATTAGTTTGTGAATTGAGCCACGTCACTTATAACAATTTTTGTGACAAAAAGTATGCGCGCATTGAAAATCGATCATTTCACTGCACACGACAAAATAGCTTTATCTCGACACTCGATTCACCCCAATGTATTTTTCATTTTAACAAAATAACAGAAAAATAAGGAACACATTTTTCCTCTCTCAAGATCTATCAAATATACAAGATTTATTTAATCTTTATTTTTATTTTTAGTCATCTCCTCCTGATCGCAAGCAGACAAATAATAGTACAAGTCCAGTGCTTAAGCCCAAAACAACCCATCTTACAGGCAGAGGAGCCCAGCTCATCAATATGATAAGAAACAAAAAGCACGATAATTATAGTTCAAAGCAAATGGAAACAAGTACACCTGTGACCAAAATGGAAGCAAATCGTGAAAGAACAGATTCTTGCCTTAACTGGTCCACTGGAGAGAACGACTCTAAAGCAAGTCCATTGAATTTGTTGGTTTTTTCAAAAACACTACCATCGCCCTGTGCAAGTCCCTCGGCGAGTATTTTAAAAAGAAAATATCAGAATGATAGTATGGATGACATTTATGATTCTCAAGCTTTCAAACGAAAACGTGTAAGTTTTCATGATCCTCCTGTTTCTATTACAAAGGAATACCTTAAAGATGACGAAAACAAGAATAATTCAAAACGGTGTGTAAATATTTTTGTTTGTCTCATCAAAATATAACTAAACGAATTTATAACAATTTCAGGTGCTTATTGTTAGATCAAGAACAAAAAGGAACAAAACACATGCTAAGGAGGAGTACTAAAATGGAAAACCAAATTCAAAGTGATAATGCTGCTGATAATTCTGGTTTGAATACAACGCCTCTTTCAGCCAAGAAATTCAAATGTAACCTCATGAAATGCCAAGAAAATAGTACAAAAGATGGTGCAGAATTAAACCAATCAGTTGTAGAGCAGACTTCATTTCCCTTTTTGTTTCGCACTGAAGCAGACGTGCTCAATTATGTTTTGAAACAGTTTACAATGGAAGACATATGTGAGAAATATTTATCTGACGAACAGTCGGATAAGGCCGGAATAAATTTCAGTAAATTCATATCAAATTATATGAATGTAAGCCCCAAGTTTAAATCGACAATACTAGAAACACTTTCGGAAAAGCATCCGAAGGAATTTCTTGAATATGCAATTCAAGAGAATTTATCCTCCGTTGTTTGCGATCGCTTGAATTCGAATACAATTATTGACTATATCTGCAGCAAGTCACAAACAAACAATTCATGTAGAACAAGGCTATTCCAAGAAATACAAGAAGTCTTGAACCATGATAAATTTGATGACGAAAAATGTGAGTTTGTTCAAAAACTTGTAACATCTAAAAGTATGTCTGACCAACAGTTGCTGAATTTAATTGAATTGATGTTTGAAAGCAAACGTAAACATCAAAGAGCGGTATCGGAATCAGCAATTGATTCGTCTTCTACTTTATAATTAAATGTTTTTAAAAAGGAAAATGTATTTTGTTATATTTTTTTTGAAATAAATTTGATTAGATGTTTTAGGAAATCTTCACATTTGTTTATATAAAGCAATTTAATGAGAAGGAGGGTCATTTTCATAGTTTAGGACCCGCTAAATTTTTATATTTTAAATTAATGTCGGTTCTTCGAACACTTACCTTATAATAATGTTAATTTAGTTTTTACAAGTGTCCTTCAAACCAAACTACTTTTTTAGTGTATTTTATTCCTTTAACCCGAATCCAAGCTCCAAATTGGTCTATCACTACAAAAGGACAAATTCAGCCTTGAAAAGTAATGTAAACTAGATTCTAGTTGTTTATATAATGCCGCTGACTAAAATTCGAGTTTTCACAACCTTATGCACTTGGAGGAATGGTGTGATAAAATTAAAACTTGCCAAGAAAACAAATCGGTAATCGTAAAATAACAAATAAGGAATAAACAATGTGTGTTCTTCTAAGTCTCAATTGAATTTTTACACATTTTACACATGATTTCACTTCTGTTTGCAAAGAATTATATTGAGTCTGAAAATCTGTTTTAATGCCAAGAATTTTTGAATGAACCAGGTTTATAGTTTTTTTACGTTATAAGAAAATGGGTGTTTGCCACGTCCACTGAATGGATATCTCAAGTTGTATTCCATTAATTTATATCGAGTTCTAAATAGTGGGAGGAACCTCTCGATTTGTTCTAATGAACCCTAATACTTTAGCCAAATTTCATCATTGGGCATCAATCAAACAATAAAATGTTACACTACAATTCTGAGTCGGGGCTTTATTTCCATCAAAAAAAATTATTAATTTAATTTCTATAATGAGAAAAATACATTAAAATCTTTACAGCCGTTTTGTTTTAAATTCAATTTTTGTATGTGAAATTGTTTAAATATTTAAACAAAATTGATTGCAAGATTTTAATATTTAATAATGTAAGCTTAAAAAGAAATCTTAAAAATATCCACTCGTTTTCAAAATATTGAGTATTCAAAAAAAAATTGATTTTGTTTTCAAAAATCAATTTTTTTTTTAAATTTTGGTATCCAATATTGTTAAGATTATATAGGACATCTTTAATAAATATTTGGATCGAAATTCGTCAAACAGTTTATTAGAAATCAAAAACCAAAAATCGGGTTCTATGGTATCGTTAAATATATTTTTTAAAAATACCGATTACAAACCCCCACAAAATCAAACAAAACCGTTAAATCCTATAGGTTATTTTCGGAGGTAAACAAAAATTCAAATTTGCCTTAAGGGAATTAAAAGCTTTAAGTTCCAAGTTTGAACAAAATCGTTTCAGTACTTTAGGGTGTAGGTCGAAGTAAAGACCGACAGATCGACAGACCGATAGACAGGCAGAATTGCGGGACACACTTTTTTTCACGTAATGTTAGATTTGATTAATATCTCGAGATTGTTAGTAAAAACTGATATTATAATATGCAGAAATAATATTTAGCAATGCCTGGCTTTTCTTACTCGGGAAAACTCTTAATGAATTTAAAAAAAAGTAGTTTATAAGAAAGTAAACACTAAAAAGGCTAGGTATATGGACGGGAGAGGTGTTAAATGTTTAGCACTGTTAGATTTGCTAAAAATCTTGAATTTATTTTCGAATCTAACGTTAGTTAAGAGTATACAGATGTATTTGAAGTTACAATTATTTTTATAATAAAATGATTAAATCAATAAACTCTGAACTCTGTCGTTAATCACATCTGGTTAATTTTGAAGCGTTTTTTGCAGTTAATTAAAAGTTCTTCTAAAAGCAAAACAAACTGTATTGTAGATTGTATGTAGAAGATTATTCAAGAATGGCAAGAAATATACTGCTCGAAATATGCTGTAACAATTTTCAAAAAAAGTTCCTTGAGTAAAAACCGGCAATTTATATTTAGATTCTTGAACATTCGAAAGCTTCTGTAGAATTGAAGTATAAAAAAGCCAGTCGGTTTTCTACATCGCGAGGGACAAGATCGTGCCAATTATTCGAAATATTGTTTTAGCGAACGAAAAAGCAAATGTGAGAAAAAAAATTGTGTAACAAAATATTTGTGAAATTTTCATATATAAAATTTAAAATTATAATATAAAATATCTATATTATCAAAAAACCAGAAAATATATTATCTGTGCGTGAATGTGAGGCCATAATTAATTTTTTTTTATTATTGGTGATGAGAAAAATAAAATAAGAAAAGAAAATATTCAAGTATATTTTACGAATGGCAAAAATATTTTAAAAAATACCTATATATGTATATAAAAAAATATATATATAAAAAAATATATACGGAGTAATGTACGAGCGACAAATATCACCCACTCGAAATCTAACAAAATTTGCATACATTCATACATTTGTTGAAATGTATTGATAAGTGCCTCTGTATGTGTCCCTAACCTACAATCAATACATTCAAAAAATAAATAACACAGATACTCTCATACATTGAGTATTTAACTATGTGGTGAAATTTTTAAAGCTGCGACCTTAAGCTTATATTTGTTTAATTAAATCAAAACCGTTTAGATAGTATGTCAATCTTTCTACACTTTAATTAAGAAATTGAATTATTTTTTTTTTTTTTTGGAATACAACATTTCGTAAGTATGTGATCAAAAAAATTAAACCTTCTACATTTTGATCAACCTGGTGCAGTTTTGTTTGATCAATATTATTAGAAAATAAATATATATATTTATCTACATGTGAACGAACTTTTAACATTTAAAAGTATGTATATGTTTTATATAAAATATGAAATTTAATACACCCAAACACTGATATTAGTATCGCCAGAAAAATCTCATTCGACGAGTTTAAAATAATTAGTTTTGAAGATTAAGATCTATTATACTATATGTAGAAGTCTTAGTATTTATGAGAGACTTTTCAAAATCAATCCTCACATATAATAGACCCACGTGGAGTGTTTCGGTTAAAATAATGAAAATTATGTCCCTGTAATTACCACAAAAAACACCTTAATTTTGAAAAAAATTTAGGTACTCAGAATCTTGAATGAGTGCGAGGGCAAGGTAAAACTTTCAAAACTTGAAATAAACAAAATAAAAACAAAAGGTGGACATATGATTGTATTTCTATTCTTGAAAATGTACGTTTCTACCTGTATCTATACGCACTCAAAGGTAAACGACAAATAAACATCACACACAAAACAAAACTTGGCAATAAATAAAATGTTTATATTTTAAAGAATAAACTGAAAATACATTTACAAAATATTAGATTATGTATTATTTATGTCAATTATTCAGAAAATTATTTGATTTCAGAGCAATTAAAAAAATATAAATAATGTTTACATTAGTCTAGTTCTAGACTCATAATAGCGAATATTCTATTTATAAAGAATTAAAAATAAATTGTTTATTTTTGTTGCTTCCGCTGTTGATTTGCCAAATGCTGGACTAATTTTATAAAATGTTTTCTTTTTCTATTTTATAAAGTCGAATTTTGAATTTTTATTTTCAAAAAAAAAAAACATTCGCTCTAGAGATTTCTGACGAAAGGGAAATCGAACAACCAATAATAATAATATTGTAATACAAATAACGTTTTCCACATATGTACATATGTGTTTACATTACAATTGCATGAGTTTTGTTCGTCAGGAGTCGTGTGTTCTTCAGAATAGATTTGTTAATTTTTTTTTTCATACGCTGGCGCTTGTGAGAACTGATCGTGGTTAATCACGAATGAATTGGTATTGTTAATAGAAAAATCTTTGTTTTTGCTATGGGAGATCGAACTTTTATTTCAATCTGATCGCTTCTTACCAACAATTTTGAGGAATACGTCAAAACATTCAAATAAATGAACCCTACTGCCAGCTAAGAGATACGAGTGCGTCTAATTTTAATTTAATAAGCACAATGCTTTAAATTATGTGTAGGTATGTACGTATTAAGTGATGGATAATTAATTGTATATTTGTTGCCTGCACACTTTTTCTTAACTTTTTCTTAGTAGACCACTAAGATTTTCTCCATTGCTTTAATGCGATCTGAAAACATTATTTATTATTCAAGATTTTTGGCTTAAATTCTGATTTTATATTACTGTGTTTCAAAAAGTTTTCTTATTCAATTTTTTAAGATTGTGCACAGTAACAATTCACTACAAAATTGCATAGTTTAAATTTAAAAAATCTAATATGACCAAAGCCTTGGTCAAACAATTTTCGTAACACGTAAGTTTTTATACAAATGTAGGTATATATGTACATATTATAATTTGTTTACACCTTGTGTGTCGTAAGACACATATATTTGTGTTTAATTGCTATTTTCGTGGTTAAATCCAAAAAAGTTTATCGTTTAAATCCAGCGTTGGTTAAACGAATGTTTTTTTTTTCTTTAAATTAAATTCTACTTTACCATATTCTATTTTGAAAAATTCTCTTCTTATATCAAAACAAATGAACAATCTATAACTCTGATTATTATAAATGTAGATAAAACCTAGATGATTTCAGTAATTATTTAGGAAAAGAATAGAAAACGTTCTCAAAACTGGACTGATTCTCATCGTTTACAATTCTTTTTGTGAATTTCTAATTTTTGTTTTATAAATAAGCTTTTTAGGATAAGAGGCGTTGTAAGGTCGCAGTAAAATTGCCCGTCGCTAAAACAACTTTATAAATAAGGCTGAAAGAGTTACTCCTAATATGTAAATAGTTTTAATTCTTGCGGCATATAAATTATATCTACTAAAAAATTTGTTTCTTTAACATTACATATTTCATATTGAAGCTTTATCCTTTATACTTTTTAGATCTGAAATTCTGAATCTAATATACATACTTTATTTTCATGCAATTGATTGCCTCTTTGATATAGCGAACAGCATTTGAAATTATAACCGAAACATTACTAAAGCCGTCTTAACCAGCGCCAAAGTGCATATTAATCCCTGTGTTTTGTATAAGTGACGTTATGCTACATAAATATTACCCTATTGTAAATTAATGTACGAGGAGTTCAATAGTAGGTAATATTTGTAAAGTAATGAATAATGATAATAAAATATCTAAACACGAGGCTGGTCAGGAACGGTCTAAAACAATTTGCATCTATTAAACAGGTTACATTATACAATCTTACGCTATCAGACGGCCGCCGCGCCGCACTGTGGTCTGAAAGCGGAAAAAATTACTTTGGAAAAAGTCTTACCTAGCTATTTTAACTGTATGTCTGAGTACTCTTAGATAACCCAAGCGTGAGATTTCAAAGGATTTTTTGGCATATATATTTTATGTTCTGATTTATAAGCCCCCAAAGTTAAAAAATAATTTTATTAAAATCGCGAACCATATTTTCAACAAACTTTAAAAAACTTTTTCCGAATATCCTTTACATAAAGTCTTCAACTTCTTATATCATTTCATTGGTCTATTTTTTGATTATATAAAAAAAATATAAAACTACGATAATTTATTAAAGGAGTCATCTTTAAGTAGCCTCAAACATTGGTACTAAGAAAAAATGTTTTTTTTTTTAAACTTTTTGCTTAAAAAAAAACTGTCAAAACATGTCAAGAAATGACGTATGACATCTTGTGCTCCATACTTTCAAGTTGAAGCGTAGACAAAAATCAGCTGCGGATACCTGCGGATGTGGGAGTTATGTACAAAATTGTCTCTCAGAATAGGGTTTTGAAAATCTCCCTCTTGACGGTGATGTTTATGAAAAAGTTATAATTTCTTTCGTATTAATTGTCAGAACAAAGTGGTTAAGCCCATTATTTTTAGAAAAAAAAAGAAAAAAAACCTTTATTCAAAAAATAAAATAATATTAATAAATTGACCCAGGTCAGAGAAATTTGACTTTTGCAAAACTATTTATTTCTGCCTGGAAAAAATTTTCAACTTTCAACTCAATTTTCTTATAAAAAATTATGAACAAATATTATTATTTTATGATAGTTTGAAAAATATAATAAAGCTTATCTAATAAAAAATTAATCAAAGGATTAGGGATAATCCTTCAGTTTTTTTGGATTTCACGCAAAAAGTAGGGGCAGGTCAAAATTAAAAAAGGTGTTTTTTCTGATTTTTTAATTTTAATTTACATATTTATTTGTTTTAGTTTATAACATACATAGTTTATAATAATATTTTATTCAAAATAAAAAGTTCAGATTTAACTTTTATTTAAGTACCTCATCAAAACTCTCAAATTTTTGAAAAATGTTAATAACTTTTTTTCTAATTATTTTTTCTCAACCAAATTTTAATGAAATATGCATAAGACTGATTTAAATATGTATACCAAATTTCATTTAAATCCGTTGAACAGTTCAGATTTGACAGAATTTTGTCCGCTCTCCCATACAAACCAAACCACTGTGCGCCGCCCGTCGCGTCGAGTCGTTAACGATCTTACATCATTTTCATCGTACGCCTGCAACGCCAAAGTCTATACTAAAACTTTGAGCATCTCGCTTTAAGAACTTTCTAAAAAAAACCAACACATTGGTGCAATAGGGATATAAAAAAAAAAACGATTATAAACGTCTCTGTCTTATTAAAAAATTACAATAAAGCTAGCTACTTTGTCACAATGACAAGTAGCAAAAAATATTATGGTTTACTCGTAAGCTGCATTCAATTTGCGGAATAGCCATTTTCACCATTTTTTTGTTTTCTTGAACGCATTTTACCAAGCAATCGAGCAAAAATTATATTGTTGTGCTAATGATTTCTTGGAGAATATATTTCTATCCATAGAAACCTTGATCGGAATGGGCCCACTTCTATTATGTGGGAACTAATTTCACTTTCTGAGTGAAATTATTCCTTATTTTAAGTGGGCAACAACATCATTTTTCATGTCGATTCTTGTCAATGTTGGTGTTAAAAACCTGCTTTGGACTCCTGGTCCATCGATTCGTTCAAGAAGTCTCTCACATTTCGTTGTTCTTCAAATTCGAAATTGTTTCAAAATACTCTTTACTTTACTTTACCTTTAACACGTTATACTTTTTTGGAATTTGTAGACTTCTAGTAAATTTGTATTTAAAAACAAAAATTGGGCGATTTTTTGTAAAAACACAAGAGCGATTTTATTCACTATTGCTCAACTTGCTGATATCCAGAGTTGGTCAAATTAAAAGTTGATTTCAAATCAGATGTTGAATGCAAGAATTCTGATTTAAAGTAATTATTTTATATTTTTTTTTAAATTTCTAAAGTTGAAAAAAGTCAAACACAACTTCACTAATTGATTGAATAATTCCAAAATCCCAAGTTTCCTCACTAAATTCTACTTTTTCGGGGAGTTGAACAAATCAAAAGTTGACCAACTCTACAGTTGTAAATCTTAAGTTGAAATCGTTAACTTCGAGTCAATAAAAACAATTTCTCAAATTGAAAATAAAAATCCCCGAGTTATATTCAACTTTGACTGAAAAAATTGAGCCTAAGTCTCTCTCAAACCACCGCGACAGAATATTATCTCATTGATGTCGTTTTCAATTGGCAATCCGGAATTGGTTTTAGATTCGGAATCCCAATTGAACAGTTTTTTCGATTCTGAAAAATTTGATGTTTGGTGTGAGAGTATTAGTATTTCAAGCAATCACTTCACAGTTGTAAATTTAAAAAAATATGACAATTATCAAGCGTGACATTAAATCTTTGAATGTGTGAGTGATTCTGTTTTTGCTTCTGATTTCAAATCCAGAAGAGAAATTCTCTTTTTTTTAGAATCAGAACTGTCACTTTTGCCCAATTGAACGCATTCAGAATGCTTTTTTCTACTTCCAGATTGCCAATTGAAAACGACATGAGACTTTTATTTACACGAAAAAAATTTTGTTATCGTTCGGATATAAAATAAAATCCTAATGGTGAATATGAACTTAATTTTTAAACATTTATTTATTCTTGTTTTTACTTTTATAGTAGATATATGTAGCTTTTAAGTATGCGAAACTCAAAAATAAATTTTTAATTTTCAAAATATCTTGAAAATACAAAGAAGACACAAGTTTTATTAAGTGAAAAAAAAATTGTTTTTGAAGTGTGTACCTGTAAATATGTTCATATATGATAAACTTTCTCTTTCTTTTTCACATATTTTCAATTTTTTTTCGATTTTTATAAAAATCAATATATTTTGTCAAATGCCAACATTTACGTCTCTCAGCCAATTTTATTTCACCCAAACAGCCCACAAAACGGAGCACTAGAAATTTATAATTTTCTTGAAAGGTCCGAAAAATCTCAATAACCTTCTAGAATTTCATATTCTTCCTATCACTAGATCATAAAGAATAGGTCAAACATTTTTTAATACACACGCCACCATCAGGACCAGGGCTAAAATATTAAACCTTCAGATATGTTAAAATTAAATGAGTTCAGGTGTGAAACACTTTGGCCGAGGGAATGGATTGGAAGTTTAAAAAGAACTTGTCACATCAAAAGAACCTTTGAAGAAATTAGCAAAGCGAGAAAATTTTTTAACCTACAAAAATATGATTGTTAAGACTGTCTGGCAGCTACCCATTTTTTTTCCTCCGCAAAACTCAAACGTCGAAATAAACTGTAGTTTAACATGTTTGTTTAGTTTTCCAATTTACATAATTTGTATTTTTAATTTTTCATTCAACTGATTCATTCAAATGATTTCCATTTTTTTTACGCAAGAATTTAAAGTTTTCAAAAATATGCAATAAGGATATACATATGTATGTATGTATTTATACGAAACTATGATTGTGCCAAAGTGAAGTTGTTGGCGTGATTCAAAAAAGGCTCAAAAATGGAATATTTTGAGGCTGGCAATGTGCCAAAATAACGAATTTGACATTTTGTTCTGTCTTGTTGTGAATTCCTTAAATGCCTTAAAATAAAGAGTCAAGTGACTCCTTTTTTTGCTAGACGATTGAACAATCCTGACAAAATCATCATCTCGATGTTTTTAATTTCATAGCTTCATAGCAGATACTTTTTTCGAAAATGTGACTTGAGAGAACTTTAGAGAAGAAGAGGGCAAGAACGTCTAATTAAGCTTCAGGCACTCATAAATTTATCGATCGTAAGCTTGTTTCATAAAAGCATGATATCCAAAGCGATATGACAAAAATACAAAATTGCTTTCAAAAGTCCGTTTGGCCTACTAGCGGCGCAAGATGGAACTTTGGGTTTGGGGATAAACTATACAAATGCCTAGATATTTTGTATAAAAAATATAAAAATGTGTTGTTAAAAGTGCATCAAGTAAATAAGTTTAATAAAATAAAGTGATTAAAATTTAATCTTTTTTATAAAACATTGATTTTTTTTATTTCAGAATTGAAAAAAATAAATATAAAATTTATCATAACTAAATACAATGAATCTATTAACTTAACGATACAAGGGATTGTCTATGATAATGAAAGATACCAAACGAAAAAACTCAAAAACGGTGTTATAATAGAAATGTATCAATTTTGTGAAAGTCAAGGGTCAAAACGAACTAGCAATAGCCACACGAAATTCTGGACAAAAAATTGTTGTGATTAAATCTAAAAAAATATTTTAAAACCAATATATTTATTTTACCATTTAGTATTATACTATTTTATAGTACAAACAAATAAGTGTGAACACTGAACACATGGGTAGCAAAAAATATTGACATGTTAAAAGCCTTTAAGAAGTTGATGTTACATATTTTTAATAAACATTCTATTTTTATTGATTCACCGTTGTTTATATTATTTAAAAATTACGGCGAAAGGTAAAAAACTGCCCAAAAATTAAATGCACGGCTATATGGGACGAGCTTGCTCGTATACTAAAGTTCTTTAAAAAAATCAAATTTCTTATTTGAATTTCTAAAACAAGAAAAGAACGAAGTTTGAGGACAAAACTGATGATGTCAATTTTTGAAAAGAAAAAATCGAAAATCGTTGGTCGTTTTTTTTTTCAGAAAAAAAAATGTACAAAAAATATATTAAACATTTTAAAAAAAATTACACTAATGTAAACAATCAACAAAAAATATCTACCCGTTTTTCAAGTATTGAATTTTCAAAAAAAAACAAATTAACATATGTACTTTTTTAAATTCAAAAAATATTTTTCTTTGAAATTTTGATATGCATGTTATTAAGATTATATAATGTACAAATGTATGTCCTGAAAATCGAAACCAAATATCTTTTTCTATGGAAGGTACCGTTAATAACGGTTTTCTGAAAAATATTTTTGACTAAATAATTTTAAATACTTACAAAACCCCACTGAACGAAATATATTCAATTCTGTTGGAGCAGTTTTCGAGATAAACATGTTTTGTTTTAACTTGTTTTAAATTTCCAAGTTCAAATTTTGGAGCAAATCGCTTAGTAGTTTAGGCTGTACGTCGAGGTACGAGTACATACTGATCGAAAGACCGACATTTATTATCATAGTAAAGTCAGATCTGATTAATTTTTTACAAATCCGAAGCAAGTAAAAACGGGTGATTTTACAGACATACCGACTCTGTAATGATTCCCTACAATAAACACTTTGTAATTTTATTTTCAATTTCATGATATTGCTTAAAAAATGCATTAATATAATCAAATATTTTCCATTAAAATAATTATTTTCTTTTTTTCGCAGATTGACGAAAAACAAGCACTCATCTTCAATTCAATTCCCTGTAAAACAAAGCCATTCATCTCCAGGTAACGAAAAAAGTAGACGAGGTACTTTCCCAAACGCTTAATTAAAAACCTTTGTTGCAACACAAAGTTATACGCCTGACGAAAGGTAAAATGTTTTATATGTTAATGTGTTACTGTAAATTCTCAAATTGGATTTTACCGGTAAGATTTAGATTTTTTCAACAACATTGGTAAAAGTTAGAAATATTTTGTTTTTATAATTCATTCCGCAATTTAAGGGCCATGAATTTGTAAATTTTAGATTTAAAAATACTTTTCTCTCTGAAAGCGGAGCAACGGAGCTCGTGCTAAGGAGTTAAAACCTATACAACCCGCGAAGCGCGACAGCCAAGTCACTTTAAATAAAAAAATAATTTTAACAATGTTTAAAATTGACCAGTAAATTCTAAAAATTTAATCATTTCCGGAATTTATAGTAACACAATATTTAAAGTATATACTCGTAACCTATGTTTTAAAATAGTATTTTATGATTTTTTCAAGCTTTATTTTGGTATTCTTGTATATTTCTATTGATATTGAAATAACAACAACCAAATGTAAATACTTTAATTTTCACTTATTTTATGTTTTTAGTATTTAAAGTTTTCTCACTTTAGTTTCTTACTTAAAAATTCTCTAAAAATATTTCTTACTTCCTTTATTTTTAATTAAAAAAGTTTTGCAAATTATATCTTGATCATAATAACAGCCAAATTCACTGAATTTATATTAAGTTTTTTATCTAATTTTGCAGGTTAATATATAGCAAAAGTGGATCAACAAGCAGCACAAAATAATCAATACGGTAGGAGAGGGACTTAAGTTTGCTTTTGCATTATATTCTAACGCTTTTTAACGCTAACTTATTCTTAGATCCTTTTGAAAGCAATGCTGAAAGCACAACGCAAATTAATACTGCTCATGATGGCACACAGCAGTTTTCTAATATTACTAACATAACAGATAATGCTTCTCTAATGCTTTGGAATAACAAAATATCGGATATGATTGAACAAAGTGGTAGCATGGAGACTCCGTATAGAGCTCCACAAAATGTCTTCCGCATGCCTGGCTTTTTCCAACCCTTGCCAAAAATTAAATACGAAACTACATTTGAAATTCTCCTTGTCAAAACTAACTACCCTCCACCACCACCGCCGCCCATAATTGATAAAAAGGTTTTGGTGCATACTGAGAGTCTTGAGAGAAAATCCCGTGAATTAATTGATGGGGTATTCATTGAATCAATTGGCTTAGATAACTCATTGCGTACTGCTAGACAAAAGATGCGCTACATTAAAAACACTGTTCTAAAATCTACCGCAACAACAAATTACGCTGAAGACACTGTACAAAAAGCTAAAGCTAGAGATTTTTTGCACATTTTTACACCACCCATGTCAAAAAAACCTGTTTATGAATTAATCGATGTGCCTCTAATAATTGAACCCGAAGATTCTTTGGCAGGTGATTTCAGGGAGCACAGTACTTTAACTTCAAGAGACCCGAGCGTCTGTGCTATGGACGAATATTCATCTTCGCGATACTCCAGGCGATCGACCAGAGAAAGTAAGTTTGAGTTTTTATGTTTAAGGAGATATCAAAGAGTATTTACATTATGTATATCTGTACCTTGTTAAATGGAGTTTAAATGTATAAAAAAATTATAACATTCATAATGATGGGAACTACCTATTTTGGAAATATATTATTAAGTTATATTGATGCCCGGTTACACCAAACGCTTTTAAAAATTTAACAGGCCTTTAAATTTAAAATGATGTTTGTTCAATATACAAAATATGCTTGGAGGTGAACCATTTTTCTATGGAGCCTGGGCCCAGTGCGCTCAGTAATGAAAGTGTTATCAAATATGAATTGTGAAATTGAGCAGGTTATATGGGTGAAATATTTTCAAAATTGTCAATGGGGTTTTCGAGATTTTCTCTTTTTAAGTTGGTTAACTCCCAAAATGAATTTAACTCCTTTTTTTTTTAATAATTGCTTATATCGTGCGATATAAGGCACGTAGGAAAATGATATTGATATACCAAATGAAAGATATATTCTTTATATTTCAAATGAATTTAAAATTATTTTCCTACCAAAAATATTTTTTCAAATATTTAGTATAAACTTATTAAAAATTATGTTTTTTTTTACTTTCATTTCGAACACCGTTATCTTAAAAAAATCAGTGATGACATATGTAAAGTAAAAGTAAGTATTTTTTTGAGAATGTGTACTAAATTATATATTAAATTAAAGTGAGAGTTACAGCTTTAAAATAATGCAAACAAAATATATGTCATCGCTGATTTTTTTAAGATATTGGTATTCGAAAGGTAAGTAAAAAAAAACATAATTTTGAATAAGTTTATACTACATATTTGAAAAAATATTGTTGGTAGGAAAATAATTTTGAATTCATTTGAAAGATAGAGAAAAAAAAATTGCATAAATATTATTTATTATTTATTCAGTAGCAGTAATTAAAATATATATACAATTTAACAATTTTTTTTAGAGATTTAGGATGTATACAATTCCATTACAACTATAATCTATATAATATATGTAACAAAAAAATTTTTTTTGACCTAAAACTAAAATTTTAATTAAGGGAAATCTACAAACAAAAACCCTTATACAAAACTTAAACCTAATATTGCAACACTCCCATATCAAAATTTTTTGCTGGATTATTTTTAAATGAATTTTACAATTGGTTTATTATTAGAGCATTATCAGATAAGTTACAATTTTCATAAAATTTAATTTTTGCAATATTTATGAGAGTGTCCAAGAAGTTGATATTGGCTAATTCATGTAGTCTCTGGGTTGAGTAATAGCGTGGAAAATTAAGCATAATTTTAAGTATTTTATTTTGACATCTTTGAAGTTTTAATTTATCCGTTTTCGCACAATCAAACCAAACAGGGGCACCATACAAAGGTATCGCTTGAAAGATTGTTTTAAACATAATTAGTTTATTTTCTTTGCTGAGTTTAGAATTTCTGCAAATGAGAGGATAAAGAATTCTAATATATAAATTAATTTTATCAATAGTGGTAGATATATGTTTTTGGAAATAGAGAAAATTTTCCTTTATCGCGCGATATAAGCAATTATTTAAAAAAAAGGATTGAAAATTTTTTTCTGAGTTAACTAATTTCAAAACCGAATATCTCGAAAACCCCATTGAAAATTTTGGAAATATTTCACCCACATAGCGTGCTCAATTTCACCTTTCATTTGATACCACTTTCATTAGTGAACGCACTGGGGCCCAAAAGTGGTGCATCTCCTTTAAAAGCCTGTTAAAATTGGTTAAACCGAAAGTAAGTAGGTAAAACATAATGAATGAATGTAAATATGTATATCATCATATTCAACCACCTCAGTCACAACCATAATATGTACATACGTATAATATATTCTAGAACACTAAACTTTAAGACTCGTCAGGTTGGTTGTGTATAGTTTACAGGATGGCGCACACACTATTTTATTTGTTCCTAGTTTACTTACATTTCAAATTTAAGTTAATACAATTTAAGAATGGTATTCACTGAACCCTTGAAAGGGTCCTAACTTGAAATTTTGTTGTGGTATTCACCAACCACTCCTTAATGTTAACTGGAGTTGGAAAAAGAGAGCCATTCTTTCTCAACGACTTAAAATTTGAAATCAAACTGTTTTGGAAGAAAAACGATATCTGCTTTCAGTCGGTAGAAAAAAATCAACAAAAACAAAACTTTTTCTACCAAATATTTTCTAATATAAAATGCGACTTTAAAAATAAATAAAAGACATTTGAATATACAAAGTCCTAACCGCCATTCTTACAAAATCAAGTTAATAATGTTTTTCGATAGCTTATGCTATTACGCATCTATCCACTTAACAAATTCTTTTACAAAAAGAAGTTACAGAGAAAACTAATGTCATCGTAAACGACAGTCATATTTTCTGTTAACAGTAAACGTCGCAAATTACATAAAGAGTTATTGCTCTTTTTTGAAACATGTGTTGGGAAAAGAGGTAAAAGAAAAAAAAATCATAAAAAAGCTCTGAATAAAATTCGATCAGCATCGATAAAAAGTGTTAAACCTAATCCATGTTTGAACAAAAACCGCGGTAATAACTGTAAAAATAAATTTAAGATGACGATTGTAAGAACATTAATGGACATTATTGGGGAATGGGGAATCCTGAGAGACAAAAAGCCTGGCTACTCACCTGTGTAAAATCCAAAAACATTCGAAGAAGAAGAGCCACTAGCAACATAAGAAATGTTTCGTATGAGTATTTTATTCGTTATAAAGAAGAATATAATATTAAAGTTTTCCAACAATTTTTATTAATAACCCTTGATATAATATATCCCAAATGACTGCGATAATAGACAATTTCTGCGTTTATTTCTGGGTGGTTTAGTAAAAATATGTGTAACTAGAAGAACTGGAACATGGTTTTCATCTTCTCAGAAGTACTTAGCCACATACCAAGGAACATAGCTGTTACTGCAAGCCTTAAAAGAAAAAAAGATTTTTTAATTTGGTTTAATTTATTCGATCAAATAAATAATTGAATGACAGCCCTATTACGGTTGTCAATTATCAATACGCTAGTTGACATTTTTCAATGAAATTGATGAATTGGTATTATAGTTTTCAGCAATCAAAATTTTTGATAAACTGCGAACGCTATTCAGAAATTAGATCTATTGTGAATGACTCAAATTGACAGTCTTGGTATTATGGTCGTCAATATATTTGTTGATTATCAAATTTTCAGTCAGTCACAAATTCCTTGTTGGTAAAATATTTTACGCATCGCGAAAGCCAGACTTTCGAAAGAAGTATTTTTAGATATCAACGACAAGTTAAAACCAACGAAAAACAACAATCTATCCCAAACATACTAAAATTTGCGCTGTCTTAAGATTTTTGTTACTTACAATTTTACTCCTACTTAAAGAAAAAACTTAAATTGAATAGCACCATAAATTTATTGCAAACTACGTAAATTTTTAATCCAAATCAACCAAAATAAAATTCGTGACACGAAACAAAAGCAGTCCGTTGTAAAATTGTAAATGAAATTGAAACGTCAAAAGTAAATATGCACTATTCACAAAAGATTTTTGATCTTTGTTCACAATGGATCAAAAAATGATCAACTCGCGTTCATAATACCAATGTATCAATAAATTGATAAAATGTTTCAATTGTCAATTAATTGATCATTGACAACCGTAATAAGGCTGTGAGTCTTTTTGTATTTATTGCTTGGCTGGGTTATAATAACGAACAAAGCGCACTTAAAGTAATAAAATTAATCTTACTTAAATGGATAAATGAAATAATGACAGATGTTTTCCTTAGTCAAATACATATGTACATAATTAGAGCTTATACATTTTATCTTAATACATAGTTACATTGATTGATTACATTGATAACTTTTCTTTACTTCGTGATGCAATATAAAAATATCTTGTCTTTAAAAATATTTCAGATAAAAATGGCATTGAAGAAGAAAAAAGTAAACATTTTTTGGAGCAGAATATATAAAGTCAAATTCATGGAAGTGACTTGAACAGACATAGTATGACTTATTTATTTCATCCAACTCAAGAATTTCCTTTCACTTTTGTACTTTCCAATTATCTTTGGGAAATGTTGAAAATTATTGAAGTAGCTTTTTTTGAGCTTTTTTTTACTGAAACAAAATCATCACAACTGGACACTGAACACCTCTTTCCGAAGATACAAAACCGAATAACTTAAAAATATTTTCTATTGAAAATATATAGTTTATATGCAAAACTAAAACGTAGAAAAATAACATTGTACTACGGGCGCTCAACGTTTCTTAGCCCCTTGCCATCACCAACAAAAACTAATCCGTCTCTGTACTAGAATTTTTTGACTTGACAGCAGTGGCAAGTTTTTTTTTTATTACAATGCTTCACTCACGTACACAATATATGTGTCAAAAACCTCTTCCTCTATTTCTTATTCTATGTTCCAAGCCTTCGGGACTCTGAATCAGTTAAAATCGCAGATATATGACTTCAAAATCGCTTTGTTCCATTTTTTTTCTGTCACTTTTGACAGATAAAATTAGATATTTACAAAAATCTGCCAATATTGAACGATCTTCCAATCGTGTATATTCATACAAGAGTATATATATAGCATAGGTCATAGTCCAACAACTGGGCTATTTTTCGACTTATTTGATAGTAATTTCGATGATAACTTAAAAAGATAATTTTCGATGATACTGCCACTTCGCTTCGGTCGATTATAATTATTTTTTTTTTTGATAAGTAGGACATAAGACTCTGAACTAGAATGTAAGACTGTTGTTCTGTATGTATAGCCATAAACCTTTCTATCACCAATAGATCGAAAAATACGTATTCAGCTCTCCGGCTATAGTGCACTCATTGACCGAGAGCTGATGGCTACGTGTTTTTCGACCTATTCAGTAAATAGATGGATATCCGCTGTTTTTATATTGGTTGGCCATAGATTTTTCTGTGCCCGAAATTTAAACCTTGAATGATATGTAGTATTCCAATTATTTTGTATCTAATTCTCAAGCTCTAGCAACGGATTTATTTCTTTAACAAGAATGAAACATAGTTAGGTTAGGTTTTATGGGTTGACAGTTGGCCTTGATACCGTCACACTTAGATCAATGTAGATCCATTGTGGTACCCTGAAGTGTTGTAAACTTCTTGAAATATTAACCTATGGGTCCTATGGTTGGTCTAACCATTTCGATGTTTTGACGAAGTTCAGTAAGCTTTTGCTTGAAAGTTCTGATAATTCTTCTAATTCATTGAAGAAGTAGTTTCCTAGGGTTTTCTTTCTAGTCTGACAGAGTGATGGACAGTGACAGAGAAAGTGAGCAGTGTTCTCATGCTCGTCTTCGACACCAGAGCCTCTGCAAATGTCATCTGTTATGAGTCCCATTTTCTTTTTATGGTAACCAAGAAGGTTATGTCCCGTTATAATGCCTATAAGGCATCTTAAAGAAGTTTTATTAAGGGTTATAATCCTATCAGACCTTTTCCTTTCGTAACTAGGCCATAGTTTCCTGGTATTAACACAGGTTTCCACAGGAGATTCCATCTTTCGTTGGATTTTTGCACAACAATGTTATTGACGTCTTGTTGATCTTGTTCGCATAGTGGGATGCTATGATCTATAAGAGAGGGATCAAGTGTTGAGCTTTCTCTCGCCAGTTCATCTGCTTTTTCGTTACCTGGCACACCGCTATGGCCAGGAACCCAGCAGAGTCTTACTGCAGAGTCTGCTGCGTGCCAAAAACCTTTAGTTCTTCGCGACAGCAAGAAACAAGCTTTGACTTGATTTGATTGGCAGAGATCACATTTATTGCTGCTTGGCTATCAATGAAAAAAGTGATGTTCGCGTGTGATGTCGCCATCATGGATATGTGATTAGCAGCGTTTTTCACTGCCAAGATCTGAGCTTGGAAGACGCTACTATGGTCAGGAAGTCTGAATGAACTGGCTAGATTAAGGTTTTCCGAGAAGAAACTTGCACCAACTCCAGTGTTCATTTTTAAGCCATCTGTGAAGATGGTAATTGTCGACTTGTTAGTGTATGGCACACTATTATCCCAATCTATCCTGTTGGGGAAGCTAGTACTAAAAGATTTGTTGAAATCTAGGTAAGGGGTTATATAATCTGTATAGATACTGTTGCCTACGTATTTTGTGAGAATGGCAGTATGGCCACTTTGACTAGTTTTCCAGATGTTGGTTTGACTTAGTCGAAGGGCGCTGATTGCTGCTGATTCTTGAACAAATAGATCTAAAGGGGGGAGATTGAGGATTACTTCTAAACCCGCAGTAGAGGTGGTCCTCATCGCCCCAGTTGTGCTAATACAAGCCATTCTTTGTAATTTAGTAAGTGTGCTTAAATTCGTGGATTTCATCACTTTAAACCCATGGATGGACGTAAGGTTCCCGAATAGAGGCGGAGGCTCTTGACCGTTCTCTTGCTGTTGGTGATTCTGCATCGCCTAGAAGCTCTCGACACATTGGAGAGGCTCGAGCTAGCGAGGCAACAGACGTCACTGACGTCATCAACATCGATCGTGCTGGCTCCATCCTCCATATCGAGGTTAGAGAAGGGGTTTAAGAGAAGATTTTCTTCCTCTTCTGACAGGTTGCGGATTTTTTCGTTGTTCATGGTGAGAATTTATGCGTACTTATAATTATTTGCTAGCGAAAGAAGTGAAAATAAAAAGGAAAAGAAAAAGTTTCGAAATTATAAATAGGGTTATAATAAAAAATAAATTTTTACATGGAAAAATTGTCACTGGCGACTCCTCCCGATATTGAGCTCGAGAGGCAAAGCCGAAGCCGGTAGCCGTGACCTGTTTTTTTTTTATTTTTCCATAGTTCATAGGGATGGGCCTCTCTTAGTTTGCTTAAACCCTGCAACTGGACCTACTGTAGGTTTGCACGTAAGCCTCCTCACCAACAGCAAGGTGGAGACCCGTCGAGGAGGAGAAGAATGAAACATTGGTCATGAAAGATTTGTGTCCATCAAATATAAAAACAACGGTCGATTATTAGGTATTTTTTTTTTTTTTTTATTTTCCAAATTTCCGAACCTGAGTGTAAGGCTATCGTTTTTGAACTTTATGGTCATCAACCAACTGTCACCAAAGTTTCGAAATTCTAATCTATTTTCCGAATAATTCAGAAAATATGTAGTCAGCTCTCAGATTGTTAATTTCATCTTTCAAAATTCTTGTCCACTCTCCATAAACAAATGGGTCATCTCTTTCAAATTTTATAGTTGTAAAATATATAGTTTTTTATATATAGTTTTTAACTTTTCACAATACATTGTATAAAAAGAAATATATTTTTATTTATATATTATGTACATATGTATAATGTAGTAAAAACAATGTTCAAAAATTTTGGAAGCTTACCAAAACGTTTTCAACTCTGCATCTGTTTTTCTTATTGTCCAGATCTGACTAGTTCTTCTGTATATATTTTTCAAAAGTATGTCTTTCTCGAAAGTTTTTAAATAATGTCATAAGAATTTGCATGCAAGGGCACCGTCAATTTATTGTTGTGTGTACACTAGTGTGGATCAAATTATACGAAGTTGGTTTGAAACCATAAAAAAATTACCTTGTGTCTTCTAAAAATAAGGCAACAAAAGTGCATTTGGAATCTTATTTTAACTGCTGTTAAAACTTAAAATTGGTAGTGAGTGTGCACTGTGCATGTTTAAATTTCATATTTGTTGTTTATCATATTTTAGCCAACAGTTTGAATCAAAAAAAATAAACTGAGTGAAAAACAAGTTCAAAAATCGGTTGTGGGCACAAGTACGATAACTTTGGCGCCAAAAAATGATAACGGTTTTTTGTAGAGGCGTCGAAAACAAGCATTTTTTTACTATGGGAGGTCCCCCTCTTGTTTCTATCTTGCCCCTTTTGGTCTTGAGAGGCAATTGTATGAAAAAAGTACTAAAAGTAGAATTACAATTAAGTTTAATACCTTTTTATACATTCAGTATTTTGTACTATAAGCCACTTTTTAAATCAGACAACATTTATGTAAAGTTTTCAAAAAAATGAGTTTCAAACACAAAATTCGGGAAAAAAATGTTTAAAAATTGTAATTTCTCAAAACCATAAAATTTAAAATAATTTTTTTTTATAGAATTTGGTGCTCTTATTAATAATCAAAAACTGAAAACTAGATTATTTTATGACTTCTAGTTTTTGAGAAAATTGAAAATTGAAAATGACTAATTCTTTTTTATGAGGTTTTTATTTTTGTTGGTATTTATATAAGATTTCTTATTTACATAAGCTTTTCCACATGAAAACAATGCTAGCGCCCTGCATTACGGCGTTGTTTACAGTTGAGGTACCCCCTGCTTGGCCCCACTATAAGATTTGGGCTATGTGCGAGGTTCGATGTATGCAAAATTTGATATTAAAATAGTAGTAAAGTATAAACAGTTGAGGTATGTATGGAGGGCATGCAATCAATAAGCTAAAATCTCATAACAAAGTAATTAGTAATTTTCAATTTTCTCAAAAACTGGAAGTCATTAAATAATCTAGTTTTGAGTTTTTGATTAGGAATTAATAAGAGCACCGAATTCGACAAAAAAAAGCTAAATTAAATATTATGGTTTTGAGAAATTACACTTTAAACTTTTTTTTGTGTTTTTTTTTGTCGAATTTTGTGTTTGAAACTCATTTTTTTTCAAAAATTGTGCATACATTTTGCCTGATTTAAAAAGTGGCTTATATTTCAAAGTTTTGTCTGTAAAAAAAGTATTAAACTTAATAGTAAGTATTACCGTTATTTTTTAATGATTTTTTTCCACTTTTAGTACTTTTTTCATGAAACGGGGCAAGATAGACCCCCCCTACCATAGTAAAAAATGCTTGTTTTCGATGCTTCTACAAAAAACCATTATCAAGTTTTGGCGTCAAAGTTATCGTACTCTCCCCCGGTTGTGGTTTGGCAAAGTTAGATGAAAGGAAAAAAGTGAACACGAAAAAATTACCTCTAAAGTTTTTACCCATAGAACTCATGGTATTCTTTTGTGGCGGTTATTTCGGGACACTGTATAATTAGATACATACATACATCACAAACATAACCTCTCAAATGTTAAGTTATTACTGTTGACATTTTTTAAATCTTTCTTTAAATGTTCTATTCTATCAAATTTTATTATTTCTTTATTGTTTCAGAATTTTGTTTTTCCAGTCGATTGACTTAAGATCAAAGCTGTAATCAAATATATACTCGTATTTCCTAACATAATTTACACATTCTTCAATTTATTCAAAACTGGACAAACTAAACGGTTGTGCTATATTTTTTTAATAAAACATATATACGTTGTACTGCATCAGTAAGATGTTTTTTTAAATATAAATACACAATACTCAATACTCAATATTTAACAAAAATATCCTAATTTCACTTAAAGTAGAACGCACAATATTATATTATAACACACCCCGTAGTGAATTAAAGTAATTAATTTGATTTTCATGTTTGCCCTCTAAAAACTAAAAAGTTTTTCATAATGTTAAAACCAAAACAAATAATTATTTATTAAAAATACAACATTATTGATTATTATACTCGTATTTGGTTACTTATGTATTTTTCCTAATTTCACATCCTCTTTTTTTATTTTAAGATAAAGATATTTCACAGGCTCATGTTCGATTCCATAAAATGTGATAGGAATGAATTTTAAATACCTATGTATCAAAAAAATTATTATGTATTTTTCGTTTTTTTTTTAAATTTAATTTTGATCAAATATAAATCTTCGAACAAACAAAAGAAAAGACTTTTTGCGTTGCCATAAATATATGACACCAATTTTATTTATAACCTTTTTCATTTTGAGTATATTTTAAAGAACATATGAGCAGTGGCATAAATGCTTGATTGATTACAATTTGCTTCATTAAAAATGTATGGCAATTCCATATATGATGTTTTCTATAACTCAACCATTTAATGCTTTCAATTAAATTTGAATATTGAAGTAGTTCAAGAAAAACAGTTAAATGAAATTTAAGTCATTATGGTCGAACGGATTTCCATCTTCTATATGTGGATGAGGATTTAACATGAATTAATTTTGTGCGTTTGTGAAACTTTTTTTCAGAGATGATCAAATTTTAAATACCGTGGACATTATGATCAATTTATCATAGAAAGTTTATTTTCTCTTCGTAATATCTTTTATGGCGTGCAGGAGAATGTGAATTGTTCACTTCGAGACATTTACCCGAAAATTTAAATTTCAAACGAACCGTGCAATTCGCTGTTTTGATTTGAGCTCAAGGTGCCATTAAGTTTTAAAATATTTTTTCAAAATTTTATTAAATTTAAATTAAATTTATATTTATATTAGGTACACACATATGTACATACATATACGGGGGCTGTTCGATAAGTCAGTGATTTAATGATAGGTCGAATCTCATGAATAATTTTTTACAAACATTTTTAACTTAATTTCTCAACATCTGGATGATTCCTTTATTTGAGCATGTTTGTATCTCTCAAAAATTCCCATATTGGAATTCCTTACTTGTAGTCATCCATGGATTACGATCAGTTGCAAAACGCTGTTAACATTGCTTCAATTAAACTTGAAGATATTCAAATAATTTTATGGCATGAAATTTAATAATAATTTCATTTTTGATAAATTTCCAGGAAATGTGGAAATGTGGTTGCGATGTTAGAAATGTTAACCTTATCAAAAACAAAATTATGTCTCAGAAAAATTCCCATTTATGTATATATATCGATGTTTTTTCTGTGAATTTATTAAAGATTTAGTTAATGAAAACAAAGACCATCACTGAACGTTTGAGATTTACAATAACAACTTGATTGTGCTACCATAAGGGTTACATGTTTCACGAGTACCAACTCGATCATCAGACTCCTTATAAAATAAAATAGTCTGTCATTGCAATTGATAAACAAAGAAAACTTGAATTAGGATGGCCAGGCGCAACGCAGCGAGTTGTTCGCTGACTCCTTACTCCACCGCTTAGTTTAATTTATTATTCTGTTTTTAAGAACTCTGTAAATCTTTTGTAAAGTACAGTACAGCCTCGCTAGTCCGGAAACTCGCTAGCCCGGACACTTCAGTAGTCTGGACACTACTATGTTTCGGACAATTTCTAAATTTTATCTCTACAGTCCGGACAGCGTATTAAAATGCGTATGTACAATGTGAATACACATTTTACTCTGTTTCTTGGAAAAAACGTTTGTTAATACAATTACGGTGAATTCCCTACTAGTTTTGTCGCTTGTAGTTGGCTCTGGAATCTATGCAGACATTTAAATCGTTGCAAATTTACTAATTGGAAGCTTATATTTGCGGTCGTTGATTTTTCATGCTCTGTTTTATTTCATCGTGGATAAGGCATATTTTTTTTGGTGTAAATTGAATTTCTTATTGAAAATTTTCTAAAACATAAGTTTTTACTTATTATGGCTTTTACAAAGAAAAGAGACGTTACTTTGATTTGAATTATGTGTATATGTATATGTACTTCTATTTGTAATAAAAAGGTTTGGAAAAGTTTTCGGTTGTCCATTGTATTTAATTTTTTCTCTATAGTCCTGACATTTCGCTATTCCGGACATGGTAGAAAACTTATGTGTCCTTACTAGCGAGGCTGTACTGTAATTGAAATGGTTTTGATATTGTTAAAAAGTCCGCATTTTTTTATATTGTCAAAACCGATTTCTTTTCTACAACAGAATATTTTTTAAGCCTTTCTTTGATCTATCAAAACACGAAGAAATTTGTTTTCCACTTTGTCAAAAAAAATTATATGGACTACTGTAAAAACCAAACAACTAATTCTGATTTTTGTGGTTTATGGCTAAAAAGTATGAAATACTTATAGTCCGAGAGCTAAAAATTGTAAGATCTGCCGATTCATGATTTTGTTTTTTGGGTAATTGAGATGCCTGACCGGAAAATTTACAGTTAATCAACCCACCACTGTTGAGGCGTAAGCAGTCGATTTTCGTCATCAAATTCGTTAAGACTACAAGAAAAAAAAATATTTCAGAAATCCGCAGCTTAGACATTGTCAAGACAAGTGTCGCCAGCTACCGTACCATAATAAATTTGGGGTATTCCCTCTCCCAGTGCCTCTCAATTTATTTTAATCCCTATTGGTCAAAGAAAAAAAGTATGTGGATATGCATAATGACATGTTTGGCTTGCAATTTTACACATTTTTTTGTCTCAGGGCCAAGCGTCTGTACTTATGTAGTATCTTAAGAGATAGGGCGCTAAATTTTCCTCACATTATATTCTTTAAGTGTTTGATTATGACTATGTTACTGGTTTTTGAAATGTTGCTCCAGGAAGTCGAACCTAAGCCAACAAATGTTGCCTAGTAGGCAACGCAAGTATGGACACCAATAGGTATTCCAACCAAATTCCAACGAAATACTAAGTGCAATAATCATGCATTCTCCAAATCCAAAACGATGTAAAACCTTGTGTCACGGTTCAGTGAGATAAACTATCAGATCACAAATGTTTGTGTACATCTTTTTACTATAAATGCAAGTTTTTTTCAAGGTAGGGAAAAGCCGCCATTTTGAGAAATATTGAAATTTGGATTATGCTGAATAATTTTGGTGAAAAAATATAAGATGATGTACCCAAACAGATGACATTAAAATGTTGTCCATCGACAAATGCAATCTTACAAACACATACATAAAAAATGTTGCCCATCGTAAAATGCAATTTTACAAAAACGAAAGTCATATAATAAAACGGCAAACATGTTTTTATGTTGTACAATTTACCAAGTTCAATTAACACTATAAGGCATATATTATAAATTATTGGATAGATGTTCTTGCACAAAAGTGCCGAATATAAAAATTAAATTTTTCATTGGACGTTCGAGAACGCTTCTACAACCATTTCAGTGAATACTGGAACGAAACCAATGGAAAAAGGCATAGGTATATCTGGTATTACACAACGACATGACATTGAAAATAATTGATGTGCATAGGTATGTACCTACAAGCAAAATACAAAACAAATGAGGTGAAAATAATCTGCCCGGTTATTTAATTCCGGATTTAATTCCAAAGAAGATTTCGACTACAAAGATCACGACTATAAAGTCAGACTAAGTAACAAAAAAAATAACTCGATATATGTATGTATGTAGTTCTTGAAGAGGAAGTTACCATGGTATTCACGCAGTAGGCTTAAAATGGAATCAAAAATGTCTTCCAAGCATATAATTCACGTAAGGGTTTAATGCTCTCAGCAAACACTTTTATTTTACCCATTTGGCTTGCTTAAATTTCAAGCGCGCTAAATTTTAGCTTTTCATAAGTAAATATTTATAGTTTTATTCTGAATTATACTTTTTTATTTATTCGATTAAGAATTTTTTTTTTGTAGTAATAGTGACTTAACTCAAACCATATTTGTATGCTTGTTTGATCAAAAGAAAAACAATCCAAATTTTTAGCATAAAGAAAATGCGAAATATTAATGAAGCAAATTGTTAAAAAAACGCTTGCTTAAACAATAAACATATATTTTGGTTTCACTTTTTTGTACTTTACCATATCACAGGGCTTATAGATTTGCTTATGTCCTTAAACATGTTCAATGTTGCACATACATATATAGAAAATTTACTCTTTTTTTTTTTGTATTACCTACCTACATATTATGTATGTAGTTCGAATTAAAAAAAAAAATCTTTAGATCTCAAATTATATCCCAATAAAAATTCCACAGGAAACGTACGAGAAGCTTCACAAAGCAGTTATAGCGGATCGGTAACACAATCTTCGAGATTTGCTACAACCCGTACGGAGGATCGTGCATCCATATTTTCATCCAAAGACAATCGTCTTCAATCTGGTCCCGACGATCGTTATTCAAGAGCAACATCAAGAGCACGAAGCGAAATCCATGATGAGCAATCATCAAGATCGCTTTCAAAGCCAGTAATTACAAAAAATCTTAAAAGTGTTCATGTTAAATGTAAGTTGGATGTGATTGAATTTAATAAAACAAAAATTGAAAGTGATATTAAACGTTTATTTCCATGTTAACAAGCTGGAGAAAATGCAGTTTTTGAGATTCAGTACGCTGAAAAACCAGGTCTTGTAACTTGGATGAAGGATAATAAACCGTTAAATGATGCATTAGCGGATCGTGTAAGCATTACAGATAACGAATTGAACTATCACCGATTAACCATAAAACACTGTAGGCAAGTTAAAACTAATTGATTAAGCGCATTTATTTATGTAAATTAGGAAAATTATACAAATTAAAATCAACTGGAATTCTCAAAAATTAACATTTTTTTCTACTTTGTCTATTTTCAGTGAAAGTGACTCTGGAACATATACTGCAAAGGCCGTATCAGGAATTCAAAGCACATCGAGCTCGAGTCAACTTATTATTGGGGAAGGTAACTAAAATATAGCCATTCAAAGCTAAACCATCTCTTTTCAATACAATACTTTTTAACTATAGATAAAGCTGTAGGCGTTAAAGACATGGATCAAGAACCTGTATTCTTGGTTTCTTTGAAAGACACCGAAATGCTGGAGTTTTCTTTCTTCAGATTTCTGGTTAAAGTTCTTGGTGATCCTAAACCTAAAGTTCATTTGTAAGTCATTTATTAAAATTAATAAATTAACGATTACACTGTTTTCTTGACGCAATAATTCATATACCTACAGCTTCAAGGATGGCGTAGAAATTTATGAAACTGAAAGGGTACAAATTATTCGTGATAAGGACTACCTCGGATTTTACGAACTTGTCATAACTGAGGTGCTTTCTTCTGACGCGGGGGTCTACTCATGTGAGGCTGAAAACAAATTTGGAAAAACATCTTGCCAAGCTAACGTCACAACAATAGGTAACTAGAATTATGAAATAAATTTAAATTAAAAATTTGTATTGTTTATTACACAAAACTTTTTTATTATTGTAATTTTTTTACGTTTCTTTTCCAGAGGATAAAAATGTTTTTGGTTCACTGAGTGGACAAATCCTTCCAGCTGGTGAGAAAGCAGCATTTACTTGGAAACGAAACGGAGTTGATTTTGATCCGGAGGAACGTTTTAAAGTTCTCTTCGGTGAAGATGAAGATTCCTTAGCATTAGTTTTTCAGCATGTTAAGCCTGAAGATGCTGGAATTTATACTTGTGTTGCACAAACAAGCACGGGAAATATTTCATGCAGTGCTGAACTTTCAGTTCAAGGAGCAATACAAACTCTTAATAGAGAACCAGAACAACCAACACTTATAATTGAACACAGAGAAGCAAATGTAGCAGTTGGAGGAACAGCAATTTTGGAACTTCAATGCAAAGGCTTCCCCAAACCAGCTGTTCAAATGACACATGATGGTGAAATTATTGCAGCTGATAATCGTCATCGAATTTTATTTGAAGATGAAGAAACTATGTCGTTGTTGATTAAGAACACAAATACGGAAGATGCTGGTGAATACATCATCAGTGCTAAAAATGAGCTTGGAGAAACTACGGGACAAATTAGTTTGGTTGTGCAAGGTATATTGAAACTCTTTTATTTAATATTAAACAGAGATTTTATCTTTATTGGGACTCTTTTTCTTCGAATCTTCAATGTGAATCGATTAGATTGTGATTTCAACTTGTCAGGTTTTTGTTGTGATTTTTTTGTTTTGTTTAAAATCTCTACCAATAAAAAAAAAAACAGGGGAGAGTACGATAACTCAGGCGACAAAGTTTAATGACGGATTTGAATAGAACAGCCAAAAATAAGCATTTTTTACTTTTGCATTTAAATAAGCTGAATTTAAGAAAAATTAATTTATCCTAGGTAAATCTTAATCCATATTCGATTATTACCATCAGAATAAGACTACGTAAATACTCAAGCAAGGAAAAAATAATTTAATCAAAATTTAATTTTCTCAAAAACTAGAAGACATAAAATCATCTAGTTTTCAGTTTTTGATCAAAAACAAATAAGAGCAATGAATTCTAAAAAAAAAACAATTGTAGGTAATCTTAAAATTTTGAAAAATTACATTTTAAACAATTTTTTTAACTTTTTGTATCCAAATTTTGAGTTTAAAATTAAATTTTTCAAAAACTATGCATAGTTTTGACTTGATTTAAAAACTGGCTAATAGAATAGAATATTGGCTTTAAAAAAACGTATAAAACTTAATTGTAGGTATTTCCGTTATTTTTTAATTTTTTTCCATTTAACGCACATATTTTTTAAATTGCCCCTACCGCCTAAACGGGGGGAGATAGACCCCCCCTCCCATAGTAAAAAATGCTTATTTTTGGCTGTTCTATTCAAATCCGTCATTAAACTTTGTCGCCTGAGTTATCGTACTCTTGCCAAAAAACAAGATTAAGGTCCCCACAATAACACAAAACGACAAAACCATATATCTTTTTTTTTATTTTTTTTATTATTATTTGAGGTAATGTCTCCGCTGATACAAAGATCGGAGAAATAGTTTGATTTTTAACCCTCTGCATCACCATTACATACTTATTTAAAGTGGCGCTACAATCCGGGTCGAACCAGAGCGTCCATCAATTGCCTTTCCAGCCAGCTCGGTCCCTAGGTAGCTGTCTACACCTCCACATGCCAATTTGATTGAGATCCTCTCTTTCTTTCTCTACTGCACCATGCTTGCGGATTGGATTCCAAGACAGAGGGCGTTATTCGTAGACTTATCCTGCACAAACGGAGAAGTTTGCCAGGGAGGCTAAAACTAAACATGGCTCTATATAGCTCTTGTCGTACGCGGACTTAAAATTGATAAAAAGTTGGCATACAGATTTGAAGTTACTGTTTTTTTTCAAAATCTTTTCTAAGACACACTGATATGAAGACCTAGTTGGCGCAGTCAGAGTGTTTCCTTTCTTGAGGCCCGGGAAAACAATTTCAGGCATGCGTTCTTGCGACCATATTTTGCTGATGAGCTGGTGCATACTGCTACAATTTCGTTTAGGTTGCTTGTACGTCACCTAAATCGAATGGTTCTATCTCTCTAGCTACGGCTTCCTTCATCTTCTCGATCGCGAGATTCCAAACTCTATTTTTCCTTCGACTGAAAAGTAGGTATTCGACTCACGAGTACTCCTTGTCTTTTTGTGCACTGCCGCTTTGTATGCCTCATGTTTAGCAAAAGTTTTGTTGAACTTTAAAAGCGGCACCTCTGATGGGTGCTTGGCAATGCTGCTACAGGTTTTTAATATTGGATGCAGATGGCAGAGCACTTTTCAAGATGTTGTAAGAAACTTGATCGGAAAAGGACCTGGTGATCTCTTGTGATTGTAGCAGTCCAACGTCGAATTTTCTCTCAGTACTTTCTTGTTTAGGATTAGGTCGGGATATCCCCAGTCGTAGCTCGGCTACAACAAAGTCGCAGTCCGAGTAAATGTTGGCCCACGGAATGTTTGCACATCCTGTATGTAAACTCCACATCAACATTTTCAAAGAAAATATCGTGCCAGATAATTCCAGATTTATCATAAATTATATCTGACATCAATACTTTACTATTTCCTAACAGCCCCTCCCAAAATTAAAAAACCTTCAAATGTCACATGCTTTGCTGGCGATAATGTCGAAATGGAAGTTGAAGTCGAAGGATGTCCTAAGCCAACTGTTAAACTCTACAACAATGGAAAAGACATAACAAGTGAAAGTTTTGTGAAAATAACTTCTACCAGCATTGGCAAAAGCACAGAGAAATTAAAAATAACAATCTCAAAGATAAGTCTTGAAAATTCTGGATCGTTCTCAATAACAGCCAGCAACGAATTAAATCAAACATCCGAATTCTGGGAATGTGAAGTACGTAGTGGGCCGGTAATAGTTAAACACTTAGAAGAAGAATACGTCTATGGCGAACACGAAGATGTTATAATTTCAATAAGAATAGACGCATATCCTTCACCTAATATCAAATGGTATCAAGATAAAACTGAGCTTTCTACCAAAGACAAAAGATACACAATGTCTGTGGATGGTAACTGTTATACATTGAAAATTCATGATGCTACACGAATCGATGCTGAAAAATATTCAATGGAAGCCAAAAATGAACATGGATCGGTGAAGGATCAAACTTATTTACGCATTAAGTGCCCTCCTGTATTCAGAAAAAAACTTCAGAATATTATTGTCAAAGAGGGTGATACAAATGTTGAGCTTAATGTTAATGTTGATTGTTATCCAAGACCAGGAATTAAATGGTTTATTGACGGAATCGAAATTGAAGAAAAACGCAAAGAATTTAGACGTGTCGAGGAGGGAGATGAATTCAAATTGATAATCAAAGAAGCTACTGTTGCGTTACAGGCTTGCTATACATGCAAGCTCTTGAACGCATATGGAAGCTTGGAAAGTGAATGCCAGGTTGATGTACATTGTAAGTAATTTTCAACATTTTCCGAACTTACATACATAATTGGATTTTCCTTTGTTATTTAGGTGTACCAAAAATAAAGAAATTCACAAAGGATTGTGAAATTCTTGAAGGTGAAACCTTAAAGTTAGAAGCCGAGATATACAGCTTGCCAGAAGCGGAGGTCACTTGGTAAGAGGATGAAAGTCTACAAAATCAATAAATTGTCTCATATCGATGGTTTTGTTTTATTTACAAAGGTACAAGGATGGCCAAGAAATATCTGCGGATGCACGAATCAAAATAAGTCGTGATTCTCAAAGAATTGAAAACTATTACATGACATTAAACTTGTGTAAGACATCTGATGCTGGAATCTATCAAGTCAGAGCAATGAATAAAGAAGGATATAATGCAGCAAAGGTGGAAGTAGCTGTTTTAAGTAAGTTTTTTAAGATCAGTTTTTATATATGTATTTGGATGTTTTATTTTATTTGTCAATATCTATCTGTTTACTTTTTAAAGCTATTCCCGAACTTTTGCATGGAGATTTGTTTGATACAAAATCGTATGAATCTGTTCCACTCAAGTACGAAGTCATTGCTCGTGGCATACCTAAACCAGAAGTCGAGTGGCTACACAATGGAAAACCAATGAAAGCAAATGATAGAATTATTATATCAAACGAAGGGGTAAGTTTTACTTTTTATATGATTTATGTACATAGTGCGATTGATTAAGAAAATAAGAAGGGATTAGTTAGGAGATGCCGATGCTTACATTATATTAGATGTATGATTCCACAAAAGATGTAATAAAATGATGATAGTTTCGCTACAAGATTTTTGAAATCAAATAATGTCAAAAATTATTTCTAGATTAGGAGAATTAGCATTAAAATAAAGCCGATTTGAATTTGGCGTAGGTTTTATGTTTTGTGGCTATACTATGTCAGAATGGAAAATAATTAACAAAGGAATAAAAAGGAAATTCTTAAAAAATTAACCACTTTAAAGTTGCCTGCAATTTTCCTGCTTCTTCTACATTCTTTAAATGTTTCAAATAGTATATAATCGTACATAATTTTATTAAGACAATGTTAGTTTTGACAAAATTAATGTTTTCCAAAATGTTTTTTCTGTAAATCTTTTTTTTCACAATTTATTATTTGACAAATTTTTATTCTCACGGTTCAAAAAAATTTTTGTTGTTTTCCCAACCCTTTAATTTTAAAATTTTTATTTCAAAATTTATCACAATTTAGAACAAAAGTTCTAAAATACATTTCCTGTTTAAAAATTTCTTGAAACCCACAAAATAGTTTTTAGTAAAAAAAACGCAAATCGTTTTGGTTCAAACAGTTTTTGGAGCGATGTCGCCTGCGTCGAATATTTTCATCAAATTGGAATAACATTATTTCAAAGTGGTTTCATAAGCTTTTGTAGTCTTAGGTTTGACTTTCTATAAAAAGTGCTATAAAACATCAGATATATATACTAACTGAAACTTTATTTAAATTAAAAGGAGAAATACAAATTGGAAATCAAAGAACTGAAGCTTGGAGATGAGGGCGAATACAAGGCTATTATTAAAAATAAGGTTGGAGAACAATCACAAAAATGTGTACTTTCTCTTCAAGGTTTGTTAATTTTAGCATCTTTTCATCAAATGTAGAAATAATTTAATTTAATCTTAATTTTCTATGTACCTTAGGTGTTGCCGAATACAGAAAACCAATACTTATTAAAGGACTACATGACATATCAGAACAAAAAGGAAATAAACATACTTTGTCAGTAGTTTGCACTGCAGATCCTGCACCAAAGATAACATGGCTGAAAGATGGAAATGTTGTTCAACCAGATGCTAATATTGAAATCAATGTTATTAAAAAAGATTTAGAACATGGACTTAAGGAATTCACTTGCCAGCTAACATTTGCACAAAGTATGAACAAATTTCTTACCTGAGAACAATATCTTACCGTACTTTCCTGTTTCTTTTTTTAAGCTCAACATTTCGATACTGGACGATATGAGATCCGTATCGAAAATAATCACGGTACACTTAACTCCAGTTGCTGGTTAGATATTCTTTCAAAACCAGAAATAGTTGGTTTAAAGGATCAGTTTTGCATTCCATCCGAAGCTGTTGTCTATGACGTTCTTGTGTATGCGAATCCCAAACCAAAGGTTACTTGGTCAAGACAAAATGAAAACCTTTGCAATAATGAAAACTTTGAAGTTATCGCTGATGTCGAAGCTGAAAAGTATAGATTAGTCATTCACTCTGTAGCACCTTCAGATGCTGGGTTGTATACAATAACAGCAACCAATAATTGTGGCACAACAAAACAAGATTTTAAATTGAACATTCACGGTAAATATTTACAAATTTAATGTTAACAAATATACCAACTTCAGTATATGATGATTTTTAGTTGAGAAACCTGCATTTGTTATTGCTCCTGAGGATCAAAAAATATGCGATCATCATCCAATGAGGACCGAAGTTCAAGTTCATGGAATACCTCAACCAAAACTGGAATGGTTTAAGGATGGACAACCAATTGACTATAGTGCAAAGAATGACAAGAAAAAGAATACATACGTTGCAGAGTTCAAGGAAATTGATGAAGATCAAATTTTCAGCTCATTGTCCATTGAAGATTTTAGACCAACGAATGAAGGAATGGTATGCATTGTAGATGAACGCAAAGAAAGATATGCTAAAGTATTAAATTAAAATTTTCAGTATTCGGCTATTGCAAAGAACGAAGTTGGAACTACTGAAGTGCGATTTGAATTACAATTAGTTCAAACAGCACCCGTTTTCACAACACCTTTAGGCAAATCGATTGAAGTTTCACAAGGGCAACCACTTATTTTAGAAACTGTAATTTCTGGTAGCCCTGCACCTGAGGTAAAATGGTTTAAGGATGGAAACGAGTTATTTCCAGAAGAAGGGTAGGTATTTTTTCAAAGTTTGAGAATTAAAAAAAAATTAATCTTAAAAATCTTTGTATTTTAATAACGAAAATTGTATTGTACAGTATTAAAATTGAATCAACTCCTGATGGACGTATTCGTTTAGAAATCGAAAAAGCTAGTCCCAGCGATTCGGGTTCATATAAACTAGTCATTACCAACCCTAATGGAGAAATCAAATCACTATGTGCTGTTGCTATTAAACGTTCGTCATAAAAGGCTCTTTTTAAAATCAATTTTGATACATATAAATTTTTTGTAGCGGAACCAATGGCTCCAATATTTGTTGAGCCTTTCCAAGACATTAAAGCTGTTGAAGGATCTCCAGCGACACTTGAAGCTAAAGTTCTTGGATTCCCATCACCACAAGTATTGTGGTTCAAAGACGCAACACCTCTGCATCCAACACAATCTCTTAATTTCGTCAATAAGCCTAATGGTGTAATTGGCCTATGGTATGTTCCATTTAATTTTTTAAATATACATTATTGAAAATAACAATTATTTATTCAAACAGTATCGATCCAGTTAAACCCCAAGATGCTGGATGTTATAAGATAGTTATTGCCAATAGCGAGGGAGAAATCGAAAAGAAAGTTAACGTTGAAGTTGTACCACAATCAGCGAAGCCCTCGTTTGTCGCCGACTTACAGGACATACAAAGTGTTGAAGGATATCCTGTCAAATTGAATGTTAAAGTTGTTGGTTTCCCACCGCCAGCTCTTAAATGGTATCACAATGGTGAAGAAATCGGAGCCAAGGATAAACGATTTGCCATTGTTGAAAATCCAGACAAGAGCATTAGTTTAATAATTGAGAAAGCCACACCAGACGACTCAGGACTATTTGAGGTTGCAGCTGTAAACGACAAAGGCAAAATATCATCAAAGGGCAAGCTGCATATAGTTCCAAAAGCAGATGAATCGACTTTCGAGCAACCACCACAGTTTGCTTCTTCACTTCGTGATGTAAATGCCGATGAAGGACAGGAGTTAACTATTTCGGCGCCATTTATTGGAAATCCAGTTCCAGAGACAATTTGGTCAAAAGATAGCATTCCTTTGTCTCCAAATGAGCGAACCCTTATGACTTGTGATGGAAAATCCGTAGCTCTATCAATCAATCCAGCATTGCCATCAGATTCTGGTGTTTATAGTTGCTTATTGGCAAATCCTTTAGGGGAAGATGTTTCGGAATGTATAGCAAATGTTCGCAAAATTTACAAAAAACCACAATTTACACAGAAACTTATAAATCTTCAACAAGCTGTGGGAAAGGATGCGAAGCTTGCTGTTACTGTTTCTGGCGTTCCATATCCAGAGCTATTTTGGTATTACAACGACAAACCACTTCAAGATAGCAATAAATATGATGTTAAGGTAAATATTTATTTTACAAAAAAAAAAAAAAGCAGTAATGTTAAATTAACTACATTGCAGTGTCAAAGAATAATTTAACAGCAAATCTTTTAAAAAAAAAATTTTTTTTAAAACTTAACCTTGTGAACTTAACTTATGTAATTATAAGATAACTCTGAAAAATAATTTTAACAATAACACTCATGGTGAAAACGGTATTTACAATATGTTTTAACTTTAATTTTTAAAATTAACCTAGAATGATGGCGATCATCATATACTTCACGTTAAAAATCTTACTCATGACGATGCTGGTGCATTCAAATGTATTGCTAGAAATAGAGAGGGAGAAGACATTACCACTTGTCATTTAGATGTAGTACCTGAAACGTAATTACAATTTTATTTCTGGTCAAAATACATTTGTTATATAATTTTTTTTTAACAGGACCAAACACTCCCGATCGGAAGCACCAACATTTTTGAAAAAAATTGGAGACACTGAAGTTTCACATGGAATGTCAGCTAAATTTACCGCTTGCGCCACCGGATTTCCAGAACCCGAAGCGGAGTGGTTCAAAAATGGTCAAAAGCTTTTCCCAACCGATAAAATATCATTTGATTATGAACCAAATGGAATTATACGTCTTAACATTAAAGACGTTGATGATACGGATGTAGGTAGATACTCTTGTCGAGTATTTAATCCACTAGGAGAAGACACGTGCAATGGAGAACTTTTCTATGACGGTTAGTAACATAAAGGCTAAATGTTTTATTTAATTATTTGCAAACAAGGTGAAGCGGAACATTTACTGGCGTTGGCGAAATAACAACAATAAACAACATCGTGTTTTTATTGTTAGTTCGTGTTTGTTAGCGAGTGTTTCGCTTTGGTTGACGAGAACCTTAAAACTACAACTTAACTTTTATACTTTTTAACACGAATAACTATTTTATATTATATGTTCAATAACATTCAGCAATTTACATATATAACACTTTAAGGGTTTTTTTAAATATTCAAACCAAGCCATCTTGAAAACTTGACTTTTTCTTGGGTTCAGATTCGAATTACGCACATCAAAGACCATCAGAAAAAATGTTCTTGTCTGTAACCAGACAAATAAATTTTTTTCGTCACGACTACAATGAAAATTGTAGATTTCGATAGCATTATATGAATTATTGCAAAGTATTGACCGTTATTTGAGCAGAAAAATTATGAATCCTCGCGTTGCAGTGAACGTCGGATATGTATCTTAAATCCAAACATGATCAGCAGCTGTTACCAGCTGATGCAACAACAATTCAAAGGAATGTGAGAAATTTTTGATCCCTATCCGTCAGAATAATGAAAATATAGAATTTTTTTCAACAAATAATTCCATTTAAAAAAAATTTAAATATGTAAAATTTTTTATTTCGTTTTGAAAAGAATTGAAATTTTTCTTTCAAAACAGATTTTTTTAGGTATGTACATTACATACATCAGAATCTACACGGATACAAACGAATTTTTTTTTTCTCAAATTCTCTTTCCAACCAAAAAAAGCGGAGTTCAAATACGTAGTTGAAATAAATTGGACTTTAGGCTCTACAAATTTTATAATGACAGTTTTAAAATTAAAGTTACAACCAAAAACATATGACCAATATAAAAAAAATCAACTCAAATGTACTATGACTTTTAAACAATAGCAATTACCGAAAATAGTTACTCAATATTAGATTCTCTTTAAGTTTGGTGTATTACTTTTTCTTCTAGAGTCAAAAATACGTGAGATATGTGCAAAAACCTAAATTTTCATTTAAAAAAAAAACAAGATGGTGACCAACCGACACTAGGTACAGTTGTAAAAATGTGGTCAGCTTATGTACTCTTTCAATTTGACCTACATTTGCGAAAAACTTTTTTTTGGACACCCAGTCAAATATTTTCTCATTTTTTAAAAATGTTCATCCATTCTGAAAAAAAAACATAGAAGATAGTTTTACATTTTTGTTTGCCTTATCCATTTTATTCAACATTTTGCAAAAATATTTTTTTTGCACTCTACCCTGATGTGAAATGTTTTTGCTTTTTTTAATAATCTGTCTTAAAAAGTTTCTTCACCAAATTTAATATTGTTCTGTTACAAGTCCCATTACAAAAGTTGTCATTAAAACCCAGCTCTGCACTACCCAAAATTGTTTGGGTAGAAATAAAGCTTAACATTTCTCCTTTGAATTATTGATTTCAATAATTTCAATCAATAATATAGATGTTTGCCTATTGTTGCATGAATAGAGTGGACCAACACTTTTACACACAGTTTGGGAGTTTGAAGTTGTTTATTTTTTTTAAATCCTTTTTAATTTTCTATTCAACTATCCTAAATATAAAGGTACCAATTAAAAGGGTTAGAATCTTTCATACATCAAAGGAGCGGATTTTACAAAAACGTAATACCTTTTACAAATGCTGATCTATAAAACTGTAGCTTGTGAATTGGCAGGAGTACAATAACTTGGGCGCCGAAAATTGATAACGGTTTTTTGTATAGGGTTCCAAGACAAGCATTTTTGACTATAGGAGGGGGGTCTATCTTGCCCCGTTTGGGCGGGAGGGGCAATTTTACGAAAAGAGTACTAAAAGTGGAAAAAAAATGATTAAAAAATAACGGTAATACTTACAGTTAAGTTTAATACTGTTTTTTACAGCCTTTTTGAATCAATCAAAAATTATGCACAGTTTTCGAGAAAATGAAAAACACAAGAAAAAAGTTTGAAGTATAATTTCTCAAAACTAGAAGACATAAAATAATCTAATTTTCAGTTTTTGGTTAAGAATCAATAAGAGCACCGAATTCTTTAAAAAAAAATTAAATCCTATGGTTTTGAGAAAGTACACTTCAAACTTTTTTTTTTTGTGTTTTTTTCCCGAATTTTCTGTTTGAAACTCATTTTCTCGAAAACTGTGCATAATTTTTGATTGATTCAAAAAGTGGCTTATAGTACAAAATACTGGCTGTAAAAAACATTAATAAACTTAACTGTAAGTATTACCGTAATTTTTTTTTTACTTTAAGTACTCTTTTCATAAAATTGCCCCTCCCGCCCAAACGGGGCAAGATAGACCCCCTCCCATAGTAAAAAATGCTTGTTTTGGACCCCTCTACAAAAAACCGTTATCAATTTTCGGCGCCCAAGTTATCGTACTCTCCCCTGTGAATTTAATAATTTCTATAAGTCCAGTGAATTTGTCGTAAAAAAAGTTCTTCAAAACCAGTGATGGGGTAGTTTGGACTTTTTCTCCGTTTTATGTTTTAATGATTGTTCAAATTTAATGACTCAAAGTGTATTTCTTATATAAAACTCAAAACCATCAAATTTTCGTAACTGAGTTGAAAATGTAATGCATGAAAAAAATCAACACTATCTAACAGAGCTGTACCCCAAATGCTTTACTCAGGATAAATTGAACAAATTATTTTTCAAAGCATGCTCAAGTACGAACGGTTTGACGGAGACAAAAACTCAGTTAAAATTTTAATCATCATTTAAGGAATATCGATTAAGTATTATTAATTTACGAGTTATGAGCAAAAAAAGAAACACAATACATTTTTTAAACAGTTGGAAATATCAGGTTCGCATTCAGCACCCCCAAAAAAATAAACAAGGAGAAAAAACCAAACTAACCCAAAACTTGCATAAATTCAATTTCACCATACTACATATGTACATATAATTCTCAAACAAAAAGAGCAAATTCAAAAAATTTGCAATTCACAAATCAAAAGAGCTTGCGGCTGAATTAAATTGATGTGATCACAAGCTAATTGGTGGGTTTTGAATGAAATGAGGAATTAAGCTACAAAAAGCTTAAGCTCTTACAACCCTGGAGTTTAATTAGTGGAGTAACTTCATGTTATCTCATCGAATATGTGCTTATGTACTCTTTCAATTTGACCTACATTTGCGAAAAACTTTTTTTTGGACACCCAGTCAAATATTTTCTCATTTTTTAAAAATGTTCATCCATTCTGAAAAAAAAACATAGAAGATAGTTTTACATTTTTGTTTGCCTTATCCATTTTATTCAACATTTTGCAAAAATATTTTTTTTGCACTCTACCCTGATGTGAAATGTTTTTGCTTTTTTTTAATAATCTGTCTTAAAAAGTTTCTTCACCAAATTTAATATTGTTCTGTTACAAGTCCCATTACAAAAGTTGTCATTAAAACCCAGCTCTGCACTACCCAAAATTGTTTGGGTAGAGTTTAATTAGTGGAGTAACTTCATGTTATCTCATCGAATATGTGCTTAATTTTGATAATCATTTAATAGTTGCCGTTTGTAAAACCACCTTATTTTAAATTCTTCATCGAACACCCGTAATGAATATGGGTATTACGAGCATTTTGAAATGTTAAAGGTATTTAAAATTGTATTTAAAAACAGAGCACCAAACAGAGCTTTATTTTCTTTTTCTTTTAACTGCGATTGCACTGTAGTTTTTCCCTTAAAGGAACATCCCAAATTTATGTTTAAAAACCATTCGGATTTTGATTTCAGCATCCTTCGATCCGCATCCTCATGCATCGATTGGTGATCAATATGTTGGTTTTGACAAGCACAAAAAATCAGGTGTTCCAGCTCCGCTGTCAGAGAGACCATACATTTCTAAAATGACTGAAAGACGTTTGAACCTAGCTTGGAAACCATCGTTGCCTCTAACACCAAGATATCCTGTAACTTATCAAGTAAGTTAAATATTTTAATTAGCTTTTGCGGGCTTCAAGCTAGGTCATCTTTTATACAGGTTGAAGTTATGGATATGCCAGAGGGAGATTGGCGTACTATCAAAACGGGTATTCGTGGATGTGCTCTTGACATAAGAGATTTAGATCCACAAAGAGATTATAGACTAAGAGTCCGAGTAGAAAATCAGTTCGGTGTAAGCGATCCAAGTCCATATTTGCAAACTTATAGGTAAATATAAAATTTAAAAAAAACTGCTAGTTCATCCTCTTCGAATACATTAAATTCTATTTCTGTTTATAGGAAAAAACTTGTTCCTGAAGCTCCAAAGATTTATCCTTATCTACCACTAGGAATTGATTTCAGACCTGATATTTCACCATACTTTCCGAAAGATTTTGATATTGAACGTCCTGCACATGATAAATTGGCACATGCCCCTCAGTAAGTATAAAATCTATAATGTTGGCTTATTTGAAATTGAGGATTGAGGTAGATATCTCCACTATTAACAGGTTTTTTTCAATTATCAACTTAACAATCTTAACATCGTTTCATATATTTCACAAACCTATGATTTGCCTTAAAGTTCCGATTAGAAACAACAAATGCTTAAATTTTTAACATTAATTGCAGATTTCTGCGAAGAGAAGCAGATATTACGTATGGTGTTAAGGGCCATGACACAAACTTAATGTGGTTTGTTTATGGATATCCTAAACCTAAGATGACTTATTATTTCAACGATGTTCTCATTGAATCTGGTGGAAGATTCGACTACAGCTATACCCGAAATGGCCAAGCAACATTATTTATAAATCGGTAAGTAAATCGATTTGTATTTTATAAATTTTAGGAACGTACTAACAAGAAATTTGGTGTAATATCTAATAATAATATTGTCTGAGTTCGGCTTAATTACTGCACAGTTGTCTTTCGACAAGCCTTTAAGCCATTTTGCACACAGTGGTTAAATCTGCAATTTGATTATCATTGATTCTTCTTAGTCCTTAATTGAGAATCTATGATGAATGATCTAGCGTTTGTTGACCTTTTTTAAACTTTAGTAAGCAAATACTATAGCTTTTCCACAATTCGATCCATTTTTCAATTTATCTGATTTTTTAATGACACCCTTGTAGGTATGCCTATAGCGTATCTGAGATACATTTGCATACAAGTTGACTGTCAGCTGCTGTTACAAAATCACTTGATGCAACAACATTTTAAAGGTATCTGGGAATTTTTTGGATTTTAGACATCTCACCGAAGAATTGATGACAAAAGAAGATGAAGCGGAATGATCAACGGAATCTTTCGTCAAAAGTAACCGCAGTTGCATATTCAAATACAAATACGGTTTAACTTTCTTTTTGTATTCTTTGTTTATCAGAGTACAAAATTCCAGAAAATCATTGATTAAATGGTGCTAATAAACCAAAATCGTCCGATTAGTTAAATTTTTAACTGTCTGCTTTATTCATCGATTAAAATCTTTGAACAAACACAATCCTAGATTGTAAACTGAAATAATCAAAGATTAAAGATAGCCAAATGTGAACAAAGTGAACATTTGTTGAGACATTTAGAATATGAAAAACAGTATTTTGATGCAAACCTGAAAAATATTGCTTTGTTACAAAATGCTCATTTCCAGCCAAATATAGAATGACTTTTTTTAAATTAAGAACTACTTTACCATTAATCATTAGTATTTTGTGAAAAACTGAGCCGAAATCGATTTTGCAATGTGAAATACTTCAAATATTCAATGATGACTATATGTACTATATAATGATGTACTATATAACATTATGGGTTATTATCCTGTCTTAAAATGGTTTTTGTCGGTTAACTAATCAAAACTTTACTCATTTATTTTCAAATAAAGATACAAAAAAAAATAAATTCAAATGCTTCTATATATAGAATGCTAGATCGTGATGTTGGAATTTATGAAGCAGTTGCCTCTAATGAACATGGAGAAGCTAGACAAAGAGTGAGATTGGAAATTGCAGAGCATCCAAGATTCAAAAAACGCCCAGAAGAACTGTTTATTATGTCAAGAAAGAGTGGACGAGTTGAAGCACATGTTGTGGGAGTTCCATATCCCGAAATAAAATGGTTCAAGGACTGGCAACCAATAACTGATACCAGCCGACTAAAGGTTTGAATTTTTATCATTTAATTAATAACAATACCTTAGTTATTATACAACGTACATACATACATACATAGGTAAAATACATATAATATTTATTCTATACTTACCTATGTATCTGCATCTCCATATCCCACATCTGATATCTGCTAGTTAATTAAAATAAATTTTCTTATTTTTTCGTCCCAATTTTTATTTTTTAAGTAGGTTTTGAATGCACGCAAGGATAAAAATTGAAAATTTGCGGTTTACTCTTTAATACGTATCAGCCCACTTCTTCAGAATTATTGCCAACTATATTGAAGTCTTTGAAAAGTAACACATCAAACAAAAAGTCAGACGTGAAAAGTAATGAGATCTAAAAGTATGCCAAGTTTTTATTTATTATTTAATGACTGACTTAAATTCAGAGGCTTCACTTACTTAGTTCCTTGGACCAGTTATGTCCGCCCGTTTCCCCTTGCTGGGCATAGGGCCTCTACTACCCCTACACACCCCAGTTGGGTTGAATCCTCTTTAACCGATCTTCGTCAAGTACTTTTAGATAAGCTCACCGCGTGACAGGGTTCTATTGTATCATTTGAATCCTTCCTCACCTGTTCTGGTATGAAGTTCATCATTCACGGACATCTATCTGCAAACATTTGTAGCTTTCTTGTTATAGAGGATGTGAAGCAAGGAAAGGAGCAAGAATTTAATTTTAGAGTTCTATAGATTTAGCTTGGTCTTTCTTGGATTCCGAACGAATTCATGGTATTCCCGATTTGACTTTTAATGTCTAGTTCGGTTCCGCCGTCAGTAGAAGCAGTACTCCAAGACATTGAAAACTTTCTACCATCAGAACTAATTGCCCAGAAATATTTACATGAACACCCAAGAAGTTCCAACGCTATTTTTTAACTTCCGATATTATGTCCAAAAATTTCAGCTTCCCTCTACACACTTGTTGTCTTTGATCTTATGAGAGATTAAGCATACGTCGTCGGTCGTCAAGTTCAAGTTCAAGTTAACTTTATTGAGGCAAATAAACTCAGTACAATTTAATTACAATCTTTTTGGTTTTATGTTTGGTCGACTTAAAGATATGCCTGACTATATAAGAAAATTACAAATATTCAAAATATTATCAAAGTTCATAGAAATAAATCATTCAATAAAATATTTTTAATTTTTGTTCGATTGCTCCCGGCAAACAATAATTTTTCTGCTTTTATTTGGCAAAATTTAACTTATGACTAAAATTAGAACTAAACTTAAAACTAAAACTAAAATAAAACTACAAATTAAAGGTCCACCTTACATAAAAAAAATATAAATGTATGTATTTATAGGGAACCTTAACAAAAGTTTATGTTGGCAACCACTTCATTAAAATTTGTTATATTTGTATGTAGAGATATACATAATATCAACCTCAATAATTGAAAGGGGGCGCTTTTTCGTAAAATAGGACTTGAAAGTTTCCGATTGCATCTGGTCTTAATAAGGGGATTGACCCGTCACTGAGTATATTAAATGGTGACAAATAATATTTATCAGCTAAACTGTCGTTGGCATTAGAGTCCATTAATGATCTTACTAGAGGGTTTGCATGAAATCTTATTCGTTCCATTTTTTTAAAAAGAAGATCTATTTGGTACTTCATTAAAGGAATAACCTGAGTTGCGTCGTATATTGTTTTGTTTGAAACCCATTTTTTATCTGGCTTTCTAAACATTCGCAAAATCTGAATATTTTTCGTTTTTTGTTTAAATATACATATAATAAATTAGTTAATATTAATTAATTAATTAATATAAAAATAATTTTCAACACTTATTGTTGAGGAATCAAAACGTTGACAATAATGTTACTCTCGATTTTCTGAGTGATGTTGACCGCAATCTTAAAGTAATAAATATTTTTTTTTTTAATTTGAAGCGAGTACACTCGAATTTACATGGTTTTGTGATATTAAAAAAATTTAAATTTGTGGTGAGGAAGATCAATAATTGAAAAACAAACTTAAAAAATTTTTGAAGTTTGCGATGTTATTCATACCCTTTTCCTACATAAGCCGCGTCTTACTGTCGACCAAGATCCGTAATAGATCATCCTGTGATAATAAAACCATCCAGTTTATACAAACTAATTCTTGGATCTTGAAATAGGTCCAGATAGAAAGCAGGATCCCAAATTGTTTTTGTATTGCGTGTAAAATATAATCTAGATCCAGATCCCGATGGCGATAACGGATAATAAAACATAGCTATAGTCTATACTTTTACTTTTACCTGCCTTGAATCCACGTTATATTCTGCATATTTTCTCTGACCTACGTTGATATAAGTTTTACGTTGATTCCTTGAAATTAAGTTTAAGAACCTCTTAAAGTCAAAATATCCTACCTCATTAGCTCACGAGACGGAAATTTGTATGACCTAATGATGGAGGATTTTTTAAGTTAAAAGGCTTTTAAAGTTAAAAAGTTCCACAGAAGATAATGTTATATTCTGTTACATCTTCAGATAAATTTCTACGAGCCTGATATTTGCGTTCTCTCAATTCATGATGCTATTCGAAAAGACGAAGGTTTATACTCAATCAGTGCAAGAAATGTTGCTGGATCAATAAGCACATCCGTTATGGTGCACATTGAAGAAGATGAAGACCTCTACATATACAAGACCTACGGAAGACATCCATATGTTAGGTCGAAACCAATAGCTTTTACGGATAAATATGACATTGGCGATGAATTGGGTCGTGGTACTCAAGGCATAACATACCATGCTGTTGAGCGTGCAACAGGTGAAAGCTATGCAGCCAAAATAATGCATGGAAGAAGAGAACTCCGTCCATTTATGCTTAATGAAATCGATATTATGAACATGCTGAATCATAAAAAATTGATACGTCTGCATGATGCTTATGAAATGGATCATGGTTATAATCTAATCATAGAGCTTGCATCTGGTGGTGAATTGGTGAAGGATAATTTACTCAAACGAAATTATTACACCGAGAGGGATATATGTAGTTATATGCACCAACTTTTGTTGGGATTAGACTACATGCATGATATTGGTGTTGGTCATATGGGATTAACGGTAAAAAAAATATAAAAAAAAATAGCTATAATTAATAATAATGTTTTTGAATTTACTATTTCAGCTTAAAGATTTGTTGATTTGGGTGCCTGGAGGTGATAACCTTAAGATCTGTGATTTCGGACTTTCGCGGAAAATACATTTAAGCCGACTGGCTACGTTAGACTTTGGAATGCCTGAATATGTATCTCCGGAAGTTGTCAATCGAGAAGGCGTTAGCTTCTCGCACGATATGTGGTCCGTGGGTATTATAACGTATGTTTTATTATCCGGTTTCAATCCATTTAGAGGAGCAACTGATAGAGAAACATTGACAAAGATACGCGAAGGTTATTGGGACTTTAACGAAACGTTATGGAAGGACATAAGCTTTGAAGCTAAGGACTTTATCAAAAAGCTACTTGTTTACAATTCCGAAGACCGATTGGATGTCAAAACAGCATTGAGACATCCATGGTTCTTTATGCTTGATCGCAAAGACTACGACGGATATAAAATTAGCTCAGACCGTCTTAGAAATTACTATAGAGGTTATTCAGATTGGTACGCCAATGCTTCATGCAATAATTACTACCGCAGAAGATTCTTACACGATGCCTTTACTCATCCCTCGGAAATGGTTTACCCACCAGGATATAAGTACACTCCAGATGGTTCACCCGAACGTACTTCTCCGGAACCCAAGAAAAGGTCTGCAGCATGGAAAGATACAGGTTCAAAGTATTTACATCCTGATTACGAGCTTGGTTTAATTGAGTCGGAGAGTCGGTAAAGTATTAAAATGTGATTATATTTACAAAGTTTCTAATTTTTTCTTTTTGTTATTAAAGCTATCAATACGGTCCAGATACTTATCTACTACAGTTGAGAGATGTTAGCTTCCCTGTAAGATTGCGTGAGTATATGAAAGTTGCTCACAGAAGATCGCCTACGTTTGCCATGAACGATAGCTTAGATTGGAGTGTAAGTTCTTTAAATTTTGTGTAGTCTCGGGTAAACCTACGTGCTCACGGTGGTGATCACGATAGCAAAATGGGTGATAGTGACTAATTTAATAGAAAAATACAAGAAGACACGTTCTGCAACAAAAATCGACATTTACTGACCATATTTTTAAAACAAATCACAACGGCTGTACCACCGCTGCACCACCTTGACCACTTTGGTTGGGCCTGACTTTAGTATTTCTATAGTATTTTCAATTTAAAAATCCTTTAATTTTCTCCTTATTTTCAAAAAGTTACCCGTCATAAGGGAAAGAAGGCGCTTTACGGACGTTATGGATGAAGAAATTGACGATGAACGAAAGAGTCGAATTGGTTCCTATACCGTTAATGAATCCTACTCTATTCGACGTTTGAGAACTGAGCTGGGCCCTAGGCTTGATCAGTACGCTGAAGCTGACGCTCTTATTGAAAGCCAACGAGAAGGCTACCCTCCATTCTTCAGGGAAAAGCCACAAACTCTAGCCATAACCGACAGTAAGCCTGCTTATCTGCATTGTTTTGCCGTAGGCGATCCAAAGCCTAGCATACAATGGTTCAAAAACGATATGGTTCTAACTGAGAACAAGCGCATTAAAACCGTTGTTGATGAGGATGGAAGATCAATACTAAAATTCGACCCTGCAAGCTTGTATGATGTTGGAATTTATAAGGCTGTTGCAAGAAATAAAGTTGGCCAAACCACGGCTCGCTGTCGTGTGGTTGTAGCAAATTTGCCAAACCCTCCAGATTCACCAGAAGTTTCAGCTGTTAGTGCTACAGAGGTTCTGCTTCGTTGGAAACAACCACGGTCTGACGGAAATTCTGCTGTACTCTGCTACAGTCTGCAATACAAACAAGCATCAAGTGATCAATGGACAACGGTAGCTGACAACATTGACCATGAGTTTTATTTAGTTCATGGTCTTCAGCCCAATGAAAACTATCACTTCAGACTTGCATCTAGAAACCAAATTGGTTGGAGTGAAATGGGGATACCTTCAAATGTTAGAACGTCTGGGGGAGATGCTCCAAAAATAACCATCACAAAGGCAATGAAACATCTACAACAACTTACGGAAAGCGGACATGAAATTGTTTCGGAAGAAAGAAAAGTGCACGTAGACTACCAGCTGGAACGTGAATCCCTCAGTTGGATAACCGACTCTGACATAAGTGATAAATATAGCTTTATTTCTGAAATTCATCGGGGTAAATTTAGCACTGTTGTCAAAGGAATTCAAAAATCAACAAATGCCATGATTGTTGGTAAAATTTTCGAAGTCGACAAAAATAACGAAAATGCTATTCAAAATGAATTCGAACATTTGAGAACACTTCGTCACGAACGGATAGCTTCTCTGTTTGCTGCATACAGTCCTCCAAATCTACCAATTAAAATATTTATTATGGAGAAACTCCAAGGTGCTGATGTGCTAAATTATTTCAGCAGCAGACACGAATATACAGAGCAAATGGTTGCAAGTGTCATCACTCAACTTTTAGATGCATTACAATACCTTCACTGGAGGGGTTTCTGCCACCTTGATATTCAACCTGACAATATTGTCATGGCGACGGTACGTTCGGTGCAGATCAAACTTGTTGATTTTGGTTCATCAAGAAAAATATCAAAATTGGGATGCTCGGTTCCTATTTGTGGACAACTGGATTACCAATCTCCAGAAATGATAAATGAAGAATTTATCTTGCCTCAAAGTGACATTTGGTCAGTTGGTGTTATTACTTATATTCTTCTATCCGGTTCAAGTCCGTTCAGGGGAAATGATGAAACAGAAACCAGACAGAATATTTCATTTGTACGGTATCGTTTTGAAAATCTGTACAGTGAAGTAACACCAGAAGCAACACGTTTCATAATGTTCTTGTTTAAGCGTAACCCCAGGTATTTATTTTGAAAGTGTTTTTAGTATTTTTCAACAAAAACTTGTTCTGCAGCAAACGCCCTTATTCCGAAGAGTGCCTTGAACACAGGTGGTTAGCTGCATCAGAATATATGAACAAGAAGCGGGAGAGATCTGTATTCCTGGGAAATAGACTAAAGGTAAGGTTTTTTAATAATGAAGTGACTCCTGAGGCCTATAGCACAAAACCTAAATTACTTGTTAAACGAGTGATATTGAACAGCTGTTTAAAATTTGTGTAACTCGTAACAACAAGTATTTTGGTTTGGCAAATTTCAACAAGTAGGAAATTTTAAAAATAAAACGGTTCTGTAACGGGAAATCATATTTTTGTACAAATTATTAACATCGATTTTACCCATTACTTCATAACAACCAAGGCAAGGTATTAAAATGTCGTTAAATAACTTACAAAAATAATGAATTAATTTATTTATTGTAATTGATTAAAAATAATAGAACTTTCGCTCTCTAGAATTCTCGAAATATTAACGCCAGTATTCACCGAGTGCTCATACGTTTATGAGGCCTAAAACTCAAAAAAATCATTTCTCATAAGTTCATAAGAATTGATTACACTAGTTTACAAAATTTTGGGTCACCGATGCTATCTAAAAAAAAAACTTTTTTTACTAATTTGGGGTCGCTGAAAACGAAAATGACATTAATTTTTTTTTTAAAGAACCGTTTTCGAGTTATGCGCAAAAAAAAAGCTTCTACATTTATCGATTATAACAAACCGTAAACCGTTGGAAAGCAGGAAGTGTTATCTTTCCAAAAATATTTACTATATGTACATAACTTAAAAAGGTCAGTTAAGAGATATAAGCTAGTGTTTGAAAAATAGACCAAAAAAACCTTTTTTTCGCATATCTCGAAAACGGTTCTTTGAAAAAAAATTTATATCATTTTCGTTTTCAGCGGCCCTTAAATCAGTAAAAAAATGTTTTTTTAAGTTAGCATCGGTGACCGAATATTTAGTAAACTAGTGTTATTAATGATCTAATAAGCTTATGAGCGCTCGGTGAATACCGACCTAAATGCCAAATATAAGAAACAAATTAAAACAAAAATATAGTATGTATCTACGTACATACATATATGTATGTATTATTTAAGATTATAAACAATAATTTTATTATTTTAGGAATTCTCTGACGCATATCATGCGGAAAAAGACGCAGAGGCATCTTCGTCGGAAAACCTTGCTGCATTAGGAAGTGGACCCACACCAAGACAACTTTTAAGATCTAATAGTATCCAGGATGAGTTGATGACAACCTTTTAAAACAGAGACTTATTTTCGTGCGTTTAATTATGAAGCTGTTTTGATGTATCAAACAAACCATAAAACGAAGAATTGTAAACAAAAAATAACAAAACATTTTATTTCTTATTTAACTTATACATACATACATATATTGGCAAAAAAACATTTTTTTTTTTCAAAATAAAATTTTAAAGTCAAAGTATTTATTTGTTTGTAATAAATTGTTAAACTGAAAACTTCACCAGATGTACTCGGACCGAATATCCGTGAGTCACCTATTGCGGGGTAATGATTTTTTTTGCTTCATAAATAGCTTTTTATTAAGGTTTTATTTTTTGTCTATCGTACTGAATAAGAGCACATATGTTTTTTTAAATTGTTGGAAAGGACTTACATTTTCTTTTTTTCGTAAGAAATTATGGAACTTAAAAAATTTATAATTTGAAATATACAACGAAATATGAAATTGGACGAAGAAAAGTTTCGAAAAAATATTAATATCGATTACAGAATCCTCAAAACTTGATCCGCAATGATGCAACCACAACTTACCCCGGTGCAGCTTAGCATAGCACAGAGAATTTGAGAGGCTTAGGTTAGGCAAGGAACGACATGCGCTGCAAGCGATTTTTTTTTAATGTTATCGATAGGTTTTAGGAAGCTAAATTTCCCTGCTGTTGTTGTGTCCCTAAAATCTAGAAATAGTTTTTTCATCCAAATCCCCCAGGTTTAATAAAAACAACAACAATTATTTGTTGCAGTCGAACCATGCACAATGAATCCGGTATTGCAAAATATTTTAAAGTTATGTAAGTAGAATGTGGACCCCAAAATTCTGTCTGTCTCTTAGAATTTAATGTTTCAAGCAGAGTTACCACAGGGATACAATTTTAGTATCCTGGGTTTTTTTATTTTATATATTTATTACTAAGCATACATATGCATATGTATGTTTTAAATTATTATACCCAACACAATAGAAAATGCCTTCAAATATTTTGTGTTTCCAGTCTGAATGCAAATAAAGCATCCGTTTTTTTTTTCTTTAAGTGTAGAAATATTATGAATTAAAAATTATTTCTATGTAGGGATTTTTGATATTTAATTTTTGTTATATAAAATAAAAAAGCTGTGAAAAACATAAAATCGTTCTTGTTTAAATGTTTTTCATATTATGTATTTTCAAAGAAATTCTTTTGTTTTCCAAAGGATTCTTTTTTGCGCAAAACTGGCTTCAAGGCTTTCTAGAAGGGAAATTGTATTTTTTTATCTCGAAAAATAAGGGTACGTGTCATATCTAGACCATTGAGACAAAACACAATTTATCTCGAAAACGGCTTTAAGGATTTCGATGAGATTTATTTTTGAGTGCGGGTGGATATTTTTGATTTTATCAGTGTTTATTATTAAATAATAAAATCTTGCGTTCTATTTTTTTTCTCAAATAACTTAAAATTTATACATATATCACAGTTCTATTCTGGCATATATGTACATATATGTATATACCATCAAGTGTCAAATCTAAGCACGTGTTTCCATTCTTAAATCAATTAATTTTTTTATAAATTTGATTTTCTTCTGCTTTTGTTAAACAATTAAATTTATATTTGTAACAAAAAAGAATTGCCAAAAATGACTCTTAGCCGGTACAACAAAACAAAACGCAAAAAAAAAAGATCACGAAGATTATCCTGAAATGCATGTTCATATAACCAATGACAATAATATACCTCGCTTTATAATAATGTCGGGACTGGAAAAAAACGGTGATAACTTTAAGCCCCTCGCATCCTATAATCCCTTCCAAATAAATCGCGGTATGGAATACATTTCAAAGGAAATTTTAGAGGTTAAACCCATGCGTTCGGGTGACCTCTTGGTTAAAGTCTCATGTCTTTCCGTGGCAGAACAATTCCTAAAGACAAAATACATTGACTCAATTCCAGTAAAAATATCATCTCACACATCACTCAATTCTGTTCAAGGAAGAATATATTCCAAACTCATTGTAAATATTTCTGAAGAGGAACTCCTCAAAGAACAAAAAGTTATCGAAGTTAAAAAAGTACTTATGAAAGATAAAGACAACTTAATCCCTACAGGCGGTGTGATTTTAACTTTCGACTTAATTCGGCGTCCAACAGACATAAAAATCGGATATTTAAATTGTAAAGTCGATGAGTACGTAGCGAATCCAATGCGGTGCCTTCATTGTCAAAAGTTAGGGCACACCAAAAAATGGTGCACAAATTTGTAAAGAATGTTGCCTTCCCCCACCACACTATGAATGTACTAGACTTTATTGTGTTAACTGTAAGGATGAATCCCATACTTCTTATGACCCTGCCTGTCCCTCTTTCCTGGACAATTTTTAACGACAACCCCTCATTACACATGATACCTGCACCAACAAAAAAAAACCCTTCGTAAAACCCTCCATAGCCGTTATAATCAAAAATCAAATTTCAAAACAAAACTACAAACTAGGGGTGGAATCGGCTAACGCGATTGTTGACTGTCGCTTTGTTGATAGTCGTTTTTGATTATCAACTCTGATTTGCTCTGTGTAAAGTGATCAATTTTTTTTTTATAATTTGCGCGGGCGTGAAGGATAGGGATGGGAAGGGAAAGGTGTATGGAAAGGTATGTGACGCGATGTACTGAGACTGAAGGTGGTTGTTGTCTCAGATTTTATCTCCAGGGTTGGCGGCTGGGCTAAAGCGGAGAAATGCCGTGATGATCAATAAAGTTTTTGGCAGCACTTATAGTGAGAAACGTCATTTTGCTCAGCACTTTGCACTGGCGCTTTTTGTAAGGTGTCAAAAGGATAGGTTCTAGGGGATATCCATTGTCTCCTTGAAAAATAAGTATGCGTAAAGTACAACTTATGATATATTTGTTAAATCCTACATTCTTCCATCCATGCAACCTATTACTACAAAATTGAAAAAAAAAAATTGGAAAATTAAAATTAAGAATTATATACATTTATAATTATACCTCCAGGAATTCTATATTCTCCTATTCGCGTTATTAAATATTCTTATTGAAGTAGACATTCCGGTTCTCTTATTTATGTACTTGCTTTTATTTGACAATATTCTGCACACAATTTATTTGCTTTAGAAATTGAATCCAAACTAACGATGTTACTCACAAAAGTCTATAAAAACGATACCTAAATAGCTATCACTTGAAATACAAGGAAAAAAACGATTGTCGATTAGATAATCACCTTACATGGAGCAAAAGTATCGTTTTTGACTATCAACTATCGCCTTAGCCGATACCACCCCAGCTCAATCTACAAATGAAAAAAACACCATCTCAACTACGCAAATAAATACCCAACCCTCTATATCGAACACTAACTTAAATTCTTATATAAATAATGTAATAAATCCAATAGAAAATGTAATAAATCCAACAGAAAAGATCGTTCACTCCAACATTAACACAGAAAATTCATTAAAACCTACACAACCCACTCCAACACCCTCTATACAACCCACAGATAATCCTCTTTCTCCTTCAAATAATTCTAACTTACAAATATATAGTTCAACCTCTACCACCCTTACTAACTCTCCACCTGCATCCCCGGCAATAGCCAGCACCTGAACAACCCCAAATACATCACCCATCTCTCTTCTTACAAAAAAACCTCTTCCAAAAAACGATTACTACTGTGAAGATTCAAATATGAATGATGATGACATCTAAAACAAATAATCATGTCGATTACAGAATCCGCAAAACTCGATCCGCAATGATTTACAGTGTAGTGTTCTCTTTTCTTCTCATGATAAATGAATAGGTGGGAAACAGCTGTAACTGCGGATCGAGTTTTGCGAATTCTGTAATCGACATGAATAAAATTTTTTCAAAACAAGACTGCTGGTCTGGGATTGAACCATCCAACTTCAGGGCAGCGGAGTCACAGAAATATTACAACACCCCAAACTCTAATTACAATATTCATTCAAAGCTCTCCAATGGAATATACAAGGGTATATTAACAATTTCGATGAGCTCAGTATATTAATTAAAGATCAATCGTTATGTGCTTTATCTCTGCAGGTGGCACATTGTGCTTTTGCATCTTTACCTATAACACACAAATCCTACAAAGGCTACTTCCTTAACTCACCGCAGAACACAACCAGTAAACAAGGTATTGCAATTCCTATTAAAAATAATATTTCACATAAACAAATTAACATTACTTCTAACATCTTAACTCTAGCTGTAGAAATTAATTTGACACTCAAATTTACTCTAGTTAACATCTACACCCTACCAAAACAAACATTTTCAAGCCATGACCTCGAAAACATAGTCAGTCAAATAAACACAACTATTTTGCTAACCGGGGACGTTAATTCGTGGAATGTAATTTGGGGCTCCCCAATTACTAACCAGAGAGGGTCTATTATAGAGGATTTTTTACTCAATACAAACCTTATGCTACTAAACAACGGTTCACCCACTCATTTTTCCACCCACGGGACCCACTCATATTGACATTACTGCATGCACCAACTTTCCTTACTCTTCATGGACTACCCTAGACGATCTCTATAACAGTGATCACTACCCTATTATTTATACACTAATTAAAGACTCTGTTAATGAATTAAGTACTCCACCTTCTCCTAAATTCAAAACGGATTTGGCCGACTGGAACAAATTTCAATCAAGCTTCGAGAGTTGGTTCTCAAACAAGGACCACTCAACTAACATCAATAAAGAAGCCGCTTTGTTCCAAAAAGGTATTCGATATGCTGCCAACCACTCAATTCCACAAAGTCATCCAATCACAACCAAAAAACAAGTCCCATGGTGGAGCCCTACTTTAAAAATTCTCAGAGAACAGAAAATGAAAACTTGGCAAAACTTCAAAAAACACCCAACTACATTTGATCGTTTTTAAGAAATCTAATGCACTTTTTCGAAGAGAGATGAAATCTAGCAAAGCGAAATGTCTGAAAGAATTTACATCGTCAATCAATCCTAACACCACTACAGCAAAAATTTGGAACAATATCCGATCTCTTACGGGTAGTTTTGTTCCAAAAAACATTAAATGTATCGAAACCCAAACCGGAACCATCTCTTCACCTTTTGATATAAGTAACTTCTTTGCTGAAACATGGTCAAATCTGTCTGACAACTTCAATTTTTCAGATACTTTCAACTCTCTGAAATACAGTTTTCTGAACCATTTCTCCATTGATAATTCTAACCTCAGTCCACCAGCCAAATATCTAGAGATCCCAATCGAATGCATTGAACTTGACTATTGCCTAAAAAATTTAAAAGGTAAAACACCCAGCAGGGATCGCATTTCATATCCGATGCTGAGAAACCTACCCCCATCTACAAAGGAAAAACTCCTTCTATTGTATAACAACATCTATGAAACTGGTATCATCCCACAAAACTGGAAATCGGCTACGGTAATACCAATTCAAAAATCGAACAAAGCAATTAATTCAGTAAATAGCTACCGGCCTATATCACTCTCACTCATTTCTTGCACTTCCAAAGTAATGGAAAAAATAATTGCCAAACGACTCCAGTGGTAGATTCTCAAAACCTTACAAGCATAAACCAAGTAGCCTTTACACCTGATAGAGGTTGTGCTGATGCATTACTGCACATCGACCACTATATCTCTAACGCTCTATCTGCCCGAAACAACGTTACCTTGTTGTTAGATTTCGAAAAAGCATTCGATAGGATTGGTATCCACCTTATTTTGCCTAAATTAATAGATTGGGGTGTAGGCGTGTAGGCCCAAAGATGTTTAACTACATCAGATCCTTTCTTTCCAATCGTAAAATCTCTGTCAAAACAAACAACACCTTTTCCTCTTCCCAACCTCTTTACAACGGTATTCCCCAAGGATCTCCTCTTTCTGTGATATTATTTATAATAGGTAGCTTTTGATGAAATGAGTTCAAACAAAATATAAAGTTTTAGACCACTGCATATACACAGACGACATTTATATAATCTGTAGAATGAACGAACTTGATGAAAAGTAAAAAACATATTTTCCAATGATATTTTAATTTGGTGTACCACTTCAGGTGCCAAACTTTCTCTGGATAAATGTAAGACACTGCATGTTTGTCTAAAACTATTCTGTAAATTCGAACTTAATCTCAATAATATCAACATTGAAAATGTTAATAACTTAAAAATCATAGGACTTACTTGCAATAACAAATATAATTGGCAACCACATTGTACTGATTTAAAAAAGAGCCTAGCAAGCCAAATTGTTAACTACCTATCAAGTAATAAACTAGACGTTCACATACATAAACACATTATGTAATATCACACGTTCTTTATTATTAAGTAAAATTGATTATGGTTTATCCGTATACGGCAAGTGTCCAAAAACAACTTTAAACATCCTTAAATCACCATATAACCAAGCAGCGAGAAAAAGTATTGGCGTATATCGAACAACCCGTATCCGAAATATCATGGCTGAAGTTGGACTCCCAACCCCAGAAGAAAGGCAGGAAGAAGTTTTTATGAAGTTGATCCCCAACCTCTCTTTCTCGAACAATTCGATCATCAACAAAGACATCGCCTTAGCAACAAAATCCAACAAAGTAAAACGAATACCTTCAACGATCTCCGGAATAATTTATACCGCAAGACAATTGAACATTCCTTTTAAATGTATAAAACAAAATTAACAAACTTCTCCACCTTGGATTTCAAAAACAAGTTCTGTTCTACTTAAACTATCACAATATCAGAAGAATAAGTACAAAACCAACAACCCCATATACCACAAATGTTATCTGGAAATCATTACAAGTCTTAAAACCAAAGGATGGAATACAATTTTCACTGATGGATCTAAATCTAGATTTAACACTGCTTTTGCAATCACTCTCGAAAATGGACCACCACTAAAAAGAGGCATCCTGTCTAACTTTTCCTCTATTTTCAATGCGGAAGCGGTTGCTATATATGAAGCCATTAAACTATCAGACAGACAAAACAAAACAATTATATGCTCTGATAGCCTCTCGGTACTGTTGCTGTCACCAACCTCAATCACCGATCTTACATCATAAATAACATAAGGGATTTGCGGATTAAATATGAAACCTCAGTTAAGCTAATGTGGGTTCCTAGCCACATTGGGATCCATGGCAACGAACTCGCTGACCTCGAAGCCAACCTAGCAGTGAAATCTCCAGTCTATCTTTTCAACTCTTATTTCAAACTTGACCTAAAAAGACACATCGACAGTTTGATCTTAAAGAAACGTCTTGAAATTTGGCATGACCACCCTACCCACTATTCAAGGATAAACAGAGACCTCCAAACTCCTCTCTATCCCACATCAACTTCAAAACCTCACAAGTCACAACACCACCTTCGCTCGCATCCGACTAGGACATACAGTTACTACTCATCAGCATATCTTAAAAAGAGCTGACCCACCTATATGCACAACATGCAACAACATATTAAACATTCACTACCTGCTTTGACAAAACCTATGAAATATATCCAGTCAATTCAATAACCTTCTCGGCAACAACGAAACAATCAACACTATTCTCAACATAATTAATCACGATAATATATCAAAAATATTAAAATTTTTTTTTTAAATAAGATAATAAGATAAATAATAATAATAATAATAAATAATATACATATAGGTATATATTTTATAGGTATATACATATGTACATAAAAAATAACGATTTTAAAGTTTTTTTTTTTTAATTTTTTTTTTATTGTTGGAAAAAAACATCTTGTGGCATCTTCAGTACTTAGCTCAGTTTTATTAAGGTTATTTTAGCAATTCAAATAATGAATAAATTGTATGCTTTATCATATATTTCTCTAATGACATTCTTATTTTTGTATCCAAAGTACTTGAACATATGAACAAGTTTATGCGATATTATTTATAATTGTCTTCTATAAAACTATGTATTAAGCTTATTTTTTGTATGTTTTTTATGGGCATAATAATCCAGACCAACCGTTATTTAAACATATGCGCTAAAGCTCAGCCCAGTTTTGTTTCATATAGGAGCTAGGAGCTTATTTAAAAAACTGAAAACTGAACTCGGACCACCCGAAAATTTGCTTCACCTAAGTTAGTAGTATAAAAATAATTTTTTTTGCGAGTATCTGGCTCGATTATATTGTACTGATTGTACAATAAGGTTCAAAATTGTGGATAGTAATATATTCTATATTATAAATATAAATATATGCAACATCAGATCGAGCTTGGTCTAGGTTCGGGTCCCAGTTGGAGCAAAGCACCACTGAATGAGTTGGTTGATCGACCTGGCAGCCGTGAAATAGCTTTAAGTCCATGAGCTAGAATAGCTCACCCAAGTTTTGCTTTATTCAAAACCTTAAAAGAGTCACCATTTGTTTGACGTTAAAAATAGTATTATTTTTGTATAGGGTGGTCCATATTTTTTATTTTAATAATAATAATAAATTAGTTTGAAGGGGTTTTTTGTGTGGCTTGTCATACTTGCAGCTTGCTGCCTGTGAGATTAATTATTGAAGGTTTTTGAATGAACAACAACAATTTGTGTATGTTACCACCAAGTTCAATGGCTGGAGTTATAGCTATTTCACGGGGACCAAACCCGATCATCAGACTCCTTTTCAGTGGCGCTAAGTCGCTTATATTGAATTAATTTTTGAAAATTGCACGAGCGAGGCTTGAACTCACGATCTAGCGATTGGGAGGCCAACGCACTACGCATCGCACCACCGCAGCCACTTGTGAATTCATAACCCCGAACAGGTTTTCCAATTAACTCACACAAGTCTCTTGTTGTTCACTCGGTTTCTTTCTTTTTTCTCCGAACTCTAATTAAAAGACAGTAATTCGTTGTTCATACAGGGAGGGAGATGAGTGGAATGAGGTTGACCACTGGTCATAGATTTTTTTTATTAATTCTTTATAATTCCTTTGAAGTTAGTTTGTTTACTATAATTTCTAATGATCATGTGGCTCAATACAAAATACATAAAGAAACAATTAAATAAATTGATTGCTCTTAATTGTGCAACGCAGGTATATTTGAAATTATTTTTACTTGCGACCATAGGTATAGGGCACTTCTTACATTCCTAAAAAAAATCGAACTGGAGATTTTAATAAAACTTGACACAACAATAATGGGGAGGACGAAAATAAGTGGCTCTCACTTATGTATGTAGTTTGTCTGGGTTTCTACAGACTAAACGGGTGGCTGGCTTATTTTTCAAATATGTTATATCTTATATGTTTTTTGGGGCATCAGCCAGGCTGTTTTTTTTTTAGTTTTTTCAAGACCTAAAACAGAGGAACCTGCCATACAAATTTGTTGGGCGAAATATCTTATGTATATTTCTCAAAAACGACTCTACAAAAAAATACGATATAAAAATGTAGGTATATTTGTGTGGTCCACTTTATAAGGCTAAAAAAACATTTATATCATTACATCCTCATCGATTGTTTTGCTACACGCACCTGTGCCATAGTCAACTTTGAAATCATTTTTATGAATATACAGGGTAGGTTAAACTAAGATAAGAAAAAACTGTATGGAAGGGGCGTTCTATTATTCCCAGTTGAGGTGGAAGGGGCAAACTTCTAAAAAAAATGAAAAACTGGGAAATTAATTATTAAAAAACAATGACAACTTACATGATTAATTGATATAGCTTTTTTAAAGCCAAAACTTCATCCTTTAACTCACTTTTTGAACGCATATCCAAAACAACTTCGTTACTCTGCTGGTTAATCATATCAACTATTTTAAAAATAAAGATTAGTTTTTTTGGGGTTCATACAATTTTATTCTGAATAAAATCATCCAGCGTTGTTGCATAGCTTCAAAATTAACAAGAAATGAATTTTCAAACGAATTATATTTAATTTTGGAAGTTGAGAATACAGATAAGCTAGTTTACTGAAAAAATTTCATTACATGTAACTTAACATTCCACAAATTTGTAACTGAGAAACAACGAAAATTGAAAAGAAAATAGTTGGTCCTATAATACACCTGCACACAAATACAGTAGGTATAAAAGATTTGGTTTGAAAAAAAAAAAAAACAATTTTGTCTGCTTTATAGTTTATGCACATTGGTTTCTGAAATGAACTTCCAAATAAACCAACATCAAGTCAAATGGTTACAGAATTCTATCAAAAAAAACGTAACGGCGTTTACCGCGAATTAAAATTTTCTTGCTAATGTTTCGCTCCTTCGCGGGCGGGTAACTTGAATTAGGGAAATTCCTAGCGAGATTCATAATAACATAAAACAATTTGGTGGAAACGCAGTAATTCTCCTCGAGTTTCTCAAATTCCCAATATCTACTTTTCAAAAAGAAACTGCCGTTTTTTTGAAAGAATAAGGGCCTTTTACCTTAATGGGGAAAACAGAATCTTAGGGTCACAGAATATAATATGTAATAAGATACTTAAAACAAAAACAATTTCCTATAACTTTTCTTTAATACATTTTAAAGTTTTAAAAGGCAATCATGAAACTGCACGCCTGCTGCGTTGGCGTTGAAATATTTTATCAATGTTGGCGAACACATCATTGGCTTGCTTGGCGGCATCTACTCTGAAATGTAGGCCCCTCTGGGCATAGTAATCAATCAGAACCTTAGTCTGCTTGTGATATGACTCCAGCCTTTTTTTCAAAGCCTCGACGTTATCATCTGTTCTCTTGATAAGAGGTTCTCCTGTTACCTGTGCAAAAAATATGTAATGTTTTTCCATAATATCTCATCATTCAAATGTTATAATATTTACATCATCTCGCATCGGAACCTTAGGTGGGTGGAATTCTTCATGATAGGACCGTCCACTCGATGTGTGAATGAGACGTCCAGTTATTCTTCTAACAAGTAAGCTATCATCGATGGCGAATTCAACAACAGCATCCAATTCAGTTTTTCTTTTTTCCAGCAATTCGTCAAGCTTAAGGAATTAAATGCGCTCAAATAAATTTAATTTCTTTCAAAAGGGCATTCTAACTAAAGTATATACCTTTTTAGCCTGCATCGCTGTACGTGGAAAGCCATCAAGAAGAAAACCATTTTTACATTCTGGTTTATCCAAGTTGTTATCAATCAAGTCCACAACAAGTTCGTCAGATACCAGTTTACCCTCGTCCATGACTTTCTTAAGATCTGCACCTAATTTTGAGCCCGAGGTGATTTCAGCTCTGAGCATGTCCCCGGTGGATAAGTGGCAGACACAAAACTTTTCTTTCAGAAGTGGAGCCTAAAATTGAATCGTGGACATAATTCTAATTAGTTATACAACAATAAAGTTATAATTTATTGAGTGGTGCATGAATTAAATAATAAATGTGCATACCTGAGTTCCCTTTCCAGATCCTGGAGGTCCAATCAGAACCGCTTTTATTCCTACATTTTCTAGCTCGTAGCGATTGAGCGGTATCGATAATGAAGGGGCCATTATTTAATTTTTTGTTGCACCTGCAAACTCTGCCTTCGGATAGGTTAAGAATTAAGATATAGAATTTTATATATGAATAATTACTTTAATCAGAAAGTAAATGGGCTCGTCCAGAGTCCAATTATTAACTATTCACATGATTAAGCAGATACGGCATCACTGATATCAAAATGACAGCTCTGTCATTGATCTATGTGGGAGTGAGTGAGGTTTTTGGTTTCTTGTTACACCCTGACAACACTACATACTTTTTCTACCCACCACAAAAAGAGACGATTCTTACCAGAGATTAGATGGGTTTCACTGGCTGAATAGAATGCGAGAGAGCGGTAGACGGAGCTCGAATAAACTGAAATTAAATGTCAAAAATGCCGCATTCGGGCGGAAAAGCTAAAAATTATTAAAGTCTTTGTTTTTTGAGCGAAGTGAATAACTTCGTGGTGAATAATTTTTTTTTAGCTTCAGGCATTGTATATAGAACCTACAGTACTATCATCAAGATGGTTTTTGTGCTGTCTGGTGCGGCCGTTTGAGGGCGCACTTGTATATACACAGAAACAGCAACAAAAAAATTAGTAAGTGATGTGATCGCTTGGGGGCTGACGTGTGGAACGTGCTGATGATAGTACTATGCAAATTTATATACAATGGCTCCAGGTTCATACTGGAGCTGAAATTAGGTATTTTCACAAATCACGAAAATAATACAAATAACCATAATAAAGGTGATCATGTTCGCGGTCTTCATATCTCAACTATGGCGATTTCCTTTAAGGCAGAATATGAGAATCTTTTGCATTTTGATCTTCTTTAATGCAATTTACATGTAATGCTTACCCAAACCAATGCGAAACAGTCATGATGACAATGAAACAATAATAATATGCTGTCAATCATAGCAACATTTTCCTTTTGCTGTTTGTTTCGTCTTCAATCAATGTTGGCCTGTAAACTAAAAATAAAAATGGAAAACCTGTTTATATATAATCTATAGTACTCTCATGGTGGAAGTCGAATGGGGTAAATTTTCTTTTATTAAAAATCGCATTGGTTTGGAGAAGCCTGTTTTCATTTCGCCAAATATGGTAATTGCATTCATAATTTCCAAATTAGCTCAAAAACTATCCCTTTTTTCCACACAAATATCTATACCTTTCGAAATGAGTTAATTTCGATGAAATTTGCGCGAAATTATCTCGAAAATTAGGTGAACGCATTCAGGTAAATAAAATTTTTGATTCTATTTCTAAATTTTGAAACATATGCCTAGAAAACTTAATTATTTCTGACGCATGATTTTGAAAACATTTCGGAAGATATTTCTTTTAGTATTGTACTGTGATTGTTCTCTATGTATAGAGAGTGGCATATACGTCCATTTGTGCCTGACTACACTGTGATTTTTCAATCGCCTAACCAGCCAGTTTGTTGTCAAGAGGAATGAAGAGTGAAGGGGGAAGATGCTCACGAAGGGAACTGAATTTTCCGAGTGCGCAATACAGTTCCATTGCTAAATTGTTCCTCTTTTTGACGTTTGTTTATTTCTTTCTGGCTTCTTGTCAATGACAATGTCAATTTGTCATAAATTGTAATTTCAAAGGTGTAGATTAATGTTTTCAAAAGTTTTTTATGTTTATTACTTTTCATTTATTTACGAAATGGAAAAGTGGAACGTGACTGGGCACAACACTGGTGCCTGGCTACACGGTGATTTTTCAATCGAAAATCACGTGCGGTGGCTACACAGTGTTGTGCCCAATCATGTTTATTTATGCATCAGCTTGAAAAATCTCAATTCATCTTCTGATTATATTTTTTGAACACATTAATCTACACCTTTTAAATTCCAATGAATGACAAAATTGACATTGTCATTGACAAAAACCCGGAAAAAAATAAACAAACGTCAAAAAGGTGAACAATTTAGCAATGGAACTGTATTGCGCACTCGGAAAATTCAGTTCCCTTCGTGCGCATATTCCCCCTTCACTCCTTATCCCTCTTGACTACAAACAGGCTGGTTAGGCGATTGAAAAATCACCGTGTAGCCAGGCACTTTCGTGTGATGTGTAGCCAGCTGAAACCAAAAGTCTGAACGCGGAAACACTGACTTTGAATGCATCCCATTTTATTTTTAAACTTTGAACACACCTCTTTCGAAATTATAAATTTCGAAAATGGCTCCTACTTCCGCCCTCTCAAATATTCTGTCTTTTCAAGAAACTGCGAGTACGAGTGAACACCATGAGGTACGATTCCACATAAATAAAATAATAAATATCTTTAAAAGATTAATGGATAGTGTTAACTTATAGTTTTAAATGTGAAATTTACTAATAGATGTGTTTTTGTTAATGTTTTAGTTCGCTTAAACTTCAAAAGAGGCTTGCAGCCTCGGTAATGCGATGTGGCAAGAAAAAGGTTTGGTTGGATCCTAATGAAATCAATGAGATTGCAAACACAAACTCACGTAAGCTATAACTATTTTATTAAGTTGTAAACATTAAAACATGTACTAATTCTTAATTAATTGCAGGCCAAAATATCCGTAAACTGATCAAGGATGGTTTGATCATTAAAAAACCAGTAGTAGTACACTCCCGTTACCGTGTCCGCAAGAACACTTTAGCCAGGCGCAAGGGACGTCATTGTGGATTTGGTAAGCGCAAGGGTACAGCAAATGCCCGTATGCCAACAAAACTGTTGTGGATGCAGAGAATGCGTGTTTTGCGTAGATTGCTAAAGAAGTACCGCGACAACAAAAAGATTGACCGGCACTTGTACCATGATTTGTACATGAAGTGCAAAGGTAATGTTTTCAAGAACAAGCGTGTCCTTATGGAATACATCCATAAGAAGAAGGCTGAGAAACAACGCAGCAAAATGTTGGCAGACCAAGCTGAGGCCCGCAGACAGAAAGTGCGTGAAGCACGCAGACGGCGCGAAGAGCGTATTGCTAACAAGAAGCAGGAACTTGTGCTTATTCAGGCTAAGGAAGACGAAGTTGCAGCTTTGGCAGCGACCACCGGTCCAAGCAAGAAGTAGTTTTCCTAGTTTGGTTTGTATGTAATTCCTTTTTAATAAAATTAACAAAAAAATCAAAAACAAAACGAGTTTTGGTGTAATTTATTTGAAAGGGAATGATTGTTCGTTAAAGTTTTTTTGCCAGAACAAAATTGTGTCTAAATTGTTTCATTACATCAACAACGTTTAGCTGAGTCATATGTGTTTATAAAGTGGATTGGCTGGTTATTTGATGAAATATATAAATATACAACTTTGTTGTTGAATAAGGCAGAATGCAGTATGCCTTTTCTTTTAAAGTAGTAAATAATATTCCTAATGTAGCTCATAATCAAGGAGTGTTCTTGTTTTTAGTTCAATTACAACATTATCTTCAGTACATGCAAAACTGATTCATAATAATTTCACAATCAAAGTTAATTTTTTGTTTAAGTTTCACAACTTCAAGTAATTCCATTTTCACCATTGATGGTAATCTAATAACTTTGTAATGCAATGATGATTGATTCAGTTGGGGCTATGTCAAATTTTCCTGCTCATCAATTTCGAAACTGGATTAGCCTACTGAATCACATGGCAGAAAGTGCTATATGTACATGTTATGTTGTTTACTTTTGACTAGTTTTCTCAAATATGTATGGGTTTCAAGTCTTATCTTAATATTAAGCGTGATGAGTTTTACCGGAACAAAGTTCTACGAAGTGATCCCCTATCATGAGTTTCAGATGTTGGAGCATTTATAGTGTTCGAAAACTGTCGTTCCAATGATCAGTTATTTTAGGCTAATTTGTTCACTAAATTTTTCCAGAAAAGAATACGAATCATATTCAATTTTAGTCAAAACTCATTGTGAGTCGATTTTTAAATTTCGGTTTCTAAATAAGATCGGAATCGCAAGTTAAAAAACAAATACGGAATACTCCACTACTCCATCGACTATATCTAGTCGATTCAAAGACAAAACTATTGTATTTTCACATTAAATTCATCCTTTAACAAATTGTATTCAACTTTTTGCGAGGACATATTCATCTATCTATTTAGAAACGTAAGTTGGAAAAATTTCAATTTTGGTTCATATAAAAAAGAGCATCGAAATAGAAAATTAGTTGAAACACTATTTTAGATTTAGTTTATAATTTATTTTAATTTCGAAAAGCCTATTGAGTTGCGTTTGCTTCAAAACAAAATATTCTCGGTGTGGCCAAAATTAGACTTAGTTTTTGACAATTAAGGCTTGCAGCTCGATTCTGAGTGTACACATTTCTTAATAATATAGCGTTGAAATAAATTGCGAATATAATATTTTATAATTTATAAAAGAAAAATTCAAAAAAGTCCCATCTTCGCTAGTATCCGGACGGCAAAATTTATTTTCCGGACGTTTTTGTAAGTTTCCGGACAAGAAAATTTTGTATGAAGTTTAATTTAATGACACCATGTATTTAAAATATTGGTACACCTATCGCAAACTTGTGCTAGTGCAAGATGTCATTAGGTTAACAAACCTTAGGTGAAATACCATCACCACTTGTGTGTTGATAATGCAGATCTGGCCACTGTTAAATCTAAGTCGATCTAGATGATTGTTGTCCCTAAATAGATCGCACACTAGCTTCGTAATTGGTATCATTAGGTACAGGACACTGGCTTATTGGAAAGCACGCAACAAGACTGGATGTTTTCTCTAATGACTTCTGCAGATGATGCATGGATGAAGAGGAGAAAGAAACAAACTACTCATCTTCTCTGTACATGCCCAGCTCTATCAATACTTTTTTAACGATCCGAGCGGTCTAGCCAAAGAATTTAATTAATTTGATTTTTTTTTTAACTATTTAAGTTTATTGTATTTAAAAGAAAATTAATCAGGCTGAGTTCATAAATGGTAAAAATGCTGCATTCATGCAAGATTTGCGTTCATATTTTCATAAATAGCTACACTGCAAATGTAAATACACTGCATGTGCATGGCATGTGCATTCAATGTTGCAATTATGAAATCAGCCATACTTTCTAACATAATAAGTTAATAAATACTTGCTAAATTACTTGCTTCGTTAAAATGCATCCACTATTTTTTTTTACTTAAAACGACCACTCTAAGATCTCAGACACTGAACTCACGCGTAAGCCTTAAAATATGCATTTGATGTACATACCTACCTGAAACTTTGCATGTATATTATGAAGAACATATAAAAGAATGCATTTTTGTTGTTATTTAACAATATTTATAAGTGATGTATCAATTAATCTTAAAAAAAAGGGCAAAGTGTCCGCACACTAACACTGTCCGGATACTAGTGCGCATAGAGTAAGTGTTTTCTCTATGCTAGTGCGTTTACCCTATAAGCTTATGAGGCCCCTGTGAAAAGGAGAACATTTTAAGCTACATATTTAAGGATTTAAGTTATGAGTTTCTTAAACTTGAACGTTTGGTGGATAACGGTCTTAATTCCATTAAATCTCCATTACATCCGGCTCCACCAATTCGAAATATCGAAAAATCTAGGATTTCATTTTGATACTCATGTAGGATATGCCTACTTAATACTCTTATCCATACTAATGTAAAAACAAAAAGCAGAATATATTTGTCCAAAATGCCGAACGAAATGAAACACGTTTTTACTTAATCAAAGATGATCTAGAAAAGATACAAAACATTTTATTATAACGTCATGAAAAAGTTCAATAAAGATACAACAAAACAATAGGGTGCTGGTAACAGTTATTGGATAGGGTAAATTCTATTACAACACCCCCACTGAACTTTCAAACTATAAATTTAAGTCCTGCTGCTGATGAACAAAATAGATGTTTCTTGTAGTCAACTGCTTTAGTGAGAAAGTCTGCAACCGGATGTAATTGGATATGTACTTATGTAATTCAATTCAATTCAATTCAATTCGGCCATCATTAATCTTGTCCCTAAAAAAATGATGCCTGACGTCAATATGTTTAGTTCGAGGATGATAAGCGTTTGCCAATCCTAAGCTAATTGCACCTTTGTTATCACTGAATATTGTTGTCAAAATCGAAGTTTTTGGCACAAGTTCTGTTTCTAAGCTCTTCAGCCATATTGCCTCTTTTTAGCTGATGAGATGGCCATGTACTCAGCTTCAAAAGAAGACAGAGCTACAGTAGGCTGCCTTTTGGTATTCCATGAAACTGCGGATTTTTCAGAAAAGAAAACGTAGCCTGTAGCGGATCGACGGTCATCACTACCATTCGCCCAATCAGCATGAGAATAGCCTAACTATACCACAGTAATTTAATTTTGAGAACTCAAGTTTTGCATCAGCTGTTCCTTTTAAGTATCGAATCCTTTTAACTGCATTTTTAGAAAATATCAAAATATCATCTATGTACATTATACTGCTACTCTCATCAGAGATCAGACTGATTTCTTATGAGAGAAATATAAGCAGGGATCAACTTTTGATTTTTCTATTCCGAAATCTAATAAAGCTGTGCCTACTTTCTAGTTTCATAATCTACAGTATTGTTTTAAACCGTATAAAGATTTTCTTAATCGACATACTTTACCAGTTTTATCAGAAAAACCTTTTGGTGGTAGCATATAGATTTTTTCAGGTAAATCTCCCTGCAAAAAAGCAGTATCCATTTGATCTATATCTAGATCTAACTGTGCTGAAAGAGAGGGCAAAAGTCGTATCGTACTGTATCGAACTACTGGCAAAAACGTTTCCTCATAGTCGATTCCCTTTCGTTGTAAGCAGCCTATGACGACCAGGCGAGCTTTATAACGACAAATTGCACCATTGGATCAAATTTGGTCTTGAAAACCCATTTGCAATTTTATATGTCTCTTATCAGATGGCAAATCGATAAGCTCCTAAATCTTATTTTCTTTCAATGAATCGAACTCATCTGCCATTGCTTTCCGCCATATTTCTGATTCGGCTACTGCATACGATATATAGACATCTCTTTTTTCTGGTTTTGTACTCTGTTGCTTCTCATAGGTTCTTATTGTGCCTCTGGAATACTGGAAACTGATGCGGTATTCTACCTCATCGTGTTGGTTTGTTTCTTGAATTATTGCGAATAATATTACCTCGCTTCTGTCATCAACCAAAAACATTTCGTCGTTTTCACCTTCTGCATTAGAGTAGTGATCAGATCAAGAATCACTAGGTTCACCTTCGACAACTATTTGATGACTTGATTCACAATCCGCGTCTAAAAAAGAGACGCTATTATCATACCCCACTGCAGGCAAAGTCTCTTTTTCGAAAAATGTAACATCTCTGCTTATCACGATCTTCCTTTTATCTGAGTTATAGAGTCTGTAATTTTTCGTGCCATCATTGTAACCCACAAAAACACAAGCCCCAGACCTTGCAGTTCGCATCTAATTTTTTCCGCTTTTGCCTTACAACCGAATGTGCGTAAGAAACTCATATCAGGAACAACCCCAGTCCACTCTTGTTCAGGAACCTTAGAGGATGAACTACTTTGAGATCTATTAATCAGGAACACGGCTGTTGAAACTGCTTCCCAAAAATGTTTCGCAAGTTGGCATCGATACCTAAGCATAGAACGCGCCTTCTCGCTGATCGTCCTATTCATCCTTTCAACGAGACCATTATGCTCTGGGGTGTACGGTGCCGTCGTCTGATGATGAATCTCACACCGTCGAAGTAATGCCCCAAATTCAAGTCCGCAACACTCAGAACCATTATCAGTTCTCAAAACTTTTATTTTTGGTCGCATTGGTTCTCTACAAAAGCTTTAAACTCTTTAAATCGATTTATTGTTTCAGATTTCGAATGTAAAAAGTATAAAAAAGTTTTTCGAGTAAAATCATCAACAAATACAAAGATAAACCGAGCACCACCAATACTAGCTACATTTATGATGGACAATTTCGAGCAAACTGTCCAAAGTTGTTGCACTAATAGCATCTTGGTCCATTACCACCACCACTGCTACTGATGCTGCTACCACCACCAGCACCAACACCGCCAACACAAACACCAACACCACCTGCACCTGCACCACCAATGCTGTTCTTCTTCTTTTGACCATAAAAAGCACCGTATCTGCTTTATCCGTCTTGACATCTTGGAGTATTTTGGTTTTTATTGAATCACCTGTAATAGCAAGTCCGCAGCTCTCAATTTCCATTATCATCGCCTTGTACTGTTCACTCAATCCAGCTAGCAAAAGTATGCCTACCTATTCTTCTCTCACCTTCAGACCAACTTCGTTGAGTTTGTCCGCAGTGGAAATAATTTTATCCACATAGTGCTCCACGAAGGAGCATTCCTCCATCTTCGTGGTTACAACCATTCTTAACAAAACTCATCCTTCGAGAGAACCCATTGTCCTGGAAGGCCGCTTGTAGTATATCCCAACACTGCTTTGCTGTCGTTGTATCCTGATCCTGAATCTCCACTGGATCGACGAGGAGAATTATTTTAGATGGTGGTTTGAGGATTCTTTTATTGTCCTGCTCCCCCATCTCTTCTCTTCCGTAATGCAGCTCCAAAGATCCTCATGTTCAAGGTAGGTATGCTTGAGCAGCGAAACGCGAAGAATCATAATTCTAGCGCCCCTTCAATTTTTCAATGGAAGGCAATTTACTGCTCGCCATTTTAATCTAATCTAAAAACTACGTATTTTCAATATGTTTAAGATCTCAGACACTGAACTCACGCGTAAGCCTTAAAATATGCATTTGATGTACATACCTACCTGAAACTTTGCATGTATATTATGAAGAACATATAAAAGAATGCATTTTTGTTGTTATTTAACAATATTTATAAGTGATGTATCAATTAATCTTAAAAAAAAGGGCAAAGTGTCCGCACACTAACACTGTCCGGATACTAGTGCGCATAGAGTAAGTGTTTTCTCTATGCTAGTGCGTTTACCCTATAAGCTTATGAGGCCCCTGTGAAAAGGAGAACATTTTAAGCTACATATTTAAGGATTTAAGTTATGAGTTTCTTAAACTTGAACGTTTGGTGGATAACGGTCTTAATTCCATTAAATCTCCATTACATCCGGCTCCACCAATTCGAAATATCGAAAAATCTAGGATTTCATTTTGATACTCATGTAGGATATGCCTACTTAATACTCTTATCCATACTAATGTAAAAACAAAAAGCAGAATATATTTGTCCAAAATGCCGAACGAAATGAAACACGTTTTTACTTAATCAAAGATGATCTAGAAAAGATACAAAACATTTTATTATAACGTCATGAAAAAGTTCAATAAAGATACAACAAAACAATAGGGTGCTGGTAACAGTTATTGGATAGGGTAAATTCTATTACAACACCCCCACTGAACTTTCAAACTATAAATTTAAGTCCTGCTGCTGATGAACAAAATAGATGTTTCTTGTAGTCAACTGCTTTAGTGAGAAAGTCTGCAACCGGATGTAATTGGATATGTACTTATGTAATTCAATTCAATTCAATTCAATTCGGCCATCATTAATCTTGTCCCTAAAAAAATGATGCCTGACGTCAATATGTTTAGTTCGAGGATGATAAGCGTTTGCCAATCCTAAGCTAATTGCACCTTTGTTATCACTGAATATTGTTGTCAAAATCGAAGTTTTTGGCACAAGTTCTGTTTCTAAGCTCTTCAGCCATATTGCCTCTTTTTAGCTGATGAGATGGCCATGTACTCAGCTTCAAAAGAAGACAGAGCTACAGTAGGCTGCCTTTTGGTATTCCATGAAACTGCGGATTTTTCAGAAAAGAAAACGTAGCCTGTAGCGGATCGACGGTCATCACTACCATTCGCCCAATCAGCATGAGAATAGCCTAACTATACCACAGTAATTTAATTTTGAGAACTCAAGTTTTGCATCAGCTGTTCCTTTTAAGTATCGAATCCTTTTAACTGCATTTTTAGAAAATATCAAAATATCATCTATGTACATTATACTGCTACTCTCATCAGAGATCAGACTGATTTCTTATGAGAGAAATATAAGCAGGGATCAACTTTTGATTTTTCTATTCCGAAATCTAATAAAGCTGTGCCTACTTTCTAGTTTCATAATCTACAGTATTGTTTTAAACCGTATAAAGATTTTCTTAATCGACATACTTTACCAGTTTTATCAGAAAAACCTTTTGGTGGTGGCATATAGATTTTTTCAGGTAAATCTCCCTGCAAAAAAGCAGTATCCATTTGATCTATATCTAGATCTAACTGTGCTGAAAGAGAGGGCAAAAGTCGTATCGTACTGTATCGAACTACTGGCAAAAACGTTTCCTCATAGTCGATTCCCTTTCGTTGTAAGCAGCCTATGACGACCAGGCGAGCTTTATAACGACAAATTGCACCATTGGATCAAATTTGGTCTTGAAAACCCATTTGCAATTTTATATGTCTCTTATCAGATGGCAAATCGATAAGCTCCTAAATCTTATTTTCTTTCAATGAATCGAACTCATCTGCCATTGCTTTCCGCCATATTTCTGATTCGGCTACTGCATACGATATATAGACATCTCTTTTTTCTGGTTTTGTACTCTGTTGCTTCTCATAGGTTCTTATTGTGCCTCTGGAATACTGGAAACTGATGCGGTATTCTACCTCATCGTGTTGGTTTGTTTCTTGAATTATTGCGAATAATATTACCTCGCTTCTGTCATCAACCAAAAACATTTCGTCGTTTTCACCTTCTGCATTAGAGTAGTGATCAGATCAAGAATCACTAGGTTCACCTTCGACAACTATTTGATGACTTGATTCACAATCCGCGTCTAAAAAAGAGACGCTATTATCATACCCCACTGCAGGCAAAGTCTCTTTTTCGAAAAATGTAACATCTCTGCTTATCACGATCTTCCTTTTATCTGAGTTATAGAGTCTGTAATTTTTCGTGCCATCATTGTAACCCACAAAAACACAAGCCCCAGACCTTGCAGTTCGCATCTAATTTTTTCCGCTTTTGCCTTACAACCGAATGTGCGTAAGAAACTCATATCAGGAACAACCCCAGTCCACTCTTGTTCAGGAACCTTAGAGGATGAACTACTTTGAGATCTATTAATCAGGAACACGGCTGTTGAAACTGCTTCCCAAAAATGTTTCGCAAGTTGGCATCGATACCTAAGCATAGAACGCGCCTTCTCGCTGATCGTCCTATTCATCCTTTCAACGAGACCATTATGCTCTGGGGTGCACGGTGCCGTCGTCTGATGATGAATCTCACACCGTCGAAGTAATGCCCCAAATTCAAGTCCGCAACACTCAGAACCATTATCAGTTCTCAAAACTTTTATTTTTGGTCGCATTGGTTCTCTACAAAAGCTTTAAACTCTTTAAATCGATTTATTGTTTCAGATTTCGAATGTAAAAAGTATAAAAAAGTTTTTCGAGTAAAATCATCAACAAATACAAAGATAAACCGAGCACCACCAATACTAGCTACATTTATGATGGACAATTTCGAGCAAACTGTCCAAAGTTGTTGCACTAATAGCATCTTGGTCCATTACCACCACCACTGCTACTGATGCTGCTACCACCACCAGCACCAACACCGCCAACACAAACACCAACACCACCTGCACCTGCACCACCAATGCTGTTCTTCTTCTTTTGACCATAAAAAGCACCGTATCTGCTTTATCCGTCTTGACATCTTGGAGTATTTTGGTTTTTATTGAATCACCTGTAATAGCAAGTCCGCAGCTCTCAATTTCCATTATCATCGCCTTGTACTGTTCACTCAATCCAGCTAGCAAAAGTATGCCTACCTATTCTTCTCTCACCTTCAGACCAACTTCGTTGAGTTTGTCCGCAGTGGAAATAATTTTATCCACATAGTGCTCCACGAAGGAGCATTCCTCCATCTTCGTGGTTACAACCATTCTTAACAAAACTCATCCTTCGAGAGAACCCATTGTCCTGGAAGGCCGCTTGTAGTATATCCCAACACTGCTTTGCTGTCGTTGTATCCTGATCCTGAATCTCCACTGGATCGACGAGGAGAATTATTTTAGATGGTGGTTTGAGGATTCTTTTATTGTCCTGCTCCCCCATCTCTTCTCTTCCGTAATGCAGCTCCAAAGATCCTCATGTTCAAGGTAGGTATGCTTGAGCAGCGAAACGCGAAGAATCATAATTCTAGCGCCCCTTCAATTTTTCAATGGAAGGCAATTTACTGCTCGCCATTTTAATCTAATCTAAAAACTACGTATTTTCAATATGTTTAAATTATATAAAGTATGTTTCAGTTATTTACGTCCAGTTGTGATGATTTTGTTTAAGTAAAAGTACTTTAATAATTTTCAAGATTTCCGAAAGATGAATGGAAAGCACTAAATTGGGTGGAAATCCTTGAGTTGGATGAAATCAAGAATTTATGCTTTATAAAATCTGCTCCAGGAAAAAAAATTACTTTTTTCTTTTGCAATGCCATTTTTATCTAATCGTTTTGGAGAATCTCAGTAAGTTAATATAAATAGTTTACAAATCTCACAAAATTAAAAAAAATGTGTATGTAGTTGATATCTTTATTTTAAACGATAATAGTAACATGGAAAAAGTTGTGGAGCCAAACTCATCACTAGGGATGTTTGAAGAAGTTGAAATTCAAGTATTGCCTTCGACAAGCGCGCCGAAGATCTGCCTGTAGAAGTTGGTATGTTTGCGCCTTGTCCATCAAACATTAACAGTGCTGAAGCAAATGTTTGTACTTTGAGGCAAAGCGTAAGTTTGTTGGTATGTAGTATAAAAAGTCGATCTAAATTTATTTACGTTAAATCTATTTAGGTTAAAAAAAAACTGGTCTCATCCGATGATCCTACGTCTTTTTCCAACTTGACTCCCAAAGAAAGGAAACTTAAAGAAGAAATAAAAGCTTTAAGAGAATCTTATGTGAAGAACACAAAGACTGCGTCAGAAGGTACAAAGGAAAACGATGAAGGTGGCCTCTCTTAGTACGATTGATTTAAAATTGAAATCTAAAAATTTAGTTAACAATAAGACATCTGAAATTTTTGACAAAAAAAGTTCACTTTGTATTTAATTGTAATTTCAAATCATGTATTCGACTAAGGAAAATTTTTGTGATGTTGTTTTTTTTCATTAAAATTATAGATAAAACTAAACACTACATTTTTATTTATCCATTTAAAATTTTCAGGTTCCTGTACGTAAGGTAAGCTTAATTTTATATTTTCAAATATTCCTTGTTCCTTATAATAACCCAGCCCAGCAATAAATCCAAAAAGACTCATTCAATTATTTATTTGATCGAATAAATTTAACCAAATTCAAAAGCAAAAAGGCTTACAGTAACAGCTATGTTCCTTTGTATGTGGATAAGTATTCTGAGAAGATGGAAACCATACTCCAGTACTTCTAACTACACATATTTTTGATAAACCGCCCAGAAAGAAACTGCAAAAAAATTCCTTTCGGCGCCCCAGCAATTAGCCGTATACCTTCACTCCAACCCCGTGTAACTCACACAATTATGAAAACTACTTCACTTTTTTCGTGATTTGCCTCTTCCTGTATTTGTTATTCAATGTCTGGAAGAGATACAAAACATTTTATTATGACGTCATGAAAACGTTCAGTAAAGATACAACCAAATAATAGGGTGCTGGTAAAAGTTATTGGGTAGGGTGCACTCTATTACAACACGTACTTCATCATAATTATGCCAATATCTTACCATCTTCTTAATCATTGGTGCCGTTAGCAAAACATTCGATACCCATTAAATAATCATCAGCGAGGAAATACCTAAAAAGAGATAGAGAGCAGAACCATCACAACCACGCAACGGCAACGACGTCGCCACGCATTGACCCAGTCTATAAACTTTTGCTTTTTTATTTTTGTTAAACTTAAACTTCTGAATTGAATATTTTTGAATTATCTACTAAAATCTTAATTAACTTGAATTTTGTACATACATTTATTATTATAAAATAAAATGTTTAAATCAGTTTTTACTGAAACGACCCATTGTTTTGTCGGTGCACCCCTCCCACAGTCATGGTATTTTTCTAGATGACGCAATTTTGGGCCATAAGCGCGAAGGAACAAAAAGAGTGGTACCAAAAGAAAGGTACATTTTTGTACATCAAAACTGTGAAGTTTTAGCTTTGTATATGAAAACTATAGTACTATCATGGCGATTTTTTTTTAAAGTTGCCCAGACCCTTGTGGTGGCGTTGCAAAATGTGAGGTGTAAAATTCGATTTTGGGAGTCTTTAAGCGTCGGAAATTGGGAGTAGGGGCAAGAGGAGACGATTTTTTGGATTATTGCATCCAAAAATATCAATAAATATCAATTAAAACCTCCATAAGCTCTCCGCAAAAAAAAAAAGAGTAAGGGTTGCCGGCATACTTTAGATGTTGCCCCATTCGACTTCCACCATGACAGTACTATAGTTTATATATATGTACCTTTGTATATGAAAACTATAGTACTCTCATGGCAAGTTCTTTTTAGGGTTGCCCGGATCCTGTTGGTGGCGCTGCAAAATGTGAGTGTAAAATTCGATTTGGTGAGTCTTTAAGCGTCGAAAATTGGTGGTAGGAGCAAGAAGAGACTATTTTTTGGATAATTGCATCCAAAAAATATCAATAAATATCATTTAAAACCTCCATAAGCTCTCCGCAAAAAAAAGAGTAAGGTTTGGCGGCATACATTAGATGTCGCCCCATTCGACTTCCACAATGAGAGTACTATAGTTTTCATATAAATACAAAGTATATACAAAGGTTTTAGTAAAATCGTAGGTGGGGATTTTGAGATTTTCACGTTTGAAGTTCATTGATCAGATTTTTTTTTATAATTTGCGCGCGCTCAAGGGGATGGTGTACCCTTTATATGTTGTTCAACACAGCGCGGGCGTGAGGGATAGGGATAGGAAGGGAAAGGTGTTGGAAAGGTATGTAGTGCGAGGTACTGAGGCTAAAGGTGGTGGTTGTCTCACATTTTATCTCCAGGGTTGGTGGCTGGGCTAAAGCGGAGAAATGCCGTATCTTATATCAATGTCGCTTTATAATTCGCATTATTTTGTTCATTATCATATTTGTTGGGCATACTAGTATTTACTCAATCACATGTTGTTAGTGTTATGCCTGAACAACATGTAATGAGTAAACCAGCGGCCCAACAATGATCAATGATAATGGAATAAAAACATGACATAGAACTACGGCAGGGATCGAACCTGTGAGGTTGACAGGCGACCACGCATACCATCACGCCACGGCCAACCCAAATAATAGATGCACTTTTTGTGAATATATCATAGAAACCGTTAGACACACGCATATATTTTTGGTATCAAATTAAAGGTGTGTTTTTAACCTTTCAAATGGCGTTTAAATCATGAGCTCACGATTTTTAGTTTTTGAAATATTCAATAATTAAGCTTTGAAACTATTTTTTTTTGTTTTAAATTAGTAATTTCGGAAAAATCCTAAGTGACATCATATCTTTTTTCACCGTTAGGTTTCAAAGCTTCTAGAGTTTTATTGAATATTTCAAAAACTAAAAATCGTAGAGTAATCGTAAATCGATGAGAGTACTATAGATTTTGTATACAATGCACATGAACCAAGGGAAAATTGTTTTATTTTGCTAGTTTGATTGATTAACAATATCTAACAACAAATCGTTCCTGGATACAAAAAACTTAACAAATCCTTTTGCTGGATTTACATGTATCTGCAAAAACAAGCGATGTGAAATATAAAATTTAAACATACTAGTTAGATTTACAAGAACTTCTTAATCTGCATTATAGGAAGTTCCCATAATCACGATATGAAGACGAAAATGTTCATCTTTATTGTGGTACTTGTTGTTAGGCAAGAGGAGAGGAAGGCGTCAGTAAGGTGGAAGGGTAGGAAAAAGAAAGAGGTAGGAAAGAGAGGAAGGAAGAGTTTGGAAAGGGAAGGTGGAATGTTGAGCTCCGAGGACGCGGCCTGCTTGCATAATGTACGGCGTCAGCTCGTCAACCTCGCGTGCAGACAAAAAAAAATAAAAACAAATCAGTCCTGAAGGAAACTAAAAAAAAACTAATTCAAGACCACGGACGGACTATTGGCATTTGCCACATCAGGGCTCAGCTGGTAGGAATCCGTGCCATTTTTGGATTCCCCCATTTGTAAATTTTTGTTTTATCAACCAGATATTAATCAATATCTCAACACGCACCTGGTTAAAACAAAATTTACGTTTTTACTTCAAATGATGATCACTACGGCTATTTTTTTCACAACCGTATTCGTTAGAAGAATGTACATTAATAAATTCTCCCCTAACATCATCCGAAACCCACATGTTTTTGTGCACTTAACTTCTGTGTGGTTAATGGGATCTGTCACTCCTTCTCTGACATTTGTCAAACCTCATTTACTGGATAGATAGATAGCACTGCTCCTTAGACCCTGTTTGCGTAAGGACCTTGCAGTTTTCCACTAATTATATAAGTTGCTTCACCGTAGACCTACGTTTGGGTCGTTTTCGACCCATTTCTTTTGCTTTATCGAAAATATTAAAATAACTACTTTTTATATTTGGCTGTTTTTTCTTGACTTTGTTCCATGCACCTTATTGCATCGAATTCAAGCTTTTTTAGGTTAAAAAACTAAGTTGGCCGTGATTTTTTTTGAATTTGGGAGTTTTCTGCCGGATTGGGTCGTTTTCGACCCGTTATATGAAAATTCATTCCGTATTCAAATTTCGTTGTGCTCAAGAGCGCCTAGAGCATCATGCTCACTTGTCCTTCAGGCGACACTTGCTGGAAGAGATTTCAATCCTACAGCTAAGCGGCCTAGTATCACCGCAGCCAAAAAAGCGTGGAAGATATGCTTTATGCACAGAAAAAAAAACAAAAGCCAAAAACAACAAAACAGAATTGGTCTGCGTTTTCGCAAAAAAAACGTCTGTAAAAACATTCATAACCGCAATATATGTGTAAAATGTATTGAAAACATGTAGATGTACATATTTGTAATATTTGCTTTTGTAAAAAGTATTCATTTTTATTTGTATTCTCTTAAGAAATATATGAGGGTCGAAAACGACCTATTAACGTAAGATTAGTCGTTTTTTCTTAACGTAGGTCTACGGTTAATCAAGTCAAAAATTATGAATGTCACAGAGGTCCTATCTCATTCCCTTATCTCTGCGGACTTTTGGATTTCTAATTTGTTCTGGTAGCTTCACAATCAACATTTAACAAAAAGTCATCGTATAAACTCATGATTTACTTAGTCACCCAAAGTTAATTAGAAAACAGACACGCTGCGAACATTCATAAACGACATTTACTACATCACCAGTTATAAAAAAGAAAAAATCCATAGGGAATTCGGTCAACTGTCAAACAGACTGTACCTACAGCTGTCACTCTTTACATTAAACTTTGTATATGAAAACTATAGTACTCTCATGGCGAGTTTTTTTTAGGGTTGCCCGGATACTGGTGGTGGCGCTGCAAAATGTGAGGTGTAAAATTCGATTTGGTGAGTCTTTAAGCGTCGAAAATTGGTGGTAGGAGCAAGAGGAGACTATTTTTTGGATAATTGCATCCAAAAAATATCAATAAATATCGATTTAAACCTCCATAAGCTATCCGCAAAAAAAAAAGAGTAAGGGTTGCCGGCATACATTAGATGTCGCCCCATTCGACTTCCACCATGAGAGTACTATAGTTTTTATATACAAAGCATTAAATTACCGCTGATCGGGGCGTCCGTAACAATTCTTTCGCACATTCCGTTTTTTTGGCATAAGTTTGTTCTGCTCTACATTTCAGCATGATGCAGTTGCAGATACATTCATGTAAATTCAGCATTCATGCAACGGCGGAAAACTCGGATAAACCTCAGAAACCAGATAATTTTATCTCCGCAGAAACGAAGTGTCAAAGTTTGTATGGGAAAAATATTCTGCAAAGCAGATAAATTTATCTCACAGTTTTGATCTAGAAAGAAAAGAAATCGAACACATAAAGTTTAGAGAAGAACGCGTTTAGTTGTGACAGCTGATTATTTATCATATTTTTATGCAAGAGTTTTTATGGGGAGCTCATGCAAACGTCTAGCGGAAAATTATATCTTTTTCTGCAAAGCGGAAAATTGTCTCTTTGCATGAATACCCTTATTACCATCAACATATTTTGACATAACGAAAATAGTTAATTATTCGGTAATATGAAATTTTTTCTAGGTTGTTACAAATTTTCTCCAATTGCCATCAAAACCCACAGAAAATAGTAGTTGAAAATTTCAATTTACCAAACAGACATATTAAAAGAACACACCACTGTCGTGGTGTGTAGGAAGACCTTAAATATGATGTTAGTACCCTGAACTAACCAAAAACACATCTCTATTGACATCGACATTTCCTGTTATCGAAAATCGACGGGATGTGTACTAGTCAACACTCAGTCGATACTCGATAAGTAATAACTTGTAAAAAATTCAGAATCTCGCAAATCGAAATTTGTTATGAACATTTATAATTAAAATTAACGCATATTATATAGTAATTAATAAAGATTTTTTTTAATTTATTAAAAATTTAACAAACAAATTGTAATTCGTGCTAAAGAAATATACAATTTTACAACAAAAACTAGAAAGAAAGTGAAGAGATTTGTTCGTATGTCAACTTTTCCTTCCATTTGCATGCAGAACAAGAGAAGGAAGAACCCAATTAGTATAAAAAAAAATTCTTTGTTATTCTTATTACAAATTTGTAATCAACATTTTTTCATATCTGGTAAGTTTAAGCTGACGCAAATCCCAAATGCCGTCATTGCTGTTTGGGCATGATTATGATTTTTTCAGATCTTTTTTTTGTCTTAACGCTCAATCGCTCCAAATTGCATCCCAAGTTGCTACCACCATAACTATTCAGGTTTTGTTGTCTTGTTTCCCTATGTGTAATATAAGTAAAACAAAATAAAGTGTACATTGCTAAACGCCCATCACAATTCCAAATGAGATGTATATTTGTTTAAAACTAGTACATACCTACCCAATTAGCAATAGTTTTTGTACATACCTATATACATATACTTTAGCCCCTTAAGTAGTTTTGTTGGTGTAAACATGATTCCACGAGTTTCTTGCATGTTTCACACTTATATCCGAATTAAATCCAAAATTAAAGCACAGGCCACACTGTTGAATATTCATTATAATTTTTTTCTACTTATCTAGTCATCAATATTAATAATAGTTTTTTTTTTTGGTTGTTGCTAATCGTTTTGATATTAAAAAAAAAAAAAAAAACTAAACCATGGTTAGAGCAATAAAATCGATTTTATTATATGTAAAATAAAATTTTTCCTTATAGACCAAGAAAGTATCCTTTTTTGAATGTCAACATAAAGTTTAAAAAAGAATCTATAACCACTTAAATACCCACACGCTTCCTTGAATAACTCTGTTGTGGAAAAATAAAAATTCATTAACATGGATCGCAGCGTGGACTCAATTGGAAGCTGTTCACTAGATGTTGACGCAGATTCCTCAGATGTCTCAGGTACTTGTTTGTATTTTAGTATACTAAATTTGTTTGTTGTCACCTGTGCGACGATGATTCCACGTTGGTTTATTTAATTGTATAATACATAAAATAACTTCACAGTTTTAAGGTTTGGATAAATTACATATTGAAATGCAAAAAAAAAATTAATCTGGTTTTCTAGATTTTTTAGTTAAAGCACTAACATTTTGAATTACTAAATACACCAAAACGTTGTTGGTTCAAGACGACCAATTTTCCAAAAGTAATATTTTGTGTTATAGAGATCCTAACTTTTCATTCAAATAAAACGTTTGCTACAATTTTTTCACTGTTCCTTGATTTCATGGTTAAAACTATGGAGGTTGTCGAGGTCGGCCGATGAACTTAAGTGTCAACCAATTAAATATGTTGTCCAATATAATTAAATATTTGCGTTTTACTAAAAATTCAATGGACTGAATTTGTATAGATATCTAGATAGTTACACAATTTAGGTAAATTTGCATTTGCTTTCAATCAACGGCTGCAGAAAGAACTCGTAAAATATTAAAAGTCTGGGAAATACATACGTATATTTGCTTTCTTTGCTGTGTTGGTGGTTCTTGGACTGGACTTTATGGATTCAAGCAATGAATGAAAACAAGTTGATCGGTTAGATGATTTGTTAATAATTTCAAAATTGTATATTAACGGGCTCAATCAAGAAGTGTTTTTTTTTGTGGCCTAGAATTAAATTATGACTAGCAGAATTATTAATTTAAAAAGGGGATTTTTTTTTTTGCAATAAGGTCTGTCAGGCACGCTACAAGGAGTTGCCCTACCCTCATTCGATGGAATATTTAGCACGCACTCAAGGGGATTTTATGTACCCTTTATATGTCAGAGACACAGTATGAGCTTTAGGAAAGTAGGAGAGGATTTGAAAGGAGATGTCGGTGAACATAAGTCTTGAATTTCAGTACATCACAATGAGCAGGATAGACAGAGCGTGGAAAGGTATTTCACATTCGCGTAGTACGGCTTAAAAACGAATCCCTGTACTGAAAAGTACGACCGAAATTGGGTTCAAGAGTAAACTGATGAGCATTCCTGGAAGTGGGAGTATTACGGTTGAATCGTTTAAGGGGAGGATTGCAACTGGCTATTGCGTTAGAGCAATATTACAGTAAAAGTTACAGTAAAAGTGTGAGATACAGGAAACGTTACGTTACGATGTTCCTGTCTCCGATCATTTTGTAGGCTCGTCTTTGTATAATGTCCAAGTGCTTTAAGTAAGTTACTGGAGCACCGGTCCATAGATGGAAGTTATACTCAAGCTTTGGACGTATATAACTCTTATAGATAATAGCCAGATCAGAAGGGGAAAAGAATTTCTTACATCTCTAAAGGAAAAATAAATACCTTGTGGCGTTAAGTATGCGATTTCTTAATCCCCATTGTATAGAATTTAATGTACTTATCATATTTAGCCGTTTCATTTCCGCGTCCTAGGAGCAGGGATGTGAATCTGGAAACGAATATGAAAAGCTAAGGGTACTATCGTCAGCGAAACAATTTATTGGACTAGTAGTTGCAGACAAGAGATCATTAATAAAAATAAGAAAGAGGGTCGGAGACAAAACTGAACAAGTTGCATTTGCATTTATGTTGTGGGCAGATCTCAGAAATAATTGTCAACCTTTTGAAGGGTTCTCTAATAACTTTTATTTGATGAGCTTTAAATGCTCCCTCAATAACCTTTATTTTCAACCAAAAAAAAAAAAAACAAAATAACGGTCAAGGTCTGTAAGGAACCTTTATTTTTTTTAAGGTTACGGTTACCTACTGAGTTTTTTTGAGAGAAAAAAAAAATAAATCTCATTTGCAATTTTATCAATCAGAATGCCCGTTAGCATAACCGTTAGTATTTTATAAGCTATGATTCATGAGAAAAACCAATTGAAAATAAAGGTTGACAATTATTTGTGATCTCTGGTTGTGAGAGCGATTCGAAAGAAAGAAGAAGGGTTTTATCGATACCAAAAGCACGCATTTTTGATAAAAGAGCAGTATGCCAAACTTTATCAAATGCTTTGTTCCAGTGCAATAATCTTACTTTCTCTAAAACGATGTAAAGATTTGTTCCACTGTTCGGTGAGATAAACCATCAAGTCACCAGTGAACCTATTCCTGCGAAAGTCGTATTGCAGATCATTAAAAAGCTTTCGATCTTCAAGATATTTCTTGAGCTGAAAATTTATCAGCGTTTCCAGGACCTTAGAAAGAAGGGACGTAAGTGCAATTGGTCGGTGTGATTTTTGGGATGTTTTCCAACTGCTCGGAACAAGCCCAGAAGAAAAGGATGGATGGAAAAGCTTAAGCAACGGTTTTGCCAGCGTGGAAGAACACCTCTTCAGAAAGATGGCGGGGGTACCATCTTTTAGGACTCTCGCCACAGCTCGAGTACGAAAGAAGATTTGTCCCATAGAGTCATGACACTATCAGACTACGCTGTTGAGTTGGCGACGAACTGCCTAACGAATAAGTTAGCTGTGAGTGGGTATGAGTGTGAGGTGCAAGAAAACAATTCTTTGGACGGAGTCAGACAGAGCATCAAATTCGTGAGAAGTTGAAACTCTACCCATATTAGGGCTTCGATAGAGAAAGTAATAATATATAATGTGCCTGTTTACCGGGAATTTAAACCACAAGAAGTTAAACAATGGGTTGGTACAAGGAGGATATTGTGGTTGAAATTGGTAAGCAACATCATTTCTTAGGTAGACGGGTAGACCATGGTGGGAAAGGAATAATGGCACTAAGTTATAACCATGAATTTGAAATTCAGCAGGATCAGTAGTTTCACCTACTTGGCACTTAGTGCCAAAACAGCTAGCCTGTTTGTAACAGAGTGGGCGTACAAAGTAAGGAAATTTAAGCCCACGAATATTACAATAGTCAACTCTGAAATTTCCAATCATTATGATATAAAAGAAAAAAAAACTAAAACAGACGAAATCTAAGTTAATGAACTTTCGACTTACCTGAAGTTAGAGAGCTACAAAAAGATTGTCTGTGCCGATGAAGTTGCTATTGTAGCATCTGAAATTACTCTTAATACATTTAAAGACCTCATACAAAACTATCCCAATCATGCTAACACGATGAGCAAATGAGCGTCAACCCAATCTTTTATTTATGTCGATAGGAAATACTCCCATAAATGTGAACCGATGAAAAAAGAAATAGTAGAAACCTAATAGAAACGGAACAGCTTACAACGTAAACACGACGGGAATTGATTTCAAAAAAGCAAGTATTCAGGTCATAGACATGCAAAGAAAACTTATTCACGAAAAAAATAATACATAGTTTTGAATAGATCTCTTAGCAAAAATAACTTATATGAACCGTATGTGTGTTAACGTATCTAGATGGAAGAAGAGGTATATAAACATTCAATAAGTAGAAACAATGTTACTCCCTGCCTTGACTCCCAGAGTGTTCCATTTTTTCATATTTCTTACACAAAAACATTATATTCATGTTAAAATATAAATTAATTTTAATTGCTAAAATAAGGGAAATTTTTCAAGGACAATATTTGGCCAGTTTATATTTCTTAGAATTTTAAGAATATTCTATTTCAAATTGGCAGAGATGGAGGACAAAATATAAACATGATTTGTCAAGAAATTAAAAAAAAAAAAGTTTTAAATAAATAAAAAAACAAACACAATTTTTTTTTTTCTTTTTTATAATTTGCACCCACTTAAGTGATTTTTTATACCCTTTTTATGCCAGAGACACAGTGAGTGCATTAGGAAGAAGGGAAGGGGTTGGAAAGGAGGTGTCGGTGTTCATTGGTCTTGAATTCTTGAACATTGTAATGATCGGGAAAGACAGAGTGTGGAAGAGAGTTCCACATTCGCGTAGTACGGCTAAAAAATGATTCTTTATACTTGAGGGTACGTCCGAAGTTGTGCTCGAGGGTAAACTGATTGGCATTCCTAGAAGCGCGAGTATTAAGGGCGAATTGTTTGAGGGGAGGAAGGCAACTGGCTATTTCACTAGAGCAATTACCGTAGAAGTAACGGTAGAACAAGGAGAGATACGCAACGTTACGACGACGGTGGACTAAAGGGGTGAATGAGTCAGTGATCTCTCTATCACCAATCATTCTTACAGCTCTTTTTTGTATTCCATCCAAGAGATGGGAATTGTACTCAAGCTTTGGACGGATATAGGTTTTATAGATAATAGCCAGATCAGAGGAGGAAAAAAATTTCTTGCACCTTCTTAAGAAACCCAAACATCTTGCGGCATTTTTTTCGACATCGTATATGTGCTAGTTCCACAAGAGGTGATTAGTGATGCACATACGGAGAATCTCAAGATGTTCGGTCTCGTTGATGCAAGTGCCACTCATGGACAGTGGCAAGGGGGGTATATCTCGCTTCGACGATACAAGACAGCATTGGGTTTTCGAAGCATTAAACTCTACGCGGTTTTTAATTCCCCATTGTACAATGCTGTTTAAGTCAGATTTTAATGAGCTTATCATATTTTGCCGTTGCAGTTCCACATCCGAAGAGGAGGGATGTGAGTCTGGAAACGAGTAAAAAAAGCTAAGGGTGCTATTGTCAGCGAAACAATTTATTGGATTAGAGGTTATAGACAAAAGATCATTAATGAAAATGAGGAAGAGGCTTTCGGTCTTCGAGATATTTTTTGAGCTGATAGTTTATCAGCCTTTCCATGACCTTAGAAAGAAGGGACGTAAGTGCAATGAGACGATAATTGAAGGGAGAAGAAGATTCGCCTTTTTTTGGGATTGACTGGACAAATGCTGTTTTCCAACTGCTCGGAACGAGCCCAGAAAAATAGGATAGATGGAAAAGCTTACGCAAGGGTATGGCCAGCGTGGAAGAAAACCTCTTCAGAATAATAGCGGGGATACCATCCGGACCAGCGGATTTATGTATGTTTAGATCCTTTAGGACTCTCGCCACAGCACGAGTGCGGAAGAAGATTTGTCCCATAGAATCATTGACGAGCTCAAGAGCTGGAGGAGTCATGACACTTTCTGGCAGCGAAGAGTTGGATACGAACTGCCTAGCAAAAAAGTTAGCTTTCGCGAGAGAGCTAACAACTGGAGTGTCATTGTCAACGAGCGTAGGGACCGAGGAAGAAGAATATATGTTATACAGTGTTATGTACTCACCCACCACTAGCCCCACGACATTTCCAAGAAATACCACCCCAGACCATTTACAGTTGTTCCTGCTTACGTACTTGACTTCGTATCGTTGAATCGTCTTCTTACAAGTCTGCTGGAAATTTTACCAATAAATTCCGCATTATTCATTTCTCATTTCGGCCATAACGATGCAGAAGGATTTAAAAGAATCGGACTTAAAATTTACCTGTTTAAAAAATTCATAGATAAAACTCCTTTTTATGAGAAATCACCATTTAAATCAAACCTGTTCGAGTCGAAAACATGTAGGCAATTAAAATATATTGATTGAAAAATATTTAAAAAAAAAAGAACTTATTAATGGTACCTGCGATAGAACCAAATTTTTGATTTTCGTGGGATCCAGTGGTCCATTTTTTTATCAATCTAAATATGCGCCTAGGAAGCTCCCTTTCGAAAGTCGGAATAATGAAATAATTTTAGTTTTATCTATTGTGAATGCAATTTTAATGACTTCTTTAAGATTCATTCTTTGAATTCAGTTTGTAACTTGAAATTATTCACCATTTATTTGCAATTCTTTGAAACTTCCTGCATTTATTGCCTATTTTTACAATATGAATTAATGTAATAATGTATTTTGTAAAAGTCTCTTTCTTCAACCACCACCACCACTGTCGAGACCAATGCTATTAGATTTCTGCATTCGTGATATCAAATGCATCCGTGTGCTTACAAAACCCTTATACTCACATTTTGGTTACACAGTCAAACTAAAATTTGACATCGCAAACATTTGTAACAGGCTGGACATTGCATTTTATTGTCCTTCGAAGTCCAAAGCCCAAAAAAACCTAATTCCTGTTTTTCCCTTTTATTTCTCAACTCAATTAGATTTATTTAATTTTAAATTGATCGGAAAGTAAAATGAGTGGCGGCTTTGTATATATAAGTTATAGTACTATCATGGCGAGTTTTTTTTAGGGTTGCGCGGACCCTTGTGGTGGCGCTGCAAAATTTGAGGTGTAAAATTCGATTTGAGGAGACTTTAAGCGTCGAAAATTGGTGGTGGGGTAAGAGGAGACTATTTTTTGGATTATTGCATCCAAAAAATATCAATAAATATCATTTCAAACCTCCATAAGCTCTCCGCAAAAAAAAAGAGTAAGGGTTGCACAGACACTTTAGATGTCGCCCCATTCGACTTCCACCATGATAGTACTATAGTTTTCATATACAAAGGTGGCGGCAACGAATATTCAGATTGAAGTTTTGAGGATTTCATGTCTTGGGTTCGATTGTCTTTAGTTGGTATCCAAAGAGATAGAGGGCGACATAGTTTAAAATATGAAAGAACTCTTTTTTGGGAACTTCGCCCTCTATTATTTTAGACATAAAATATAGACGTTATGTCTTTAGATATGAATGAATGCATGTCAAAACAAACAAAAACAATATTGTGAAACTTTGTGCACCTCAATCTGCTTCAAACTGAATATTTATACGACCAAATTATTTTCTCAAATTTGTCACATTTTAGCAATCAAAATGTTATTTTTTGTAATCTCGTGAAAATGTAAGCTTATATTGGTTTTAAATATTTTTTTTTTTATTTATTCGTCGGTCGTTGATCACTCTCATGTGAATTATAAGGGTCAAAATGGGAGGGAACTTTTAGATTTCGATTAAGAAAAAAATGCAAAGTCCAGGCTGTTAAAAATGTGTGTGACTAATGCAAGTTCCGATTTTTGTATAAACTACAATAATTTTGTGTTTTGTAATTTTAGATACCAGTGGAAGTTTAAATTTTGCTACACCTTTGTCGGCAAAAGATATTACCAGAGAATTTACTGCAAAAATTAAAGAACGCTGTCAATTATCGCAAAACACAACAACTTATCTTGATCCATTTTCTGGTCAAATTCATACTATTGTTACCCCAATTGAAAATCCTGCTACAAGCCCCAGCAAAAAACCCAGTTATTTGAATCTCGCCTGCTGTGTCAATGGATATTCAAATTTGACTACATATGATTCAAAAATAAGGCAAGATATAAATAAATCCCGTGAAGTCTCCCCCATAAGACCTTCAACAAACAGTATTCAGCATTGCAAAAAGAACAATTCACTGGCACCACCAGTTTTTGTTTCTTCTATTAAAACAACACAAAATTGCAAACTTACTATGACATCAAATCAGTATTTAAATGACAGCATTGGAAGTAACGATACAGTTAATATGGCAGATGTCGTCGATGTGCAGTATTCACCGCAACAGAGCTTTATTCAGCAACGAGTGGAAAGGCTTTATGGACCTGGTGCTCTTGCACAAGTTTTTTACAGTCCAAAGAAAATAAAATCAAAAAATTCCAATAACTTAATTCTAAACGAGCGTTCATCAAATACCCAATCCGAATTCTGTAAAAAATATCAGCAGCTTTCTAAGAGTAGATATTTCAACCAGTGCAATAAACCTGCAAACGATGTAAATGTTGCAGCAATCCCAACTGCTACTGATGTCACAGATCACTCGGTCAATAATACAATTGATCTTCCAGTTTTGAGGCATTTAAGTCAAGAATTCAGGGCACAGTTGCCCTCTATTTCACCCAAACGTTCATATATTAAAATACATAATGCGAACTCAAACAATATCTACCCCAATAATGAGACCAACACCAACGAAACAGAACTTTATAACAATGAAAGTGAACACGAAAATAAAAGCTCTACAGAAACGTCTGCGGAATCATTAGTATTAAAATTAGATAAGTGTAACAATGGAGTTTTGGGCAAACCTAAACAAAACGAAGAGAAAGATGGAAATCATTTTCTTGAAATTTTAAAACAAGAACAGAACCGATTGTTAGAGTTGGCTCATCGAGCGGAGAAATATCTGTGCTCTTTAAATGTATAATCTTGTCACTCAATTTTTTTTTTTGAATAACTATAATTTGAATATAATTTCAGGACAATGAAGATATTTCAGAAGAAGTCTTTGGGCTCTTAAGGTCGGCTTCTGGTAAAGCGCGCCTCTTGGTCTCACAAAAAATGAAACAATTTGAAGGTTTATGTCATAACCATATGAATCGATCACCAGAGGATGCTTTTCCTACCACTATAGAAGATTTGGAAGGATTTTGGGATATGGTTTATCTCCAAGTAGTACATATAGATACAATATTCAAAGAGATCGAAGAACTAAAGGAGAAGGACTGGAAGTTGGCAAGCAATTTTTAATAATAATAATCTAGCCCCTAAAAATTACTAAGATTTTTTTTTAGGAATCCATAGAAGAGAAACCGACAACGATGTTCCCCGTGAAATCATGCAAAGTTTCTAAGACCACATGTCCTAAACAAAAGACTGCACTTAATGGCTCCAATCTCCAAAACGGAAACAATGGAGCAGTGAATTCAACAGCATCAGCTGCTGCACTGAAGCGTGAAGCTCAAAGGAAGCAGTTCTTGGAAGCGAGAAGAAAGAACAAACTAGCTATAAGCACAGAAAAGTCCCAAACTAATGCAACAAGTGCTATAGAGATCTTTGTTATTGAAAACAATAGCTGATTGTTTTATTTAGTCTATTCCTTCAAAATTTAGATAATCTAAACAATTGCTAGTCTGTTGTAAGGACATTTTTGCTTTCGATAATACACCGGTCAAATAAGGCTTCTTAACACGAAAATTGCAAACGGCACACTTTAATGACAATATAAGAAAACAAACTTAAAACAAAATTATAGCGCTCTAATTCATGCAATGATTATAAAAGACATTTTTCTGTTTTATTTATTAAAACTAGCAAAAAATATGATCTAAGGGTCAAATTTCAAAATTAAATTCTTAAATTAGGTTAATAGAAAAGAACTAAAAAATCTCACTACTAGACTTAATTAACTGTAATTTGTTCTCTCTATTTGTTGACTCATATGTCAGTCACATCACTTATTACTGATATGTTGTTACGTTTTATATTTTGTACAATAAAGTTGATACTTCGATATGTTACATTATATACATTTTGTTAACATCAGAAAATAAAACCTACCTAACCAGTTATATGTTGCATTTTTTATTTCAAATTTTGTTTATATGTATGGCTGTGCTCATAAGCTCTTACATATACATACATCAGTCGACTTAAGATACTTTTCCTTTCGAGTCGAATAGTTAGGTATATCGCTCATTTAATAGAATAGCGTCATATCTCAAAAAACACGAAATTTGACTTAATGATACAGTTCGAACGCATTTTCTATTAAGTTTATTATGGAAAAACGTCATTTCTATAACTTAAAAATTGACACCTAGAGGGCACTTGTGTCGTTATGGTGTCTGTCACTTTTGAATTTTTATGAGTTGAAATACAGTTATATTCTCAGTTGTGCAGTGAGCTTTGATGTGAAACCATACAAAATTCAGGAGCCCAAATTTCATTGCATTACATTAAACTGTAATGTTTAGCTCTATCAAATAAAATAAAATAAATTGCTAAAAATGAAGAAAATTATGAAATTCAACAATTCAAACTTTAAATTTAGTTTTCTGAAGAATGATGTTTTTTGAGATATGACGGTATTCTATTAAATGAGCGATGTATTTAAAAAAAAAAAAAAAAATTCTCGACCGAAAAAGTGAAACATATTAAATCGAGTCAAAAGCTTTTGCCTCATTGGCACATAAAAAACCGAGTTTTTGAAAGACCAAATGCAGGAATGCTGGAGCCAAATTATTGCATCAGCGAGTGGACATATGTATGTACGTTACTGAATTTTTTTTAGCATCCCAGCAAACATTTTTGTGAAGGTTCAGATTTCGCTCACCAAAAATGAAGAATAATATTCATAAAACTTTCAGTTTTGTGAATGAATTATGAATGAACACAAAGATCCAACAAATGCTCTTTATGTATCAAGAAAAAAGAAGAAAATAACATCCAGTTTTCATTCATTTTTCATCATAAATATGATTGTGCACAAGGAAATGCTAAAAAAATCTTGTGGTGGATCTTTCATTATGAAGAATTTTTTTTTGTCCTTTATTTGAAATCGTTGATTTTCATGATAAACAATTACATTTTTATATTATGAACGAGACGAGTACATACGTGATTTAAATGTAATTCATTTAAGTGAAGGAATTCTGAATATATATCTTCACTTTAAATAATCATATTGGAATCATTTTTATGATTCAAAAAAGTTTCATGAAGTAATCATTTAAATGAATATATAGAACTTTGTATACGTTCATTTAAATGAAGAATTTTCAGATCATAATTGATTCACTAAAATGATTCAAATCGGTGTCTAAGAGCCCAGGTAAAAGGATTCAAAATGATTCATTTCTGAATTCTTTTTCGGTCGATTTCTTCACTTTTTTGATTTAATTATGATTCATTTCTGAATAAAAATGTTTGCTGGGATGTCGGGTCCGTTTAAAATACATTGTAAGCAGTGACGTAAAGATCTCACAGAGTCACAGCACAAGTAACGACCAAAAGAAAAATCCGATGAGAACAGAATCTCGTGTTGTAATACATATAACTTCTTTTTGTTAGTTTCTCACGATGTCATGTCAAAATGACGGGTTGGGGTCAAAATCCCGAAAATCCAAATCACGAAAACCCACTATCCCGAAAATCCAAAATCCTAAAAACGCAAAAACCCGAAATCGAGATTATATAAAATTATATAATTTTTCGGGATTTCGGAAAAATAATCCGTAAAAGTGTAAGGTTGAGAAGTAAAGCATCAAACAACAATATTACTGCTAAGTTCCATTAATATCTCTTTGAAAACGATCTTAAATTTTTATTGTCAGTTGTTGTGTTGTACAAGGGCAAGATATGATTTTTTTTAATCAATAAAATTGTGAGTTGTAATATTTTTTTAAATGTTGTTTTTTTTTTTATGTTTAATAGAAAAGAATGAATATGTCCATCGTAATGACCAAAAGAGGACGGGAGAAAATTTGTATTGATGGCTTTACCTATAATTACCATGTTAATAAAAAATGCAAAGAAGTGTTTTACTGGGAATGCGAGGAAATGAAAGAAAGATTGTGTAAATCACGTTTAAGTACAATTTCAAAGAATTTACGAAGGCATGAAGTGAAAAAAGCTTCTTTTGATCATTGTCATGAGCTATTATCATATAAAAAAATCTGTGTATGTAGGTAATGAGGTGTTTAAAGCCAAAGTCAAAACAACTTTTTTGCCACCATCAAAAATTTTAGTCGAAACAGAGGCTGCATGTACACAAAACAAACTTGTATACTTGCCAAGCTTGGTAGCACAGAAAAATGCAGTATACTCAAGTTGAGCCAACATCTATCGATGATATACAATGTCTACGAATCGGAGACATTTTGCTTCGAGGTAGTTCTCCGATCAGCTGATCTCCGACGAAATTAAACGCGTGCCATTTAAATGCGATGAAGTACTTCAAATCGTTTTTTTTTCTTTAATATTTTCTCCGAAGTCCTCCGACAAGTTCTTGGCGCGGAAGTTTTTCTTTTTTCCGATGACAGCTACCTACTTCGAACCGAAATTGATTCTCCGACGAAGGATGCGTTGCGGAGAAAGTTCCGCTCCGACGGTTACCTCGATAGGGCCGATTAACACATAAAAAAGACATCCAGGAAATCGATCTGCACATTCAATGTTTTAAGATCACTTTAAGATCAGATAATTATTATATTAGATTAGATATTTTTTATTTATTTCCGTTTTTAACTTAGGACTAGTTTAACAATAATTGAAAGTATAAAATTGAATAAATAATAATTATGTACTTCATGGGCTAATGTTTAAAATTTGAAAACTAATGTGCGGTGACAATCAGTATATTAGATGACTAAGTTAACAATACTAATAATAACTACATACATATGTATATCAGAAAGCTTAATAAATTTTCATTCATAAAACAGTACGACGTACGTAGATAAAAATAAACTTTTTTACAAATTCAGCGATATAATAGAATAAACTAGTAATTTAAATCAATATTCTTCAATCACCAAGAACGGTTTCAATAAAGTTATAAGCAGACAGGGTTAGTAAAATCGCAATGAATATTATTGTAAACATGATTTGATTGAATCCTTTTTAGATTGAATCTTTCTGCAATGCAGAGGCGAAAGCCTTTACTTCTTTTCTTTTTGCGTTATGCTGTGAAATCTAGAAGCATTTCTTTAATAAATTTATCGGCGTCTTCTTTTGGGCAAATTCAAAAACCTACAGGTATGTTTTTTTTTAATTTTTTATGTCAGCAGGTGATGCAGTAATTCTGGGATTTCCAATGCCTTTGTTACTACCATTGCTACGTTCAGAACTTATATCATTACCAGAATCTGCTACATTCCTTCGAAAAGCATGTAACGTATGTATATTCTACAAGGATCTATAAAAAGTTTCAATCTGGGAAATCTAGGCTTTTACAAATTAGGTCCTGCATGACTGGACCGAATACTGATGAAGAATACAATCGTAGTTAAACAACACCTACAGAAATGTGATTGAAATGAATGCAACGTCTTCTTACGTGATACACTTTCTGCCTTCTCTCCATCCATCTGGATTGGCTGATGATGCTTCACTGCTATTTTCACTGTCCTTGTCCTAGTAGTTCTCCATCAGAGCATGAACCAACTCGATGAATATGTTATCGCCTATGACTGATGGATCTTTGTCGCCATGAACTTTGCTGTACTAGTTCTTGAGCGTAGTTATTGAATACAAAGCGAGTCGTAAATTATACTTCCAAGATTTTCAGATAATTGACAGCTGATTTTCAGGTTTTTTTAAAATTAGATTCTTTGTGCGAGGTACAAACATACATTTTTTATGGTTAACTTATGAATAAAATTTAAATAATATTTATACTAAAAAAAGATTCTACATTATATTGTTTTTTATATACACATGCAGCTATTTCGGATTTCAAAGCATTCGTGTTTGTCTTGGACGAGTAAAAGACGAATTTAGATTGCAACATAACAATGGGGGTATACTATAAAAATGATTAAACGGTTAACACTTTTAAGTTAATAAAATCAAACTTTTCAGTTTTTCTTTTTTATTTAAATATAAAAACATTTATTTAAAAACCTTATTTTTCGAGTCGAATATATACTTGATGATGGAACTGAGTTCCGAAACATGTTTCATATATAATATTTAAAATTAAAATCTAAAAAAGTTGTGATTAAGGATTTTTAAATAAAAGCTTTTATATTTTAAATAAAAATACTTAAAAGTTTTGCTTTATTTTTTTCATTTTATTTTATTTTATTTTATTTTTTTTCATTTTATTTTATTTTATTGACTTAAAAGTGTTAACCGTTTAATTAAGATCAACACAATTGGAGACAAAAAATCATCATTTGAATTTTAAAAATTGGCCGTAACCATGAGATTCCCACAGGATCATCAGAAAGGCGTTGGTGAGGATACAAATATTGGAATGGTGCACAATCTACAACTATCCAGAGCTAAAGAGGAAAATTGCTTTTAAATTGGTACACGAATAAACCTTACTAATTTATACAAACCTAATTAAGAAGCAAAGTAAGTACGCCCACTTAGACTATTACATGATCATTAATAATTGAAAAATCTATCTCAAATTGTAGAACAAGATTACAAACTAAAGTTAACATTCAATATTGTTTTGAATTTCTCGGGGTCGTGGGAATTCCTCCATCCCTATCGACGACGTCTCTGGTCACTGGTAGTACCCTCGGTGTTTTTCATGCAGTCTATAGGGGGTATATAGATTAATTGCGGATCCCACACTTTGGATTCGCCCATTATTTTCTATTCAGCATAATTGTGCTCATGACTCATGCCAGTTTTTCATCCGCAGTTCTTTCATTTTATCGTTTTTTTTTTCTGACGAGTCTCCAAGTATTCCATTATGAAGATACTTTGATTTCGTTTGTTGCGATTTTAAATATATGTAATTCGTTAAAAAGGGACAGCAAATTACTTTTTTCTCAGACAAAACTTGTCTTGCTAAAAGAAGTCAAATCAAAAGGTACATAATTTGCATATATTTATTTGACAAGAATCTAATTAGAAAATGGAAGAAAATTATATTTATGTGTCTAAAAAAATTATTTAAAAATAATTCTAGGTTCCCAATTTTCCATTATTTCAGTTGAAAAATTGAAATGCATCTTTGGAGGAAGTTCAAAAATCCCGAAGTCATTTATTTTTCGTACTACTCCATATGTGGACTTGATGATAATTTACAAACCGATTTTGGCACAACTCACTGGAACCTCACTTGTCACAATAGATAAAAACTTCTACCTATTTTGAGTAATTTTTATGAACTACCGAAGTTTTGACCTCTTTTAGCCAGAATTTGGCTTTTAGGCAGGTTTCTGAAGTTTTGAGTGTTTTAAAAAAGCGATGTCATCATAATGCTTAAGATTCATTTTTTTATTTCTAAAACGATTATAAATAATCCATAAGTACAAACGTTTTACAACTATTGTAAATAATTTATTAGCCTAAAATTACACAACTTAAAACAATATGCCTTTAATAATTTTATAATACATTATTGTAAATACTTACATAATTTTTAAACTAACCTTGGGGTATTGCGTACCTACAATTCTAAATCTTACACACAGTTCAATTTAGTAAATTTATTCACATTTTTTTTAAATTGGAGTTTCATTTAAACGAATCCAACTAAATATTTTTGAGTATAATAGAAAAAGCATCTGATACAGAACAATACAGGAAAGTTACTTTAATTACATAAAGAATATAATTAAAACAATAAATACAATATTTCTTAAAAAATATAATATGAGTTTTATACTTTGACATCCTAAAACAAATGTGATTGATATTTACTATTAAGGCGTTGGTCATAGCGAACAGAAAAAAGTATCAGGAAAAGTTGAAACAGAATAAAATTGAATAGGTACATTTTCCCGAAGGTCGTTTAGAGAATTTGTTATCTTGACATTTAAGTGAATTTAATTTTATTTACTGAAAGCAAATAGCATCAGTACTATTTTTCCTGTCAGTGGAATAGTACAAAATTGAAACACAGATAAGTGGAATGATTTGTTCCATTTTATCAGTTAAATTAAAAAATGCTTTTTTTGGAAAAAATATTTGTTTTTGGTTAAAAAAAATTTCTGTGATTTCTGATCGATTCGTACCATTTTTATGTTTCAAATCATATGATAACACAATAAATTATACAATAGAAAATTTTTCCTGATGCTTTTTTCTGTTCGCTATCAATATGACTAAGAATTTGAGGCAAAATTAATATTAGAAGTTAAAAGCCATATATGTTTATATGTAAAAGAGGACCCATTTAATATGAACAAAAACAATAAACAGGATGCATTGGAAGACATTGCATGTTTTTCCTCTTCGCTAAAAACGACCATCAGGAAAAAATATTCAATTTCACACTGTTTCAACTTTTCCTGATGGGTTTTCCTGATCGCTTTAACTGACGCCTTACTCATTAGTCATTTTCCTGTTTGCCTGATATATGTATGTACATAAAATAAATAAAAAGAGATCGAGGAGTTTATTTTAAATAAATTCATAGAACCTCATTATAAAATTAAATAATGGGAGATTTCGATATCTAACTTCACTGGAGGCTAAATTTACATTAAGATTATAAGGAACAGAAAATATAGATTCAAGGATTATTTAAAATTAATTAATTTACATAATTGAGCAAAAATAATTTTTTCGTATTCTACTGGGATCTGGGACTCTCAACCAAATTTACTTTATGGTTTAGTTTTAATTTTGCTTATTTTTGGAACCATGTTTCTAATGCTTATTCACAATGATATATATAAGTCTTTATTTGATTTTCTACTCATGGTATTGTTAAACTAATCATTTCTATGATAAATGTTGCACAATCATATTGAATATAATGCTGAGGTAAAACTGGTTGGTCGGTATTATTAATCCAGGTTATGTGGACTTGATGTTCCTCCCAAAATAAAAGATGGACTGTGAGCAGAGAAACTGTCAAGGTCTAAGGGTCCATCTCCTTTGTCGTTCATAGTTGAACCATCTTGTTTCATCATCATACGACGCCATTTTGCTCTTGCATTTTGAAACCAAACCTGGAATAAAAAAAAATTGATTTTAATTAAATAATTAAGACGAAAACAAAAAATATCAATTTTACCTGAAGTACTCTTTTCGGTAAACCAGTTTTTTGTGAAAGTTGTTTTAAATCCTTTGCATCAGGATTATGATTAATAGCAAAATAGGATTTCATTGTTCTCAGCTGATGGTGTTTGAATGATGTTCTCATTCTTTTTGTACGTGAGGATGAGCTCATATGTGAGCCACGTCCAAAATCGAGATATTCGGAATTCAGATCTGTAAAATGAAAAGTTATTACAATTTAAGAATAAGGAACTGTTGCAAAAAATATTCAAACCGTGGTTCAGCAATCGCTGGACCACAGATAATCTTCCGAAATAGGTGAGATAAAGAGTTGAACCCCTTTTGTACAACTGGCGCAGCCATAATTAAGTGTAAGAGATGGGCACTTTTAAAAGTTTTTGTGTTTATAGTCTTTAAAACAAATAATAAACGTAAGGTATTTCCTTTTTAAGGCCTCAACAAAACCAAAAACACTAAAAATATAGTCGTGTTTTTTCCTAAACCTCTAAAAAACAGCCACGGGGTTAATCAAGAATCAATCAATCAATACATCAACAACTAGTCCACGGAAATGATTAGCCAGAGCATTCTTGGGGTTTAGTCTAGCAGATAGAGATGGGCTTAAATCTATATTTTGATAGGTGTTATCGATAGTTTGAAACTCCATTTTTCTTGTGTTTTTGCACCCTTAAACCCAGAGATCGGTTTTTTGTCGATTTCTCCGGGGTTTAGAAAAAAACACAAGTATTTTAAAGGATTGAAATAAGACCATGTGAAGTAAAGCCGCGATCGAAAAATGAAATATGACTGGCTGCGATTGAAAAATATGATTAGGATGGCCGTGATAAGAAATTTAATTAAACCGTGGGTTCTTAATTCATTTTTAAAAATAGTTGGTTTATGACATAAGCATACAATTCAAAATGTAGATATTTCACTTATGTATGTGTACATAAATTGGTTTTTCAGGTCATGTGTAACACTGAAAGAGTTCATTGGCCATAATGGCGAAGTCTACCAACACATCTCTTCACTTTCCTTTCTCGGTTTACTTGGCAATAATGAGAAAAAGATCTATTTGACCCAATAGTTTTTATGCCTGCCGTTCTTCCTTGATAGTATTGGAAATTCGTGTATTACCTAATAATTTTTGCGTGTTTTCAGGCATCAGCCTATTTGGTCATGTATTTTTAAAATGAAGTGAAGGCTTCCTCGGTTTATTTACTTCTAATTCGATTAAGCTTTGTCACTTCTGCTATCATGCAAAGCATCTTTACATCCAACCGGGTACACACTTGTATTTTCCAAAGATTCAAACAAGGGAGTTACTTTTTTTGGCGGCACTGCCCCGCTCTCGAAATTCGGTTACAACTGTTTTGTGTAGAATTATCTACATGCATGGATTCGAAGGTTCCTAGAACTTTTTTGTTTTAAATTTGTTGAAAAAGACCATAAGAAAAAACACCCTGCTCTATTTTTTGTGTAAGACCCGAAAGGGTGTGTTCTGTACTCTCTGCTTGACGTTGAGCACACTACTTCTTTGCTTCTTTCTTTTCGTATTAGAGATCAATGCTTTGTCCGATTTTAGCACTTTATTCTCCAGAAGCCTTTGTTTCTTTGCTTCATTTCCCATCTCTGCCAACTGACTGAAAATATTCTCAGAGGTCTTAGAAATATAAGCTTTCCGATTTCCCCCGCTTGATGGTTTTTAAATTTGGCTCTTGCTTTACATGGGACTAATCAAATCACAAATGTTCTAAATATATTTTTAAGATGATGCTGCAAAGGTAACACATTATGCATAAAATATAAAGGTCTGTTATTGAATCGACCTTGTACTTCATCCTTAAATAAAAAATATTTTACTGCAAATCATTTTTTTGAGTTTATCAACACAACGAATTTTGTTATTAAGACATTCGTCTATAACTGTCAAACTGGTTTTGTTATCAGGTTAGTTATCGTTAGTCAAGACCGCGAAATTCACAATTGCTGGTTTTGCATTACTGTAGCAGAGCAGACTCAGCTCATTCAAAATCGTGAAAAAACACTCCTTATGAATTCAGTTCAAATTTAGAATATTAAATTTTATCTTGTCTGTACAAAGCTATAAAACTGATTTAGTGAGGGTTTTTTGTTTTATGACGAGACTAAAAGAAACTGCATGTGAAGTAGTTAGATATCCAATGAATGTTGACGCAGCTATGTTTTGCATCGTAAAGTTTAGCTGCTATGTATGTAATGCTTGGTCTTCATAGGACATCTGCGAAAAAGGTTTATAGCACTTTTATAGCCATGTTTATGAAGGTTTTTTTTTCCATCTTATTTTCAAAACTCAAACTGTGTCGGCTGAAAGTCTGGCGCCATGATGCGCAAAAACCATAAACTTGCTGTTAAGAACTTCTCGCCCAAAGCAAAAGTCTTCATGCGTGCCAAAATCCAAACTGATCTTGGGAAAATCATATTGATCGTTAAAATCTCGAAGTTAACAAAACTATAATAAAATTAAAAAAAAAAAAAACAAAGCATTAAACAAAAATTATACACAAAACTGTTTTAAAATGAAGATTTCTTTAGAATTTTATTTCGAAATCTGTGTTCAAGTGGTTTTATGTGTGGTAAAAAAATCACTCATCAAATCCATTATGATGCATCTAACATTAAAATTATTTTCTTTCATACATTCGTTTTGTTTTCTGCTGGCATCTTATTATAAAACAATTTTATCTAAATGAACTGTAGTTCGTATATTTGCTTACTCCACCGTGGGAACCAACAAGCCAGCACAAAGATGATTTTAAGTAATAAATGTTCCAAGTTTTATTAAAGATTAAACTGCTTAATTAAACGAACTTAATTAAATTCTAACAAACAGAAGGTAGGCATTAGTTTTGTAGGACAATAATGAGCTACATATATATGTAGTTTTATTATTAAAATCTCTGCTTTCGAGTCTAATGTTACTTACCTATGTTGGCTGTTAAAGAGTCGATGTCTTTTGGCTTTCTTTTTCTTGGCCTGCCTTTTTGCCTTGGCGCCTGAGGAAGTCCCGATATAACATGAGAAGCTGGCATGTACAAACCGGCAGGAACAATTCTATTTGGATCATTAGGACTTGACGAATCGTTTGGAGGTGATCCAAATTGGGAACCGTATGAGCACGAATTGGCTAAAGGTGTAGACGCTGCCTGTGCTTCTAATGAAATTCCATAATGTAATCTAAAATAAATTGAAAGAAAAAAAAAATGATATCTAATAATTTCCAAAATGCATATGTATTTATTTTTTAAATGTTTAGGTACCTGCAAAATATCACGGAATCTCTTATTCCAAATTGATCTCCTTTATTTAACGGTGTATTGCACATTGCGCAGCTGAAACAATTAACATGGAATACTAAATCTCTCGCTCGCATCACTAATTCCGATGAACTTATAGATGCTAAGCATCGGGAACATCTCCTGGTACCAAAAAGTCTGCGGAAGTATAAAAATTATAAGTTGGCATTTAGTCATAAGAATAATACTTTCTTTGTTGTAAATATTTGTAAAAAAAATATTAAGGTCTGATAATAACCTATAGTCCATATTTAATTTATCAAATCGAATGATTCTTCAAAAGTCGTCAAAATCAGAAAAAAAAAATTATAGTCCACTGCTAATAATGGACCGATTGAAAATAATTTAGTGGGTGCGCGCTATTGTAGTAGTCATTATAATTTGAATCGAAACGCGCAGAGATTCTTCTTTTGAATTATCTTCGCATAGCAAAATTAATATCATTGTGTTCATACAGAAGCTATAAGGAACAATGAAAACGCTTCGTAGAGTTTTGAAAATCGCCACAAGAAAACACGAAAGGTAATCAGCCAACACTGTTATTATTTTTTTTTGTGTGTATTAAATCTTGTGTATTGGTAGATTAACTTCAATCTGTTGTTAGCTTTGATTAAAAAACTGACAAGTAAAATATCAATAGGCATATTATCGTATTGATGGTAAATTCAAAATGTTCTTATTAAATTGTTTGGACTTGCAGATACATTTCCAGCATTAAAAAAAAAACGAAGTGCTGTTACATACAAAATATAAGTTTTCAAATTTGCACGTACCTAGGGATCTTAAACGAAAATCAAATACCTACATATATGTACATATCGGTTGTTCGGTTAAAAAAATAAATGGTACTATACAATGAACCCTTAAGCTTTAACTAAACACATTTTTTTGCTCTTGTAGTTTAAATCATCGGTATTTCCCGATCAACATTACAACCGCTCGGCCTTTTTTCAATGAAACGATCTGTTCCAGCGAAAATTATACTATTGATATTCAGAAGGAATTGGTTATTTTTTTATGTTAATTTTATCAAAAATAAAAAATACATATATTTTTATTAAACTGAACATAGGGACACAAAAATTAATTTGTCAAGATATTTCATGCAAATGCTGTTATGCGCATAAGAACTTATGTAACGGACAATTTACTCGTGTTGAAGTTAACATACTCATAAGTTTCTATCAACAAGTTTCAGCATGTTAAGCCATTTTATCAATGGTTGTCACTTTTCAATTCTTGAATCCAAGCAAGTCAGGTCAGGCGCTGGATTGCCGTTACAAAACACAATATTTTGTACGATAACTTACAAACGCCAAAATTTGATAATTTTTTGTAGAGACGTTGAAAACAAGCATTTTTTACCATAGGAGGATCGGTCTATCTTGCCCCGTTTGGGCGGGAGGGGCAATTTCATGAAAAAAGTAGTATTACCGTTATTTTTTTAATGATTTTTTCCAATTTTAGTATTATTTTTTTCATGAAATTTACCCTCTTGCGCAAACGGGGCAAGATAGACCCTCACTCCCATAGTAAAAAATGCTTGTTTTTGACGCTTCTAAAAAATTTGTTATCAATTCTTGGTGCCAAAGCTATCTTATTCTGCCCACCGTATTGAATATTGCAGCATGATGTAAAATTTCTCAAACTTGTTTTCATTATCTATGTATATTATTATTTATTAAACTATACATAAATGTACATGACAATACTTAAAGCTAATAGCTACCAGCACCAGGGCTTTTAGCTAATGTGCAATAATAATTTAAAAAATCGTTTGCAAAAAGCTATTGCTAACCAATTTCTGAAACTAGCTGACTTATTACTGACCAAGAGGTAGTAAGTATATCTACATGTTTTGTGAATATGCCAAAAATGAGGTGCTAAGAATCTCTGACGACCTGGAAAAACTTTAACTCTTGATTAAAAGTTTTTTTCATGGCCAACCAATTTCTGGAGGTAGTTAACCTTTGTTTACCTGAGGAAAAATATAACTTTTTAGCGAATATCCCAAAATGTGGTACTAAGATCCCGGAGCCACGTTCTAACCCATTAAAAGATGTCAAGTTTCTTAACACAAGCAAAATATCTTGTAAATAATATTCTGTGAAATAAATATGATATAAATAATATTTTTTTTTTTAAATATTTTATTTCTTTATTTTTCCATTTCTGCATAACATTTTTCTTAACTTCAGACAAAATCTCCAGTCGAGATCGTAATTTTCACGATTGTACTAAAATTCCAAAAAAAAACACCAGACGAAGAAAAATGAATTATGATTATTACCATGTAAAAGAGCAAGCGAAATGTCAAAGAGACATGTTTTAATATATGATTATGTTTTTGTGGGCTCGAAATCTGATACGGTCACATGTTTATTATCTTTTTCTTAACCGATTTATCATAGAGTGCAGAAGGCAGTGCGTATTCTAGTGTTGTGTTTTATATTTGTATGTTTATATATCATATATTTCTTTTTCTTTTGCTCCTTCCTGTATTCATCACATTTTATCTTGTAGATGTGTCGAGGAACACGGTTGCATGGATACAAATTCTGATTTTATAGGCGTATATGAATCTTTTTTTTTTACCTAAAAAACAAGAATAAATGCAGTGAGTGGTGGTGATTTGCTTTTTTTTTAGTTCACGCCTCGAAATTCTAGAAAGGAGAGGTATGTAGGTAAAGTAAGTAGAGTTAAAAACATTGAAGCATTAAGATAAAGTTTACAAGTGTTTAAAATGATAACCCAATATTTTTTTTTTTAAATTAGGTAGGTAGGTAGGTACCTTGTAGAAAATCAAAAAATTAAACATATTGTAGGTGATGTTGGTATGTTTAATAAATTGAAATCTCAGAAAGGGTAGTTAGAAATTTAAGTAAGTACTTTAGTAGGTATGAGAATATTTATGTAGGTATGTATTGCGCCCACAAACTTAAGAAATTAAAAAAAAACGTAGATTTAAGATATTGTTGCATAAAAGAACTAAACCTCGATATTGAACAGACATGTTATAACGATGATCCTATATAGAAGGAGAAAAAGTGGTTCCTGCAATTCCATTTGTAAGTCTGTGGTCTGTACCTCAACTGTACTGGAGTTAAGAATTTTAGATGATTTCCTAGACAATAAATTGTTTTTTTTTTTTTTTGGATTTTATAATGAAAGAGGTTATGATTTTCATTATATTGCTTTGAGCTAATCAGAAAAAAAGTTTAAAATACTTAATTTTGTCTATTTTCTTAGGTTGATTTTTTAAAAATTGGTTTGAAGAATCCTTACATCCACACACAAACTTAATCGATCATAAAAATTTTTGAACGCATCTGTTCCTTTCTTCGCCTATACTTCCGGTATCCGGTCCATTCTTCTTCTTCTTCTACTTAAACCGATAGTGGGCGAGGCTCAAAGCATCCTGTCAGGAAGACTGGAACCACAACTCTCCCACTTCACTGCTTGCCTTGCCTTGCGTTTTGGTAACTAATGCTTTCGGGTGTGACCATCAGAATTCCAATATGGCTGACTTTTACACTTGACAGCTGGGGAAGTAAATTTTCGTTGGTTTTTGACATTGGCTTCCCACAGCGCCCGTCTATTTTGGTTAGCCAGCCCTTAGGGCTACACTTGTGGGTTTCGATAAATTTTTCACACCGTGTTTTGTCCAAGATATTATTTTTGACGTGAAGGCTCCATTCAATAGCCTAATATTTAAAACATAAACAAACAAGGAGCTTTCAAATGCTTTATGTTTCATTTCAGAACCACTCATCAGTTTCTTGGGGTTTGTTTACAAAATAGCAATATTTTTCGAAAACACAACAAGAAAACCTGGTACGCCTATCGAATCGAAATTTTTTTTTGTATGATATTAAATGTGTATTAATAGGGTTTGAGATGACTGGAAAATATGGATCGTATGGACTGCAACTCACCGGTGGCGCCAGACGAGTTTTCCAATGAGAGTTACCTATTGAAAACTAAAAATATTAAAGGTTTTGTGAGTCTGGAGGTGCTAACAATAATCGGGGATCTTGGAAATAAGAACCTAATGAAAAATCTTTCCGGGTAGAATATAAAATAATTTGCCAAATTATCGATTATAATTCGAGTGTGTGAATGTGAAAGGTGCGCTTCACCATCTTTACCAAATTCTTAATAAGAAAAGCTATTAAAGCAGTGTGTATTTGTCGAAAGATAATAATATTATCTTTGTTCTACTGCTTCTTAGATACAAAAATAGCCTTGGTTTATTTCTTTAAGAAAGATTTGTGTGGTCAGAGAGACAAATTTGAATATTTTAAACGATAAATACTTAAGCCCATAGGTAATAATGTTACAAAGCAGTTTTCAATAAATATACCCAAATCCCTATTTTTTAATAGCTGTCACATGCGACAAGGCATGAGAAGTTCTTTTGTTAAGTATAAGAAGAGATTTAGGGATAAACACTCCGCAAACACTATTGACATTTCCAACCCCCAAAACAATAACAATGCGCTTAAGGATGCATGGGAAATTCATAAAGATACCCCTGTACTTAAACATAGTTCGAATTCCCGCAGAGATAATTTGTAGTTACACATTGATTTTTTTTAAATACAAAAACAATTTTTATAATGATATGTTACATAATATTCACACAAAATGTATCTTACAAAAATATTGCTATCAATTGAAAAGCTAGACAAGAAATTGGCTTTTCTACGAATATGTTTTTCAAAAACAAACCAAATGTTTTCAATTCAATACATTGGTATCTACCTGCAAATGAAATCAAAAGCAAAACTACAGGGTGTTTCAAGCTTAACTATCAATTCTTAGGGATATAATTCGGATAGGTATATGTTCAAAAAAAGGAATCGTTTGAGAGGAATTCTTTTTCCCTACAAAACGATGATTAAAAAGGGTATATAGGGGTGTGGAAGGAGGAACACGTTTGAGGTTTTGTAAAGTAAACGTTTTAAACCCATCTGCTTTTTAGATTTCGACTAAAAACTTATTAAAGTATTGAGTATTGGGAGACAAACTAATTAATAATCCAAATTTTGGAAGCAATTGAAAATTTTCCGTTTTCAAATTTTTCAGATCTTTTAGTTTTAAACTCATTTTAAGCTTATGTTTTATAAAATTGATCTCCTTCGACCAAATATGTGAATTGAAACAGATCCACTCTAGAAACATTTTTTTCCTTAGAACATGCCCATAAATCATTTCCAGCCATTCGCTGGAAAACCCTGTATATGTAGGTACAAAAAGCAAAATCTATTGAGCTTGTGTTATGCAGAACTTAGCACAGTTCACAGTTACAGAGAGGGTTGAATATTCGTGAGTTACTTGACAGATTTATAAATAATATAATGTGGCGTCTAACAGCAGGGTGTCCGGAAACGTATGTGGGAACGCCACAGGGATCATGTTTGCATTCTTTTGACACCAAAGTGTTCGATTTCAACTGGCCTTTGTATTTTTATACATAATGTACGTTATACTACACCGAGAATAATATTATTCAAAACGATTTGATTTTGTGCAACTGTAGAAGATATGTATAGCGTTTATGTATGTAATCTTAAAATTAATTGGAAAATAATTGCCGGTAACTAAATTTGCTTTCAAACATTGATATTCTTCTTACCGACTGGATCCGAAATTTTCCTTCGAGTGCTACTGATATGCAGAATTAAATATAAATTATAAATAAAACGCAAATGATAATAATAATGAAATATACATACCTACACATAAATAATAAAACTTTAATTGATTGACTAAGACTGTTTTGGATTGAAATGGAGATATTTCAATTGAGATAGTGAGATAGTACTTCTCCGGTCATAATAAAAATTCTTTATTAACTATACGTTATTATCGATAGAATAAAATTAGTCCGAATTCGATATTTTTTTTTGTTCTCGAGCTATTCAATTCGAACGATATTTTACAACTGTTTTTCAAATTGTTGTGTAAAAAAACGGCTAATTAATTTTTTTTAAAACTTTCCAGCTTTTCAAATAATGATATTACTACCTATAAGATAATTTATTTTAAGAAGTCGCTATCTTTATTTGATCTAGTTGGACGAAAGAAGGTATCGCGGACCTACGAATTATTTTCTACAAACCACGGATTCTGATTCTTAATACCTCTCTAGGTACGTGAAGATATGTCGAAATTTTCAATTGAACAAATCGGACCTATTACAATAACTTTCAATGGGAAGACAAAAATAATGAATTTTGAAGAAAAAAATATATTTTTGACAGTAAATTTTTTATCGTCAGGTGATATTTATTTTGATAATTTTTTTTAAGCATAATATTTACAAATGTTAGGTACAAATAAGTTATTAATTTTATAATTAGTATTTAATCATATGATGGTCTGCTATTGCAAGGCGACTTATGAGTCGTGACTTTTCTCCGAGTTACTCTTTGAATTGACATTTTTCCCACGACTTACGCGTTAGTTTACTTTCCGTCTCTTGTTTCTTCTCTATCGCACCCATTGATTTTCGAAAAAAAAGTCACGACTCATAAGTCGTTGTGTTATAGCGAACATACCTACTAAAACTATGATTTTTTTTATTTTTAAAGACAATTTTTTTAGTACCTACGCTAATAAATAGTAAACAATTAGTGAAAAACCAATGTTTTAGAAAATAAAGTATCCAAGGAAAGTGGAAAAAACTGGTCTTCTTTCCGTTTGCACCAATATTTATCGGGCCTTTAAAATTAAATATTTTGTAGAGAACAAACGTCATTTTAAAACTTTAAGGTCTGTTTAATTTAAAAAGCGTGTACTTAACAGGTACCTAATGTCAAAAAAAAATTAGCAAATTACTGGTTTTGTTCGATTAGGCATTTTTAAAACAAATGTTGATACCTACACATGTATTTTCTTGAACCATATTAATCAGAATAAATAAATAAAGTTTATATGGCCCAGGGGTCATTACTATTTCTTCAAGGCAGATTTAATTCCTCAAATATTAAAAATGTGATATGTGATTGAGTTATTCAGTTTTAGAAAATATTCTCTTCAATTTGATGTATACGAGAATATGTTTGCCGATGGATTTTTTTAGTTTTAAAGTTCATTATACGAATTCAAACCTTTGGCCTTTAAAAGAGTCTCAAATTTCGCTTAATGTTTATTGTTGTTGTTATTATCGTTATTCGCTACTATAGCATAATGAATTTTGGATCATTAATTTCTAATGTAAAAACTATCCAGTACCCTACTACCACCTTGACTATATATTTAAGAAACAAAAAAAAAGAGAATGACAAAGACATAGAATAAAGTCTAAAGATTTACAGATGACTATAATATAGATATACATACATAGGTATCTAGATCCCTTGCCTACCTGTCTACATAATAAAAATAAAATTATAGCCATGTTTTGGAATCTTTGATTGCTCCACAAGAAGTTTAAAATTAAGATCGCTCCTGATAACGTTTCATCACATTTACGAATTAAAGGCATCTTTTTATTTCATCGCAGATAACAATCCAAATAAAAAGAGAGACCCCATGTTCTTTTATTATGATTCTGCTGTATACTTCTGAATACATTTTAGTATTTATCGTTTTTAGTTTTTTTTTTCAGCTTGACTTCCTTCATAAGATGTTTTTCACCTGAGTCAAAGCTGAGTCTGAGACTGGACTCTTCCGCTGTTCGGATGCATGTTTATCACACATCTCTTGAGGACACATTATTATTTCACCAGCAGCTATAGAGATGTCTTTAGGTGGCTGTCGTGTCTTGTAATAGTGGATATATTTGTTATTTTTTATTTAGTCTTTTTTTGTTTTTAATTTTGCTAATGCAAATTTTTTGTGGCTTTAATAGAGTCACCATGCAGTTTATATTTAAAACCGGTTTGTATTTATTTTAAAAAGAAAGAGAAAATGCTTGTTTCATACATTTTATTGAACCCAGTATCCAGTACCTACATACATTAGCTTATGGTTTTATAATAATAACTGGAGGTAGAGTAAATCGCCTATGGAATTATGTGATAAATAAAATAATGATAGAAGTGGAAGGAACTTAACTTAGGACTCGGGATTCCGGAACTATTGTAATAGCTCATCATAACTTATAAATAATATGATTTCTATATACACACTATTCGAGTTGTTGCTAAGAAAACCTTAAGCTTTCATACTAATTATCATCTCCAGACTTCATCAAACCGGAGTTATAAAATAACTGTTGTGAATACGCCCTATATCAATTTGCTTTACAGATTTAATATCTATTGAGTATAATTAACAACAAGATTTGATGAAAAACAAAAAAAAAATTAATTTTCATCTGCTAACTTCAATGCGATTTTTTTCAAAAATCATAAGAATTTTCGATTCAAATCTTTTTTAATAGTTAAATGTTATGCTCCATTTTCAGAACTATTTTCCAAAATTTGATGAAAAAAAAAATGAGAAAAATCGAATTAAAGTTAGCAGAACATGGATATCTATGAAAATTAATTTTTTTTTGTTTTTCATCAAATCTTAAAAAATAGTTCTGAAAATGGAACATTTAATTCGAGCTAGGTGATCTATTAACTATCAAAAAAATGATTTGAGTCGAAAATTTACTTTAGCTGCTGAAAAATCGCATTGAAGTTAGCAGAACATGGAAAGAATTTATTTTTATTTTTCAAAATATTTTTTTTGTTGAAATTTTTCAATTTTTTTTTTATTTGTAGAGAATTTAAATAACTTATAAATACCGTTGGTTTTTTGGTTTTTCGAAAATTGTTCTGCTAACTTGAAGGACATTACCTATCTCCTCCCATTTGATGGAAGAAAAGGACAATTTTCTAAAAAAAAAAAAACACCTAAAAATGGGGAAAACATGTTTAAAAATAACTGTAATACTTAAAATTAAATATAAAGACAAAAGAATCATAAATAATTTTAATAATTTTATGGATCACGGAACTCACGCCAAATCTGCCGACGAATTCAAGAATTTTGATTTAAAAGAGTAAATAAGATTCCGAAATCAGTAAAACTACATTATCTATACAAAAGTGATGAATATGAGAGATAGTCATAATCTCATAATTAATTAGATATATGTACTACCTCAATATATGAAATCAACGATATTGAATGTTGTAGAGTAGATGGAATTTATGTTGCACATAAATATAAGCAACAGGAAAGGACCAATATAACTCCCTTGATGTACACCAGAATTAACTTGACCCGGTTATTGCTGAACAAGAAATTATAATGTTAGTCTTTAGGGTAAGAAAAAAGAAAGTAAAGTAAAAGTAAGACAGAACATAACGATAATTTATTCCGATTTTTTTTTTCAATATATTTAGTATTTGGTAGCTTACTTAAATCTGAAATTACCTATATTTAAAATGAATTTCTTTGAACAAAACCATGTTGATTTTACATATAAAAATGTAAACGAAAGTATGCCACATACTCGCACAGCCTAAAGCTGCATTCCTAATTTAGAAAAATATTTATGTGCGTAACAAGCTTTAAATAGGTATTGTCAGATATAGAAACTTCAAAAAGTGAAAAGTTAATAAAATTAAGATTTGTGTATCCTTGTGTGTTGAAAAGTACAAAGAAGAAGTCATTATAATTCCTAAGAAGGACACGGGAGCAACTAGAACCACAGTATAGATAAGTATACCAAGAAAAAATAAGAAAAAAAAACTTTTTTTCGGACACATCACAATCGAATGAGTAAACTTAACTTTTTTCTTAAAAACACACGCATGTACAGAATTCCGGGAAAAATTTCAAAGCTTAAATATAAAGAATTTCAAGAATTAAGTAAGGAAATTTTTCTTTGAATATGACACTAGTGCAATTAAAATTAATAACTGCATCACATAAAAGATTCCGGTGTAGGTAGTATTGAATTTATCTTGCTTGAGGAATTGAGTTTCACGCTTGGTATAGGGTAGTGGCGCACCCGACCCAACCATCTATCATCATAATACACATGCTGTATATCATCCGAATAGCAACGTCTCTTTTTCAAGTAACCACATCTAATTTGGAAACGAGAGACGAGTCAAAGAATTTTTGAACATATTTTTTTATTCAAAGAGGGATGGAAAGTAGTGTCTTTGGAAATACATAAATAATTTATATGCGGAAAATCTGTTTTATGTTATGAATGTAGGTACCTACATTATATAGAAGTGATGTGTTTTAAATATTATTAAAGTCCTTGTCGTTTTGTTGTTAAAGCGTTTTAAGTATGATGCTAACTTAAAAGTAATGACGGAACATTTTAAACAACCTAATAGTAAAGTATTAGCATGATACTACTAAGCAATTTGCTAACCGGAAAACATCAATAAACATTTCATATGGTTTCAAAGATTTTCTAACTTCATATAGAATCGTGTAAACAAAATTTTCTTAGTGAAATCAAAGCAAAAGCATCTAAATTTCTAACGGCTGACTGGGGAACAGACCTTTTATTGACATTTATAATAATTGTCAAAGGGAGTTAGCATGCTAAGAAGATAAAATCGTCTTTTGGCGATTTAAACCTTTATTCATTCAAAATTAGCAAATTACATTTTTGAGCCTACTATCGTACTAATAATGCTTTAACATCGTTTTAGTCTATTAAGTACGATGTTGAAGTAGTTCTAGTAAAAAAAATAGTAATTTGTTAATCATAAACAATTCACTGAAATTGAAATCTCCAAAGGTCAATTTTACCTTTTTAGAATCATACCAATGGGGTTTTTAATTTGTAAATAAAGATTTCTTAATAAAAATTGATTTTTTTCATGACGAATAGAACACAATTAATAATAAATTTTTTTGTCACTGTGTTGTGGTACAATTTCTTGTCGGTGAAAATACTGTCGGTGTAGCTGTCAAATCTGCATTAAAATTTGTTTTCATTTGAAAAGTGTTTAACAACAATTTAAAGCAGAATAAGAAAGAAAGAAAATGAGTGAACAAGTAAATTTTGACTTTTCAGCGTAATTATTTATTACATCCTTGACGAAAACTTTTATACGGTGTTTTTTTTTCCCTTTTGAAATAGAAGCCTTATCATTTTAAAAAATTCTTCATCGCTTGATCCATTTTCAGAAGAAGATGATGAACTTGATGTATCCATTAATTCATTTAAAACTACTTCCATATTTTAATAAGAATTATATATTTTAAACAAAATTTTCACAATCCAATTGGAATAAGCAAATCACAAACCACTTTAATCAAACTGACAGATACAAATTGTTTTAGTGTTAGTGCATGGAGAGGTAAATCTCTCGAAAAATTTTGATCTGCAAAACTGATCAGATCATAATCAATTATTTCTGCCCAATGAAACGCTATAGTTTTGTCAAACTCAGCTTTTTAACAGATTAAAATCAAAAAATAAATGATCATTTTTACCAATGAAAAACGTTTATAAATTTCAAAAGTCATGTTTAGAAATGTGAAAAAAAGAAGAAAGTTAACAAATGTTTAAAATTGAGAAAAATTTAGTTAAGTGTTAACCAATTAGCAAGTGGTATTGTGATAATTCCTTAAATTAGGTTGTTTAAAATTTGTTACCCTTAATATTAAAAAAAAATAGATATGAAAATACACAAGTAGTTCAGCCAATGAAAAGTAAATATATTTTAATATTTTTATTTTAATAAAAACCATACATACAGAGAAAACAAACATAACTATAGAAAAAAAACATTTTCTCTAGTGTTGAAAAAAGAAAGATAACCGCTGAGCTCTGATTGATTCCTGTTGAATTTTTTGCATGAAAAGCACAAAATGTTGACGTGGTATTTGAAATTGAATGAAAGATCATTAAAGAAGAAAGAAATTAAAAATTTCATTAAACTGACACTCTTTATGCCTATATAGATAGACTTTATTAAAATTAAAAAATAAAAATAATAAAAATTGATTCAAGCTTTTAAGTATGTAGGTAAAGGTATTTTAGATGGAAAACAAATATATTAGTTGTATGCGAAACAAAACAATTTGTAAGTTTAATCCAGCAACAACTAATCCCCTGTTTAGTTCAACCCAGAGAATTCCCAGTGTTTAGCTAGAGCATTGATAGAAATTTTATAAGCGATAATTTCATACATGTTATCGATAGTTTGTATGAAAACTCTATTTGTCATTTTTTTATTGTTTGTACTCTATCTGTCATTGTTTTCTTAAACCCAGAAATCGTTGCTTTGGTAAATTCCCTCGGGGTTTAGAAAAAAGCATAACTAAAAGTTGTAAGTTTTGGTCCATAACCGATATTTTCGCGAAAACCGTGTTTTGGGCTTTAAAAAACACTTAAAGTATCCGAACTACTTGTATACAGGTTATAATGAACTGTCGCTGATTTAGGCATGTTCCATTTTCGATATCAATATGAACCGATTTTAAAATGTTTTGTTATAAAAGGTAATGCTAAAAGTTGTATACATATACATACATAGGTATAATTTTCATAAGCTGTTTACTGTACACATGATCTGATCCGGATTTAAGTTTAACACGTAATACCTACAAAAACGAAATAATGGGAAATTTCCAAAATCGTTTTTATATTTACATAAATGTGTTATAAAATGATCTGCTTCAGATCATGATATTAATATAATAAAGCTGTGAAAAAATTAAAAGTAAGAACAACATGGTTGTTCTTTTGCAGATAGATAAGTTATCTATTATATCACTATACATATATTTTTTAAATATAAAATGGTATAGAAACTTATAAATTCAGTAGTAACACATTTATAGACATTTGTAGTGTACGTAGGTACGTAAGAAGCTAAAGCAAACGTTTTCGATACCCGTTTCCCATAAATCAAGTTGTAGATAAATGTAAGACTATTGCACAAAAAAAAAAACCCAGATGAACAAGCATCATTTCCAGTTTGCGTTTTTAATTAGCTCCCCATCCCTATGTTTCCACGTCAAAATTCATATGTGGAGTAGATACAAGTAAGTACATGTCTATACAAAAACTGCTTTCGGTATAGGTATGTAGGTATGTATAAATGTTGTCGTTCCCTTCTTTTACATTATTTATTTTATTTTTTGTTTTAAACGAACTTTCCGAAAAGGAATTACAATTTTCTGTTTTCTATGTGCCACCTTTCTCTTTATAACGTACGTTGATACTAAACATCACATCAATTATCTTCTGTACTCCGCAATGAATATCTAACATAAATTTACACGACACAATGTCATATGTGACATACCAAACATAAATCATTGGTCGGGGCAGCACACAGATCACAGCTCCAGCGCGTATGTCTAATTTTAGTTTTTGAGAGTTCTGTCCTTCGACCCAAATGTGCAGGGCATAACCGCATAACATAATATTGAACTGGAAGCCTCAGCTATACATTATTGGGTTTGTTATAGAAAACATATTTACGTATATTGGAGGTTATTTAGTACAATAGATAAAAATGATTTTGCCAGGATGTTAATTTTTGGTTTCTTAAAAAAAAAAAAAAACAGAATACCAGAGCACTCTTATTATATTATACTTTGAAACATTTGAAAAAGGATATTATCTTGTGAATCCATAATTCACTGTTTTTTTTAAATGTAAATTCATTCAATAGGTCCCAAAGAATTTTTTGTGACACAATTCATGCACAAACTAAATTTGATGTTAATGCGATCAATCCCAAATGGGTTAAATGATCTCTTTGCGGAATGGAATATCTAAGGCGTCAATTATAGCAATCCGTGAGAGTCATTATGGGAATTTGAAATTTCACTCGTTTCCCAAATTTAATTCTAATTCTGAATTTAAAGACAAGGATAAACTAAATATAATACATGTACTTCCCAAAAATAAGTTGATTTTTACCTTCCATTCACACCCATGTCCACAGTAATAATAACAACATCACAAAATCTTTCCATAATGCACGATTTCGCTCGCCTAACAAACAACAGATATTTTATTCTCATAACCCTCTTCTAATGAAGTTTAGGTAACATACAAAAATGTCAACAGCAAATAAAGACAATTAACAGCTTTCATGTTGATAAAATTCGCTTGCATATCAGTTCTTCTAACGGGTGATTTTTTAAGAGGATTAGAACTTTAAAAAAAAAAAAAACACAAAAAATTCGAAAAAATGAATAAAATATTTATTTGAATCGATAGTTTGAACCTTGCAATTTAATGTTTAAAGATAATTTCATGCAAATGCTGACCGCGGCTGCGTCTCAGGTAGCCCATCCGCTGAGTCCAATTTTGGCATACTCTTTCACACATATCGGCCGGTATCTCACGAATGAATGCATGGATGTTGGCTTCCAGTGCGTCAATCGAAGCGGGCTTGTCCCTATAGACATTAGCCTTGACATACCCCCACAAAAAATAGTCTAATGGTGTCAAATCGCACGATCTAGGCGGCCAATTGAAATTTGGTCACAATCTTCCGAAGAAAATGGAAGCAGCGCGCGATGAACATTTCGAACCGAGCACGAATTTTGATAGTAAAATTCAATAATTTGCAAGCGTTGTTCATTTGTAAGACGATTCATGGTTAAATTGCAAACCAAACTGAAGCTGTTTGACAGTGACACAAGGTACTAAACACACGTCAGCTGTCAAAACCAGTGTTGCCAAACCAAACCAGCTAAAAAATTACCCGTTATATGAAATCGCAGGCAGCAATGTTACTCAAAAAAAAGTTGTAAAGTGAAAAATTCATACTCATTGACATAACAGCGCGCAGAATTAAAAGTTGCGACCATAGTTGAGTGTTTTTTTGTTGTCTCTATTTTTTTATCACTGTCGTTTCGTGTCACTCGTGTACCTAGGAGACAACTGTATGAAATATAGAAATAATAATGAGTGATGCTGATTCTATGCCTAATAATGATGTTTGTCATTAATGAGTGAATCTTTTTATTCAATTTCCCCTTTTCTCTGTTTTTGTTGTTGTTGGCAGTCATTGTTTTCATTAAATAAAAACCATGTTTTGATAACAACTAAGCTTATTAGGGGTTCGATCATTCAAACATTTCCTATAGCTTAACTTAAGCCCGGATAAACATGGGTGAACGCGATATTTTCATACCAGTTGTCGATAGTTTGTATGAAAACTCAATGTTTTTTCAAGATTTTTTTTTTTTTTTTTATAATGAGCACGCACACAAGGGGATTTAAGTACCCTTTATGTGTCGGAACACAGTGCGAGCTTTAGGTAAGTAGGAGGGGATATGAAAGGAGATGTCGGTGAACATTAGTCTTGAATTTCAGTACATCACAATGAGAGGGAAAGACAGAGCGTGGGAGGGAATTCCACATTCGCGTAGTACGGCTAAAGAACGAATCCCTGTACTTGACAGTACGGCCGAAATTGGGTTCAAGAGTAAACTGATGAGCATTCCTGGAAGCGCGAGTATTACGGTTGAATCGTTTAAGGGGAGGAATGCAACTGGCTATTTCAATAGAGCACTTACCGTAAAAGTAACGATAAAATAGTGAGAGACAGGAAACGTTACGTCGGTGTTCGAGTGACGTAAAAGTATCGATGATGTTCCTGTCTCCGATCATTCTGAAGGCTCGTCTCTGTATACTGTCCAAGAGACTTAAGTGAGTTGCTGGAGCACCAGCCCAGAGATGGGGAAGATGGCGTCGTTAAGCCTAGGTGTCTTTTCTTAACAAGATTATTAATGCCCTAAGAAAAACGTAACAAATATTCTTCAGTTTTTCATCAAAATAATATTATGTTCTTTTTCTAAAGCCAAATTTATATTGCAGTGCTAATAATAATATATTCTCAATATATACTATAAAATATTTTTTTTATAAGAACCTACTGATTGATGAGTAACATAAGTTATATTTTTTTTTGTAAAGCCTCAATGGGCTTGTTAAGAAATTATACCGATGTGCTAAACAATGCACGTATTAAATGCAGCAACAAAAATACCTATTGGGGCTTCACTTAGCCTAATGATTTCTCGAGGCTTTACCTTACCATTCATAGAGATGGGTTAACATCGATATTTTTATTCTTTTCTGTTTTCATATAAATAAAAATCTATTTTTTCCCAAGTAGCGTCAGCTTTTTTTTTTTTAAGATGCCTATTTGGGCTTTAAAAAAAAACGCATTACTCCTGTAGGATATTTTATGATATCAAAACACTATCGGTATCGGCACTGCAGTGTGAAAGTGGCTTAAATGTATCAAAATAAACCTTCAAAATCGTCAATGACTACTTTCGCGGATAGCTAAATATATCGACTGACGGTTGGTATTCAACAAGAGCTCTTAATTTTAAGAACCTCTTAACTCAAAAACTGCTCCCTAGTTACGTCATACAATTTTTTTTTTCATGAGCTAATGTGGAAGGATATTTTGACCTAAAAGGCTCTTAAACTAAAGAGCACTCGGTGAATACTGACCTAAGAATCCGTTATCCGCGAAATTCATAATTGAACATTTTAATATTGACGCGAAAGCAAATCAAGAAGATCATGTTACAAAATTTTAAAGGATTTTATATACCATACTTCTTTGGCATCTCTCATATTGCTGCTTAACTTGAACTAGTTTAAGATCCAGGGATGGTTAGCAAACAGTGAAGGGCATTGGTGCAACCCAGACATATTTATTAGGCCAAATTTCCTCTCAAGTTACACAATGTACACGTACAAATTTTTGAATGATCTTCTCTGTAGAAGAACATGAAGCTTTTTCCATGAAACCTTTTTGAATCTTCCGCAAAATTTCATCAAAAGCTACAATGCAGCCGCATCGACCTTTCCTTGTAAAGAAAGTCTCCACTCCTAGCTCCTCAGAATCTGGTGCCATTTCTGAAAAGAATTCGCTCTTCTGTCCAATAGATATCTAAGATAATCAGGTGGTTCGATTATTCTTTTGACATAGGTATACTTGTATACATATGTATTTTGAAGTAGAGTCGAAAAGTGGATATCCAAAGTAGTGGTAGGCCAATTTCAACGTGAATCTATGCTTCAAAGCGTGTTTACTGGTATCGATATTCTTTAACAACTTTAACCCATTATCTAAAAGTTGTTTAAGAACACAATGATAAATATAAGACTTCCCTGTGTTCACTAACAGGTTCCATATATTACTTAAAAAGAACTAAAATTTGTAGAAAAAAATTCTTGGCATGTTCCCTTATTAAGCCTTAAAATACCAAAAGGAAGAAGATAAGGTCACGTGACAAAAAGAATGGCAAGACCCACTTTTCTTATCTTCAGTGAAATGGACTCTGAATATGTAATAATCCGAACAAAATAAAAACATTTTCAGATTTCCCGTTCGAGTAGCAAGTTTTTATATCTTCCATAAGCATCACTTGTGGTATTCACCTTAAAAATACATTTATGTATTTAAAAAAAGGATGATATAAATGACCTCGATTCGAGTTTTTAATTGCAATTTGCGATGAACAATGGTGTATAATTTAAGGCAATGATAATCTACCTACCGTCTTGAATAAAAATATTATTACATTTATACCTATGGCGTGCCGGACGGCGAGAATGCAATTTCAAATCAAAATGTATCAGAGGTGATGCAAGAGCACAAAACAGTAGATTCCCAACAGCTTTGTCTTAGATCTTTTAGATCGTTTCAGAGTTGCGTGTCAGAAAACTATTTTCTGTGCTTCGTAGACTTGAACATTGCACACATTATGCATGTATTCTTGCGAAGCGAAATAACCATGAAATAAAAAGTGTAATTAGTACGACATGTAAGGGGGATTTCTTGGCACTTCTTTTGCACCCATCAGAGTCTTTTAAATCAGGAAGAAAATTGTTGTTAGTGTAAATGTAGATAGAACAACATTCAACATAAGCATATATTATTTTCAGTGATAACTTTACAAATGTTTATGTGCACTGTGCATATCTTATATCTGCCTACATAACTTAGATCCATTTTAAAATATTATATGTACTCATATATGTACTTGCATAGCTATTTTAATATTCAAAACTCACCTATAGTAATCACTTTTGCAATAAATTTTTCCATCCTTAGAAAAACAAGATGACTCTCCTTCTAATGGTTGTTGGCATGTACAGCATTGTAGACAACCAGCATGCCATCGCTTTTCAACAGCTGAGAGGTAGAATCGGTCCTAACAATATGCCCAGTTAAAGATATGAAGTTTTTTTTTGTTTTGTTTTATTTTGAGCTAATGCTATAATTTCGTTAAATAAAAATAAAAGTTTTCAATGCTAGGCTCCATTACCTGAATAAATCGGCCACAGCCAGCACAGTCTTCAGGACCAGGTAGTGTTGTTTCACTAGAAGATTCTGGACTGCTGGGTGGGCCATAAGGTTCGGTTTTGAGTGATACGCCAGATATTTGGTCATCACTCCCATCTGGACAGTCTAATCTCCCACTGACGGAATATTTTATCAATGATTCGTCAAAAGGAGCTCTATCCGGTGCATCATAGCTGAAAGTAGTTTCATTATTTTGTATGTAATATTTCAAACAGCATGGCGATGGCGGCGAGGTTGTTTAAATTGTTACCTTCTAAACGAATCGTTGTATATGGGTGCGGAATCAAAGGCCTTGGTACTATGGTCACATGTTTCAGGACAGGAGGAACAGGAACGATATAGTATGTGATTGTTGTTAGAAGATCCTCCACACTGGCGACTAATATGCGTTCCAGGTGGTGTTGGACTTCTATCCCTTGCCGGCCCTAAGAACCTTGCGCTCTGTGGCTGTAAAAGTTAAAACAAAGAAAAAAAAAATGAAATTTTAAATTCAATGTTAGTCAATTCAATTCATTGTGAATCAAGATTAATAAAATAAATTATTTAAATTAACTAGGCTATTTGTAATTTTAGTTGAATTTTTATGCTAAGTACCATAATAAAGATGATCAAATAATTGGCCAAATAAAAATGAATGCCGGCAAAAAATATAAATTTATTTATTTAATTTGTATATGTACATATTTATTAGTTTAAAATTTAGTTTTATAGTTTTTACAACTATCAAAAAAGCACCGATATTTAACAGGCTTTTAAACTTAATTATAAGACTTAAAACATGTTAAATTTTGAGAAGCGTGTGAGTACTTAAAGAATTGCTCTCGCTTAATTTTTATTACTTATTTATGAAGCAGCGAATAGGAAATATTTAAATATGTCTTATTACATTATGATTTGTATTTGATTCGTATTTGTATTTGAACATTAGGATTTTAACTTCTTTCTTTTTTTCTCAGATTAATTACAAAATGAATTATTTTTATTTTCAAGTTTATTTTAATAACTTTAACTGATTTTAATAACTTTAGCATTTGTACAAGTTTTCTAAGGAACTCGAAATGCACAAGCAACGGATGTTAAGAGTTTTTTTTTATCAAATGGAGAGGAATGTGAGAATATTACTTCTTTTTAGTAGGGAAAAATAAGCGTTTTTAACAAATTGTTTTATATGTTATAGGTTCGATTTTTTGAAATAGAAAAAGAATCTCCATATTGACAAAAATTGGCTTTGATTTTATTTAATAGTTCGTTGGCATCTAATTTTACAACAAAATTTCCAAGCAAAATCCTTTACAGAACATAATTTATTATTAAATAAGCTACTTATCATATCTGTTAGTTGATTCATCTCTATGTTATAGCGTGTCAAAGTTCACTTAAGCGCTATGCTTCATGTGTTGGGGTCTGCTGATTTTTTAAAAAATATTTCGCTTATCTACCTTTGGTTTTTTAATACAGTACAACACGCTTATAAGAAAGTCTGAAAATCCCGGACATTTCTTTCTTATATCCGAGTTTTTCTTATATGCAAACAACGGATATAAGAAAGAAAATTTCTTACATAAGCAACACGGATATAAGAAAAAAAATTTCTTATAAAGAACAACGGATTTAAGAAAAAAAACAATGCATAAAGTTTTTGAAAATGATGACCTCAATAAAAACAACTTAAAGTTTTTATTTTCAAACGTGAGAATATTTAATATAAAAAACTAAATTAAATAATAATAAGTCTTTTCTTCAATAAGCAAAATATTGCATACCTGCACATTTAAATTTAGAGAGTATACATATTATACAAGCTTCATATTTATAGGAACTGTTTAAAATCAAAATGTCGCAATTTTTAGACCAGCTCTGAACGATCAGAGCTCAAAAAGAAACACAATTATTTTTTTGACAGTTCGAGCTCTGCTCTGAACTAAAAAAGAAAAACTCCAAAAGCAGAGCTGAAGTTAGTTTCTTATATGCGTACTTTTTTGTTCTTGAAAATTTTTATTGTGCAGTAAAAGGTATTTCTTATAAACGTGTTTTTCTTATATGCGAGTTTCTTATATATACGTTCAATTTCAGAGAGAAATTTAAGAAAAAGACATGGTGTTTTGGGTTGCGTTTCTTATAAGCGAGTTTTCTTATATAAGTGTTTCTTATATCCGTAAAATACTGTACTATACTATAAGAACAGTTTATATAGTGTTCTTAGTTTTACATATCTGTAAAATATCTGTAAAACAACGATCGTGGTAATCAACTACTACTTAGTGAGAAATTCAGCGCCAAACTTCAAATTTCATGAGTCATTACATGCTTCATTTTCTAATTTGACTGGGGTTTTATTGAATAATAACATTTGTCGAAACAGTTTTAATCAAACAAACCAAAGTATAGTTTAGGTATATAATTTTCAAAAATATAATTATCGAGAAATACTTTGTACAGCGTTATTTAAAAACTCGTTTTAGCGACGGAGTAAATTTATTCCGACACTAGGTACAACGGCTCTAATCCTGAAAGCCTTAATAATTTATTAAAATAAACAATTGTAGAAATCAGTTGGGGTTTGTTAAGGTTCATAATAAACTTCAGTTAAGCTTAAGTTCATAATCAACGTTATCACTTTCCGAAAAAAGTGGAAGTAGATTTCAAAATTTAGTCTTTTTTCATAAAAATCTATATTTTTAATAACGTTTATACCTACGATAGAAACAAAAGCGAATTTTTTCTCTTTATTATAATTTGTTGTTATGCAAATTAATGGCTTTAGAACATGAATTTTAAAAAATAAAAAACATCGCCTCTAGAGTTGAAAAAATCTAATTTTTCTATGTACTTTTTTTTTTGGTACCGTTAGGTGATCCGAAGTTATAACGGTATAAAGTTTTGTGAGTTTTGTTTTTATGCTTCATGGTTAAAAACGCTTAGTAAAAAAAAAAAAAAAAGTAAGGAACATCGCCTCTAGAGTAAAAGACGCTCTTCATGATACAATTTTTGTTTTTTTATTTTTACCGTTAGTTTCGTCTATCTGCACGTCTAAACAAAAAAATAATCTGAAAAGTTTAAAAACCCATTAAAAACAAATATAACGGGATAAAATTTTTAAAAAGAAATTTTGTGCCCAACATTTTGGTGTTTAAAATTTTCCAATATCATTGATACTTTTCGAGAGCTGCAACTCTAAATGAAAAAACAACTTCGGATGCAGCGATCTTCAGCTTCATATATGTATTTTTGGAAATGTAAAAAGTGGTAACACTAGTTATAATACATATGTTTTACATAAGTATGGCGTGGCTAAAACGGCTAAGGAATAGTTTCTGATGTTTAATTTTAAAGGTGCAAGTCTAACATTTATGACTCAGGACAAATAATTTAAATAACCTGTTAATTAAAAAAAACATTTAATTAGAAGTATTTTATTAAGAAACCAGCTGGCCAATGATATTTTTTTAAGTCAAATGTCCTTGTGGTGAAATTAAATTTTGTGACCTTGAACGTTTTTAGCATTTAAAGCAAATGGACTAGTGAAAAAATTTAATCTCCAGATTTTGATCAATCTTGACGTTATGCGATAGGGAAGTCCGAAAGAGTGGGTTTCGCAATTCTGTCTGTTTGTCTCCTCGTTGAGCTACAGCCTAAACGGGTGTGTGGTTTTCTCGAAACTTGGTGTGTAATGTTTTCTTGGGCCGTATCTCCACACCTTTTTTAACACCGAAAAATGTGGGAGGTACGAGTGTGTGAAGCTAGCCCCCTTTTTTCGTTCCGGATTGTTCCAATTTTTGGGGAGAGTATGATAACCGGGGCGCCGAGAAATGATAACGGATTTTTGTAGAACACGGCAATACTAGGATTTTTTTTACTATGGGAGGTGGGGTCTATCTCCTCCGTTTAGGCGGTAGGGGCAATTTAAAAATATGTACGTTAAATGGATAACAAATAATTAAAAAATAACGGTAATACTTACAACTAAGTTTTATACGTTTTTTTTAAGCCAAAACTTCTGTCCATTAGCTTGTTTTTGAATCAAGTCAAAACTATGCATAATTTTTGAAAAAAATGTTTTTAAACTCAAAATTTGGGCAAAAAAAAGTTAAAAAAAAAGATTTAAAGTGAAATTTTTCAAAACTTTAACATTACCTACTGTTATTTTTTTTAGAATTCATTGCTTTAATTTGTTTTTGATTAAAAACTAAAAACAAAATGATTTTATATCTTCTAGTTCTTGGGAAAATCGAAAATTACCAAAAAAAAAATATTTTAATTAAATTATTATTTTTCCTTGCTTGAGTATTTACGTGGTCTTATTTTGATAGTAATAATCAAATATGGATTAAGATATACCTAGGATAAATTAATTTTTCCTAAATCAAGCTTATTTAAATGCAAAAGAAACTTTGCAGGCACCCCACCTTGCACCCAACCCAAATCCTATAGTGAGCCCAAGCAGAGGGGTTGCGTTACCCATTAACACCTCGGTGTGGCATACACCCAACCTCGCACCTACCCCAAATCCTACAGTGGGCCCAAGCAGGGGGGTTGCATACACACATACACACCCCACTGTTGCATACACCCAAACTCGCATACACCTCACTGTTGCATATACCCAAACTCGCACCTACCATTTTTACTATCAAAATAAGACCACTCAAACAAAAAAAACTTAAATAAATTGAAATAATAGTTGTGGTTTTTTTCAATTTTCTCAAAAACTAAAAGGCATAAAATCATCTAGTTTTCAGTTTTTGATTGAAAATTAATAAGAGCAACAAAATATTAAAAAAAAATTATTTGTAAACTTACGGTTTTGAAATATTGAAATTAAAATTTTTTTTTTCAACTTTTTTTTTTACTCACATTTTGAGTTTAAAATTAAATTTTTCAAAACCTATACGTAGTTTTGACTTGATTTAAAAACTGGCTAATAGAATAGAATGTTGGCTTTAAAAAACCGTATAATACCTACTTAATTTTAAATATTACCGTTATTTTTTAATTAATTTTTTTCCATTTAACGTACATATTTTTTAAATTGCCCCTACCGCCTAAACGGGGGGAGATAGACCCCCCCATAGTAAAAAATGCTTGTATTGCCGTGTTCAACAAAAATCCGTTATCATTTCTCGGCGCCCCGGTTATCATACTCTTGCCCAATTTTTTTTTTTTAAATATTCAAAAATGGGAGATTTAGACCATTTTTGACCTAGCCCCCTTTTTTCGAAAATCGAAATTTTGAAAGTTTTTTCAGAATGTTGTAGTTGGTCTGAACATTGTTCCAAATTTTTGGACTCCTATGTTCAAAATAAGCAAAATAAGCGAAATATTAAAGTTTAAAGCATTTTTTTTTTAAATTCAAAAAACGGTTCCCCAATATTTTTTTTTCAAAAACATTTGATTTTGAATACTTGATTTGAGGTACGGCTGAATAAATATTCTTTTTATGCAATCATAATATCAACACTCGGGAGGTATACTGCCTTATCTGTCCAAATAGTTTTAATCAGGTTTTTGATTTGAAGATACCACTACAAACTTTACAGTTTGATCGAGAGAATATACTGCTTTATTTATGTTTAAGGACAATTACATATGATGTGGTTTACCTTATATACATACATATGTATATGTACATTGTACAACCTATGTTTATCCATAATGTTGTTGTAATGATTGCTTTCATTTTGACTGTATGTTGTTCGTTTTTATTCTATTTATCAAAATGATTTCAATGCTTGCTTCATTATTTAATAAAAATTCTGAAATTAATAAAAAATAAAACACAGACAACATCTTATCAGAATCTCTTTGACTTTTGGAGATAACCCAGGAATCCAAACGCAACGAATTCAGATTTGAAATCACTCGGAACGAATAAACTTTTTTTTTCTTTGCTCAGTCTAATCTTTGAATGGGGTTATCTTTTGAGGGCTTACAACAAAAGAAAAGTTCAATTTATAGTTCTTCTGATTTTATTCAGTTAAACAAAAGTGTATTCAAACCGTTCGTAATAAGACTGAGATAATTTTTTGTCAAATGCATTAACGATTTTTAAATTGGTAATTTATTTTAAAAAAAAATAGTAACGTCATTACTCCAAAAATACGAATTTTCAGGAGAAGCAACAAAACATTTATGAAGGTTCATGTCCGTACATACTCTATAATGCTCAATTTTAAATGCTTTACATTAGGATAGTGTTCAAATTTATAATTGCATTTTAGTTTTTTTTTTGTATTTGAGATCAAAATCTTGAAATACATTAGACACACATAACTTTTAGTCAGTTTCACATTTTCTTCAACTTTTTTGGGTTGATTAGATTTGAATTTCATATCAAGAAAATGCGAATTGATAGGTATCACTGAAGCTCATAATTAATAATAATTTAATTTTTGTTTTCCCTAAGAGCTTTAGGTAAATTATTATTAACATTGGGCGTTTTCATTTCAGTACTTTCATCTACTCATGATATCTTCAGGGAATAAGTATATAAATAAATAAACAAGTATTAAAAAATAACTAATTTTTTATTATAATGCAAGATACAATAATTGGAATCAATATAATAATTCATAAAATTTTAACAAAATTTTACAGACGAAATAAGTCTTTTTTATGTGTGTTCCATTGAAACATGTAAATTGTTTAGCTAGTTATGGGTTTTTGAGGCTTAAAAAAACAAGTCCATAGTGAAATCAGGTGTGAGCACTTATTTTTTTTATATGCCACTACAGGTACTATATATGTCAAGTTATGGATTCGTAAGAAAATCGAACTCGTGATACTAATCAGGGGTGGAATCAAATTAGAATCAATATTTTATTTAAAAACTAATGTGTATGTATAAAAAAATAATTTGTTTGAAAAAACCACTAAATATTTTTGTAATTTTTTTTTCCAAAACTTCGAATTTTTATGATAGTTACATAAGATGGTAGATCGCATTTGGCATTTCCTGACTGTTGTTTTGCTTAAATTCTTGTTTACTTTTTTGGCCCCTTAAAAAATGTAATTTTTTTAATTATTTTAACAAAGGTACGCTTATGAGTAACTAGTTTCAGTTATCCAAAGAGCAAAGTCCGTTTAACTGAAACAAAAAAATGCTTTGCAATTTGAGTGTTCCAGTCAATCGGAGTCTTTAGTAATTTAGGTTGAATTGTGAAAAGTTATTTTGTATTTCAAAGTGCCAATAGTTTTATTTACATACATATATGTACATAGGTAACAAAAATGTAATATTTAGTAAACCAGTAAATTTACAAATTGATGCGTTAAATTGAAATTTAATATTCCTCTTAAGATTTAACAAGACCGATATAATTGGTATCTGTGGCTAATTTAATTAAACAATGTCTCATTCTATTGGTGCATTTTAAAAACAAAGAAAATAAGTCCAACTTATTTTTAGTAACAACGTAAAGGAAAGCTTTTTGCTGTTTGCAATTTGCAAATTGAAATTCTATTACTATTATAGAATTCTTTTTATTCCAATCTCTTTAGGATTATTTTCTTGACTCTCAGTAAAATTTTATGTCTCCAGCAAAACTATAGGCCAATCGACGTTTCCTGAGGTCAACCCGGTGAACCCCACAAGTGGAGCCTTTGGGTGAAGCAGTGCAGTGGGAGAGTTGTGGTCCCAGTCAGGTGACTCTGAATCATGACAACGTCGGTTAAAGAAGAAGAAAATTAAGCTCTAAATTATATTAATATATGAATGATTCAAATGAATGATATTGATAAACAAATAAAAAACTGATTCCAATTCGCTTATTTGTATTTACTAATTTGATGCAAATCTGCTTTTTTGGGACATCTTTCAGGTGCCCAAGAAGAGTACAAAAGATTGCTGAATGAACACATTAAGTCACACAGAACAAAAATATGTATATATGCAACCGATTTTTAAACTATTAGAAAATGGAATGCAAAATTAAAAGCACATTGCACAAATACCCGATAGCCTGTTGACCAATGAGCTATGGACACTTTAACACAACCTGTCCTTTCGGTCAACCGACTTCGATTACTAAAACAGTTGGATGCAAACCAGGTGAACGGTAGCTTATTAGCTCATGACAAGGATATACATATTTATAACCAAACTAGGAAAGATTTTTTGAGTTATGCTTCATTTAAGCTTATTATCTCTAGTTTATACCGGCCTAAGAGTTTTTCAGTGGACTTCGAATAGGACTTATAGTTAAAACCAGAGAGGTGAACTAGAAGATTTATGTTCTGTTGCGCCAACATTTGACAGGCTAAATGGAAAATAACCTTAGTACTTTTTACTAACTTGAAAAATTCAATTACAATTCTAATTTTTCGAATTGACGAAACAAAAAATCTTTTCCAAAAATGAGAACGTAACATTTTTAGATTTGGATTAATTAACAAAAACCAATACATAATTACAAAAAGCAATTAAAATACATAGGCGCAACATTTTGAACAAATGATGGAGATGGTATACATAAGTTAGCAATTTTCTAACTTTTAATGCATTACTAAACACTAACTTTAACTAGGGAACTGATCTTTGAATGTCAAAGTGACATTTTTTTTTTTATTATGTATATATATATATATATATTAAGATTGGCAACTTGTAACGCACGTGCAAAAAAGCCATTACCGATAGTTTGAGGTTATGATTTACCTACTTGTTAGAAGTGTGGTCGCAAATGTCATTTAATCGTTTGAACAAAAACATATACATAACTATTCGCTATTAATTTTTTAGGATTATTGATTCCAAAAAGCTATTGAAAGTTTGTTTCTCTCGCGATAAAAAATGTATTAAAGTGTTTTTTTTTTTCAGACAAATAAAGTGCTAACGGTTTAAAAATCTGAAAAAAGCCAAAAGAAAATTTAATAAGTGCTAATTACGAGTAAAGTGTAAATAAAATTTAAAAAAAACGATAATTCAATTCAGTTGCACCTGCGATCGTGAAATTAGGATCGCGGGTACAAATTATTGGCAATTATCATTGTTATGTTGTTTATTATGTTTTATTAATAAAATATGCCTTAAAAAATAATTTCTGCTATTAAGGGTTTTTTTTTTTTATAATGACAGAGACTTAGTGCGAGCTTTAGGTAAGTAGGAGGGGATTTGAAAGGAAATGTCGGTGAACATTAGAGAAGGAAAGACAGAGCGTGGAAGGGTATTCCACATTCGCGTAGTACGGCTAAAAAACGAATTCCTATACTTGACAGTACGACCGCAATTGGGTTCAAGAGTAAACTGATGAAGCGCGAGTATTACAATTGAATCGTTTAAGGGGAGGAATGCAACTGGCTATTTCATTTGAGCACTTGCCGTAAAAGTAACGATAAACGATAATAGAGTGAGAGACAGGAAACGTTACGCCGGCGATCGAGTGACGTAAAAGTATCGATGATTTTATTGTTTTTCATAAAAATATCAGATTAAATGGCAGAGAAACAAGAAAAAGAGGCTGATTCACATTTTTATTATGAAAGCTTAATGTGTTTACTTAAAAATAATTAACATTTTTTTTATCAAAAAATACATTGAAAATTATTTATAAAAATAAAAACCAAAATATACGTTGATTATATCTAATATAAAAATAACATAATAACTGTTTATCACTTAACAGACTTTAGCGTTTTTCGAAATCTGATCTAGAAAGGTTTATCTATTTAATTTAAGTTTTATAAACTAATCCAAAAAGAATGGGTGAAAATGTAGTCCTTCGAGTAATAATTTCATTAAAATATTCTTTTATTTTGCTATAAATACAATTTAAGTTGAGTCTATAGATGTTGCACCCGCGATAATGGCATCGCCCTTTAATAACATTAGGATAAAAAAGATGAACATCAAAATCAATTTGTTCATAGGTACAAGATGAACAAAATTTTGCATAAAGTTTAACTAAGATCGTTACTGGAATTATGCAGAGTCAATCGAGAGTAATTCCTCATTCCTGCAAATTTCATGCAAATTCAATGATAGGTAGCCAACTGAAAAATTTTAATTTGAACAAACGAATGAACCCAAAATTTTGTGGAATCACGACCGTTAAAAGCTATGAATCAATCAATAAAACTCAAGAAATATAATTTGAAAAATTAATAATTGTATTAATGTGTAATGTACCTACTACTTTGCAGGTAAAATATAGAATAAAAGAATAATTAATTGAGAAAAGAAGTTAAAATTGCAAAAAATACCATCTACGAGTATTACTTTCCTGGCCAGTATTTTTTTCTGATTTAAAAAAAAAATTAATATGCAATATAAAGTTAACTTTTAGGCCGAGAGATCGTAAGCTTATGAGACAAATAGCTCAAAAAATCCTCATTTTTGAGGTAGGATTTTTTGAATAATAAGTCTCATAAACTTATAATAGGTACCTAGAATACCTACATACCTACCTAAAAAAAAAAAAAAAAAAAATTGCGAGAAAGTCTCATCGAATTAATGGCTTTTTCCTAATTTGAATGTCGACTTGCTAAACCACAATAACACATTCAATAAGGTAAAAAATTATCGGCAAGAATTAACGGTTATTTAATGAGCATTAAATAAAACTAGATTTAATGTAAGCATTTACTTGTGTTTTTGTAAATCAAATTGAATGGTGAAATTAGAAAAAAATATTTTCCTTGTGTTTTCTGCACATTCAATTTAAATATCATTGCCCCTTCAGCCTGTATTGTACATCAATGATAAAATAAATTGTAAGCTATACGTAATGCTGTCCAAAAAATTTTGGAAGCACATAAATGTAAATTAAAGTCAATTTAGTTTTGTTTTTATTTCGATGTCGATCTTGTGAAATTAAGTGAATCGATTAAATTACTTACTTATTAGGTACTAGTACTTAAACAAAACAAATACAGCTTTTTTTATTGTTTGAATTTGTTAGAACATTTAATTGCTTTTATAAAAAAAAAGTAAATAATTGTTTGATATATTGTAAATGCTCGTATCTTGTACGAATCTTCTTTTATCTCATAGGTATATCCCTCATTTTATAGTACGTAAGCGACATTTTCAAAGAGAAAAAATCAATTTATAATAACCGAACCCAAAGAAGAAACGATTTCAATACTGCACTATTTGATTATTTTTTGAAAAATCTTAACACACTAAAGTTTGCTTACGGTGGAAATTAAACATGTCCTTGAAAATATGCAGACACTTTTTACTTCGCTGGCACGCCAAAGTTAACTTTTTTAGTTCCAGGTTCTTCTTTCAGTTTTCGGAATAAATAATAATCGCAAGTGCATCTCCAATTGAAGAATATGAAGCTAAACGGTCAGATTCAGAAACACTAAAGAGGACCAATAACTCATAGACTTACCCCAAATGAGTTAAAAATATATACAGCTGAGAGATCGACAGAGATGTTGCTAGCCTGCCGGTCTCATTTTCCTTTAAAATTTCTCGAATTTTTTTTTATTTCTTAGGACTCCGGAAACAGGAAAAATAGGTAATCATATTATACTATAGACTCGAGGATGTCGAAATACTAAATGAGCGACAAATGTAAAAAAAAATCTTTTACTCGTATCAATGCTAGTACTAGTTTTGATGTGAAAGTGTCACAGGCAAACCTTTAACATAAAATGAAAAAAATACAATATGGTCAATTCAAAATATTAAAATATTTTTCAGATAAATATTATTTACTTATATGTATAAGTGACACGTACATACCTACTAGAAATCGGACTCAACTTATAAGAGGGAGATTTGTAAGCTAAGCTTAAATAAATGCAATATGCAAATCAGTTTACCCTTGAGCCGAACTTCGGGCGTACTGTTAAGTAGGTACAGAGATTCTTTTTTCACCCGCACAACACGTATGGAATGCTTTACATTACTCTATTTTTCTTCCTCATTGCGATATTCAGATATTCAAAACCAATGTGCATCGGTATCTCCTTTCGAACTCTGTCCTATATTTTTAACGCTCGCATTGTGTGTACATGTACATGTTAAGGGTAGTCATAACCACTTGAGTGCCCGTGCCTTTACCAACGGATTCGTTATTTAATGTTTTTAAAACTGCAGTACATAGCTACTTATAGATTTTGATGAACAAAAATTTTTTTTGACAATATTGACAACAGCCAAATTTATAAACGTGTAATAGGTACCCAAAGATTATGCCTTACTGTATGGACTAAGTGCAAAATTTTATTTTTTGTTGTAGTCTCCATGTTGTGTTTAAGTATTTATGTTAAAATAAAAAATAAAAGATATAGGTAGGTACATATTATGAATTAAAACTTTTGATTTAATTTGTTTTTATATAGGAATAATTTTATTTGAATTAATTCTATCACAATCAATTAGGTATCACAACATTTATTATTATTTTACATTGAGCGAAGCGTTTCGGTTTAAAAAAAAAAACCTTCATCGGGTATTCGGGCTGCGGATGAATCTAATGTCTTTGTACCGGAAAGCAAATTTACGTAAAACTATTTTTTTCACCAAATAACAAAATGATAAAGAAATCCAAAAAATCAAAATACTAAACGATTGTAGTAGGTAAGTATAACACAACACAATGAGCGTTTAATAAAACATTATTACTATGGAAATTAGATCTGAAGGTCAAACCGGTAACTAACAGCAATTAATTTACCTTCTTATACATAAATGCACATACATAAATGTATTTTATGAGCGAAAAATAAAATAACGTAGGTGTTCAAAAGATAAAGATTTTAAGAATTTACCTACCTATCTTACTATATGCATTAATCCACTAATATCAAATGATAAAATAATTTTTACTTAAATCATTTTTGCACCTTTTATTTACCGAAATGAATATGATTTGTTGTTTTATAATTGCTTGCTATAATTTGTGGCTACGATCGCAGTCGTAGATATTTTCAGTGCACTGGTAGGGTTAGGACTGGCACCAGTAGCGGGTCCAAGGGCGAGGTTTTAGGGGCCAAGGATCTCCCTGCAGCTGAATCTTGAAAAATATTTAACTTAGGTACAAAAAAATCACCAGACAAAAAAAAAATAATGAAAAATAGGTACATACATATGAGTTTGGGGCTACACTATTTAATGTAGGTAGGTACCTATGTTTTTTTTTATAAGTAGTAGCAAAGGAATTTACGAAAAATAGGTGTTTTTCCTTCAAGTCTCAAAAAAATTGGACGGAAAAATGAAATGTGGCCAACAATTGATAGTTTTATACTTAGATGCAAGGATTTATTTATTTATTGCAAAAATAATAAAATCTGAATTCTGCCTTCAGAGCAAACTTCATACAAAATGCGGATTATAGAGAACTACAGTTTTGAACGACGAATGCGGACGTCTGTCGAGATATTTGTGCCTTTACCAATCAGTGGAATAGTATAGATACCTAGATGCTAAGGGCTTGAACTACGTACAATTTTAAACGATTAGATACCTACGTTAGGAAGTGTATTTATTCTGTCAAGTTCAATCTTACCTTCAAATTGAAGACAATGACGTTGTTATTATTTTTGTCAAAAGTAAAAAAAAAAAATAGGTAGGTACCTACCTAGGTATTTTGCTCATCTTTTGAGTCAAGGCTCAAGGGCAATGTCAATTTTTTAATAACGCGGACGATACAAAAGGCTAAATGCTACTTTAGTAAAGCTACTTTTTAGATACATATATATAAATGTAAATATTAATAAAGTCATAATTTTCAGTAAAAGTATGTATCTTATCATGCGACTTGAAATAAGTATAAAAAAGTAACAAATCAGGTAAAATAATGTCCCCAGCCCTTCTGCAGCTAATTCCTAGATCAGGGGCATATTCAGTTTAAAGAACTGAAGGGCTAGCGTATCAAAAGCAAAATCTATAAAGTGGCCTATTTTTGATTTATAAAATTAGTACCTACAACAGAGAAAATTAAAATAGCTTTTGAGAACAGGGAGAAGAGCGAAAAATTAAAAAGTATTTTTCTTTCTGAACTCAAAAATCGTATTTAAAACAAATTGGGTGGCATGGCACCGTTTTCGAGATATGGATTTTTATTTTTTGCTAGGTATGTTCAGATCCCAGAGTAGTCGTAAATCTATTCGACAGAACATAGAAAACTCGCTATTGAACAACTTTTTTTTCCGATAAGTTGAGAGGTTTGAAAGATATAGCCAAATAGGTATACTTACATATACTTATCTCAAAAGAATCAACTTGAGAAAATACTTCATCAAGTTCTATAACAAATTGCGGTGAAACTAGGTACATACCAACTTACCATAATTGCTTAAAAAAGCATGTTCTAGTTTTTAAATTTAAAAATAGGTATTTGAAGAGTAGGAATATTCTTTCAGAATCAAACATACATATGTAGGTAGGTATATCATGTAGTAAATAATTATTTTGAAATTTTGAAATGTGTGCCATTAAAAAAGTTTAAAAGACTTTTAATTTGAAATATCTCCAATCATTGGTTCATAAATAATTTCTTTTCATGAGCTAATGAGAGGATTTTTTGAGTAGTAGGTACCTAAGTCTTTTAAGCTTACGAGCGCTCGGTGAATACAAGCCTAGGTATTCAATTAATGAGTTAGGTACCTACATATATCTCACCAAACACCGAATTCTTTTCCATTTACTAGGTATGCGTCCGCCGCCGCCGCGCCGCTCTATTTTATTTGATAAGTTTGTAGTTGTAGTGATCATTGATTAGGTATACCTACCTATAAACTTGGTTTTATTTTTATCTACTTAAATACTTAAATATTTTTTTCAAAATCCAAATTGGTTAACTTTATTTCTAATTTTCGAGCAAAAAACTGCAATAAAGACAAAGCTATAATGTACTTAATGCTTACCCAATGCATCACAGGGCGCTCTTCGGTACAGACGCCCATGTGCGTCTGTTGAAGTATAACGTTTGTAGCCCCCAACGATTCTTTTCGAAGAGCCTGCACGACTGCTTCTATTTTGTATTCAACCGCTTAATCAACCAACTGTATTCCAAATATGTTGCAGGTCCCAATCCGCTGAAAATAGTTTCACTTCTTTGTTTTTTCTTGTTAAAATTTGATTCACTCGATTAATTAAGTTATCAACGTAGGTACAGGTAGGTATCTACCCCTATTTACTGTTGCACTTTTATGATCATTATCACTGGCCGATATAAATCAATTTCATATACCTATCTACTACACGCACAATTTTTTTTTTTAATTTTTGTAATTAACGACTTTCCATTTAGAAATTGATTGAGAGCTCACAATTGACCCATCCGATTCGACTACACTTGGAACACAATAATAATTCGGTTTAGCGTAGTAAGAAAATTCCTTAGACTTTGCGACGAAAAGACATTTACGACCTCCTCGAATTTTAATTCTTACGTTCCAGAGACCGATTGCAGGTAGGAAAAATTAATGAAGGAAAGTTCAAAAATATTTTTAAAAAAAACCGAAATGAAACCAAAAAACGGACGTTTAAAAACCCAAAAACTATTTTTATTATTGCTTCTTAACACACAGTGGACAGTAGTTAAACTATAATTTATGACAGAGGCAATAAACTTAAAACGGATCGAAGTCTCCGAATATGTTGAAAGTAAAACAAAACATTAAAAAGATGCCATTAGAGATAACAGTCAATTGAGGGTTCCTGACGTCCTCTTAAGATTCTCTGATAAGAAAATAATTTATAGGTTAACTGCGACTGAAGGTGAAATACACCCAACCAGCAACCAACATGCAACCAGCCATCGCATCGTGTCACAAACAAAACACACTACACATCATATTTTGTTTCATCTTTTTTTTATTATAAACACTGCAATAATTGAAATATATATGTAGATATTTATTTTTTGACTTTACACTGAATATATTTTTGACAGCGATTATGAATATGAAGGGCACTTCTCACAGTTGCAATCACGGCGCGACAGTATATTGCTGAAAGAAAACTAAACAACGTATCTTTTTCGCGACTCGCAACCAAAAGCGGGTATTTTTTGTAACTTTAAAAGCAGCACAAAACAAAACGCATGCGTTCTCCGCCGGACTTCAAAGTCGAATACTTGTGCGAGAAAACGAATGAAAATGGGAGGCGTCGCATCATTGTGACTATGTACTAATACCATACTTCTTGTGTTGGCAACCAAGCATACAGTTGTCTCCCTCTTGGCACTACATTTACTTCGTTCTAATCAAGGCAAATTGTGATTGGTAGCGATAGCCTGAAGTGATTCGCTGTGACTTAGGAGAGACTTCATTGCAAAAAAGGCGTGGTGAGAAGCCATAAACAATGGATATGGAATGATAAAGAGAGAGAGAGAAAGAGAGCAGGATGGATACATAAAAAACCCACAAACTTTGTAGATAATATATTGTAATGTTTCATATTTCGATCTGTGTATTGATAGAAAGTCAAAAAGGAAGCCAAATAAACGAACAAACGCGCAAACGAACGAATATGGTAGTTAAAGCTGCTACAAAAATGGGCATTTCGCCAACATCCAGTTTTATTTGCATTTTTCTTTGTAACTCGAATCCATGTGCATGTAGATACTGCTTTTTACAAAGCACATACACTATACAGCAATGGCGAACAATGTGCTTGTTAAGCTAAATAAATAACAAAATACACATAGGTATAGGTAGGTATAGGTACCTATCTATAAGAAAAAAGCAGAATAAATACCTATATTGATGTAGCTGCGTCTATAGATGGTTATTGGCGAACCGCAGCTACCGTGCCACGAGGTAGATATTTGTGAAGACACGATTGATGGTGCAGTGAAGACGGGCACTGGGAGAGGTAAAACGAAGAGTTGACGCTGACATCAAAAATGGTAGGCTCCCTCAACACGCACCTATGGATGGTGTTCGAATCTCGTTGCTCTGGCTCCATCTCGAACGTAAGAAGCCCAAATAATAACTGTTTGCATAGCCGGTTTTGTACATTCATATTAGGTATTTTGTAGGTTTACGAGTAGTATACCTACCTACCTAACCTATGTATGTATATCTATAGGTACCTACTTCTATATACTGTACCTACCTAACTAGATAAGTAAGTACCTACTTGGGTATTGACCTACGTATTGATGTAGGTATAGAGAAAAAGATTGGCTCATAAAATATAGGTATGTATGTAGGTAGAACAGAAGGTATGGGAGTACGAATGTAAATACTTACTTATAGGTACCTACATAATAGGTATGTTAGTTTGTTTGGTAATATTAATTGATTAAAACGCTCTGGCTGAGGAAATGTTTACAAGTGAAACCGACTGATTGGAAGGCTATATCCACGATACCTATGCTGTTACCTTAGATTTAAGAAGGCAGGCAATTTTATGTTTAAATAAGATTGGTATCCGCACAAAAATTTGGCTTACCTATAAGGTAGGACATTCTGAAGGAAGCCGTCTGGTAAAATTTAAAATCTTCCAACATACCAACATGGGTATGTATACCTAACTCATATAGGTAATATGTACCTATAATGCTTGTACGAGAAGTACCTAGGTACCTATAGGTAAAAAAGGTGTTTTTTTGCAAGTCCATATTAGACACCTATACATAGGTATAGTGTATAGATAGTGTTGAATTAGAAAAAAAAAATCGATATTTAGGAACAACAGTCCAAAAAATTGACATATTTTCGTAGCTGAGAAGAAGGTAAAATAATCAATCAAATCGAATAGGTACAAGTTTAGATTAGGTTTAAGTAATTGTTGTAGGTTGTAGGCAAAAATACATACCGTAAAGTGGGGTTACATTGCTCCGTTTTTTGCACTATTTTCAGAAATCTCTTAAAAGTTGTAGGTAGGTAGGTACCTACTTAAATAATTTTTATCTAGGTACCTATTTGTTTTTCAACGCAGTTTTATTAATAAGATGTGAAATTAAGCATTTTCGGTATGAAAACCCTTTGTATATGAAAACTATAGTACTATCATGGCGAGTTTTTTTTAGGGTTGCAGAGGTCCTGGTGGTGGCGCTGCAAAATGTGAGGTGTAAAATTCGATTTGTGGAGTCTTTAAGCGTCGAAAATTGGTGGTAGGGGCAAGAGTAGACTATTTTTTGGATTATTGCATCCAAAAAATAATAATAAATATCATTTAAAACCTCCATAAGCTCTCCGCAAAAAAAAAAGAGTAAGGGTTGCATAGGTAAATTAGATGTCGCCCCATTCGACTTCCACCATGATAGTACTATAGTTTTCATATACAAAGGAAAACCGTTTAAATAATAGTTAAAATCCTTTTTTTTGTGGTTGAAAAGTGGGGCAAAGTTGTCCAAGGGATGGGGTTACTTTGCTACATCTGAAAGTTTTGACTATATTTTCTTTATCTAAAGAGCTGGAGAAAAGTTTGTATTTTATTTAAATAGCCCTGATCAAAAGGATCATAGATATCTGCAAAAAAAAAAATTTTAAAAGTTCAAAAAACAATTTTTTTTTTTAAACGTAACAGCCTCTTTTTATTGCTTCAAAACCTTTAAATTTAAAGTATAAAAACAAAATATATAAAAAGACAGAAAAACCCCAAAATCAAAAAAAAATGCGTGTTCACACAAAAACCAAAATTATAAATATTATTTAGGTATCAACTAAACAAACAAAGGCCATGCTTAAATTATTGCAAACACAGTATTATAAATAGAAAATCAGTAGGTACTCAATTCTTTGAAGTTCACCCAACTGTTGCACCCCACCAAATTTTCCACTTAAAAAATCTGACTAATTTTCTGCGTCAATTTCACTCGGCAACTACTTTTTATTAACTGCAGGTACACGGTACGTTGCAACATGTAGCAGATGCATATGTATGGGTATATACATTACGGTAGATTCGGTTCTTAGAATGTAACATGTCTGAGCGTGAATGAAAGAACTAACTCTTTTCGTTAGTGGCGCAAAGTAACCCCTGAGGGGGCAAAGTAACCCCATTTTAGGTATTTATGTCCTTTTTATCTTGGTTAGCCATTTGTTCACATTTGAAATAAATAACACTATATAAAATAGCGATAACACAAAATAATGTGTATTATTTTAGTGAATAACAAAATATGTGAAATACCTACATACCTACACTGAAAAAATGATATCTAGGTACTTACATACCACTCGAGAGCAGTGCGGTTCAGCTTAAGTGAAGATCCTTCATGGTGGCAACGAGCACTTGATGATGATGTTGTATTAAATAATACATATAATAAATGTTGCATTATATAAATAATAAATTGTTTTATTTTATAATTTTTTTTTTAAATTGTCACTGGCTTACACTAATTGTATTTTTTCAATTTTTGATGATAAAGCCACGGTGATAAATTGAAGAAGTCATTGATTGGAATAAATCCTTCATCTAGAAGGGCCGTCACATCTATAGTTATCTTTGCTCGGGATATCTGTCTTCGTTAATGATAGCTCTCACTATAGTAGGTTAAGATGGTTATACTTACTTACATAAGTTGCTCATCAGCATTTTTTCAGCAGTGATCATTGGTATTGGTCCAGCGGTATGATTCCTTATACCTCAAACAACCTAGAATTGCTTACGTGTTTGTGTCTTTGGTGATCAAAGTGAAGACCGTGGCAAATTCATGTCTAAAGGAAAGGTTTGGACGGAAATTTTAAATCCAGAGCTTACAATGTTGGAACTTGTGTTAGTGACAAAGCATGGAATAGCGTGAATAAGAAGCATTAGTATTTCAATTTTCAAAGGAAGTTTCTTAAACACATCATACTGCAATACTCATCATCGCTTCATGCTTCAAAGAGCTTTTTTTTGGCATTTCCAATTAAGTTCAGTTAATGGCTTTCTTGATTCTATTAATTTAGATGCTTTTTAATAGAAAGCTTGGGTGTAATTAAAACTCCAAGGTACATGTACTTACCTACTCTTTCTAGGTGCATATGTTATGGGTCCATTTCTTTTCTCCGGCATACCTACCTACTTTTCCCGAGACCTAGAACATTTTTTAGGTCTTGTAAGACTGAGTAAAATGGCATACAACAAATTTCCAATAAACCATTTTTGCTAGTATCAGGTGAAGATTTTCGTTGTTTGTTATTCGACTTAAAATTTTTGAGTCAATCGTCCAAAAATTGACTTCATTTTAGTGGGTTTAAGATTATAAGACTTGCAACATAAATAATAATCCCAAAAATGATTTAAAACCGTAGTTTTAGTTGCTCTTAGGAATATTAATTAATATAGATTTAAATCTTAAAATTTGAATAACTCAGTCATTTTTCAAAAATCTTCCTTCAAAGAAATTTTATTTCAAGAAGAATATAAAAAAAGCTTTCAGAAAAATAGAAACAAAAAAAAAAATTTATAGGTAGTGTTACCTTGAGTCTCCAAAAAGGTAAAATAAAAATCAGTCCCAAATTCAGGGTTTTTCCAATAAAGAGGTGTTATTTTGATATCAAAGAAAAATGCCATTTTTTGAGATAAGAGATCGGATGTTTATTTCAATAAAAGTATGCCATTAATAATGGAAAACAACATCCGGCTTCCGGCGACCGAAACATTCCCGCTTACCAACACGCACATGACAGCCCCGCTTCAGACTGCCAACAACGAGGTGTCGAATGCAACCTTGTGGCACAATTATACTGATGAAAAAAAAAAAAAAAAAAAAAAAAACAGTAGAAAAAATTTTTTTTTATTGTTGATTTTAAGGAATTTTTTCATCATCAAAAAGGCCCTCAAAAATCAATGAAACAGCTATAAAAGAAAACGGTAATTTTGGGTACTTGGTCCAAAATTTTATTTTTATATTGGGTGATGGCACTAGTAGTCAGCCCTTTAATTTTGTTTTTATGTTTAAATGGTTCTGAAAAATCAGTTATTTATTTGTTGAACATGAAACTCAGTTTTACTGATTGGTTGACATTTGCAGATTAAGAAATCAGAAAGGTATTTGTTTAAATCACTCCTTAACAAATTATTAACCATAATTCAGAGTTTAGTCGGATTCTTGTATAGTCGGCCCCCTATATTCTAGTAGTCAGCCACTAGAATTGCCAGTAGTTAGCCCCCTTTAGTAAATCCATTTTATATAATTCAAAAGCCATTGCAAATTTGTTTAAAAATCTTTTTTTATAATAAATAAATAAAAAACAGAAGACGCAGTCAAATCCTATTCAATAGAACTCACCTATAGGGTAGGTTGGGGGTAAATGTGGACATTTTTTGCAGCATTTAGAGAAACTATTTTTTTAGAGAATTAAAAATTTTAAAGCTATTTGTTACATAATAAGTTACCAAATATTCTACTTGATTTGTGTTGGAAGACTTACATAATCCCAAAACGATTTGGGGCAGTGTTTACGTTTACCCCTGCCATGTTCATTGTATATAAATTTGCATAGTACTATCATCAGCACGTTCCACCACGTCGGCCAAAAGCGATCACAGCGCATACTAATTTTCTGGTTGCTGTTTCTGTGTATATATAAGTGCGCCCTCAGACGACCACAGCGCACAACTCAAAAATCATCGTGATGATAGTACTATAAGTTTTATATACAATGGCCTTGTTTACATTTTCCCCATAATTTTGAAAATTCTGAGGTAAATGTGGACAACTAACTTCTGTTCCCTAGGATATTATCTATTTGTTTAAAGTAAACTGATTTGAATTTAGTTTGAATTATGTACTTAAAAACTGATTACAGCAGTGTTTACATTTACCCCATATAATGCATATTACCTATTAAAAAAGAATTGGAAAAAGTCCTTAATACTTTTTTAAATAGAAACAAATGGATTTTTACTTAAGAAATTATTTTATTTAGTCACAACTTTTTATTAGGAACAAAATGCAGGTACCTACATAGGTTGGCAGTTATTAAGAAAAAAATGAGTTTTCACTGTTCATGTTTCTTACAAGTTAACGTGGTTTCTTAAATTTGTAATAAATACGTTCTTTTGAAATAGTTAAAGTTGGATTTGTTAGCATTCCGATTATGTTTTCCAATAGAACATTCCTTTTTTCAGTCGGAATGAATACGAATGTCGTTTTTGTTGTGTCCGTACATTTTAAGAGCACCACTTCAATTTCCTTGCTATCTCCAGTAGACTCTATAACACATACATACATTTTTGAATTTTAGGGACAATCTGGTGCCACCTTTTAATTGAATCAGCAGAAACTGGCCTTGTACAAGGGTTTTGGAACCAACAGGTTCTAACTGCTCATGATCATCGTCTTCCTTTAACCCCTCATTCAAAGGGCTGTCCCCATTCGATGTTTTTCTCGTTTTCTGAATCATCATTGTAGGCCGCTGGTTTTTAACGGCAATTTTCCTCTTAGGCTTACGTTTAGGTGTTTGTTTGATTTTTTTTAAATTTTCTGCTTTAAGTCGGTTAAAAAAAACTGTCCGAAGTAAGTACCTCACCATAAGTCATTTGCTTAAGTCGTGGAATTGGTTTTTTCTCACTGAACTGACGGTTGTTCATTTAATTATAGTGGAAAATTTGGTGGTAAAAATAAGGTGCTGATTGAAGCTTCAGGTAACCTTAGGAGAATTGACAAAACTTTGTCTTGTAAATATTTAACAGCAATTTTTTTTTTACATATTTAATTGAAAACGACTAAAATTAACAATAAAAAATATAAAAAAAATCATATAATCTACTTACCTTCAATATATTAATCGTTACAACTTATTACGCAGCACTCGTTTACTATTTTTTGTTTTACTCAAGACCGCATAACCACCACTCACAAAATCTTGAAGCAAATCGGAATTTTTACAAAGAAAACCTGCTCGTTCACGTGCACAGATTTTTGCACACAGACAGAAGCTTTTAGAAAAAAAAAATATTTGGAGGGTAAACCAAAACCGTTACTATTACGGTCAGTTTTATAACGAAGTGGCTGACTACTAGAGAGGGCTGACCTCACACGACATCCTTGCCCAATGCCCACGAATGAGTTATATATCGTTGGAAAGCTTAGCCAGCCCTAGTATAATAATTGTGTCTCTGGTGAGTTATACAACTTTGGAGCCAGAAGAAGGACGATTGTGTTCATTTCTTTTCAAAGGTCTTTGGAAACGAGTACTTTGTCTGATATCTCTACTCAAATTGAGAGAATTATTTGCATTTTGCTTTGATAGGTTTTCGTAGTCATCACTGCACAGAGACACATTTGAGTTTAACCTTTGTACCTATGTATATATAAATTATAGTACTATCATGCGAGTTTTTTTTGGGTTGCGCGGACCGTTGTGGTGAATGGCGTTGCAAAATTTGAGGTGTAAAATTCGATTTGGGGAGTCTTTAAGCGTCGAAAATTGGTGGTAGGGGCAAGAGGATACTATTTTTTGGATTATTGCATCCAAAAAATATCAATAACTATCATTTAAAACCTCCAAAAGCTCTCCGCAAAAAAAAGAGTAAGGGTTGCGCAGACACTTTAGATGTCGCCCCATTCGACTTCCACCATGAGAGTACTATAGTTTATAAAATACAGAGGTTATACGCACTAGTGCAATTATTATTGGTACTCATGATAAGTAGGCAATTAGCAAACCGAACACAAAGGCACACAGTCATAGACTTTTCAAAGATAATTTCATTTTGGAGTTGTAAAGAAATCTCTCGGAATCAGATACCTACGATAGTTTGTAGTTTTTTATCAAAATCAATTTTTAGTGGCTTATTTTAGCCAAGCCAACACCAATCGTTTAGGAAAACAAATAATTTTATGTTGGTACCAGGGGCGAACGCGTTAAAAGTGCTTGAAGAAATAGATTTTAAAATAAATAAGGGAGTGAAACTTAACTTTTTTATTGGGTTTTTAAATTCTTGTTATACCTACTTTGAATTAGACTACAATGTAGTAATCAAAAAAGTGCAATACTAGACTTCAAGTCGATCAAATAAATATTTTTTGTAATGTTTGTTATAGGTTAATAATAAACTTAGTCTTTATTAAATAACAGAAGGACTATTGTAAGCAATAAATAAGAAAATAAAAGTGGCTTAGGCCATTAAAAAAAATATATTGACAGGAACTGAAGGTTAGGCCATTTTGGTTCCATTGATTAAGAAACATATAGAAATTTCTCCAGGTGATAATACAATACAAATTAATAACTATAAGCTTTTTAAATAACACAAATGAATTGAAATATTTACTAGTCTTCTTCCATTATTGTCTTCATCTTCATCTTCGGCTCTCGTATTTGTTTTTAAATTAGTACAAAATGAGTGGTTTATAGGAGGTATGATTTCTTTGAGTTCCTGTAAATCCTTAAACTTCCTCCAGGGTAAAGTGACTCCAATTCCACGTCTACAAATTTGCTAGAGTTCCTCTTTAAAATGTCAACTTTTTGAAATAAAACATCCATATTGTTTGAGTATTTATATTGAATTAGAAATTACTTCACATTTTGGAATCGACGCCGTTGAATTTTAAGCCATTCAACTTTCGAAGTCTTATTCGTAGAAACTTTTCTGTTTGTAACTAATTTCTCGATTAAGGATATGATTTTAATGTCTTCTGCTATCATCTTTACTAAGTAGTTGAAATGGTTGCATTTTTGTTTGCCGTGACAATTACACGTTCCCAATCATCAGATGTAAAAATGTCCTCATAATATCTCTTCTCCTTCTCAATGAGACCCATATCTTGGTCGCATGGTAGGACTAATGCATGCATAATGCAGGACCCTATTTCCCGTGAGCCACGTGAAGCTATTCCCTTATTACAGGTATACATAAATGACTTGTTTTCAATAAGGTCATGAATACCAAGAAATTAGGTCCATAGCTGCTTTTTGAAGTAAGCTACCCCTGTAGAAATTACTAGTGTTGACAGAGTTTTTATTAGATCGAACGCTATAACTGGATAGTGCATATTCATCTTTGTTAAGCTTCGAATCCAACTGCATCCCACTTCTAGCTGATGTACCTACATAATATATAGCCTACTATGAAGATTTGATTGAAGGGTAGAATGTGTTTTTGGTCTAACCCACACATATTTTTTTATTTTTAAAATTCCATTTGGCCAATTTTGGCACCGACATTTTTTTTGAATTTCGCATTGAGGAAAAAAGAGTATTCCGCTGGTAGTATAATGTATAACATAATATGTAGTATAGCATACAATAAGGATTTTTTTTTTAATATACCTATTTCATAATGTTCCGGTTCGATCTGCATATAGCCAGTTTGATTTTAGAAAATGAGGGTTAGGCCGTTTTGGCGCTGTGTGTATATGTATCAAAAAAGTGCAATTCTAGATTTCAAGTCGATCAAAAAAAAAAAAAATCTAGAGCGTTCACTGAAATTTAAAAGGGCATACGTTTTAGTGAAAACTTGTTTGTTTTTGTATTTGAATATACTCGTAAATTTTTGACATGCATAAGTCAGGTAGGTATACAGAGAAAAATGCGATGATTTTTCTCTTAATTTTCATTTAAGAGTTGTTATTTATTTGAAGACCACCGACTAAGCCCAAAAAAGTGAAGCCTTAAGGTGAAGCAGTGCAGTGGTAGAGTTGTGTTTCAAGATCATGACAATCATTGCTAATATGTATGACAGATTTTTTTTACTGCAATTGAAGATAACATTCAACACATTAATAGTTTGACATCTGTCATTCAAACAAACAAAACTTGCATTCAATACTTTGATATTGTCTAACTTTTAGCTAAATTTGACTCGAGCGGAAGGCCTTTTTATATTAAATCAGTTGTGCAGGAATGTCGACAAAATTATTGGCTTAAATCGTCGACTGGTGGCAAACTCCACTTCAGTTTTGACTTTTTTGGAAGACATTTCTTCTGTTCTTCCAGGAGGAACGAATTTTGGTAGTTTTAGGATCACAACTGTCAATGCGGCCGCGTCATCAAAAATATTTTATTGATTTTGAGATAATCGAATTTCAGTTGTTATATTGATATATAATTTATGGTTTTTGGATTTATATATGTACTTATATCTCTTTTATCTCAGACAGTTTAGTTTTAAATTGAATATATGTAATGTAATTGAATATAATATAATAAAAGTGTACTTAGTGAGTTTTCGCAATAAACCGACGATATAAGGTATTTTGTCTCTCTTTTAAATACTCTTGTTAATACTCCGTGGAAAGCGATTTTTAATGAAGTTTCACTCATATTGCTATCTCACTTGCGCTGGCGTTGATTTTTCGCAATTTTTTTGCTCAGTTTAAAAACAGATGATACCATCCAGGGATGACTCGCAAACAGTGAACTACTAGGTACATTGGTGTAATGCAGACAAATTTATCAGATCTATAGATTTTCTAAGCTGTTTTACAAAAACAGCTTTTAGTTGATTTTCGTGCTTTTTGGGGACTTATTTCATCTTCGAATTTGAGTTATTTTCTCACTGCCTTTAAATGCACCTTGCTTTAAGTATATTTGCCATAAAATTGATAAGAGCATTGAAAATTAAAATTTTAAATTTTAAAATTTTTTAAAATTGTTGAAAAAAAATTGTTTGAAAAAATATTTATCAAGATTTATTTATTAAAACAACTTTATTGAAATATTTTCTATTGCCTTTATTAGAAAAGTGCTTGTTAATACCTACTTTTGTGACTGGTTCATAGAAAGTCGCGTGTATAAATTAGTTTAGGATCAAGCCGTAATCTTACATACCTAAAATCTAAACATAAAGTAAAAGTTTCCTACGTATCCTTTTCTATATTACGGGTATGCAGATGGAGACAGCGTATACATACCTACTTCATTGAAAGAAAATGTTATCGATTGATATTTTTTCTTATGATCGAGAAATTCACCCTCCTCGAACACATATATAAGTACAACCGTGCCATCTAAGGGATATTCCAAGGTGTGAATGTTGTCCAAAATGTAAAAAAAAGACGTAAAGCTTGGGTGAAAGATTCACTTGCATGCACGAGCATTTCCATCTCTAAATCGTCCAAAAACTAATGGAATAATATTACACATACACGGTTATCATTTTACTGGGGTAATATTGTGTATTCTCACGAGCATTCAATACAACTATCGCCCTATCGGATTTGGTGGTTGATCCCTGAGGTAGGTATGTCATTGCAAAAAAAACTAACTTGACTGTTTTCTACTCTTATTATTTTTTACGTAATTTTTTTTTGTTACCCTCAATATAAACTTATGGTTTATGTACATTAATGAAGTACTCGTGCGTATAACAGATTTGAAGTGATTTGTAAACAAATTAAGGCGTGTCCGTATTGTTTTGTCACGTGTCGGCATCATTAAACTTCCACTTGAATAAATTTCAATGATCCTCCAACTAACCAACATAAAAAAGAAAGTACACACAATAGGTACCCGGAAATAAATTGAGACATGTATAGCTTACCTTGTTCCAAATTGCAAAAAATAGCTACTGATGGTCGGATGCATTTTTTGGATTGCTGAACAAACTAACCTTTAAGGTCTGTATTGTTTGAATTCTTGTTTTTCTTTTGCTTATGATTTTCATATCAAAACTTCCGGTCTATGTATGGAGTTTAAATTATACAGGATTTACCTTCTTATCTATACTTCTGAAACTGTCATAATATTTAGGGCTTGTTAAACAATGACCAAAAATGTATTTCCTGTTACACATTATTTTGTTGATTTTTTTTCTTTCTTAGAGCACTTCAAAAATTAAAAAAGTTAACATATTTTTATTTAAATTTTTTTAATTTTGTAAAACCTAATAGGTATTTTAGAAACCGTTTGCGGAAACAAAAATGTTTGATCAACTTCAGTGCTTATTGTTCTGTACGTCGATCAAAGACGAGTTTAGATTTTAGGATGCCTATTTAATTCGATTACAATTTCATATACAAACATTATTTGTCATTATTTATAAACTAATGTATTTAAGGGCTTTCCAGAAGGGCAACACAATATTTATTTTTAGAATAATAATAAATACAACATCTCCCCTTTTAAAAGGGGTTCAAAATTTAAACGGTTGGACCGAAAATGTTTGGCTTTTTTATTTCTCTACCATAGCGTGTTACATAACCCGATTGATATGTTGAAGTCGCATTGTTTGGATTTGTGGTTTCCTTGGCTTCAAATGTTTTATTTGTTTTTTGTAAATTCTTAACATTTTTATTTGAAACAGTATCTGACCGATCTGCAGCAATGGGAGTGGAAGTTCGATCATAAATTAAAGGAGGACAAAAGGACCTTCTTAAGAGTATGTTCAGTATTTCTTCTGAATTTTCTTTCATTTTCATTTTCTATTACGTATGAACGCGGAGAGAAATGAAAAGCTTAGGCTGTAATGCTTCAACACTTATAGGAAGTTTGGTTCTTAAATTTCTGCTCATTAAAATTTGGCTAGGTGAGTACTGAGTACCGTAAACTTGAAAGAGGAGTAGACCTATATTCTTCACTTGCTTTCCGAAGTATCTGTTTTGCAATATGAACTCCTTTCTCGGGTAATCCATTTGACCGTGAGTAACGAGGGTTACAGTTACTAAAATTAAATTCCAATTTTTAGCAAAACTTTTAACTCATATGAATTAAACCGTTGGTTATCAGATACCACAATTTCCGGAAATCCATGAGTACTAAAAATGTTCTTAAGTGCGTTAATTACGCTGATTCTGGTTTTATTTATAATATATTTAATTTCCAACCATTTAGATAAATAATAATCAACTAAGATCAAACATGATCTGCCTCCAAAGTTGGAATTGGATGCGGATTTAAATTATGATGGCAATTGCTGGTTCTGAACTTTCCACAAGTCCGACATTTAAAAATAACGTTCTCAATGTTTCGATTCATCATAGGCCAATAAAGAATGCTTTTAGCTCGTGCTTTAGTCTAGCTAATACCCATGTGTGACTCATGCAAAGTATTAAGCAAATTACATAGTCTGTAATTTTGTCATTTTGTATAGCTTTCTTCAATAATTCTTTCTTGGATTCACTCAATTTGACAAAGTGAATCTCTGAACGAACTCTCTCAACGAACTATCCATATTAACAGTGTTATCCTCTAAAAAGTTTCGCAACAATATATCTGCTACGTGAAGTAATTTTCCTGGTACATACTGAACATCCAAATCATATTTGAGAAACTGCAACATCATCTCTCGACCACGAAGTTTCATTGCAACTACAAGTACTCTTTCTCGTACGTATATCGTTAATGATACTATGACTTTGCATTGTCTTCACTTGTCGAGCTGTTAATTCAGCTACCAGGCAAAACTCTTTAGCTTTTGCCAAATCCAAATGTCGAAAGTGGTGAACAATTCAATTGCTTCCTCCCCCGCACACTGCACAGTACATCTATAGAAAAGTAATAAATTTTAAACGTGTTTGTTTAATATTTTTCATAAAATTGGGTATTTACATTTACGATTTACCCCCGTCTTTTTTAGGCAAACGAGAAAAATGGGGTAAATGAAAACATTAAACTTGGTATAGGCAGGTAGAAAAACTAAATCACATGATAAAAAAAAAGAAATCAAAATAATGATGTTCACATTTACCCCAAAAAAATTTAATACAGAACTTAATTTATGCGTAAATTGTTTTATTCAGTGTTTTATTTCAAAACACATAAATGATAAATAAGGTTAACTCTTTAAAAAAATGATAAGTTTAAATATTACATTTCAAAAACTGGTACTTTTGCATTAAGCTCTAAAGTTGTAATTCCTTCAATAACAGTTGTTTTTGGATCTGGCAACAATCCACAAAAGTGGTTTATATTAACAAAACTTTTATCGTTTTCCACAACATTTGTCGATTGGTTTCAGTTTATCCATCAAATAACTTAGAAAAAGCATCAATTGTCTTTTATTTTTTAAAGCCTCTTCAACGATCCTTACTCTAGCCGTTTTGTCCACAGCTGTACTGGTACTGCAGTACCTGGTACGGCACCTACTTTTTTCAATTACCAGTACTTTGGTACTTGAAAAAAGTACTAGTACTTGCCTGTACAAGTACCAGTACCAAGTGATGGTACTGCAGTCCTGAAATACTTAAGCACTTTACAAGTCTGGTTTGGTCTAATTTATGATTTTTGTTGCGAACTTTTTGGACGTGAGGAATGAGTCCATTGGAGATCCAATGGAAAAACTGTGACACTTCAATCTAGCCCTCTTTTGAAGCGGCAAAAAGGGTTCTTGGGAAGGATTCAATTGAGGTTCATCGATCTTGAAAATGGATGTTTACAATTATACTAAACTTTTCGCTTTTACCCATTTCGGTGTTTACATTTAACCATGGGGAAAAACAATGGGGTAGTTTTAAACAGCCAATAACTTTAAAATTTTGTTATAAAGAAGAATAAAAACATGTGTTATGGATTAACACTTATATTTCACTTCCTTAAATATAAAATTTAACTTACTTTGATCGTCTTTATTTGTTTTAATGAGAATTGAAAAACTTAAAAACGCAGAAAAATGAATGACTCACTTTAACGAACAAAACACAAATAACCCTTTGATCGATAACGCCTTTTATTATTATTCTTGGGAAGGATTCAATTGAGGTTCATCGATCTTGAAAATGGATGTTTACAATTATACTAAACTTTTCGCTTTTACCCATTTCGGTGTTTACATTTAACCATGGGGAAAAACAATGGGGTAGTTTTAAACAGCCAATAACTTTAAAATTTTGTTATAAAGAAGAATAAAAACATGTGTTATGGATTAACACTTATATTTCACTTCCTTAAATATAAAATTTAACTTACTTTGATCGTCTTTATTTGTTTTAATGAGAATTGAAAAACTTAAAAACGCAGAAAAATGAATGACTCACTTTAACGAACAAAACACAAATAACCCTTTGATCGATAACGCCTTTTATTATTCAAAATAATGGAAATATAATGGCTTTTTAAATAATGTCATGGCAGGGTTCAAATTATAAACGGTTTTTAGAGAACAAAGTGTGTTTACAATTACCCCTCTTGACCCTACTGGCCACTGCATAGATCTGATATAGTGTTTCAATTTTGACTAATTTTGACCAATTTTTTTTTATGGGGTTCTCCATGGGTAATCCAGATTTCGATCAAAAAATTGATTTTTTTTCATGGCCCATGGAATACAATTGGAATTGTTTTTTTTTTTATTATTGTACTGGAGTAACTTCGTGTACGTGCAAACGAGTTCGGTGAGGCTGTCAAATTTTTACCTAAACATTTTTAAACAGGTGCATTATTATTAGTTAGGAGAAGAAAAAAAATTTTAAGTCGAATTAAAAGGCAGTAGAATTAAAAGACTGCGCCATATTCTGTACGTCGATCAAAGACGAGTTTAGATTTTAGTATGCCTTTTTAATTCAATTACAATTTCATATCCATATTTACATTATTTGACATTTATAAACTTATGTATTTAAGGAGTTGCCAGAAGGGCAACATAACATTTATTTATAAGAATAATAATAAATAGTGCTGTATGAAAAACAATGCATAGTTCTTACTTGATTTAAAAATTGGCTAGTAGAATAGAATGTTGGATTTAAAAAAACGTATAATACTTAATTGTAAGTATTACCGTTATTTTTTAATTACTTTTTTTTCTATTTAACGTACATATTTTTTAAATTGCCCGTACTGCCTAAACGGGGGGAGATAGACCCCCCCTCCCATAGTAAAAAATGCTTATTTTTAACTGTTCTATACAAATCCGTCATTAAACTTTGTCGCCTGAGTTATAGTACTCTTGCCAAAAATGGGTCTTAATATTGTCGGCTGTCAACATTTCTCACAGTTTTTAGAAAATTTAAAGGCCAAAGTACAGATAAGCTGTGCTGAGTATCACAACTAGTTACAGTGATTTAGCAAAAAGAAAAATGAGTCAGCCAACTCACATAAATAAAAATGGGCATCATTTTTGTTTACCTCAAAAAACTTTGTTTTTAAACATAAATTTCATATTTACACTCTGGTAAACCAAGTTCCTCGATCTTACGTTTGCTGCCTTCAATTTTGTAGATTAAGTCGGCTTATATTTCTGAGGTGTGCCTTTGTTTATCATACTTTGTTTGTTTTTGGGTTTACTGTGTTGCAGTGTTGGCAGTGCCGTGGCCAGGATTTTTGTTCGGTGGGGGGCTTTGGAATCTTACAAAGAATTCTTTAAACAAAAAAACTATATGTATTTCAATTCATTGATTTTTATTAGGTTTTTAAATCTTATTTATTAAACCGAAGATACTTAAATTATTTTCTTTGCACTCATTTGTTTTAAAGTAGAAGACGGCTTGATTTTTTTTTTGACAAGAGATCAATCACCTTATCTGGATCCACATTTATATCTGAATGAACAGAAATCATGGCAAGTGAGCTTAATCTCACATTCCCCATAGCGGTTCGAGACAATGTTTTAATCCTTTTCATGGTTGAAAAGGTTCTTTCAACACTAGCTGTGGTCACTGGAAGCGTGACCAAAATCGTTATCGTTAGCAAAAGGTTTATGCTTCTGAAGTAGTTCTTATCACATACATCAAGCAATTTCAAAACTTCGGTAGAAGCATCACTTGACGATATTTTTTCGCACCAAAGAATGTACTCAGCCTTCACAGCTGATAACGAAATTGCATTGTCAAAGTAACATGTTAACTTTTCCATTTCGTTCACTCGTTCAGCTGCAGCAAAACCTGGGAAAAGAGATTGAAACGATGGTAGAATGTCTTCGTTGACCATGAATCTGTCCGTTAAATTTTGTATTAAAGAATCTACGCAAGGAATCAGTATAGACACTCTAAAATAGGCTTCAGTAGAAGAAGTTTCTGGATTGGAACGCGTTGTTTGTTTCAAAGAAATTCTTGGAGCTTTTAATTTTACTTCAAATAAGTCCTCGGCAAGTTGGGATGCGGATTGAAAAGCCTCTCTGAAAAAATCTTCGGCATTTTCTCTGATGTTCTTAAGAGAATTCAGAACTTCTTTTGTGCGGTCGATTGCAGTTACAAAATCTAAAGATTTGTTCTGTAGGAAAACTGATAAGGGTAGCGTTAAACTGAACAGTTTTTCGCATACAATGAGGCTCACTAAAAAATCACTTTTTTGGACCGCTGCCAAAAGTGTTGAAGCTTTAGAAGACATCGCCCACGTTCTGTTCGTTATTTCTTCAAGACTTATTGAGATGCATTTAAAGAGCTCTACGAAGGAAATAATACTATCATGCCTTTCAATGAACCTTGTTTCACAAAGACGTAGAAGTCGAGTTTTCCGGCTCTCTGGTGCATGTATTTTAATGATATTTTTGAAAGTCATATTTGCATTTGAATGGTTGCGGAAGAAATTAGCTATTTCACTAACTACCCCCAGGCAATTGCGAATTGCAGGAGTTGACATGGCATTAGACAGAGCAAGGTTCAAGCGATGACTTGCACAGTGTACATATCTAGCGTTTGGATATTTTTGCCTGATCCTGCATTGTACTCCACTCAGGTGACCTGCCATATTTGCGGCTCCATCATAACCTTGGCCAACACAATTCTTCATATCCAGATTTAGTTCTTCACATCGCTTCAATATAGTTTTTGTCAGGTTTTCAGAAGTTTGATAATCAACAGGAACAAAACCAACAAAATCTTCCCGAAGCATACAACTTTTTGGATCCGTTAAACAGTCGACATATCGAAGACATATCGAAAGTTGTTCTGTGCCAGTTACACCCATTGTTTCGTCAGCGAGGATACTGAAACAACTTGAACTGATAGCCCGTTTAATTATTTCAGCTGTGACAATATCAGAACATATATCCAGTATTTCACTCTGGATGTCTGGACTGATATATCTCGCGTTTTTAGCACTCATCATGACGTGATTCTTCAAGTTGTCGTCTCCAGGTTCAATTCTGAACCGCAGGAGGGCCCTCAGTTTTCCATCTTTTTTTGACGGCCTGGTCAAAGATAGAGCTCCACTATCATCGTCACCTCTTAATGGCAGCTCCTGTTCTGCACAAAACAGAATAGTCTGAATAATAGGTCTTATAGCAGCTCTATTTTCTGCTATTTCTTTTGCACGCTGAACATCAATTTGGGTAGCAACATCTTTTTGTTTTCCTGTAGAAACCTTTAGGAACAATGTAGCAGCGAGGACTGAGTTTTTATGGTACTCTTTTTGAACATGCTTATTGAAGTACTCCTTTGCTTTTTTCCAGTCACGGAAGCCAATAGATATTAGTTTTCCAGGACAATGATGCTCCCCTTTCCCAACGCTCCCACCTGCATGAAAAAAAACGCAGCATGGCTTGCAAAAAACTGCATCATTACTGATTGAGTATGCTAAGCAGGGAAAATTTTCAGTAATCCACTTGTATTGAAAGCATCTTTTTTGAGATCCATGGACTGTCATTGGGAACTCGTACGGAATTTTGGGAAGCAAGACTGATTCAAGAATTTTTTGTTTTGTAATGTCGTCAAGAGAGCTTTTATTTACCATTGCTATATCAAAATTTTCTGCCTGCCAAATGGATGAGTGCTGAACTTGAGGTTCCATGGAAGCGTTTTTCTCTGGTTCACATGAACTTGAAGGCTCAGAAATGTTCTTATCTGTTTAAAAAACAGAGATTTAATTTCAACTTAAGAACTCATTAAATAAGCGAAAGACTTTCTATGTTCAAAACTAAAATTAAAAAAGCTAATAGATTTTTTTTTGTATTTCATCAAAGGCATTTAAGGGCCGGAAATTTTTTTTTCAATAATGGCTTTTCATTTGAAGCATCCATAGAGGAAAAACAGCAAAAGTCCACTTTTGTGAAATAAAATAATGCAAAAACCCGACAAAAAAGCAAAGCAATTTACATATTAAACACAACAACAACTATGTATGTCTATATGTATAGACATTTATTAACTCGAGACAATTATCTTGCGTTAGATTTTGTCTCGATAAAATAGTTGTTTTCGAATTTTACAAGTGTTCTCCAAATAAAATTGGATTAAAGCTCAGCACCACTAAAAAGGAGTCTGATGGATGATTGTCTGGCAAGCATGAAATAGCTATAACTCCAGCCAAAATAAAATATAAAACGAATTAATAAAAATTATTTCGTAAAAACAATTGGTGGTAGTGCCTTAAAGTTGTTGTTGTTGTTGTTCACAAAAATTCAAAGAAACAAAATATCGCCCTTTATTGGAAGAGTAGTCAAAATAAAATTCGGCATTTTCATAAAAAAGTTTATTTTCTGTATATTCCACAGTTAAAATTTATTATTCTGTTAGTTTTTAGTTGATAACCAACTAACTTATCCATATTATGTTCTAATTTTATGATTTGATTTCACTTTTTTTTAAGCAATTCGCGCCTCTTGATTTGGAATACTCTTCCATTAATTTTTTTTTATTATTTTCACACTGACGTTTGGCTAGATAACTCAAGTAAGCCTTAAATGATATGGAAATACGGTTGATTACAACGGAAAAGCTACACAAGTCACATACTTTTTTGGAAAAATGGCACAAGTTTTTTCACCAAAATAATTGTTTTAGGTAAATATTTAAATTCATAAAATACAAATTAAACAAAAAAAATTATAGAAAATGATGGATTACAAAATTATGTTTTTGAACTATTCATTTTTTAGCTAATTCTGCATAGGAAGGGAACTTTAATTTTTCACGAAATTACTTTAAAGGACTCGTGCCGGTTTTCCCCCGGACCCTTTATTTGACAATGCAGCTCAAAAAAAAAACGCCATGCCCAAGTCGATAATTGCGTAGTAATTCAAAAAATATACTTGATTCCTAGGGGCTGTTTCTATTTGTCAAATACCTTATTTTTTACTTGCAGAGTTTTTGAACACGGAATTATTATTATTCGCACACTTATAATAATTGTTATTATACTAACCTTTTTCAATTTTTTTTTCTTTAGTTAGTACATCTGCAACACTTTCTCCAGAATTAGGGTTCTCATCGGAATTTATCAAAACTAAGACAAACAAACAATTTTATTTTTAAGTTTACCTACATGTTAACCTTATATAAACTTTAAATTTTTTATAACCTATACTCAACAAAACCAAAAGAGTTAAGATGCAAAGCGTTTTCATTTTCTTTAATCTACGTTAATACCATAAAACTTAAATAATACCATAAAAAAAATAACAAGTTACTTACCACAATGGTCGTCATGTTTGGTTTTTTTAAAAAAAGATGCAATTGAGCTCTGGCGTTTCATTTTCCTTTAAAAATCACAATAACAATGAATGAAGTTAAAGTTAGCTGATCCCAAATGAAATAAGCTGTGGGTAAGGTTTAAGGTACCTAGAATAGTCTCCTCATTACAGCTTTTAAAATTAAATAAAAAACCGAGGGCCTAGGTTTAGGTTTTTTTCATAGATACCCAAATGGTCTCCTAAACTCAATAAACAATTTATTTTATGCACAGGCACCTAAATAGTCTCTTCTTTCATAACGAAGTGTTTTCATGTTTATTTCAAATAAACCAAAGACCTGGAAAGTCTCCTTATTTTTATATTTTTGAATTTATATTAAAAAGTTTTAGTTTTTTGTTATCATTTTGCTTCAGCCCCTCAAGCCCCCCCCCCCCTGGCTACGTGGCTGAGTGTTGGGGTTACTTGCTTCTGCACTGAGGTCAAGAAGAGTTCTAAACGACAACGTTTGGATGATCTTGGACATGTATGAGCAAGTTAAAGTGATAGTAAGATGCCCATCAGGAACCACCGAAGAGTTCCCAGTTAAAGTAGGTGTGCATCAGGAAAATACCTTGAGTCCTTTTAGCTCTTTATTACAGTCCTTGATTTAGTGCTTGAGAATAAGGTCACAGACCCCACAGTGAATTAGTGGAATAGATAGATAGATATATTTATTTCGTAATTAATTTTTTCAAACAAAGCCTATGACCGCACGTTTTACATTTCAGAGATATGACAAATTTTATCTTGCTTCTGAGACATTATCTTATATTTTGATAAAGAATTTAAAGACATGTATAAGTTTTATTCGAAGGAAAATACGACAAAAACCTCCATTTGAAAAGAAAAAAAAAAAGAAAAAAAAAAGTATTTATAATAATTGAAAAAGTTAAATAGTTTATGTTTACTAAATAGAGTTATACATAACATGAAAAATTGTTGCAAAGAAAAAAAAAATATATATATATATTTATAATAAACATGTATACAAAAAAAAAAAAAAAATAAATAATTAAATAAATAAATAAATATATGTATAAATGCATAAATAAATAAATATGATTGAATAAATAAATAATTTAATAAATAAATAGCTGAATTAATATGAATAAATAAAAAGGTGTTAGTGGACGAATACATTTGTTAATAATAAGAAATAAACATTAATAAATAAATTAAATTAAATAAATTAAACTAGTTAATAAATTAACAAATAACAGTAAACAAAAAGATAACAAATAAATATATAAATAAATAAATAAATAAATAAATAAATAAATAAATAAATAAATAAATAAATAAAATAAATAAATAAATAAATAAATAAATAAATAAATAAATACATGAATAAATAAAGAATAACTTAATAAAAATATAGAATAAAGCAGACGAAATAAATAGACTTGAAACATTGGGAAAATAACGTAGGTTATCACAGTAAGAAAAGTTGGTTTATGAGCGGATTCTCAGCAATATCACAGGTATTTTTAAAATTATTGGTGAGTTTTTGAATCCTTTCAGATATCAATTCAACATTCGCTATCCTGTGCAGATCAGAAGTTGAATGATGCCAAGGAAGATTGAGCATCATTTTCAAAATTTTATTTTGCGAAATTTGCAATTTTTTAATATGACTTTTAGCAGCATTTCCCCATACTGGAGACCCATATAATAAAATTGATTGCAAAATCACCTTATGTATTAAAATTTTATTATCATTTGATAGCGAAGATCTTCTATTAATAAACGGATACAGCATGTTAATAGCAGTACTTATTTTCTTCAATGTATTACTTACGTGCGAGGCGAATGTTAGTTTAGAGTCAAGATGAACTCCTAGATATTTAACGGATTGTTCCCACTTTATAACAATTCCATTGACTTGAAGCTGACTGCTGGGAAGATAGCAAGCTTTTCTTTTTCGTGAGAAAAAAATGGCTTGCAACTTTCCAGTGTTCAGCTTAATCTTCCATTTATAATAATATTTTTCTAATATTTCAATTGCATGTCTTAGATTGTTCTCAATGTTGAGAGCAAACTCATGCGATGAAAGAATTGCTGTGTCATCAGCAAAAATAGCAGATTGGCAATACGGAAGATTTGGAAAATCTGATGTGTATAGATTATACAAGATTGGCCCAAGAACTGAACCTTGGGGTACACCAAAATCAAAACATAATAAGCTAGAAATACCAGAATTAACATGAATTTGAAAACACCTACCAAACAAGAAACTTTGTATTATTTTACACAAATAAGACGGAAACTCAAACTTTAACATTTTATAAACAATTCCATCGTGCCAGACAGAATCAAACGCTTTCTCTATGTCTAGTAAAATCATTCCTGTAGACTGTCCTTGCGATCGATTTTTAACAACATGGTCATTGTATATCAATTTGCATAGTACTCTCATGAACACGTTCCAATCGTTGTGTGATGTGGTCGTTTGAGGGCGCACTTGTATATACACAGAAACAGCAACCAAAAAATTAGTAAGTGATGTGATCGCTAGATGGCCGACGTGTGGAACGTGTTCATGAGAGTACTATGCAAATCTATATACAATGAACATGGTTACAAATCCGTTTGATCTGATGAGATGTGCTGTGAAAGGGTCTAAACCCAATTTGTACAGTGAGTTAGTTATTCTTTGCTAACGGAGGCTAACGGAGGTGAATATGTATTGTGCCCATTGTCTGATCCACACGATCCTATTACGGTTACGGATATCTATTTCATTGGAATAGTGCTTCGCAAGTGCCAAAATTTAAATACCTTAGATCTTTGATCGAAATCACCCCTAAATTAGCGTCAGAGTGAAGAATCAAATTAAATAATTAAATATTTTCCATGGCAGGTTCTTTTTCTTGAAAGCACAGTAAATTTTCAGGATACATACCAAATTTCAACAATTCTAGATACATTTATTTTGATATGGTTTTTGTTTATTATTTACGATGGAAAACCCAGCTTATTTTCATTATTTGACATCTTTTAAAAAAAAAACAATAATGAAATCGGTTTAAATCAATTTGAAAAACTCAATGAAAACAATAAGGGCAAATTATATACATATATCTACTTAAATCTGCACAAGGGCTTTTCAAAATTTGCTTTTCGTCTTTAAGTTTGTTCGTGGTATAATATTCAAAAAAATGAATATAAAATTGCCAATAAAAAATCTTCTAATAATCTTTTAAATAAAACAAGGGTATCGCTTGGGTGGTAAATTGCCAGTGAGTATATTTATTCCATGCCCTTCATATCACCTTCTTTGATGCATTGATGGTTGTATTCGGGTCCTTTTCGAAGGTGGCATCCAACATTCTCTCCCCCCCCCCGCACAAAGTAAACGGCCATGACATCTTCCTCCAGAGTAAGCTTTAATCTGATGCCCCGTTTTTTGTATGATCATTGATTCTCACATATAAAGAGAAATCATATTAATTACATTTTCAAAATAATATATTTAAACGAAATAATCGCTTATAATGTTAATTAAATTTATTTAAACATAATTTTATCTGTACGTATAAAGCTCTTACATAACATAACGTAAGATCCTCATAACATCCCAGGATTCCAAAGTGCAATACAGGATGAACAATTCGATACTCGAGACATCAAAAATGTCATCTAATGTTTCCGATCGTCACTCGTCATTGATGATGTATTTTAGTTTTTTGTGCATTCATCATTTGATTTGTTTTAATTAAATTAAATTTTTATTTATTTAAAGTAATCGAAGAATTAACTTACAATAAAGTTAAATAGTATTTAATTAGTGTTTTGAAATTTAATTGAATAAATGTTTAAAATATGTGGTTTGTACATTAGATGTGTATTGTGTAGATTAATATATGCAGCTGCGGCATTGTATATAGAACCTAGATTTCATATGCAAAGGCTGCGGTCAAAATAATAGCAGTGTAAATATATACCGAAAATATTCATTAAAAAAGATATATAATGCTTATAACAAATTTATTATATTTATTTAGTATTATTATTGTTAATTCATGGTATTACAAAAATAAAAATTGGTATTTTCAAAAAATAAAACAAAAAAATAAAATTTTAAAAATTTAGTAAAATTAAACGTCCAAAATAATAGCAGCATCCAAGTAAATTAAAAAAATGTACAATAATTATTGCGAAATTATAAAAAAATATTAATACAATTTATGTGAAATTATAAAAAAATACTAGTACTTGGTTATAGATCCCTTATTGCTTATAACAGCTTCACATCGTCGCTTTATGGAATCCACAAAAGCTCGACATCTCTCTAATGGAATATTTTCCATGCCATCTCCACTGTGCCCACAGCTGATTATTTGTAGTGGGTTTTGAAGCAGCAACCACTTTTTGACATCTGCCCAAAGGTTCTCTATAGAGTTGAGGTCAGGTGATTGGCCAGGCCAGTCCAAAACAGAAATGTTATTGACTTGAAACCATTCTTTAGCTTTTTTGCTAGTGTATTCGGGTCATTGTCCTGTTGGAAAACCCATCTGATCGGCATTTCCTCCTCTGCGTAAGGCAGCATGGTTCCCTGTAGAATATTAACGTAAACATGCTGGTCCATCACAACATTTATACGGTATATGGGCCCTACACCATGGTATGAGAAACAACCCCATTCAATTATACTAGAGCCACCATGTTTAACGGTTTTTTTTAGTATACTGAGGCACGTATTCTGCATTTGGTGGACGTCGGACATACTCATGGGAACCACAACTGCCATACAGGACGATTTTAGTTTCATCCGTCCACAGGATGTTTCTCCAACCCTGAAGGGGTCTATCAACATGGGTCCATGCAAACTGAATTCTTTTGACAATGTGTTTTTTTTTTGTTAAAAGTGGAACCTTTCTTGGGCTTCTGGCATTGAGAATGTTTCAATGTTTCAACACTTGGTCTTAAATTTAGTTTAGTCATATGAGGTGAGGCCTTTGAACATCTCACGATCACGATCCTTCTTACTGATTCCGGGGACAAAACTATTTTCCTACCCCAGTTTTCAGGTTTTTCCTCGTAATTTTTTGCGTTCGGAATCATTTTAGCAGAAACTTGCAGCGTTGTTTGAATTTCTTTATAAGTTTTGCCTTGAGAAAGAAGTCGGCGAATGATTTTCCTCTTCTCTGCAGTGCTTGCTACGGCCCATACTATATGTATTCATATGAAAATATATTGGGGTTATTGGGGCTTACGTTAACTTAAAATAACTAAACTTTAAATATTCACAGAATCAATAATAAATTAAAAAAAAATTAAAAAACCGAAACACTGCTATTGTTATTTTTGACTGCAAGGAAAGACACTAAGAGGTTTCAAGTGACTTTTGGAAAAAAGCCGTTATGTTCTGGATTTTTTTTTTTTTTGTGAATATGGAAGCCATAATGTTTTAGTACAAAAAAAGTAGTTAAATAATGTAATAAATGGTTCATGTCTTAGCGTGCACTAGAATGTACTTATGGGAAGATTACACTGCTGCTATTATTTTGACCGCAAAATAATATATCATCATCATCATCATCGGCTCGACAACCGGGGTCCGGTTCTGGCCTCCTTCAACAAGTCTCTCCACCTATCCCGGTCTTGAGCCGACGCCATCCAGTTGCGCACCCCAAGGCTTCGGGCGTCCTGGTCTACGCCATCTCTCCAGCGCAAGCATGGTCTACCACGCTGCCGTCTACCATAGAATGTACCACAAAGGACTTTCCGAGCAGGCTCCTCCTCACTCATGCGAGCTAGGTGCCCTGCCCACCGGAGTCTACCGAGCCTAATTTTTGTCACTATATCTGCTTTAAGGTAGATTGCGTACAATTCATGATTGTACCGTCTCCGGAATCGTCCTTCCTCACATATGGGGCCAACAATTCTCCTTAAGACTTTTCTCTCGAACGCGGCTAAGAGGTCGGAGTGTCTTTTGCTAAGCACCTAAGTCTCGGATCCATACGTGAGTACTGGTAGGACCATGGTCCTGTACAGCAGCAGTTTTGAAGTTATGGTGAGATTTCTGGATTTGAAGAGCTTTGACAGACTGTAGTAGGCTCTGTTGGAATTGAGCAGCCGCCCGCGTATTTCTTCTTCTATATTATTATCGGCTGCTACTATTGACCCAAGATATTTGAAGGATTGCACCACTTCAAATTCGTGCTCCGCTACCTTGATTGTTTGACCAACTGTTCTTCTCGCATTCGACGCCACCATGTACTTTGTTTTACCTTCGCTAATGTGCAGCCCCAGATTTTGTGGCGCCTGCTCGATCTGGATGAAGGAATCGTGTACAGCTTGTTCGGTTCTTCCGATGATGTCAATGTCGTCTACGTAAGCTAGTATCTGGCTGTACCTGTTGACGATGGTCCCTCTTGTTGCCGTGCCACAGTCACGGATTGCTTTCTCCAACGCCAGGTTGAAGAGGAGGCAGGCCAAACCATCCCCTTGTCGGAGTCCATTAAAGATGTTGATTGGTCTGGATAGCAATCCGGCTATTTTTACTTGGCTTGTTACGTTGGTCATGGTCAACCTATAAAGTCGTGTCAATTTATTTGGGATGCCGAATTCTCTCATGGCTTTGTAAAGTTCTACCCTGGCTATGCTATTATTATTATTATTATTATTATTTGAAGCTTTATTTGCCAATTTTTAAAATTTTACATATACATACATAGTTCTTATAAAATATAAAAATTAAATAATATTTACTTATCTTACAAATAATCATTCTAAATATTTCGGTACATAAATATATTTTTATTTCTATCTGTTTTTCAATTTAAAAGTGTCTTATAATTTCTGGCATAAGCCTCCCCCATTGTCGTCCATATAGCCCTGTTTTTGGCATCATTATACCAATTATTGTTATATTGGTTCAGATCGTCAACCCATCTTTTTTTCGGGCGCCCTCTTGGCCTGCACTCGTCAAAAAAGGTCCATTTTGTTGCGATTTTTGTCCATCTTTGGTCTATTGTTCTAGATATATGACCTGCCCAGCTCCATTTTAATTGTTTCGTCCGTTGTATTACGTCTATTATGTTTGTTCTTCGTCTTATTTCTTCGTTATTTATTCTTTGTATTTGTCGTATGTTCAAAAGATTTCGTTCCATTTTTGTTTGGCATATTCTCAGTCTTTCATGATGGTTTGAGGTTAGTCCTAGGGTTTGTAGCCCGTAAGTCAAAACAGGTAATATTGTCGAGTCGATTACGTATTTTCTTGTGTCACTGCTTAAGTTCGATTTCAATATTTCATTCAAACTCCAAAACTGTTTCCATCCGTTAATTATTCGTTTATTTATTTCTTTATCTTCTTGCTTTTCAAATGATTTTATTTGTCCCAGGTACATGTAATCCTCTACATAGTCTATTTTATCATTTCCCAGGAATATATCGTCTTTTTTGTGATTGGTCATAATTTTTGTTTTTGTCAAGTTTAAACATAGTCCATCATTTTTACAGGTAGTTGAGAGTTGATTCAACATTGTCTGAATCTTTGTAGGTGAGTTCGAAAGTAGAACGACGTCATCCGCAAATCTTAAGTTATTTAAGTATTCTCCGTAGATCTGAATACCGTGCCTGTTGTTTCTCCATTTCAGTCTTTCGAAGATGTCCTCCAGGACAGCGGAGAATAATGGCGGCGACATAGGATCACCCTGTCTTACTCCTCTTTTTAGATGGAATTCTCGTCCAAGCTTGTCGGTTTTTATTTTGGCTGTGTTGTTTTTGTATATATTTTTCATCGTTTTGATAACAGTAGGATGAATGTTTTGATTACTTAGTGCCGTCCATATACTGCTGTGTTCCACGGTGTCAAAAGCTTTTGCGAAGTCAATAAAACAGAGGTAAAGTGGTTTTTGAAATTCGTTATGTTTTTCGATGAGCTGGTTAATTGTCTGAAGATGGTCAGTGGTTGAGAAACCTTCTCTAAATCCTGCTTGCTCTCTTGGTTGTTGGTCATTAAGTGCTGCTTTAGTCCTATTATATATTGTCTTTGAGAAAAGTTTGTATATTGTAGAAATTAGGCTTATCGGTCTATAATTGTTTATGTTATCCTTGTCTCCTTTCTTATGTAGCAGTATTATTGTGCTTTGTTGCCATTGTCTGGGTATCTGTTGTGTTGTCGAAATTGCGTTAAAGATTTTTGTTAGGATCGGTGTTAGAGAGTCTTTTCCATATTTCAGCATTTCAGCTTCAATTTCGTCACATCCTGCACTTTTTTCGACTTTCAAACTGTCTATCGCTGATGATATGTCAGATTCATCAAGGAGAAATATAGAGTCATTTTCAGAGCTGTCACATGGATTGTCGGAATATGTGTCGAAAGCTATGTCATTCGTTGATTTGAACAGTGATTCATAGAAACTTGTTGCTGTTTCGTTAATATCTTTTCTTTTTGTCATATTATTATTCCTTTGTTTTAGTGAAACTATCCATTCTTTTTCATTACTTAAGAAGTTTTTTGTCTTTTTCGTCGATTTTGTGTGCTTTAAGATCTCTTTTATTTTTGATTCGTTATATTTTTGAATATCGTCTTTAGTTTTATTTTTTATAGTTTTCCGGATGTTTTTTAATTCTTCTTTGTCATTTTCTGTCGGATTTATCTTTTGTCTCAGAATTTCTCTCTGGTTGATAAGTGCTTTGGTCTCAAGTGATAGCTTGTCAGTTTGTTTGGATTTTGGTTTCATCAATTCGTTTTTCGCTGTGGTTTTTATAATATACTCTAATTGGTTGTAAATGTTCTGGAGATCGTCATCAATGATGGTTAAGTTTATAGTTTGTTCTATTTTTCTTGTCAAAGATTCGTTATAAACTGTGATGGATGTAGAAGAAATGGAGTTAGGAAAGAGTAGTTTTTGATGGTTTCTTTTTAATGTGCTGTGGTCAATTTTTATTTTCATTCTTACCATCCTATGGTCACTTTCAAATTTTAGATTATTTATTACAGATACATCTGTCACTGTGGTTATTTTATTTGTTAGAACTAGGTCATATTCGTTTTTGTGTTGTCCATCAGGTGTTATCCATGTCCATTTATTTTTATCTTTTTTCTTAAAAAACGAGTTTCCAAATGCTAGGTTCATTTCTTGCATCCACGCCATAAGCCTTTTTCCACGTTTATTCCTATGACCATATCCAAAAGGTCCAAACAGCTGCTGTTCTCCATCTTCCATCGTCCCGAGTTTTGCATTAAAATCGCCTAATATAAACATAACCTCTGTATTTGTTTCTTTGAAAGTATTCTCTAAATTGTCGTAAAAGTGTTCAATTTCTTCGTCAGATGCATTCGTTGTTGGTGCGTAAATTTGGATTATGGTCATTTTTGTATTTTGTATGTTAAGACTTATTGCGCAAATTCTTTCGTTAATTAGTCTGATATCAAAAATATACTTTTTTAAATGTTGTTTTATAAGAAACCCAACTCCATAAAGTCCTTTAGTTTGTCCAATATAACAGAATATGCTGTTGTCAAATTCAATTATTTTCTGTCCAAACAATCTAGTTTCGCATAGTCCTATTACATCCCAATTTATGTTTTTTATTGCAAGTTTCAATTCCTCTTGTCGTTCTTCTGTCATTAAAGTTCTAACGTTAAATGTACATATATTAAGAGTATTGTTTTGATCTGATGCTATTTTATTTGTCAATGGTTTCGGTGATTGATTTGGGGGGTTTGAGCCTACATTTCTCACGGTGGCTTGCCGGCTTGAGAAAGGAGTAAATTCTATTTTTCTTTTCGTTTTTCGTTGTTGTTGTTGATGTTGTTGATGTTGTCGATGTTGTTGATGTTGTTGATGTTGTTGATGTTGTTGATGTTGTTGTTGTTGTTGGTGTTGTTGATGTTGTTGATGTTGTTGATGTTGTTGATGTTGTCGATGTTGTTGATGTTGTTGATGTTGTTGATGTTGTTGTTGTTGTTGTTGTTGGTGTTGTTGATGTTGTTGATGTTGTTGTTGTTGTTGTTGTTGATGTTGTCGATGTTGTTGATGTTGTTGATGTTGTTGATGTTGTTGTTGTTGTTGGTGTTGTTGATGTTGTTGATGTTGTTGTTGTTGTTGTTGTTGTTGTTTTTGTTGTTGTTGTTGTTGTTGTTGTTGTTGTTGTTGTTGTTGCTATTATAGGCGGCCTTAAAGTCTATAAACAGATGGTATGTTGGGATGTTAAATTCTAGACATTTTTCCATCGCCTGCCTAAGGGTAAAGATCTGATCAGTTGTTAATTTGCCTGGAATGAAACCACATTGATATTGGCCGATTATGGTTTTAGAGTATGGGGCTATCCATTCTTGTAGGATAGAGGAGAGTATCTTATAGGCGGTACTCAACAACGTGATACCTCTATAATTGCTGCACGTTGTGATATCTCCTTTCTTATGTATGGGGTAAATTATACCTTTTCGCCAGTCTTCTGGCATTTCTTCCTGCTCCCATACGTGCACTAGAATATCATGAATTGCTTGAAGTTGTTCAAGCGTATACACAACCATATTCGTTCAGTTGAAGGATAGTTTAGGTTAGGTAAGTGGGCTGACAGTTGATTATATTACCGCCACACTTAGATCAATGTATATCCATTGTGATACCCTTATGTAAACTAACCTATTATAGGTTACCTATGACAGTCCTATGACAGAGCCCATCGGGGTTTTGTCGGTTTCAGCGAGCTATAGCCCGAAAAGTCGAAGGGTGCCTACCAGTCAGTTGAGTTGAGGAGTCTCTGTCGTCACACAATCACCTTGGTGAGGAGAGGTCCACGCGTCAAGAACATTCTTGGGCGTGTCCCCCTTCCCTACCCCCATCCGGGCAAATCAGCCCAACCCAAGACCCGTAGCGGCAGTGGCCCCATGCAGCGTCTGGAGGATGGGTGTGATTAACCAGTGGTTGATGCATATGTGTTGAAATCCGTATGCTTAGCAGCACCTTGGTGGGGTAAGTCGCTTCGTCGGGAAGTTCTTCACCTCACCCCACAGCACAGGGTAGATCATTCCTCCCCCAGGCCCGTAGAGGCAATGGCCTCATTCAACGTCTGGTGGATGGATTAGATGGACCAGTGGTTGGTGTGTTGTTTAGTCAAAACTTACAGAATCACCTAGGTGAGGAGAGTTGAACGCGTCAGGATGTTTTTCTCGGGCGTCTTCCCGTCCTTTTCCCCCACGTAGTAGATCAAAACCATCTCCAGACCCGTAGAGGCAGTGGCCCCATGCAACGTCTGGTGGACGGTAGAGTTAAACCGGTGGTAGGTGCACTGTGTTGTTTGCCGAAAACGGCAAGTTGAGCCACACATTAGTCAGGAGGGGTTAATGCACCAGGAAGTTTTTCCTAGGCGTGTTCCCCTTCTTAACCTCACAGGGTAGATAAGCCCTCCCCCAGGCCCGCAAAGGCAGTGGCCTCATGCAACGACCAGTGGGTGGGTTTGATAAACCAGTGGATTGTGTACGTATGTCTGTATTGTCTTGTTGAAATTGGTATACCGAGACACAACCTTGGTCGGGAAAGGTTAAAAATGCCAGAGGTAACTTCCTGGACAGTTCCCCCTTCCTAACCTAACAGTATAGATCAACCCTTCCCCAGGCCCGAAGAGGCAGTGGCCCCATTCAACGTCTGGTCGTCTGGTGGATGGGTTAAATAAATTGGTGGTTGGTGTCTGTATTTTTACATATAATCTATACATTTTGCCACATCTGGATAAAGAAGGTCAACATCCTCAGTGAAAATCAGTCCTCCCCCAGACCTGTAGGGGCAGTGGCCCCATGCAGCGTCTGGTGGGTGGGTTAGATAGACCGGTGTTTGATGTGTATAGGTTGGAATTGGTTTTAATTTTCAATCCATTTGGTGGCTTTGGTGAAGTCTAACAGGCTTTTACTTGGAATAGAGGATAGTTCCTCTAAGTCATCGAAGAAGTATCTCCCTAGGAGCCTGTTTCTCAGATGGCATAGAGCAGGGCAGTGGCACAGGAAGTGAGTAGTATCCTCATGTGTGTCCTCGTCACCACAGCCTCTGCATAAGTCATCTATACTGAGTTTCATCTTCTTCTTGTGGTAACCCGGTTGGTTATGACCTGTGGTGATGCTCACGAGAAGAGATAGAGATTTTTTCTGTCAGTTTTTTGTTTATTAAAACTGGGCCAAAGTTTTCTAGTTGTAACACAGGTATTAAGCGAGCTCCATCTTTTGTTTGTCAAAGATAGAACTTTCTTTTCAATTGCCTGTGTTAAGTTACAGAGTGGGATCTTTACAGTTAGGTCTGCTTGATTTAGATCAAGTGTTGATCCTTTTCTTGCCAATTCATCAGCACTTTCATTTCCTGGGACACCGCTGTGTCCAGGAACCCAGCAGAGCCTTATTTTGTGCTGTGTACCAAGAACCTTAAGCTAAGTAATACATATCAGCTTGTGGTATTGCCAACATTGAGATTTGTCTAGCAGCCTTTGTCACTGCCAAGACCTCAGCTTGGAAGACACTGCTGTAATTAGAAAGTCTGAATGAGCTGGCCAGTCCAAGGGTTTCTGAAACGAAACCTGCGCCTACACCAGTATCCGTCCTGGAGCCGTCGGTGTAAACTGCAATCGTCGGTTTGCAGGTTAATGGTTCGTTGGATTGCCATTCCTCCCTGCTGGGAATTAAGGTTATGAATGGTTTATCAAAATCTAAGCGGGGTGTTATGTAGTCAGTGTCCACATTATTGTCCGTACATTTCTGTAGAAGTTTGGCTAAGACGGGGTGCACTTTTGGCCGCCGATTCTTGAACAATGTTTTTAACAAATTAGGAACACTTATTATGATATTTTCAATATTATTTTCCATTTTTTATATCTTAGTTTTAATTTCAAGCAATCACTTCACAGTTCGCACAATTTGTAAATTAAAAAATATGACATTTATCAAGTGTGACTTTTGACATCTTTGAATGTGTGAGTGATTCTGTTTTTGCTTCTGATTTCAAATCCAGAAGAGAAATTCTCTTTTTTTTTAGAATCAGAACTGTCACTTTTGCCCAATTGAACGCATTCAGAATCCTTTTTTCTGCTTCCAGATTGCCGATTGAAAACGTCATAAGTAATACCGAATTTTAAGATTAAATTATTTTAGTTTTCGACTTTCGTTGATAATTATACTCTTTTTGGATTCCTATTCTGATTTGTTATTGAAGTTAAAGTTATTAGAATTGGTTTCATTTTGAGTTTTGTGATGCTATATGTATTTAGGTTTTTAGCAGATGAATCAATTGAGTTTCTGCATGAACTTGAATTGAGTGCGAATGTTTTGAATATTTGAGAATTCGTTAAAATGAAACAAATGGTTTATAATAATTCAGTTTAAATTATGTATGTATATTATTATATATATTTGTATTAGTTTCGATAAGTTTTTATTTTTTTCAAGTTAAGTTTTCTTCCTTTTATTTTCCTTTTACATTTTTATTTTCTTGTTGAAAATTGTTGGATGGAAGTGGACTTATCTTTGTGATGGGCCTTTTAAATTCGCTATTTTGTGTTCGTACTTTGGCTACATCGATAAGACCATCTTGCCCTGGATAGGTTGCCACTACTCTTGCTATGGTCCATAGCACGGTAGAAGTCTTTCATCTGGTAGCTAAACTAAATCTCCATTTTAGGTTGTTCTTCGATTTTCAACTACTTAGGTCGATTTTGAATTATAGTGAGGTATTATCCACTCCATTTCTTCCAGAAGGTCTGTAGTGATGCTTGTAGACGTTTCCATCTATCCAGGTAATCAATTTTTTCGTCGTCAAATCTGACTCTGGAACTATATGACCTGACGTGCCAACCAAAAAGTGTGCTAGAGTTAATGCACTGAAGTCATCTAAGCTGTCTGTTACCGGGCAGAGGGGTCTCGAGCTTAGACAAGCTTCTATTTGTTTATTCTGAGGTCCTCGAAGGTAAGCGCTTGGTTTTGTGCAATTCTTCGTAAATGGTATTTTACGAATTTCACTTCTGCTTCCCACAATCCTCCACTGAAGTGAGAAGAGCAGGAGGAATAAAATTCCATTTTGTTTTCACTTGGTTTATTGAGTTGGTGATGTCGGTATATGTAATTATATTTTGCAGCAATCAGCATCCTTTGAAGCTCTGAATTTGTACGGGTTGGAACAAATTCCTCTTCTCGGTGTGAAACGTCGAAATGCGGCAATGAAGCCTTGTGTTGTTAGAACGGTTAAAAAAATCTAGGTATTTTTTTAAAAGAATTTGTATGATTAATTATTACGTTTACTTTTCTTCAAATTAATGAAAAATGTATAGATTAAGGTCTAGTTTTAAAATATTTTTAATTTTCTCAGTACCTAAGAGATAAAACCATTCAGTTTAAAAAAAGGGTTAAAGCCTTCCTACGGTAATAGGTAATGTTTTAATAATAGTTTTTCGTTCTTAGCATTTTTTTAAAGGTACGCCAATTTTGTGCTGGATCTCAATACAGCTCATTTTTTTTATAATTAGCGCGCACTAAAGGCGTTTTTATGTACCCTTTGTATGTCAGAGACAGGAGGGGATTTGAAAGGAAATATCGGTGAAAATTAGTATTGAATTTCAGTTCACCACCATGAGAGTGTAAGACAGCGTGGAAGGGTATTCCACATTCGCGTAGTACGGCTAGAAAATGAATCCCTGTACTTGATAGTACGACCAAAGTTGGGTTCAAGAGTAAACTGATGAGCATTCCTGGAATCGCGAGTATTACGGTTGAATCGCTTAAGGGGAGGAATGCAACTGGCTATTTCATTAGAGCACTTACCGTAAAAGTAACGATAAAAGAGTGAGAGACAGGAAACGTTACGCAGGTATTTGAGTGACGTAAAAGTATTGATGATGTTCCTGTCTCCGATGATTTTGAAGGCTGGTCTTTGTATACTGTCCAAAAGGTTTAAGTATATATGACCTTTCCTAATATGACATAAGTTTCATCACTGTTGAACAATTTTTAAAAGTAGTACCGGGGTCTATTCAAAAGTGTCCATGGTCCCTTAACTGCGAAAAAATCTGCTTTAAATATTCAATACATTTTTCGAATGGAAAATTTTGTGGAAATACTATATTGTTTGTAGTAGCACAGTTCGATCCCTGAATCTTAAATTTTTTTTTATAGTTATTTTTTTCTCTGTGTAGGTAAAAACTCCAGCTACCGGTTCTATTTACAGGGGTTAAGAGCTCTAAAGTTCTAAATTTTTTGTTTTTTAAAGTTCTTGATACCTACTACTAGATCATGTTTTTAGAGTTTTTACAAGAAATTTGCAATTAAGTTTAGTTGATTCAATTTTAAATTTTTTGTATATTTTTTGTATACTTATTTACATTTTTAGCCCTAGGTATACTTCTTCTTCACTACAAAATTTTTTTAAAACAACCACCTTCCTTATTTATTAAATTATTTCAATATATTAAGGTAGGTGATATGCTGTTTTTTTTTTTAATATTGTATATGAAGAGAAACAAGAACAACTCATCATTCACTATTTTCTGAAAGGCCATGTTGAACACAACACATTTTATATTTTACCCATTCACATTCCTCCAACAATCTGTTTTAATTATTATGATAATAATAATTGTTTAACCACACTTACTAAATTTTACATGTCCCTTCCAACGAATAAATATTGATATTGATTTTTAATAGTGTTTTGATAGCTTAACAATTAATTAAAAACATGCACCTACATAACGATATATACCTGCAAAAAGCGAACGTTATTTTATTATTATCTTTTACTTCATGTCATTCTAACTCACGATTACAAAATCGTCTTTCTATCAATAACTAGGCATGTAGGTACAATGAACATGCCTATGTATATGCAGGTACGTTATTAATTGATTACATGCATATGTTTTTTTTTTTACTTACAATCGTGTCTATAAACATAACCCGCGAAGGTTGTAACAGTAAAAATAATATTTTACTTGAGTTGGCGGATGATTGCATTGTTAATCGTTGAATGGTGACAACTCAATGAATTTGACGAATACCGAATATGACATTCATTTGATTCGGAATCATGATTTTATCAGTGGGCTTGCTTTGATGCATATCTACCCTTAACGAAGGAGGTTTGTTTTGAGGGTCGTGACACATGCTTTTTTCAGAAACGTAAGGTATAGCGATAGCGTATAGCGGGCGCCTCAACTGAAGTGGACACAGATGATGTTTATCAGACTAACCAAAACTATTGCTGACACATGTATCCGTTTATTTTGTCATGACTTTTGTTAAGGGTTACAGAGATTTGTGTAAATTGTACAGACCCGCCCGGTGCTTAATTGTACCCCACAACGACAACACCAAATATAATCAGCCCTACAGCATAATAGGGGTTGATGGTAGGTATTATAGCTTCATTTGAGGTCCTTTTGGCAGGGTTTTTTGTGTGTTATAAAAATATACATATACACCTACAAATACATGAATAATTATAAATACTGGGTTAACCAAAAGTGGTGATATTGCGAGTTTTTGAAATTTATATTTTCGTTAGACTGAAACTATTTATAAAAGTCATTGAGTGCTGTGGTATGTGAATAAGGTAGGTGGAAAACATGTATGGTTTCTATACGTAGTTTATGATTTTTAAGAATGAAAAGTTTGTGATATACAAATTGAAAAAAAAGTACGATGGCTGTTCTACTTTATATTGTATATTATCTATTTCACCACTTTTGTCTTGATGTCGAATTCCTAGCATTTGTGATTTTTTTTATTGTAGTGTGAACTATATGTTAGGAAGCCTACACTCTTCCAACTTGATCTTTCATAATTTATTAGCATAACTATTTTTAACTTCCCATAGGGAGTTATTGTAATCGGTCCGATTTGTCAAATTGAAATTTTTGACATTTCTCGACTATTCAAGGTCCCTAAAGCCTATATCAATCATTTTTAGAGAGATATCTGTGTGTGCGTGTGTACGTACGTTCGTACGTTCGTACGCCCGTACGTCCGTACGTTCTGGTACCATTTTTCGTCGTCGATATCTCAAGAACGAGTAGAGATATCGAATTGAAATAAATTTTGTTTTACAGATAATAACTTCGAAAGAAGCTGAAAGGGCGTTTATTAATATTCAATCAGTTGTTTTTTTTACTATAGCAGTTTAAAAAAGAAGTGAAAATTTTGGTTGGGCTCAAATATCTTACGAAAAAATAACGCTATTGACTTGAAATAAATTTTATTCCACACAATATGACGTCATACAAATTTGATATGAAATTGGAAAAAAATCAATATACCGTTATTTTTTAAAATCAAAAAAACTAAAAAAAAAATTTTATAAATCGAATATCCTTAGATGGAAAAACGATATTAACTTTAAAATAATTTCATTTTACCAAAATTGTTGTTTTTGACTACTGGTGAAAATTTAAAAAAAATTCAATGGACAGTTTTTTTACAAAAAATTAAAAACTACAAAAAATTCTACCAAAAATTGTTATAAATTGTCTTTCGCTTCAAATTTCTCAAAAACGGGTAACGATATTGACTTCTTGTTTATTTTATTTTCTACATAACATAATTATTAGCAACTGATAAAATTTTGACAAATATTGAATGGAAACTGTTAAAATTCCAAAGAAAAGTAGTTACAATTGTACAATTTTTTATGAAAGGTTAAATTTTGACAAATATCTAATTGACAGTTTTTGACAAAAAATATAAAAAAAAATAAATGCCATTAGGCATTTAATTTTATACATAATAACATTTTTTACAGCGGGTATATATTTGACATATACATATGTACTTAACTGACATTTTAAACAAAAATTTAAACAGAACTAAGAAAATTCCACTAAACGCGTGGAAGTTTACCTCCTGGGTCACGTGGAAACAACTTATACATCAACAATCTCTATAATATATGTGCATTTCGTAAATCTCTTTAAATAATTCAAATGCTTTTCAATCTTAAAATAATGATTGTTTGAATTTAACAGCTAAAGTTTGTTTCGCAGAAAATTTGGTTATTTGAAAAAAACTAAATATAAAGTTTTCAAGATCACAAATGGGAAGTTATCAGTGTGGGTCGCACCCAGCCTCTTTTTCGTCTAAGTAAACACCATACACCATCTTGATCTTACATATTATATGGGTTGCACTAACGTAACGAGGACTTCCAGATTCCCAGGGAAGCGTCTTCTGTCCTTTGCTCTTTATTATACAATCCCTGACTTTCTGCTTGAGGATCACCTGGCGAACCCCAAAGTCAATCAGATATTCTTTGCTCTTTCGCTTTGGACGCTTAAATAACAAATTTTTCCAGAAACGGATGGTAACATTGAAAGTAGTCCTAGTCCATCCCTATCTTTTGACAAATATCACATTTATTTCATAAATATTTACTTTTTCAATTCAATTTTCAAAAAAAAAAATCTGTTGCGAGCGCCGAGTTTTAAATTGTAAATTTCATTCTAATTTCAATTATCTATTAATAAGAAACATACAAAGCATTATTCCCGGGAATTTGAATAAATAAATTTTTTAGAAATATCGTTCTTCCTGACAAGGTTCTTTTGAAATGTAGAAAAGTCGGAATTGCTCAAAAGTACTTGCGTTCAGTTTTGCGAGCCGTTAGTTAAGTAAACTTTAATAGCGATCGGTGAATACCAGCCTCAGAAGTTAGAATGCAATTTAAATTACTTACAATAGTCTTGCTATATGTTTTTATTAATATTTATCTGAGATCTCTTTACAAAAATTAAGACTTTGACCATTGTGAATTTCATATTGCGAATATCGTAAAATCCCTATTGCTCACTGCACAGTATAGATATTTCAAATAAATATACGCCTTTATTATATCCATTTACAGGTATAATCTTCTCTTTTGTATTCAACCTTCCATCAAACAATATCGACTATATGGTGATAGGTTTAACTTATACTCCTCCGATCGAACCTATGATTATACTTTCGTGATCATCCTCATAAATTTTCCGATATCTGAAATCCGAAAAAAATAAAAATCTTCTGTTTATTATTGTGTATGTATGTAGCTATGTAGAATTTGGACCAAGGTTTCTCGAGAGTCCGGCAGACTAACATTCCAATGATTTAAAATTAAGATAATATTATTCGCATGCTACCGCAAACGGTAGTTTCAACTGACTGTTTCTTCTCACGAAAAAAAAACCTTTGATTGCTGTGATGTGACCCACCTTTCTTAAAATTGAGCTTCTGAAATTCAGTAGCTAATTGGATATAGAAAATAGCGCTAGACTATAATATTCGGCTTAACAGGATGTATGGATATATCAATGAAATAGTTTAAATTCTTATTATGAGGCACACAAACGAATCTTCGAGTGAATTAGTTTTCCTGTTAGGCTGTCACTTCTGAGAAAACATAATTTCAGTTCTTTAAACAATATGACTGGTTTGTGATCCAAATATCTTGTGTGTGGGGTCTTGGAAAATAAAAAGGATGTTCGTGGGAAACATGCAAACGAACAGAATTTTTTTGATTTTGTATTTGGTATCAAAATAACCGAAAATAGATGTGAAAGAAGATATCTTTCTTAAATTTATGTTGGCCAAACCAAAAACTAATTCATGATCTAGGCAATATAATTGTTTTATGCTAGTTCTATATGCTGTTTCATTGTGGCAAACAAATATCTAACAAGCTCCAGATATGATTTTTTATAGTAAATTGGGCTATCTCTTTCCAAAGTTGGCGACAGTAATATCAATATGACAGCCCAATTATTATTGGGCATGAAAAAGCCCAACTCCAATCTTGGCCGAAATGAGGTAATTTCGCAAACTAGGAAAAAATTTCTCATTAAAAATTAAGTATTTGCATTTGACGTGATGTAGAACGCTAAAGAAGTGGGCCCCGTAATTCTGTGTTTACCTTGATCTACTCACTACTGTACTATACTGTTTGTAACCTAAATTACTGACAGTGGCATAGCAAGAGGGGATGTGTACAAGGCTCATAGGTAGTTTTCAGAAAAAAAATGAAGTGAAATTAAACAAATTTCTTCGTCTTTTCACTCATACGATGAACAAAAAAAGGTGTGAGAAAAAAATCTAAACCCTGTAGATTAGATACAAAGAAATTTCGTAGGTGTGCGTGAGAGTCTTGACCTTCTCTTCATGCAAGTGACTCCGTTTTAGATCTGCAAACGGATCATAAATGGAGCCAAAACCGGATCTAAAACGGTTCAAATTTGTATGCAAATTAGAATTACCTCGGACACATTTTGTAAATGTAGTGAGAGAGAAAAGTTCACCACACTTATAAAAGAGAGAAACCTCACTCAGCGGGAACCGAAATCAAACCGGATCCAAAAAGGATACAAAAAATTTTCCAATACACCTGCCTACCTAAAAAAAAAAAATTTCAAGACTTTTATTTATAATTTAATAAAAAAAATTTGACAAACACATTTTTTTAAAAGAAGAAAATTTGAAATAATTAAAAAAAACATTAAAATGTTGAACATTTCTCAGGACCAGTTGCATAATTATTTAAAGCCTGGTTCTGCAATTTGTATCTCCCATATCCAAAGGACTTGATCTTGATGGCGGGATTATACGATGTTTCAAGCTTCAAGGTATTTTATATGTATGTGTAATGAGTAAATTGCTGATGCTGAAAGAATTATTTATTGCTTTAATTTTTTTTTATAAAGATTGCTTGGGTAATACCTATAAACAAAAAAGGGATTTTTAAACAGTCTTCAGAGCGTTCATTTTTTTTTTTTTTTATAGCTCTAAAAATAATGGTACCTGTCATATAACCGTTAAGACAAAACTGCTTAAAACTAGCTTACCAATTTTACAAAAATATACAAGAATTTTTTTTTCAAAAGATTTGTATTTTCATGATACAAAAGATATGCCATCTTCACTTTTGATCTCAAACTTCTTTTTTTCTTGAATTTTATCCATATTCATATATTTTTCTCAAATGACATTCTTTTTTTTGTTGTAATCTTTTTTTTCTGATCCAGTCGTGCATTTATTTATTCCCGATAATATACATATATTTTTGTTTAACTACGAGATTAACATAAGTTTTGTTTTCAAATTTTAACTTATAGGTAGTCATATTTATCATTACTTCCTCAACACAAGAACACATGATTTTGACTTCACCCTCTTAAACTCATAGTAACTCATGTGTTTTTCCTCTAATCTCTATCTATAATAGCAGCAATTGACACTGGAAACATTTCTACCAACTACCTATAAATGGTTCATATTATCGTTATGTTTTGTGTTGCAGGAAAAAAAAATATGTTTACCCCTTACAAATTGAAATGTACTCAGATGGATGCCGGAGCCGGTGTCAGTCTCTTCGTTCATTGCACCCATATAATTGGGATAATCCTGTGAAATCTTGTTCCTTTATGGTTCCTGGTTTCTGATTTCACCCAAATTGTATCCCCTTGCGAAAAGTTGTCAGGCCTTTAGACTCTCAAAAGATACGACACGATATGCTTGCAATATGTTTTTTGATGAATATAAAAAGGGGGTTGAATTTCTTGGACAGATTATATTTTATTTGATGAACGCACTTGGTTTCGCGATTAAGTTGTTGGTCCGTAAACATAAGGGAAACGGAAGCAAGCGGATTAACTTCCATGGAGAAAATATAAGTGTTACGTATTCAAGTTGAAAAGACAACAAAATGTCTTTATTGGTTCGAAAGTATCTAGGTATACAAGATAATTTGTGTTGCATACAGTTAAAGTTCTTGTTGTTTATAATAGGTTGACCATCAGCAATGTCGGAAAAAGTAAAGTAGATAGGTAGGTATATAATGTTTTGACATTCTGTCCACGAAAAAAAAAGAAATAAGTAAATATTTTTTGATGGCTGATAATTTTAAATATTTTTTGAAAAATCAAGTTCTTGTTTTTTGCAAAATAATAAATGTACATATATCACAATTCGTGGTTTTTTTTACATCTGAGATGAGAAAAAATATGGGTCGTTCTTCAGTAAAACAAAAAAAGAGACGAGTGGTTGAACAACCCCTGCATGAATGAAAAGTAGTGCTGCAACCCGAATCCGATTTGAGAGAAGTCAAATTAATTCTTGAAAAAGTCTAAGTCCTGTTGTCGTATATCCGTCTATGCGTATGCACAGAGCAGCATCAGCACATGTCTCATTTGCGTTAAAATTATGATGTAAAATACTGCACACGTGCACAAAGCAAAGTTTCCCACTGAGTATAAGGTGCACGTGCAGGTCCTTGATGGGTTTGCTTAATCCATTCACGATTCACATTTCAAAGGTGAATATAGCTTTTGTGGGTTGAAGAATAGGTCTCTTTGCCCTTTAGGCTTTTGAGCACGTTTATTTTAGTACCTACATATACATACATAATAATATGTTCAAGCAAAAAACCTGACCAAATGAAGGAAGGATCATGACGTATTCCTTATAGTTGAATGAAATCTAATAATTCACATTAAACATATCCGTGTGCTAATTCCCTGGTAGGTACATATAGGTTTTAGGAAGTAAAAATACAATACCATTTACGCCAATATACTGAATTCTACAGAGTGGTGAAGCAAATACATTTAATGTGCGGTGAGCGTCTGCATTTTTTTTTTTTGATGAGGTGAGTTCATAGCTCACTAGAGAAATGAACAAAGAATGTTTTTCTTATTTTTGTACGTATACTTATGCGTTATACAGTTTAATAGATTGAACAGTGGGTAGGTATCCGCCCATAAAAAGCGCGGTCAATAATATAAAAATGCTTTTTTTTAAATAAAATATTTTTATTATTATTATTTTTTTGGTTTAAACTAATAAAATAAAAAAAATGTAAACAAACTCATAAATTTTTCTTCCAAAATTCTGTTAACTTCTTGAACACGAAATATATTTGGTCATAGAGCGGAGAAGGGAAATTCAATATTCTCAACATTTTGATGAGGTCAATTGCATTTGATGTTTTCCAAAATTTGATTGGCTTACGTTGACCATGTTAAACCGAAAATGAACGAACTATGGCTTTTTAAACTATCATAACTTAAAAAAAGAAAAAAAAAACCTTATTATTTGAATAGGTAGGAAAATATTCTTCAATTTGGTACATCATTCGTAGTAGACACTTGGAGGCAAACCAACTAAATTTTTAATTTACTGTACAGTAAGCTTTAAAAATTAAAAAACAAGAAAAATTTTGCGCTGGATCCTATCACATTCACATCATTCGTAGTAGACACTCGGAGGCAAACCAACTAAATTTTTAATTAACTGTAAAGTAAGCTTTAAAAATGTTACAAAAAAAACTTTGCGCTGGATCCTATCACATTCACGCTTTTAGTTATAAAAAAAATTAAATGTATGTTTTCAGAAAATATCTACTTTCCTTCTAGTTTATAACAAGTTATAACTATCACAAGTTCTACACTTAAAATTGGACCCATAACATAGCAGTTTCTTTTTATGTATGTTTAGCTTTCAATAGCTATAACGAAATAAAAAAAAAATGAATATCTACGTACGCCATTTTTTTTTTTTTGGTTTTGGTTTAGCGAGAGTTTGAAGAACCGTATTGACACTTTGAATTCTTGATTCATTACATTCAATTTTTGAATTTTGGCCTATGGAGGTACCCACTGTGGATTGGTCGAGATGATGGAAATGAGACCATGACGTCATCAAACTAATTAATGCAAGTTTGTCTAAATATTAATTAAATTATTTAATTATATTTAACTAAAAAATATTAATTCGTGAAAAACAAGTGGTCGTGCACCTTTGAGTTGTTGTTGTTGTTGGAAATGGGCGAATACAAGGGATTTAAATCAACGCCTACAATATAACTTTTTTGCTCTCGTTGACTTTTGCTTTCAGGAATGAAAAGCGCACCTCCTTTTAATAGGTGTATAATATGACCGACTTCTTCACTTGACTGTGCTAGGAAACCTACCTTTCGTTGATTTTTGACTTTCGCTTCCGAAAGCATCCGTCAATTATGGTTAGCCATTACGTTTATTTTATTTAGAGGTAAAAATTTTTCCCAATTTATATTTTTTGATAGTTCTGAGATTTCTGATAATTTGTAATTTTTTCTCAGCTCAACTCTTGCTGTCAAGAGTTGGGAAATACCCATCTCTTAAATCCTATGAAGATATAAACTGACCAAATATCTACAGTTTAACTTCCCAACGTATCAAGTTTTCCCCGTACAACTTGCCCAATTTCTTGTGTGATTATAATATATGCAGACATTTAAATCTTGATACGGAATTCAACGCCTGCTGAGCTGATATTGTTGTTTACAACAAAATCTTAGCAAAATTTTCTCGAAATCAAAGCTTGCTCGTAACGTTTACTCTTGAACGGCTCACTCCTCTATCATATAACAGTGGTCTTGTACTCGTAGCCAATTCCCGCTGTGATTTAGGATTAATTTTTGATAAGGACTACGATGCCACATTGACAATATTTTTATTTTTAATAAAGCTAATAAGCGTTCTCTTACCCGAACATTGGCAAACCACTTTTCATTTCATTTGTAAGTTTGAATGTAATTTTTAATTATGATAATTTGTTTTGTTATATTTTTAAAAATTAGTGTAAAGTAATTTTGCCTGGACTAAGTATTATTAAACACCTCTAGGTGCTGAAAGGGGGTGCTGGCGTATTTGTTGCTAAATAAATACAAAGCCCTGCTACGAGATATCTTTGAACTCTTACTCTTATTGTTACTTCAATAAAAAAAAATCTTCATAAAAAAAAGTAGCAAACAAGATTCCTTAGAAAAAAAAAGATTATGCAGCATGCACCATTTTTCTTTGCTATACGAACACTTTTGTCACGTTCTAAGGGTTGTACTGAAATCTACCCTCACACAAAATGTGCTTTTATATAAGGACAGACAACAGATGTAATGATTTGAAATATTTTTTTTTTTTTTTGTTAATGCTTAACTTAAAATTTCATGTCTTATATGTAAGTCTACCAAGAAATTTGTATTTTCATATCTTTATTTTGTTTTCTGCGACACAAAACAATAGAATGACGTATTTATCGATCTCTATTATTTTGAAGTAGTTGTGTTTTGCAAATATGAAAAAACAAAGCAAACAATTAATGTAATATATGTAGGTATGTACTGTACCAACGTAGGTATATCAGAGTGTGTTTTGTGCTCCATATTTTTGAGTGTGTTTGCAGTCCATGGCCAAGGGTACTTAGAAATTGCAAGACTTGCATTTTGATGAGCCTTTAAGTGTCTTGCATAATGCATAATGAGCTACGAACACAGCGAAAGTAAATAAATCTCATAAAAACATTTTCAGAACAAATAATATCACCTTAGCTTCACTTTGACTAAAAGGAATTTACTTTACCAATGCAGCCATCTAGGTGGAGGATGAACTAAGGATCGAAGGACTGACAATGGTAAAGGTTACACCATTCAAATCCAAGAAGCGTTTAGGTTAACAATAGATACAACAACTTTTTTGTGGTACTCAGAAAATCAGGGGAGCCTGAAGTAAAGTTATAACGAAATCCCTTAATGATGAACCAAAGAATTCAGTGGGACATATTGCCACTAACTGTGGAAGCCAATAAGTTTGAGTCAAGTGCCAGCAGAAACATCAGCTGGTTCAGTGTAAACCAAAGGAAAACTCAGGAATTCTAGGGAGCGCAATCAAAATGCTTCAAGTGATGTCCAGGCACAAGGCTCTAGCGAAGAAAAAAGTTCAAAAGCATTTTGCTGGTAGTTCAGCTTGCAATACAAATACAACCCTCTTGTAGTCAGTTACTCAGCAATTACTCAGCTACCAAGCAAGCATCATCTCAGAAATAACAATAAAAGACTCTAAAGACCCCAGCCAAGACCATTCCAGCAGTACCAAGTAGATCTGCTAGGACAACACCAGCTTTCCCTCAGCTTTCCAGATCGTTATTTCAGCTGTACATCATTTTCATTAGTGAGAACAACGTAGAACATTACTGAAATCTGAAACATGTCTTCTGATCAGTGAAGCCACTAAACTATTAAACTAGTAAGAAATGAGTTTCTTATCAGCGTCTAGCATGAGAAGTTTTTAAAAAATGTCCTTCACGTTTTTAACGATATCTTTGAGAACATCACATATGGACCAATCACCGAATGACTTCCCGTCTCCCCTAAGGTAAGGCAACTGCAGGCCGGCTGAACACTGACTTTGGTAGTTGTTTTGCATTCAAAAGCTCAAACTAGAGTCAATAAAACCTGGACCCGACGCGACGCCTTCAGGAATGTCAATGGACTGAGAGTTGACGATGAAGTCAACTTCATAGAACTTCGAGAGGTTTTGCTAGGCTACAATTCAACATTGAAATCTAATCTAAGTTTTGCCTCTGCGAATTATTTTATAAATTCCAAGTTTAAAGAGAACCTCCTAGTTCGATGTACAAACAGACCGATAGACAGAGAGTAAGAATTATGCAAAACTTTTTCATTTTCTCTATCATCGTAATGTAAACTTCGACATATACCTACTCGAGATCGATTTTTTCACGAGTCCAGAACTTGCTCTTACGCTAGTAAAACAATATTTCTTAGATAGATATTTCATAATAATTACAATCAAAAGTTATGTGAAACGTATAATTAAACAGGAATTAGAAGCTTCATGTTCTTGTCTAACTACCTTATCGATGAGCAGCTAAGTTACATATATCGATTTTTTAAACATTTTTAAATAATAACTGAATACCATTTTTACATTGAGTGAATTAATAATATATTAAATATAGTAATTTTGGTCCATTTCTGGTGATAAAAGTCATATTATGTAAAAGACTAGGCCGATATGAAGTAATAACGTATAATCTGTAGAACTGCATTAAAATAGTAACTGATTTTGCATAGCAAATATGTACCTCAAAATTAACATTTTAATAATGAAAATAATTGAAAATATCAACGATGAAAAAAACGGATATAGCTATAATCGAAATAAGGGTTCTTTTGTCCTAAAACCTAGTAAATACTTCCCCGGGAAGTGATTTTTAAACTTTAATCGCTGGCATAGACAGCTGAATATGTTGTGAACTTTGACTTTTAGAACCAAAATGTTTTTTCACGACAAACTAAAAAGTAAACTCTTTTGCTCGCCGACTTTTTCTTTTTTTTCTACTTTTACCGGTGGTCATGGTCCTGGGACTGGGACTGGTACTGTGGACCACAACTCTCTCACTCCACTGCTTCACAGTTCACGCTAAGGCACCACTTGTGGGCTGACCTCAGGGTACGTTGACAATCCTCACGGTTTTGGATTGTTCCATGTCTGAGTTCAACTAAATGCAGGTGTTTTTTGTTTAATCCAGGAATTTTTGCGCCTATCTTTCTTTCGTGATAGTGTTGGAAATGTTGCTCGTGTACTATTGCCTTCTGAACTGCGTTCTCAGGGCATCTTCTTGTTACATGACAATACCAGATTAGTAAGTTATTCTTGTTTGTTTGCTCTCATACTGCTTGTACATTGTCCAACACTGTATACCGTGTGTCAACTGTGGACGAACAACTCCCGTGTTGTGCTTTCCTTTCAGTTCAGCAAAAATTTCCCATAACAGGAGGTTGGCCGTCGGCAGAATTTTCCCGTCACTTCAGCCACCCTATGATTACGCGATATTTGATATTATCATTACAAAATATTTCGGTATTGATCACATACTTAAACCTTTAGCACTTAAGAAGCATTGTTCCATTCAAATAAATGTTCGGAATAGGCCTATGTGTATCAGAAAATGAGCAGCATAGGTATTCAATATTTTTGGCGCTAAAGCTAATGCGGCATCCATTTCCCTTTAGAACATCCATCCATCTAGTGCTCGTTGCACAAGAACAACAGAAAGGACTGAAATGAAGACTGAAGAGAGTTTTATCTTATTCGTTCCTTCATAGTTTCCGCACGTAGACTTCCGGAACTCCTCGTTGCCAAATCAAATCTCTTGGTTGTCTATTCAAAGACTTATTGGGTTTAATTTAAGTAATGAGTTAAAATTTAAAAGAAAAAAACTTTCTGAAATACTACGTTTATTGATTTGCAAAGTCCTGCTGCTCTACCGACGATAAATGTATACACATGTAGGTACTTCCTTCATTTTAACTGGAAGAATGAATAAATTTAGCTCAGGTTTTCTTATGACAACAAACTATAATAATTAAAAAAAATTCTAAAATCTCTCCTGTTGACTTACAGTTTAATTACAAGTTGTTCCTCGTTTAGTAACTCTAACAAAACAACAAATTTATGCCATTTAAATTGAATAGTTTCCTGATTTAGGTATATTTTATTCTTAAAGCATATTGTGGTGATATCTACCTATATGTACATATTTTACTTGCCATTCTTCAAACATACCTTCATGTGTGTAAATTGTATGATGTACTCCACCGAATATTGCACGATTGGTATAGTATACATACATACATTTACCTACACGGCAATACAAATACATAATTTATTCTTATAGGTACATAATATAGTTATATACGCTTATCTTGAATCCTTGAAATGATTCGGGGTAAACCCAAGTTCGTACTTATACCTACCAATATTATAACAAAATTTTCTTCAGCTTTGTACATAGTGTATTCTCGTTTTAAAAAGAAAAATACACAAAATGACTTATGACAACAGAGTCCTCTTTCCCCTCAATTACCTACATCCATCTATTTCCATTGAGCGTTTGCTAAGCAACCGTCAAATAAAGTATAACGAAATTCATCCACTATAGGTATAAGCAGCTTCCACTCTTCCAGTACTAACACATCATGGACTTAAAATACAGTGCCCAGCCCACCCGTAACTTTCAAAGGAAATCAATTCTTTTTTCTATCTCGGCTCTTGGGCTTCTAGGTAGGTATGCATATCAATTTAAAATTTTAATAAAGAGCCTGACATTAAGAAAATACAAAATAAAAAAAAAGTTATATCCTTTATGCATCTTTATTTATTTAGTTTAGATCAAAATCATTCAGTAGATACTTACTTTTGAGTATTTTTTTTCAGTTAGACAAAATAATGACGAACGACGTCGACGGTAAAAACCAAAAATCCGTCGGTCGATTTAAAATGCCATACGGAAGAGTAACGAACTGTTTTCGAAATGATCCGGAAAATTTCCTTGAAACAGCCCAAACGACCGGCGGCGGCGGCGGCGCGGTGCGGCTTGTCGTTTTTATTTAGTGAACAAATTTGGCGATGCTGTTTGCTTGAACATGCTGTGACTCACACGTTGAAGATGCGTTTTATATTATGTATAAGAATACCTACTATATATCCTAGTATACTGTTCTTTTAGGAAAAAATATTTTCGTCAAAAACTTTCAAATTGCACATCAATACAATGGGCAATGGCATTGTTTTGCGCGAAAAAAGTCGTGGTGAATAAACATTTTTTCACTTCGGGTTGGTTAATAGTTCGATAAAAAAATTAAAATTAAAAAAAGATGAAGTTACACCCATAACAAATGCATGTAACTTTTTTTAGTTGAGGAATTGTATGATATATATATTAATGAGTTAGTTCATTTTAGCATACATATGAGCTAGAACCTAGAACTTCAGATTTTTTTAGGGAATGTTCTTTTTTATGTTTTTTGTTTTTAATTTTTGTACTTAAAAAAGGAGAACAACGTTTATCATTTTCATTATATTGTGTTCATGAGGAAGAACTCAGAGAACTTTCTCATCATAAGTAGGTATACCAAATTCTTTAGCAGTGAAAATAGCTTTCGAAAATTCAAAATTTAGTACAAAAATAACTGAACAAAAATATATGTATGTAGGTATGATAAACTTTCTGGACAAAATGTTTATTCTATAGGATCTACGTGTTGGAATATGCATGGATTAAAGATAAAACCCGCTGTTAACAAACTTTTATTTTATTTTCGTATTTCATATACATATGTACCTAATATACATACATACATAACAGACAAACATTTTTTGTATGTTATGCTTTTATCTCCTTATATAGACGGTTTTAAGTATTCATTGTTGATTGTTTCGACAAGTTTTAAAATTACACTTTGCACCAAAAAAAAAAAAACCAATAAACTAAAATGACATTTTCTCCACATTAGTTCTAAAAGTGAGCTTTAACACAAGTATCATTTTCTTATCCTTTCATAACAGGTTATTACACTATACAGGGATGGTTCGTAAATAGTGAAAGGCATTGGTGCAATCCAGATAAATTTATCAGGCCCATAAATTTATGGGCATTTAAGCAAAAACTAGGTTTACTGGATTTTGGTGCAATAAATAATATAACCCAATAACTTAAACAATTTTCTTGAGAAAAGCCAGAGTCATCAAGGGACATAAAATAGGTAACCTAGATAATTTATTTAATAAGAATGCACGCAATAGACTTCTATTTTCCAATTTTTCAGGGTCAACGAGGAAAATATATAACAACCATTTCCAATGCATCACATCTATATTTATGGAAATATATATCTGTAACTTTAAAATTCAGAAATTGGAAAATTCTAAAATTCACCGGTAAGACTCTGAATCTTTCCACAACATTAGAAATGTTTTGTTTTCATAATTCATTCCGCACTTTAAGGGACACGCATATTTTAATTTTTAAATTTAAAAGTCCTTGGCAAAGTTACATTGGCACTGCTCGCATCCAAAAAAAAAGTTATAGGTCTTAGGTAAATTAGTTAAATTCTAGAATTAAATAATTTCGGAATATTTACATATCTACGAGTATCAGGTGCTATTATTCCTATCAATAATTTTACAAAAATTTGCTCAATTCCTTTTCTAATTCCCCCACCTATTCAAGTTGAAGAACTTTCATTAAAGATCTTAATGTTTGATAAAGGAAATATTTTAACAACTTTAAAATCCTAAATAAAAAAAATTCACATGCTACCTTGCTACCTTAATTACAAACAAGATTAAATCATCATTTTCCTATTTGAGTGTTTAAAAAAATGTTTGAATAGGTATAAAAGAAAACAAATTTTATTGACTAACATATTTAACACATACATCTTAAATACTCTTGAAGATTTTAGCAAATACCAAATAAGGTATAGGTAGTTCATTAAAGGAAGATACCAATAATTGTTATGGACATTATTTAAACATCTTCAAAGAATATCTAATAAAGCGTCCAAATAGTATTGTATCATAGGTACATAAATATTCATACACACTTATGGTATGTTTGCCTAAGAAAATAAATAGCCCCTAGTCAATAAAAAAAATATGCTTATCTGACATCACACCCACATTTCAATTTCAATAAGGAAGTCGTCTTTGAAAATTGTGGTTTCAGTAAAGTATATAAAGAATTTGAGGAACGAAAAATTCAATCAATGAATTATATCAAATTTCTAAAAATTGAATCCGAAGGATTATGGATGGTTTGTTGGATCGTTCAAATATATAGTAGGTAGGTATGTAAAGTAAAGTATATAGCACATAATTTTGTTGCTTCTTAAAAAATAATTGACACTTTTTCTTCTCAGTTTTGTTGCATTTTACATTTCAAAGGCCCAGTTTTCATTGCTGAGTTGGACCAGAGTTAATTAATCCTGCAAATTAAATAATAGTAAGCTAGAAGTGAATGAATACAAAAAGGCTTGAAAAATTCGTAAGATAAAGAAACGACATCATTTTAGAAGTTATCCAGGGTTAACGCAACGTACTGGATCTTACGTTTCTTTCCGATCAGAGATTCTTACCTGCATCGGCTCTTATTGAGCATCGCTTAATCAAAACCAATTTTGTTGAATTTATGTTTCTTTTGTTAAGAACAGTAATTTACTTTTATTTACAAACATGCATTTACATGCGTAAATACATTCGCTGATATACAAATAAAATCAAATCGATGCTGCAAAAAAAATGTTCTTCCCTTTAACTTTGTGAAATAATATGTTACAGTTTGAAATTCAAAAGGATGAAGAATTTGCATTTCGAATTGGAATTTACATTCCAATTAAAAGATGTCCAATCCGAAGCAGAGAATGAACATGAACTTAACTTACATTATGTTTGATTTTTTTTAAATGAATTCATGCCTTTATTGGTTAGAAAGGAAATTAAATAATCATAATAACTCAGATCAAGTCATGAAATATCTCTTACTTTTTTAATTAATAATATTAAAAATAAAGCCCATTGCAGATGATTGTCAGATCTTACAATATTGTCAGAACTGTCAAAGATCTGACAGTAGCTGACATATATTTTATGACGGTAACCTGTCCGTGAAGTTTAAGGAAAATCGAAATTGGGGATTATGAGGTTTTCACGTTTGAAGTCAATTGATCGGATGCACTTTTTGATTTTTTTTGCCATTTATTAGCAAATAAACTCGTATATCATAGGAACCGTAAGACACCATGCATATGCATTTAGTATAAAATAAAAGGTGTGTTTCGAATATTTCAATGGCCTTAAAATCATGAGCCTTAAGTTTTTATTTTTTGAAATATTCAATTTAACTCTACAAGCTTTGAAACTAATTTTTATTTTACAAATTAGTTATTTCTGAAATATCCAAAGTGACATCATACCTTTTTTTACCGTTATGTGAAAAAATGATTTTCTTTCTTTGATTGCATATATAATAATGTCACAATAATTGAGAAACCCACCTTCAAAAGCCTAGCTTGGATAAATCAAAGAGCATGTGCTTGTGCCTTTTATAAGATTTCATAGCAGTGTTCCTGTTAACATGTTTCTATATATTTTTTTTACAAAAACTTGGAATACGCATGTAAGATGTGAGTAGTACACTAATTTCTCATGGACCGATTACTTTCACCCAAATCAAGTTAATCAAGAGATGAATTGTGGAAGTATATACATATATGTGTTAATATGTGATTCCTAGTACAAAAGTACATGCCCTGACTTAAATTATTTTCAGATACCACAATCAAGTTCAATATGTCTTCAGTGCCGCCAGATTTAATTTAGGCTAGACTTGACCAAGTTCAATTCGGACATACATTAGTTTATATGTTTATGCTGTGGTTCTTCACATCTTCACTGAGGTCGATTAGATCTCGTAATGTTCCACAAGATTGCGCTAATTGAAGCAATTAGTGCTTATTACTGCAGTTGTTTAGTTGGTTTGAGAACGATTGGATGATGTGCTCATGTTATGAGTTTTATATGGTACCTACCTTAGGTATGCCCGTCATCAACTAAATCTTAAAATACCACCTGCACTCTTTCTAAACAACATTTTATTAGATGACCAAATTGATGAACAATAATAAGTAGGTACGTCCATAATTATAATATACCATTTTTAAGCTATTTTCTTATAAATAAAAGTATTAAGTGGAACCTTTAAAATGGTTTACAATAATTACCTATTAAAAAAATCTTATAGGTACCTAAAGTAAAAATGTTTTTGATTTGTCCAAGCTAGGCTTTTGAAGGTGGGTTTCTTAACTATTGTGAAATGAATCTTAAATTATTATACAATTAAAGAAGGAAAATCATTCTTTCACATAACGTTAAAAAAAGGTATGATGTCACTTTAGATATTTCAGAAATAACTGATTTATAAAATAAAAATTAGTTTCAAAGCTTGTAGAGTTTAATGATTTTAACGCCATTGAAAGATTGAAAACACAAAATTTATTTTTTACCAAAAACATGCGTGTATGATATACGAGTGCTAATAAAGGGCAAAAAAAAAGTAAAAAGTGCATCCGATCAATTAACTTCAAACGTGAAAATCTCAAAATCCCCACATTCGTTTTTCCTTAAACTTCAGTTTGGATGTAGAAGTATTCAACTTTCTTTTGGTATCAATCTTGTATGGCCGTATGGGGCTTGGCCATGAGCGTGTATAGGCCAAGCCCCATACAATTTTGCTTCATCTCCTTTGTTTTTCTAATAAATAAATGAACTTATGAATTCGAAGATTCCAAAAGTAGGTACAGTGAAAGGATCATTCAAAAGAATCAGTGACGAGCATATTGATTTCATGGTGAAAAGGAAACTTCTTCGCAGATGGTTTTTTGCCCAGACCCACGAAATTATGTGTACTGGGTATGACAAACTTTTTTGGACTTCTTAATCCTATTTTTATGTTATTGATAATTTAATTGGTTGCGTTATCAGTAGGTAAACATAAATTTCAATTGAGAACCCATCTAATAAGAAAAAAATAGGTAGGTATAGCAGGGTAGGTAGGCAAAGAAGCACATAAGTGGTACCTATAATATTACATTATACATACCTACCTACCTACTTGTATGCCTACATACTTCAAAACTTCATGCCTGCAGAAAGACAAGAGACAATTTAAGTTAAAAAAAAAAGAAGATTCCTTTAAATCGAAATTCGTAATCTTTATCCTTTAGATTTTGGTAGCCGAAAATAAAAACTGATAAAAAAATACCTTTCGGCCATTTTATTGAAGAAAAGGGTAGGTGCACACCTTGCCTACCTAACTTTAGGTATATAAGAAGAGAGTTGAAACAAAAAGAACAACAATTAAACTATATAAAAGGTGCTATCATTTATAATCTTGACAAAAACAAAAAAGGAATTTATATAAATACATACTTATATGTACACATCTCCTATGTATTGAGAATTGATGCTGAACTGATGTCAAAATAAACCAATTGGCAATTTTCTCAAGCAGAAGCTGAAGTAGAAGCAGAAGCAGTTAACATATAAAAAATCTAACTGCAAAGAAAAAATAATATTGGACACATTTTAAGAAACGTATTCCTTGTTAGAAAGGAATTTCGACCCAATTAGAACAGCCAAAATAAAAAGGGTCTGCAGCTCAAAGAAAACGATTTTATTGTTCTTTGTTGTCCCTGTGGTCCAAGGCTTATGCTTAGTAAAAAATTAAGTTTACGAGACATCTAAAAATTGTAATAGCGAAAACAAAGAAAAGATAAAATGTAGGGTTCCTATTCCTACCCAAAAAAAAAAACATAGAAGTAAGGCATTCTAAGTTTGGAGGGTTATTTGATACCTACTATGGCTTCTGAACTTTGTTGGTTTTATTTGATTAACTACATAAATATTGTTTGGACGTGAGAACTAAGGCTTTTAAATACAACCTGAATTTTGCAGCTCTAGTTTTTACAAATAGATTATTTTCTTGAAACAGTAGATTGATGGCCAGTTGCATCAAAACCCACCAAAATTCAGTTTTTGCTAAAATCCATCCCTGGGTTTTAAACTGAACAAACAAATTATTTTAACAAGTGCAAGTGAGATAGAAATACCAGAGGTTTAAAACGTCACTGAAAAGCCCTTCCATACCATCTTACTGGGAATTACCACAATCGTGGTATTTTTGGGTTTGTATACAGCATAAATCGTCTTTTATTTTATTTGAGTTGTGGTTGGACCTGCTTTCACGAGAAAGAATGGGGCACATTCATAGTTGTCTGACAAGTTGTTTCTTTGTCTCTTCTGAGCTAACTTGAAGCTTATGTTATTCATAGACATTTTAGATCCGTGACCAAAAGATAAACTGGAGCTCAAACTTTAAAAACGGCTGACTCTTTGACTAAGCTGTTTTTTTCTAATCTGTCAAAAAATCGATTGGATTTCAATGGATTGAAAGGCAATAGTACTAAAATTGTATTAGAATTCCGCTTTTTACTAAACAGAGCTGCGAATTTCTTTTCTACACTGTGTGTTAACCTTAGACTCGAGGCCAGTTGGACTCGGGTCTAAAGTTTGACTATTTTCTCGAATAAATGGAGATTCTATATAATTTGAGTTACAAAAAGTAACTGCGAAATATAAACTTCCCACAAGTCTTCAAAGAAGATAAATTGTAGCAATGTTTACGGCATTGCCAAGGACTTGGTGGAATAATATAAATATAAATTGAAGAATAAATTATTAATTCAAGCTATATCCCGACGACGGATTTTACATGTGTCTATTGTGGGACATGTTAATGAATCCCACCGCAAAGGTTTCACTCATGTAACAATGTGATGTAATTTGAGCAAGTCCTCTTTTCCGTTGATGTAAAAAAATTGTAAAATTATGGAATTTAGTTCTGCTTTGTAAATACTTCTAGACTGGCCGATAGGTAAGATAATTTTGTCCTGTGCCACTCACGGACATACATATTGATTAGCTTTGTGTTTTTAACTCCTTAAGAAAGATCCTAACTTCAATTCTTTATGAAAGGTTGACGAAATGAATCGAAAACAACAACCGACTCAGCATGTCAACCATGTCAACAAGGTTCAGAACTTATCAGTACTGCCAATTGGCTCTGGTCAATAGGACAGGGACAGGGATGGCATGGAGGAAGACGATACCAACATTAAAGAGGAATACTTAAAAGCGTTAGCATACAAAGTTGGCGGTCTAAATAGCAAAATTTTATACCCAGGTTTTTTAAAATATATGTATATTAGAATTTGAGTTTATTTCTTATTCGAAGTTAATAGTAGGAACTTTGAAAAATATTTCCCATTATATACATGTTTTCGGATACCGGCAAAAAACAGCAATTAGAGGATTTAGCGGAGGTACACTTATCGCAATCAAAAATAATAGTCTGTCAAAATGTGAAGTAAAAATTGAGGAAAATATCGGTTGTTTAGTAATGAAAAATATGAGTAAACACTTTTTATCATACCAATTATATAAATTGTAATATGCTAGCTTAAATCTCACAATATAATGACAGTTGGCGACTTAAAACAAGGGATCTAGATGCGGAAAACACATTTGGCTATCAAAACCAAAAAAGCAAAGTAGTAAAAGCTTTGTATGTGAAAAACAAAGGAAATACTATCATGTTGGAAGTCGATTGGTGCGACATCTAAGAAGTGGGGGAACCCTTCATCAATTTTTTTTTTGCGGATAGCTTATGGACGTTTTAATTGATATTTATTGATATTTTTTGGATGCAATAATCCAAATAATAGTCTCCTCTTGATCCTACTACCAATTTCCGAAGCTTAAAGACTCCCCAAATCAAATTCTACACCTCAAATTTAGCATCGCCACCTCAAGAAAAAAAGAACCGATTGCTCCTACAACATCAAACAATTGGCCAGACCAGACAAATAACATCAACAATGGAGTGAGACCAGGAAATTTATGCAGACTCCTTCTTCCTTCGGCTAACAATTTCAAATTGGCAGGTACCCTGTATTTCTCCAAAAACTCCTACTATCCTATTTTTTCTCAACATTATTGGCATCGGCTTCGGGAGTCTTAAATAAATATTTTTCGTCTGAATTTTTTTTTCTCAATAGCCATAAAAGTGTATCATGAAGATTTTCTAAACAAATCTCAATCAGTCAAATTGGTGTGACCAACTGCTATGAACTTAAAATATCTAAAGGGTAAAAGTGTCATATTTTTTTAAAAATGATAATGGGGTTCTCACTTGCAGATATAGATAGATATTAGATACCTAACCTTAACAGCTACAATAATGAATTACAAATAGAAATTTTATTGTCAATTCTGAAATCTTCCAAATAAAACAAAACACAAATACCTACCTACCCTCAAAATCTTGCAACGAAATTACACAGGTCGCATTTACATTGGTTTTAATGCCTTCAAATTGGAACAAGGTACCGAAAAAATTTTCAGGATTGACAGTAAATTTGATACCTATTTTTTAGCTGGTAAGGTTAGGTAGACTATCTGCCAGTGAGAATAGCTTTCCTGAAATCTTGCAAAAAAAAAAAAATTATGTACATTCTTAGACATTGAAGGTGCTTTTAACAACGTTCTTATCGAATCTATAGAAGAATCGCTCGTTGACTTCGGTTAGAAGGCTACATCAGATAATGGATTATTTCCATGCTGAGTGATAGGAACATTCGAGCCACTTTAGGCAACACAATCTCAATCAAAAATGAGAGTAAAGGAACATCCCAGGATAGTGTTCTTTCACCTCTTCTATGGCTTTTAGTTATGAATAAAATTGTCGTTAAATTAGATCGATGTGTCGTGAAAGCGGTTGCTTTTGCGGATGATTTGGTACTATTGATGTCAGGGAAGTTCACTTCTGTGATTAGTGAAATCACGGAGATGGCTTTGAAAAGAGTTGGCAACTGGGCCACGAGTTATGGACTAGGGGTTAACCAAAGTAAAACTGAACTAATGCTCTTTACTACCAAAACTAAAGTAGCCCCCTTCACGCTACCTCGACTTAACGGCCAACTGTCACTGTCTTCCAGTGCAAAATATTTGGGAGTTAAACCCTCAAATGGTAGACACGTGCACTTAAAGACATATTCTACGAGCTCCTGAACAAAACATATGAGCTGTGCCCTAGCTATGACATTAAAATTGTCCTAGGAGATTTTAACGCCAAGCTAGGAAGAGAAGACATCGTTGGTGGCATAATCGGGAGATACAGCCTGCACAACACCACCTCCGATAACGGATTCAAGCTGATCGACTTCGCTGCGGGGCGAGACGTTCGGGTAGCTAGTACGCAGTTCACACATCTCGATATCCACATGGGGACAAGGAATCTCCTGATCAATCAATCATCAACCAGATTGACCACATTGCGATCGACGCGCGACACTTCTACAGTATACAGGGTGTCCGAACGTTCCGAGTGGCCAACATTGACTCGGACCACTACGTCGTTGTAGCCAAGGTACGACTACGAATATTCCATTCCAAGCAAAAACAAGGAATTACTGTGAGAAAATTCGACGTTGGATGGCTACAATCGCAAGAGATTGCCATGTCCTTCTCCGATCGAGTCTCTAACAAACTCTTAAGAAGTCCTATGCTGCCTGCATCAAGTATTGAAAACCAGTGGCAACATTGCCAAGCAGCCATCAGAGATGCCGCCTCTGAAGTGCTGGGTTTCACACGGCCACCACATCGAAACCCCTGAATATAGAGGCATCAGTCTCCTGAACATCGCATACAAGATCCTGTCTACCGTATTATGTGAACGTTTGAAGCCGTCCGTCAACAACCTGATAGGTCCATATCAGTGTAGCTTCAGACCAGGAAGGTCCACCATCGATCAAATATTCACACTACGGCAGATCTTGGAAAAAACCCAGGAACTTCAAATCGATACCCACCACCTCTTTATCGATTTCAAGGGCGCGTATGACAGCATCTATAGAGAAGAACTGTTCAGAGCAATGTCTAGTTTTGAAATCCCTGCCAAACTTGTCCGTTTGTGCAGCATGACGATGGAGAATGCACGCTGCTGCATCAAGGTCAGACAAGATCTTACCGACGCATTTGATGTCAAAAAAGGTTTTAGACAAGGCGATGCACTGTCATGCGACTTCTTCAACATGGTTCTGGAAAGAATTACTCATCAACACCAGAGGCACAATCTTCCAAAGGTCCGTCCAATTACTCGGATACGCCGCCGATTATATTGACAAAATTGGAAAATCAATAAAGCGTGATTGTGAACATTGAGACGGAAGCGGAGAAAATAGATTTAGTGGTCAATGAGTGCAGGACGAAATATATGCTGTCTTCAAGAAATACATAGAACGGCGACGCCTTGGACAAAACGTCACCATAGGCAGCTATAACTTCAAGGTAGTTGAGGACTTTGTCTACCTAGGCACCGCTATCAATTCAGACAACGACACCAGCGCTGATTTTAGACGGAGAATAACACTTGCCAATCGCTGCCTCTTTGGACTTAGAAAGCAATTGAGTAGTAAAGTCCGATAACTAAAGTGACCCTTTATAAGACGCTTATCATCCCAGTCCTTATTTATGGCGCTGAGGCTTGGACCTTATCAAGGCAGGATGAGAACGTCTTAGGATGCTTCGAGAGGAAAATTCTTCGGGTGATTTTTGGTCCCGTCTGCATAGATGGTGAGTGGAGGAGAAGATACAACCATGAACTGTACGGGCTGTATAGCGACACTGACCTGGTCAAACGAATCAAAGTCCAACGACTTAGATGGCTGGGTCTTGTAGAGCGAATGGACATCAACGCTCCGACCCGGAGAGTCTTCGAATCCAATCCAATCCAATCGTGAGGGACGGTGCAGTTGAGGAAGTCCGCGGCTCAGGTGGCGCACGCACAGCTAGCTAGGGACCGAGCTGGCTGGAGACGCATGTTGGTTGAGGACCAGGTCCGTCCCAAATGTAGCTCCACCTTATGTAAGGATGTAAGTAAGTATACTCGACCCTAAATTAAACTGGAAATTAAATATTGAAGAACAGCTTGCTTTCTACGCCTGCAGCATCGGCAAAAAAAAGAAGATGATCTTGTGAAAGTACACAACAGTCGTAAGACCAATTTCAGCATATGGTTCGATTGGGTGGTGGCCTTAATTTGCTCTTAGCAAATCTGATAAGCTAAAGAAGGTTCAAAGAACAGCTAGCGTTGGCACCACAGAGGCTCTACGAGCCAGCCCCACGGATGCCTTAAGTGTTATTCTGCATCTTTTACCACTCGACCTCTTTATTAAGTATCTATTCTCTTGTGGTGCAATTAGGCTAGAAGAATCTAATAGTTGGTTTTCAAAACCATACGGCCATATCAACATGACAGAATTGATTCCATCTCAGCAAGCACTGACTACTGCACTCATAACTTGAGCCTCAGTAAGGAATTTTAAGGTTGTTCTCCCATCCAGAAATGATTGGGAGGACGACATAGTGACGATAGGCTTTGACACAACCATCCTTACTGACAGTTCAAAGATGGAGTATGGTGTTGGTTCAGGGATCTTTTCCGAGTCTTTAAATGTCACTAAATCCTTTCGGCTTCCTGACTTTTATTGTTTTTCTAGCTGAATTGCTGGCAATAATAAATTACTTCAACAAAAACCGAAATACGGCTATCATTACAGATAGTCAGGTGGCAGTCAAAGCCATTAACTCTGCTACATCATCGTCTAAATTGGTCCAGCAATGCCGCGATGAGCTTGCGAGTCTGAACATTAACCTCGACGTCACTCTGATCTGGGTTCCGAGACACAGTGGTATTGAGGGAAATGAACGAGCTGATGAGCCCTTCACAGCTCACTTGCGGAATTGGTTGACATTCCTCTTAGTGCTATGAAGGGAAAAATCTTTTATATTTACCAAGGAGAATCGAATCGAAGGTGGAGCAATTTAATCAACTACAATAAAAACCGTTCTAACGATCTGTTTTGCACGCCCAAGCAAGACATAGGCAGGGTCGTTGCGGTATGTACCGGACACTGGCCTATAGAAGAACATGCAGCGAAGTTGGGCATTCCTCACGACACTTTTTGCCGTCTATTTCCTCTGCAAATGTCCTGCTTTGGCTAAAACGAGAATGCAATCTTTTGGAAGGGCATTCTTTATCGACCTCGCCGAGCTATCTGAAATGAAGATCGGAGATCTGATCCCTTTTCTCAATGCGACCAAATGGCTCTAGCAAACTCCGCTGTGAACTACTCTATAAACCTTTTAACTTCAATCATAGGTCAAACGAAATATGGTATCAAAACGGTGCATTACAGCGCCAATTGGGTCACAAGCTAAGTTGGAAATTTAGGAATATCCATCTTGAAAGAAGAAGATTTTATATGCACATATATTAGGTTGAGGCTTATTTTATCAAGGTCGGAATTTCTTTCATGCCTAGGCCTAAAAATGTTGAGAATAATAAATAAAAAATCTGTGTAAAATTTCATCGAAAACGGTTAACGTTAACACGTGCCACCGAGCACTTGAAATTTTCCATACCAAATGTATGGAGTTTTTTCAGTGTTTTACTAAAAAAATTCGTTAGGGTGTAATAGTTGATGGATAAAATTTAAACTTAGCACAGGTCTAAAGTAGAATGTAAGGTATAAAAAAAAATATTTTCATATTTTATTAAAAAATTCCCCAAATAAAAACAACAATAAATATTATTTATTTAAATTTAAAGGTGTTAGCAATTTTTCATTTCTTAAATTATGTACATAATAAGCTTTTCAAAAGTTATTTATGCATAAATTTGAGAAAAAAATGGAATATTATTTACTGCATAAAAGAAATTTAAAGCATAATTCAATAACAAACATACATTTTTTAGTTGATTGAAGCACTATGTTTTTGTTTATATCTGGAATTTTTGTCAATTCTTCGTTAAAGACCCGTCTATAATTGGCATTTAAATGAAAACTACCAACACGATGTAAAATTGGTTAAAAAATTGAGGGTTGTCAACCACGTGATTAAAAGAGATAGCCTCTTAATTAATTTCAGAATATAATTAAACTTTAAGTGCAGATAAATAAAATAGGTATTCAAGTTCTCGACCAATATAAAAAAGAAATTATAAGATTTTAAATTTCAATTGTAGGTAAGTAGGTACATATCTGTTCATTGAAAAAGCTCACATTCACAATCTTTTCGAACAAATGGAAAAACAACAAAAGAGTGAACAACAGAACCTTCTCGAACGAATGGAAAAACAACAAAAAAACCTTTTAGAAGACCAAAACACACTCATCGAAGGCAGTGCCGGCCTTAGGGGCAGGCGATCCAGGCGGTCGCCTGGGGCGCCAAAGAAATAGGGGCGCCAAATGAAAGTGAAGGAGCGCCTCCGCCCAGGATTATTTTTTATAATTATTTTTTATAATCCTCTTTTTTGTGAACAAATTTGGCGGTATGATAATGGGGCGCATAGCAAAACAAAAAGCGTTCATTATAAATTAAACAGGGGTGGATCGGCTAACGCGATTGTTGATTGTCGCTTTGTTCATAGTCGTTTTTGATTATCAATTTTGATTTGCTTTGTGTAAAGTGATCAATAAAACAGGCTGAGTTTTTGGCAGCACTTACAGCGAGAAACGTCATTTTGGTTCTCTTATTTATGTATTTGCTTTTATTTGACAATATTCTACACACAATTTATTTGCTTTAGAAATTGAATCCAAAATAACGATGTTACTCACAAAAATGTATGAAAACGATACCTAAATAGCTGTCACTTGAAATACAAGGAAAAAACGATTGTCGATTTGATAATCACCTTACATGGAGCAAAGGTATCGTTTTTGATTATCAACTATCAACTATCGCGTTAGCCGATACCACCCCAGTACTTTTTTATTTAATTAAAATTATTAAAGTTATTTTTCGAAAGGAAAATTGAAATTCTATCTATGCTATTTTATAAAAAAGACGCCCCAGGAATTAGTTTTCTAATAATATTTAGCTCCGGGTGAGAAATATATTTACTTTCTTCCAATAACTGAGACGATGTTCATATTTAGAGAAAATTATACTTGTTCGTAAAAATATTTTTTTACTATTCACTATTCGCCTAAACCGTGCATCCAGTTTTAGTTTTTAAATAAATATTTTCTAATACACAAATTGTTGAGGAAAGCTCATTTCGTAATCCGCTATCTTCTGAATTTCTTGAAAAAATTAATTGTTGATACCTGCTGGAGTTTGGCTGGTAAAAAATCTAGTTTTTATTCATTTTCACATACGAGTATAGAGTAGTCATGGAAAAGAAAGACGTAAAAAAAAGCTTTTTGGGTCTGAAAGCAGAAAAAGAAAAAAAAATCAACACGAAAAGAAATCAATGAACATTAACAAGTATTTCAGTTCAGACTCAGGATTTCTTGACAAACAAATCGACGATGACCAAATCGAAACAAACGTGTATGAAAACTCCGGATTTTCTCCGCCTCAAAATCAGTCTGTAGTAAATGAAACAACGTCTCAAAATCAGTCTGAGCTAAATAAAACGACTTCTTTGAATCTAGCCCAAGACTTCAAAGTTACCGACTTAGCTACATGGCCAAAAACCCTAACTACGAACTATATAGATCATATTATAGTGTCTGGACCCTCCCAGGTATGTCTTAATGAGTTTTTTTTTTTCTTCCCTTCACTATTCAAGGCAACTGGCAAATGGAGAAAATATCAAACGTTCGTTGGTTGGCTTATTCTGTTTCAAAAAATAGTGTTTTTTGTTATTGCTGTCGAATTTTTGATATCATGTCGCTTTCCAATTTGGCTCATGTTGACGGGTATAAAAATTGTAAAAATTTGAGTGATGCTTTGAAAACCCACGAAAAAAGTCCAGCACATAAAAAAGCATTTAACCAATGGACTGAAGCTGAAATGAGATTGAAATCTGGTTTAACAATTGACAAACAACAACAAAAGGAAATTTCGAAAGAAAGTTTAAGATGGAACAATGTGCTCCAAAGATTAATGCATATTACTTTATATTTGGCTGAAAATAATATTGCTTTCAGAGGATCTTCAGATAAATTGTGCACTCCAAACAATGGAAAATTTTTAGGACTTGTACAGTTGATGGCAAAATTTGATCCTTTTATGGAAGAACATGTAAAACTGGCTGTGAGAGGTGACTTGGCTGACCATTATTGCGGTAAACGTATACAAAATGAGTTGATAGAACTGTTGGCCTCAAAAGTTAAATCAACAATAGTATCTCGTATAAAGGACTTAAAGTATTACGCAATTATAGCCGATTGTACTCCTGATGTAAGTCACAAGGAACAACTTTCGTTGACACTTAGATGCACTGACATAACAGATGATACCACAATAAAAATCAAAGAATATTTTATCATGTTTTTGGAAATCGATGACACAACTGGTGAAGGTCTAACAGAAACTATTTTAAAAGCACTAAGTGATTATGGCTTGGATATTAATGATTGTAGAGGACAGGGGTACGACAATGGTTCAAACATGAAGCGAAAAAACGTAGGTGTACAAAAACGGATAATTAACTTAAATCCGTTGGCCTTTTTTGTGCCATGTGCATGTCATAGCTACAATTTAGTCCTTTGTGATGCAGCAAAATCGTCATTAACATCAGTTTCCCTGTTCGGAACCTTGCAAAAATTATTCACCTTATTTTCCGGTTCAGTAAACAGATGGAAAATTTTAACTGAACACTTAAAAACTTATACCATTAAGAAATTAAGCGATACTCGCTGGGAAGCCCGAATTGAAAGCGTTAAGGCGGTAAGATACCAATTTTGTGAAGTATTTGATGCTTTAGTTTCACTAGTTGACCAGACCAAACAATATGATTCAATGACTTCGCACGAAGCGACCACAATTGCCGTGCATTAAAAGACTAACTTTATTGTTTCTATGGTAACATGGTACGATGTTCTTTTTCAAATAAACATTGTGAGCAAAGCAAGTCAATCATCTTCAACGGACTTTATAGAATTTACAAAATTACTTAATAATTGTTGCTTGTACTTAGAAAAGTATAGGCTTTCGATGAACCAATAAATGATCCAAAAAAGTTGTTTGAAGTAAAATTTTTCAATACTCTTTTAGACACTATACTCACTTCTATAAAAGAAAGATTTCGACAGACACAAGATTTTTCTAACACTTGGAGTTTCCTCTTCAATCTTAATAAAGTTCAAAATAAAGAAGAGCTGAAAAAGAACTGCTCTGCGTTGCAAAACATACTCACAGTCAGTTCTAAATCAGAAATTGATGGAAATATGTTATGCGATGAAATTATTAATTTGGAACAATATCTGAAGGATAGCCAGGCAACCCCTATTGAAGTTTTAAATTTTATCAAACATCACAGCCTACAAGAATTATTCCCTAACATATGGATTTCGTTCCGTATTTTATTGACCTTACCAGTAATTGTTGCTAGTGGAGAACGAAGTTTTTCTAAACTTAAGTTGATCAAAACATACTTGAGATCAAACATGTCAGAATCAAGACTAACGTGCCTAGCTACTCTTTCGATTGAAAATGAGATTGCAGAAGATTTGGATTTTTCCAGTCTTATTAAAGACTTTTCTGATAGAAAAGCTCGAAAAGTTCAATTTATTTGATATAACAACTAAACGTTAAGTTTCATTCTTTAAAAAAAGTGAAAAAAAAAATATATATATAAAATCAACCAAAAACACAGTGGCACTCTTCTCATGCAAATAAGCCATTGGTAATAAATGGGGTCTTCAACCTCGTATAACGCACTGGCTATACATTTCGGTAATAATAGTATTTTAATAATAAAAATTCCCCAACCTCAACGATAGGTACTGGTACATGTGTATTCAATAGAACCGCATAGAAAAAAACATCTGAAAAGCAGGGCGCCTAAAAATATTTCGCCTGGGGCGACAGTATGTCTAAGGCCGGGCCTGATCGAAGGTAAACTTGATGCCTTTGAGAACAAGTTCGTTACTATTGATGGACGTTTTGATTGTGTCGAAAAACAATTCAAAGGCAAAATATAACGTATTGCCGACGAATTAGACAAAGTTCTAAAAATTAAGATTAAGGAAAGTGTTGGCGATTACCCAAGGAAGAAGGAAATACACCCACCGACTTTTGACGGGCAAACTTCTTGGTCGATCTATAAAAAACAGTTTGAGGCAGCCGCAGCAACGAACGGCTGGGACGAAGAAGACAAATTTATAGCCCTAACGGTTGCCCTCAGAGGATCTGCTGCTGAGCTTCTGCAAACCATTCCAGCAGATAAAAATGGTAACTTCAGTGCTCTTGTTCAGGCCATAGACAAACGCTGTGGAGATGGTCATATGCAAGAAGTCTTCCACGTCCAACTGAATACTAGAGTCCAGGAAAGAGGAGAAACTCTTCAACTTCAAGCAGATATTGAACGGCATAGAAAATGGCATATAGAAATGACATATCCAGCTGCAGGGGATGAAATCGTCAACCAACTTGCAACAGAAGCCTTCATCCGTTCTGTATCTGATATCAACCTACAGCGAGCAATTCGAACTGCTGGAAAACGTACTCTTCCTGAAGCTTTAGCGTTTGCTCTGACTATGGAAGCAGCAGAACAAGTTTCCCAAGGAGTTCATCGAGTCAGAGAATTGGAAGTTGAAGAATGCTCCTGTCAGAAAATCGCATTCCATAGAAGCCAGCGTGAAGGACTTGCTCGATGCTGAAATTGTAACAAAACCGGACATCTCCAGCGGCAATGCAGATTACCACCGAGAAGAGCTGCATGTCAACATTGTGGAAGCAGAACCAACGCTCGAGAACAACCAAGCAATAGTACCAACACTCCTGCTCAACTTGTTTCCCAGACGGAAAACGAGTAAGAACCAACTTCGAGAGGCAGAAGCTGATTTCTGGTATCGATGGCTCCAGAAACACTATCCAAGTCTCACAGACTAAACGAGACAACAAAAGTCTGACAGTGGAGGCAATAATAAACAAAAAGAAACACGTGGCTACAATCGACACCGGTGCCACCGCCTCCATTGTACGAAGGGACTTTGTCAATAATAATTTTGGATATCGGTAAGCAAGTTCTTAAGTACCAAAATGTGGAGATTCCGATGGTCTATGGCAACGAAAACTCAACAATTATCAGGACCGTTATCGAAAAAGACATTTGTTTGCCTGCTTCTTCGGAAGTATTCGTGTGGACGAAACTAAAGGGCGACTTTGGAAGCCATCGATAAATCATGGTGGAACCAGATGCGGAACAACGTTCCCAAAACATCATGGTAGGGAAGACTGGTGTCAAAGAACAACATGGTGACTGTACATCCGTACAGAACATCAAACCAAAATTAATCTTAAGGGAGAAGAAGTTGCGCAATGTGAACCTGTATCCGCGATTACTAAGATCACCGAAGCGGAAACAAAGAAGCCCCAGAGCTTCGACAGATTAAAAGACCAAATTCTGAAGTCATCAATTCGGAGTCAACATCAGTTAAATGTTGCTGTACATCTTCTTCATGAGTATGCTGATATATTCTCTTCACCCAACGGACAGTATGGTCGAACACAACTAGTACGGCATCGAATTGATACAGGAGATGCAAGACCAATTCGTCAACCAGCAAGACGTCTTCCTCTAGCAAAACAAACTGAAGTTGAAGAAATGATATCGGAAATGAAGAAAGATGGGGTAATCGAAAATTCCAAAAGCCCTTGGGCATCACCAGTCGTTCTTGTCAAAAAGAAGGATGGAAGCACTCGATTTTGTGTAGACTACCGAAGACTGAACGACGCGACGTGACAAAGAAAGATAGCTACCCTCTACCCAGAATCAGCGACACCTTAGACGCGATGGAAGGAGCCCAATGGTTTTCAACTTTGGATTTGAAGAGCTGTTATTGGCAAGTCGAAATTCACCCAGAAGATAGGGAAAAGACGGCGTTCTCCACCGCAAACGGTCTGTGGCAGTTTAATGTAATGCCATTCGGACTATGCAACCCTCCAGCAACTTTTGAGCGTTTGATGGAGTGCGTTCCACATGGACTAACTTGGAAATCTTGCCTGGTCTACCTGGACGATGTCATCGTTTACGAAAAACACATTTGACGAACATTGTGAAAGCCTTAAAGCCGTATTCCAGAGGCTACCAGAAGCACACTTAAAGTTAAATCCTAAGAAATGTGCGCTTTTTAGGACCGTAGTTAAATATTTGGGACATATCATCTCATCCCAATTATTAAAAACTGATCCTGGGAAAGTTGACACTGTAAATAATTGGCCAACGCCTCAGGACAAACAACAACTCCGGAGCTTTCTTGGTCTGGCCACATATTATCGGCGTTTCGTGAAGGATTTTGCTAGGATAGCCAAAAGCTTGCATCACCTTACTGAAAAGGGAAAGCCGTTCAAATGGTCAGGTGAATGCGAGAAAAGCTTTCAAGAACTGAAACTGCGTTAATGTAATGCACCTGTACTGGCCTATCCAATTCCAGAAAAATCTTTCATCTTCGACGCTGATGCGGAAGTACATGACGGAGAGGAAAAAGTCGCCTAGCAAGGTACTTTTGAAGCCAGAAAGGAATTATTGCTTTACATGGAAGGAACTTCTCGCTGTAAGCATTGCACACGCCAAGAAAAGGAAATGGTCATCATCCAACGAACAAGAGCTGATCCCATTTACGGCTGGAAAAACGAAGAACTCAGAACGGCCCAACAAGAAGATCCGGATATCGAACCCATTCTTGCCTGGAAAGAAAACCAAGAGAAACCTCTATGCTCTCAAAGCATATTGGGCACAATAGGACTCGCTTTATGTCAAAGAAGGGGTATGAAGGCGTAAGTGGTAGTGAATATCCGCAGACGGTAAATCTTATGCGATGCAGCTAGTCACACCTCGGTCAAAGGTTAACGGCGTACTTCAAGAGATGCATGATGGAACTTCTGGAGGTCATTTGGGAGTAATTAAGACGCTGGAAAAGGTACGACAACGGTTCCACTGGCTACATGCAAGAGATGACGTCGAAAGATGGTGCCGAAAATGGGATACTTGTGCTGCTAGCAAGGGACCAGGTAGAAAAATTCAAAGTAAAATGCATGCAGTATAACCTTTTGAGAGAATTGCAATAGATGTCGCGGGTCCTTTTCCTAAAACTAACAACGGAAACCGATACATCCTTGTAGTCATGGATTATTTCAGCAAGTGGCCTGAAGCATTTCTGCGTTTGCCATCCCAAACCAATGAACCAAAACAGTTGTGGATCAAATTGTCTTCAATTGGGTGAGCAGGTTCGGCGTTCCCATGGAGTTTCATTCTCACCAATTAAGGAACTTTGAATCTAAAGTCTTTTAGGAAGTTTGCTCGCTTCTTGGCATTAAAAAGACAAGGACAGCACCGCTCCATCCACAATCTGATGGGATGGTTGAACGATTCAACAGAACGCTTAAAGACCATCTGTCTAAGGTTGTCGGCGACTACCAACATATTCCATTGTTCCTTATGGCATATCGAAGTGCAACCCATAGCTCGACAGGAAAAACACCATCGGAAATCCTGTTCGGATCAATTATACGGCTGCCGAGTGAAGTGAAATTTGGTTGGCATTCAAATGAGTCACAGGGAACAGAGGAATATGTGGATGACCTCAAGGAAAGGCTTATTGACATTCATCAACGAACAAGGACAAATATAAAATTGTCTAGTGATCGGATGAAAACAAGATACGACGCAAGAGTGACAGCAACGAGATTTCCTCATAGACAAAAGGGACTATCACCGAAACTCCAACAAAACTGGGAGGGCCCATCGACTGTGGTGAAAAGAATCATTGATGTGGTTTACCGTATACAAAGAGGCGTAAGAGGCAAACTAAAAGTAGTTCACGGTGACCGTTTACATCGATATAACGGTAAAAGAGGTGATGAAATTGCTCGGGACGATCAATTCTAAGAGGGGGACAATGTAAAGAACTACTTTTGAATTCTAATGTAACGGCTTTTACATTCGAACTATATCGATTCTCGTATACGATGACAACGCCATCTACCATCGTCATTAGAACAACTTTTGTATATGAAAACTATAGTAGTATCATGGCGAATATTTTTTAGGGTTGCAAAGGTCCCGGTGGTGGCGCTGCAAAATTTGAGGTGTAAAATTCGATTTGGGGAGTCTTTAAGCGTCGAAAATTGGTGGAAGGGGCAAGAGGAGACTATTTTTTGGATTATTGCATCCAAAAAATATCAATAAATATCATTTAAAACCTCCATAAGCTCTCCGCAAAAAAAAAGAGCAAGGGTTGCGCAGATACTTTAGATGTCGCCCCATTCGACTTCCACCATGATAGTACTATAGTTTTCATATACAAAGGACACAGTCATTGTATATAAAACCTATAGTACTAAAATGAAGCTGACTTTTAAGTTACGGGATTAGCTCATCATTTCCCATGGACAGTGGGGCATATTCAGAGTCAAACTCGAGGCCAATTGGACTCGAGTCTAAAGTTAACACACAGGTTAGAAACAGCTGCAATTCATAAAGAAATTCGCAGCTCTGTTTAGTAAAAAACGGAATTCTACTACAATTTTATTGCAATTAACTTACAATCCATTAAAATCCGATCCGTTTTTTGACAGATAGAAAAAAACAACTTAGTCAAAGAGTCAGCCGTTTTTAAAGTTTGAGCTCCAGTCTATCTTTTGGACCCGGGTCTAAATTGTCTATGAATAACATATGTAAGCTCCAGGTTAGCTTTGAAGACACAATGAAACAACTTGTCAGATAACTATGAATATGCCCCATTGTCATTGTATATAAAACTTATAGTACTATCATCACGATGATTTTTGAGTTGTGTTGTGTGGTCGTCTGGGGGCGCACTTGTAAATACACCGAACGGGCAACCAGAAAATTAGTTAGTTGTGTGATCGCTAGGTGGCCGACGTGTGGAACGTGTTCATGAGAGTACAAAACAAATTTATATACAATGCCCATGGAGGAGCTGATATCACTTTTATTGTATATATATACTTGTATCCAATTTTTTACTTAAAAATAGTCATGTTTATATGCAATGTCGCTAGAATTTTGACATTTGCGAATTGATTGAAAAATAGAAGTGCAACAAAGAGAGTTTATATTGTATATTGAACCGAAGGTTGCAGAACACAATGCTGAAGCAACAAGCAACTGTATTTACTGTGAAAAAACGTTGCAACTTTTCAATTATATGTGAATGTAAGAGCGAGATGATTGTAACATTTCGATTCTGTCTCGTATTTTCTTACGTAGTAGAGGAGTAATATATCGGACTTACAAAAGAGAGTAAAGGAGATACCGAAGTATTCTGTTTGGAAATTGGATTTTTTGTTTGTTTTTGTATTTGTCTTAAGGTTGATAGATTTTTACTTGATGTGTTATGGCTTATAGCAGAGCCAGAGAGACATCATAATAATATGCATAGATATGCTATTGCTATAGGTACATAGCAAACAGAGTTGCACAAGCACACACAAGTATAAGTACATTATACATTTATGTGCAGAAAGGATACCTACTGACACTGACCAACACGGCGCGCCGCGCGGCAGCGGCGAAATCACGGCGCGAATGAAAATTTATTTATAGGTTTTTTTTTTGCTATCGTTGTTTTCGATATGAGAAATGAGAATACCTACATAGGAGCTAGGAGACAATACATATTAGGAATGGGGTGGCGATGATTTTTTTTTTTTAAATTTCTTTTATTTTCATTTTATCTTTTCGAACATTATGGCGAACACCAAAAAAATAAAAAATGTATCTGCATTTTCATAAACCTTTTTCTCAAGTTAATCAATAGTAGGTAGGTATGTGTCAGATAAGATGTTTATCAATCGTAAATTAATTCTTCTATATGTTTCCATATAAAGATAAAAATAAAAAAATGAAATGAGAAAAAATCGCAAATTTGACTAATTTCGTTTGTAAAATTCAGTACCTCAGAATGAAAAAAAATACTCCTATACCTATGGCTATTTTTTTCATATTTTGTCAAAACTCAGAATAGTTTTCAAAACACATAGATGACATAATTTTTGACCAGAATACGTTAACAAAAAAAAAACAAAAAAACTAAAAACAAAAGTTAAAAAACCGTTAAGAACAATATTTTTTTCTCAAAAAAGAATGCATTTTTTTTATTTGAATTTTCTCATTATCGGCTGAACGGATTTAGAATGTGCTTGATGGATGTTTGGTTTGTATGTATTTGTAGCAGCTTACCTGATATCTCGTCAGTGTCTTTTAATTCTAAATACATAGCTGGAAACCCAAATTTCAAAACGTAGCATTCCTGATCACTGATTACCATAACATGTACTGTACCTATTCTTTTCCACATCACCCAGTGGGGTAGAATACATACTTGATGCGTTTTTTTTTTAGGTTTCCCGTTAGGCCTAGTCCTATTTCTATAACTACTCTACTTACTACTATATAATATATTGCAAACTTAAAAAAGCGTTTGTAAATCGTCGTTTTTTAGTGAGGTGTCCCCGGGCGGCCGATTCCTCATTTTAATACTACTCGCTACAACCAATTTTTTTTATTTTTTATTTTTCCATTAACTTAAAAATACTAAGAGTTGCACATAAATCCTATTTAGATTGGTAGTTCCCACTACAAAATGACGAAATTTAAAGGAATCTCGTCATGGAGTCATCAGCGCTATTAATCTAAACAGGTTCATAGTGCGCATGCTTTAAAGCTACAACTATTCATACATAAAAAAGTAAAATAACACAATATCACATAAACAATACAATTACAGTATAAACTTAAATAGCTTTAGGAACGCGGCAAGAGACAAGAAAAAAGGACAAATCCCATATCCTACAAAGAAATTATATACCTACAATTATTACACTGAAATCCAAAAATTAAAAATTTTTCTTGCATATCTACAATTCTAAAAACAATATGGTAACGACTCTGATCAGGAAAATGAATGAGCATGACCTCTCCATTGTTTTTGTTCCATTACTTGTCCATTATAAATTTGCGTGATTCTAATAAACATTTCTTCGAACATTATTGACGGAACTGTAAGTTTTCCAAATTCTGATGGGGTGGTGATACTATCATAAGCTCTTAACTTTATTAGTAATGTTTGCTCTCGTGTACCGTCTGTTTGGTCAACCATATATTGAGAGCAGACATCGCATTTAAGTCTTTTTGTTAACTTCCATGCTGCAAATCCCGTGTAGTATGCAGAAGCTGCATTCTCAAGTTTCGCTGAGAAATCATTGGTCACACTGCTACTGTGGTCTATTTCATTATCATGTTTATCCTCCAATGTATTTAACAATAGATCGTCTTCTATTGGAATGTCCAAGACAAAATCTCTGTCATCTTCTTGCTTACTTTCTAATTGTGCGTCGTAGTCTGCTCCCCTCGCCCTCAGTAATGATTCTGCTCCTGCATCATCATATCCTGAATGTTCCGATGAAGCTTAGATTCTGAAAGATTATCTGTTTTAGATTACGAACGAACTTTCACGCCGAAGGTTCTCTTTCATAGGAACCTCTATTGCAACGGACCATCGAAAATAAATTTTCCGCCACATCTCTATTTAAGTGAGATAGAAGAAAGAAGGTCTGCTCCTCATTTTTGAGATGTTCCCACATCTTAGTGATCCCTAACAAAGTTTGCTGTAGTCCCTAAAAACAATACGGAATCTTGTGAGAACTGGTTGATCGCCATGTGGATATCCATCATGCGCTATTTAGGCATTCAAGAGTATCGGTGGAGTCCGATAGTACCTGCTTATTAGGGTTCCTGGAGTAGAGTTTCCCTGTATTTAAATTATCAAACAGATCATTCATCCGTTTAAAAAACCTACCTGTTGCTTCAGCTAGTGCAACTTTCAAAGCAATTTGTATGCAAAGCATACAAAATTCTAGAATGCACATTATCGCTGAAAATTTGTGTGGCCAACTTAACAGAATATTTGTCAAAATTATTTGGTCAAACATGAGCCTCAATTAGTTTATAAAAAACTTGATGTATCCCTTTTTTGTCTTGTTCATAAACTTTTGGGATAATACGCCAATCAACAACATCATCCCCTATACAAATTTTGTGGCTTCAAAATACAAAAACAAAACATTTTTGATGTTTCGTCAGCACTGATCTCAGTGTGCACACTTCATTGTCAGATGTCATAATAATTTATTGTAAACTAAATTTTGTGATAATTTTATACTAGGTATCAATTATTTTATCGTTTTTAATATTTATTGTAAAAATTATATATTACTCATAATGTTAATTTGCTTATTTGTTATAGATCCTGATGATGGCACATAGTGCCGAAATATATCGATCATCGCAAATTAATAATTAATTGAGTTTTATTTCGGAATTTGTTTTTGGAGGCAAAACAAAACAACAACAATGAGTAAGTTTATGGTGTGCCGAGGAATTATTGTAACCTTGGGCACAACTTGTTACGACAATGGTTAGGCCACATTTTATTACTCCCGTAATAATTGTGAACTACATTTTTGATAAAATATCTCCGTGTGGATTTCCAATGTAATATACTATGGTCTGTTTCCAATTTTTAGTTAAACCCCTGAGAGTGAATACCATTGCTTTAGAGGCAATTTTATTCTCCCTACCATACTCTCCAAAGTCGTCGAACCCATAAATAATATCATCTTTGATATTGTATTCCAGTTCTTTTTTTTATTGCCATTTCATCAAATAGCAGTATGCATTTCTTCTCCATAGCTGTCATGCTTTTCGCTTTTTCAACCAGCATGTCAGATATGCTTTTGGTTAAACCTGTTCGTTAACGAATTTCGGAGTGCCAACTGTAAATGGTGCTTACCGCTGGCAGCTTAAATCCTACACTCAAAATAAAACTATAACGTGCTGGGGATTTATAAAAAAATTTTGAAAACAAATCTCTTTCGTTATAGGTCCATGGAGTATTATTTTTATGAAAAAGTTGCGACATGATAAAAGTGCGTAACTCATGTTGTTGAATCTTCCAAGACCTTTTTTTAAAATATATTCCCGCTTAAGTCTTTTTTTTCGGCGTTTTGGGTAAAATAATTCGAGGTGCGATAGGCTTTCGAATTATTTTTCGCACTGATCTGTACGACCGAAGTCTAGGCGAAGGGAACTGCGAGGGAGAAATGGGTGAAGAAGCAGGTACATTGGGCAAAGAATAATCTTTAATATAGGTTTTGTTAGAGCTTGCCATATTTACTATTAATAGAGATGGACTGCATGGTACAGGTACTGGTGGAGGCTCGTAGCCTATAATGTCAGAATTAATCGTAGAATTAGGCTGTTTCCGAGACCTCCATTCATCCATTAATATAGTACATGCTCTAACAGTAACCTCTTCTGTACAATCACATGACACTGAAGATATGGGCAAAGCGAATATGCTTAAATCTTTTCGTAAACCCTGAATTTTTAAATCCTTACTATAGAAATGGTTTTCACACATAACTTGTGCTTTTTAAATTGACGAAACCATCCCATGCTTCAACCAAACTTCCCTTCTGTGGTCCGTTGCGAGCGTTAAAAAAGACAAAAGAGAAAAACTTTGCTGTGCATCAAAGTTAAATATTGTACCTACAGCCTAGAGTTTTATATAAGCAATAATACAAAATAAGGAACTAAAATCTCACTCTCTCTTCTGTTTATTTATTACAAACCAAAAAAATAAAAAAAAAAAAATAGTGAATGAAAAAAAAAACACCCAAGACAAGAAATGAAACTAGAAAAAGAAATTAAAATTGTTCAATGAAAATAAACACGTTTAAAATATAAAAATTCAGGAGCAAAAACACCAATGGAAGTACCTACTAATTAAAATTTTATCACAAAATATGCAGTACGATATTCACTTCACTTTTAATATACTGATGCGAAAAAACGCCGAATGATTTAAGAACAAAAATAATATTGTATAGAAAAATATATAATCTGAATCTGTGTTTAAAATTTCTGTTAAATAACCGTTAAGGCCATCGCGTAAATTCCCTGGTTTATTTCCATCCTTTTCTGTTCAGTGAGCTTAACATTCACCCAACTACTTCCTCTTAAAAAAAAACCAAATCCCATTGAATGAGAAAACAGTTCTTGTATATTAGAAACTAACTCTCATTCACAAATATAATATACCTTGCTCTCTCATCACTATTTTTGACAATAACGAAGTAGTATAGAAACAAAAGTTACTGGGAGGATAGTGTACAAACATGTTTACTGGCAGCATTATATATCAACATGATGCTATTAGAAAAATACGATGGGATTAGCTCGACAGAGGCGCAACAATCGAATGTTCTTCATAATAGTACTATAGATTTTACATATATACAATGACACAGTTTAATTTTGAAAGTGAAAGAATAAAGTTCGTGTAAAGTGTTGCATACTGTTGTGCTAGTGATTAATAAAAGTCATTTTAATTAAAGTAAAGTTTGTTTTATTTTAAATGTAATAAAAAGAAGTTAAGAAATAAAGTAAATAAGTTTTTATTGCGAACCCTTAGCAGAATATTACAATATATTTATGTGGCGTGTTTCTTTTTCCATTGCACTGTGGATGGTTGCTGCCGTAGATATAACTTCTTCGTTATTTCTGGGCGCTGAAACTTAACGAGTGACTTCTTCGTCATCGCGCCTTTCATTAACTGATACCTCATTATTAAAGATGTCAACTAAACTTATTTCATCTTCAGTTTTTGACATGTCTGTGGTTTCATTTTTGTCCGTATACCTACTCAATCCATCTATGCGAACACGTTCTTTTCCTTTCTCGGTACTCGACATCAAAATTGTATTCATTAAGAATTATTTTCCAACGTTGAACTTTCATGTTTGATTCTTTTATGCTATTTAGCCAAACAAGGGGTTTGTGGTCAGTTCGCAAAATGAATTTTCTGCCATACAAATAAGTTCTGAAATATTTTATGGACCATACGATTACCATTAGCTCCTTCTCAATTGGAGCGTAAGGTAACTCGTAGTTGTTAACCTTTAAGTACTTTTCACATGAGAGCGACCAACGAACCACGAATGAACGAACATTCGTCCATTTTGACATTTCATTCACATGGACATTGTATATAAAACTTATAGTACTATCATCACGATGGTTTTTGTGTTGTGGGGTGTAGTCGTCTGAGGGCGCACTTGTATATACACAGAAACAGCAACCAGAAAATTAGTTAGGGGTGTGATCGCTAGGTGGCCGACGTGTGGAACGTGTTCATGAGAGTACTATGCAAATTTATATACAATGCACATGGACTTTTTTTTACTCGTCGCTACCAACCGCGAAGAAAACAAAAACAAGAGTAATTTGAGGTTAAACACGCGCGAACAATTCATTCGTTGTAGTGTGGATGGTATGTGGAACGCGAATAGAATTTGACAATTCGTAACAAAAAATTGCAATTCGCGACGAACAATTTTATTTATCAAATTTCTCTGATTTTAACAATTTAAATGCTAATTTTATTATCTTAACATTTAAATAAATAAGGTTTCTATCATTTTTTCTGGATATTATGCAGAATTTTGGTCTAGGAACGTTTTAAATCAAATTTGTTCGTTCATTCGTCGTTCGTTGGTCGCTCTCATGTGAAAAGTGCTTTAGTGAGGCAAAACAAATGGGATGGTTTTCTTGACTGAGAACAGCTCCTAGAGCAAAATTGGATGCGTCTGTAGTTAGAATAAATCTTTTAGTGAAATCAGGATTTCTAAGAATAGGGTCAGATGTAATGAGAGTTTTCAAAGTATTAAATGCTTTTATGTTATCCGGATCAAAAATTTTTGAATTTTCAGTCTTTTTTAAGTATTTTATCATAGGATATGTTACCTTGGCATACCTTGATAAATGTTCGGTACTAACCGGTAATACCTTGAAATTGTCTTATAGACTTAATGGATTTTCGTAATTTCATTTCAGTTATCGCCTTAATTTTTTTTTATTAGGTTTAATTCCATTGTTTACAATTATGTACATGACCTAAATAATTTGTAGATGAATCACAAAAAATGCATTTATTGAATTGAATTTTTAAGTTACTGTCCTTAAGTTTTTGAAAAATATTTCTGAGCGATATTATGTTTCTCAAAGCTTGTAAAAAACACAAGTTTGTCATCTAATTACACTACGCAAAACTTATTGATGTATTCTTTAAGCACATACTATAATTCATGAGTCTCTGAAATGTAGCTGGAGCATTCTTTAGCCCAAACGGCATTCTCAGAAACTCATAATGTCCGCTTTTGATACAAAATGTGGTTTTCGCTCTATCTTCCTCAATTTGGTACAAACCTTTGACAAGATCGATCGTTAAAATATAATAATATTTTCCTAATTTATCGAAAAGATCGTCTATGTTCGGCACAGGGAATCTATCTTCGTAGAATCGTCTGAGTGTTCAACTTTCTGTAGTATATTACAATTCACCATTGTTTCTTTCCATTTTCATCATCTTTTTTTTTAACTAACCATATGGGCAATTGTAAGGATATTGTTTGATAATTAATAAAAGAGTTTAGGCTAAGGAGGATATTATTACCAATTAATCCATCGAATCGTATTCCAAAACATTTACGAAAAAAGTATTTCCATTGAATTCTTTGAATAAGGGAGTTTTATTCTACATTTGTGTAGATATTTCGATCGAGTACTTTTAAGATATAATTTTAAGATTCAACTTGCCATTTTGGTGCTGTATTCAGCACCACAATCAATTATGAATCTTAAAGGTCTTTCATTAAATTGAAAAATTGAAAAAAATTTGGCGATTCTGGTTAGACTGTTGGTTATATGTGTCTTCACCTTCATTCAGTGTGACGTCCATTTGTTTATAATTATTGCTTATTTTTTATTATATAAAAAATACGAATAATTTAGTCTACATAATAGATTGTTAATATTTTGATAATAGTTATCTATATTTGTATATTCACTCTAGTAGTTCTTATCCTATCTCATAAGGTGTGAGAAGAAAGTTTTTCTGCAAAATTATTTTTTAAGATATCTCGAATTTGGTTCCAATCTGCTAACCTTCCATGCTGCTGAAGCTAAGATCTTGCATTCCCAACAATTTTATCTTTGATATAACCTGCAAGTAGTGTTAATGTATTTGGATCAAATGTTGCTTAATATGTGACAGTGAATCTGCGGTCAGCCATCAGCCAAATAGGGGAATTAACATGTAGTAGATATACGAAAACATGCATGTGCAGTAACTATTCGGGACTGGTGGAAGTGTGATCATAACCTCTGAGGCGGCCACTTTAAATCCTTTAAAAGGTTTGGCTAATTTTGCTACGAAAACGGAAAAACGATTTACGAATTTTCTTATGGAACGTACGATCGCTCTATAGAGTTCGAGCTACCCTGTCAAAATATAAAGCTGACATAACAGCATTGCAAGGAAATAGTGTAGAATGGTGTTCTACAGAAGAAAGAATATGACTTATATTGCAGCTGTCATACAAAACACAATTAGCTCGGGGTAGGCTTACTGGTCAGCGAAAAAATGAAGTCTACCATCATCGGCTTTAACGCTATAAGCGAAAGTCTATGCGTGCGAAGCAAATTCAAGAACATCAGGCTCATTAACGTTCACGGATTTACGGAGGAGTCCTCAGACGAAGAAAAAGAGACTTACTATGTACAAGTCGAGAGGGCCCTCTATGCCTGTCCAAGGTATGATGTTAAAATCATCCTTGGGGACTTTTTCGTAGTTATATGTATTAAAAGAAATCATATAATTCAATTCAGAGATAAACTTGAAAGTTTTATTAACCTAGGATCCCCTTTGCAAACAATTGAACAAATTGATTAAGAAGTAGAACAATTTATTGCTGATGTGCAACAGGCTGCAGAAGAAAGTACTCCAACTATTTGGAACACAAGAGAAAAAGAAATAAAATATCTTGTAGAAATAAAGGAGCTGATATTGGAAAAAAGAAGAGCTCGAAGAAAATGGCAAGCTACGAGATTTCCAGGTGATAAGGCAGTATTAAACCGTCTTAGCAACGAACTAAAGAAAAGAATCCGTGAGTTTAAAAGTGATTCACAGAGTAGATTCCTGAATAATCTGAACCCGAAACATAAGGGCTGATCTCTTCGCTGAACATTTCGCGAATTTTTTTAAGCCATTCGAAGCAAATACAGCTACAGATCCCTTACAGTTTGTTTAAAGGAACGACGAATGTGAAATTCCTTTAGTCACGCTCAAAGAAGTAAGAAGCATGTGTCAACATAAGTTGTCTAACAAAAAAGCACCAGGGTAATATCTAATAACTGCTCAGGTTTTGAAAAAAATGCCTTTAATAGCATTCAAAAAACTACAATTTATAATAAATGCATGCCTTTAACTGAGATATGTGCCACATCATTGCAAAGTCATTGTTATACCTAAACATGGTAAGCCACCAACAGAAGAAACATCCTTAAGACCTATATCGCTTATACAAATCATGGCAAAAGTTTTCGAAAAACTGCTCCTGAAAAGACTTAGCAAAATAATAGAAGAAAGAAGACTAATTCCAAGCCAGTTTGGATTTAGAAATAAACATTCCACGATAGACCAAGTGCATCGAATTACGGATGTTGTAGAAAAGGCACTTGAAGAAAAACAAGTATGTTCGGCTATATTCTTAGATGTTGCTCAAGCTTTTGACAAGGTTTGGCACTTGGGACTTGAGTACAAACTGCATAGGGACCTTCCCAGGCAATACTACGAAATACTGAAATCTTACGTTACGAACCGACTCTTTAGAGTACGGTACGACCAAAATTACTCGGAACTAAAGAAAATTGAAGCCGGTGTACCACAACGAAGTGTCCTAGGACCAACCCTGTATCTGTTATATACAAGGGATATTCCAGTTTACATCAACGCTATCATGGCCGCCTTTGCTGATGATACTGCAGGATTGGACGCAAAAATGGCGATTCAAACGAAACAAAATCGACGCATATAAACTTTACAAACAAAAAAATATACAATGCTCCAATTCTTATAAACAGTACAGCAGTACCTTACTCCAATACTGGCAAATACCTTGGAATGACTTTGGATGCAAAGCTAAAATGGAAAGAGCACATCAAAAAGAAAAAAGAAGAACTAAACTTGAAGTACAGAAAAATGTACTGGTTACTAGGAAAGAACCAGAACTATCTACCCAAAACAAACTAATGTTATATAAGCAAGTATTGAAACCCGTTTGGACATATGGAATCCAACTTTGGGGCTGTACAAAGAAAACAAATGCTGAACCCATCCAAAAATTCCAAATCAAGGTACTTCGTGGCTAATAAAAGCCCCTTGGTATATAAGAAATAGCGATCTAGGAGATCGTCTTAAATGTACGAGATAATGTTCAGAGATTAAGAACAACCAAGCCTCATGAGCTGATGGTCTAAAAGCAATGGGAAAGTGCTATAACTTTAAACTTCCCACAACGTGATTTATAAATTGAGAAAGAAAAATCATTTGTCGATCTTTCACAGACTGGTCCTCATCGGTGGTTTTACTGCGGTAAGAGTCACACACTACTCAGTAGGTAGCGATTCTTACCGAGTGTCTTTTGAAGTTTTCCATCGGATAAAAAAAAAATACTTGGGGATTTGAACGCAAAAATAGGTCGGGATACCGATTCAGGCATTACGCTGGCACCCATAGTTTGCATGAGAACACTAATGACAATGGCAGCTGCGAAAAACATGGTCGTTGCGAGTACCAGGTTCCCACGTAATGATTTCTACAAAGCCACCTCGTTGATAGATCGTCACCACTACTCGAACTTGATGACGGTACGAACGTACCGAGGTGCCAATATCGACTCGGATCACTATCTTGTTGGTATGTTTTTCCAAGAGCAGATTGCCTTGCGGAGACGTATTGCATCCGCCGATCAGGTTTGAATCAATACGGCTGCACTGCGCAATGAAAACACCAGTAACACCTTTGGATATGCGTTAGGACTCACCCTAGCACCACTCGATCCAGGGAGAGTAAATCCTGGAGATAGTATGTTGGGCGTAGATGAGAAGGGGACACGCCTTAAGAACACTGTCATTAGTACTGCCAACTCCATCTTAGGCAGCAGTCGTAGAAGTCGAAAGAAAAAATCAGCCTGGGAGAAGAACATGATCTGTGAGTTAGAAAGAAGCCGAGAGCGAGGTCCGCAGCAGGTGCGGTAGTCCTACCAATACATCCGAAACAGGACGCAGTACACACCACGCTGCACTTACTGCAAGGACGGAGAGGGAAATCTGATCACCGATCCCCCAAGCATACTGGAGCGATGGGAAGTGTACTTTAATGAATTGCTAATTGGTCAACTCACTGCAGAAGTAAAGGCTCCTCCAGTTGCCCTGACCCTTGTGGTAGAGCTGTTGCCAGCTCATTTATTAGGTGTAGAATTTGATTTGGGGAATCTTTCAAGCATCGGAAATCGGCATTAGGAGCAAGAGGAGAATATTTCGATTTCCGTAAGCAATAAATATCAGTTTGAACCTCCACAAGCTCCTCGCCATAAAATTTTAGAAAAGTTTGCCCCCATACTGCCACTATGATAGTACTATGTTTTTCTGATACAAAGTAGGTAGGTGTTGAACAAACTGCAGAACGATGAACACTAGAGGTCTGCATGAATACATTCATTTGAATTCTCTAACCAAGCACAGTGCTTCAGTGTATTCTGTTTGTTGCATTCATAGAAAATAGCGTACACTGAAAATGAATACACTATTCTTGAAAACAAACACTGCACACGATTCGATCGATCCCTTTATAACAGAACGAATACAGTGCTTGGTTTCTATCCTAGGCTTGAATGCTTGAATCAAATAGAACAGAACAAGCCTAACATGTTATGAACACATCGAATCCACCGAATGCACCGAGTATAAAATCAAATACACTAGTTTTTTTCTCTCTAAGCTTTACTTCTTAAATGGTAGTTGGTCGCAGCTTTGTATAGGTATATAAACTATAGTACTATCATGGCGAGTTTTTTTTAGGGTTGCACGGACCCTTGTGGTGGCGCTGCAAAACTTAAGGTGTAAAATCCGATTTTGGGAGTCTTTAAGCGTCGAAAATTGGTGGTAGGGACAAGAGGAGACTAGTTTTTGGATAATTGCATTCAAAAACTATCAATAAATATCATTTAAAAACTCTATAAGCTCTCCGCAAAAAAAAAGAGTAAGGGTTGCCGGCATATTTTAGATGTCGCCCCATTCGACTTCCACCATGAGAGTACTATAGTTTATACATATATACAAAGGTCGCAGCGACGAACCCAGAAAAAATTTATAATTCAATTCTAGCGTATCTATAATTTAAACTTATTTTATGATTGTGACTCTCGTATGGCACGTAAAATTACAAATACATACATATCGCTCATTTAATAGAATCATATCTCAAAAAACACGAAATTTGACTTAATGATACAGTTCGAATGCATTTTTTATAAAGTTTATTATGGAAAAACGTCATTTCTATAACTTAAAAATTGACACCTAGAGGGCACTTGTGTCGTTATGGTGTCTGTCACTTTTGAATTTTTATGAGTTGAAATACAGTTATATTCTCAGTTGTGCAGTGAGCTTTGATGTGAACCATACAAAATTCAGGAGCCCAAATTTCATTGCATTACATTAAACTGTAATGTTTAGCTCTATCAAATAAAATAAAATAAATTGCTAAAAATGAAGAAAATTATGAAATTCAACAATTCAAACTTTAAATTTAGTTTAAAATTAACACACTACATTCAAAGAATAAAGAGTTGTGTGGTTTTTAATCGATTCAAAGCAAATATAAAAATATGAAATAATAAAATAATTTTTATAGAATAAATTACATGTTGTGTCAAAATTTCAGATTTTTATGTCAACACGTTTAGAAAATATTAAAAAAAAACTTGAAAAAAACAGCTCAAAAACGTTAGAAAATTCAAAACGATTAGTTTAATAACTCCGCTTAACGGTAACATAGAGTTTGAAATTTTTACCAACAAATTAGAATTCCGCATTTCATGAGCTGTTAGATTTTTCGTATAGCTATAAAAATAAAAAAATAATAAAAAACAATGAAAACATTTACAAATATGTACATACATATATGAATTCAAATTAAATTAATTTGTTGTATTTGATTCGGTATATTCGATGTGTTCTATATAAACTCGCTGTATTCGATGCATTTGAGAAAAAAATCAAATAGTGTATTCGTTTCAAGTAAATACACGATTCTATTGTTTTGATTTGAGTTGATGATTCATTTGATTTGAAAGATGTGAATGCAGTGAATATTGTATTTAAAAAAATATAGAACGGCTTGGAAGTGGTCTCAAGCCATTCGTTGCAGATGTTTAATACAGCTAAATATTTTGTCAACGATCGCCAACTTCACTACCGTCTTTCTTTTGCATCTAACTGAATCCTGCCTCTCATTCGAAACCAAGACGCCAACCATTTTTTTTGCTCACAAAGAAACTTCAATAATAATTTGTAAACCTTTTATATTTAATAAACATAACTTTTTGCTAACAGTAGGTACAAACTACATACCAACCATCAAACCACCTTCAATAAAACCCTGCTTCTCAATCAAAAGCTATAGTGGGAGAAATATATGTAGATCATCCAAAAGAAGCGTTTTTTAAAGAAGACTTTTGTAAGAAGTAAAAAAAAATGTCACTAGTAATCAATTATAATCCGAATACCACTTGAAAATTGATATAAATAATTTTTGTCACAAATAAAATAATATTCCTTTTACATTGGCCGCCATTTTCTTTTCAGATTCTTTTCCATGCAAATTATCGACAACATATACATAATTCAATTCTGGCGATTCCTTATCCATCGGGACAAAAGTTAACTACCTACAGATAATTATCTGGAAGGTCATGAACCGAACTATAAGATTTTATAACAATTTTATTCGAACAAACGTACCGCGAGATTACATAGAAAAAAAAAATCAAATTTCCATGGGAAAACGTTACCCCGGAAAACGTTAGGTTTCCCTAAAAAACACACAACACTAATTTTTGAATTCTTTACAAAGTTTTGTTTCAACAGTTGATATGATTATTGTACATATATAATTTTATAAACACACGCTCTTTTGTTCAAATAATTCCACTGTTTTTTTGCTTTGATCTGAGACTGTTTGTACAACTTGTATTTTATATAATACACATATGTACTCGTATGTACTTATGACGGTATCTGCCTTGTATAAAAGTTCACTATTTTTAAATTAGGAACTTGGAATAGTCGAAAATGTTCAAGGTTGTAGTGTTTTGTAGCGGAAATTTGTTGGATACTCAGATGCAGACTGGATAGGAGACCAAGAAAGCCGAAAGTCAACATCCGGCAACGTCTTTATGTTCGGAGGACCTATTTCCTGGACGAGTCGACGACAAGATTGCTTCTCTCTTTCATCGATGGAGGCTGAGTAAGTGAGTACGTAGCACTCGGCGAAGCTTGTCAAGAGGTTGAATGGCTGCGACGTCTACAGAAGGAGTTTGGTGAATCTCAACATGAAGCCACACTGATGAATGTGGATAATCAAAGTTAGCACCGAACGTTTGAGTCGAAGATCAAAGCATATTGAGAGAACGCTATGTTCGAGATCTATGTCACAATAATGAAGCTTATCTGCAATACTGCCCTACGGATTCGATGCTAGCAGATATTTTTACAAAGCCGCGGGGGCTTGTAAAGCAATTAGGTTTTTGGAAACAGTTAAACCTTTTCTAATTATGATGGTTCATCGAGTAGGAGTTTTGAACGAACTGCAGAGCGATGAACACATCAAAAAAATTTGTCAACGATCGCCAACTTCACTACCGTCTTTCTTATGTACCTACACTAATTGAATCCTGCCTCTCACTCGAAACCAAGCCGCCAACAATTTTTTGCTGCTCATAAAGAAACATTAATAATAATTTTTAAACCTTTTATATTTAATAAATATAACTTTTTGCTAGCAGGTTATGGGCCCGGGCATCTGGTTTAATTAACTTCATCATTAAGTGGATTGATCTCACGACGACAACCCTTGCTACGAAAACGGAAAAACCATTTACGAATTTTCTTATGGAATACGATCGCTCTATAGAGTTCGAGCTGCTTAGCAGCTAGCCGATACCCTGTAAAAATATAAAGCTGACATAACAGCACTGCAAGAAATTAGATGGACAGGGAATGGTGTTCTACACAAGAAAGAATATGACTTATATTACAGCTGTCATACAAAACACCATGTGCTCGGGGTAGCCTTCCTGGTCAGCGAAAAAATGAAGTCTACCATCATCGGCTTTAAAGCGAAAGGCTATGCGTGCGAAGAAAAATTAAGAACATCAGCCTCATTAACGTTCACGGACCTACGGAGGAGTCCTCAGACGAAGAAAAAGAGACTTACTATGAACAAGTCGAGAGGGCCCTCTATGCCTGTCCAAAGTATGATGTTAAAATCATCCTTGGGGATTTGAACGCAAAAATAGGTCGGGATACCGATTCAGGCATTACGCTGGCACCCATAGTTTGCATGAGAACACTAATGACAATGGACTTCGAGTCCTAGAATTGGCAGCATCGAAAAACATGGTGGTTGCGAGTACCAGGTTCCCACGTAATGATTTCTACAAAGCCACCTCATTGATAGACCGTCACCACTACTCGAACTTGATGGCGGTACGAACTTACCGAGGTGCCAATATCGACTCGGATCACTATCTTGTTGGTATGGTTTTCCAATGGCAGATTGCCTTTCGAAAACGTATTGCATCCGCCGATCAGGTTTGAATCAACTCGGCTGCACTGCGCAATGAAAACACCAGTAACACCTTTGGATATGCGTTAGGACTCACCCTAGCACCACTCGATCCAGGGAGAGTAAATCCTGAAGATAGTATGTTGGGCGTAGATGAGAAGGGGACACGCCTTAAGAACACTGTCATTAGTACTGCCAACTCCATCTTAGGCAGCAGTCGTAGAAGTCGAAAGAAAAAATCAGCCTGGGAGAAGAACATGATCTGTGAGTTAGAAAGAAGCCGAGAGCCAGGTAGTCCTACCAATACATCCGAAACAGGACGCAGTACACACCACGCTGCACTTACTGCAAGGACGGAGAAAGAAATCTGATCACCGGGAGCCGATGGCATACCAGCCGAATTATTCCACCACGGCGGGCCAGCCTTACGTCAAGCAATTCATGATATTCCAGTGCACGTATGGAGCAGAAAGAAATGCCAGAAGACTGTCGAAAAGGTATAATTTGCGCTATATATAAGAAGGGAGATGATGAAGTTCAATATGCGGATTTCTGATGTATTGGATAGATTTCGAGATTGTCAAAGAAGTATCTACCAAGAAATTTCCTTCTTTGGTGACAGAGCGTGGGGCAGTGACAGAGAAAATGCGATGTATCTTCGTGCACCTCCTCGTCACCACATCCCCTGCATAAGTCATCTTTACTGAGTTTTATTTTAAATTTATGATATTTCAGTAAATTATGTCCGGTGATTATGCTCGTAAGAGAGCGAAGGGATTTCTTACTGAATTGCATAATTTTGTCCGTCTTCTGCTTATTAAAGCAGGGCCATATTTTCCTAGTAGTATCACAGGTGTCAAGTAGACTCCACCTATCATTAGATTTCTCTAGAATTAAATCTGAAATTTTCTTTTTAATGTTGCAGGGTGGGATGTTGACTAGCTCTGCTTGACTGGCGTCAAGCGCTCATCGGCTTTTTCATTGCCCGGTATCTCGCTGTGCCCCGGGACCCAGCAGAGTCTAATATTATGCTGCGTGCCAAGAACCCTGAGCTCTTCGCCGCAGCAAGATACAAGCTTCGATTTAATAACATTGGCAGAAATCGCTTTTATTGCCGCTTGGCTATCAATCTAAAAGGTGATATCAGCCCGTGGTATCGCCATAATTGATACCTGTCTAGCAGCTGTTGTCACTGCCATGGCCTCCGCTTGGAAGACACTACTATAATTTGGGAGCCTAAGTGAGTTGTTTAGCTCAAGAAGTTCTGAGAAGAAGCCTGCACTAACACCCGTGTCCATTTTGGAGCCATCTGTATATATTGCTATTGCAGATTCACCGGTGTAGGGTTCATTGTTCAACCATTCTTCTCTGCCTGGAAAAGCTGTTGGGAATGGTTTATGAAAGTCAAATTCGGGTGTTTTATAGTCTGTGATGATACTATCACTCGAATATTTGTGAAGAATCTGAGCATGTCCTTTAGTGCTGTTTTTCCAGGAATTAGTCTGGTTTAGCCGTAAGGCGCTATATGCGGCGGATTCCTGTACGAAGAGGTCTAGGGGTTTCAGGTTGAGTATCGCTTCCAACCCTGCAGTTGGAGTGGATTTCATGGTCCCTGTAATCCAAATGCACGCAAGTCTCTGTACTTTTGTCAGAGTTTTGAGGTTAGTGCTGTTTTCAATTGCATTCCACCAGACCAGATTACCATAAGTTAGTATTGGTCTAATTATTGCCAAATACATCCACCTGATAATTTTTGGACTTGGTCCCCAGGATTTCCCAAAGATTCTGTTACAAGAGTAGAATGCAATCATTCCTTTTTTGGCTCGTTCCTTAGTATTAAGACTCCAGTTTAGTTTCCTATCTAGAATCACACCAAGATACTTCGCTTTATCTGAAATCTTCAGAGGTGTGCCTTCGATTGAAGGAATTCTGAAGCTTGGTATTTTCATTTTATTTGTGAAAAGGACTAGTTCTGTTTTTGACGGGTTTACCATCAATCCACACTTCTTAGTCCATCTATTAACCTTAGAAAGGGCATATTTAATCTGTTCGCTGATAGTGGATAAGAATTTTCCTGTCGCCAATAACGCAAGGTCGTCGGCGTAGGCTACAACCTTTACTCCACAGTGTTTCAGATCGAGTAGGATTGTGTTCATAACTAGCACCCAAAGAAGTGGTGACAGGACTCCTCCTAGTGGGGTACCTCTAGATGTGATTACTCTCATCTTTATACCTGCTAGTTCCGAGTTAATTTGTCTGTTTTTTAACATGCACATAACCCAATCTATTATAGAATTATCGACCTTATTGTCTACCAGGGCTGTTTTTACTGCTTCATTATTCACGTTATTGAAGGCACCTTCAATATCGAGAAACGCAGCAAGGGTATATTCTTTGTCGCTTAGAGTTTTTTCCACCGTGCTAACGACGCTATGAAGAGCGGTTTCTACACTCTTCCCCTTAGTGTAGGCGTGCTGAGCTGGGGATATTTCAACCAGTTTCAGATTGCCTCGAATATGTAGGTCTATCAGTCTTTCAGACGTTTTAAGAATAAACCATGTCATGCTGATTGGTCTGAAGTATTTTGCTTCTGTTTGGCTGGGTTTGCCAGCTTTTGGAATAAAAACCACCTTGACTTCGCGCCATGATAAGGGAACATATCCCCATTTTATACTATTAATAAATATATTTTTCAGGAGCGGTATTATAAGGGTTTCGCTTTTCTGTAGCATCATTGGAAAGATGCCGTCGAGGCCAGGGGATTTATATGGAGAAAATGAATGGAATGCCATCTGATCTTTTCATCCGTTAAAATGTCCGATGGTACAGTGTGTTCCGTGTAGGATTCTGTTTCCGGATTGTTGTCTTTTGACCTGCAACCTGGAAAGTGAGTAATTATCAAGAGTTCAAGAGTCTCATTGCAGGATTCGGTCCAGCTCCCAGTGGGAATCTTAAGAGATCCCAGAGGGATTGAGTCTTTAGAAAGAATTTTCCTTAGCCTGGCCGATTGGTTGGTACTCTCGATTTTACTGCAAAAAGTTCTCCATGAGCTTCGTTTCGCTCGTTGAGTTTCTGCTTTAAATTTTCGCTGACTGTTTTTATATATATCCCAGTCATTTTCGTTTCTAGTACTCTTAGCAGTATTGAAAAGTTTTCTCGTTTCTTTTCTCAAATTGCTGAGTTGTAAGGTCCACCATGGTGGTTTCTTTTTTCCCTTCCCTATGTGTTTCAGTGGACAACCTTTCTCAAAGGCATTATTTAGAATCACCCTGAGTTCGTCAGATGCTTGATCAATATGTTTGGGTTCTTGAATCACAGTGTTACTGAGATTTCTGCTTCTCTTCTCTAATTCCTTTTTAAAGAGATCCCAGTTAGAGTATTCCTGAGATTCCTATAAGGTTTCGGAGTTTCCACTGTATAGTTTATCAAGAAACCTAGAAGTTTATGGTCTGAGAATGATTATTCTTTGAGGACATTCCATTGGTCGATAGAAATTGTATCTGTATTACTAGTAACAGTTATATCGATCTTCCCCATTTTTAGTAACAAATGTTGGCTCGTTGCCCCTATTTGCGACTAGTAATTTATGTTCTATTATGAATTCAAAAAGAGACTCACCTCTACCGTTAGTGTCAGTACTTCCCCATTGAGCATGATGTGAGTCCCATCTTTCGTTTGCAGCTCGGTCCACAAGCTGGCCTGTGAGATCTGCAGGTGGCCCCTCCGTCCCGTCGTAAGGCATATAGCAGGATGCCAGGATGGGTGGTGGGAGCCCGATCCGCTCTAGCTTCACGGCAGTCTGATCTGTATTGCTATATGTATGTAGATAAAAGAAAGAGATTAAACTGTTTCCTAGCTACAATGCAATCGAAGTTTTGAACAGTGTAAGTCCCTTTGAGTGTAAACCCTTAATTATGCCACCTGGTCCAATCCAGGGTTCTTGAATAAGGGCGATATCTATTTGTCTACTCTCCATGAGGTAGACAAGGTTGGCGCTGGCGGCTTTACTGTGTTGAAGATTAATTTGTATTAATTTCATGTTCATGTACATTAAAAACTTCTCGCCTTTTACTTACTTGTTTGATCTGATTGGCCATTAGTCTCAGTTTGCACCGGTTTATCCCGATACGCACCTTGAAGCCAATTTTCTTCAGAAGTGGTATAGACTTGTGACTAAGCTGCACAACCATTTCTGTACCGTCCTTCGTCTGTTCCCCAATCTCGAGCACCTTCCAGGTCGCACTGAGTTGCTCGGTGTTTTGAGATTGCAGGTATCTCTCAATCCGATCTCTCGGAATGGTCGGACCCCGTAGCATCATCTTCACCTTGGGTTTATTGAGGTCTTTAATTTCCTTAATACCTATAAGGCGAACGTCAGCGTTAGACCAGGGAGCTACAGTTCTTTTGACGAAGTCCTGCAGCCAAATGAGAGTGTTACCGTCCTCGCATGTCAGCAGCTTGAATCCGTGGACGGTTCTTAGGCTACCGAAAAGAGGCGGTTACCCGTTCTTAACGATAGCATCGTTCACCTCGTCCAGGATTCTGACTTTCATCAATTGCCATTGATGGTTTGAAAGTTTCCGAGAAGGTGTGCTGAAATCTGCAATAGCAAATTGCCGCTTCTCAATGGTCCCTTCCGTGATCAAGGTCTTCGGTCTTTTTGTCTTTGGTGAGGGGTTCGTAGGCGAAGACTTGTCGTCTTGCCTAGTTCTTTTGAACGCCGCCGTTGAGCTTGGTCTGGAGTGGGTGGGGCAAAGTACCAACCGTCTCCTTTACCGTTCTCACGGTCTTTGTTCTTTTGTTTGTCAGGTTGTTCGTTTTGTCAGTGGTCGTCAAAGTCTTCAGTCTTTGAGTAGCATTGTCCAACGCTAGCTCCTCCCTGGCCGTTAAAGTTTCGGGTTTCTTGCTAGAAAGACGTCGGACACTCCTTTCGGCCTTGCGTCGTCTCTTCCTCAGTATACGTTCATTGACACTTCCAGCTCTCTGTGAGGCCTTGGTCTCAATAAAGGTGTTCGTCGTCGTGTTTCCTGTCAGGTCTATGACGCTACTTCTGCTCGACGAAGATGGAAGAGTCGCGCCGGAGTTACCTGCGGGGCTAGTGCCCCCATTGCGGCCAACACGGCCCTCCCATGCCTGCCTCCAACAGTTTCATTTTCCCGGTTGGGGGCGTTCTAGTCGTGTCCGTATCTAATGGGATCCGACCTACCTTTGACTGGGTTTTGGCAACAGTCGGTGGATAGGGTGGTCACCTCTTTGGACGGTGGGGCAAGTGCCCCTCCTGTCTTCTTAGGATCAGTCTCCAGAAAAGTACGTGCGTTCTGAAGTCGTAGGCGTTCGGTGTCGGTCAGTTCTTCCCAACTCCTTTTGCCAAGTCGTTTGATTGTTTTCTTGCAGTTGGAGATTTTACTCCGAACTGAAGAGGTTGACAATCGTGAGAAAGTGGAGCTGGCAACGGAACATGCGTGGTCGTCAGTCAGAGTTCCGATGCTAACTCCATCCTCTACACCGAGGTTGGAAAAAGGAGTGAGAAAAAGAAGGTCTTCCTCTTCCTGTGTGGTTGTCTTTGTCGTGTTGTCTTGTTGTTGTTGTTGTTGTTTATGTTGTTGTTGTTGCTGTTGTTGTTCGTCGTGGGTCACTGGCGACTTCTCCCCTCTTACTATTGGAGAGGCAAAGCCTACGCCGGCAGACGTGACTTCTGCCGACGCTTCAACCTATATACCCGTTGATGTTTTATTCGTTAGTTGTGTCTTGTCCATGGTTTTTATCGTGTTCGGTTTCTCTTAGTTAGTCTGGGATCACAGATAAACGGCTGAAGATTTAAGAAATACAAATCTACAGCCGCTCAGCTGAGGCCCCAAACGTAAGTCTCCCCACCGCTACAAGGTGGAAACCCGGCAAGGAGGTTGCCCATGACCAACGTAATAAGCCAAGTAAAAACAGCCCGATAGCTATCCAGACCAATCAATATATTTAATGGACTCCGACAAGGGGATGTTTTGGCCTGCCTCCTCTTCAACCTGGCGTTGGAGAAAGCAACAAGAGGGACCATTTTCAACTGGTCCAGCCAGATACTGGCCTACTATAGTCTGTCAAAGCTCTTCAAATCCAGAAATCTCACTATAACTTCAAAACTGCGAGACTTGGGTACTTAGCAAAAGACACTCCAACCTCTTAGCGGCGTTCGAGAGAAAAGTCTTAGGGAGAATTGTTGGCCCCATCCCCATATGTGAGGAATGACGATTCGGAGACGGTACAATCATGAGACATAGTGACAAAAATTAAGCTCGGTAGACTCCGGTGGGCACGGCACCCAGCTCACATGAATGAAGAGGAACCGGCTCAGAAAGTCCTTTGTGGTATATTCTATGGTAGACGGCAACGTGGTAGACCATGCTTGCGCTGGAGAGATGGCGTAGACCAGGACGCCCGAAACCTTGGGGTGCGCAACTTAATGACGTCGGCTCGAGACCGGGATAGGTGGAGAGACTTGTTAAAGGAGGCCAGGACCGGAACGCGGTTGTCGAGCCGATAATTATGATGATGCTTGGAAGACGGGTGATCGGAAGGTCAAAGGAACAATTATTGTCTACTAAGGAGATAACCAGCTGTCCTTGGTGAAATATTTCGTGCATGCGAAGCATGTGTGGAATGTCCTTCGTAATCACCACGAACAAATTTCTCCATCGACTCGTATAGCTCTTCTAAAAAGATTGTGCTCCGCTAGGCTGCAAGAGAATGGACATGTTGAAAAAACATCTTTCAGACAGATGGATAGGGACACATAAATTTGTATAATGTTATAAAGTCTGTTAAAGAAACCAACGCGGCTTTTGTAGCTGGGAGTGATAAATCTGGATCAAGGTTGATTGACAGCAGGACCAGTTCACATATGTCGTGCGATAAAAGTTTCTTTACCTGCTTGATGGAGTTTAACGACGCGCACGTTACTTTGGCTGATGTGAAAACAAACTGCAACTGATGGTCGAGGTGAAGGTGTTCTTTGTAGCCTGGTAAGTAGGTAGAATTGGCGATTACAAGCAACTTAGCTTGTGACCCAATTGGCCCTGTAATACGCCGTTTTGATACCAAGACTCATTTGACCTATGATTGAAAGGGAAAGATTTATTGAGGAGCTTCACAGCAGAGTTTGGCTTAAGAAGTTAAGCCGTTCTTCAATATTTAATTTCCAGTTTAATTTAGGGTCGAGTATAACTCCCAAATATTTTGGGCTGGAAGACAATGACAGATTTTGGCCGATAAGTCGAGGTAGCGTGAAGGGGGCTACTTTAGTTTTGGTAGTCCACAACTCGTGGCCCAGTTGCCAACTTTCTTCAAAGCCATCTCCGTGATTTCACTAATCACAGAAGTGAACTTCCCTGACACCAATAGTACCAAATCATCCGCATAAGCAAACGCCTTCACGCCACATCGCTCTAATTTAACAAGAATTTTGTTCATGACTAAAAGACATAGAAGAGCTGAAAGAACACCACCCTAGGGTGCTCCTCTACTCACTCTTTTGATTGAGATTGTGTTGCCTAAAGTGGCTCGAATCTTCCTATCACTCAGCATGGAAATATTCCATTCTCGGATGTAGCCTTCTATACCGAAGTCAACGAGCGATTCTTCTATAGATTCGGTAAGAACGTTGTTAAAAAGCACCTTCTATGTCTAAGAAGGTACCAAGAGTGAATTTTTTTATAGTGGATTGTTTTTTCTACAGTAAGCACTCACTCATCAAGGGCAGTCTCCGTAGACTTGCCCTTAAGATATGCATGCTAAGAGCTTTCAAGAGGACGTCCAACTATGATATCTCTTATATGGTAATTTAGAATGCGCTCCAAAGTTTTAAGCATAAAAGATGTCAAGCTTATTGGTCTGAAATCCTTCGCTGATTCATGACCACGCCTACCAACTTTCGGAATAAAAACTACTCTGACCTGTCTTCACGACTCGGGCACATGCTTAAGACGGGGCTTCCTTTGAAAATAATCTCCAGTCTTGGAACCACCACATCCTGCAGTTTCTGAAGCATAATTGGCAGTATGCCTGGGGATTTATATTGAGAGAAAGTATTAAAAGCCCTGGAAATATTTTCCCTGGTTATAACAGTTTTGACATGCTCTAGATTAGCCAAATTTAGCTCTAGAGATCCAAGCGATCCGGGGTGATTGTTCTCACAGCCCGGAAAGTGGGTCACCATCAGTAATTCCAAGGATTCAGCTGGAGAGACTGTCCAGGATCCACCAGGCTTTTTTAAAAACCAATGGGTACAGTGTTCCTTCGAAAATACTTTACTGAGCCTTGCTGAGTCCTTAATGTCTTCTATTGATTGATAGTATTCTCTCCAGCCTTGTCTTTTGGCTGATAATAGGGCTCGCTTGTAGATTTTAAGGGAGTATACGGTTGGTAAAACTTATGTTTGTAGAAGATTGACCTCGTCATTTTCCTCAAACTAAACAATTCTTCATTCCACCAAGAAGGGAGGGTTTTACAGCTTTATTTAACTGGGCAAGAGACTCTAAAAGCTTTGCTCATAGTTGTTTCAAAGATTTTGATTTGAGGTCTACTACCGATTCCGTATTAAGATTCGGTATGTTGCTCAGTTTGCAATTGGCAATTTGACCGAACTTATCTTCCAGTCAGTTCTTCTGGGATTTATAAGGGGGAGGGTTTTTCGACTCGAAATTTATATTGAAAAGAATCCACTTGTGATCCGAAAAAGAATCCAAAGGAGAAACTCTACAATTCCCCACCAATACATTGCGGTTGTTTATTAAGCTAACAACAAGCACATCCTCCCATCCATCATAGTTTTTCGAGCTAGGAAATAAATAGAAAAGTGGGAGTATTGACACTGTTACAAATAGTCTTTGGAGCCTAGATGGAAACAAAAATCCAATGAAAATTACATTCATGATGTGCTACTTCTACCGGGATTGGAATGTAATCTTATTTCTGTTAGTAGATTAGTTAAAGTTTGACCATACTGGATGTCGGATTTTGAATTCGGATGGAAGAGCTGTAGGTAATCGAAGTGGAAATTTTTAACATTTAAAAATTCGAGAAATATGCTCAATAGCACCAGAGAAATTTCAAGAAAACTGGAAATATCAATGGCGTAGGCGATTTGGGCACCGAGATCCAGCAGTAATGAAGCGCATGAAAAATGAAAATTTAATCTAAAGCCATTTCCTGAAGTTTTAGAGAGAAAATCAAAGAAAATTCTCGATATAGTGCATACTGACTTGTGACAATCAATACACCAACTCCATCTAATCTATACATCATGACGAATTTGGTAGATACGCTGTAGTATTGAAGCACAGCTCAGAGACAGCGGAACGAATCGAGGATTATGTTCGTCAAGTACAAAACAGATTAGGAAAGAAGCCCACAGTCATCCGCTCTGATGAAGGAGGAGAGTATGATAACAAAAGGTTACGTGATTTTTACCGTAAGACACTATGGAATATAAACTTTGTCTTGGTGAAGCTTGGCAGCGGAAACTTGATGCAGACTGGGTAGGAGACCAAGAAAGCCGAAAGTCAACATCTGGCAACGTCTTTATGTTCGGAGGACCTATTTCCTGGACAAGTCGACGACAAGATTGCGTTTCTCTGATTACGTAGCACACAGCAAAGCTTGTCAAGAGGTTGTATGGGCTGCGACGTCTACTAAAGGTGTTTGGTGAAATTCAACATGAAGCCGTTCTGATGAAGGTGGATAATCAAAGCTGCATATCCTTGTTAGCACCGAACATTTGAGTCGAAGATCAAAGCATATTGAAACGAGAGAACGCTATGTTCGAGATCTATGTCACAATGGGTACGTTCAGGTGAATTAAGGGACTGCAAATGCTGTCAACTGCATTCTTGAACGCCATTTTTGCTTAAGGCAACTACTTATTTTTTTTACACAAACTTATTATTATTTTGACACAAACTATCAGCTGATACACTTATTTGAAATGAAGGGAGATTTTTCTTCCCTTACTTTCCAGTCAAAAGTTACCTGCATTTGCAGGAAATTTTTTGACAGCTGGCCAATCAGAGAGAAGAAAATTGCCTTTGCCTTGCAGTCCCTTCGTCGACTGAACTCACCCAATAATGAAGTTTATGTTTATCTGCAATACTGCCCTACGGATTCGATGCCAGCAGATATTTTTACAAAGCCGCTGGGGCTTGTAAAGCAATAAGGGTGTTGTGGAGAATGTACCGGACGAATAAAAGACACATAAACTATACTTTTGTTAGTTTTATTATATATGAGATACAATAAAGGACACTTTAAAAAATTATAGTTCTCGTCTGGATATCTTGGCATACTCTGGCGATTTACTTAACGAAAACTCGTTCAATAATTTGGCCGTAGATCTGTTCGTTCAGGGATGTGTTGCCGTGACAAAAGGTGCTGCCAAATTTATTTATCATCATCTCCGCCGCTAACACTCCCCCCTGGTAAGACGGAAGTAGGGACTGATGACTTACCACCCACTTCAGCGGCGTCCTTGACATCCAGAACAGCCAACTTCACTGCAGGTCTTACGTAGATTCCTGTTGAAGTTCGCACAGTTGCTTGTCGTACTTGATTGTCTTTGCTCACTGTCGTGTCAATAACTATTCCTTTTGGCCAACAGTTCCGGTGTAGATTTGAATCGACGATGATGACGACGTCACCTATTTCTAGTGATCGTGAAGGTTGGAACCATTTCGTTCTCCTCGTTAATGTTGGTAGATATTCTTGAATCCAACGCTTCCAAAAGGAGTTGGCTATTTGCTGAGTTCTGCTCCAACTTTTTCTTAGTACTGCTCCTTCATCAGTAAATTTACCCACAGGTTTCACTCCATTTGATGAGCCCAACAAGAAATGATTGGGCGTTAGCGCTTCATCTTCTTCTGAACTAAGGGGTACATACGTTAAAGGTCGGGAGTTTACAATCGCTTCCACTTCCAACAATGCACTATGTAATTCTTCTTCGGCTGGTGTTTTTGTTTTTAGTACTTCTGTGAGGACGGTTTTTACTGAGCGGACGAGGCGTTCCCAACAACCTCCCATATGTGGTGATGCTGGTGGGATGAATTTCCACTGTGTTGAAGAGTCTATGAAATGTTGCGCAATTACTTCATGTTTTAACTTTTGATTAGCCTCCCTTAATTCTCTGCTAGCTCCACGGAAGTTGGTACCATTGTCACTATGTATCACTAGTGGGGTACCTCTACGGGCGATGAATCTCCTTAAACTGAGTATACATGAATCCGTAGATAATGATGCAGCAAGTTCCAGATGTATAGCTCTGGTGGTTAGACAGGTTATCAAAACACCCCACCGTTTCTCCTCTCGTCTTCCAATTTTGATTTTCATCGGACCGAAGTAGTCAATCCCTATATAGGAGAATGGACGTGTAAACGAAGCCAGTCTTGATGGTGGTAGTGAAGACATTTCAGGTGCACTTGGAACAGCGTAAAGGTTTTTACAGTATTGGCAGTCCTTTTTTGCCATCTTCACTGCAGTTCTCAATTTCGGGATGTAAAAACGTTGATGTAACTCGTTTACGATCGTCTCTTGGTTAAGGTGACAGTATTTGGTGTGATATGAGCTGATGAGAAGTTTTGTAATTAGGCTGGGATTTGGAAGTATAATGGGCCTCTTCGTATTCTGAGAAATTGCACTCGATGCATCTATTCGTCCACGGATTCGAAGCACTTCATTCTCATCCAGGTATGGACTAAGTCGATATAAAGAGCTTTGAGGGCTTAACGGTTTGTTTTGTTTCAGTTTTTTAATCTCATCTGCATAGACTTCCCTTTGAGCCTGCCGATACAGAAATTGTTCTGACTTGGCATATTCCTCTGATGTCAAGTTTCCATTGATTCCTGAAAGATCTTTCGAAATTTTTCTTAAATTGGATACATACCGATACATAAAGGCACATGTCTTGATCATCTTCTTCCAGTCTGAGAATCTGTCGGCTTGTATGATTGTCGTATGTGAAACTTGATGAATATGCATGAGATTTGATTTTAGTTCTTCAGTCGTCTCAGGTTTCAATGTATGACTAGGCCAGTGTTCTTGAGCGAGGTACAAAAATTCTGGTCCGTAGAACCAAATACTATTTGATTGAAGGTCAGGAGGTGGTTTCCACTTCGTTGCGGCATCGGCTGCATTAAGCTTGGAAGGTAGCCAGTTCCATTCCAGAATATTTGAACTTTCTAAAATTTCACCGACACGGAAGGCAACGTACTGACGATACTTCCGTTGATCTGACTGAAGCCAAGCCATGACGACCTTTGAATCCGTCCAGAAATGTTTTGAGGATATTTTTAGTGTCAGTGAGTTCTGAATTGAAGTTGCTAATCGTGTTCCCAACAGGGCAGCTTCCAACTCCATTCTGGGAATAGACAGGATCTTTAGAGGTGCCACTCTTGTTTTGGCTGCAACCAGGCTGCACTCCTTTTTGGTGTCGCTATCAATGCGAAGGTAAGCTACAGCAGCGTAGGCACTATCGCTTGCATCCACAAAAATGTGGAGTTGGATGTTGGTGTTGATTTCTGGAGTCACTTGAACGAAGCATCGAGGAATATGAATGTTTTGTACTTGTGGTAAGAACTGTAACCAGTTTTTCCACTTCGCCTGTTGTTCAGCTTGAATCGGATCGTCCCAATCGATATTCGATCTCCAGATATCTTGAAGGATGATTTTTGCGTATATCAAAAAGTGAGCTAGTAGGCCAAGCGGATCGTAAATGGACATTAGTACACGAAGAACTTCTCGTTTGGTTGGTACTCTCTGGCCAGTAAGTATGTCCTTGTTCTTCCCCTCGAATGCGATGGTAAAAGTAAAAGTGTCTGTTCGAGTTGACCACCACATGCCTAGCACCTTCTCAGTTCCTGATTCGATGTTTAAATTCTTCTTGTCGATATCTGGATCGTTGAAATTTTCCATAAATTTCGTTGAATTAGAGAGCCAGTGACGTATTTCGAATCCTCCCTGTTTGTGAATATATCGCACTTCGTTAGCAAGTTGAATTGCTTCTGCCTCTGTATCCACACTGTCGAGAAGATCATCAACGTAGTGATTCTTAACAATCGCTTCAGTCGCTCTGGGAAAATAACTTTTAAAATTCATGGCATTCATATTCTTGATGAATTGGGCGCTACTGGGAGAGCATGTGGCTCCAAATGTCATAACCTGCATGGTGTATGTATCAGGTTTCTCATCGGCCTCATTTGTTCGCCATAGGAATCTTTGCGAGTGTTGATCTTCGTCTCTGATGATTACCTGATGAAACATCTCTCGGATATCTCCACAGATAGCGATGAGTCTCTCTCGAAATCGTAAAAGGATAGATGTTAATGACGGCAACTGGTCAGGCCCCTTCAACAGCATATCATTTAACGATATGCCATTCACCTTCGCTGCAGCATCCCAAACGATGCGGATTTTCCCTGGTTTATTGGGATTGGATACAGGAAAAATAGGAAGGTACCACGTTCGAGGGTGTATTGTACTCAACTCTTCCTCATTTAATTTTCTGATGTATCCTTTCTCGATGTGGTCAGCTATTCGGTGTTGCATAACACTTCTTAAGTCTGAATCTCTAGCTAGCCTTTTTTCCAAACATAGGAATCTTCTTTCAGCCATTTCAGAGCTATCAGGAAGGTTGATTGTTGCATATTTCCATAGTAATCCGGTTTCATAACGACAACCTTTACGCCGTGTTGTTGTTCGCAAAATATCTAATGCGTGTTGTTCATCTTTGGACATGCTCAGAACTTCTGGTTTTTCAGTTCCCATATTTTCAAGCGCAAAGTAGCTCTTCACTAGTTGATGTAGACTTTGGTCATCTTGCTGGCACTCGCAAAGATGAAGATGATATTGTTTCGTTACATCTGAAAACAATTCGTCTTTGCATGGTCCAAAGACCGTCCATCCAAGTCTTGTCTTCGAAGCTATCGGCTCGTCTTTCTGTCCCTCTTTGGATTTTAATGGGAGTGCTAGGCGCCAATTGTTGAGTCCTATAAGAATTCTTGGAATCGCCTTGTTGAAAGATTTAATCGGGATGCCTCTTAGATGATGGAATCTTGTGGATAACAGTTCTGAATTTATACTCTGAACGGGTAAGCTTAAATCACGTACGGTGTGAACGTTCGAGATCGTATACTGATGACTCTGCTTCTCAATTCCGGATATCTGCATTGTTACCTTTCGAGACTCATTCTCTGATCGTTGTGTGTCACCGGTCCACTTCAGACAGATAGGTTGTGGAGTACCAGTAAGTTGGAGCTGTTCAGCGATGCACTCATCCATCAGAGTCAAGGAGGAACCTTCATCGAGAAATGCAAAGGTTTCCATTCTGAGTTCTCCGTTTTGAAGTATGACAGGTACTATCCGAAAGAGGACACACGACTCGTCATCTTGCCTCGAGTGCTGATTCACGATTGAAGTTCTTGAATGTTGATTGGAGATGCCACGATCTTCGGTGTTGACGTTGTGTAGCAACGGGTGGTGTCTTCGATTGCAATTGTTAACACCACAAGTCTCATTGGAATGGCATTGACTATTCTCATGGCAACGCAAGCACATCGGGCACAAGTTGTGTCTCTTCACCTCCTGCCATCGCTGTGGGCGACGTAGTTGTTGAAACTTGTTGCAGAGTCTGACTTCGATGCAGTTTTTATTGCATACTTTGCATCTTAATTCTCTTCTTCCCTGTAGGGCTCCCCCCGAGTGACTATTGACATCTTCAGAATGAATGTTGACAAAGTTTCGGTTTTTAGGGTACGCCTTTATATTTTTGTTGGCGATTTGTTGGCTTTCTCCAGGTGGCAGTGTAACTTCACTTGCTTCTTTTCCTATTTGTGAAATCCATTCACTAAAGGAGGAAATTGTTGCTGTTGCAACGCAGTTTTTATACCTCACCCATTCGAGCTTCATTTGGGCAGGTAATTTGGTAACGAGTTCCTTTAGCAAACTCGGATTGCAAAGGTGGTGGTGCAATCCTGAACTCTCCATTAATGCCGTCACGTTCTGAACAGACTGTGCGAAATAAACGATTGTTTCCAACTTCTCCAACTTCGGAGGTTGTTCTTGTTTTATGCGAGCTATGAGGTCATCTATAAGAAGATCCGGTCGTCCATAGATCTGTCGAAGAGCTTCTATGGCACCTGGTACACCAGCTGGAGAATTCAACCTAAATCGAACTATGTCCAACGCAGGTCCTCTAAGACATCTCTGAAGTCGATCCATGTTTTCTCCATTCGAATATCCACAGATTTCGGTTGTACTCTCGTATGTTGCTATAAAGTTGGGCCACTCCTCTAGGCGTCCACTAAAGGGCCGGAGATCCTTTGACATGACCTGTCTAGCTGCGATCTGATCGGAGCTGAGTCGACGTGAGACAGTTGAAACTAATCCAGATGGAGGTGGTTTGCAGTTTGCTGTTGTTACCATTGGATTGTTGTCGTAACAACTGTTGCATTGGTGTCGTGTCTGTGGATCTCTTTCTTGGAGTTGATTGGCATGAGTAGCATGAAAGTCCGGTCTGTTTTGTGGATAGTTGATTGTGTTTGAAGAAACAATTGCTGTTGCTTGTTGTTGCGACCGATGAGCATGTGTTGTGTGCAAAACATCTTGGATACTTCTCGATGTCGAAGCTAGTCCAACGACGTCAGTGATGACTCTTGTTGATCGCAGAATTCCCTCGTCTGTCGGTGGTGGACATTGTCGGTCAGCGTTATTGTGCTTGTCAGTGTTTGTCTCAACCTGTGACGTTGTGTGGGGTTCATTTTGCTGAGTAGCTTCAGGATCATTATTAAGCCAGGTTTGGATACAGGTGGAAGTTTCTTCCTCTGGCAATGAGTCGGACGACTGGTCGTGGCCAAGTTGTTGCAGCAGCTGGTACTTTTTTTCAATGTACTCTTGGTTGAGCTTACGCTCCTCGTCCAAACGTTGCATTTCCAATTCAATTTGTCTATTTCTCGAACGTCTGGAAGTAGTAGACGACAGAGGTTTGTTCTTTTTGGTGCTGTTGGTATGCTTACCTGGATTGGAGCCAACTAGACAGGCTCCACAACTCCAGTCTTCGTTTGCAACATCGCTGGTAACGCCAACACAGTGAAAATGAAACCATTTGTCACATCGATCGCACTGGACCATATCAGATGTGTCTGGTTCTTGGCATTTTCCGCAAGAATTATTGCCTTTTGTCGGCGACGCAGTTTTATTTTTGGGCGTACGGAACATTTTGTCTCACTATATATATATATACAAATGCGGACGAAAGTATATTTTATCTGTACTTTTGCAAATCTTTATAATTTTTAAAGAAATTTGCAAATCTTTATAATTTTTTAAAGAAATGTTGTGGAGAATGTACCGGACGAATAAAAGACACATAAACTATACTTTTGTTAGTTTTATTATATATGAGATACAATAAAGGACACTTTAAAAAATTATAGTTCTCGTCTGGATATCTTGGCATACTCTGGCGATTTACTTAACGAAAACTCGTTCAATAATTTGGCCGTAGATCTGTTCGTTCAGGGATGTGTTGCCGTGACAAAAGGTGCTGCCAAATTTATTTATCATCATCTCCGCCGCTAACAAAGGGTTTTGCAAATAGTTAAACCTTTTCTAATTATGATGGTTCATCGAGGAGGAGTGTTGAACGAACTGCAATGTTGAACGATGAACACAGCAAAAAATTTTGTCAACGATCGCCAACTTCACTACCGTCTTTCTTTTGTATCTAACTGAATCCTGCCTCTCACTAGAAACCAAGCCGCCAACCATTTTTTGCTGCTCACAAAGAAACTTCAATAATAATTTACCTTTTATATTTAATAAACATAACTTTTTGCTAACAGTAGGTGTAGTATGTACCAACCATCGAATCATCATCAATAAAACCCTGCTCCTCAACCAAAAGCTGTAGTGGTAGAAATATATGTAGATCACCCAAAAGAAGCGTGTTTTTAAAAAAGACTTTTGTAAGAAGTAAAAAAATGTCAATTTTTCAAATCATAATCATTATAATCCGAATACCACTTGAAAATTAATATAAATAACTGTTGTCACAAATAAAAGAATATTCCTTTTACATTGGTCCGCCATTTTCTTTGCAGATTCTTTTCCATGCAAATTATCGACAACACATACATAATTCAATTCTGGCAATTCCTTATCCATCGGGACAAAAGTTAACTACCTATAGAATAATTATCTGGAAGGTCATGTGGGTCATGAACCAAACAACGAGATCTTATAACAATTTTATTCGGACAAACGTACCGCGAGATTACGTAGAAAAAAAAATTCAAATTTCCATGGGAAAACGTTATCCCGGAAAATGTAAGATTTCCCTAAAAAACACAACACGTATTTCTGAATTCTTTGCAAGGTTTTGTTTCAACAGTTGATATGATTATTGATTATGTACATGTATAATTTTATAAACACACGCTATTTTGTTCAAATAATTCCACTGTTTTTTTTTTACTCTGATGTGAGACTGTTTGTACAACCTGTATTTTATATAATATACATATGTATGTACGTATGACGGTATCTGCCTTGTATAAAAGTTCACTGTTTTTGAATTAGGAACTTAGAATAGTCGAAAATGTTGAAGGTTGTAGTGTTTTGTGGGCTTATTGTGTGCTCTCTAGGAGCATTCGTCCCAAGTCAAGTCAATCAGATAGCTGGTTCGGGTGCGCGAATTGTTCAAGGTTCCAATGGTACAATTGATCTATTTCCATATCAGGTTTCAGTACAAACATATGGTGGTCACTCTTGTGGAGGAAGTTTGATCAGAAAAAACGTTGTGTTAACAGCTGCTCACTGCTTACGAGATATGAGCATTAGTGAAATTGAAGTTCGTGCTGGATCTACGTACCACAACCGAGGTGGTTATCTTGTTGGTGTTTCAAATTTCAAAATTCATCCTCAATACGATAGCAAAACCAAGAACAACGATATTGGTTTGATCTTCCTGAAAACTTCTGTTCCACTTGGAGGAAATATCCAGACAATTGATTTGGCTAGTAAAGAAGAAAATAATGGAACACCTGGGGTCGTAAGTGGCTGGGGAACTGAAAGTTTTTATGATAAAAAGGCTGTTCCTGAAAATTTAAAATGTGCACATGTGAATCTTATTGATCGAGAAATTTGTATGTCAGAAAAATATGCATACGGAAATGATCGAATTTTTCCGAGCATGATATGTGCTGCCGGAGATGGAGATAGTTGCCAGGGTGACTCAGGAGGTCCACTTGCAAGCAATGGCAAACTTGTTGGTGTGATCTCATGGGGTTTTGGATGTCATGAAATAATGTTCCCGGGAGTTTACACATCCGTTCCACTTTTTTTAAATTGGATCGAAAATAATATTTAAATAAAATTCAATGAAACAAACGACAAATTCATATCATACATACATACCTACATATGTACATTTTCAGTTTTTGTGCGTCTTTTAATTTCATATGAGGGTATTTTTCATCTTGAAATTAAAATATATAAATAAAAATGAATTCAAAATAAACAAATCGTTTGAGATGTTCATTTATATTGTTTAATGTGGGAAGAAATGCACACCCAGCACTGTATTTGCAAAAGCGGAGGAGTTGAAACAAAATACATATTTATTGGATTAGAAGCAGTGTTACCGGAATGACTACTATAGTAACATTTGTCTCTTTGACTTTTTCAAAGACTTTCTTATCTTTCTTCCTTTCCATGGGATATACATAAGTATTTCAAGATCCAATTTATGGGCGAGTTATAGTGAACAGGAAAATGGATCAGGAAAATTTTTCTGATGGATTATTTAGTAAGTTCTCGATCGATTTGAAACACATAAGCTGAAGTAATCAATGACAAATGACAATTTTAATGCGCTATGTAAAAAAAAAACTGATTGAACAAAGGTTTTTTGATAAAAATGCATTTATTTGTTTTCCTGATGAACTTGCATCAGGAAAATAAACAAATGCTTTTTTATCAAAAATCCTACGTTCAATAAATTTTTTTTTTACATTGTGCATTAAAATTGTCATTTGTCATCGATTACTTCAGCTTATGTGTTTCAAATCGATCGAGAACTTACTAAATAATCCATCAGAAAAATTTTCCTGATCCATTTTCCTGTTCGCTATAACTCGCCCCTTAAGTAGCCCGAATGAATCATTTTCATCCATTATTAATGATGCTGTACGTCGGTTTGTTTCACTTAAAAACTCGTAAATCTAGTCCAAATCCAACTTGGTTTAATAAAAGATTAATTAATTTAAAAAAATAGAAAAAATAAAGCATTCAAATTATTTAAAAAGAACCTTAAAAATATAGAACATCTGTCGGTTTATTTAAAATGCCAAAAAGAATTTGATAAGCTTATATCGTTTTCAATTGACAATCTGGAAGCAGAAAAAACCATTCTGAATGCGTTCAATTGGGCAAAAGTGACATTTCTGATTAAAAAAAAAAGAGAATGGGCGCATTCACTAATCTAGTGGCTACGTAGTCAAGCGATTCTGATTGGCTAATTCTAACTACAAAAGTAGTTGAAATTTCCCCTCCGACGTAGTGTAAAATTTTCAGCTAAAAAGTTAGTTGGCACTGATTTTGACGTTTCACAATCAGCTGTTGAAAAAATTTACAAAAGATTCAAACAAATTGACCACAATTAAACTATTTTACATACCTATGACTTCATATTCTTCCAAATCGCTCATATATATCTAATTTTTTTTTATTTGTTTTTATTTAATTTAAAATATTGTTTAAAATTCTCAAAACATTCTCAAATGTTTCCGATTTTGCGTTTGTTTGATTTTGCATTTGTCATTAATATGACAGCTCAGGATTGACTAGCTTTGTAGTGAAGTTTTGCATTCACAAATCTAGTTGAATTTCGACTACGTAGCCACTAGCTTTGTGAATGCGCCCAATTTCTCTTCTGGATTTGAAATCTAAAGCAAAAACAGAATCACTCAAACATTCAAAGATTTAGGATTTTATTAACTCTAAACGTAAATTTAACGGGTATCCAAGCTGTATGAAGTACATCACAAGCGACTTGAATAAGATCTGTTATACTTTCATTCTTTTTATTCGTCAAATTCTCCTTCCAATATTGAATTGCCACAGCTCCCAGCGTCTGTAAATATAGGTTTTATGACATTACAGGTTTCAGAAGTAATGACAGCCTTACATGATTTTAGACACAACTAAGAATGAAGGTCTAGATGGGTTTCCCCCATTGAATAAGAAATAGAGGAAGATGCTTTTGCCACATATACAGTGTACGTGTGTGAAGCATTAAAATTTAAAATTAAAAAAAAAAATGCAATCTCATCTGTCATTTTGCCTTGCTGAAATTTTAAGATTTTAAAAAAGTGAAAAACATACTACAAAACTAATAAAAAAGTGAAATAAAAACCAATTTGAGTTGAAAATCGAAGCATATTATTATTAAAACTTGAAAACTTGTAAAAACTTATATAACCGGAAAAACAAAAAGTTTTAATTTCACAAGTAAGTCTTGGCTCATATTCCACAAAAAGTAACTTAAAGTGATGTTATTTAGGTAAATGCGTTATCGTAGAATACTTTTTAATTGTTATTTCATGGCATTTTAAGATAAAAATAGCAATGTTTCAAAATTAAAATATATTTTAATCATGCCATTTGTGCAATCTGTAATGTCAAATTAGAAATTTTAGTACAGGAACGGATAAGTTTTTGTTTTTTTTGCGCTAAGAAACGTTAAGCGCACGTAGTGCAAAGTTATTTCTCCACGTTTTAGTTTGTATGTTTTTATGTAGTATGTATTGAAATAAATTATGATTTATTTATTTATTTATTAAAAGATTTGATGAGGCCTCATAACACAAAAAGGTTTTTAAGGCCCTTATACATTAGCATTTATGTGAATTTTTCATAATATAGCTTAAAATTAAAGATACTTATATTAGTGTTTAGAGTTAATTAACAAGATTTTTAAAATAAATTTATGAATTAAACTAAAGTAGAGTAAAAGTAAATTATATTCTTAGTAAATTCATTATCAGTTATTATTTAAGACAGCATAATGGAAATTCATGTTTATTATTATTATCTATAATTTTTTTTTTTTTTTTTTTTTTTTTTTTTTTAATTTTATTTAACAATATATTATGTATGTATATTGAAAACATAATTATAATTTATAGTTATTTAAATTTTATTAAATAGCTCGATTTCTTTGAGAAAAAGAATACACTTTTTTAAAGAATCTGAATCATTTCGGTTCAAAATTTGAGTATTTTGGATTCCAAAAAGATTTCTTACTTGTGCTATCAATGTACAACTCTCAAAAATATGTTTAACAGAAAGAACTTCACTGCAAGCACATCTAGGGAGCTCGTTTGGCTGGCTGAATAAATACTCGTGAGTAAGCCTTGTATGTCCTATTCTTAGTCTAGTAATTATGATAGATTCCTTCCGATTGAGAAAATCAATTGAATTTAATGGATCATTAAGTTTGTCTTTAATGGAACGGAGTTTATTTGACTGTGGTTGCGATACCCACTCGTTATTCCACTCAATTTTAATTCGCTTCCTGATTAGTTGCTTTAAGTCATTATATTGAAAAAGAAAATTTGTATCTAGAGATTGTAGAGTAGCTTTTTTTGCTAAGGTATCAACCTCGTCATTAAAACCTAACCCTAAATGTCCTGGGATCCAAAAAAATATAATATTCTTGTTTTGCATTTTGTGTAATAAATCCTTAATTTGAATCGCTATTGAGTTTGTTGTGTAAAGCTGTTGTATTGTTTGGAGTGCTCCCAATGAATCCGAACAAATTAATATATTCGTGATGTTTCGGTTTTCAAAAAACTCAAGGGCTTTAAGTATGGTATTTTCTAAGAGTTTGAAAACTGATTCAATTGATTTATATTTAAATGCAGATCCAGTCTGCCCATTTAAAATTGAACCATCGGTGTAGCATTTTTGGAAATCTGTATATTTTAAGTCTAATTGTTGCAAAAATTTTGATAAGAACTGTTCTTTAGGGGTTTCTTTTTTGTTTAGTTTTGTCAAAGACAGATTGAACTTGAAATTTTTATTTTTCCATGGGGGGTATTTTTGAAATTTGGACTTATCGAAACTGTAGTTTAGGGGAATTTGAAGTCTATCCAGGATAGTTTTTGATCTGATTATGGAAGACTGGTATCTAATAGGTCTATTTTTTAGTTTATTGAACAATATTTCATTTGAGAATTTTTGGTGGAGCATGTGATTCTTAAAAGAGAGAATTTTTATTATATAAAATGAAATTTGCTTATCACGGATAAATTTAAGAGGAAACTGTTCACTTTCGGCTAAAATGCTCTGAATTGGGCTAGTACGGAAAGCACCTGTAGAGATACGAATTCCAGTATTGTGTACCGAGTCAAGCTTGCTAAGATTCAATTTGTTTGTTGAGCTATAAAGAAAACTCCCATAGTTTATTATAGGAAGGACTATCATATTATGAATTCTAAGGAGAAGTTTTCTGTCGGATCCATAGTTTGTATTCGCAAGAATTTTTAAAAGATTGAGAGACCTAGAAGATTTAGATTTAATGTTTGCTATGTGTTGATTCCAATTTAATTTTGAGTCAAAAATCATTCCTAAAAATTTGTGTTCTTTTGTAAAAGTTATCAATTTATGGTTCAAGAGAAGATCAGGATAGATAATATTCTGTGTTTTTCTAGAAAATAGCATTGCTTTTGTTTTATTTTCTGAGAATTGAAATCCTGTTTTACTACACCATTCACTTAGTCTATCCAAGGAAGTTTGTATAACGTTTTTAAGATGGTCTAAGTTCTTAGAAGACGCGAAAATGACCAGGTCGTCTGCATACATAGCTAATTTAACTGGAGATTTGATTTTGGAAAAAATTTTGTTTACAACAACTAGGAATAATGTTACGCTCAAAACAGATCCTTGAGGGATTCCGTTTTCCATGTTTTGAGTTGATGACATAGTTTTTCCTAGGACAGTAGAACAAGTACGATCTTCAAGGAAATTACTTACAAAATGGACTAGATTTCCTTTAAGACCCATTCCTAATAATTCATCAACAATTTTTCGTTTCCATACCATATCATATGCTTTTTTAATATCAAAAAAGATAGATAGGACAAATTTATTTGAAGCAAAGGCTTCCATAACTTCGGACTCAAGGAAGATTAAATTATCCGTTGTAGATCGGTACTGTCTAAAACCTGATTGAAAAGTGCTTAATTTGTCATTGCTTTCCAAAAACCATTTTAAGCGCTTATTAATCATCCTTTCTAAAATTTTACACAGGCAATTTGTGAGGGCTATAGGGCGATAGCTGGAAGTAGAATTAGGATTTTTCCCTTTTTTCCGAACTGGTATAAGGTAAGCTGTTCTCCAATTACGTGGAAAGATGTTGGTGGAATATATTCTGTTAAAAAATAAAAGTAGGTGAGATCTATTTGAGATGTCCATGTTTTTGATCATATCGTAATGAATTTTATCTGGACCTGCTGAAGAGCCTTTACAATCGGATAAGGTATTTTCGAGTTCTTCAATTGAAAAGGGTTGGTTATAACTGATCATTTTATCAGGAGGGATTTTAAGATCTTTTGATTCAGATAAGTTTTTATGAATACGGAAAGTTTCAGTATAGTTGTCTGAGCTAGAGAATTGGCGAAAAGAGTTAGCAAGTTCTTCGCAAATGTCTTTTTGTGAAGATATTATTTTTCCATCAACAAAAAGAGAGGTGATATTGGTACATTTGGATTTACCGTTCAGATTTCTTAACTTTTTGAATACTTCGGACACAGATGTTTTACTGGAAATACTACTGATGTACTCCTCCCAAGATTTTTGTTTATAAATTCTAATAATCTTTCTTGTTTTGTATTTAATAGCAATAAAATTTCTGTAATCCTCCATATCCAAAGATCTTTTATATTTACGGAATAGTTTGTACCGGGTTTTAATAAGGTTTTTAATTTCATCATTATACCATGGGACGCTTTTATGACATTTATTATTTTTTGAAAGTGGTATAGATTTGTCAGCAGCAGCTAGAATTTTACATCTAATAAAATTTTCAAAATCGTCTATTGATTCGAAGTTACATTCTATTTTCAAGTTAAGCTCGTTCCTAAAAAGTTCCCAATTCGCCTTTTTTGTTAAATACTTTTCTCTAAAATTTGCGTTGATTTCTGAGTTAAGGACTGGCATTATGACAGGAAAATGGTCACTGCTATGTAAATCATCCTCAACAAACCACTCGAAGTGATTTTGCATAATTGGTGAAATTAGTGTAAGGTCTATTGCACTAAAAGTTTTATGGGCAAAACTGAAATGGGTAGGACTTCCATCGTTTAAGATATTGAGACTGTTTTCATGAAGAAGGTCTTCAACCATTTTTCCCCTAACATCACATTTTTCAGAACCCCAGAGATGATTGTGGGCATTAAAATCGCCAAGTAAAATGAAAGGAGAGTTAAATTGCTTGATAAGATTTTCAATAGCTGAACGTGATATGTTTTCTGAATTTGGTAAATAAACATTACATATAATAAATTTTATCGGATAAAAAACCCTAACAGCAATAGCTTGTAGATCTGTTTGCAGCGAAAGTTCCTCTGCCACAAAATTTGAATTAACTAAAATAGCAACTCCTCCATGGGAGTTCGTAGCAGATTCACAATTTTTATAAAAAACATTAAAATTTTTAAATAATGGTTTATAGTTTTCCTTAAATCTTGTTTCCTGAATACAAAAAATATATGAATTATATTTATTAATTAGTAATTTAAATTCTTCAAAATGGCTTATGAAGCCATTACAGTTCCACTGGACTAAATTTAATAAACTACTCATTTGGATCACTTAAATTTTCACGACTTAAATCCATTTTATTGATATTATTGATTTTACTCTGATTTTTAAGTTCTTTTTTCTTTCTTGTACTTAGCTTAACGGGGAGAACCGTAATTCTCTCTTTTCCAGTTCCAATGATTTTTATGGGTGGTTGATCACTTGATGATGATGATGATAATGAGTCAGCAGCATTCGTACGTTTATTTTTTTCCTTTTGGCTGGGTGAAAGATTCTCTTGTGAAAGAGAACTTGATGGTAGAGAAATTTCATTGACAGGTGTGGCTGTCTCTTTCTTTTTTGGCTTACAGGTGCATGGGCATGAGCAAGTTGGTTTCGTGTTGTTGATGGTTGATGGTGAGCTTGAGGTTTGGAATCTCTCTCGATATCTTTGTATGGCTTCTTTTATATCGACACGTTCTAAAGCTTTGATTTTTTGTACCTCTCTTTCTTGTAAATATTTACCGCAAAACTTCGAAAGCGCATTGTGGCCTTGTTGACAATTAATGCAAAACGGTGGTTTGTCGCACATCTCCACTTCATCATCTTCGTTGTTGCTATGCATAGATTCAGAGCAATTGGCACATTTTTTATCAGCAGTACAGTTTGCACCAAGATGCCCAAATCTTAGGCATGTGGTGCAACGTAACGGAGCGGGAATGTATTGTCTTATTTTAATTTTTTCATAGCAAACACAAATTTCGTTTGGTAGGTTGTAGGTAGAAAAGTGGAAGACGTAAAGATTACCTTCTTCATATTGGTTTGTATTAAGATTTTTTGTTTTAATTCTTTTGAAATCGACCACGTGTTGGTCTTTTAAACCTTCTAGAATTTCTTGTTTTGAGAGCAGATTAAATTCGGGGCAGTGAGCTACCCCCTTGCTTCCATTTAGAGCCGTATGCTCCGACATTGAGACTTGAATAAAAGGATTTAGTGTTTTTAGTTTGATTAGCTTATTGGCTTGGGAAAGATTGATTGTTTTTAATAAAATTTTCCCATCACGCAGACGAGTGCATCTTTCAATTGGACCACAAACTTTAGCAATTACTCGCTGTAAAAGGAAAGGAGACACTTTATCCATAGACTGACCATCGGATCTTTCCATCAATAAAAATTTAGGACCGTTTGTTTGATTTTGTATTGTCATTAAATTGTCATAGTAAAGGTCTTCGATTTTTGAAAAATTTGGTGGGATATCGTTTTCATCCATTTTAAGAAAGCACTAAGAATAATTCACTCACAAATTGTGTATGTTATTTCACAAAAGAAGGAAAGGGAGAGATAATGTTCACTTTGAAATTCACTCTTAAATTCTGTTAACGACCGACAACCGCTCACGATGACTGACAAAGATCAACTGAAAAATTATGATTTCAAATTATGTATTTGAATGAGGAAAATATCTGTTTTTTTTTTTTCATTAAAATTATACAAAAAACTAAAAAACTATACATACTTTCATTTATCCATTTCAAATTCCTGTAAGAGCTAAGTTTAATTTCATTACTTCAAGATATTCTTAGATATATTTATCCATCCAGCAATAAATCCACAAAAACTCATTCAATTATTTATTTGATCGAATAAATTTACCCAATTAAAAATCTTTTTTTCTTTAAAGGCTTACAGTAACAGCTATGTTCCTTTGTATGTGGATAAGTACTTCTGAGAAGATAGAAACCATATTCCAGTACTTCTAACTACACATATTTTTACTAAGCCACCCAAAAAAAAATTAGCAAAATATTCCTTTCGGCGCCCCAGCAAATAGCCGTCCACTTTCATTCCAACCCTGTGTCAATGCATTTGTGTTTGTGTACCTCACACAATTATGAAAACTACTTCACTTTTTTCTCGATATGCCTCTTGCTGTTCTTCTTATTCAATGGTTTCCCCCTTTGTATATGAAAACTATAGTACTCATTGAATAAGAAGTACAGGAAGAGGCATATCGAGAAAAAAGTGAAGTAGTTTTCATAATTGTGTGAGTTACACAAACACAAATGCATTGGCACAGGGTTGGAGTGAAGGTAGACGGCTATTTGCTGGGGCGCCGAAAGGAATATTTTGCTAAATTTTTTTTTGGGTGGTTTAGTAAAAATATGTGTAGCTAAAAGTACTGGAATATGATTTCCATTTTCTCAGAAGTACTTTTTCACATACAAAGGAGCATAGCTATTACTGTAAGCCTTAAAAGAAAAAAAACTTTTTTAATTTGGCTAAATTTATTCGATCAAATAAATAATTGAATGAGTTTTTTTTTGGATTTATTGCTGGCTGGATTATAATATTGAATAAAGTACACTTGAAGTAATAAAATTAAACTTACCTCTTACAGGATCCTGAAAATTTTAAATGGATAAATGAAAATATAGTTTTTAGTTTTATGTATAATTTTAATGAAAAAAAAAAATATCACAGATATTTTCCTTAGTCAAATGCATAATTTGAAATCACAATTTATTTAATACATAGATAGTTACATTCCTCTCAAGTGAACTGTTTTTGTCAATTTAGTTCTAAGTTCAACTCAAGAATATTCATCCACTTTGGTGCTTTCCATTCATCTTTCGGAAATCTTGAAAATTATTAAAGTAGTAGAGCTTTTTTTACTTAATTAAAATCATCACAACTGGACACAAATACTTCTTGACGAAGATACAAAACCGACACGATAGACATGGACAATCGCAGAAATATTGAAAATACGTAGTATATTTCCAAAACTAAACCGCGGAAAAATAATTGCACTACGGGCGCTTCACGTTTCTTAGCGCCTTCCCATCACGAACAAAAACCTATCCGGCCCTGTACTAAAATTTATAATTTGACATTACAAGTTCATTTGTGCAACATGATTAAAGTATATTTTTATTTTGAACAATATTACTATTTTTATCTTAAAATACCATGAAATAACAATATAAAAGTATTCTAAGATAACGTATTTACCAAAATAACATCACTTTAAGTTACTATTTGTGGAATATGAGCCAAGACTTACTTGTCAAATGAAAACTTTTTGTTTTTCCGGTTATACAAATTTTTACAACTTTTCACGAAGCTGTTGTAATAGAATGTATCCTATCCATTAACTTGTACCAGCACCCTATTATTTGGTTGTATCTTACTGAACGTTTTCATGACGTTATAATAAAATGTTTTGTATCTCTTCTAGATCATTCTTTATAAAACTAAAACGTGTTTTCTTTTCGTTCGGCATTTTGGACAACTAGATTCTGCTTTTTACAAAAGGTTATGAGCCCAGGCGCTTTGATAAAAAGATATTTTAAAAGAGAATCTATTGAAGATCAATAAAATAATAATCATTTTCAAGATTGTAAATTGATTGCGTCGATATTTATTGATTAAAATGGCGAGCAGTGGATTGCCTTCCATTGAAAAATTAAAGGGGCGCGAGAATTATGATTCTTGGCGTTTCGCTGTTCAAGCATACCTTGAACATGAAGATCTTTGGAATTGCATTACGGAAGAGGCGGACGAGCAGGACGATAAAAGAATCCTCAAAGCACGATCCAAAATAATTCTCCTCGTCGATCCAGTGAATTATGTCCACATTCAGGATACAAGGACAGCAAAGCAGTGTTGGGATAGACTACAAGCAGCCTTTCAGGACAATGGACTCTCTCGAAGGGTAGGTTTATTAAAAAAACTTATAACCACGAAGATGGAGGAATGCTCCTCCGTGGAGCAGTATGTAAATGAAATTATTTCCACTGCCCACAAGCTCAACGGAGTCGGTCTGAAGGTGAGCGAAGAATGGGTAGGCACACTTTTGCTAGCTGGATTGAGTGAACAGTACAAGCCGATGATAATGGGAATTGAGAGCTGTGGACTTGCTATTACAGGTGATTCAATAAAAACCAAAATACTCCAAGATGTCAAGACGGATGCAGCAGATACGGTGGCTTTTTATGGTCGTGGTGGCATTCGCAGAAATCAAAAGAAGAAGAACAGCAGTGGTGGTGCAGGTGGTGTTGGTGCTAGCGGTGGTGGTAGCAGCATCAGTAGCAGTGGTGGTGGTAATGGATCAAGATGCTATCAGTGCAACAACTATGGACATTTTGCTCGAAATTGTCCATCAAAGCAACGAAACAACAAATGCATGCAGGCGAGCTCAACTAATGTATTATATACATCCTTCGCCGTTTCTTCTGTTGAGCCAGGGGCTTGGTACATTGACTCAGGGGCATCGGCACATATGTGCACAAACCCAGAATTGTTGTCGGATGTCAGTCAAGCTGCGAATAGTGACGTGGTGGTTGCCAATAATATGCGGTTGAGTGTTCATAGTACTGGAAATGTGTACTTACCTGTAGCTGACTCAAATTTGAAGGTGGAAAAGGTGCTATGTATACCTGAATTATGCGCCAATCTACTCTCCGTGAGTCAAATTGTGCGTAAAAATAAAACAGTGGTTTTTGACTTGAAGGGATGCAGAATATACGACTCAGAGAACAATGTTTTGGCTTCAGCTTCTCTTGATGGGGAATTGTTTAGGTTAGACAGCCCTATACCAGATCAAGTTTTTGCAGCAAATCAGTTACAGTCTGAATATAATCTGTGGCACAGACGGATGGGACATTTGAATTACGCCAGCCTTCGTAATTTGAGTAAATGTTTGGGAGCATCTGAAAAATTACCAACTGCAGATAAGATTAATTGCGAAGTATGCGCAAAAGGTAAGCAGTGTAGGTTACCTTTTAATCATGCAGGTACTAGAGCCACTGAAGTGTTAGAGCTGATACACTCAGATTTGTGTGGGCCAATAAATGTAGCTAGTATGGGTGGTGCTCGGTTTATCTTAGTGTTTGTTGATGATTTTACTCGAAAAACTTTTGTATACTTTTTGCATTCGAAATCTGAAACAATAAATCGATTTAAAGAGTTTAAAGCTTTTGTAGAGAACCAATGCGACAAAAAAATTAAAGTTTTGAGAACTGATAATGGTTCTGAGTATTGCGGACATGAATTTGGGGCATTACTTCGACAGTGTGGGATTCATCATCAGACGACGGCACCGTACACCCCAGAGCATAATGGTCTCGTTGAAAGGATGAATAGGACGATCATCGAGAAGGCGCGTTGTATGCTTATCGATGCCAACCTGCCGAAACATTTTTGGGCCGAAGCAGTTTCAACAGCCGTGTTCCTGATTAACAGATCTCCAAGTAGTTCATCAACATGTAAAGTTCCTGAAGAAGCGTGGACTGGGGTTGGTCCTGATATGAGTTTTTTACGCACATTCGGTTGTAAGGCAATGGTACACATACCGAAGCAGAAGCGGAAGAAATTAGATGCGAAGTCTGAGGCTTGTGTTTTTGTGGGTTACAACGATGGCACGAAAAATTACAGACTCTATAACCCAGATAAAAAGAAGATCGTGATAAGCAGAGATGTTATATTTTTCGAAAACGAGACTTTGGCTGCAGTGGGGGATGATAATAGTGTCACTTTTTTAGACGTGGATTGTGAATCAAGTCATCAAATAGTTGCCGATGGTGAACCTAGTGATTCTGGAACTGATCACTACTCCGATGCAGAAGATGAAAACAACGAAATGTTTTTGGCTGATGACAGTAGCGAGGGAATATTTAACGAAATAAATCAAGAAACAAACCAACATGATGAGGTAGAATACATCATTCCGCATTCAGTTTCCAGTATTCCAGAGGCACCAGAAGAACCTAGGAGAAGCAACAGAGTACCAAAACCAGTAAAAAGAGATAACTATATATCGTATGCAGTAAGATCAGGTGAGTTATTGCATGACCCCTTTACTTTGAGTGAAGCACTAGATACAGCCGATTCAGAACTATGGCGACAAGCAATGGCAGATGAGCTCGATTCATTGAAAGAAAATGAGACTTGGGAGCTTGTCGATTTGCCATCTGATAAGAGACCGATAAATTGCAAATGGGTTTTCAAGACCAAACGTGATTCCAATGGTGCAATTTGTCGTTATAAAGCTCGCCTGGTCGTGAAAGGCTGCTCACAACGAAAGGGAATCGACTATATGGAAACGTTTTCGCCAGTAGTTCGATACAGTACGATACGACTTTTGCTCTCTCTTGCAGCACAGTTAGATCTAGATATAGATCAAATGGATGCAGTTACTGCTTTTCTGCAAGGCGATTTACCTGAAAAAATCTATATGCTACAACCAGAAGGTTTTTCTGATAAAACGGGTAAAGTATGTCGATTAAGAAAATCTCTATACGGTTTAAAACAAGCCAGCAGATTATGGAACCAGAAACTAGACACAGCTTTATTAGATTTCGGGTTAGAAAAATCAAAAATTGATCCCTGCGTATATTTCTCACATGAGAATGACAATCTGATAATAGTTGCAGTATATGTAGATGATATTTTGATATTTTCTAAAAATATTAAAACGAAAAATAAATTAAAGTCATATCTTAATAATACTTTTAAGATGAAAGATATGGGAGAAGCTCGATTTGTTTTGGGAATTCAGATAAAACGTGATCGCAAGAAGGGTACGATTAGTATTGACCAAGAACACTACATTAATGAAATTCTTGCACGTTTTGAAATGTCAGATTGCAATCCTGTCAATACGCCGATGGATTCGAATCAACAACTAACAAAACTCATGTGTCCACAGTCGGAAGAAGAAAAATCAGAGCTTTCGAGTACTCCATACCAAGAAGCAGTTGGATGTATAATGTTTGCCGCTCAAGTTTCCAGACCTGATGTCAGTTTCGCTGTAAGCAATGTATCCCGTTTCAATAACAACTTCGGAAAACCACATTGGACTGCAGTTAAAAGGATTCTGCGATACTTAAAAGGAACAGCTGATGCAAAACTGGAGTTCTCAAAATCAAATGACTGTGGTATAGTTGGCTATTCTGATGCTGATTGGGCGAATGATAGTGATGACCGTCGATCCACTACAGGCTACGTTTTCTTTTCTGGAAAATCCGCAATTTCATGGAATACCAAAAAGCAGCCTACAGTAGCTCTGTCTTCTACTGAAGCTGAGTACATGGCCATCTCATCAGCTACACAAGAGGCAATATGGCTGAAGAGCTTAGAAACAGAACTTGTGCCAAAAACTTCGGTTTCGACAACAATATTCAGTGATAATAAAGGTGCAATTAGTTTAGGGTTGACAAACGCTTTTCATCCTCGAACTAAACATATTGACGTCAGGCATCATTTTGTTAGAGACAAGATTAACGATGGCCGAATTAAATTGAATTACATCAGTACATCCGAGATGATTGCAGACTTTCTCACCAAGGCAGTTAACTACAAGAAACATCGATTTTGTTCATCAGCAGCAGGACTTAAATTTAAAGTTTGAAATAGTTACATTCAGTGGGGGTGTTGTAATAGAATGTATCCTATCCATTAACTTGTACCAGCACCCTATTATTTGGTTGTATCTTACTGAACGTTTTCATGACGTTATAATAAAATGTTTTGTATCTCTTCTAGATCATTCTTTATAAAACTAAAACGTGTTTTCTTTTCGTTCGGCATTTTGGACAACTAGATTCTGCTTTTTACAAAAGAAGCACCTCATTTTGATTTATATTTTAGTAATAATATGCTTTAATTTTCAACACAAATTGGTTTTTATTTCACTTTTTTATTAATTTTGTAGTACGTTTTTCACTTTTTTTTAAATCTTTCTACTTCACAACACTAACTCTCAGCAAGGCAAAATGACAGATAGGGTTCACTTTTTTTTTTTTTTTTTTAATTTTAATACTTCACTCACGTACACTGTATATGTGCCAAAAGCCTCTTCCTCTATTTCTTATTCAATGATAGTACTATCATGGCGAGTTTTTTTTAGGGTTGCAGAGGTCCTGGTGGTGGCGCTGCAAAATGTGAGGTGTAAAATTCGATTTGGGGAGTCTCTAAGCGTCGAAAATTGGTGGTAGGGGCAAGAGTAGACTATTTTTTGGATTATTGCATCCAAAAAATTATAATAAATATCATTTAAAACCTCCATAAGCTCTCCGCAAAAAAAAAAGAGTAAGGGTTGCATAGGTAAATTAGATGTCGCCCCATTCGACTTCCACCATGATAGTACTATAGTTTTCAAATACAAAGCCTTTCTCTCTCTTTTGGTGGCGCTGGTGTTGCCTAAAAAGCAGATTGGAGAGATCGAAATGAAGGTAGGCAGAAAGAATATAGAATAAGTTATAGAGTGAGAGGAATAATTATTTTGATTCTGACAGTTGCTGACAACAATTAGGCAGGGTAAAGGAGATAGGTGAGCCAGCTGATGGGTGTTATGGCAACAAGGGGAAAATGAAAAGAATTTATTGGGCTGAGGATTTATTCAACGGTTTTTTTACATTTTTCATATATGTAGAAGTATAGATATAGCTACATTATTTTTAATTTTCAAATAATTTCGTATATTTTATTTGATTTTGTGAGATTTGAAATATTATGAGAGCTATGTTGCAAATTTTCATGTCTTACAGATACATTTATATTTTTTTTTCTTGCTTGTGATAGAATTTATTATACGTATTTGGTTTTTGTGAACTATGTACCTTGCCAAATTTCATGTTTTACAGAAACATTTATATTTTTTTTTCTTGCAAGTGATAGAATTGTAGGTATTTGGTTTTTGTCATTTGGTTACAGTCATATTTTTATGATATCTTTCTTTTTTATAGGTAGGTACATGATATCCTTTTAATTTCTCAAATCTGAAGAAATGACCATTTGAAAATTAAAAGGATAAAAAAATTGATGTACCTAAAATCACTAAAAATAGTTTATGCAACAGTTTTTTGTTTTAATTTTACTGCTTAAAAAAAGATTTCCGTGCGAATTTTCATCAGTAAAATTAAATAAAGTTTTTTTTATAAAAAAATATTTGCTTGAAAGAAAATTTCTTGAACAAAATCAAATACATATTTTTAAAAATAAACGTATGTATTTGTATATTCATTTTTCAGTAAATTTAAAATATCACTTCAATTTTCAAAATTTTTAAGTAAATTTGAGATACCACTTGAATTTTAGTATTTTAAGCAAATCGAAAAATTTCACCTGAATTTTCAAAAGCTTAAATAATTTTCACGTGAATTTTTGTGACTCAAATGAAGTTAAAAATTTCACGTGGATTTTCATAGGTCTCAATGAAATTTAAAATTTTAAAATTTTTATAGTAAATTAAGTACATATTTAATTCCTAAAATTTCAAGTGAAATTTCAAAAGCTTTGACCATTAAAAAAATTTCAACAATTTTCATACCTAGTTTTAATTGTAAACTTTAAATGTTCTGAATAATTTGAAAATTTTCACGTGATGGATTTTCAAAGTTAAAAAACACGTAGTTTTCAAAAAACTTACTTAATTTTACTATTCTAGGTGTATTTCCAAAGAATTAGAACATTTTATAAATTTCACGTCAATTTTCCAAAAACACGTCATTTTATTGCTCACTGTTTTTATATTTTACGGGAAAATTCTTGGAATTTCAAGTCCTGAACAAATTTGAAATACCACGTGAATTTTCAAAAAAAAATTAATAATTTTAAATTTTCACGGTGATTTTCATATTTCTTAAGTAAATTAAGACTTTGACGTGAATTTTTAAAGTTCTTAAGTAAATTCAAAATTTCACGCTAATTTTCAACTTAATTAAACAATTTTAAAAATTAACGTGAATTTTAAACATCTTCACTCACGTTTCAATTTGAAAATGTTACTTGAATTTTCAAATACCTAACCGAAAAAAAATTTAAAATTTACTTCAATTTTCAACAGCAATATTTTTTTATGTCGACTTTCAATAATTTTAAAATATCACGTAAGTATAAACAACTACGTGAAATTAAAAAACAATTAATAAAATATTAAGAAATTCCTTTCATACTTACTTCAATTGTAAAAGAAAAAATAAAATTAAAATAATCTTAAAAATATTTTTCTGTGTGCAAAGTGACGAAGTGCATACGGGCCTTTTGCTTGAAAAATTTCAAAACAAAATCGTTTTTTCTTTACGAATTTTCATTGCCCATTCCTTACCTACCTAGCAAGAAAAATTCAAATAGTTCCCCCTTGCAAAAAAGAAATGAAAGAAAAGTCTTTTTTCCTAACTCCCTCCAACTCCCATAAATTTCTATTCCAATTTTATACATCGTTCTCTATCTTCTGTTATTTTCTCAACACTCATATTTATTATTCTTTTTCTTTCTCAGGTCTACACTCGTCTCCACTTCAGGTTGGAAAAAGCTTCCGTCCGTCTCATCAGAGGTCGCGTCGTTAGTTCCTCTTCACAGTAGTACTATTCAATTCCATATACAATGGAAGGTGCGGGAAAAAACATAAAGTTTAAAAACAATAAGGTGATTAAATATTTGTTTATTACAAAAAAAAAAAAACAAATTTTATCAACTATATTTAACAAAACCTACTTTATTTTATATTCTTATACATATTGTTAAAACATAATACCTATATCAATACACAGTATTTTATAAATAGTGTTGTAATTATTTCGTTGTATTGTTCTCATAATTTTGTTAAAACAGTTTGTACATTCGTGTAAAATACATAGTATCTACTACAAAAATAAATGTTTTATTTTAAATTAATATAAATGTATGGATATATATATTTATATATGAGCATTAAGATGACCCGCATAAATCCACTGTTTCGCAAATTATAAAGATTTGAGCTGTGAGTTTTATCTGCAGAATATAAGAGCTACGCGGATGCATTTTGAAATTAAAAGACAAGTTTATCAAAGCTATACTAATAGAAAATAGTAATCAGATAATGTTATTTCAGAAAATGGTTTGATTCGAAACGTACCGTTGCTTTTCGATGAGCTCGCGTACACTGAATACGAAAAATAAACTTTAGGGAGAAAATACAAGAATAAGTGGACTCTACCAGCGGATCTTTTGGTATCTCTTAAGTTCACAGAAAAATGAAAAAAAAACAGGTGTAGAATCGGCTAAGTTGATTTTTGTTACCTGAAATATGATGACACATCATTAAATTACATAGTTGCTGTATAATATTAATTGTCCCTTATCAAGAATCACCTAACACGACTCTACCAAAGACTTAAATGCTATTTGAAATACAAAAAATTGTTACTCATACAAAATTATGTGTAAAGGGGGCTGTTAATTAACAAAATAGAACAGCACTAATGCACTTTTAGGGAACCAACTAATTAAAAAAATTTAACAAATTTGGAAAAATGAGATAACAAACTAATATTTAGCAGATCTTAATTTCTTAATACAAATTTCACAATACATATGTATAATTTTGTTTAACATGTTTACGAATAAATGTTTCTTGTTTGGCTTAAAAAGCTTATGACAATGAGTTTTACGACTGTTTGTAATAAATGCATCCAATTAAATCAATCCAACTTTCTACCTATATAAAATATAAATTAATTTACATATTCAAACGAAGGAGTTACATTTTGGCAGTGGAGTTTATAAGAAAATATGTTTTATGTATATACATTATTTATTTACATTTTTAATATAAATTTTGAACATACCACATGGGTATTTTAGTTTCTTGTCTACATATTTAACAAACGACGATAATCTTATTATAAAATAGAACATAATCGATGTAAATATTTGATTGAAATTGTTAAAATAAATCTTATTTCATTTAAACAAAATTATCTTTACTTAAGGCGCAAGAAATGTTGTTATCATGTATCTTCTGCATATTAATGCAGACTTGTTTTTAAATATTCAACAAAAGACATTTCAATATTTCAAAGGCGAGACCTATAATTTAAGATTTTTATCATCGAATTCAGTACCTGCAGGACATTAGCCTTGAAAATGAATATGATTCTGGTGGTAGTGATCGGTATCCAATCATAAAAACTGGTGAGGAAATATTTTGAATATTTCGTAAACACAACGAATTGAAAATCAATTGTCGATAGCTTAGTTCTCAAGAACCGGCTTTTAAAAATGTGCTGGGCTGCTAAGTGTTGATATCGATTTTTGTGTAAAATGAAATTTAAATATGAAAAAATTCTTAGTTTTAATCATTCCTAGTTTTCGGGTGATACCATGACAATTGCAGCATATCATGTAAACCTTATATACTGCCGTCATAAGCCAAAAGGCCGTATCTCCATTTTTGTAGTTTTGAGATAAATGCATTTGTGTTTTTGGTTTTCGCACCTTTAAATATTTTTTTTTTTAATTTAAAAAATGATTTGTTAATAAAAAATACTATGTTATTTTTTGGTAATAATGAATTTAAGTTATTTTGGTTATTTGTAAGATAAAATGGATTTACGCCCTTTTTCTTAGTAAACACATATGAAATGGAGTTTCAATTTTTTGGCATAGTTAAGATACCTAAAAAATTGCTTTAATTTTTTTTTTTTGAAGCGAAATTAAATAAATTAAGAAACATTTTTCAACTTTTCTAAAACAAAATTATATTTATTCTGGGTATAAAACTAAAACCTTACAAACACAAAATAATTTTTTTTAGAATCCTAGTGTGTTATGGGTAAAAGGGCGTATGAACCAATGAAGTTCTAAAATACTAAGCAAAAAAGACACATACGCAATGATTCATGTTAGCATATGGGCCCTTTTTACTCAGCAAATGGCTTATGTGCCTTTTTGCTTAGGAAAAGAGCAGAAAATGGATATGTGTCCATTTTGACAAGTGATTTTGAGCCTTTTACAGTTAGAATTTATAATTTTTTTTTACACAAAAATGAGGCACTCTTAAACGTTTCCAAAAATGCCCTTAAACTCAATTTTTGATTTTTGGCACCTACGGCCTTTCTCCTTCGGACGGCAGTATACAGGAAAATAGATTTAAATAAAATTTTAAACTCAAAAGTGAGTTGATAACAGTGCTGCTTATGTTTTTATATCTGTAAATATAATAAAATACCAATGTGGTCGTTTTTCATTTGTATTTAACGAAAAGAAACGAAGGGGTAATAGTATTAAGGAGAACACTTTCCGTTTTTAGTTGTATGAAAATCCTAACCACGCAAGTTTTCAAATACATAATATGTAGATCGATACGTTTTAGATTACGTTCTGATTTCTTAAATAAGTTCGTTGAATTTGGAATGTATATAAAGTACGGTCAAATAATCAATTAAATTCTTAAACATTTTCAAAGGAGGCCCACATAAACAATACAGTTGTTGAATACTAAAACAATGGAAACTGATTAACGAAAACGATGGCAACAATATTATATATAAGTCATGAGTAATTACAATATTTTTTTTTGTCAACGTACAAAAATAAGCCCAACAATTAAGAAAGGCTTTAAAAAAACTTATTCTAAACATTTTAACCCTTAATAAAGTCTATAAATGTATACTAAGAACTATTTTCTTCCATTATCGACTACAGCAATTAATTATATGTATATGTACTTACTTAACCTACTTATTGTATAATTTTTGGCCACAAATATACAAACTATGTACGTGCTTATATAAAATATTTTTTTTTTTAAAGCTGTTATCTATCAAGTAAATTCTAAGCCGTTTTTGTGTTCTTTAAAGCCAAATGGGACCCACGCTTTTTTCAATCAAATCTACTACGTCATCTCTGTGCATTTCTTTGAGTATACGAACTAGATCGTGAATATTTTTCTCATTCGTGCTTCTACATTCCCACAGATTAAGAAGGTTTTCAGTTGGATTAGGTCTTGATGCACCATATTCGATGTATTCTAATAAATTTAATTTAATCGATAAAGTTCGCCAGTCGTTTTTATCAACTCGCAAAGGGTCTAGGGTAACACATAAAATATTTTTGATTTCTCGTGGTATCTTTGAGTCTGTATATATTTCATTAATGTAACATCCTCTTTTGTTAACAAATACCACTTGGCGCTCATTATCGGGGCTCAGTGGTGTGTTTACCCTGCTTTGCGGCACAGCAAATGAATTGAAACCCTTCGCACTGTTTGCTTGTGAAAAATCTATTTCCAAACTAATGTCCATAAAATGTGACTCTTTTCTTCGTAAATTAAATTCGCAGTGTAATATTGAGTTGTTGCTAAGTATGTGATTATACGGTATTACTTGTTCTTGCAAATGACTCGGGGCTTCCCATTCACCTGTGGAACGTATGCGAATATTTAGATCGCTCTCGTTTAGACTAAAAGAAAATGTTTCGCTTTCTCCCATAAAAGAACCCCCAAGCTGGGTTTCAATACGGGAACAAATTTCACAACTGTTTGGAAAATCTTTCACAATGTATACGCGTAAACTACCAACAGCACAATTTGGAGCAACTTGGCTAAATGCTAATAATTTCATTTCAATTGATAGATTTTCTATACTAGGATCGGGTTGAGCTAAAATAGCAAAACGGCCCATCCGTTCTGTCATTATATAAGCAAAATGCTTTTCGACTTTTATAAAAAATTTAGAAGTATTGGTACTAACACCTATTTTGGTTATGGTTTCCCATTTGACATTAATGTCATTATTACTTGCTTCTGAGCTGTACACGCTTATATTCCACAAAGAAGGCTCTGTTAAACAATGAGGAATCTTTAGTATGCAAGGCTTAAGAAAATTAAATTTAAGTGGTGTGCAGGACACTATTGTGCTGGTTATCAGCATTGAATCGAATGATTTTACATTTATTCTTGAGAATTCTTCGCCAAGAACAGCAACTGAAACACCTTTTTTGTCGTAGTTACCTAAGGCGAATTCTGGAACATATAAAGTAACCTTTCCGTCGTACAAACGCAAATATCCACCTGCTTCATTGAAAACATCTTTAATAGAGCTCATTTTGCAAGATTTCTTAGAAATTGAAAGACATTTTTGCTTCGAAGCATAGTCGTAGTCTGTCGAATCGGCTGTAAATAAATAAAATGTGTTTAATGTTGTTTTACTATTATTTATTTAAAAATTATTCTTACATGTACATGTAGATGTTTCAGCTGTATCACTGATGTAGTCCACGCTGATTCCATCAATTGGATTTGTATAGCTGAAAAAAGAGTTGCATTATAAACATTCCTTCAATTAAAAATTAGAACTCACTTAGCCGATAAGTTAGGTACATCATAATGGTGCTCAGATATTGCTTGTTCACCACTCAATGAAGTGTGACCAGGATTGGCATAGTCATAATTAACGTTTCCGTCCGTAACGTAGTTTCTGTGTATCATTTTTTTATCGCTGCTTCCTACATATTTCGATTCCAAGACTATAAATATTCAATTCAGTTTTAATTTTAGTGACACAGTACAAGAAAATTCACTTCAGTATACCTCTACTAGCAATATTGTAGTCTGGACTGTTTGTAATTCCTCTCCGAGCAAAGCATATTACAGCAAATACAAAAGCAATAAACACTGCGGCTAAAAACGCTAGACCCATAAATAAAGTCAAATCAGAATCTGAAATAATTAAATAGTTTATATTAGAGGAAGTTGGGGTTACTGTGGTAGAGAGTAGAGTTTAGATTTGAATGTTGTGAGATTGGATTTTGTAATGAATGTTTAAATTTGAATTTTGTGAGATTTAATGAAATTGAATATAGTTTTGATATTCTCAGGGCTAAAGTTACTTAAGATTTCTTCTGGTGATGAGGGTGAGTTGTAAACACTCGTGTTAGAGGTTAATTATATTTATATTTTTGAATTCACGGAGCAAACATTTTTTTTTAAAGTACATATATTGTACTTTTATTTTGTATCTAAAATATATTTTTGATTTTTTACACTCTGATAAGCTGTAAGATAAACTTGTTCAAATTTTCTTAACAAATCAAAACAATTAACAATTTTTTTACCGAAATTTTTTTTGTTGGCTTGTGAGTCTGTCAAATAAACAAGCATTATTAATTTAATTATGCCTAGTTTAAAAAAAAAAATTACAAAACAATATAATTCGTATACCTTTACTGGCTTTTGAGGAAATATTTAAACTAAGCGAGACCAAGATATGTAATTGGATACGCTCTTCTCAATTTTAATGTACACACACTACATATTTAAGGTAATATTTGTCGAACGTTTTCAAAATCATGAGTCAGAAATGAGCCAGAGAACACAATTTCAGAATTAAAAGAAATACAACCCATGAATCTGTTTTGATTTTTTTGTAAGAATGATCGAAGTTACGACAATCAATTTACAGGGTTGTATATAGCGAACTAAATCACAACTAAAATAGTTTCAATTACTTCAGAGATAACAACACATTAGAGGAAATATTATTTTGCATATTTATAGTAAGGGGTCAACTTTTGAAGCTGAATTTCATACCACATTGTAGAATGTATAATATGGCGAAACGAGACATTTTTTTATTTTGTCGATAGAACACATGTATTTGAGCAAAAGTCTCCTGCATTTTCATCAATTGAATTTTTGTAACTGCACTTTTGACGAACCCTGGTCACATTTTTTACAAGCTGAGAAATACCTTAAAACTAGATGTTTTAGAAGCAGAATTATAAATGAGATTTTTTTAAATCAAACTACTTAAATTATTTAACTAATCAAGTGTTTTGTAATTGTCAGTCATGCGGACGGCAAAGCCTTGGTTATATGATTGTTAACAAATTTGTATGATATTACTCACAGAACAATAAAAATCATCTATCCGTCAATTAAACTTGGTTTGAAAATATTTGTCATTCTATTTTAGTAAGTAAGTAATTTTTCATTTATTTAATGTGTTAAAACATCATTTACAAATATATACATAAAATTAATTTAAAGCCGTGGCTTTGCCGTCAGCTCGGTTGGCAGATTTAAAAAAGAGAATTAATATTTACATTAAAAAAAATTATATAAAAGAAATTTATCTACTCAATTTCTGTTGAAATTAAATTTCTATATTTTAATATGGCTTTCAAAAAAAAATATAGTTTTTTTCCGGCACAATAGTTTAACAAATTTACTGTTTCATGTAACGAAAGTGATTTTTTTTCCAAAGTATGCAATTCGATGTTGTGCAAATATGGACATACACTAATGAAGCAGTCTTCTTTCGCTTTCAAGCCTGCTGGTAAGCACACCACAGAATAGCTTAGCAATAACATTCATAAATGAGATGCCTCGATAATTTTCAACATTATTTGTGTCACCTTTTTTATGGATCGGGAAAATCACTGCCTTCTTGAAGGATGTTGGAACGTCTTGTTTATTTAGGATGTCATTAAATAAAGTTTTGAGTCGGCAAATATGTAAGTGTTTCTATACCGTTCTTGAAAAATTCATATGTTACACCATCTTCTCCTGGAGCTTTTTCTTTTTTCGCTTTAAGAATAACAGCATATATTTCGGAGTCGAATATTTCGTCAGATAACAGAGGTTAAGCGTAGGAAAACTTAGTTTCTGTTCCAGCACAAAGTACATATATTTTGGAAGTGTACTGAAAGATCCTCAGCCGTTACACTTACACCTATTGCAAAATTTGAACCGTTTATTTTTTTTCGTTATTTTCCAAAATTCTTTTAAGTCTTTCTTGTCTTGTCGGTTATCATAATCTGTTTTCTGCTGGAGACATATGTAAGTTCTTATATCGTGAATTTTCTTCCATGTACCATTTTTTTAAATTTTGGCAGTTGGAATTTCTGATTGCATTCAGAAGGGTAAAAGACTTCTTTCGTGCTTTCATGCATTCGTTGTCAAACCATTCATGTTTAAACTTCTTTTTTCCGCTTGAGATAAGGCTGGTTTTAGAGTTTTGCATGCACGTAATAAGATGGTTTGCAAGTAGTTCGGTAGAAACAAAAGTATCGTTTAACAATGAGAGATTGATATCTAGCTTGCTTTGATACATGTTAAGTTCACGCTGTTTCCATTTAAGCCTTGGAATGAGTTGAAGGTTCCGTGCGTTGTGAGAATGATGTTTTTTCCCTTGATTTCGCTGCATTGTGCTTCCAATTCTTCCTCAAGAGCATAGCACCTAGTCTCAAACTGTTGTACTTTGTCTTCATTTTGCTTTCGCAAGATGTTTATCTCGGCATTCAGCTTATTGAAATCTTCTTTTGAAGCGAGTTTTGCCGTTGCTTTTGCAAGTTCAGTTTTCAGAGATTCATCTATGATCGATTTAATCTTTTTGAGATCAGCATTGGTAATGGCCATGTTTTTGTTTTTCGTATAAGGTGATGTTAGATTTAATTTTCTATTGTTCTCACTAATGTGATATATGTATGAGCTAACATGTTTTTACCCTTAAATAACTATATTTACCTGTTATATTTGCACTTAATTTTTATATTATTGGAAATGCTTGTTGTTATTCGTATTTACTTTTAATTTTAGTGAATTAAACAGATTTACCAACCCCATTCTATGTTATCGGTCCCATTTCCCATAAATCGATTCTAAGGTACCTCATTGATCATCAATTTTGCGCTTCGAAAGTAAAGATTTAAGGCAGAACGAACGGCACTTTCGTTTCGAATCAATTGGTTTTGGTATTCTGTAGAAAAACACAACGAATACGCATGGAGTCGACCTCCTCTCAGAATGGTGTTAAAACTCGATTAACCAAATATTAGTTTAGGGTTCAAACATGCATCTAATTGTTATGATAAAAATTATCTTTGATACATTTTAAAGTGAATCTTCTTTTCTGAGTGCTATTGTAAGCCTTTGCAGGGAATTTCAAATCATCAAAGTCAGAAATAACTTTCTTTTTTTTTTTTGAAAAAAAAAATATAAGGCAAAGACAATTTTTAATTTTAATTTTCGATTTGCTTTTATCATAGATAAACTTCTATTATTTTGAACACTATATTAGCTTGCAGAACTGTAAATATTGCAAAACAAAAATCAACCACATTATCAAGAATAGGTACGTGGTTACTCAAACCAGAAATCACGAAAATGTTTAAACATTAATGCTTACAGTTGCATAAACAGATAGGAAAGCTAATAATTATGTATGTTCGCTATATATCAAACACATCAGTTGGTTTTACTCACCACTTTTTCCTATGCGGCAAAGCCCCCCTCTGCATTCAGATGTCTGTAAATCTTTTCCGGAACACAATGATTTCACAAAGCCATTGTTTAGCGAGTGTGCACTGCCACTATCCATTAAAGAATCATCCACAGACTGACTAACACATTTCCTACGACGTACTTGTATACATTCAGCGGAGCATGAACTCCACTCACCCCATGCGGACCAGCGTCCTGCTGAAATATTTTTTTTTTAAGATAATGTATATTTTTTGATTCAACTGAAAGAATGTGTAAATGCGATTTCTAACATACACACACACTTGTATTGATTTTAAGTTTCTCTACTTACCAGCAAATACGTTTGAATTGTCCGAGTTGATTATATGGATATCTTCTGTAAAATTCAAATATTTTTTATTATGATAGCAAAATAACAAAAAGACGATTTTACAAAGATTTATCAATTTTTCGAGTTTGTAAAGGAAGTGTTTTGATTATCAAATTGGTTTCAGATGATACATACATTTATTTTAAAAAAATCTCTGGGGTAGTTATTTTTGCCAACATTTATTAATATTTAGTCAGAAAACTGACAGAAGCCACCCCTTACGTACAAACTATCACAGTAGTTCGACGAGTCTGAAAATCTCGGCAACGGATTTATGTACATATGTAATTGCAAACTGAATTTAAAGACAATCTTTGGCTTAAACAATTTGTAGATTAAAATATCGCATAAATCTGAAGTAATAGAGGATTCCAACTCAGCATAGTTTGGAAATGTGTTTTTCATAAAATATTTGTTAAACCAAATTTGGCTAAAAAATATATGGATATATTTTTGGCCTTCTGTAATGACATTCTTGTTTTCGTAATTTTTAGTTGCGACTAAAAGCACTATAGGCCAAGATCTCGAACTCAAGATATTGATATCAGCTATCATTAAGATGATAGAGGATGTGTAATTTTGTCCGTAAAAGTAATAATATTTAATTCAAAATTGATATTTGGGCTTAATGATCGTTTTGATGGATGCAATTAATTAATACAGATTAATTCATTTTTCACCCTACGTTTCGCCAATTATTTGTTGGCTTCTTCAGGGGTTTTTTTATATCTATTATCTTTAAAGACACAAATACAAAGAGATGACATTTAGTAACAATTACAAATTTTTGGAAAAAAACTATTTACTCGGTCTATTGCACTTACTGTTTTAGGATTTAGAAATTTTAGTTTACATTGTAGTATGAATAATAAATAAATTATAATAAGTTAACATAAATTAAACAACACATAAATAAATTAACACTTATTGAACAGCAAAAACTTAAGTCTAATATTGCTTGCTAATAATATCACAGATCATTTATTATTATTGTTACTAATGGCAACACTATATATCGAGCTGATATTGTCCAAGTCTTCTTTATGGTTCATTGTTGTTGTTATTTTTTGTTGAATCCGAAGACTTTCTAGTGTGTAGCGGGTGGTGGTGCGGTTTTCCTTGTCCAAAATAGTAACATTGTCAAAGTCTGCGATGTGGTCTTCTTCTATCATATGTTGTGAGAGTGCTGTAGCTGTTCTTTTCTTTCTTATGTCAGCTTCATGTTCGGATAATCTCACTGCAAGCTTACGTTTTGTTGTGCCTATGTATACCATGTTGCACTTGTTGTTGTCATTACCTTTGCATGGTATTTGGTAAACTACGTTATGATGATCTGTTTTTTGTGTGGGTGGTTTTGTTTTTGTAAACATTGAGCTTAAGGTGTTATTGGCTTTATGTGCGAAAGTAGTTTTTTCTCTGTCAAGTGGTATTGTTTTGTTGAGAGTATTATTGTCAGTTAGATGAAGAATGTATGTTAGTGAGAAAAATCTAGGGTTGCCAGATTTTACTTTTTGTGTTGTAAGTTGTTTATTTGAGTTTTGTATTTGGTGAAGTTTATTGTTGATTAAATTATCAATTATTGTGTTTGGATAATTGTTCATTTGTAGAATTGTTTTTATTTTTGTTATATTTTCTTTGTGGTATATATTGTCACTGATGTCTAATACTTTGTTAATGAAGTTGGTTGCGGTATTGATTTTGTATTTCATAGGTTGAGAAGACAAATAATTTATCATTCTTCCTGATGAGATTGGTTTGCTATACCAGTCAAAGGAGATTTTATTTTCTTTTCTTATAAGTTTCACCTCAAGAAACGGTAATTGGTGATTGTTTTCTATTTCTATAGTAAAATTTAGTTTTGTGTGATATTCGTTGAGTGTTTCTAATATTATTTTAGCGTCGTTCTTTTTAATGATGGCAACCATATCGTCAACATATTTAGCTATAAATTTAATTTTTGTGTTTGATTTTTTCAACTTATCTATTGTTTCATCTAGTAGGTGGTCAAGTACAATGTCCGCAATTGTTGGGGATAAAGGGTTTCCCATTGGCATGCCGAATGTTTGACTGTATAGTTTGTTGTCATATTTGAAATAATTGTTGTCAGTTAAGCAGAATTGAAGAATTTTTAGGAACTGATTTTTAGATATGTTTGTATGTGTTTTCAGTCTGTCCCAATTTTTCATTATTATTTTTATAGCTATGTATGTCGGTATATTTGTAAATAATGAAACTACGTCAAAAGATACTAAGATATCTTCGTCCTCCAATGTTACGTCTTTAATTTTGTTTTTCAGAATGAACGAGTTTTTTACATTGTAGTCTTCAGATATCACGGTTTTGAGGATTTGACCAATATGTTTGGATAGTTTATAGCATGGAACATTAGTTGATGCTGCTATTGGTCGTAGTGGTATGTTTTCTTTGTGGATTTTTGGGAGTCCATAAAGAACAGGAGTTGAAGCAACAGAGCAGGAAAGTTGTTCTTTTTGTTTGGCATCAATGAATTTTTGTTTAAATAATCCATTAACTATTTCATTATTAGTTTTCTGTAAGTTAGTTGTGGGGTCATTCCTCATCGTTTTGTATGTGTTTTTATCTTCAAGAAGTAGGTTCATTTTATGGTTGTAATCTTGTTTGTAAAGAATAACTGTTTTATTGCCTTTATCTGCGTTTGTGATGTCATTTTTATGTTTGTTGATGATATTTTTTGTTATTGTTAAAGTTTTTAGGATAAATTTTTCCCTTTGTGTATTTTTAATTTTTCTTTTGTAATTTATAATTCTGTTTGAAAATTTTGATCTGGCAATCTCTTTTTGTTTACTGTCTTCTATTGTTTGAATATATTGTTCTATTTCAGCTACTATGTGTATAGGTGAGAAATTTATAGTGGTTATTGGAAGAGCGAATTTTTTCCCCAAAGAGAGTAACCATTTACTTTCTATCGGAAACTCTACGTTAGTTTTGTTTTCAAACCAACTTTCGTTATATGTGATACCTAGTTCGTTAGTGTGTTTTTCTTTAACATAACATTGGAGGACGAAGATATCTTAGTATCTTTTGACGTAGTTTCATTATTTACAAATATACCGACATACATAGCTATAAAAATAATAATGAAAAATTGGGACAGACTGAAAACACATACAAACATATCTAAAAATCAGTTCCTAAACATTCTTCAATTCTGCTTAACTGACAACAATTATTTCAAATATGACAACAAACTATACAGTCAAACATTCGGCATGCCAATGGGAAACCCTTTATCCCCAACAATTGCGGACATTGTACTTGACCACCTACTAGATGAAACAATAGATAAGTTGAAAAAATCAAACACAAAAATTAAATTTATAGCTAAATATGTTGACGATATGGTTGCCATCATTAAAAAGAACGACGCTAAAATAATATTAGAAACACTCAACGAATATCACACAAAACTAAATTTTACTATAGAAATAGAAAACAATCACCAATTACCGTTTCTTGAGGTGAAACTTATAAGAAAAGAAAATAAAATCTCCTTTGACTGGTATAGCAAACCAATCTCATCAGGAAGAATGATAAATTATTTGTCTTCTCAACCTATGAAATACAAAATCAATACCGCAACCAACTTCATTAACAAAGTATTAGACATCAGTGACAATATATACCACAAAGAAAATATAACAAAAATAAAAACAATTCTACAAATGAACAATTATCCAAACACAATAATTAATAATTTAATCAACAATAAACTTCACCAAATACAAAACTCAAATAAACAACTTACAACACAAAAAGTAAAATCTGGCAACCCTAGATTTTTCTCACTAACATACATCCCTCATCTAACTGACAATAATACTCTCAACAAAACAATACCACTTGACAGAGAAAAAACTACTTTCGCACATAAAGCCAATAACACCTTAAGCTCAATGTTTACAAAAACAAAACCACCCACACAAAAAACAGATCATCATAACGTAGTTTACCAAATACCATGCAAAGGTAATGACAACAACAAGTGCAACATGGTATACATAGGCACAACAAAACGTAAGCTTGCAGTGAGATTATCCGAACATGAAGCTGACATAAGAAAGAAAAGAACAGCTACAGCACTCTCACAACATATGATAGAAGAAGACCACATCGCAGACTTTGACAATGTTACTATTTTGGACAAGGAAAACCGCACCACCACCCGCTACACACTAGAAAGTCTTCGGATTCAACAAAAAATAACAACAACAATGAACCATAAAGAAGACTGGGACAATATCAGCTCGATATATAGTGTTGCCATTAGTAACAATAATAATAAATGATCTGTGATATTATTAGCAAGCAATATTAGACTTAAGTTTTTGCTGTTCAATAAGTGTTAATTTATTTGTGTTGTTTAATTTATGTTAACTTATTATAATTTATTTATTATTCATACTACAATGTAAACTAAAATTTCTAAATCCTAAAACAGTAAGTGCAATAGACCGAGTAAATAGTTTTTTTCCAAAAATTTGTAATTGTTACTAAATGTCATCTCTTTGTATTTGTGTCTTTAAAGATAATAAATATAAAAAAACCCCTGAAGAAGCCAACAAATAATTGGCGAAACGTAGGGTGAAAAATGAATTAATCTGTATTAATTAATTGCATCCACCAAAACGATCATTAAGCCCAAATATCAATTTTGAATTAAACTTTCAACATATGATCAAAAATTTAAACAAGTAATAATATTTGTTCGGTAGGAAAATTTTCGATGTTTTACAAAAAAAAAAAATTGAAAAGATGCATTTCATTGACATCGTCACCGAATGTTTCGCAACAAGGGAAGTTTGAGAATTAATAATAAGAACTCAAATTCAAAGTCAAAGTTTTAAGAAACGCAATATACAAATTTTACTTCATGCGCCTTTAAATTATATAAATTCAACAATTTAGGGAAAAAATGTCTTAGATCAAAAGTAATGTTACTTTGGACATAAGTTTTAGCAATTTTAGAGATTGTTTTGGAAATGTAAATTGCATTTGTTCTTTGTCTTATTTTTTTTATTTTTGGCACTTGTATCTGGTTTGCTTAGGATGTCATACCTTCATATACGATATAGAATATATGACAAGTTTTTGATTAAATTACGATGATAGAGATCTGCGAAAAAGGTGGGTCCTTTTTTTTCATACATCCTTAACTACTGAAGCTAAATATTAACTTCAAACTTTGAATTCAAGGCTTAAAACTTATTGAAAACAACTCTAACGACTTTGATTAAATTTTACCAAAAAGACTAGAATTATTTGTGCAACAATTTTTTTTTAAATCAGCTATTAACATATCTGCTATAGATTTTTAGTTTTAGATTTTTTCAAAGATGGTTTGATGGTTTGGATTACAATCAAATGATTTTTTTTGGTCCTATATAATTTTTATATATTATGTATACATATTTCAAAATTTGGAAACAGAATATTTTCTGGATGTTATTAAAAAGGCTTTTTTGAAAACTCAATATTTTAAAAGCTGGTGGATATTTTTTGTTGAAATTTTAATTTTAAATGTATAGTATTGAAAACTAAAAAGTTTCATACCAATATAAAAAGTAAATTTTTGAAAGAAACCGTTAACGATTTTTCATCAGATGGCATCTTCCGTTCGGGGATCTAACTTCTTTTTAGGATCATTTAAAGACTTCAAATATTTTATACTGTTCCATATTTTTTGTGTAATGAAATTCTTGTTTTAATATTTTTTATTTTAAAATAATTTAAGATATGTGCGAGTTCGAGCGAAAAATTATTATTTGTATTTATTTGTTTAAAAAAGAGAGGTAACACCTCTTCCCATGCAACCTTTTTGAACCTTGAGTATAAAAAACATAATCATAAATGAATGTTGAAAGGTATGAAGCATGATAAATTTAAATAAATAATTTAAAAACATCTCAATTAAAAAAAAGCCCTTTCGATTTTTTTAATAAATATGTGCAACGATTTTAATTTCTATAGTAACAAAGTTCCACACATAATTTACATACTTTTATTTTTTAGAACATTTGATCGCACGTAGGAGTACGATTTTATTTTGATCTCTTTTAATCTCAGAGAAATCCATTCTTGAAAGTTATGCTTGACATAATTATACCAGAAGAACAAATCTAGCAACTAACCTAAGATTTCAGTAATTGAGTATTTGAAAAATTTAAAATTAATTTTGAAGAAGGTATTTCAGGAAACGTTCTAAAAATAAACTGGCACCCCTATATAAGTGGCTTCAGCATACGCGAATTTTGTTACACAGGTTTAATTTCTCCAAATTTTTCTCAACTTACACAGTACTTATACGAAAATCATCGAAACCAATATCAAAAATGTTTTTCTGTAAGGTATTAATTTTCAAATTTGTATCTGCGCGAGTTTTTTTTTGGGAAACAATACGTTCCAAATACATTCAAGAGTAAAATATCATAAAAGCAAACATACCTGGACAACTAAGACAATCAGAAGATTTTTGGATTTGTGGTCCGTTGCAAGCTATGCCACCATTTAAAGGCATAGGATTGTTACAAAATCTTGATCTTTTACGTCCTTGACTTGGCATTCCAATACATTTGCAATCTTTCCAAGAACTCCATGCACTCCAGCCTCCATTTACTGTAAAGAAGAAATTGACAGAGAAAAGTTTAGTTATAAAAATACACAAATGATGTAAAAAAAATAAGTCTTTTTCAGATTCGTATACAAATAATATGCACAGCATTAAAAAAAAAAAAAAAAAAACAATCATAAAATTAAACTTGTAACTTAGACCAAGAAAAAAATTAATTTTATTGGAAGTGGGTTCCCGTTTAGGTGCAGTTAAAAATAAATACCAATATAATAATATATCTACTTTTAAACATATAACCAAATTTCAAAAACATCTTCATTATAAAAACGATAAAAATTGAATTGGCTCTACTGGTCTGTTAGCTAAAATGATGATATCAAATGGATTGCATAAGTCGATTTCAATTTTACCACGAAAGGTACATTTTTCCATTGACTAGTTTTATATGAACTAAATACTAGTTTTCTGTACAACCATTACTATCCCGCGAAATATTTATAAATTATCTCAAAAATAAGTAGGATAGTAAAATTAATAGTTACTCTTAAAATCAGTAATAGCACGCAAAGTTATAATAATTAGCCCACTATCATTACTGCCAAGGCAATTATCAGACTCCTTTTAGTGGTGCTTGGTTTTTAATTGTTCAATTCTAATTAGAAAACTTTTTGCCCAGCGGGCTTGGCCTCATGGCCATATATGCATTACGTATAGCGCTACCGAGGTCACGTGTTTCATTCACAACCTTTAATAATAATTTTATGGTTTCAAAGCTTTGTAGCCTAACTGCAAGTGTGTTTTCACACAAAAAACACACTACTAATTATTTTAAAACAAATAATAAGTCCAACATTTTTTTTTAAATTCATACAAGAAAATCAATTAGCTAAAGAAAAAATTTCTTAGTTACAAAAACCAAAATATACCTTTCCAGATGATTTTGGTGCACTGAATTCGAGTCCGAACTCAAAAATGTTCCACCGCGTCAGGTTTTGAGATAGTCATTCGAAATTTAAAAAAAAAATCGTTTGTTATTTTTGAAGCTTTGTTGAAGATTGTTAATGATTTTTAGTAATTATTATTATTCTTTAATTATTTTAATTTAAACTGAAAATTGCTTAATTTAAACTTCTTAAATTTTCAAATGGGTATATCTCAAAAACAAGACAAGGCTTTTTCAGAGCAGTTCTGAACTTGGATTCGAGTCTAGGATACTTTAAATAATGTCTCTAACTCTGTTACATAATCTCAAATATACCGAAAAAACATTTTTTTCAAGGTTTTTTTCAAGTGCTGGGGAATTAGAATTTTTTGTTGATCAAATTATTTGTTTTTGAACTAACCTGTAATATAACATTATACGACATTTATCGGACCTAAATAAGGGTTAAAAAAAATATATACATGAATTTTTTTTTTTGAAGAAACCGCTCTAACGTTTGGAAAGTTATATACATTACATACATAATAAAATATATAAGCCAAGTGTATTCGATGAGACTTTTTACTCGTACAATCAGTCCAGTCGTTTGGTAGCTTTAGAGCAATTTTCAAAAATATCGAATTTCCACTTAGTCCCTTCGTATCTTTGTCGCTCCAGCCACTCTATCGGAGAGAGTGTACGGGCGCTAAACAGCAGGCAACATTTAACTAATTAATTAAATGTGAAAAACAGACACCAGATAAATCTGAAAAAATTGTATTCAATTTATTTTTGGCAAAAAATTAATCCACATTTGGACTAGATATTATTACTTAACTCTTAAGAAATGGCAATTTTTTCGGAATTCTGTGGGATATCTATTTAAATACATTTATTTAATCATTTAATATAGATTTAAATGTTGACGTGGAAGTTGGTTCTAGGCTCTAAAAGTTAGCTATTACTTTTGAAGAAACGATATGAGTGTCGGAGGCAAAATATTATTGCGAGGATTTAAATTTTTTCATGGTAAATTTCATTTTTATATTATGTAATCAATTGCTCTGGACAAGCCAAGGAGGCGAAATTCTTCTTGTGACACATTGACCACAAATTTTGTATTCTTAAGCAAACTGAACACTATGCCGAAGGCGGAATTCAGAGTAAATGATATTAAACTAAAAAAAAAGTAATACCCAATTGATCGGCTGCACGATCTTCAAAAGAATAATTTTGTATAATTCTTGACTATATGCCGTCAAAATGAGTTTAAGGTAAATTAACACCTTTATTAAACAAAAAGAAGCCAGTCCAATATACTGAATAAAACGAATAAAAAAAACTATCTACGTTCACGGACAAACAAAAACCATGAGCAATAAAAGTGTTTTTGAAAAATTTACTATCGAATGTTCATTGCAGAAAAATTTTAATAAAATAAATAATATTAACAGCTAAGTACTTTTTTATTACTAAAAGAGTTCTGCTGTTTTTTGTTAATTTTAAGGGCGGCAAAAGTTATTGGCCGACGGCGCCACATCTAATAAATACGCCGCAGATTGTATTTACAGTTATAAATTTATTTAAATAAATACAAAGGAGATGACGCACTTTTGGGCCATAAGCGTGCAGGGACAAGAGTGGTACCAAAAGAAAGGTAAATACTTGTACATCAAAACTGTGAAGTCTTAGGAAAATCGTATGTGGGGATTTCGAGATTTTCACGTTTGAAGTTCATTGATCAGATGCACTTTTTGGGCATATATCATAGAAACCGTTAGACACACGCATATGTTTTTGAAATCAAATAAAAGGTGTGTGTTTTAACCTTTCAAATGGCGTTTAAATCATGAGCCTACTACTTTTAGTTTTTGAAATATTCAATAATTAAGCTTTTATACTAAATTTTTTTTGTTTTAAATCAGTAATTTCGGAAAAATCTTAAGTGACATCATATCTTTTTTCATCGTTAGGTTTCAAAACTTCTAGAGTTTTATTGAATATTTCAAAAACTAAAATACCTTGGCTCATGATTTAAACGCCATTTGAAAGGTTAAAAACACACCTTTTATTTGATACCAAAAACATATGCGTGTGTCTAACGGTTTCTATGATATATGCCCAAAAAGTGCATATGGTCAATGAACTTCAAACGTGAAAATCTCGAAATCCCAAACGTGAAAATCTCGAAATCACACCTACGATTTTATATATTTATAATCGGCAAAACTAAGAGCAATCAATAGCCCTTAATAAATAATATTCGGACAAAATACCATATACTATAAGTACAGCAGAGTCCGATATCCGTTTTCCAGCAATATTATCTGCATAGCATGTGTAGTTCGCCATATCCTGAAAATATTAATTGTTTATCAAGTTTAGAAAACTCCAATTATGTATAAGAAATCTATAATTACCTGCAAGGATACTTTGTTCAAGGCTAGACTTTTATCAGCGGTTATTTCAACGCCTTCAACTTCTGAAATTGGGAAATCATTTTTATACCACTTGATAGTTGGTGCGGGTATTCCGTTTGGTGGTTTACAATGCAGTTCTGCGCGCGATCCGATTTCAACGCGCAGTGAGGTGGGGGAAGCTAAAAATTGCTTTTTAATGTCTGCAAAAAAAAAGTGAAAATAATTTTAAAAAAAAATATTTTTTTCATATAAATGTTGTCAAGTTTGACGAAGAACTTATTTTATATAAATAATAAAAAAAAAACTGTTCATTACTGCCTAATAGTATTTAACTTAATTCGAAAAACAGGAAATCACTGTGATTTAACCTAATGTAATTGCTTTCATTGTTTGTTAAACAATGTCTGATTAAGATTTCGATTAGCTACTATGAGATTAATGGTCAATTTTCGATCTCATTTACTTTTCACAATATCTGAATAGTGCCATCGCGGCGGGATAAAAAGTAAAAAGACGACCCTTTGAAAATAAAAATTTGAATTGATTTTAGTTGAATTATTTTCAATAATAATTCTTGCTGCACGAATATACCTAATTAAAATTTGATTTTTTTTTTTTAATATGGATATTTATTCTTTTTCCAACTTACATGCAACATTTATGGTAGCTGCTCGACTTTTAGTCATTCCTCCTGATGACCAAGCAAGACATTCACACTGGAAAGGTGTTTTTCCAAAATATTCGTCCACTAAATCTCTATGTATGGTAGCCGTAACTTCTTTTATATGAACGCCGCTATGCGGATCAACATGAAAGTCATGAACAGATGGAGGTGGTTGTGAACTGCCACTGCATTTGAAATTAACCTGTTAAAAAGGTTACAACAATAATTAATTAATAAAAAATTATAACAAATTTTGGTTCAAGCCAAAAATATCTTGATTTCGAAGTAATTATTAATTTTCATTGAAATTTGCTAAAATATTTAACTGGTACAGAAAATTAGAATAAAGTTTAAAGATAAAGTTTGTATAGCTTTTTATTTCTACATATTTCATAGTGTCACCAATGCGTTTTTTAAAAATATTTTTCACGAATTAATCGCTAAACTTGAAACGAAATTCTGATTTTTACCAAGAAACTACTGTACAATAATTATTTTTAGCGTTTAGTCATAAAATTTGCTCTGAGATTCAAATGTCAATTACCCCAAAACTAATTTTTTTTTTCAATTCCATACCACAATGAACAAAAACAGAATTGATTTTTGATTTTCTATTATCTATGTGCGGAATAAAGTTATATAAATGTCGAATATGTACATCTTGAATTCATCAAGCAATGCTCCTTCAACTGAGCAATGAGCTGCATTCTTTTGCTTTCTACATCTTCACCCTTAAAGATATCAGTGATGTCATGAATCATCAACCCACCCTAATACTTTGCAAGTACAATGCAAAGTGAAATGATTTGTCCCCCCATTTTGCATCTTAATATTAAAAATCCACAGTCATTCGCATCCATAGTAGGTTGTAAGTTCTTCTTATATTTCCTTACAAAACTCCCATTGTCAACATACATTACAAGGGTAGGTAATCGTCCTATTTTATTAGGAACAAAAAAAGTCTCGAATGTATACATAAATAAAGGAAGTCGTAAAGAAACGCTTTGAGTGTAAGTTTCTGTTTTTTTTTCTTTTTTCAGAGACAGGAGTTCTTTTTTTAAAAACTACCATTTTAAAGACAATAAAATATCTAACAACCAATTTTGCCAATTTTGAAAATGCTTCGTATGACAAAAACTACGGAGTTAAAAATTAAAGGAGATGACGCACTTTTGGGCCATAAGCGTACAGTGACAAGAGTGGTACCAAAAGAAGGGTAATTACTTGTACATCAAAACACGTTTGAAGTTCATTGATCAGATGCACTTTGTATGCATATATCATAGAAACCGTTAGACACACGCATATGTTTTTGGTATCAAATAAAAGGTGTGTTTTTAACCTTTCAAATGGCGTTTAAATCATGAGCTTACGACTTTTAGTTTTTGAAATATTCAATAAAACTCTAGAAGCTTTGAAACCTAAATGTGAAAAAGATACATCTCGTATGATGTCACTTAAGATTTTTCCGAAATTACTGATTTAAAACAAAAAAAAAATAGTTTCAAAGCTTAATTATTGAATATTTCAAAAACTAAAAGTAGTAGGCTCATGATTTAAACGCCATTTGAAAGGTTAAAAACACACCTTTTATTTCATTTCAAAAACATATGCGTGTGTCTAACGGTTTCTATGATATATGCCCAAAAAGTGCATCTGATCAATGAACTTCAAACGTGAAAATCTCGAAATCCCCACCTACGATTTTCCTAAAACTTCACAGTTTTGATGTACAAGTAATTACCTTTCTTTTGGTACCACTCTTGTTCCTGCACACTTATGGCCCAAGCCCCATACATTTTTTCTCCTTTAGTTTTAAAATTGTCGAGGTACTCAAAGAAAGCAAGTTCTCTAACAATTTTCACAACTCCATATAAGTACGAAAAGTTTGTGTTTAAGTGACAAAAAAATTTGCCAAAAAGTTACATCAAAACATATAAAATTTTCATGCAAAGGCCTAAAAGTGTTCGTAGACATTGTCAGTCGTAAGCTTCGTATATTTGCCCATACAAATGTTGATATATTTACGCAGTTGAGTTTGTCGACAATTATCTTTTTTGGAATTCGATTTTTTTCACTAGCAAGGAAGAAATGAGGTCATATGAAGGAATAAGGCACACAAAGCGTTTAAGCCTGGTATTGACAAGCGCTCAAGACTCAAAAAATCATTTTTAATTAATCCAACCTACTGTCCGCATTAATTTATAGAGCACACGATATCCTAATCGTCGAGACACAAAGCGTTCAAGCCTGGTATTGACAAGCGCTCAAGACTCAAAAAATCATCCCTCAATAATCCAACCCACTGTTCGCATTAATTTATAGAGCACACGAAATCTTCGCATACTTTATACGTGTAGTACGAAGCGCTTCATGTACGAAAGGACCAATTCTTCTTTGACAATAAGTCAAGCCATTATTGATACTTTCTGTCATTATTTTCACCACAAAATTTGAAAAACTTTTATTCGAATAAATTTTAAATTTGAGAATTACAGTTCTTTACTTATTTTTCACAAGTATCCCAGGGATATTTTTTAAACTGAAAACAAAATATTGAATAAAAAGGAGTGACAACTTGAGTTCAACTCTCAAGTCAATAACTCTAAAGTTCGCCAACATGAGAGTTTGCGCCAGATTGAGCAACAGTGAACAAAATTGGCTTTCGACTTCAGCAAGTTTTTGAAATTTAGGTTATGATGGCTTTTAGCTTAGCAAGTGAATATTGAGTGATATACAGGGTGAGTCATGAGCAATGCGACAAAATGCTAGGGCGTGTAGGTTGCGTATCTTCGCATACTTTATACGTGTAGTACGAAGCGCTTCATGTACGAAAGCACCAATTCTTCTTTGACAATAAGTCAAGCCATTATTGATACTTTCTGTCATTATTTTCACCACAAAATTTGAAAAACTTTTATTCGAATAAATTTTAAATTTAAGAATTACAGTTCTTTACTTATTTTTCACAAGTATCCCAGGGATATTTTTTAAACTGAAAACAAAATATTGAATAAAAAGGAGTGACAACTTGAGTTCAACTCTCAAGTCAATAACTCTAAAGTTCGCCAACATGAGAGTTTGTGCCAGATTGAGCAACAGTGAACAAAATTGGCTTTCGACTTCAGCAAGTTTTTGAAATTTAGGTTATGATGGCTTTTAGCTTAGCAAGTGAATATTGAGTGATATACAGGGTGAGTCATGAGCAATGCGACAAAATGCTAGGGCGTGTAGGTTGCGTTGAGACAAGAAAAAAATCGTATGGGAGGGGGGGTCTATTCCCCTCCGTTTAGCCGGGAGGGGCAATTTTCGAAAAAACTGACTTAAAATGGGAAAAAAATTATTTAAAATCAACGGCTTCATTCACAATGCTGTGCGATACGTTTTTGAAAAGCCAATAACTTTTTCTTTCATTCTGTGTTTATATAAATCTATTCTAAGAAATAAATTTTGAAATATTAATTTTCAAAGTCAAAATTTTGAAAAAACAATTGAAAAAAAAATTTCAAATTCATTTTTTTTTTAAATTTTACGTAATTAAGTGCTAATTTTAATTTCAAAATTCAATGCTGTTATTAATTTTAAGTCTAAATAAGAAAACCGGATGCAAAAATTTTATGTCGTTCTCAAGAAATTAAAAAAAAATCAAAACCACCTTTTTCTAAGAAAAACATTTATTTTTATTGTAACGAAGCAATTTATTTATTTATTTAGCATTAATCTTAGTTTTTTTTACTTTTTTTTTAATTGGAGTTTTATGAGAACGTAATAAAATTAAATAGTATTGGAATAACCCTGGATTAATATTATTTTCATTGATAACTTCTGAAAACTGACCTGTCAATATTTTTGCCTTGGCCTGCCCGCAGCCCATGGGTTCTACCTGTTACGGGGACAATAGGGACAATAAAACCGCATTTTTATTAATGAAAAAAAAAGAAAATTGCAATGCAAGATAAATAAAAGGCATTGCAGTTTTGCTTAGTAATTATTTCCAATTTGAATATTAACTCATTAACACGTAACGATGTCAAGCTCATACACCCGAGAAGAATTAACGGACATGCATTTCTGCTACGGTTTAGCTAATGGTCGAAGTCGTGAAGCCGAAAGACTGTACGCTGAAAGATATCCCGATAGGAGGTGTCCCCATCATAGCACGTTTCCAAGAATCCACCGACGTCTAAGAGATCATGGAGTGCTGGAGCATCGAAGAAGCGAAAGGCCAGTTTCTGATGAGTCAAGAATCTTAGATGAAAGAATTCTGGATTTAGTCCGAAATAATCCCTCCGTCAGTACAAGAAGGATATCCACTATGCTTGGAGTGTCCCAATCTAGAGCATGTCGAGTACTTCGGGCGGAAAATTTACACCCGTACCACTTTACGCCTGTTCAGGAACTCACCTCAAACGACAAGTTATTGAGAACCGAATTTTGTAGAACATTACTACTTAGAAATGAAACCGAACAAAACTATTTTAGAAGAATATTCTGGACGGATGAACCACAGTTTACTAGGGATGGGGTTACTAACTTCCACAATTTACATTATTGGAGTAGCGCTAATCCACACAAAAAAAAAACAAAACAAATCACAACACCGCTTTAGTTGTAATGTTTGGCTTGGTATTGTTGGACACACTGTGATCGGGCCCCGGTTTTTGAATTCCATTATTAATGGAGAATCATACCTGCAATTCCTACGAGACCTTTTACCCGATTTATTAGACAGCGTTCCATTGGTTATAGCAGATACTTTAATCTACCAACAAGATGGTGCTCCAGCACACTACAGCTTACAGGTGAGAAACTGGCTGGATGATCATTTTAGTGACCGTTGGATCGGAAGCAGGGGCCCCACGGAATGGCCGCCTATGTCACCAGATTTAACTCCCCTAGATTTCTATGCATGGGGATTTATGAAGAATTATGTTTACGAAGTGGAAATAGTATCATTGGAACAACTGAAGGAACGAATTGAAGTCGCTGGAGTCATGGAGATATAATCTATGCCTTCTAAACAATGGAGATCATATCGAGAATTTTTTATAAGTACTTCCAATAAAGAACATAGTAAAAATAAAAGGAATAAAAAAAACTAAAAAAAACTAAGATTAATGCTTCTTAAATTGCTTCGTTACAATAAAAATAAATGTTTTTCTTAGAAAAAGGTGGTTTTGGTTTTTTTTTAATTTCTTGAGAACGACATAAAATTTTTGCATCCGGTTTTCTGATTTTGACTTAAAATTAATAACAACATTGAATTTTGAAATTAAAATTAGCACTTAATTACTTAAAATTTTGAAAAAAATGAATTTGAAATTTTTTTTTTCAAAATTTTGACTTTGAAAATTAATATTTCAAAAACTATTTCTTAGAATAGATTTATTTAAACACAGAATGAAAGAAAAAGTTATTGGCTTTTCAAAAACGTATCGCACAGCATTGTGAATGAAGCCGTTGATTTTAAATAATTTTTTTCCCATTTTAAGTCAGTTTTTTCGAAAATTGCCCCTCCCGGCTAAACGGAGGGGAATAGACCCCCTCCCATACCATTTTTTTCTTGTCTCAACGCAACCTACACGCCCTAGCATTTTGTCGCATTGCTCATGACTCACCCTGTATATTAACCTTAACCCAAACAAATAAATTCATTTGATTTATTTATAAGCTTTAACCTTACTTAAATTTTAAATAGTGCATTTCAAACTCTTTTTCAGACTCTTGAGTCATTTTGCTACTATTACGAAAAAATATGCATTTTATATTTTTATATAAAAATTAACTACATATATTTTATTGCAAATACATAGTTTACGAATAAGCAAACACCTGTCAATGAAAAATTCAATCTATCAAACCTCTAAGTACGAATAATATAAAATTACTAGCAAACCCAGCGAACTCCGTTTCGCCACCAGATGGCTTCGTTTTTTTTGTAACATGTTTGGGGATTAAAAGATGAAGATGAGTTATACGTGTCCGCAAATTATCCGTTTCATTGAAGTGCTCTTTGGTAAACCACATTTTTTGTTTTTTTTTGGTCTAACGTTATGACTTTAACACAAACAAAGCAGACGGTTTTGCCATTATGTATATTATTTGTAGGAAACATTTTTTTAGTTCAATAAAAATAATTATCTACTGTAAGTGAACTCGAAATGACTGATTGGTAAATTCGCAATAGCAATGCAAAGATCCTCGATAGCAATCAATGATTCAATGTAGTCAATACTATAGCAAATAGTAGACGAATTTGTGTTCCTGTGCATATAACGCTGCTTCAGCAAGCATACTGTCCCATTGATTGTCATCTTCTAGTAAGCCTTGTGCAAGGCATGCATCTTTATACGTTGGATACTGTTGTCCATCTACCTTTCGTATATCTTGAAATGACAATGGTCCGGTGACATTAACCAACAGCAGTCGCAGATAAAAACACTCAGTCTGCCTTGGATTGACTGTGTATACACGTCCCAAATTATTTGATTTAAATAAACCGGGACACGCATCAACTGGTGTGGTGTCCCTTTCTTGCGGGGCATCCATTTTTTCGATTGAGCCTATGTAAAATATCGCGGAACTTCAGAATAGAGCAGCGCTGTATCGTCCGTGAAATATATGCGCTGCCAGTTTTCAAGATGGACAGCTAAATGGGTAACTGCTGGATCTCTTTCATGAATTTGGAAACCAAAAATAAGCCAGACAGCTTCATTGGAACTGATATATCGGTCAATTTGGTAATTCGTAATTTCATCTTTTTCATTCAACGGAGGAGCATTGACATTAGTATTTTCAATTCTAAATACAGCCATATCACTTCCTTTATTAAAATATTTGCAAATATATTTGATACTCTTCACCGAACTGCATGACTCAACATTAATATGAGCATTGAATGTTTTGCTGAGAAGAGGTGAATATGGTACCACCCAACGATTGTCAATGTCGATGTCTGCGTTGCTGATAGTTTTAGTTTTTTATTTAACTAAAAAAATGTTTCCTACAAATAATATACATGGCAAAACAACGTTTGCCGGGTCAGCTAGTTATTATTTGGCTTACCTTTCACAATAATGAAACAAACTCGTACACGCTTTCGTTTTGATTTAAAACTATTTATTTTGCACAGAAAAATTAAAATAATACGTATACGTCACTGCTACGATGATGAGAGGTGACCTAGGTAGACATCTAGTGGGGATAACTGATTTATCTAGTGGTGGATTACCCTTAACATTTAGGGGGATGAAAAATAGATGTTGTCCGATTCTCAGACCTACCCAATATGCACACAAAATTTCATGAGAATCGGTAAAGCCGTTTCGGAGGAGTTTAACCACAAACACCGCGACATGAGAATTTTATATATTAGATTAATATATTATCTTATTTAAATCCAATCATAGGTATTGCTCGTTCAAATGCCGATTCGTTGCAATGCATTTGTTGCCAGCGTCGGCGCGGCGCGGCGCGGCGCCGCTCGAAAAAAACACAATAAATTGCTTGGTTTGGCGATCTTTTTGTCTTTCACAAGCAAGGCTAGTTTAAACTTTTCATTTTCAAAGATTTTGTTTTAAATCATTAAAAATTATTTTTAATTAGATGTAAGTATATTTTACCTGAAGTGTATATGCTGCTTTACATTTCAATGTTGCCGGTTTATTTTTAACAACAAACGAATTTTGTGGTTCATCAAGAAACACTGGTAACGTGGATCCGATATCTTTGGCACTTATTTTTGATCCGAAAGCTGCTAAACTAGTACCCAATGGGTTCTCTTCGTATTCTTGATGTTTAAAAGATTTGGCATCTTCAGTTTCATCGAAGCCATCCGGATATTGAAAAAAGTCCTGCTTTTCATCTGTGTCTGGTCTTGCGATAAACCCATCGTTATTTAATTGGTCGCTTTCTTCGTTTTTAAAAACTGGAGTATCGAATACTGGATTTGCTTCTTCGGTTTCATCGAAACTTCCATCGTTCAATAAAGAAGAAACTGGTTCAACTTCAGCAAATTGTGTTGAAAAGTTGTGATAGTCGAAGGTTTGAAGTGTATGTCCAGAATTTCCAGTCAAATTTGATACAAGACACAATGCTACTAAATAGCGTAGACTTAAAGTGCACATTGTATCAATTTTTATTCACAGCTTTTTTATTTTTCGCAAGATTTGTTCTGTAAAAAAATTAGTAAATATTTAATATTGTTTGACAATATGAGTATAAGCCTATAAAACTGATGAAGCATGAAAACTCCAATACAAAAATGAATCTGGTAAAAACATATTGCTATTTGCAATTTTACATTGTTTTTTATAGTAACCAAATTTAGTATAAGATAAGTGGCCGTTTGGCATAGCAGTAAATGAGTTGTACTTAAACTAATTGTAAACTTTCAGAATTATTATTTAGGGAGTTTTTGTATAGGGTCTACTATGTTCCGAATACTTCGGAAGTTGACAATTAGTCCAGTCAATGCGTCATTTGACCTTGCGCGGAGAGGCGTGGTCTTTTTTTCATGGATCGATAGGGCCTTATTTGGAAGGATTAAATCCAAATTTGCACCACCTGACAACTTTCGTTTACCAAAGTTATTTTTAAAAATATGTTTTTTGCCATTTTTGGGTCTTTTGCGAATATCTCGGCTCCAGTATGTGCACAGTAAAAAATGAAACATCATTTTATGAACAATAACAATTATTATTATGTCATGAAGAAAAACTTTGTTTAAACAAATTAAAAAAAAAGTTATAGTAAGTTAAAGAAATTTTTTGTTTTTTGAAAATCACTTTTTCATAATTATTAAAAAATAAGCTCATCTTAAGATGTCGTTTTTATTTTTTTAGTTTTTAAGTCCTTGTCATCATCATCATGATCATCGGCTCACTACCGGGGTCCGGTCCTGGCCTCCTTCAACAAGTCTCTCCGCCTATCACGGTCTTGAGCCGACGCCACAAATGCATAATTGCCACTATTTTTAAAAATAAAATTCCCTGACTTTCCCTGACGAATTGCAAAGTTTTCCCTGACCAAATGAAAAAAAAAAACAGTAACTCTGAATAGAACATTTATTAAATAGTTTATTTTTACTACAAATAGATACTATATTAAATACTTTATTTTTGTTAAAAATAAATCACATGGCATTTGAATTAAAAATAAATCACATGGAATTGATTAAAACAAAATCACATTAAATTGAGTTGATTGCGATGAATCTGCCTTTTAAACTTGAGACTTCTATGCGTTTATATTGCACCTCTGTTTTTCACTGTCAGTTGAAGAGATGAGTATCTAAAAAAAAACAATGAAACAAAGATCAATAGACTAGCTTCTGAAAATACAGTAATTAATGGTTTTCATTATATGAATATCTAAAACTACATATAATTTAAATAAAAGTTTTTATGATTTCTTTTTCTTTTTCAGTGAAAATGGTTAATAGGAACAGAAAATTTTTAAGTTGTTTCCTAACGGGAAAATATTTATATTTAGGTACAAACGCTTTTTGAAAAAAGAGCTCAATTTATGCGCTATCTTGAAAAGATTCACATTTTTTGTAAAATTGAAAGGACAAGCATTTGTCGATACAATTAATATTACATTCAAGTGAATATACATATGTATGTATATACTAGGGCATACCTTATTTCTTTAACAGAGAGAGCTTATAATTGATGTTTTCTTCTTCAGCCTGGGCTTGGATTCTTAGTTTTTTCTTTTCCTGTTCCAATTTTCTTATCTCTTCTTCTCTTTTTTTTTAGGTTCTTGTCAACATTCTCCTTGCTTTGAAGTTTATTTTTTTCTTCTAGATGGCGAGTATAGCGGCTATGGGAAGCTTTCACATTTGAAACTAAGCTTGGAGTAATTTCCACTTGTGTTACGCCTCCGGCCTCCTTAATGCCATCTAGTACTCGTCTCTGAGCCACAAGCAACTCCTCGAGAAGGTTTTCTACTAATAGCGTTTTGTTGATAGAGAAACCACTCTCGACTGATGCATTACCATGCGATAAAATGGATACTTTTTTTATCACAGTCCAGAGATCTTTGTAATTTTCTTTATTTCCAAATAAATGGAAATAAAAGGCATCAACTCGCCGAGTTGATTCATTTAGCACGAATTCTTTGAATTCGTCATGAAGTATTGTTTTTGCATCTGCACATGCATTCGAATATTGAATCTTTGCGCTTTCGGCGCATTCGTCAGATATGCGGTTGGCATCATATAAGTTTTGTAGCAATTTTTGAAACCTCTTTATATAAAGATTGTTGTTCTGTAAAATGTTTCTAGGGTTCAAACTTGAAATGTTAGCCACGATAGCATATTTTAAAGGACTCCGTTCTTCAATTTTTGAAACCAGAGTAACAATTATATTCCGGCAGTCTAATTTGAACTTCAATATGTCCTTTTCCGATGCGAATCCTTTTATTTTTTTTAAGTTAATAATTTTATTGGCTTTGAAACCAATGTCAACATTTTTAGGGTCTAATAGATTGGATTCACAAGAGAGATCGAGGGACAGAAGTTGTCGCTTATAACTTTTTTCTTGACAACACGCTGTAATAAATTTTGTATCATTACAAGTAGATCCTCATATGGGTAATAAATTAACGGTTTCTCCCCTTGAAACTTGGCTAAAAACGGTTCACAGTCGGAAGTTATTGTGTAAAAAAATGCTAGTTTGCAATCTAGCAGCTCATCTTGAAAGAAACTTTTAACATTTTGTATGGGTTTCGTTTTTGGGAGCTCTACATTTTTCAAAGAAAAAAACTTTTTCAATTCAGAAAAAATGGTTCAAGCACCTATCCAAACACTTTTTATTTTCCAGCCACCGTATACCGCAATATTTGAACGGAAATTCAGTACACTCCGTGTTTGCATTCAAAAGACTTCTCCTTGCGGGACTGTCCTTGAAAACAAAATACAAGTGCCTCAAAAATATATGGAGATCCCACGAAACTTTTGCCAATCCAGTTTTCATTGCTCCATGAACTACATGAAGACCACAAACTCCACATTCCAACAACTGCATACCATCTGGATTGGTTGTTTTTCGATACTCTTTCAATTTTTTTAAGAACGAGAGATTTACGTTTGGGCCGTCCATAGATACTTGAAGCAGTTTTTGTTTATTCAAAAAGCGAATTCCATTGTCAAAATGCTTAAAAATATCATCTGACTTTGAAAACCCCATAAATTCGCTTTCCAAGTATCTGCTACAAACTAAACCCTTTGAGTCATCGAAAAAACGCACAACTAAATCCATTTGGCCTTTTTGTGCAATTTTGTTTAATGCTTCGTCGAAACATATAACAAAATCTTCACACTGATTAACTTTTTCCAAAAGTTTGTCGTGGAAATAAGGAGAGATACCGTGGTTGATGACATAAGAACTTTTAGTTCTTCCTAGTCTAAAATTCTCTGCAATTTTGCTGTCAGGGAACATTAGTCAAAATATATCGGCAATATCTACCGAAGAGTTCAGAGACGCTCTTGTGGAAACAATATTTAGACACCACCGTATTTCTGCAGCAATAGAATCAGCCTTATTGAATGTGTAGTTGGTAAGAAGTTGCGAATTTTGAGTATTATTAATATTTTGCGAATCTACTGTATTTGAATCTTCAGCTTTTTCTTGAATACTGGAGGAGCAGGAGGGCAATGAACTTGATGCATTGAAAAAAGAATTAATTTTTGGACATTTCGTAGCGTTAGCGTAGGATAGGTGATTAGCTCCTTTCTGGTGCGATATCAACGATCTTTTACCCATATTGCTAAGCTCAAACTCTTTTTTGCATAGTCGGCAACTTGCCTTGTTTTCATTTCCTTAATAAAAATAAAATAACAGTTTAAGTTCGAATTATATCGTTTAGCAATAAGAATCAAAACAATAGAATTATTGTTTTTAGTTTCTGTGCACTTTATTGACTTATCGAGCGAAACGCATTTATTTATTAATTTACGCTAAAGGTCGCACAAAAACACATATTGCGTTTAGCTTCAGATTCAACGACTTTCGAAATGTGCATAGGTATAAGGAAAACCGATTTTCCGAAAACATTATTTCTGTTTACTTAATATATGTAAAATATTTAATTGCCACAAGACATAATATACTAAATCATTTCACAAGAAAAACAAAACAAAAAAACCATAGAAAAATTAACTAACCTTCCACTCGGCATAACCAAACGCTGAAATCCTTATCGCTCAACCATTGCTCTCTGAATATTGTTTTTTTGGACATTTTGAATATTCAGTATGTTTTTCAAATTTCACTATAATCCTGAGAAAAAGTAGTTTTTAATAAAATAATCCAATAATATAAAATAATAATTTATTACTCACCACTTGTTTTGTATTTTTTTTGTTTTATTTTTTATTTTTTTTATTTATTTAATTTTTGCAATTTATTCACTTTAGTAACATTAACACAACCGAATCAAACCAATTTAAATTTTTTATGTTTAAATTGGCGCATTTTTTCACATATGAATCCATACACTATATTTGTCTCTTTTCCACTTACGAAACTTTTGATGGCAATCGTATACTATACCTTCTTCTCATTTTTTCCGATGATAGTATTCAGTAAACTCGCTGAATATACAATTTTTTGACGCAAAAATGTGGGCAGAGTTCAACGAAAGATTTTATTCAAATCATTGTGAAAAAATTAATGCTGGAAAAAATTCCCTGACTGCTTTCGAAATTCCCTGACTTTCCCTGACCAAATTTGCGTTCCCTGACTTTCCCTGACTTTCCCTGACTTTCCAGTCGAGTGGCAACCATGAAATGACTTTCCAAGCCGGTTCTTCACTCATGCGAGCTAGGTGCCCTGCCCACCGGAGTCTACAGAGTTTAATTTTTGTCACTATGTCTGCTTCAAGGTAGATTGTACCGTCTCCGGAATCGTCCTTCCTCACATATGGGGCCAACAATTCTCCTTAAGACTTTTCTCTCGAACGCGGCTAAGAGGTCGGAGAGTCTTTTGCTAAGCACCCAAGTCTCGGATCCATACGTGAGTACTGGCAGGACTATGGTCCTGTACAGCAGCAGTTTTGAAGTTATGGTGCGATTTCTGGATTTGAAGAGCTTTGACAGACTAAGGTAGGCTTTGTTGGAATTGGGCAGCCGCTCGTGTATTTCTTCTTCTATATTACTATCGGCTGCTACTATTGACCCGAGGTATTTAAAGGATTGCACCACTTCAAATTCGTGCTCCGCTACCTTGATTGTTTGACCAACTGTTCTTCTCGCATTCTTGTAATTACCTATAATTTAAAAAAATCAGCTCTCTAACGTTAACAAGAGCCGAGTAATAAATTACTGAAGATGGGTAAGTCAGCGCACCCAAGCAATTATATGTTTTTATGTTTTAATTAATATCTCAGTCCCAGTAAGTCGCAAATTAAAGATTATTGCTTTCATTTGTTTATATGAGACTCTGTATCAATTAGGGTTAAATTCATTTTTTTTGAACAGATAGGTAAAAAGTTACCGATACTTTAAACTTTTTTTTGTTATTTTTTTTATAACTTTTTTCGTAACTATTGAGAAATAAAACTGTATTTATCGGTATTTTTTCTTAATTTAATTTATTTTTTATAGTCCATAACATTTCTCCTGGTTTTTTTTGTTAATATGTTGGTCCCTGTGCAGATGATATAAAGAAATTATTTTTAATAATATCCGTTACGTTTTTGAAAGAATTTTATGTTTTTAAACAGATAAATTAAAAAATTACAGAAAGTAAGTAAATCCTTCCTTGTGCTGCAGTTGTTTTTTATATAAGAAAAAGGATATTATATTTTTTATCATAACCTTGAAACAAGATAAGTTTTTTACAATTTAAATAATATACTCCTTTTTAGTAACGGGAATTGAGTGATTTACAAACATCCACACGATCTCTTTTTTTTTTTTATCTTCTGGCTTACCCTGTGGGCCCAATCCACTTTAAATCTTAATTAAATTGGTCTTGTTCTCAACCGTTTCGGGCGTGATGGCCTTTCGCTTTCTTCATAAGAATTTTTATGTGTAGGTTTGTTCTATGTTCTAATAAATTTGCGTTAGGATAAGCAGTGTCGTGAGCTCAAGGTCGTAGTTTTGTGTTTTGGTGAGTGTTGAGTGTTGGTTGGGGATCGTCACTCCTGAAGCAAAAACCGGCGTGAAGCCTCTTGGACTTCTTTTCCAGCCCCATCCTTCTGGGTCTAATGTGTTACCCAACCAAGTTTGAATCTGATGGAATGTCTTAAATGTGTGTGTTGTTCTGCTGCAGATTTTGCAGGTGGCAAAGAAGCAAGATTAAATTTGATTTTGATACTCGCACTTGTATTTCTCAATAGTTAGGAAAAAAAGGTATAAAAAACAACAAAAAAAAAAGTTTAAAGTAACGGTAATTTTTACCTTTTTATACCAACATACTTCTGGAAAAACCTGACAAACCAATCTGGACACAAACTAACTCTGGAACCAACAACCAACAGATGTCTCCAATCAACAAAAACTATTTATGCAATTAAAACATTTGTGCCCTTTTCACCCTACATAATTATTATATTTTAAAACTATTATTGTAAAAAAAAAAAAGAGGTTTAATACATTCGTTTAATTATATAATTTTCAAGAACCTTACAATACACAAACATTATATTGTAAAATAAAAGAACCAAAAATATATTTTTTGAGAATTCATAATTTATATAAAAAAAAAATATATAATAAAAAAAAACCTATATAAAATAAAGCAAAAATAAATAAGAGTAGTAAAACATCTGATTTAAATTAAATAAGTTAAAAATGTAGAAATTATAATTTATATGAATAATTTTAGAAACATGAAAAAAAAATTAAAAAAAAAAACAAGAATGTTAATGTAATGGAGTAATTTTAGAAACGAAACAAAAAAAAAACAATAACAACAATGTATGTAAATATAATTGGATAATTTTAGTCTTTCTCATAACTTCAATAATTGAATTATCAGAACAATTTCCAAACCCTAAATACAAAACAAACTCAGACACACATTTTCTAAATTTTATGAACCATCTGTTTAGGATGAAGTCTCAGCATTTTTTGACTCTTCAAATCAAAAAATGAAGTTTTTCAAAGGGGGGAGGTGTTGTGTGAATCATGATCCACCTAAAATAATTCACTCCATTTTCAAGGCCAATGTCAGCACCAAAGCATTGAATAGTAAACAAACATTCGACTGCTTAGTGCATGACGCAAACCAAAAAAACCATTACCTGATTGACGATACAGTTAAATCGTAAACTGAAGCGTCATCAGAATTGGACAACAAAAAGATTGCGGTCAACTAATGGACTGGAGTGAACTTTGGAAATGCATTTAATGCTGACGATAAATAATAATAAGGAAAATAAAAAATGTGTGTCATATTTTCATGTAGGGTAAATTGTTCTGATTATGAAATAATTGGAAATAATTTGAATTAAAATATTTCGTAAATTTTAATGACATAGTTTTAAGTTAGCAATGTAAGGTAATTTTGAGTATAAATAGTTGGTAGTTTTAGTAAGTAATTGTAGTCAATATTCGGAATCATATATACAGTGAACCTATAAAAATAAAAAGTAAAAATAATACCCAGTCTTTTTGAAGTAGGAGAGTATTACAAACGAGGTGAGTATACTAACCAACTATCTGTTTCAGGAAATCGGCGCTGAGCGCCTAGAACTCTGGCTTTCGTTGGCGAGCCGTAAGGCCAACAAATTAGGGACCTTTCCCTTCCCAAATTCCTTTATCCTAGTGTGCAATATGCACAACATAACAGTTGAAAAATAATGAATTTAACCCCAATTGATAGTCTCATATAAAAAATTGAATTGAAGCAATAATCTTTAATTTGCGACTTAATAGGTGGGACTAAGATATTAATTAAAACATAAAATCATAAAATTGCGTGGGTGCGCTGACTTACTCATCTTCAGTAAGTTATATGTAATTGGCTTTAAAACTAAAAAATAAAAACGGCATCTTAAGATTAGCTTTTTTTCTTAATAATTACTCAATTATTAATTAAGCAAAGTTTTTTTTCATAACATAATTTAATTACTATTGTTATTGTTATTGTTAATAAAATTATGTCTCATTTTTTACTGTGCGACATATTGGAGCAGCCATATTCGCAGAAGGCCCAAAAATGGCAAAAAAAACATATTTTTACCAATAACTTTGATAAACAAAGTTGTCAAGTGGTGCAAATTTGGAATTAAGCCTTTCAAATAAGGTCCTATCGATCCATGAAAAAAAGACCATGCCTCTCCTCGCAAGGTCAGGCCTTTTTTCACGACGCTTTGACCGGAGTAAATAACTAGAGCATTAAAAATTGAATTGAAATTGATTTTCTGTCGGAAAATATCCAAGAAACACATAATCTTCATTCATTACATTGAATCAGAACGCTATACTTTGTCATTTGGTGCCAAACATATTCCCTATCGAATATGAAGGCTCCGCGAAATTAGGCACCAGGAAATAAGGCCCCAATTAAATAAAATCCCAAATTGTTTTTGGGGCTTAATTTCATTTTATTTTAAGCAAACAATTTGGGGCCATATTTCATAATTTCAAAATAACATTGTCTTTTACAAAAAATGATGTGAAAATCCGCTAATCGGGAACCCATCAAAACCATCAGGGAGTAACAGAATAGCTGCAAAAAATCGCGCGATCTTAAAAGTTTGTATTGCTGAAGGACATGATAATTACAAGTGTTGTTTTTGCAGGGAAGTTGTGCAGGATACAATCCAAGTATGGTTATACATACTTTTGGATACAATCCAAATGGTTTGGACTTTGGGGTGTAATTTCATTTTCGAAAATAAACTTAAATATGAAAAACTAAATTGGGGCTTTATTTCATTTTTCTAAAAAAAAGTCAAAACAAGTTGGGGGCCTTAATTCATTTTTTTGGGGAATTTTTTCATTTCAGTAGGGCTTTATTTCATTGGGGCATAGTTTCATTATGAGAAAATACCCTAATTTGGGGCCTTATTTCATTTTTTCTTTAGGTGGTTTGTAATATAAGACGGTGGTTGCTCACCGACATATGCAGTATGTATGCAGTTAAAGATACATTTTTTTTATTTTGTCCATGTTTGTTTTATTTTGATTTAGGTACGAGTATTTTATACAAAAATAATGAAATAACTCACGTTAAGAAAGTTCGATAACTCATCTTACCTATATCAAGTTTTTAAATTCGAAATTTTTGATTTAACACATTGTTACCACGCGCCGAACCAAACCGGACAAATTCAGCTCGTAAACTTTAAGATTTCGGAGTCATAGAACAAAATTCTTCTAAGATTTTATTGAGTTTTCTTTCACAAAATTTTAGTTTTCAACATTTTTTCTTCGACCATTTTTATGGACGAACAATTTTTTGACAAAGCTTTTTTACAATTTTTTTATATTGCATTGTATTTTTATTTATTGTAGTACATATAATAATTAATGTTGATATAAAGAAAAGGATAAAGCAATTAATTTTCTCACAAAATTTATTTTGAGAAAACATTTTTTTAAAGACGAAATTTTTTTATCGACAAAATTTTGTTTTTCTGATATTTTTTAAATAGCACCTGCCTTTCGATATTATTAACAGTAATTTTTTTTACAATTTGTTCTTAACCAATTTTCAAAAAAAAACTAACTAAGTTGTTTCCTGCAAACACTTTTTCGAACTTAAAAAAAAAAAATTTGGATCAAATTTGTTTTAGCCAATTTTTTTGAAAATTTTTTTTGTGCAATTTTTTAGAAAATAATTTTTTTTTGCGCAATTGCCTTTATTTATTCATAGTTTTTTGAAGAATATAAAAATATTAGTACATTTCTTTTTGAAAATTCTTTGGGACCCGCAGAATACTTTTAATCAAAATCAATAATGCTGCCTGCTTGATGGAGACTGAACAGTGAATATACCCTATGTGGACCAACGGAGTTCCAAGAGCAGGAAAGTGCCCCCAAAAAGTGAGTCAACGGTACAAAAATGGCAGGTGCCGTGCTAGTATATATGTATGCATGCACTTATGTATATGTATGTATGGTGAAGTGTATAAATGAGTACGTTAATATACCTCGTGGATTTATTGTTGCAAAGGAATAGAAATAATAAAGCAAATAAAAAATTTTATTAACCAATTTATTTCATGTTTGATTCTCAAAAAATGGCTAAAATAAAAAAAGGCAAACAACAAACTCTCAGAAAAAAAAACAATTGACATTCACACAATTTTGCACCGGTATGTAATCAGAAAATATGTCAAAAATTACCGTTAGATTTCCAATTGTTTGGTTTGTTTTCTTTAGCTATTTTAGTTTCTGGTGTGTCTTATTGAGTGTGGTAAGAATTTTTTCAGAACATTTTAATAAATAAAATAATGAAGACAGTATTGTACAACTGAGTGGATCCTCGACGCGAATGATAACTAAGCAGCTTAAAATAAGCCCTAAGTGGTCAATAGGGTCCAGAAAAGGCGCGCTATTGTTCCTAAGGCACAGACCAGAGGCCGAAAAATTATTTAACGAGTGCGGCTACATCTCTGCTGTAAAAAAAAAAAACAGAAACCTGCATTGTCAGAAAAAAATTTAAAGGGAAGGTTAAAATTCGCTAGAGAGCATAGAAATGAGACAGTAGATGACTGGAGACATGTAGTGTGGTCAGACGAATCCAAATCTTTCAGTCTGACAGTAAACAATATTGCTGGCTTTATTTTCAAAATATGTTTTTCACCAATTTGTATTGTCGGGTTTCAAAATTATTTCCACTCTGTAGTTCTCTGACAATTTTTTTTGACAAATTGTTTTTAATTTTTTTTTCAAAATTTATTTTAAGAAAAAACTTATTCATACATATGTATGTACGTATGTAGATGAAAATTTTTACAGAAGAAAAATCCATTTTCAAAGCATTAAAATAAATTTCTTTTTAAAAATTACTTGGAACCTGCAATATCCTTTTGATAAGAAAATGTATGGGAAGAAATCACGTCTTATTTTGTCCACTTTTTCAGGGAGAATAAAAAAAATATCAATTATGTATTTTTTTGTTCCAATACAGTGGTGGTCCAGTATAATGAACAGTATATAACGAAAATTCGTTATATCGAAACGTTTTTTCTTACAAATCTTTAGGTAAAAAATAGTACAATTGTATTTTTCATTATTTTATTTCACTGCATAAAAAAAATAAATACATACTTCACTTAATAAAATAAAAAAAAAATATTTAACTTCATTTACATATATAATTATATAACGAAAAATTTAAGGAATAGACTTATTAGTTTTGTTCAAATTATGTATGTACATAAATAGTACATACAAATATTTGTACTCATATTTACTTGTTTTTTGGGCGTTGAATGTTATAGACATGAAACTGAAAAAACATGTAAAATATTTCAGACGCCAAAAAACGTAAAAAAACAAAAAATTAGACAGAATGTTGCAGTTTTGTGCATAGCGATCGGAGCAACTGTTTAAATACACGAAGACGTAAGTAAGCGAAAAAAAAAAATACTTATAATGGGACATTGTATCTTCCAATATTACACACATTAACATGTATGTATGTACATATGTAAATACATTTTTTTTCATTTTCTGAAATTCGTTATTTCTTCGTAATATAGGTAGAATACCTAATGGACTTGAAAAAAGTGTTCGTAATATCGATCATTCGTTATATCGGCATTCGTTATACTGGACAACCACTGTTATATGAAAAAATATGTTAAATGCAAATTTATATAACACATTTTTTCCTAGCAAATTAACAAATTAACTAAAAAGTATATACAAAGCTGAAGTAATAAAAAACCATTATTGAAGTAAGTTTTTGCTTCTGGTTAGAGAATGGCTTTACTAATGATCAGTTTAAGACCTTTCCGAAGTATTTAAAAAAAAAAAAACTAACTTTGTTTAAGTAAAGAAAAAAGGTAAATATTTTAAAAGCAAACTCATCGGTACGCATACTTAAGTGCGTGTATTCAGTATAACTCATTCTGCATAATGTTCAAATAGATTCGTGATTGCAATTTTATATAAGTACTCCGCATACCGCATTTACTTCAAGATATTTTATTTCAAAGAGAAAGATTAAAATAGGATGTTATATAGTTACTGACATAATAAAGTAACTTAAAATTTATGTAGAATTGCATTTCGACTTTAGAGTTTAAGTTAAATTGAGAAAAAGAAAATAAAAACCAAACGTATGGGAAACTGATAGGCAATCGTTGTCATTGATTTCCTCTTTTACAAGAAATTCAAAGAAATAATCAATTTGTATTCAGGCCGCACCAAAAACATGCACGTCCTGTACCCACAGTTTTATAAGAAAATCACTGACTAATCGTGTATATTGTATAAAAATGCCGGACGGCGCGGCGTTTAAGTGCAAATGAACGTTTCGAATAATAATTCAGAATGTAGAAATGCTTTAAAAGGAATTATGATGCATGTAAAAACGTTTTGTTTGGGTAAAAAAAAATAAGTATAGAAAACTACGTGAGCAACCAATGAAAATGTTCATTGCATTTGGCTTACAACGAATTTATTATGATAACAAGTGAAATTATCATCAATTTAATTCAAATGCATCCTCTGCTACAATGAAAGATTGTGCAATGTATAATTAATATTTTTGAGTACTTTTTAATTATTATGGCGTTTTAATAGAGTTTTCAAAAAAAAGTAGCTTAATAAATAATTCACACATAATTTTAGACAGGTAACTGGTATTCTGGTAACTTTTACAATCATATTTTAAATACTCGTGGTTAAACTATATCGGGTTATATTTATTTATAAAAAAAAGTTTTGGTTCTGAATTGAATTGGCCGATGGCCGTCTTGTCTGAAAAATAAAATTAATGACTGAAAAAATGTGTTATAAAAAGGATGTGAGAGAAAAGCATAAAAAGGCTTTGATTTATTCAAATAGAAATCTGGTTTTCCAAAAAGGCAAAAAAATTTATGGCTGGTACCGTTATTTTTTGTATTAAAAAAAAATCGAAAAACGTGTGTAGTAGATACGGCTAAAAAAACACTATACATCAAGTATCAAGTTTAGTCTGTAGCTCAACGGACAACCAGAGCGCAACTCCATTTATATGTCAATAAATTTTATATTTTTGAAAAGATAAAATAAAAATATATTAAACATTTTGGGAGAATTTTCGAGACGCGTTTTTATTTTTGATGTGGAAAATTCATAAAAACTCAACATTTTTAAATTACCTTTGTTTAAGTTTTTGATTCAATTTTTTTTAAAATCTGATTTTAAAAAATCTATCGCTTTCAAAAAGAAAAAAATATATATAAAAATAAATATTTATTTCCAATTTGGAAAATAACGAAATCCGAGTTCAATCTTTAAATCAGGATGTTGGCAACTCCGCAAGTTGCGGATTTAGAGTACTGCAAGGTACTCTAAAGATGGCAAAACTAAAATTGATAAAACACCATAAAAGTCATAAGATAACTTTACCAAACTGTAAGTATAGTTAACGAGAATAATATTGTGAAATATTTTTAACTCGTTCCCGAATTAGAAAATGTCAAAGTCGTGCAACGTTATGACGTTACTTAATTCAATGCGTAATAGCAATATGCACTGTATATCATGCCGGTTTCAACCAAAATGTACAATCAATAGCCATGATTTGGTGAGAGTATAGAGCACTGAAGTTAGTAAAGAAAATTGAGAAAAAGGTACAAAGCGACTTAACAAAAAAATTGGATGCCACCGCTTTTGGGATATGATTGAGATTTTGGTTGAGAGACCGCGCGGTTTTATTACCTACATTCAAATGAAATAAGACTTCGCGCTTTCCCGAGTTTTTGACCACTTTGGAATGACAATATATTGAAAATGAATTTGAATGAACAAAGATCAGTCGCCATTGAAGATAGCATCTCTTTTTAATTGATAATTTGTATTGATCAAATGTATTAATCAACAACCAAGAAAAAATGTATATGTAGAAAATGAAAATTTCTAAAACTTTGACTGTCATAGACTTTTTGCAGTAAAACTACCTATTCTTTTTAAGTTTTTCGGCAAAGAATACATATTTAAGTTTGAGGAATTTTAATGTTCTAGGTAGCGTTGCAAATTATTTGTTGATTTCTGAAGATATGTAGGTATACTGGAAAACATTTTGGGGCTTTGAAGCCCGACAATTTATATTACTTACAACAACTTATAGTACTTATATTCTAATTTTTTCTCATAACATGCAATTTTACAAATTAAATTATAAAAATAAAAATGTATGTAAATCAGATTGCTTTATCAAAAAAGTTAATTCGAATTCATAAAATTTTCAGCATAGCTTTTCGAATTTTGAATTAAAAAAAAATAACGTTTTTCTCAGTACATTTGAAACATAACCCGTGTTTTAGTGTGAGTGGCTATTCACTTAGCAAAAATTTTACACATAAACAATAACAAATATTATTTTCACTTTTTGTTTTGCCCAGAAACAATAACAAAGCTCTTATAATCACTTTTTTTTATTGTTTTTTTTTATTATTATTATTTGTTGTTGAGGGCTATTCACTCTCCACAAAACAGAGCTAATGTGTCAGTGTAACAGAAAATATTAAAACTCAATTTTCTCCAAACTTACCAACTTGTAGCTAAACTCCCAAGCTCATGACTTAGCTGTCTTCTCTATTTTTTTAATGCAAATACTGCTCCTCTAGAAATTCCAAAATACCTAACATACATATTTTTTTTTCCATTAATAGGTAGGTACTTCATTTTCTTTGGGAAGGCGTCTTCTTGACAACCAGTTTTTGCATTTAAGCTTCATTAGTCTTTGGTAAAATTATACATTTTGTGTTCTCATTTTAGCTGGAAAATAGGATTTTTCTGGGATATTTTTGACCCTATCATTTAAACACTTGTACGAAAGGTATGTTCAGCCAAAACACCCTTATTATCCCTCTGTAGGTATCTATGGATGTACTTAAAAAAACTACAAATAGGTATATTATGTACCTTTATTGAATTTCCGTCCCGACTTAAAATTTTTAGGAAATTGATTCCCCATGCAGAGGCCTCTTCTACACTCATGAATCATTTTGTATCCTTTTTTCCCTGATTGCGCAATTTCAGTTATTATATTCCTTAATTCATATTAAGCGCATCATTTCGGGTAAAATGAACCAGCATAACATTATAACAACAACTCCATCCTCCATGCAACTTGATGTTTAATTTGTATTGAATCAATCAATTAATTATTATTAAATGAGATGAACATGAAAACTTTTTTTAATTATTATGTTTTGTTGGTATGTATGTACATGAGCGGGATCTAGGGGAAGCACATTATTTTTAATTTATCAGTCATCAATGTAAACAAAAAGACTTGAAAAATAATGCATCTATTTTTCAATTCAACTCAGTTGAAAACATTTTTGTGGATTTCGTGGAGGTAGAAACTTTCTTCGAACTTAAAGTAGAGTAGATGCCAGTAATTATTCAATTATATTATGGCAACCACATTTCTTTCTTAAATTAAGGCAATTATAATTCAAAGGAAGCAATTTAAAACTTTTATAGACTGAGCAAAAGACCTTGTAGACACTACTCTTTCATATAGATACACATGAAAATTTAGTGCGTACATATGTTACAAGATGTTATGTAGGCGTAGGATTTTTTTAATTGCGGTTTTGTTTCCTTCTTTTTTTGGTAAAAAGACAGAATAGATACTAGTGGTTTATGATTGGTTTGAATGAATTAAAATATTTCAGATTTGTTGAAATGGCAAAAGGTAGTTCAGTTTGAGATAAATATAAATTTATTTTAATGCATTTTTATTTACCTAAAGTAATATTCCTTTGAATAAATTTAAATGAAACATTGTATGTACCTATATCAACTACATTACAAAACTTTTATACAAAATGAAGAAAAGTAAAACAGCACTGCACTCCGACGAAATCATTTCTTTTTATATTATAATTTTAAAACCGAACGCGTTAGGCAGTCAGAACTCAGAATACTAATTGCGCAAAACAATAACACTGTATTGAATTTTGTCCATGATTTTTTTTCGTACTTATAAGTTAGGCTTGAGTTTTTTCACAAGAAATAATAACAAAACAAAACCAACAGCACTCGAATTGTATACAATTCATCAATTACAATGCTCTACCCCGTCCGCGTCTTCAACTATTAACTAATAAACTACTACTAAATAAAAAGAAGAAAATCAGTGGCAGATGCAAAAGAAATAATTATGAGCATGAGTGAGAAGCAGCCAAATAACAAATTAGAACGAGCAAAATGATGTTGTGGCAGCGGCCAGCGGCAGCGGCACGGCGATGGCGACGGCATGCGTTTTTCTTAGTACATACAACAATAAAAAGGATATAAATTCAGTTGGAAAGAGCAAAAGAGGTGAGTGGAATCTAAATTTGCAGATATCTATTTGTTTCGTTCGCACATGCATGAATTTCAGCAGAAGTTTTTAGAAGTACTAAATTCAAAGTAGTGCTCGCATATGAAGAAACAATTATTTTTGTTGATAGATATTTCATCAAAAACAAAATTGCTTGCAACATATTTATCGTATATTTATATTCGTTGCGTTGCATATTTTCTAATTATTTACGATATATGTAGTGCCAGTCGTATTTATAAACACCACATGGAGGCTGCGTAAAGTTACAATGGCTCTAAACGTCAAAAAGTTATTTTTTATGGGTTATGTAACATTAAATAGAGGTATTTTAAGCTAAACGCGTTGAGGCATAATGTAATAGATTTCTCTTTTTGGTACTTTATCTGACACAAACGCATTGGACCAGAAAATTATTTTTAAATATGGATTTACGCAACGCTGAATAGAAGCTTAATAAGCGCTAATACACTGCGTAACTATTCACCCGTTCAGAGGTGTTTTAGTGAATTCTATTAAATACGGCTGTGCATGTTTTGTACTAGCTAGGGTTTTCAGTTTGTAAAATACGTTGGTTGTGTTTTTTTGCGAGCCTTAATCAAATGTTGTGGCACGAGTACGATAACTTTGGCGACAAAAATTGATAACGGTTTTTTTTTTTTTTTTTTGCGTCGAAAACGAGCATTTTTTTACTATGGTTACACGGTGATTTTTCAATCGATTGAAAAATCACGTCCGGTGGCTACACAGTGTTGTGCTAGTAAGTGATGTGATCGCTTGGGACCGACGTCTTCAACGTGCTGATCATAGAGCTTGCGGAGAGCTTGGTTACTTGGTAAGTTGCGTTCCACGCCCCCCGGAAGTCACCATATGAACCCGGAAATGGAGATAGATTTTTTTCGATTTGACGTTCAATGTATTTCCCATAAGAAAAAACCAGAAAAGGGCTCGAAAAATATTAAATATTAAAATTAAATATTAACACCCAAATTAATAAACGTGGAATAGCGAAGGTTTAGGCCTTATTCCGTGGACTAAGCGCAAAGTATTATGAATAAAACAAAATGTCTACTAAGTGACGTTTACTAAGCTAATCCACCGAAGAAGGTGGTTTAGCGAAGGAATAAAAAACCAGATGATTCAAAATTGTTTTGAAAATAAAAAAAATATAAGTGAAAGTAAAAGTTAAGTAAAGAAAATGTTTTGAAAAAAATAATAATAATAATGGCAGATTTATTGCCACCCATTTCACCTACATAGACTATCTAACATAACTATCTTTTTCCATCTATATATTTCTCTATCAGCCAAATTAATAAACGTGGAATAGCGAAGGTTTAGGCCTTATTCCGTGGACTAAGCGCAAAGTATTATGAATAAAACAAAATGTCTACTAAGTGACGTTTACTAAGCTAATCCACCGAAGAAGGTGGTTTAGCGAAGGAATAAAAAACCAGATGATTCAAAATTGTTTTGAAAATAAAAAAAATATAAGTGAAAGTAAAAGTTAAGTAAAGAAAATGTTTTGAAAAAAATAATAATAATAATGGCAGATTTATTGCCACCCATTTCACCTACATAGACTATCTAACATAACTATCTTTTTCCATCTATATATTTCTCTATATATCTATCTTTCTAAAGGTACACATAACTATCTATGTATATATCTTCCTAATTTCCAACTATCAAAAAAAATTATAGGTACCTAGGTATACTGCATCTTCATTTATCTCCATAAACATCTATTTATTTCCAAACACAATTCATGAAAATAATTTCTTCTCACCTAAAAATAAAAGTCCTTAGGTGTGTTTGGTGACGTGAGTTTTTTTTCGACAAATTTTCATAATTTGCTCTCAAAACCCATACAAAAAAAAATATGTTTGGGAAACTCGGTGAAAATTTCAAGTCACTAAACAAGCATATTACTTATTGTAGTAGATTTTCTCAAGAGATGTTTGGTAGACGTCACTTTACTATTCCACGAGCATTTTGTTTTTATTCATTGAACATTTTAATCCATAGCTTAACTCTTATTCTATCGTTTAGTAAAGTCGTGGAATAAAGGTAGAATAAGCGGTTTTTATTAATATGGCTGTAACAGTCTTATTTAAAAACGCAACATAGAGCCTACATAAAGTTATGTACTCCTTATAATGCCTCTAAACGCAGAAATGTTATTTATAAAACTAATGCAACGTTACATAGTGCCATAATATTATTATTTTCTTTGATACTTCTCCAAATACCAGCTGATTAGATAATGGCAGTAAAATGAAAAAATGGAATAGATTTCCCCATTTTGGTACTTTTTTTTGACATAAGCACTGCATAACTATAATTTATAGGAACATTTTTTATAAATACGAATTTATGCAACGTTACATAGCGGCTACATAAACCCTTATGCACTGCATAACTATTCATCTGTTTAGCGAATTCTATTAAATAAGACTGTAATAGCCGCGTTTTATTATTATAAATAACCTATACAGGTTTTCTTATCCGGTTCTAGGTTATTTTTTAACATGTAATACAACAACATTTTGGGATCTTGCTTTTTATCTAGGTTATCTTTTGTAACCCAGAAAATAGTTTTAACTTCGACGGCTAGGTGGCCAAGTGAGATGTCAACAAACAAAAAAATTAAATCAACGATTTCAGTCAGCCACAGCAGACAAACACAAAAATTTACACCATAAACCATTGTATATGAATTTGCATAGTACTATCATCACGATGATTTTTGAGTTGTGCGCTGTGGTCGTCTGAGGGCGCACTTGTATATACACAGAAACAGCACCCAGAAAATTAGTATGCGCTGTTATCGCTTGGGGCCGACGTGGTGGAACGTGCTGATGATAGTACTATGCAAATTTATATACAATGCCATAAACGAAAATTCCCATAGCGGCAACGCAAAGTAAAAATTTTTCATAACCTTGATCGTTTTATTATCACTGGGTAACCCATCCAGGTTATCGGTGATAATAAAACGCGGCTAATATTAGTTTAGATATACAAAGATTGAACGTCAAATCGAAAAAAAAGTTATCTCCAATTCAGGGTTCACGCGTTGACTACCAGGTGCGTGGTACCAAGTGCCAATACAAAGCTTTTAATAATTCAAAGAACAAGTTACACGTGTCCAGTAATAGATGCCGCCATTAGCAGAACAGTAGCAAAGATTTACACCATCTTCGCAGATTATAACTGACGTTAGCGACATCTAGTTACTTTTTGTTCATTTTTCTCAAAAAATTTTCCAGACATTTGAAATCCGGGAATGGTGGAAATTAAAAATAGAAAAAAACATTGTATATGAAATCTCTTTGTATATGAAAACTCTTTGTATATGAAAACTCTTTGAATATGAAAACTATAGTACTCTCATGGTGTAAGTCGAATGGGGCGACATCTAATGTATGCCGGCAACCCTTACTCTTTTTTTTTTGCGGAGAGCTTATGGAGGTTTTAAATGATATTTATTGATATTTTTTGGATGCAATAATCCAAAAAATAGTCTCCTCTTGCTCCTACCACCAATTTTCGACGCTTAAAGACTCCCAAAATCGAATTTTACACCTCACATTTTGCAGCGCCACCACAAGGGTCCGGGCAACCCTAAAAAAAACTCGCCATGATAGTACTATAGTTTTCATATACAAAGGTTAATTTTGTTTCGCAAGATTTGATTGATTTGGAGGGGAATTGTTGCAGAGTTTTGGCGGATACCTAGGATTTAAGATACGAGAAATTAGAAAGCACACAATTTACAACTTTGAGGTTTGGCAAGAGAAGAAGGAGCCAGACATTTTATTAAAAGGAAGTTTTATAAAAGTGATGCCAAAAACAATTGTATTAGATTATAAAATGCAATGAATACAAATACAATTAATTGAGTTTGATATGGAATTCATTATAGGTTGTTTAGATTAAAGTAATTATAATAATAAATGATAATCTTATTTCAACATTTCCTCTAGATAATTATTTCTTATTTAAACAGACCCATAGATTCAGCACAGTAGTTGTTCTTCAGCGCTGGAAGTGGTTTTGTAAGCGCATCAGCAACCATTTTTTCTGTTGGCATGTATTCCAATATTATCTTGCCATCGTTGATAATATTTCGTATGTAATGATGCTTAACATCGATGTGCTTCGTCCTGCTGTGGTAACTGTTTGTTGAAGCAAGATTTATGGCACTCTGGTTATCACAAAAAATATACATCTTAGGTGAGTTCGGTTGAAGTTCTTTTTGAAGATTGTGAAGCCATAAACCTTCTTGCATGGAAAGGCTTAATGACATGTATTCGGCTTCCGTCGTTGAGAGGGCTACCGTCAGTTGTTTTCTTGAGCACCAAGAGATGGATCCACCGTGCATCTTAAAAATGTACCCTGACATTGATTTTCGTTCATCTATATCGCTTGCGAAATCAGAGTCACAATAGCCAGTAATGCGTGGAGGTCCGTCTTCTTGCTGTTGGAAACAAAGTTTATATTTAGACGTTTGCTTAAGATACCTTACAATTCGTCTTCATTGGATAGGCGTGAAACGTCATTGCCTGGGTTGTTATTAAATCTGCTTACAGTGTTGACTGCATAACAAATGTCGGGCCTCGAAACTTGAGCCACAAACAGCAAACTCCCGACCAGTTCTTGATAGGGGCATTTAAGCATATGCTCCCTTTCTTCTTCAGACTTTGGTGACATACCCTTTGACAGCTTTTGGTTGATATCCATTGGTGTTGTTGACGGCTTGCATTCGCTCATGCCAAATCGGTTTATAATGCTTTGTATATAGCTCTCTTGGTCCAGCCATATTTTACGTTGTTGACGATTTCTGTGCAGCCGCAATCCCAAAAAAGTATGAGCCGGTCCAATATCTTTCATCTGAAAGATATTCATAAGGTTTTTCTTTAAATTATTTTTCATATTTTGATTATTGGATAATATTAAAAAATCATCCACATATACAGCAACAATGAGTATGTTTTGACCATCGATGATGAAGTATATGCAAGGATCAACTTTTGACTGTTGCAAACTTAGACTCTTCAGCTCATCATCGAGTTTTTTGTTCCATACACGAGAAGATTGTTTAAAGTCCATAAATGGACTTTTTAAGACGCAGTACCTTACTTCCATTCTTGTAACCTTCGGGCTGATCAATGTAGATTTCCTCTTGAATGTCACCTTGTAAAAAGGCGGACACAGCATCCATTTGGTCAACGTCTAAATCCATCTGAGCAGCTAAGGCAAAAAGAAAGCGAATTGAGTTGTATCGGACGATTGGTGAAAAAGTCTCTGTGTAATCGAAACCTTGTCTCTGGCTGAAGCCTTTCGCTACAAGCCTTGCCTTGTATTTATAAATCTCACCTTTAGGATTCAATTTGGTTTTAAAAACCCACTTACAGTTTAATTTTCTTTTTCCAGGTGGTAACTCAGCCTCCTCCCAAGTATGGTTTTGTAGTAACGCTTCGTATTCAGCATTAATTGCCTCTTGCCAAATATTTTCAGTTCCATCAATTATTTTATTTGAATAAAGTTTATCTTCAAAAAATACTACATCACGACTAATAGTTAATTTTTTTGAAATAGGATTAAACAATCGGTATCCTTTTGTGTTCTCACAATACCCTACCATGATGCATTTATCGGATTTTGGATCCCACTTTGTTCTCTTTTGTTTCGGTATATGCACCATAGCTACACATCCAAACAAACGAAGATTATTAAGATTCGGTTTTTTGCCTGACCACATTTCCTCTGGAGTTTTATCTTTCAAAACTTTGCTGGCAGTTCGGTTGATGAGATATGTAGAAGTAGCAACAGCTTCACCCCAAAACGATTTATCTAACCCCGCATCTATAAGCAAGCACCGAGATCGTTCAACTATGGTCCTGTTCATCCTTTCAGCTCTCCCGTTTTGCTCCGGTGTATACGGTACACTGGTTTGATGACGTATGCCTGCACTTCGTAAATAACTTAAAAATTCGTTGTTACAATATTCACTCCCGTTATCCGTGCGCAAAACTTTAATTTTCTTTTTAGTTTCATTCTCTACGAGGAGTTTGAACTCATGAAATTTCTCTTTGACTTGGGTTTTTGAATGTAGCATGTAGACAAAGATTTTTCTAGAGAAATCATCTAGTAACAGGAAAAAATACTTTGCGCCTCCTAAGGATTTTTGTGGCATCGGCCCGCAAAGATCAGAGTGCACAATTTCTAGCACCTCTTTAGAAATGGAACTTGAGGATTTAAATGGCAATCTGGATTGCTTACCTTTTAAGCATGTTTCGCACTGTTCCTTATTTGTGTCCACAAAATCCATGCCTTCCACACTGGAGTCTTTCATTATTTTTAAGTTATCGAAATTAATATGGCCTAGCCGCCTATGCCAAACGTTATAAGAAGTATTTTTGCAGATACTTTCTGACTGACGAACGCCATCCAATTTAAACATATTTCCATGTAAAGTGGCAGTGGCAAGTAACTGACCCGTATTATTAAAAATTTTGCACATGTTTTCAGAAAAAATAACCTCATTACCATTGCTGAGCATTTGACTTACCGAGAGTAGGTTTGCACATAGACCAGGCACGTATAACACGTTCTTTAAGCTGATCCCAACATTTGAGTTATTTGCAAAACCATAGATGCAAATATCACCTTTCAATTCAACTCTTAAGGTTTTGTTATTCGCAGTAGTAACTACATCATTAAGCGAAGGTGTAATATTTTTCAGCCAGTCTTTGCGCATAGTCATGTGCGCGGACGCACCTGAGTCAATGTACCACTCGTCAATATTTTTCACTTTTGCAGTCAATGAGGCTAAGTGTACCTTCTCATTTTTTCCTTTAGAAGTGCAATTTTTCGAGATGTGTCCATATTGGTTATATATCGGGGGTCAATCTTCTTTTTCGTTTTCCTGTACCTTTTGCCAGCAGCACCACTGAAAAACACAGTTCCCTCACCAACATTTCCAATCGCCAAATTTTCCTCCTGCAGCAATTTTGTTTTAATAAGATCACCAGAAATCTTAGCTCCTGAATTTTCGAGACCCATGATCATCGGTCTATAATGATCTGGCAGGCCAGCAAGCAACAGCGTCCCAATCCACTCTTCATCAACAGTCATACCTAAACTATTTAATTTATGTGCGGTCATAATAATTTTATTCACGTACACTTCTATCGAAGAACAATTATTTAAATTAGTTGTGACCAATGTACGAAGAAGACTGACTTTCCTCGTGAGACCAGAATCGTCGTATGCAGCTGTGAGGTTATTCCAAACTTCTTTGGCGCTAGTGGCTTCTCGAACGTGTACATAAGCTACCGGATCAATCAGCATAATCAATTTTGATTTAGCTTTTGATAATTTAAGAGCATCCTGCTCTTCTCCCGTCACACATTTCCAGAGCAACTCGTGCTCCAGGTAGTTCATCACGGCAATTTCCAAGAATCGAAGTTTTCTCTTAATTTTAGACGTTCAATTACAGGCAACATTGAGACAGACATCTTTCGCACGATGTATTGCCGACAGGAATCGAACAAAAAAAATCTACGGAATCCTCGCACAGAAAATAAAACAAAAAAAGTTTTTTTTTTTTATTCAACACCTCAGTCTTAGATTATTCCACTGCTGCGGGTATCTGGGCCCATAACCTGTTGCAGAGTTTTGGCGGATACCTAGGATTTAAGACACGAGAAATTAGAAAGCACACAACTTACAACTTTGAGGTTTGGCAAGAGAAGAAGGAGCCAGACATTTTATTAAAAGGAAGTTTTATAAAAGTGATGCCAAAAACAATTGTATTAGATTATAAAATGCAATGAATACAAATACAATTAATTGAGTTTGATATGGAATTCATTATAGGTTGTTTAGATTAAAGTAATTATAATAATAAATGATAATCTTATTTCAACAGGAATCGAAATGCTTCATTTTTTTATTGCGTTGTTTAAGTATTAGTTCGATATTTGAATTTTATTTTTTGAAAACCAAAATTATTAATTTCCTACCGAGGTAGATACAATAAGAAAATGTAAGCTATAATTCAATCACCTATCCAACACATAAAATCTTTCAAGAAATTTAACTCAAATACCTACGCATGGCATAGCCTTGACCAGCCTCAAAATCTTGCAAGAATATCTTCAATTAATAAATACCTAGCTATTTTTCACACAATGAAATAGTTTCCTACCCTAGGTTGCAGGTACCTATATAATTGCTTTTTTGTAGTTAAAATTCGAAATTAAAAAAAAAATAAAAATTCTACCTACATAACTTTCTACAAGATTTTGAGAGTCAGTATTTATATTCAATTTTTCTTGTAATATTTAAACATTGACAAGGAAACTGATATATCCATCCGTTTTATTATTGTAGGTATAGCTTTATAGGGTGGTTGGGATAAAATTACATTTATCTAACTATGTCTGTGAATCGTATTATAATTTGTTATATTAAAAAAAATAGAATTTTAAGTTTTGAACAACAAACAATAAAATGTGACTCGATTTCAAATAGGTATTCAATCTAAAATCTACTGATTTTGAATAAAATGTAATTTATTTTGTTTACATATCAAGGCAGGGTTCAATACCAACTTATACAATTATATGTAATTCAGATTTCGTTGGATAGAATAGATATAGAACCTTGGAATCGTTAAGTACGGCTAATGAAGGCACAAAACATGGACAATTTTTGGCAATTTTGTTAGAACTATTAGAAAAATTAGAATTTGATTTCGAAAAAAAATCCGACAAAGTTGAATTTTAGTTTGGTGCTTAATTTTGACGTCAAGTACGTCCTAAAAAGTACCCTAATTTTGGATTGTATCTTAAATTTTTAGGGGAGAACTTAAAGGGGCAAATTCATTTTATTGGAATTTACTCGAAAAATATAAGTTCTTTTGGAAAAAATTGAAGGCACCAATTCTTCCTCATTTTATACGTACAAAAAAATGGTTCCAGAGATGGGGGTGTAGCAAAAATAACGTTTTTCGATATGGCCAACATTTTTTTTATTGTTTATGGTAAGAAACTTATTTTCTATACTGCCATATAATCGAAGGTCCTTTGACTTTAAGACCTAATTGCACCTATTCCATCCATTTAATAGTTGGGTTCTTATTCAGCACACTCACTGTTTGTAGATCAAAAATTAAGTCTGTAATACATTTTTATATAAATTTCTCTTTAAAACATAATCTTTGGACCTTTGGTAGGTATAAGATAATGCTGGAGAGATTAAGCTTTATCGTAAGTCTAAATCTCCAGTCCAGTCTTGTAATTGTAAGCTGCTAGTTTGCAAATCCTTATAGCCAGTCGACTATTCTTGTTTTTAATGTTAAGTTGTTTATTAACTAACTATTAAAATACAAATGTGGTTTAATTAAAAAAAAGCGTATAAAACTATCAATTAACTATGTACATAATTATATGAAAACCAAGTTTTTTGGGTGGTGTGGGAAAAAAATCCGACATCTTAAAAAGGATTGAAATTTTGATTTTTGTATAAAATGATTCGCTAATTCCAATCAAAGGAGAATGGGCAAAAATATATATGTTAATCAAGTGCAATACCGAAAGGTCACAGATTTTTGTTTATATATGGCGTAAATACCACAGTTTACAGTTCTGTGTCTATATTCAAAAATGAAGCTTTCAAACGTACTATATGTAGTTTGTGGACTCTTGACGCACAACTATTCAAATTCAGGCAAGAGTATGATAACCAGGGCGCCGAGAAATAATAACGGATTTTTGTAGAACACGGCAATACAAGCATTTTTTACTATGGGAGGGGGGGTCTCTCTCCCCCCGTTTAGGCGGTAGGGGCAATTTAAAAAATATGTACGTTAAATGGAAAAAAATTAATTAAAAGATAACGGTAATACCCCCATTTTGCCCAACTTACTATTCGAATTTCAAAAAAATCCGTCTTAGTGCTCAACTTCAAAAAAATTCCAAACCGATGATATTTTTTACAACTTTCTATAGCTAGACACACCTACCTTCTTTTCAATCCAACCTACATACTCGTTAGGACATACATAGTACATACATTCAAAAATGCTTCCTCGAAATCTTGCCGGAAAATTTCAACTCAAATAAATAAAGAATACCTACCTGCCCCAATAAAAAACTAAAGTCTACCTATCTACTATACATACATATACATATTTTTCTTCCTCGCACAAACCGAATAAAAAAATATATTCGTGTGTAGGCAAGAAAAAAAAACGGAGCAAGCAAAAAATTCTGTCAATGAAGAAACTAAAAAAAAAAATGGATTTTCTCCCTTACTCTTTTGGAGCCTTATGAAAAATACAAAATCTCGTTTCTTCTGCTGTAAACATGCAATTCTCCACTCCAGCCAACAGCGCCACCAAACAACAACGTGTCCTCCTAAAAAGTTTTCACCATGAGAGTACTATATGTAGTTTTCATATACAAAGGTACTATAAGCTTTGTATATGAAAACTATAGTACTCCTTTGTATATGAAAACTATAGTACTCTCATGGTGGAAGTCGAATGGGGCGACATCTAATGTATGCCGGCAACCCTTACTCTTTTTTTTTTTGCGGCGAGCTTATGGAGGTTTTAAATGATATTTATTGATATTTTTTGGATGCAATTATCCAAAAAATAGTCTCCTCTTGCTTCTACCACCAATTTTCGACGCTTAAAGACTCACCAAATCGAATTTTACACCTCACATTTTACAGCGCCACCACCAGGATCCGGGAAACCCTAAAAAAAACTCGCCATGAGAGTACTATAGTTTTCATATACAAAGGAGAATGGGCATTTTGGTCTATCTAGTGGCCACGTTATCGTTGATAACCTTTAATATTTTTAACAATTTCCTTTCCACGAAAATCGAGATAAGATAACGAAAATAGATTACAAATAAAATTAAAAATTTAATAAAATTAATTTATTGAGAGTAAATTATCTTACAAAGTAACAAAATATTTGTAAAACGAGCTTAATTCTTATACATATCACATAATACTTTTTCCATAGGCGTATTACCAATTGTTTTTTGGAAAAATATTGATTCTATTTTGTGCGAGTTGACCATTTTCAATAAAGGCAACATCAATAGAAGTCTTCCAAAACGAGCTATTTGTGCTGTAAATTGTGTTCTTGAGTGCTGCGACAGCATTACCTGTATATAAGCAACAAAAATTCAATATTTAAAATAATCTGAATGCTTTATAAAAAATGCTTTTACTCACATGTGCTTGGTCTTGAAGATTTTCAATTTGAGTTGGATCCTTAAGTCCTCTAGTCTCAGGTCGGAATAAAACAATGGCTTTAAGACAGGCAAACTCGGCTGGATCAACAAAAACTGCTTTGTATTTACAAAATGTATCGTTTAAGGTACGAATATCTGTAGCAATCTAGAAAAGAATGAGGCCATAAAAAGAGTTTGAACTTAAAAATAAATATGTCATCTTGTTTATCATAAAAATACAAATTTATGAAAAAAAATTCCAGTCTTTTTTTCAAAAACTACCTTTTTGCATATAAATGTTTCTGAGTATTTGTATAAAAAAATAGTATGACAGTTATTGGTTTTTAATAAAAAATACTTTTTAAACAAATAATTTTAATTATTTATAAAACCCCACTGAAAAAAATTCATTATGTAAATATGCTTTGTCTTATGTCGTTTTCAATTGGCAATCTGAAAACTGGAATTGGTTTTAAATTCGGAATCCCAATTGAACAGTTTTTTTCGATTCTGAAAAATTTGAGGGGGCATATTCATAGTCAAACTTTAGAACCGAGTCCAACTGGCCTCGAGTCTAAAGTTAACACACAGGCATTGTATATGATAGATAGATTTAGATAGTACTATCATCAGCACGTTCCACACGTCGCAAAGCATAAACTCCCGGTAAGCTTGGAAGAGACAAATAAACAACTTGTCAGACGACTATGAATATGCCCCAAAGTGTCATAAACGCTTTCCCAAACCAATGCGAACAATTCGACGACGACGAAGAAACCTTAATAACAACACTTCTTTATTATTGACAAGAACACGTTAGTTGTTGTTGTTTTTTCGTCTTCACCGACTATTTCGCACCAATTTTTCATTGGTTTGATAAAGTCGAACAACATATTTTTCAGAAAATCAATTTAATTTTTTCGTCAGTTAAGAAATTCATTTTCATTTCGAATTTCAATGTAAATCGTTTAATAAAAGAGTGGTCAGTGGCGGATTTACCAGTAGGCTGAGTAGGCTCGAGCCTATGGCATATTTTTCAGAAAATCAATTTAATTTTTTCGTCAGTTAAGAAATTCATTTTCATTTCGAATTTCAATGTAAATCGTTTAATAAAAGAGTGGTACATTGAAAACAACGGGCTAAGAAAATGTTAAACTTAAATTGACGAATGTTGCTCAGCGAGAAAAAAAATTAGCGGAATGTTCGAAAAAATTTAGAAAAAGCATTAAATGAAAAGGAGATGGGCCATTTTTCTGTGGAGCCCGTGCCCAGTGCGTTCACTAATTGAAGTTGGTTAAAAACTTCACTTCTTTTTTTTAATAATTTCTTATATCCTGCGATATAAGGCACGTAGGAAAATGATATTGGTATCGGATGAAAGATATTTTTTCTGATGAGTTAACCAACTTCTAAAGCGAATATCTCGAAAACCCCTTTGACAAAATATTGAACCCACATAGCGTGCTGCATTTCACTTTTAATTTGATACCACTTTCATTAGTGAATGCACTGGGCCCAAAAGTGGTCCATCTCCTTTAAATGAAAAGTCGTTCTGCTTGGGAAAGATAAAAAAAAAACATAAACGTTCTCAAGCTGTCAGATTAAGAGCTTCCACTGTATGATGACGCACGGTTGGATATACAAATTGTATTTCGCTTCACACTTAACTCAAACCGTCAAAATTTAAACTTATGACACTTTGCTTTTTTAGCGACGAAAATAAAATTAATATAATTTTGGAGTCTATTTTTGTCTCTCAGTTAATAAAATCTTACCTCGCCTTTTAGTGAACAGTTGAATGAATTATTATTACAGTGTTCGGTTACAGAAAATAGAGAGCATCCAGTCGAGTCTAATGGAAGACACCATTGAATTGCATTTAAAAGAAAAAGCTCAGCCCAGCATTCCTCTAACAGAATAACCTATAATTGTAAATGAAAAAATGGCTCTAAACAAAAAATCTATAATATAATATTATTATTATTTATTTTACCTGATCTCGAAATGCTAGACTAGCAAAGCTAGGCAAATTCTTGGCCCATTTTACTGCCATAAATAGTAGTCTAGCGCTGGTTTCATAAATTGTTTCTTGAGGATGCCCGTACAATGAAGCAGATGTAAATTGAGCAATTGGAGATTGTTTTAACGATACGTTCTTTCGGTCTATTGAATCCTCATCATTGGTGACATCTATAGAATCATCTGTTTGAAAATAAATGCATGCAACTTTTAATGTAAGGTTTAAGAATAAACCATTTTTTGTTGGTTGTCGCAAAAAAATTCGAAGTAAATGAAAACAAAAAAAATAATTTTTGTTGTTAAAGAAACTGAAAAAAGTAGATATTGTTTGGGTAGAACTAGTTAAAAACTTATTCTAAAACTACCCATTAAATGTACACTCATGCAACTTGTTTTTCGATTTTTGACCAGTATTTGACTACTAATTGATGAGAACATTGAACATTAAAAAAAAAATTATATGTCCTTAATATTGTAAAATTTTGAAAAAAAAATAAGTTTGAACAAAAAAAAATTTACTGTTATTTTCGCAATTTTGAGTTTCAAACTCAATTTTTCTAAAACTATTCACTTTATTTAAAAAGCATACTTAAGAATAGAATATGAAATTTAAAAAATGTAATATGACCTATTATGTATGCAAGTGTTTTCGTTTTTTTTTTTTAATATTTTAGTTTTATTTTATGTAGTTTTTTTACACAATTGGAATTGGTCTTAGCTTTGAGTAGAGATATTTAATTGTTCTAATTATCAAAACGGAACAAAATGGAGGCATTCGAAATCGAAACAAAAGTTTGTGTTACTCAATATACAACCATAAAAATGCGTAATGTTTTATTTTAACTAACTTTACCTGAGCAAAGTTTGCGAAAATACCAACTTTAGCAAGACAACAAGAATGAATTCGTAATTTGAGATAGGAAAAAAATAATATATGTACAAATCGATATCGAAGTGATGTCGATATCGGAGCAAATATATATCGAGGCTGATAAGATATCGGCACTTTGTTGTGTCTGGCTGAACAGAATGCGACGGAGCTGGGGTGCATTCGTATAGGCAGAAAATTTAAAAGTTGTTTAGCTTTATGGCTCCGACTGCAACATTTTTCTCATTCTGTACAGGGGTTGAATCAGGCAAGCATTAAAAAAATGTGATTCAAGTACTTACTATTTTTTTTGTCTACTTAATTTACTTAAAACTTAAAATTTTTATAGAAAAGGTGACAAAAATAAATGTGTTATATACATTTAAAGGATTTCAAGAATGTAACTTAATTTTTTCAAGACCATTTTTTTTATTTCGTTATATCGCTTAGACATTAAAGGTTTATGTATTTAGTTAACTCAAAAAATATAAAATATTTTATATGAAAAAAACTGCAAAAACAGTTATTTTAATTAAAAAAAATTAAACACTGACGCATACAAAAATGTTTTCAAACATAATGTATTTAAATTTGTATTTTTTTGCACCGGAAAATGTTACAAACACGTCACAGTGACCAAAATAAAATTATTATTTCTTAGAACAACAATATTATTCTACTTTTCCTAATACTCTATCGTCTATTGGTTGCCATAGCTGCCATGTTGTTTTAAACATTTTTAGCTAATGTCAATTCACTGACAATGGTTTTGGTAATAAGTCTAAAAATGTATTTTCCCCTTATTTTTATAAAGTCTTTACAAAAAGCTTATAAGGGGACTTTGAATATTTTTATCAAAATCGAATTCTGCATCGATACCAATCATTTGCAATCAAACCCCCCTCTTTTCATGGCTGCCATTATATTGAGCGAAAGAAGATACTCATTTCGTTTACAGGCTCTCTCCAAAAAGAAAAGAACAAAGAGCACTGTTAGTAGAAGTAGTGTAGTCGTAGTGTATGAACTGTTATTTTGCTGATTGGAAGATTAGACTTAGAGCATTACTCAATTCTGGCTATACCAAGGGATTCCCCCACCATTTGAAACAAACACAGATTTGTTCGTTGTTCGCATAATCATATAATAAGTAGAAATAAATAAGAAAAAAATATTACTATACTAATTCTTAATTAATGTACATATGTATGTACATTATATGCATAGTCAATAGTCATGCAATCTTGAGATTTAATTTTCTCGTTTTGGCTTCGTTTCCGACGTATAACGATTTTTATTCTTTCTTCCTTTGACTGCCTCTAACTTTACAAAAGAATAATAATAATTATTTCTTACTTTTTTTAAATTAAAATAAGAAGAGTTATCTACCATAAAAAATACATAACATTTTCTTATCAAAAAATATATCTTCAAGTTCAATTTTTGCAGTTAAAAGCTTACATTGATTTTCTTACTGAATATTAGCATATTTCAAAAATTGTTCCTTGTTCTTTACATCTTTAATACCTTTAATAAATTTATAAAAACATTTCTAACACAACAAAAGAAAATATAATATTTATGGAAAAACACTACAAGAAAAATACTACTTAAAAAAACTCAAATTGTACAAAAACTCTCCACAGATACATATTTATAAGATTGTTTAAATGAAAAGAAAATTAAATTTAAGGAAATTTTAATATTAGTTTTTATTCAATTATTAAATTTAATTGATTTTTTTAAATAATAATAATTTAAAAATAACAATTCAAAAAGAAATTTTTTTTTGATAATTACAAATTTCTAAATTTAAAAAAACCAAAAATCAACTACACAGGAAATTAAATTTAAAAAATAAAGTTTGTAGGAGAACACTATTTAAAACCTTAAACAATAGTCTGTAATTAACTTTACCATCGTTATCATTTTCTGGCAAGGGGCTGATAGAGCTGATAGATGACGCACTTCCATTAGTTTGATTGACTTCACCTCCTCCTCCTTTAAAATAAAAACATTTCAATTTTTTTTTAACTACTATAAATGTGTAATTTAAATTTTTACCAGCTTCTATAGAAGGCAAATTAGGCGAAACTGAATTATTGCTCGAGTTTGTTGACGTAATAGCAATATTTGTTAAATCACATGACTTACTGTTATTATTATTCACTATATTATTGTTGTTGTTATTATTATTGTTGTTACTAAACCCAAAACTCGAAGCATGATTCGACAAATTATTCGACAATTGCATAGAATTCGGAACTTGTGGGTGATGCAGCAACCGAGATGTAGGCATTCCCGCCAAAGCTTCAATAAAAACAAAGTTGACAAATAAAATGCTAAGGCATGGTATACAAACGATAGGGTATGACTTATTCAAAAGTGTTTATATGCATAATTATGCATTATACTTACAGGGTGGAGAAAGCAAGGCTGGACCATAACACGAGGGCGATAGCAAGACTGGAGGCCTGCAAAATAATTAAGTTGTGTGATAATTTGAATTTTTTCTCACTTTCACTTTCAATATGTTGACAGCATTACCCAAAAACGCCAACGGCTACAGCTGCCTCCCTCAAAGCACGTCCATGCTCCATATCCCGCAGTGCTTCTGGTCGAATAGTGGCTGTGTTTCTAGGCTGGCGTTCATTCTGTACGGCTGCAATGGAAAAAGGACAACCCACCTATTAATTATCTCTTTGTATATACATTTAGGTTTGTGTTATCATAGAAGAATATACACCACGGAAGAATTCGTTAGTTTTGTTAACAAGTTTGCAAATTGACACGTGTCCGTCATCGGCAACATTTTGAAGCGTTTGGTTTCACGCAGTGCGTGGTTTGGTGTTTAATGGAGTGGCATATGCAAAACCGATGATAAATAAAGGGGCTTCACAGTTATAGGTCCAAGTAAAAGGCATCAGGTAAGGAATATGTTTGTATTTAGTTAAATTTTTTTTGTCAAGAACAATTCGTGTGAAAATAAATTTAAATATCTAGAACCGCACACTTATGCTTTAACAAGTGAATAAATGTAATTACTCAATAGGCATTGCTTATTGGAAGAAAGTTAGCACACTTCAAAAGACGTGATTGTTTTACAATAAATTAGTACAATAATATTTAAAACGCATACATACATATCTCTTACATATGCACTGCACATAACTGTGTTTTTATATAATTGTGTTTTCTTTATGTAAAAAAGGGGGAATATATTTTATTGACATAACGTTATGATGAAACTAATAGGGTTGGAATACTACATTTTGTTTATACAACCGGAACCATTCTGAGCTCTCCAAAAAGGCAACACTTAATCACTTCACGTGTTAATGTGTTATTCAAAATGTTACAAATTATTATTTTCGTAATTTTTTAAATAAAACCCTTTGTTAATTTAGTGCAAAGTCTTATATGTAAATAGGTACACAGTTGCTTCTTTCAGTTCTTATGCGAATTGAGAATGTTTTTTTCCTTTTGGAACATTTAAACGGATTTTAGAATACAAATATTATGTAATATATTCACAGGAAAGTTTAGCAATATTTATCTGTAGATTAAGATAAATAAAAAAGATTGATAGGTAGTTTGACTTTCTAATAGATATACACATACAGACAGATTTCGATAAATTTTTGAGAGGGATTTGAACAAAAGAAAATTATTATTTTTTTTTTTTGAAAATTCATAGAACATGGTAGGATACCAATTTTCCAAAGAGGATAGATTATTTTTAGTCACGACATTACATAAGCAAAAGCATTATCGAAATAAAGGTGAATGTTACTAGGTACTTATGTACATTAATGGCTGGTTGCACCAAAACTTTTAAAAGTTTAACAGGATTTTAAGTCTTAAAACATTCGTAAAAAAAATGTTGTGTAAGGCTGAAATCAATTAGATTTTTATTATTGTACAAGGTATATGTACAAGTTTGTCTCATTTGTTAACAAATTTGTTGGTTCTTAAGTTCTTTCATTTTTCGTTCGTGCCCCAAGCTTAAGTGATAAAAGAGCTACATAGATATAGGTTCCAAATTAAGGCAATAATTAAGTTGAAGAACAATTGAATATGTTTGGAAACAAATACATATGTACATACATATGTACATATATGTAAATATTTCAAATAGTACCTATTGTAACCAAAATTACATCTGAAAAATTACAAATTTTCGAAGTTTGTTCAACCTGGGTATTACCCCTCCTAAGTATTTACAACTCTTCTCTTCTACTCTTTTGTACATTTGATATAAGAGTGAGACAAGAAATAAGATGTCAAAGTGAGTTATCTCATTTAAAACCAATGCCATTTCCTAAACTTGTACATACATTTTCAAATGTCAAAAACAGAAAATAAACTTGACATATAAATAGACGAACTATTGTTTTCTACAAAAAAATAAATATTTACAAATCATAAAAAGATATTTATATCAACAAGTTCTCTTCATATACCTACCTATATCTATTATCGGTTGTATTCCACGGATTAAATTCTTCATATCTGTGTCTAGAAACATTATACCTTCTGATTTCTATATTTTTATTGTGCTAAATTTATTCGTGTGGAATGGCAATGTGCAGGCGCGTGTCCTTTTGTTTAAATTGTTAAGTACTCTCTTTTCACATGAGGAAGTAGGTAAATCTGATGTTTTATTCTATCGGTTGTATACCTGAACCCAAGGTGAGTTGGGAATTCATTGTAGGTATTTAACTAACTACATAAACTGGAAATGCACCCACATAATATGCCGATGATTTATATCTTATTGATAACTCTGTCTATTTTACTTTTAAGACTTTGCATCCCTTTCAAACAGAAAAAAAATGAGCGAACGCGACGTTAATATCTTTTGTCGGGTTTGACTTATTTGTATGTAATGCTCATTCAAGTAATATAAATATTTATTGAAGAACAAAAGAATTTTGTTTAACCCATTTCTTTCATAACAAATGATATTTTTCATCCCTTTATAAAAATAATCAGAATGTACGTATTGACGAACATACCTAATTTGGAGTGTTTTTTTTATTTGTATAAAATTGTTGGAAAAAAAATATCTACAGATATTTATTTATATACATACATACACAATACACATACATACATACATAATATACTTCTTGAAATTTTTTAAAAAGTTCACAGTATTCGGTATGCGGCAAAGTGGTCGTAAACTTTTTAAAGTCGTAAATTGAGTAAATCTGTCATATTTTTTATATAATGTAACTAATAATTATAATTAATTGTTATCATTTAGAATAATTTATCAATACAGTTTAATAATTTAAACTACAAAGCTTACAACTAAATATATGTAACAAAGTTTACGTCGACTTTAGGTTTTTCAATAAACATTTGCTGTCTTATTTAGTAGATTTCACAAATACTAAGCTGAGCCACGTCCTTACTTATTCCGTCCTTACGTCACGTCAAACAAATTCTTATTTATAAATTTTTTTACTAGCCATGTTAGTTTTGTCCTTCTTATTTCAAAAAAATTACTAATCTACAACTCTGGTTATTATAAACTTAGACAAAACCAAACTGATTTCTACAATTATCAATTTCAGACCTTCATTTTTGAAAATCGAATTGAACATTTGACTCAAAGCGTACGTTTGGGAAATCCAAGAAATCGAAATATTAGAAAAATCAAACTTCAACTTCATTTGCCATACTTTTACTTCCAAGGTGAATATAAAAATATCAGACGCGAAATAAGACATTTTATAAACGTCCGCTTTCAGTGCTTGTTTTGTTTTAGTATCAAAGAACTAAAAAACAAAATTTTTTTTGTAAACTTCACACGATATTAGTATATCAAAATGACATTTAATCACTATACAACGGCCTTATAACCATCTTTAGCTAACTCCGATTCTATTCCTCGTGTATTTTTTTTATTAATGAGATTTTCAGGTTTAGAGGCGTTGTCATAGGCGGATTTACGGGAAGGGGGTGGGTTTCGGGTCCAAACCCCCCTTGAGGGTTAAGTAAATTAATTTTTGCAGAAGTAAAGTTGGAATAATTTATTAACATTAAAGTATGCATTATTACTCGAAAATTTCTTAAGTTTTTATTTAAAAACGAACTAAAAAAACAATTGTCTTCACCTTGCCACTCGCAACAGTAAAACAAAAATGTCCTTTAAAATGGGTGACCAACGAAAGCCCGAATCACAAAATCCCGAATCATGATCTCCCGACAAAAATAAAAATAAAAATCCCGCCGACAATTATTTTTAGAAATATTTGTCGGGATTTTTAATACCGTTTTTAGTACTATTAAAAAGTATTACATATATTTTATTTCATTTTTATACAAATAAAAGTATTTAATTAACTGTTGGTTCGGGAAATATTTAGTTCTTATTAGAACTCCTAGGAGATAAGACCAACTCCATCTTTAGAGGGATAATAATATGATTTCAATGATTTGGCCAGTTATTTTAAGACATTTGACCAAAATATTTTTGGACATATGGCAAAAATATTTTTTGGACCAAAAAATGTTCAACAATACTTTTTTTTACAATTTTTTTCAGTAATTTTTTTTTTTTTCAAAAAATGTCAGCAAAATTCATTTTCATCCAAAAAGTTTTTTAGAGGGCCAAAAAATATAGTGAAGAGTTATGAATTTTTATTTCAAACGTAATTTTGTTCAAAAAGCTGGATATCAATTTGATTTATATGCATTTAGGTCGGTACTTGTTGATTCTCATGATTTCATGTGACCAAAAATGCTATAAATCGAACTGAAATATGGCGAAGGAAACCAGTTAAGGTACTATTAATCAAAAAAACTGTTAAAATTGGCGCCTGCCTGGCGATTTAACATACCCTGGGTGTGTCCCCCAAAAAGGGAGTTAAAATCCTGAGCTCTCGATTTTGTGGTTCATTTTCCATTAATTTTTAGATCTACATATGTATGTATGTTTATTCATAACAAACACAATATACAATATTGTTTGTTTGTTTTTTTAGTTGTTTGTTTTGATCTCGTAAATTGCGTGTTGCGATAATTTTTTCTTGCCACTAGCTCGAAACGTAATAAAGTAGAAATTGCTGATTTTCTTCAATTTTGACAATTAAGTTTCTATTAGATTTTTTTTTTCATTTTTTAAGAAAATATTGATATACATTTAAAACCCCCCTATGGCGAAATCCTGGATCCGCCACTGGGCGTTGTTAAGACGGAGTTACTTTAATCCACCGATAAAACGAGTTAATAAATAAGACTAATAAAGGATTGCTCTTACACGATATGTTTCGAAAAATCCTCCATCATTACGCCATGCAAGGGAAATTTTTATGAGTGAGGATTTTTCATCAGTCACATTTACCGCTAACTTCGAAGTAGAAAAAAATGTATTTTGCACAGGAATGGAATTCTTTATTTTTGAGGATATGAGATACATTTGTTAAAAGTTCAATATATTCTTTACAAATATATTGAACTAATCATAATGTAGATTATTTTTAAACGAAGAACCAAAAAAGGTCCTTTTTAATTGAAAAACCTTTTAATGCAACGAAAAGTTATTGTTTTAATGTTTGAAATTTTTTCGTTAGCTAAAGCCGAATTTATATGTAGGTTGTGATATATTCAACTCTCAATTATTGAGAGTAGAATTATAAAACAGAAAAATTGGTAGTTGATATTCCTGCAAAAAAACCTATGTTAAAACAGTGAAATACATTCCTTAAGCGAAAGAGCCAGCTTTTTATGAATTAAGATCGTTTACAAATTAGACGATATAATTTGATATTTTTTGCTGAGATCAGATTTGGTGAGATACTCTCGCAAGAGAGTTATTAAAGGTGTATAATAAAGGCTAAGAATAAAAAGTTACACATTTTGTTTAGTGCAACTGGATGAATCAGGTGTGTTTATATTCAATAGTTGAAGTTGTGTAATTATAAATTTAAAATGATAAATAAATACATACATAAATAAAAACTATTTAAAAAATGTATAAGAAACATGGTATTATGTAATTCGAATAAATACATAGTTGGACAAAAATCAAAAACAGATTTTTTTTTTCAAATCATTGGAACAAAAATTTAATTTTTTGCTTTGTTGTTTAGTAAAATGCCATAAAAAAAACGAGAAAATAGCTTATGGAAATTAACAAAGCGCTGCAGCTAAAACTATAGCATTTTTGCTGTAGTTTTTTTAATAACATAAAATTAAAAAAAAAAAACTAATGAAGCAAATTTTTAATTTTGTATCCAATGAAAATTTTATTTATGCAAAATAAAAATTCTTGTAAATTAAAAAAAATATTTTTGATTGTCAATATTTTTTACCTTAACAAATGAAAAATTTTTTAGCATAGCGATTTTTATTTATTATTACCTATGTACATACATACATATATGTACATATGTATATTCATCATTATTTAATATTAAAAATTCCAAAAGGGCACCTTTTGACAAAACAAATTCATATAAGGGAGATTGGGCAAAAATATAAATGGACCTGGTCTACCTGGCGATGGCGCACAGAAACGATTTTTTTTTACCTAAACAATGGGAGATGGCTTAAATATGCGATTAAAAAATAAGAATAAAACTAGCAAATTCGAATAAAACAAAGATACTTTATAAGTTTATAATAATGTTTCATTAAGAAAAGCATCGTTCATGTTGAAGTTTTCTAACATACAAAGGAGAATTTTATACTGTAAAAAGGAAAAAGTAAGATTTTTTTTGTGTCCATATTCATAAATGAAGCTCTTGAACTAAGCTTTCAAACGTACAATATGTCGTTTGTGGACTCTCGACGCACAATTATTCCCATTCATTTAATTCGTTAATCAAATAAAAAAAAGCAAGCATTATTCGCTATCCATGACAATATTCGATATTATTGGCCATTGGTATAAAAGTTCATTTATTTTTGGATCCTATTAAAATTAGTTAAAATTAGTTACTTTTAGAAAACCGTCTTGTTTAGTACAGTTAAACGCATATAGCTGACCAATAAATAAAAATAAAAAGTTGTATAAAATAAAGTATATCGATGATTCGATGAAAGGGGAAAACGGTCCTACATGTACATGAATAAAAAAACGCTTGTTTTTGTTCACTCCGGGACACTCTTAAGAGAAACACAATTATATTTTTTTACGAATTAAATACTTCTTTGATCCTTTATATTTAAATATAAAATATTTTAAATCAATAATAAATTGAATATCAAAAAAAATTTTTCTTAAATTGTCAACGGGTTATTTTTTACAAAAACACTATGTTATATCAAATATGTACTGCTGTATAAACTTTGAGTTTGTACCTAAGTATTTTTTGTTATTGTTAATTGTGACAAGAAGTAATTATTCATGTTTTATAATCAAAACAATAAATGTATGTATGTATGTAAATCTCGTACATCAGCAGAGGTAATCTGACTCATGCCACTGACCTAAGCCGTATCCACGATTAAACTTTTGTCTCTTCATTTTTTTACAAACAAATTTAATTAATATTCTTGTGTTGTACGTCTATGAAAAGTGGTATATAAACGAGCTTAAAATAAAATTACAGATAATTTTTTGAATGATAAAAATAACCATTTGTATTTGTACCACCACGTCCAACATTTTTGTATACTTGTCAAAGTATTTTTTTTTATTTTTCAGAATTTACGAAGAAGACATATTGTAAATGTACAATCAAGCAATACATACATATCTAATAATTAAGTTTTCCTTTTAAGATTTTATTGTCTTGTTTACTTCTTAATAATAAATAAATGAAATGAAATATTGTGTTCAAACTATGAAAATAATACGTTGAAAGAATTTTTACAAATTTTTAAGTAATAAAATTTAAATTTCGATTTTCTTATGACTTTGCAACTTAGCATGCACTCACAAAAATTGAGGAGAACTAAAAATTCTGCAAAATAAACCCTTTTTCGTGATAATTTTGTGCAATAAATGAATCATTGAAATTACACTCTCATTATATTGAGTTATTTTGCTTAAAAAATATAGAATATCAACGCAAGGCCACCTAATGGAATAAGATAGTACTATTAAGATAAAACTACTCAAAGTACTATTTGTAAATCTCATAAGAAAAGTCCGTTTAAAGGCGATAAAGATGAAGAACGACGCATGCAGTTTTTTCTATTAGGATTCCAGGCAATAATAATATGAATAGCTTTAAAACATGAAATAAAAAAATCGCTTCTTATTGACGCTTTATTTCACTGCATTAAAAATGATTTGGAAGTTCATTACTAACCCCTTTTTATAATAGTTAATAATCCATATTCTCTGAAAATAAAATAATATAGATCAGAGTGACGCCAGTGTTTATGTACTCGTTTCTCTTTATGTTGAGTGTGTTGCTTTATTCATTTTTAATATTCAGAATATTCGGAATACCTACTAATTTTGCGTTTCTTCATTCTTTATTAATGGAATGTTCTGGATAAACCATTATGTAATTTTTTAGCCATTGCGGAACATTTGGAATGCGTTCTTTTGAATACTTCTGAAAGATGCAATATACGGGATATCTAGTGCGTTTAGCACAATTATTGTACATTTTCACATCGGGTTTATTTATTAAAACTTGCAAAATAAAAATAAAAAATGTTTTACAGCACAAGTCTAATACATTTAATATCTACTCACTTTCATCAATTTAAACTAGAAAATATAAAAATATTTAAATATTTATGCAAAACAGAAATATTTTTGGATTCAATTGTCTTGACATTTCACCGAAGTGCTGATTGCCATACCTTTATTCTAGTTTTGTTTCTTTATTCATTCCATTCTCGATAGTAATTTCGTCTTTTTTATCTATTCACCCGGAAAGCATAAAGAAACGCACTCCTTATGTTTGTTTCTTTTTCATTTATTTTTTGTCTCCTTTTTTAATTCCAAAAAGCGACAACTTCCATTTCATAGGAATAGTTTTTTTACGAGTTGATGTGTATGGTTCCCTCAAATACGGTATTCAATAATAATAAGTTTAACGAAAATCTTCAGGGTTAGGAAATTTTGTATGGATTGTGTTGTGACAACAGGGCTATTGACTATTTCGCATCAATCAGTCTACATGTATTCGAAATATAAACATACCAAGTATAAAAATTATCGTGTGAAATCATAATTTTAAAACGAGTCCAAAGATTATCGGGCTTAGTTAAGCCAGTAGCATAATTGTTCAAAAATCCAACGAAAGATGGAATCTTCTAGAAACCTGTGTTATCTGTTATTACCAGGAAACTATGGCCTAGATACGATAAGAAAAGGTCCGATAGAATTTTAATTCTTAATAAACCTTCCTTAAGATCCCTCATAAGCATAATAACGGGACAACCTACTCGGCTACCATAAGAAGAAATTGGTGCTCAGTACCGACGATCTCTGCAGAGGCTGTGGTGACGAAGATGAGCATGAAGACGTATTGAAAATGTATTGCACTGGAACTCGGAAATCGTGCCATCAAAAGTACTTTTAATACAAATAAGGATACAATACAAAAGTTAAAGTACTTTTTATAAAAAAAAAAATCCCGTTTTTCAATAATCCCGAAAAAAAAGTTTTAAAATCCCGTCTTTTAAAATCCCGATTTTTTGAATTCGCGTCTTCTAAAATCCCGCTTATTCAAAATCCCGATCTATTATAATCCCGCTTTTTAAAATCCCGTTAAATCCCGCCAAACAACTGAACACAATGTTCAGTTGAACTAATAAGAAATACTGCAAAATGTTATGTTATTTTTTGTTATTATTTTGTTAATCATCAGAAGCTCATATTTTTTTAAAATGCATTTAAAAAATCACAACTTTTATTTTTTTTTAAATATAAAGCGGGATTTTAAGAAAGCGGGATTATAAAAAACAGGATTATAAAAAGCGGGATTAAAGAAGCGGGATTTAAAAAAACGGGATTATAAAAAGCGGGATATCGTACCCAACCCAAAAAAACTAATTTTACTATTGTTGTTGAAGAATTGTAAGTGTTACCGTAAATTCTAGAATTTTAGAATTTCATTTACAGTAACATATATACATATTACCAAAAAATATATTTAACCAAAGAATAGCTTCATATTTTCAATCTGTAAATTTAGGACCCCAATTGTTTTATGAAAAGAGCCATAAGCGGTGTACTTTATATTTGAATTTGACTAAGCCTTTATTCCTGTACTTTTTGTACAATATATTAATACAAAAGAAAACTTAAAAAAAAGTAGAAAAGTTTATATGCATCTGTAACAATCTCTTGCGAATCACAAAGTATTCATTTATTTTAAATTTATCTTACAAATTTGTTTTTTTTTTTTTAGGGTTAACTGCGAAGAAAATCAAATAACCTAACTTTATTATTGCTAAACTCGGCTGGATACCGCGAGTAAAAGGTATTTTTGTAAGGTTTATTTTATTCTTAAGTTGCAGTGTTAACAAGAGTATCTGGCTATTTGGGGTTCACCATAGATGCATCTAATTAAGGAGATGTTGAAAAAAATACATTACAAACAATGGGGTGACTACAAAAATTACAGCCGGGCTAAAAAATTATAAGCTTACCGCCGCGCCGTCCTCAAAAATCTCAAGTGTTTTTTATATTTTGTAATATTCACTTCTAGAATAAAATTTCATATTTCCATTTGTCAAGAAAATTGTCTTCCAATGGGTCAACCAATTTTTTTTTCTCTAAAATCTTCCAATTGTGTAAACAGACAATTTTTAATTTGAAGACAAAAAATTGTCAGCCAATTTCCTACCTGTAAAATGTCTAATTTTAGGATAAAGTCTACCAGCCGTATAAACGGACAGTTGATAGAAAACGGACACTTGATAGAAAATTGGCAATTGTCAGCTCATTGGTTGCTATTGGAAGACTTTTGACATTTCGGCCAAAACTGGACGATCTTCAAATCGTGTGTACTTAGCATAAGAAACAAAGAATGCCAATCAGCACTTTTTTGAATTGTTAAGACAATTGAACAAAAATATTTTGCATTTTTTATTTTTATTTTGCAAGTTTCAATGAATAACATCAATGTAAATCGTTCTAAACGCGCTAGAATTGAAAAAAAAAAATACTTCATTAGCTATAACCTTTGACGTTTATCATTTTAGAGCTGTCAATTTCTGCTCAGCTTTTTAACTCAGTCTGGTCAATCATTTTATTCTGAGTTCAAAGAGCGTTAGCTAAAAAAGAAATACGATTTTTTTTTTTAAATTTCGACTCTGACCTTATAAAGAACAACAACCATAAGCACATACAAAAATCGACAGTTTACTTTCAACAAAAAAAAAAAAAAAACCCAATTAGAACCCAGACCAGAGGTTTATTTCCTCCGTTTAGTTAAAATTCCATTCTTTAATTCGCTTTTCATCTCAGTGAATAATTTTTGAAGAATTAATTTACAATTTGATAATTTTGAAAAAAAAATTGTATAAATTGAATTTTTTTGCAAAAGGAATTGGTAAAAATTTATGGAAAAAATAGATTCGAAAAGAACAAAACATGTACCAATGGTTTAACTATAATCATAGTATAAAAATCTAAAGTATCATCTTGCGCAGGTTTCCAGAACTATCACCATGGTAACCAAAGTTAACAAATATATCTGGTTAAGCTTAGTTTATAAATACAATAAATGTTTAAAGTAAGAAGCATCAGCGTATAAAAATAATAATCATACATAGTCTACTCAGTCAGATATACGACCTTTTGCTGTTATTATTCATTCTATGAGCATTTGTTTTGTCTGGAGACGTTACAGGTAGAGCTAATTTATATGAAGTGGTGTTAGATGGTAGATAGACGTTAAAATTTTTTTTTTTATTTATTTAATTTTTATTTGACAAAGTTCATATAAAGACAATGTATTCTATTGCTAATCAAAAATTATATGTATGTAGCTTAAGAGCAAGAAATAAAATATAATATAATACAAGTGTTTTCCATAGAAAGAAATGAAAATAGAATGATTTTAGGATTTAGTCGAAAATACAGAGCTCGAAAAAAATCAAAGATGATGTAAAATTAAGTTGTGGGTTAAAGAGAGTTATTCAAACTAATCAAAGAATAAAGGAACCAAATATTTTTAACAATTATTTTCTAACGTCTTAAATGAAAGATAGGATACTTGTGTTATTTCTTGTTTTAGTGGGAAGTTTGTTAAAAAGCCGCTGTGTAAAAAAATGCTATAAAAAAATTTAAGAACTTGTGAGTATTGTGGTTTAGTATGGGAGCAAGTCTTCTTTCATAGCTTCTCAGACTAAAATCAGTTGAACGCTGATTAAGTAAGTTACCGTCCCTAAGATAGAATATTTTCAAGACCTTATAAAAATAGAGATGCTTTAAAGGAAACATTTTTGAAGCTCTAAAAAGTGGAAAACTATGCTCTTTTCGTCTCTTTTTCCAGATTATTCTCAAAATGTGTTTTTGGGATATTAATAAAGGTTGAATGTTACAAATAAAGGTTCCATCCCAGCAAACAAATCCATACTGGAGCTTGTATTGAACTAAACCATAGTAAAATGTTTCTAATAGTGTTTTGGAACAGTACTTTAATTGATAGAATATGTACATAAGTAGCTTTCAAAAAATAATTTTTTATAATGCTAGTGTGTGAATTTCAATTAATTTTGCTATCAATTAGCAGGCCAAGGTATTTGAATTCTTGAACCGATTGAATTGTAAAACATTTGGGTGGGCACTGGGCACAGATGATAACTATTAGAAGTATTACCGCCAAAATTTGAACTATGCGTATTCAAGCTAAAGAGCATTTTATTAAATACATATGTATGTACATATGAAAATTAAGAATAGGAAAATTCAAGTTAATTTTTATTTTGCCACTTAGTACAAGCTTGTGAATTTTAAACCAGTATCTTAACATTTCAAGGTCATTATTAACATCCGCCACTAAATCAAGACTGGATGAGGCTGAATAGACACAAGCAGTGTCATCTGCGAATCCAATTGTTTTGCTTCTTAAATGTTGCGAGAAAAGAGAATGTACATGAGCTTAAGAAGGCCAAGCACTGAGCCTTGAGGCACGCCAGTGTTAATTTCAAGACTTTCACTAAAACCCGTTCCTATTCTTACTTTTTGTTTTGTTTTTAGGCCTTCTATTTACCTACTGGAACTACTACAACAGTACTTAAATAGTTTTTATAAATTTTCAAATGCAATGTAGCGTCATCCTCATTAAAAACTTCCATCTAATTTTCAAGACGAAGATGCTGATTTTATATATTAAAAGTTATCATAACTATCCGCTTTAAACGAAACGTATTTTTGAGAAGGTTTATGTGTTTTGCAAATCGAAAAAAAGCAGGTTGTGAATGATCAGTGATTTTCAAACCCGATATTGAGTTAAGAAGATTAATTTTCCGATTAAATCTTACAAAGATATGATCTATACAAGTTTTTGAAAAACCAGATATTCTGGTGAACTCATTTGTGTAACATTGTAATCCGTTTGCAGACATCATAGATTTATAATTTAAGGTGTCACTACATTCAGAAAGTAAATCTATATAAGATTACTGCAGTTTTCGTCAAGTAAAAGAGTAGATAATTCCTGAATAAAAGCATCTGCATCTTAACTTTTAAAATGAAATCTTTAGAAACACCAAAAAACTAATTTATTAGATCCAATCATGCACGAAACTTGCAATTAGCATATAACTTACATATATCCAGGTACATATAAAATAAAAATTAATTTCATAATCAAATATCCAAATTTCTGTTAGAAATATTAAATCTGATTTGTCCATAAAAGATTCTAAATGAGCGAGCTTATTTTAGCATAATTATTACGTTTGTATTTATTTTATTTCTTACGTCTTGTATTAGATCGCTTATATACAAATATAATAGGGTTTTTCATTGGTAAAAATAAATCAATTATTTTTTAATCTGTCAAAAAGCTGATTTTGACAACTATAGCGTTTCATTGGGCAGAAATAATTGATTATTTTTTTGATTATAATCAGTTCTGCAGATCTATATTTTTCGAGAGATTTACCCCTCCATGCACTACTACTACTAACAATTTGTACCTGTCAGTTTGATTAAAGTGGTTTGTGATTTGTTTATTTCAATTTTTTGAAATGATAAGACTTCTTTTTCACAAGGGAAAAACACCGTGTAAAACATTTTGTCAAGCATGTAGTAAATAATTACTCTGAAAGTCTAAATTTACTTGTTCATTCATTTTTATTTCTTTTTTTATTGTACTTTAAATTGTTGTTAAACACTTTTCAAATGAAAACAAATTTCAATGCAGATTTGACAGCTACACCGACAGTATTTTCACCGACAAGAAATAACACCAACACAGTGACAAAAAAATCAATAATTATTAATTGTGTTCCATTCGTCATGAAAAAAATCAATTTTTATTAAGAAATCTTTATTTACCAATGAAAAACCCCATTAGAAATATTTGTACTTAATGGAATATTAATTCTGGAGAGGCTGATGTGTAGTTTTATTCTAAAATGATCCCAGTTTGTATTTTCGAAACACTTTGAATATTTATATATTAATTATATAATATCATAATACTATAATGATCAGAATGAGAATGATCATTCTTCTTTACTCTGAGTTTGGCTAAAATTGCCTTATTTTAAACATAAGCTCTTTAAAAGATATGTTAAACATATTTTTGGCTTCGTTAAGAAAATTGTTCATATTTGTACTATAGAAGAGGGTTGATTTCGATTCGATCAACGGTTTTGTTTGTGTATCACTTTTTTCAACAGCAGCCGTGATGAGATGCAAACGTAATGTTGCGGTGGCATCACGCTCTGAATATATGTAGATCTCATCAAAAAGTTATAAGCATTTTATAAAACCTATAAATAGCATTATTAATATTTTTCATATATGTATGTCTTACCATCTTTATTCATTCCCATTTGAAGGCACTTTCTTAATCGACAAGCCTGACATTGATTTCTGTGAGCTTTGTCTACAACACATCGACCTGTTCCAGCTTGACATCTGTAATTTCAATTAAAAAAAAGAAACTTAATAGAGCTATGTATATGAATAGGTATGTATGTATAATGTAATTGTGTCTACATCTAAAGTATCAAAGAAGAAGGCAAATTTATTCGAAGTACCTAGTTGAATCAATTTTATTAAATTATGGCAAGCAAATAGTAACAGTTGCCATCGCCTTTATTTTGGGTTTTATGAGATAATTCCATATTCAAAGAAGCACTCTCTCGGGTCAGCAATTGAAGTTCTATTTTAGGTCGCTTATTGTTGTGCTTGATATTTAATCGAATAACGATTGAAGTTTTGTCGTGCGAAATTAATTCCACTCAAAATCATCCGCAGCAAAGTACATCAGATCTTGGAAGCAATGCACTCTATATTCCATGTGCTGGTGTTTTACTTTTATACCCATCTGCCTCAGCCACCAGCTTAACTATGGGCATTTCAGAGGCACAAATCTTATTTAATCTACCACGCTAGGAATGGCAATAGAAATGCTATGGCATGACAGAGCAAAGCAAAGCAAAGCAAGGATATAGAATAGATGCTATATAGAGCGCCCTATAATTTGTATGTTTCTCTTTTTGTCTGCTGGATGGTACAAAAGTCCACCCCATTTCAGGCAGCTACATTTAGTCGGTTATAGTTAGAGGAAAAAGATAACAAAAGTGTGAATGAATAAAATGATTGAATGCCGTATGGGGTTAGAAAAGAGACGAGGTGTATCATGTATCTGGTATATATTTTAGGGGAAAGTTGACGTTCAAAGTATATTCGCATGGCAAGCACTTGTTTTCTTTTCCTCCTTTTTGCCATCACACACACTCAATAGGGATGTGATTTACTTAATTTAATGCGGTCACATTTGGTCGACTACATCCGACTTAAGTCAATATCGATCTCTTGGGACATTGAAGTAGGATGTTGACATTTTTTCAATTTAGAAATGCATATTTTGTGTTCGGTAGATACCTACATATCTTCCTACCTACATTATGTTACGCAAAAAAATGAATACTAATGTTGTCATACATTTCGAGTTTTACGAGAACCGACTGTAAATCTTAGGCGATTTTTTTTAAAAGGAAATGATGATATAGAAAAAATGCAAATTGTTTTAACAATCCATTTTTTGAAAGTATGGGTACCTGCCTAATTCATTTAAAATATTCGTTTGCGCTTTGACTAGAACTGAGGACTTGGAACTGACAGGAGAAATAAAAAAACAACAAGAAATTCATAATTATTATACTTACACGAAAGGTTGATGCACCTATAAAAAAAATTGATCATAATATAAACGGACGCTGACGAGGAAGCGCGAAAGAAATTCGAAAAATGATAGGTCCATAATACCATTTTCTTGCCTCTCGTTGAATTTCGTTAACTTTTGCTTTGGGGATGAATAGCGTACCTCCAACAAGTAAAACTAATATTCGTGAAGTAAGATCAAATGGCGAAAACAGAATTCGTAGAACTCTCGGTGAATCAGCGCGATCCACTGTCCTTTCTTATCCTTTGTAAACATTAATTATTAAATTTTCCGGATGAACTACCTTATAGATTTATAAAATTAAGTTATCATTTCTGAACATTCATATCTACGCTGTCAGTTTCTGACATTTAAACGTCAAGTGTATAAACAAAGTGATGCAGTTAAATAATTGAAATTATTTGCTTATTGATTTTAAAAACAAATATGTACATAAAAGATGGAGTCAATTTCTCGAAATTGTTTCATTTAATTGCCGTTTTTCTTATGTAAAATAAACAATTAAATATTCATTATTATAAAATTTCAACTTAAATTCTTGCACTCCCATTAATTTATTTCTTTTTTTTGGAAATTAGTGAAAATGACAAATTATAAGAATTGTGTGGAGTGCGAAAGGGATACGATTAAAGTAAAACCAGATAAGTTGAAGATTTTTCTTTCGTCAGATTTAGCAAAAGTAAAAGTTTTGAAAATAATTGAAACTATCACTTAAGTTTATTCGCCGTACTCTGTAATAATGGTGAATATAATTGTACTCGTTTACAATATCCGACTTCTGTCCTAAAACTTTTCGTTGGTTTTTGACATTAGCTTCATTAAGTTTCGTATATGTATTTTGCTTTCTGAAATGAACAGCGAATCTAAATAAATTAAAATTGAAGGACTAACCATAATAAACGGAAGTTAATATACATATACATATGTATGTACATATATATCGGCCATGTTGTAAAGAAGTAAAATTATAATCTCCTTTTTTCGTTCTTACTTCACAAAATATCAGTTTCACTTAATCTTAAGGTCGAGGAGAAGAAATTATAGAAGTCGTCTTTTCAGCAACATTAGTAAACTTTAGAAATATATTGTTTTGATAGTTCATTCCGATCTAGAACTCAATGCTTTTGGTAAACTTCCAGGCTAAGCCGAGGAACCGTTTTGAGCTATCTGCACAGTTAAAACTACCTTTACTAATGTGCCTGTAAAATTCTAAATCCTGTCCCACAAAAAATTTCTGTGTCAACATTAATTTATTTTGAGAAGTGTAATATGATGACTGGCCGACTCATCTCACGCTAGAGCGATTCAGCCCGAATTTATCAGTTTTTCGTATTGCTTTTAATAATATTCCTTTTTTTTTTGATTTCATCGAATAAGTTTGGTTAAATTTTCCAGGTATAAATATGAGTACTTACATACATATGTACATATATAGGAAGGACTATTACGTTATTTTATATAAGCAACAATTCATTAACTTCAACGTTTTTTTTTTACTAACGCAAAGTGTATCCTAAGAGTATTTTAATCGAAACTACCAGTAAAATTTATACAATTCAAACAGCTACCCTTATACAAAAATTGCATAACGTTATAAATTGTAATTTTGTTACCCATTCCTTCTTTATGTTAAACAACCAGGATTTTATTTGAATTTCAAATGTGCACATCTGATGCCGACGACGAAAATACCACTTTAGCTATGATTTCGGGTGTGTTTGATACAAAGCCTTAACTTTTCAACCTAATCCCACTCATAGGCAAGTAATTCCTTTAAATAATTATTCAAATTCATGTACCTAATGCAAGTGCTTTCTATATGACCTTCATTCTTATAAACAAAAATGCCACCCTTGCCCTGGTGCTTCTGCGCTTTAAAAAAAAAAGACATTAATGTTTGGTCGAACAGTACGTATTTTATTCTTTGATAAATAGTTTTATTGCTCATACCAATTAATTCCAAAAAGTAATAGAACATACAGATTGTTATTGGATACTTGATATGTGTCAAAAATACTCACCTATAAATTAGTTTTCTTCTAACGCTTCTCTTAAAAAATCCAGAACATCCATTGCATGCTAAAATTCCGTAATGTTTCCCTGAGCTCGTATCACCACAAACCACACATATTAGACCTAAGTTTTGTCCTTTTCTACAAACTGTTGCACCATTAGTTTCAATTCCAGATGGCGAGACACCCTGATTTGCCCAAGCAGCTAAACGGCTATGTGGAGAATAACATATTCCAGGTGAAGTCCGATTATCTGCAAAATAAAAATTGTAAAATCGTTTAGCAACTATTAGATGGTCAATCTATTTTTCTTATCTTTTAAGAAATGTATGTACTTAAAATAGAATCTTCTATGTAAAAACGGCCTTCTTGGTTTCTTTCTTTTGTTGGTGCTTACGAATTATTTATGCATTCGATTAAATTATAACCGAATCCTCACACCACCTAAATCCATCACCCGTATTATGCCCTTGGGACAATTGTTTGCTCATCACACCCTAATTTGATTGTAGTGATTTTTTGATGCACTTAACCCTCATCTGTTCATGGAATTTTTTTTTCTTCTTTTAAGGGTAACATTCAGAGCGGACAATCCAAGCAGTGGCTTACGATTTCATGAGGATTTACATCATATGCTACTTTTTGGTATACGGATATTTAAATGTCAATTATATTAATTAGTTTAACGCTATGAATTTCAAAAATGTATCCTTGGAAAAGTGAAGGGTTGTTTTGTTTATGTTTACTTTAACTTGCGCTGAGACTGCCAGTCGGTCGGTTAATATGCGGAATTTGGTCAGATTGTAATTTAATAAAGTCATTATCAAATGCGAAAACAGTAAGCTGTTAGGAAAAGTTAAGAATGAATAAAATTGTTAAAACTTTTGGGTCTTTGCAATTTTTAAAAGTATGCATTTGCACACACTTTGCATATGTTATTTAAATGTTATTTGAATAATATAATTAGGTCATAAGCTGCACATTGCTAATGTTCTATATTGTTCTGCTTTTAGTATTTTTACGTCAATCCATCAGTTGATTTTTTTGTTATAACATATGAACAAAGGGTAATTCCATGGAAAACGGCACAAAATGTAACGTAAGTTGCCAAATCATTTTATCTTGCTTACCTAATTCACTTGTTCTCACATAATCCACAAATTGCATTGTGCATGGGCATACACAGACACACCCAAACATCACTGATAAAGCTTTTTAAGTAATTATCAACTTCGTCGTCGTCGCGGGAGATCTTGCTGCACGATCATTGCACTGAATTAAAGCTTCTTGGTCCATTACTTGATAACTTTCCTCGCCGTTTAAGCCTAATAACACAACAAACAATTTATTGGACTTTCATGTGGATTTAATTTTGAATTATTGCAATTCAAATTCATTTTTGATGTTCTTCGCTTTGAATTCAAATAAATTAAAGCAAATATATAAAATTATTTTGAATTTCGCAGTTTTAATAAAAACAAAACTATCGTTGGAACAGGGTTGCCACCTCAATTCTTTTAGTTGAATATGAAAAAAAATATATACATATATATGTATTTAAATTTCGTTTAATATTCTGCTGTCACAAAAATATTATTTTGAATTTTGCAATGGGGTCTGAACCATCCATTGAAGAACTTAAGCAACAAAGAGCTTCCACAAAGGGAAGTATTACACGTATAAAGAACTTGGTGGAACATAATGCAAATAATTTCACACATACTAAGCTTGAGTGTAGGCTAGGGATTTTAGAATCCTACTTTAAGCAAATCCTGATGTACCAAACTAAAATAGAAGTTTTAGCTCCAACAGACAATAAATTGTCGAGGTGAGTTAGAAGATTTATATTATGTATCACTGCAAAAACTAAACTTGTTTCGCTTTTGGGAAGTAATAGAAGGAGTAGTGTCGCAGACATGACGTTATCCGTCCCGTATCCAATAAGCCATCTTCCGAAACAACGTTTACCCAAGTTTAGTGGGAAATATTCTGATTATAAGAATTTTATAAGTTCGTTCAATAATCTTGTCGAAAATGATTCGAGTTTAACAGAAATTGGAAAATTTAATTATTTGCTGGCCTGCCTGACTGATCACGCTCTTGGCACAGTTAAGGCTTTTCAAATAACAGAAGCAAATTATCCCAAGGCCCTTCAAAGCCTAAAGAAGTGCTAAGATAATAATTGTCTCATTTTTTTAGAAAACATTTCACAACTTATGGAGTTACCCAAGGTTTCAAAGGCTTCTTCTGTTTCGTTGAGGAGTTTAGTCGATAACATTTCTGCCTTGTTCAGTTCTTTGCTTTCGATAGGTTCATTCGAAAACATTTGTAATGCAATTATTATTCATGTTGTTATATCGAAGGTGGATGCAGAAACACAGTCTAAGTGGGATGAGCAACTAGACTAAAAGAAGCTGCCTAAATGGAAGGAGCGTGACAATATACTCAATAAGAGGTGTTAATACTAAGAGGCTAGAGATATAGCAAACAAACTAGGCCGGATACATCTTTAAGGCCTGCTAATAAAACTAAGCCTATATTATACAATCATCTAATTCAAACTTCACTTTCTGTTAGCCAACGAACTTGTGTACACTGTGATGACAAGACACATTCAGTCACAGGTTGTAGGTCCTTTCGGGATCTGTCAATAATGGATAGGAAAGGGGCATAATGTGTCCAAATGTCCATCCCATTATAAGTGTCAGATTAGCAAACAACCACACCATAGCCTTTTACATAGACTTCAAACTACAGAACCTGATTCTTATTCAGATGTTCCACAACCTACTTCAGCTCCGCCAAATACCTCAGCTACAGTACATTCTGTGTTGGAAAAGGAGCGTACTTCGGACGCACAAGTTATCTTGGCAACTGCGTTAGTTCTTGGGTTTTACTCGACTCAGGTTCTCAAGTCAATTTTATAAGTGAGAAATTTGCAAACTTTCTTGGTCTAAAGAAGGACTGAAGGGATATTGACGTCGTAGGAATTGGAATAGTTGAAACAAGGATGAAACACATATAATACAAACTACAATTCGCTCAAAATATAGTCTCGCTAAAATTTATATTCGCACCTTCTATTACGGCGTATCAACCGGAAGCAGCGCTTAACGTTAGTAGTTGGAATCTTTCTTTAAATGTAGAACTTGCCAACGAGAGTTTCAACCAACCTGCTAAATAGATTTGTTGGTAGGAGTCGAACCATACTTTGAGCTGCTCGAAACATGTTAAACTCGGTGATGGACTTCCATCATTGCAAAAAACGGCTCTAGGATGGATTGTATCAGGATGATACAAAGCTCAACTAGAAAGAAAGACGAATTCGTGCTTCGTGAATTCATTGGAAAATTCGGTGGATAAGTATCTAGAAAAATTCAGGGAGCTAGAGGAAATTCAGGATCTTCAATCAAGATGGTCGGAGGAGCAGACTGAATGTGAGAATCATTTCAAAAATACCATAGTTGTTCTTCCTAGCGGTCGTCTTATGGTCCAGTTACCTTTAAAAAAAGATCCTTCTTGTCTTGGTGTGTTTTATTATGTTGCCTTTTTCGAAGATTTTTATCCCTCGAACGGAGATTATCTAAAATCCAACGTTAAAATCACATTACGTAGACTTTTTGAAAGAATATGAAGCTCTAGGTCATATGTCGCTCGTTCGCAACCCAGATCTTGAAAAATCCCATTATTTCATTATTTCATATTATTTACCACATCAGTGTGTAGTTAGACCTGATAGCGTATCCACAAAATTACGCGTAGTATTCGACGCGTCTTGTCGTCATCATCCCAAATTTATTTAAATGGAATCCTAATGGTTGGCCTTACAATACAGGATGAACTTCTGATTATATAATACTTCGATTCAGACTATGTATATAGATACGCCTTGACTGCAGATATTGTAAATATGTATCGAAAAGTCCTGGTTTTTCCATCACATAGAAGGTTGCAATTTATATTGTGGAGAGACAATCCACAAACCCCTATTCAAACGTAACAGCTAAACACCATCACATACGGTACCTCATCGGCTCCGTTTCTGGCAATTCGTTGTTTAAAACATTTGGCTGATGTAAATCAGGAACGTTGGAGCTTAAGACAAAACGCACTTAAGTCCGACTTCTACGTGGATGACATGTTAACTGGGGCGGACGATTTACAAACCTTAACTCGAAAAAGGAACGAAGTCGTTTCAATCTTGAGCTCTGCTGGTTTTGAGCTTTCTAAATTGAACAGCAACCACGCATCTCTAATTGAAGAAGGTACAAGAAAAGAAATTAAGCTTGCCCAATCAAATTTAACAAGTACTTAAGGAATTGCTTGGAATCCTAGTGCGGATGAATTTAGGTTTTCGTATAAACCTAATCGATTATACACTAAATATACCAAGAGATCGATTCTCTCACTCTCATTTTCGCTTTTTGATCCAATGGGTATGCTAAGTCTCATTATCATTCGTTCAAAAATAATTCTCCAACAGCTTTGGATAGAAAAACTGGATTGAGATGCATCCATTCCAGATGAAATCGATATTGAATGGCGTCAATTTATCGCAGATCTTCACTCGCTTCAAAATCTTTCCGTTCCTCGATACGTTTTTCTTGAAAACAAACTTTGTTTCGAAGTCCATGGTTTCGCAGATGCTTCAATGAAGGCGTATGGATGTTGTATAAATCTACGAAGTTCAGATTCATTTGGATCAGTAAAGGTGAAGCTGCTAGTTGCAAAATCTCGAGTTGCACCAGCAAAAAGGAAACAACTACCTCGATTAGAACTCTGTGCAGCACACCTCCTAGCCAAACTCTGGGTAAAAAATCAGAAGGTTATTGATTCGAATTATTCGAAAGTTTGTTTTTGGACGGACTCTGCGATTGTCTTGCACTGGATTGCAATGCATTCCTCCAAATTAAATACATTTGTCGGAAATAGAGTAGCTGAAATTCAGGATACAGCGAAGAAGAGGATTTGGAGACATGTCCAGACCAATGACAATCCTGCTGATGTGGTTTCACGACGATGCATGGTGGATGAGCTAAATGAATCAATTTGGTTCACAGGCCCATCACTTTTGGTTGAAAAAGAGGAAAAAAATTGTTAGAATTTTTTCATACGTCGTAGGGTATGCCAACTTATGATTGCGCAGAATTCCGTTCCCAGGAAAATATCTGACAGCTATTGAGCTTAAGCACCCATTAAAAATCGTGGTCAATGTTATTCAAAATAAGTACTTCCGCACAGAAATCGACGCCATCAAATCAAATTCATCACTTAGAGGGTCAATTAAATCTTTGAATCCGTTCATCGACGTGGAGGACGTAATTAAAATTCCCTTGTTAAAAGTGGGAGGCCGACCGCGGCACGCGAACATGCCAGAGGATAGCAAGCACCCATTTTTACTGCCAAAAGGTTGTAGTTTCAACAACTCTCATTGAAAATCTTCAAATTTTAAATTATCATGCTGGTCCTAAGGCTCTTATCGCTCTGACAAGACAGAGATTTTGGATTATCAATGCCCGTGAGGTAGCACGAAGGGTAGTACGAAAGTGTCCTCACTGCGCAAGATACAGACCAAAGTTGTTTGAGCAAGTTATGGGAGATTTGCCTGCTCAAAGATTGACTCAGACACGTCCCTTCCTATGCTGCGGAGTAGACTTTTGTGGTAAAGTATATACTCATTATAAAATTCGTGGGAAGGTGCCGTATAAAAATTATATATGTAGCTGTTTTTGTTTGCTTCTCTTCAAAAGCAGTCCATTTAGAAGCCGTGTCGGACCTATGGTCTGATGCCTTTATAGCAGCGTTAAAAAAGATGATAGGTAGTAGAGGTCTCCCTAGAGACATACTTTGTGACAATGCGACAAATTTTGTTGGCGCAGAGTCAAAACTCAAAGAATTAAGTGACATGTTTTTCAAACATTCTAATCAAGAAAACATTATCAACTTTTGTACTAATGCCTCAATAAATTTTCATTTTATACCCCCAGTGCACCCCACTTCGGTGGAATTCGGGAAGCGGCCGTTAAGGTGGCCAAGGGCCATCTCTATCGCAGCCTTGATGGCGCCAAGCTATGTTTTGAAGAGTTGACAACGGCACTGGTGGAGATCGAGGCCATAATGAATTCGAGGCCTATTACCCCGATGTCTTCAGATCCGAACGACTTTGAAGCCCTAACCCCAGCTAACTTCCTTATTAAGTCGTCGCTTAAAGCAATTCCAGAACCAGCTATAGAAACGTTCTACAAAGATGGCGGCGAATCAATGCCATCAATACCAACTTCTGGAAGCGATGGTCTTCAGAATACAATCGGCAGCCTAGTCACTATTCACGAAGACAACTTGTCCCCGCAAAAGTGGCTTTTGGGAAAAGTCATTAAAACCGTTGAAGGTCCTGATGGTCGTGTCAGAGTTGCAGATGTAAAGACATCAAGAGGAGAATTTCGAAGACCAATTCGTAAACTAGCACCAATCCCGTCTTGAAAGGAAGTCCTTCCAAAGGAACATTCCGCCTCCTTTGGAAGGACTTCGCACAAAATAATATATCTTAAAGATACTTAATATACTAAACAATTTTTAAACAAACTGTTAATACTCTATTGTATTATGTAATTTTAAATTTGAATTTGGCGCTTATAAAATAAAATTCGCCATATTAAATAAAAACATTGAATTCGCCTTAAAATTATCTCTCTCACAAAAACTAAACGAAAACTTTTATATAAATACTGAGTAAAAAATGTTATTTAATATGTCAAATTAAAGGTCAGTGTTAAGCCTAAGTTCTGTAATAATCTTAAGTAATGCAACTTTTCTGCAAATATTCTTTTTTCAGTGGGACAAAAAATAAAATAGATCTAGACTAAACCTTTATTTTAAAATAGTCTTCAGTATTTCCACTTTTCTAGAAATATATTTTTTACACTTGGACCGAATAATTTTAGCTTCTTACAAAAAAATTTAATCACACCCGTTTTGAGATTAACAAGTTTAGTCGTAACGGTTATATGACAAGTACCGTTTTTTTGGAGATAAAAGCAAAATTTTAATTCCCCGGTTCGGCATTTTCTAAGAGCTCGGAAGTTCGAAACAACGAGTCTGGCCCAAAAAACATGTGATATATCAAATTATGGGTCCAAATCAGACCAACATTCTGAAATATTATTTTAATACTGCCACCTTTCTGGAAATATTTTTTTTTTGCAATGGAAAAAAGTTGGAATTTTTTTCAGATTTCAGATAAAATTTAAATACGTAAGTCAAAAAAGTCATAAAATAGATTTGGACTAAACCTTCATTTTGAAATAGTCTTAGGTGTTTCCACTTTTCCAGAAATATATTTTTTTTGCAGTGGAAAAATATGTTGAAGAATTTTTTGAGATTGAACGAAAAAAAAGGATTTCTCCTTGGCACCTACATAAATGTAAGCAGCTAAATGAGAAATTCGAGGGCTGGACCTACTTGTTTTTTTTCTAGAATTGACGACGTACAATTCTAGATCATGAACTGTTCACGCTGAACAAATATTTTTTATATTCCGAGCGGTTGGAAGACCAGTGTGGTTAAGTTAACTGTAGTCAGAAATTTGAATGATTATTGCAAGCCATAAATAATTGAAACTTTTGAAGAAAGAAGCAAATAGGCAATCTACGCCAATTTTGGATTTGAATTTTAAATCAACAAAATTCATAAGGGTGCTTAAAAATTCTGTCGTGAAAAGTGGAAACAAACGTGTTAAACTGTGTTGAATGTGATCTTCAGTCAAATATTTGTTCATCAAAAGTCCATAGCAGGATAAAAATTGCAACAATTTATCTTCTTTGAAGACTTGTTGCTACTGTATAATTCGCAGTTGCTCTTTGTAGCTCGGGTTATATGGAATCTCGATTTATTCGGGTAAATATGCGTCAAGACAAGGTGTAATGGTCATCTTCTGATGAGCCCAGCCATTACACTGGGGCGAAACGCATATTTGAACACCTGTAAGCTAGTTTTTATTTTATATATATATATATATATATATATATATATATATATATATATATTATATTTTATTTTATTCATGATTTTGAATCATATATTTAAAACAAACGGTGTTCAGGAAATAACAATTCGACTGGTAACAGTCAAATATTTGTGATCTTCAGGTTCACCCCAACACACTTCTACTAAGGAATATTAACATTCACTGAGGCATATACGTATTTTTTTATTTTAATCGTTATTTTAATAATTTTTCGTTGATTTTTGAGTGATGATTGTAATTTATAATAATATATGGGTGTAATAGTGAAGAATAATGAAGAATTCAATCAAACGTAAAAATATTTTTAAAAAAATATTTTATTTTTAAAAAAGTATTTTAACCCCGAGTATAAACAGGGGTGTAAGAGGTTAGTAGAATTTTTATTACTATATTAGTTTAATGACCGTATATTTGCGACTGTTAAGGTAACTTTCGATTCGTTGTTTAAAATAATATAAGATTTAGGAAATTTTTGAAGAGATAAACGCAAATAAAATGTAAATTTTGGAAACAAATAAAGCGATTGCATGCAATATATTAAAAGTAGAGCTAAAATAGGATGTACAAAATAAAAACCTTTATGAAATTTGGGAAGTACGTTTAATTTTAAAATGTTTAATGGCAATTAAAAATCAAAAGATTCCATACAATTTTTTTTCAAAAAGTTTTTGTGCTGAATAAAATAAAATCAAAATTAATTTGAAAAGGTAAACGTTAGAAAGTTTTAAAAGTAAAGTTTTTTTTTTAGTTTCCAAGCATGATGGAATTTTTTTCAGGTCTAATGAAGACCGTCAAAAAAATGTAGATTGTTTTTTACAACAAAGAATGCTTAAATTGCATTGACTAGTGCTCTCAATATTTTAGCATTTATTTTGGTTAAACGTAGGTTAAACATTTCTTTTTAATTTTGAAGTTCATATTACGAGTATGTTCAGCCGTTTTACCTTGATGAATTTTCAAAAACCTAACTGAAATTACAGTTTTATGACAGTGGAAGTTAGTTTACTCAGCATATAAAGGAAACGTTTGCCAAATATTTCTAAGTCAGTTGTGTGTCAATCCACCCATCAACCCTGCATTCTTACAAGAATTTAATAAAAACAAATACGGCAGCTACAGCAGAGGAACACTGGAACTACCATCATATTAATCAATAAAATCTATGAAATGATCCCGAGCCGACTGGAAGCTTCACTAACTCTGAAGAAATAGTTGAGCTAATCTACTTATAGTATAATAGACGACCTAAAAAATCAACCGAACCGGCCATGATATTCAACTTCTTCATAAAGAAGTTTCCCCAAGTCGTGGTGTTATTCAGAAATTACCATTTTCCCGAAAAAATAGAAGATAGCGAACATGTTGTACCCAAGAAAGGAGATAGAAGTAAAATTTATCTGCAATAATTCAAACGTGCATTGAACGTAGAAGTTGTAGATTTTTTGTAACTGGAAGAAAGTTGTGTTCTTTCTTATCTCTAGGGAATTAGACAAGCAAATATGTAATAGGTTTGTTCGTTGAACTTTACCCAGGGTTGACCCAGGTTTTCCTGACAAGCCCAAGAGTTGTCAAAAAAACTTGGGTTTTTAAGTTCTAAAAAAACACTTAAGGGTTGTCAATTGTCTCTTTGACATTCAAACCAAAAAAACATGAATTTTGTACTCTGTGCTGTAATAGTTTAAATTGAAATTTGTACGTATTCACCCGTTGTACCTTTACCTACAAGGTCTCGAGAAAAGTGCATCGCTCAATCAAAAAACTTAAAGATCAACAACTTTTTGTCGAATTCTTACAGCTTCTGAAATTAAAAATTTACTTTTTTCGTTTTTTTTTTTTGAAAAATTTGACACAACTTATTAAATATTTTCAATTTTTTAACATGTTTTTTAGTTCAAATATGTTTAAAACCCCTGCAAATTTATTAGTTGATTGGTTGAACCATTTTTTGTCAACAAGTTTTCAAAGTTTATTCCAAATAAAAGGACCATATCTTTTGCTTATTAGGCATGGATTAATGACAATTGAGATTTTATTATTTTTTCATTAAATTAAACGACTTCATGGGTATTAAATTGTAACAAAATAAATGTAATACAGTTGCATTACAATTACTTTAGTTTTTAAATCAAATGAGCCAGAGCTGTTTTCGGGAAAATTTGAAAGAATCAAAATGTAGTTTGTGCCCGAAAATGTGGACCGTGGAAAAAGTCTTAAAATCATTTTATCGTATTTTTAACCAAAATATTGTGTAATTAAATCAATGAGAATTTCAAATTTTAAGTTGTGATTTCACTTCTTTATCAAGTAAAAAGCTGCTGGGAGAGCACATTTTGTTTTTCATAAAAAATTTTAAAAGTACAATATTGGGTGTGTTTTTTCAAACTTTGTGTATAATCTTATACAGACTTATGAAATAGTTCAATCAAACAAAAACAAACATAAAAATATATACATATTCATAAATACGAGTAAATTTTTAGTCTGGATGGTTATTAGTCCATATTTTATAAATATTTGTACGGTTTATAAAACAATATCTTTGTTATCTTCCATATTATGTAGTAGGATAATCCTTTTTTTGTTTTGTTCTTCTTTATGTCTACTTTGTGTTCGGTTACCCTCACATCGACTGGCCTCTTTGCAGGGGCGGACTAGGACATGTAGAGGCCCGTAGGCAGAGAAAACACAATTGAACAAAAATTGGTACATATAGTAAATAAATTTCTGAACATTAAACTTTTCTTAATTTTTTTTTGATGTAGATGTTGTTATTATATCTTTATCGTCGATTTTTTCAAGGATATCGTTAGTATTGTTAGCGAATTTAAGCGATTTTGAGTCATTGACGACCGAAGACAATTTTTTTTTAAGTTTTAATTTAGAAAGAATTCGTTCCCCAGCGTTTGAAATCATGACTTCTGTAAATCTATTATGCTGTCATGACATTTGGAAATGTTGATTTAGCCATATTATGGAAGAGTGTCGGTGGCATCAAGCGATGGCGGTAGCGAACACGATAAGGATTCAGCACATGTAAGTCAATGGAGAGGCACACACATATCCCGTACATATGTAGCCTTTCCTTTGATTTAAATGTGTTTCATTCATATTTTTATCGTGATCACCACCGCCTATCCTTCCGTCTTCCTAATCATTGTAGCGTGTTCCAGGCGGAAATTCTAGCGATCAAAGAAGTTCTATCTTGGCTTAAGGAAAACGTGATATCAACCACTGATATCCGTATTTTCTCTGATAGCCAAGCTGCCATTAAATCTCTTGACTCTGTCTCCAGTAACTCACTGACAGCCCTCAACTGCCGATCATCTCTCACGGAGATGGCGCAGCAGTTTAACATTCACCTATGTTGGGTGCCGGGCCACAGGAATATTAAAGGCAATTGCAAGGCTGATGAACTCGCTAGAAATGGAACCATCTTACCAATCGCACCATGTATGGCAAATATTGGTATACCTCTCGCTACATGTAAACTCATGCTGGTGCAAGATGCCATTAGGTTAACTAATCTAAGGTGGAACACCATCACTACATGTGTGGCGACAAAGCAGATCTGGCCATTGTTAAATCTGAGTCGATTTAAATGCTTGTTGTCACTGAATAGATCGCATATTAGCTCCGTAATTGGTGTCATCACGCCGCAGGGCTGGGTGTTTTCTCCAATGACTTTTGCAGAAGCTGCATGGATGAGGAGGAGGAAGAAACAACTACTCATCTTCTTTGTACATGCCCTGCTCTATCCCAGAGACGTAGGGTTCATTTGGGAGAATACTTTTTCAACGACCCCAGCGATCTTGCTAACAAAGACATTAACAATCTCTCACGCTTCATAAGAAGCTCCAAATGGTTCAACGAGTAGGGAGGAAAATCTCTAGATTCTTGTGGTATCACAACGGTCCAATCCTGGCCTAAGTGCGTTGGTTTTCACACTGACAGCCACGTCAACCTAACCACCGCCATCGTTTGCAAATGCCTTATAGCTTTGCCAAGTTTTAAAGTTCTGCGTCACGTCTCTTGTGTTCGGACTATAACGCAGCGCCGAATCAAAATCGCATTTCAACTCGACAAAGGTATTCAAATGGGTGAAAACGTAGTTCAAACACGCTTCAGCTCCGCATTAGTTCACAATAACGAAATTACGAAATTGAGTCCAATTATTGTCAAAGTCAAAAATTATTATTCGAAAAAAATTAAGAAGCAATTTAAATACACAATTAAAAAAAAATGTGCCGCGGGGCTCCTAGGTGGCTGGGCCTTATGGTTAGTTCGGCTCTGCCTCCTCGTCGTATATAATTAAGATCACAGCTGTCATTTCCATTACTCTTGCAGCCAACTTGGAATATCACACTGTGTTAATATTCATTGTTTACGTGTATTTTGTGTTAGAAAAAATTCTTTCCAAATCAAATTTTTCAAAAAAATAATAAATGTGTTTAGTAGCGTGAAATTTTGTACAAATTTTTTTAAATTTTGAGTCAAAACTCTTACAAAGAGAACAAGTATAGAGAGATCTGTTTAATTTAATGAAAAAATACTTATTGATACTGTTTTTATGTACACAAATCTATATCAATACTACAAATTTAAAAGTAATTGAAATAGTTTCAAACTAGAAAAATATATTGTTAGTAACAATAAATATGAAGCCATTTTTTTGAAAATTGTTTGTAGTTAAGGAATAATAAGGAAAATTGATATTTTCAGAAGTTTAACACAAAAAAAATTGTACAGAGAAATAAACAAATTTATGTTTTTTGCATGGAGCGTTGTACGCCGTACACAGATGATGCATATTGTTTTTTTTTTTTGTAATCGTATTAATTAAATAGACTTAAGTTAGTTTTTTTCTTCTTCTTTCAAACCTAGACAACATGGTATTATTACGGATGTCGTTATCCTAACTCTTTCGCGCATTTTGGCACAGAGTGACTTCGTCCATTTTAATTTTATTGATTTTTTTTATTTATGTATTTCTGATTTGTTTGTTTGTTTGTCGCATTCTTGTCATCAAATCACGTGTATCATGCATCAACACGTCTGTACAGCGATAAATATCAAAAAATCACTTTATGCACAGGAGATTTATTACTTCTTCAGTCCAGATTTTCGGTAGTGAGTTAAACCAGAGTTGGTTAGTCCTGCAAATTCCCAACAATTAAAAGAAAATTCTATACAGAAAGAAGACGTAATAATGAAAAAATATTTGCATATATAGATACAAGGCGATTTGCATAAGATGTCACAAAAGACTAGGGCGTGTAGGTTGGACTTAGAAAAGAAAAGAATCGTATAGGATGCGGGGTTTATATTTCAATGTTGTCAATGAAAAAATGTATGAAATAAGGTTAATTCAGTACTTTGTCACTTAAAGGACTGATAATAAAAAATATTAAAAATTAACCTAAGAATCCAATAACATAAAAACAAAACTAAAAGGTTTTTCTTAGAAAAAAGTAGTTTTTGTTATTTTTTATTTTTGAAAAAAAAACTGCAAAACATTTTATTGACATCCGGTTTTTTGTCTTCGATCAAAAATTAATAAGAGCATTGAATATTGGGAAAATAAATAATAATAATTAAGTGAAATTTAAAAAAAATGCTATAGCATGACTCTGTAAGTATAACCGTTATTTTTTAAATATTTTTTTCTATATTAAATTGATTTTTTTTTGAAAATTGCCCCTCCCGTCTAAACGGGGGAATGTTGACCCCACGCTCCGATACGATTTTTTTCTTGTCTAAATCCAACATACACGCCCTAACCTTTTGTGCCACCTTATGCAAATCAACTTGCATTCCTGAATATGCAGTAAAAGATTTAATACAAAATCACTATATTGTAATGCAAAATAAAGATTCAATAGCCGTGTCCTAAAGTGTTTTAGTGGCATTCAAAATAACAGTTTCTCTCCTAGAAATTGAAAATAATGCTAATGGATTTTATTTAATAGTCGAATACTAAATTAATCAAAATGCGGCCCATTACTTTTGTTTTTAGGTAGGTTTAGTCATAGGTAAAACATTTTTGTCTTGAAAAAAATCAAATTCCAATAGGTATTTGCATAAAAGTGAAAATTAAAACTTCAGAACGAAATTGAATGCATTCTATCAGTTAAGCTTGCCATGTACGTTTATATTTAAGGTCGGCCCCACGGACTGACAGCTTAACAAATATTAAATTTTTCAATCCCAGATAATTTTTGTGGTCATAGGGTTCCCGTTCCTTCCATTAAAGCAATAGCAGCATTTCATTTTTTCTTTTAATAAGCGTTAAATGCTGCGTGATTGGTTTAGCAGAAAGTTGAAAATGACTCAGCTTGCCTCGATTGCGATTTGCTGCAGATTCAGTTTCCCAATTTGAACTTTCGTATATTTGAACTTTGGCAGTGCTACGGGTGGCTGCTTCAGCAATCTCATTCTGTTCATCAAGTTAAAATGCCGGCAGTCACTGGGAATTTTTGGCAAACCCAGTGACCTAAAGGTACACAGCTTTTCACCGCATAACCTACCTACCAAAATCTGAGCTCAGAAAATGGGTTTCTTGATTTTTTTTTATTTTATCAATAAACAATCCATTGAATTAAAATTTAAGATTAAGATCGGCGTAAAATATTTAACAAAAATCGAAACATACAACTTCTATACGAAAAATTCAACGTTAAGGGTGTGCTCTAATCACAGGGCACTTAAAGCAAATCACAAAAAATAAAATGAAATTCATTCTCCACTTCTATAATATGTATATTCTTTCACATCATTCAGAACTATAGTGTTTTCCCATCAAAACTGTTCTCCGATTTCAATAACGCACCCTAAAATCCGACAGAGCAAAATTATGCTGTTCGTTGCTTGAGCCCTTGATCGGTTTGATTAACGGAATGTTGATTTTAAAAATGTCGACAAACTCTGATTATTTGTTGTAGGATAGGAATTCATATTTATTCTTCCACAAAAAATCTAATTACAAATACAATAATGTGCCAAAACAAATAAGGTTTTCATTTTTGTGTGAAAAATTCGGACTAAATTATTTTTTTTTCCCAATGGTCGGATTTTCACTTTTTCTTCTTAAACAAAACAAAAATATGCAACTTTTTTTGGTAATTGAAGCTCGAATTACCAAATGTAACTCTAAATACGACGATTTTAACTCTTAAAAATACAAAAAAAAAAAACAGATTTTTAAATCTTGAAACGAATTTTGTTTCACACAAAACATGTAACTAAAATTTAAAAGGCTGTTAAATATTGAGGCAATCGAGGAGCATTAGGCATTTAAAAATTATAAAGGCAAAAAAAAGATGGGATTTTTTATGTTTTAATTGAAGCTTTAAGGGTCGTTCTAAAATATGGGATATACATTATGTATTTGTAGGCATATAGGTATAAGGAATAATATAATAATAGACTTTCGATTAAAAAAATTGCAAAAATTGATTTACGTTTCCACTTTTTTCAAATAATTTGCATAAATACATAAACAAAATAATTAATTATATAAATATTTTTATAAGATGGAACACGCCTGATGCTAAATTTTCCTTATTAAAAATTTGTGATACGTCAAAAAACTTTTGAATAGCAATTAGTAAAACATTAACACATTTTACTAAAAATGAATTTCTAACAACGATTACTTTAGTTAATAGTTAATATCATGGTCAAATGCATTTGATTGCAATGCAAAAAAAAAACAATGTTCCATGTGACTTTCACTACCACTAGGGAAAAAACAAAAACCAAGAACAATCTGAGCAATATAAATTAAAGTACATACATATAAGTAAATTGTATGGGGTGTTTTTTCAGCGTTATAGAACTTTGAAATGGAATAAAACAATGATTAAAATTGACATGAAATTGACTTTAAACAATCATAATTTAATTATGATTTCTGGTAGGTATATGACCGATTTTTGATTTCTTGGCTGGCTCCGACGTAATTTATTCCGGAGGTCCAATTTTCGACAACTTTTTCCAACATTTATGGCTGCATCGGCAATAACCTGGCGAATGTTGTCGATCGTTTCGGGCTTATCGGCGAAGACTAGAGACTCCACATGTCCCAACAAACAAAATCTAACGGCATTGAATCGCACGATCTTGGAGGATAATTCACCGGTCCGAAACGTGAAAGTATGCGGTTACCAAACGTTTTCTTCAATATATCAATTGTGGCACCAGCTGTGTGACATGTTGCGACCCTCTTATTGAAACCACAGCTCCTGAACGTCGTTCAATTAAGGAACCAAAAAATTCAGTAATCATGGCTGTATAGCGGTCACAATAATTGATTGTAATATTTTGGCCATTGTCGTTTTTAAAGAAAAACGGACCAATGATTCCACCAACCCATAAAGCCCACCAAACAGTCAGATTATATGGAATTGAAGAACAAAAATCATTTTTTCTTATACCCAACGGTAAAAAAGGTATGATGTCACTTTAGATTTTTGAGAAATTACTGATTTGTAAAAAAAACTTAGTTTCAAAGCTTGTAGAGTTTAATTGAATATTTCAAAAATTAAAAATCTTAGGCTCATGATTTTAACTCCATTTGAAAACACACCTTTTATTTGATACCAAAATCATATGCGTGTGTCTTACGGTTCTTATGATACATATAAGTATGAGTTTATTTGCTAATAAATGGCAAAAAAATCAAAAAGTGCATCCGATCAATGTACCTTCTTCAAACGTGAAAATCTCAAAATCCCCACCTACGGTTTTCCTAAAACTTCACAGTTTTGATGTGCAAGTATTCACCTTTCTTCTTTGCTATCACTCTTGTCCCTGCACGCTCATGGCCCAAAAGTGCGTCATCTGCTTTGAAAGGTTTGCGCAGTTTACTACTTTTACTAAGTACTACTAATAAAAATTCTTACAAAAGAAGCAATGAGAATGTATCACACTATCGATAATTGATCGCTCTCGATCATCTCGATCTTAAATGCAGAAACAACAAAGCCTTTATTGGGGCCTCGCTTAGCCCAGAAATGTTTCGGGGATTTACCGTAGCCTGCATAGAGATGGGTGAACAGCGATATTTGTATACCTGTTATCGATAGTTCGTATGGCCCAAAAATCTTTATTTTTTTATCAGGTCTTATGTGGGCTTTAAAAAAACGCACCTACTGTTTGTAATGAAAAAATATTTCATCGTATCGAGACTGCATCGTTCTCAGCACCATAGGGTAAATAGCTTAAAGATACTTTTTGACATTTTACACTTGTTCGTTAAAGGGTTACAGCTTTGCGCTCAAGCTCAATGAGCATTTTTTTGCACTGACCAACAACTACATTTTTAAAGGTGAAAGACAAAAAGTTACCGTGCAATAAAGCCAAGCGAAATAAGGCCAACTTTTAAAAATTGGCCTTATTGCACTTTGCGAAAGTGAAACAAGGCCAATTTGCGGCAGTTGGTCTTATTTCACTTAGACAAAGTGAAATAATTTTTACAAAAATTCTGTAAATATGTTGTAAAAGAGTTATGGTTTTGATAATGTAAGGTCGATTTGGTCTTATTTCTCAAAATATTTTGGCCTTATTTCACTTTGTCAAATTGTAATAAGAGCAACCACTGATAATTGGCCTTATTTCACTTTTGAAAAGTGCAATAAGACCAATTTTTGAAAGTTGGACTTATTTCACGGCACCAGACAAAAAATCTAACCACGAATGGAAACATTATGGAAAAATTACTCTCTGTCTTAGTCCTCTACAAAATCCACAAGTAGAATTCATAAGACTGGTGTATGTTTTCTGCGTGTTCTTTCATTTGAATATTATTACTCGTATATTTTCTTGGATTTGTATCTACGCAGGTATTTTCTTCTAGAACAATTATCACTTCAAATTATAACAGCCAGCTTCGCAATTATTTCCCATAAAACCGAAGATTTTAAAAGGATTTTAACATTTTTATGTGTCTTTATCATTTAAATTTAATTTTTAATGTTTCTTACGGAAAAACATATGGGTTTATATGTACAATCCGCTCAGATGGTTTGTATACCCAAACATATAGTATACCTATACTTATTTGTATTTGTGTACATCATATTCCTTTTATCTTTGGTTAATATTTGCACTTTGAACACTTTAAATATTAATTAAATTGAAAAGCACAAACTATTTTTTTTAACAGACCTTGATTTTCAGATCGAACAACTGCATTATTATCAGAAGCCATCCCGTATAATGATAAGTAAGGTAACTTGTGTTAATGTTACAAAAAATAATTGGGTATAGGTATCTATAGATAGGTTACAAAACAAAAAAAAAACAACTCAGATTAATCTTGACTTTTAACCTCGAACTAGGAAATCGAACGCAATAATGATGCTTTGTTTCGCGGGAAACCCGGAATCACAAACAGATAACACGGATAACACAGAAATGTTTAACTTTTCACTTTCGAATGATTCAGGTAGGTATGCTATTTGGTTGGTATACTTTAAACGACATATCAAGTGCGATTTATCATAAAACAGGGACAAAAATAAAATATATCTACTACAACCCCTAGTATACTGTTCACTCCCATATAATATTAAGGGTTGAAAAGCCACACAATCACACCACCGCCACCACTACATTATCAAAATCAACGGCATTTACTGTTCTCTTTCTGCACAAGTACCGCTACCGCTACTGTATAACGTTTTCTCGTTTTGCTGATGGTATACCTTGATGATGGCGTCTTTCCTATTGTAGAGATTTTTCATATTATTTCCTATGCTTTGATTCGTCGTTCTTGACTTGAAATCTTGTGCTTTTACTTTTGCCACATAAGCCGCAGCCTCCAATAAATATCAAAACGGCATGATGTTCTTTCTCACATACAAAAATGACATTGTCGTTATATCTCAATCTCATCCAAGGAGCCATAGCATCAGAGAGCTTTGTATATAAGGTTGTGCTCTGGTGCCCCTACCGTTAGGTGTTGTTTATAAAACTTCTAAATGAGTGAGAGAAAGTTTATCTACCTGTTTCGATTATTGGGATTCGTTTTTTTTTTGTTTCTTATATTTTTTTGGAAATAAAAGTTAAGAGTTCAAAACTCTGAATTAATTCTGGTGCAAATAGGAGGAAGCGTGGTTACCTATACGCTATACCTATGTGCTATTCTTAACGCAAGATTCCTCATTAATTTGGTTGAATAACTTAAATTTCCATATAGATGTGTATGTGGAAGTTAGAAGTAGTTTTTGGCCTTCTTATTAATAATGTTATTCTACCTACCTACCTACATATGTGTATAAATATTTCTTAGGTTAATAATTCCGGTGTCATTATTTAGATTTGTGGAAATATTAATTCACTTCCAATTCTGAATTTGTTAGCAAAGTAAACTTAAGGATAAGTTTACATAAATATGTAGGATGTAGATATATAAACAGGTATACATAGGTACCTACCTATAACCTTGATAGGTACTGAGATACAATTAAAAATCATAAACATTTTGGGGTATAGGTATATGTACCTATAACCTCTATCTTCAAAATGTAGGTAGCTATGCACATACATATGTACATATGTACATAGGTAACGATCAAATTGTAGAACGCAAAAAGTCATCATCATCGTTCTTAACCTAAAAAAAAAAAAAAATAAGAAACAAAAATAAACCAAAACAAGTCGAAAATACGAGCATTACTATAGAGGATACTGATGATGTTGTAGCTGTAGGGTAGTTGATATGTACATATGTAGATAGGTATAACTTGTATCCTGCATAGGATGTATATTCCTATTTATTCCCATACAGTAGTCCTTATTTAACTGAAAGGAAAATAAATACCCAGTCATGAACTCTGATTTTTTCGTAGCTCCACCCAAAAGGGAGTGGCTAAGTGATTATTTGATTTTGACCTTTGCGCTTGTTCATTCTCCATGGAGTAGTAGTCGATTTGTCGATTTCACATCTACAAAATATTTTAAGCTTATATTGACACATGAAATATACATACATAAATAATATTATTTTTAGTTACACCATCAGTATATAAATACTTAAGTAGGTATAGTAATAGTAGATATGTTTATGCAAACGTAGGTAGGTAAAATGTCAATGAAGTTTCATTGAATTTATTTCACAGATCATGATTCGTTTTTTTTTTTTTTGTTTTCTGTACTACCTATAAACCTACAGTAAAATAATCACTATACCTACTAGGTACATACGAAAAGCAAAAAAGATGAAGTTAGAATAAGTAGCATGTAGGTAGATACATTTAGAAAATACCAAATCCTCTTCGGGACCACCCTTTTTTTGAATTTCATTTCATTGTGCCTTGAACAATAAACATACCTACTTAAATATCACTATATCAGAGGTTATATTTTGTGATTTTGTTAAGTTTTCTTAACAGGGTAGTAATAAGTGGATTCTGTATCTTATTGTTATTCAAAAAGACTCTCTAAGTAATAGAGAACGTAATTATGACAAATTTGAATGATTAACAAAATCCCACCATGTCTGTCACATACCTATCATGCCTACCTAATTGAAAAAAACAATTCTTATTGAATATGTACCTAATTCAATTTATTAGTGACATACATAATGTAGGTACCTATACCTATGATGTCCTGATTGTCGTGGTGTGAAAAATAAGAACCACGAAGTTTGCCATTCTTAACGGTTGTCAAAAATTGCAACAAAAAATGAATCTCTAATCTTCATAACTATAAGTACAGGTATATACCTATATAGACAAAAATATTGCCGATAAGTACATAATCCATGCAACGTGCTTTCTAATTGCTCCGAAAATTAAGTTTCTTCATACCGACGATTATCATGATCTCAACTGGGTCCACAACTCTCCTGCTCTTTTCTTAAAGCATTTTCAAACAGAGCGCCGCGCGCCGCCGCCGTCCAGCGACCGGCCCACCGGATCGCGCTCGTGAACTTATGGGGTTTGCCGGGTTAACTTGTGAAAACATTCAGTTCTTCTACCAATTTCATAATTGTAGATACTACTGCGCCAGATGTATAGCAGACATTTTTTTACCAACGCTTATAGATTTCTTGTAACGGATGTTATTTTCCAAAGGCTGGAGAACGAATTCAACATTGGAGCGGAACAATCGTAGCTTGGTCTTTAAGCTTATAAAGTGATTTCTCCATATTTTAAATGATTATTGCGAAATAGGCCTGTGTGGATCAGAAAATGAGCAGCATAGGTATTCGGCCGTTTTCGTCTTAATTCAGTATCCATACGCTTGTTTGGTGCAAGCAAACCTACTCTAAATGGAAACTCTTCGGTGATTCCATTGAATAAGAAATAGAGGAAGAGGCTTTTGGCACATATACAGTGTACGTGAGTGAAGTATTAAAATTAAAAAAAAAAAAAAAAAGTGAACCCTATCTGTCATTTTGCCTTGCTGAGAGTTAATGTTGTGAAGTAGAAAGATTTTAAAAAAGTGAAAAACGTACTACAAAACTAATAAAAAAGTGAAATAAAAACCAATTTGTGTTGAAAATTGAAGCATATTATTATTAAAATATAAATCAAAATGAGGTGCTGCGTGAAAAGTTGTAAAAACTTGTATAACCGGAAAAACAAAAAGTTTTCATTTCACAAGTAAGTCTTGGCTCATATTCCACAAAAAGTAACTTAAAGTGATGTTATTTTGGTAAATACGTTATCTTAGAATACTTTTATATTGTTATTTCATGGTATTTTAAGATAAAAATAGCAATATTGTTCAAAATAAAAATATACTTTAATCATGTTGCACAAATGAACCTGTAATGTCAAATTAGAAATTTTAGTACAGGGACGGATAGGTTTTTGTTGGTGATGGCAAGGCGCTAAGAAACGTTAAGCGCCCGTAGTGCAGTTTTTTTTCCGCGGTTTAGTTTTGGAAATATACTACGTATTTTCAATATTTCTGCGATTGTCCATGTCTATCGTGTCGGTTTTGTATCTTCGTCAAGAAGTATTTGTGTCCAGTTGTGATGATTTTAATTAAGTAAAAAAAGCTCTACTACTTTAATAATTTTCAAGATTTCCGAAATATGAATGGAAATTCTTGAGTTGGATGAAATCAAGTATTCATATCTTATCTGTTCAAGTCACTTCCGTGAATGTGACTTCATAAAATCTGTTTTCGGGTTCCTGTAAGAGGTAAGTTTAATTTTATTACTTCAAGTGTACTTTATTCGATATTATAATCCAGCCAGAAATAAATCAAAAAAAAACTCATACAATTATTTATTTGATCGAATAAATTTAACCAAATTAAAAAAGTTTTTTTTTCTTTTAAGGCTTACAGTAATAGCTATGCTCCTTTGTATGTGAATAAGTACTTCTGAGAAAATGGAAATCATATTCCAGTACTTCTAGCTACACATATTTTTACTAAACCACCCAAAAAAAAATTTAGCAAAATATTCCTTTCGGCGCCCCAGCAAATAGCCGTCTACCTTCACTCCAACCCTGTGCCAATGCATTTGTGTTTGTGTAACTCACACAATTATGAAAACTACTTCACTTTTTTCTCGATATGCCTCTTCCTGTACTTCTTATTCAATGGGTGATTCCTACAACCCATATCAGATATTTTTTTTTTTTAACTAATTTTCTAGTTTCTGTTTATAATATACAAGCGCGCCCTCAAACGACCATACAACACAGCTGTGTATATGGTCTATAGATTTCATATGCAAAGGAAGGGGTGAAAAATTTTTGCCATCGTTGAAGAAAACCTAGAAACTTTGCAGCATTTTTGTGATGCACATTCCGAGAACTAATAGATTTTCAGTTTCCTCGATGCAAGTGCACTCATGAACTATGGCAAGGGGGTGGGTTCCGCTTTAACGATAGAAGACAGCATTGAGTTTTCGAAGCATTAAATTCAGTTCCCCACTGGACATGGACAATGCTGTCAAGATCAGAAGAACAAGAATGTGAATCTAGAAACGAATATGAAAAGCTGAGAGTACTGTCGTCATCAAAACAATTTAATGGATTAGATGTTTCAGACAAAAGATCAGTAATGAATATTAGGAAGAGAGTCGGAGACAAAACGGAGCCCTAGGGCACGCCAGCATTTGTTTTGAGGGTAACAGACTTGAAGCATCAGCTCAAAGGTAATTTAATTTCTAATCCAACGAAGAAGAGATCCATCAAAACTAAATGCACGCATTTTCAATGAGAGAGCTTGATGACAAACTTTATCAAATGGATTTGAAACATCTTCGAGATAATTCTTGAGCTAAAAATTGATCAGCGTTTCCATGACCTTGGAAAGAAGGGACGTTAATGCAATTGGATGGTAGTTTAAGGGTGAGCAAGATTTTCCTTTTTTAGGGACAGGCTGGACAAAATGCCGTTTTCCATCCGCTCGGGAAGAGACCAGTAGAGTAGGACAGATGAAAAAGCTACGCAGTGGCCAGCGTAGAAGAACATCTCTTGGGGGATAGATACCATCCAGGCCAGCGGATTTGTGTATGTTGAGGTCTTTCTGAACTCTTGCAACTGCACGAGTGCAGAGTCATAACTTTTATTAAATTAAAAGCAAACTGTGCTGCAAGCAAATTGGCTTTGTCTAGTAATCTGACAGCAGATGCGTTATTGTAGACGAGCGTTGGAACCGAAGACGAAGTAGAATTTCGAATGTTTATTGTTTTTACAAATGACCAAACAATTTTACTACCTGTGGGACATTGTAGTATTTTTTGCCGTAATTTTTGGTCATGTAAAAATTTTATTCGTCGGATATGGCCGCTAGCTTGTTTGAACTTTTATAAGGGAAGCTAACTTCCCTAACCTTAATAGCCTCTTCACAGCCCGAATCAAACCACGAATTCTCTTTTGATTTGATTTTTTTCATCCTATTCGGAATAAAAAAAAAATTGTGATCATATCTGTCTGGAGTCTATATGTCACTATCGAGGAGGCATAGTGACCAGTTACAATTCTTGAAGAAATCATTGAGACTGTCCCTGTTGGCCTTCTCCTATTGCCAAACGGCAATATTCCAAGGAGTTTTTTTCTTTAACTATAGAGTTTTAGGGACAAGAAGTTTGCAGATATGCTTTGTATATGAAAACTATAGTACTCTCATGGCGAATTTTTTTTAGGGTTGCCCGGATCCTGGTGGTGGCGCTGCAAAATGTGAGGTGTAAAATTCGATTTGGTGAGTCTTTAAGCGTCGAAAATTGGTGGTAGGAGCAAGAGGAGACTATTTTTTGGATAATTGCATCCAAAAAATATCAATAAATATCATTTAAAACCTCCATAAGCTCTCCGCAAAAAAAAAAAGAGTAAGGGTTGCCGGCATACATTAGATGTCGCCCCATTCGACTTCCACCATGAGAGTACTATAGTTTTCATATACAAAGAGATATGACACAATGTTCTGACTTCTGATGTGCCTAGAGGCAATAATACACAAATAGCATATTTACCAATGTCAGAGATGAGAAACAAGTCTAGGTTGTGGGCGGATTAACCTGCAACGTCAGGGATCTGAGTTGGCTCGTCTAAAAGCTGAGTTAGATGTTAGTGTACCTACATTGAAATCACCCGCAATGAAGATTTCAGTTTGAGGATAAAGGTAAACAATTCTTTAAATGGAATCGGACAGATTATCGAATTCGTTTAAAGTTTAAATTCTTTCAATAACATCAGTGTTGCGCCTTTATGACAAACTGCTACCGATCCGCCCTGGTTATTTGGAAAAGACAAACTTATATCTATCTTATATCAGTTAGCTTAATCCCTAGCACGGTAGGGGAAATCGACACAAATGCCACACAGATTAAGCTAATATGACTGCCTCGTGGTTGTCTGGCTACTGCTTTTTGAAAATCAAATAATACAATTTGCAAATCTCTTGAGGAATCCCAATCTTATTATGTACCTAACCTGTGTGAACCAACAATCACGAAGTCGAGGTTTTGAACTGATACTGACACTGCAGCAACCAAATTGAGCTATTTAATGTGACAAAAATACTGCCGATAAATTTATCACATCAAACATAGCCTGAGCGTAGCGTGAATGAAGTGGAGGGAAAACTCTATTTTTCTTTTTCTTTTTTTCGATGACCGCTACTTAGAACCGAAATTGAATCTCCGACGAAGGATGCGTTGCGGAGAAAGTTCCGCCCTGACGCGTCGGTTACCTCGATAGCTAACCGCCAAGACATTTTATTTTCCTAGTTCTGACAACTTGTGTGTGTAATATTTCAACTTGATTATACTAATCGAGCTTTCTCCTCCTCCTCCTCCTCCTGGCTTTCTAATCGCTCTATAGCTCAAAAAATTCAATGTATTCTTCTTCATTTAGAAACGGTTGCCATGATCTCAACTGAGACCATAATTCTCCAGCTCCAATAAACTCTGGGGCCAACTTAATCAAGGTATCGTTGCATTTGTTTACGCTTGAATTTCTTCCGCGATAGTATTGGAACAACGGGTGCTTTTGAACTGGGACATCGTTTTTTTAGGTAACAACACCAGGTAAGTTGATCAGGTGTAGTGGTTTTAATTATTAACGGATCTTTTTATATGAATCTGGATCTAGATCTTCCGTATTGTTTTTGTATTACTGCTATTTTGTCCGGTATTTCTTGCTTCTTATTTGATCACGCTTTTTCACTCCTACTGTCATGCGAAGCATCTTCATTTCAGCTGCCGTCAATTTACTCTCATACTTCTTGTAAGTACATTGTACATTGTCCAACATTGTGAACCGTATGTAAGCGCTGGACAAACAACTGTCTTGTAAAGCTCTCCTTTAAGCTAAGGAGGTATGTTTCGATCACAGAAGATGGCAAAGTTTTGATGCCACTTCACCCACCCATATAGACATTAGTGAATTAGAAAATGAGCAGCGTATAGGGTGTTCGGTATTTGTTGCGCTAATACGATAGCCATTTCGCTCCACCAACACACGAAATGCTCGTTGCAAGGATGTAGGGTCTTCCTCTTTACTTACGGTGGCTCATCGTCAACATAAAATAACTTTTTCACATTAAACATTAAAGTCGTGCAACCCTCGATATTGTGTGTCGAATTCTTTTTCAAAATCAATTAAAACATTATAAAGAAAACTGTTAGGAATCTGTAATAATCCAAATAATAGTCTCCTCTTGCTCCTACTGCCAATTTCAGATGCTTAAAGAGTCCCCAAATCAAATTCTTAACCTAAAATTTTGCAGCGCCACCGCAAGGGTCCGGGCAACATTAAAAAAATATTCGCCATGATAGGACTATGTTTTTCATGTACAAAGCATATACACTATACAGTGTACGTGAGTGAATCATTAAAACTAAAAAAAATCCGAATCAGATCTGTCATTTTGCCTTGCTCAGAATGAGTGTTATGAAATTTTAAGATTTTGAAAAAGTGAAAAACATACATATTTCAAAACTAAATAAAAAAGTTAAATAAAAACTTATTAGAGTTAAAAATTGAAAGATTTTATTAATTAAATATAAATCAACATGAGGTTCTTAGTGACTAAAAATTCCCATAGTTTTCATTTCACAGCTAAGTTTTAGCTCATATTCCACAAAAAGTAATTTAAAATGATGTTATTTAGGTAAATGCGTTATCGTAGAATACTTTTTAATCGTTATTCCATGGTATTTTAAGATAAAAATACCAATTTTTTTCAAAATAAATATATACTTTTATCATATTATTTATCCAATACAGTACCTAATATCAAATTAGAAATTCTAGCACAGGGACGGATAAGTTTATTGGTGATAGCATGTCGCTAAGAAACGCTAAGCGCCAGTAGTACAAAGATATTTTTCATAGTTTTAGTTTTGGAAATAAACTACGTGTTTAAGCTATTTCTGCTGCTTCGTCAAGGAGTGCTTATGTCCAGTTGTGATGATTTTGTTTCAGTAAAAAAGAACTACTTTAAATTCTTTCGATTTCCGAAAGATGAAGGGAAAGCGCAAAAGTGGATGAAAATCCTTGAGTTGGATGAAATCAAGAATTCATACTGTCTGTTCAAATCACTTCCATGAATGTGACTTCAAAAAATCTGCTCCAGGAAAAAAAAACTAATTTTCCCTTCTGCAATGCCATTTTTATCTGAACATTTTGGAGAATCTCAATAAGTTAATGTAAATACATAGTTTAGAAAACAATGATTTATTATTTTAAGGAAAACTAATTTAATAAATTCTAGGAACAACTAACTGGAACAAAAGAAACTTTTAGAAGAACGAGAGAATGTCAGAGCGACATCTAGATATAACATATCTTTATAATATTAATGTAAGGCTGTGTGCTCATATAGCACTTATTTGTAAGGGTGAAACACCTCCCCCTTTTACTTGCTGCTCATGGAGGAGTGTATCTATCAGGCCTTCTTCGAACTCTGGTGGATCGGCGAAGTGGCGTCTGAAGCGGATCAGCATTTTGTGGAAGCTCTTCTTCAATGCTTCTTTCAAGCGATGAATAGGTGGATGTTTGCTGTGGCATTGGTAGCGAAAAATCTTCCATAAGAATTTGTAGAGGAGTTGCTGGTGACTTAGATGGTGACTTAGATCTGGAACGCATTTGGTTGATTTGTACACGAACCATCAGGCTTGATTTGCTATTAACAAAAATGTTGTACCCTTTTGTTCAAGGACTGTCCCCTGCTCCCAATAGCTTTTATTATGACGATATAATTTGACGAAAACTGGATCTTCAGGTTTGAAGCTTCGAAATTTAGCTCCATGGTGACGGTTGAACTGCATCTCTTGTTTTTCATTTTTCGTCTTTGCAGAGTCCTTAGGGAAGTCTCGTAGAAGGTCAAGTGTTGTTCTTACTTTCCTACCGTAGGGGAGATCTGCTTAAGATGACATAGTCGACAAGACGACATAGTCGCATTTTCTCAGTAACCATAAGTCTAACTGTTCTTTTAAACACGCCAAAACATGCAGTTTTAAAATGTCGGAGTAACCTCCTCCCTTACCTATTTCAAGGAACGTTTTAAGGTGTCCACAAACCTTTCAGCCTGTCCATTAGATTGAGGATGGAATGGTGCTGTGCGAATGTGTTCCACGCCTCCAGATTTGCAGAACTTTTGGAACTCCTGGCTGCAAAACTGAGTTCCATTATCAGACACCAGTGTATGAGGGTATCCATGGCGAGAAAACACTTCTGTTAGAATGTTTATAGTGGCTGCAGTTGTTGCTGTTGACGTTGCGATAATTTCCGGCCATTTGGAAAACGAATTTATAATGACTAGCTTCCATTGGCCTTGGATAGGTCCCGTGTAGTCAATATGAAGTCTCTCCCAGGGTCCTTTTGGAGTTGGCCAGGATTGCAGTGTGCACTTCACTTGAGATTTTGCAACGGATTGACAATTTGAACAATTGTGGGCGTAGGTCTCTAGTTGAGGCCAATAGACATAGCCACGAGCGATTGACTTCATCTTTTCAGTGCCTGGATGTCCACGATGATGTTGATGGAGGAGTCTGGAGTGAAATTTGTCGTTCACCAAACATTAAGCAATCTTTGACAATAAAAAGATTTTCCTTCCTCTGATAGAAAGGTAGAACATTGCGTGAAATATTCTTTTTGTTTGACCAAAACGTCTTAATGTAGTTCTTGATTGTGGTGGGTGTTGGATCTTTACAGGTTTCTTCATGAACCATGGTGAACGAAGCTTGCAAGCTGCTTGTGATGAAATCCAGGTCTGATTCGGAGTCTTCATTTGATGAAATTTGAGCGATGACGAAATCTTCGTTGGTCTTATCATATTGACTAATAAGACGTGAGAGTACATCGGCGTTACCAAAGTCCTTAGTGTCACATACTCGATTACAAAATCGTAACCCAGCAGTGTTAAGGCCCAACGTTGGAGTCGGTTGGCTGTGTGAGCTGGAATACCCTTTTTAGACCCGGAAATGGATAGCAGCGGCTTGTGATCCGTTTGTAGAACGAATTTTCGTCCCAAAGGCATGCGATGAATTTTTTTTGTTGCGAAGATTATAGCCAGGCCTTCCTTCTCAACTTGACTGCAGTTCTGCTTTGACTGAGTGAGCGAGCGTGATGCATGCTGCACAGCCTTGATAGATCCGTCTGGAAGCTGATGTGATATGCAAGCTCCAACCCCTACGTTGGATGCATCTGCTGATTCAATGATGGGTAGCTTTGGGTTGTAGTGCATGAGCCCCAGATCCGATGAAAGTATCTTCTTAAATTCATTAAGGCATTTCGACAGCTGGTGGTCCACTTCCATTTAGTATCCTTTTTCAGAAGCGCATTGAGTGGGGCGCTGACCTTGTTTATTTCTGGGATAAAACGACAATAAAAGTTAACTGCCCCCAAAAATGAACTAAGCTGTCTGAGGTTCTGAGCTTCTGGCATTGATATGATTGCCCTTGCCTTCTCTGGATCAGGTTGTAGGCCTTCAACTGTGAGTATATGACCCATATAACGAAGTTTTCCTTTAAAGAAAACGCATTTTTCGAGTTTAATTTGTAAACCATACTCCCGAAATCGGGTGAAGACTTTCTTGAGTCTTTCTAGATGTTCCTCTAGGTTACTGACTGATACTAGGATGTCGTCAAGGTATAGGGACACACCTTCTATACCCTTCAGTACTAAGTCCATTAGCTGCTGGAATGCTGCAGGTGCTGGTTTGACACCAGGCGGTAGACGATTTACACGGAATAAACCACGATGTGTGTTGATTGTAAGCCAATCCTTACATTGATCTTCGACTTCCACTTGAAGGTAAGCACCGGATAAGTCTATATGGCTAAAGACCTTGCCACCAGAATGCTTAATGAAGATATCTTCCGGGAGTGGAAGAGGGTGATGATGCAGTTGAAGACCTGTGGAGTAATCAGCACAAATTCTTATGCTGCCATTAGCTTTTCTAACAGCAACGATGGGCGCTGCCCAATCTGAGAAATCAACAGCTGTTAGAAATCCAGATTGTTCCAATCTGGTGAGCTCCTCGTCAATGGCTGGTAATGAAGCATATGGTACTGGGCGCTTCGCACGGAAAACAGGAACAGCGTTCTCTTCAAGGTACATTTTGGCCTTGAATTTGGTACAGCCCATGGTGCCTTTGAAAATATCCGCGAATTCATTTTGAAGGAGTCGGATTTGGGAGTCTTCTGTTTGCACTGTAGAACATACTTGGTTTAGAGGCTGGTTCCATATTCCAAATTTGTATATCCAGTCGATTCCAAACAACGAAAGTTGTGGAAGGTCGGCGACCAAACACTTTAAGTTTGATGTTTTATTTTGAAATGTCATTGTGGCCGCAAGTTCACCTTTCATATTTATTTGTTGACCTTGGGCATCTTTTTGGTTTTTTGTGTCAATGCAGGTTGTCCGATTTGTTTCCATGTTTTTGATGAAATTATTGTGACGTCTGAACCAGTATCGAGTTGTAGTTTTACTTTGTGGCCATTGATAAGCACTTTCCTTTGTGAACTAGCTATTTGATCAACGGAAATTCTTTGGCTTTTCTGTTGAAAGTTTCTTCGTCGTTTTTTTTTTTATTTGCTCTGCCTTTACTGCTGGCTGGAGCATCGAAATTTGATAAAACCTTTCGCTGAAAACAACGGCAATATCCTTCCTTATGACCCCGCTGCTGGCAAGATGTGCAGATGTGGTTTTTGTATTTGCACTCAGCAATAAAATGCATTTGGCCACATCCCCAGCAGGGTGTTGTTGGTTTCTTGGAACTGGTTTGTGAATTTTTGTTGCTTTGGCTGGTTGGTGCGACGGTGGTGTGGGCTACGTTGACGTTTTGAGAACTAGTGCTCGCTTCCATTAATTTTACATCGTTTTTAAGTTTGGCCATACGCTGGCATTGAAGAAGCAAATTCTCAAGCTTCATTTTATTCGCATCTTCTGTTTCAATGAATGTGAGAAGACGAGAACGAACATCGGAATCTTGTGGTGACTGCAATCCCATAACGAAAACTAGGCACTTGAACTGATCGCTAGTCAAAGAACCAATTTTAAAATTTTCGCACTTGAGATTGACGGCACTGGCATACTGTGTGAAATCTTCTGCACTGCTTTTGGTGGTTTGAAGTTGAAACGAGTGCTGAACAGAGACTCCACCTTACCAAAAATGCTGGATAATTTTGTAATTGATAAGCAGAGTAGTTTTTGCAGCACTATCCAGTCGATCTGCATCTTTGTCAAATAAAGGCTTGTAGCGTGTGTACCATTGTTCGAACGTAGCCCCACTTTCTTCATCGAACCTGAATTCTAGAATAGTCTTGTTAAGTACCTCCAAATTTAGTAATTACGTATTATGTTGGGAGTCAGGTGTCCGTAACAGTTGCAGAGGTCGTGCTAGTGGTGGCTGTCTTTACGGTTACAGAAAAGATATTCAGGACATCAAAATCGAATTCCAGAAATCAACTGGGTATAGTTTTTTCAACATCCAAACTACATTTAATCGAAGTGTTAAGTACTGCATTATTCCTGTTTATCTGAATAGATCTCATGGACCTCGATGGGATTATGATCTACAACTGCTAAAAGATGCTATTAATAGCCTTCAGGAACAAAACAATATCCTTCTTACCGGAGATTTTAATGCAAGAACTGGAATGAGGCCAGCCTTTTTTAGAAGATTTCGCAGAAACTCGAAGCTCCAAGGACTCTGTTTTGGATAGGAAAGGTTATAATCTTCTAGATTTCTGCGGCGAGTATGGGTTTAAAATTCAAAATGGATGTTCTGAAGCTGACCCGAAAGGTGAATTTACATTTTTGTATACTCAAGGTAGTTTATTAATCGATCTAAGCTTGAGCGGCGGAGAATGGAATAATTTAATTAAGAACTTTGAAGTAGACGCACAAAGCTTCTCTGATCACCTACCAATAGTGACTTCTTTTGACTTCCATGTACCAGAGATCTCTGATTCTGAAGCTTTACTCACCTTGCTCCCAAGATTGAAATGGAATCAAAACCATAAGGAAATATACCAGGCGCACCTTTGTACAGAGATAGTAAGGATGAACTCTCATGGAAAGATTGAAGATATTGAACGAGTTATCAAGAATTCTGCGAATCTACTACCCAAAAGATCAGTTAAATCGCAAAAACAACCATGGTTTGATCAAGATTGTGAAAGGAAATGAAGAAAATCTTTCTCATTGTTAGGTCTGTACAGAAGATATGACGAGCCAAATTACAAAATTATGTATCTAAAAGCAAAACGTGAGTTCAAGATGACATGTCAGAACAAATAATTAGAATTTCAAAGCTCTTTAGCAGTAGAGATATCTAAATGCAGAGATCCAGCTATACTATGGAGACTTCTTAATAAGAAAAACGGTAAAAAATTGAAAATCGGTGCCAAACTTGATCCTGAAAGATTAGAAAGTCATTTTAAAAATATCCTGAACCCGGTTGACACAACCAACTTGTCAAAATTCCAGTACGCTGTTCCAGATACAAAGAATGAAATCCTGGACAGGCCTCTTACAGTGAAAGAAGTTAAAAGCTGGCTGATTAAGAGTAGGGACAGGAAAGCACCGGGAACTGATGGCATACCTGTTGAATTCTACAAATATGCGAATGATACACTATTAAGAATGCTTACGAATGAATACAATAGAATTTTTGTTACCGGTGATATTCCAATTAGCTTTAAAGAGAGTGTGATTTTCCCTATTCACAAAAAAGGGGATCCCAACCAAGCTGATAATTACCGAGGGATACCTTTTCTAAATTCATTTCTTAAAATCCTTATGGGTGTTCTCGCGAGACGTTTTCAGGAGTGGACTTCGGAAAATCATCTGCTTAGTGAGTTCCAAGCTGGGTTTAGAGAAAACTATTCCACTATAGAACAAAATTTTATACTCACGACTGTAGCAAATACCTTTATCAGTTTGAAGAAAAAAATATATACTTGCTTCGTGGATCTCAAAGCAGCATTCGATACCGTAGACAGAAGTGCATTATTCTTCAAACTGTATAATTTAGGAATTTCTAGAAATTTTCATGTTTATAGATGACATAACGGAATATTTAAGCGGAGGAATAAGAATCGACGGCATTCATTTAAAGGTCTTGTTGTATGCTGACTCTCCGGAGAATTTATGATCAACCAACTGCAAAGGTATTGTGAGGAGTGGAGGCTAAACGTCAATATTTCCAAATCTAAGACAATGGTATTCCGAAAAGGTGGAGGAAGGCATTCAAGAAATGAAAAATGGTTTTTCGACGGACAGGAGTTGGAAACAGTTAAATCCTACAAATATCTTGGAATTACTTTTTCTAGAAATATGAATATGGAACAACATTTTAAAGAGAAACTCTGCAGCTAAAGCGGCCATAAGTGCAGCTTGGAAAAATTGCCTGGAGGACAAAAAATTATCAACTAAAATAAAATTTCAGATATTTCAGGCTGTTTCAAAATCCATCATGATGTATGGTGCCCAAGTCTGGGGCTACAAACAATACGATGCGGTAGAGAAACTCCTCCGATTCTTTTTAAAGAGGGTATTTAAACTTCCACAAAGTACGCCAAATAACATGCTGCTGGTGGAAACCGGCCTGCCGCCACTATTCATTGAAACTTTAAAACTCCACGTAAACTACTGTCTTGAATGAAGAAAGATTATCAAAACGTGTGTTGAAGTATATTATAAGAACTAAAAGTGGTTTTTTTTTAAGATTGGTTAGATCTTGCTGATTTCTGTGGATACAATCTGGTTTTAAATGCAGAAAATGACACTAACTGGAAGGAGGAGTTCTGCAACCTAATTTCAGCAATCGATGAAAAGATGCACGCAAATAGCATTGAAAATGTTGAAAGCTCTGAACACCGAGAAATATATGCGAACTTGGACCATAAACTGTGTGAAAATAATTATTTCAACGAACGATATTCTACGGAAACAATATCAACTATTTTCAAAGTTAGAGGAGAAATATTAAACCTAAATTTCATCCCGCATAGGGAGAATCTGCCTATTATGTGTTCCTTATGTAACCTACGAGAACGAGAAAACGTATTTCACTTTCTTGGCAGGTGCCCTATATTAAGTGAATTTAGGATACAACTGTATGGGAAGCGATTTATAGAAGAAGTGGAAATGAAGAATATATTGAATGGATCCGATTGGAATATATTGCACTCTTACTGTCAAAAAGCACTTGAATATAGAAAATCAATAATAGAAGAGTCTTTTTAATCAAAATATTTTTATGTAATTTTGTCAAACTTGGGCAGACGGCATTAAGCCATGTCTTAAATTAAGTGTATGAAACAAATTGTAAGCAAACTGAAGAAAAATGAAATAAAAATCTATCTATCAAGAAAAATCATCACCAGAGTACATTTTGGAGGTAGATGTACTCTGGTGATGATTTTTCTTGCTTTTCAGCCAACACTTGCTCCGTAAGCTTTCCAATTAAGGTATTTTGGTTGGTCATCAGTGCTGAGAACAAATCCATGAAGGTTTGGTCAGCTAGAGGTTGATCTGGCGCGGTCGGCATTGTGTGGTTATGTTGCAAATTTTAATCTTTAATTTACAGAATAATGTGTGCTTATATAGCACTTATTTGTAAGGGTGTAACAATTTAAAAATCTTCGAGGTTTATTTCCTCTTTGCACATTTTATAATTTTTGTTTTCTTCTGCTTACTAATAATAACGCACCTGTTTAAAAATGTTTAGGTAGAAATTTGACAGCTTCACCGAACTTGTTTACACGTACACAAAGTTACACCAAACAATGACAAAAAAATCAATTCCAATTATTGTATTTCATGGGCCATGGGGTATTCAACACAAAAACATCGCAAAAAAACAAAATCGCGAGTTAGGGAGTAAATATTTCCAGACATTAACAAATTTCTTGATGGCTTAAAATCGGCTTAAATCGTACCCTCTTTTACTTGATATGCAAATCTTTGAATTTCTAAAACTAGATAAATGGACAGAATACAAAATTGATTAAAGCTCACATTGTATGGTTTTCCATTTAGGTAAAGTAAATCAATAAGCAACTCACAGCTTGATTTATATATTATCGATATTTCTTTATAGGCTTAAAAAAAAAAAATTTTTACATGAGAGGTTATTAGGTTACGACTATGCTTATAATTCATTTTTATCATGTTAATTTAATTATTTTATAAGACCAATAAATGGATTACTTACTTACCTGAGAGGTTATAGACCAACTTTATAATCAATGTTGATTCTCAAACAGAAATTACTTCCATGTACCATGTACCAATCCCAACCAATTATTTTTGTATTGAATAGTTTTGAGGACTATTTTTCTGAGTAGCCGGGTAAGCAAATAATCTACTTCAAACTTCTTATACCCAAAGCTTGTGATCCATATAAAAGATAACCCCGAAACTGCTTCAAATACCTTACCTACATATATTTGCTGCCATATGCTGCTCTTAACTTTTATTCATTAAACAACTTCTGCAGGAAATATTAATTGCTGTATTTGAATTCTGCAGCTTTTTCTTGATATTAAGTTTGTTTTTCGAAAAATAAAATTATAATGAGTAAACAGTAGAGTATTCATTCAAAGAGATAAATTAACGTTTTGAGGAAAATTTTGATTTTATTCCCCAATATAAAAAAAAAGACAATTGAAGCCTTATTATGTTTGTTAGCTACGGGACACAGGACCTCCACTACCTCTACTCTTTCCCAATTATGATTTCTCTTCGACCGTTCTTCGTAAAATGCTTTTTGGTCGGCCTGCTCGACTGCTTGTCTGAGTGCATCGGTTGACTCGCATGCACTCGTTATCCTTTCGATGCGTATGCCCAATCCGCTGCCTACGTCTTTTAATGAGTCAATGAGTTCCTGCTCTTTTATCGCATGAAGTTAATCGTTACAGATACGATTTGGCTAAAAAGTCCTCATGATGTTGCGCAGACACCTATTTAAAAACTTTTTCTACTTTCTAGTGACAGTGGCTGTGACTTTACAATAAAAAAGCATGGAATAAACATTGGAGTAGAGGAGTCAAAGCTTGGTCTTTAAGCTTATATACTTCTCAATATTTTGGACAGCATACCGATAGCAGTCTTTGCTTTCCCGATTCGGCTGTTAATATCTAGTTCACTTCAACAGTTGGTAGAAACAATACCTATGTACTTCCAAGTATTTGAAAATTTTTTGGAGGCACTTCCACTTGTATTTTACTCGCCTTGCTTGGGGCGCTTCAACGACGTTTCAGACAGAAAGTTTTTTTTTTTAAACTTAAGTCTACTAATGCGGAAAGAATCATGAAAGCTAAATACTCATAACTTTAACGAATGTTTCTGAAAAGTTCTAATGACTTGCTGGTAAATTCTAGAACTTCCCGATTTCAGTCATTTAAGGTAACATTGTCTTTTTGTCCTTATATGTATATCGCCAAAAGCTAGTTTTTCCTGTTTTCAAAATATTTATACGAATAAACAGAAAATAACTAAAACTAAAAACATGCACCTTAAAGAAATAATTCATCACCTGATCCACTTCCAAGTTCTTTAAAATAAAATATTAACTACAGTTGTACACTATTAATTAAAAATAAAAGCAATTAAAACCGTCAACTACCACAACCTTTCCACGATTTTGCTTAGAATTTTCATCAATGTACAAACAACATTTTAAAGAGAAATACTAAAACTATTTATTGTGATAAATAAATCATGTATGTACAAATTGTAAAATGAACAATTATTGATTCAATTATTTGCAATAACAACAAGAACATTTCTATCAAAACTGTCGTTATTTTTAAGCTCAATTTGACTGAACAATATGAAAATTTCACAGGCAAAATTATTCTACGAAACGAATTTACTCAAAACTAAATTGAAGTTGTTGTAATTTTTGAAAATTTTTCCTGAAAAAAAGTAAACATTTTAAGTCTGAAATATTAATTTTCTTTTTACGTACATAATTTTGGTATCATTTATTACACGTTTAATCCATTAGCTTTAGTGATCTAGAAAATCATATAAATAAATGCAATATTATTAGCAACAAGTTTTATTTTTAATTCTTTTTGTCTCTACATACTTGCGAAGTTGTATCTGTCGAATTGATACAATTTCGACCCAATCCATCGCTAAGAGAACAATTAAAACGAATTTCTTGAAGTGATTTTTCCAAGATATTCGTTTTGTTTACAAGTTCGGACATCTGAAAAAAAAAAAATAATTTGAAAATAAGTAAGTACCCACTGATTAGGTAAATGAAAATAGAAATAAAAATTTCATTTTGTCTATTAATTTAATATTTTATGTAATATTAATATTAATATTTAATTGGTGATCATTATTTTTCAAGATTAAGTTCCTAACTTAAGTATTCTACCCAGTATAAGGTTATGTATAAATAATTTAATTTAAGAATTTAATGTTTTTGTATTTTTTTTTTCAATTCTTAGTTTTAGTAGGATAATTTAGGATAAACAAAAAAGATAGAAAATAGTTACAAAATATGGAAAAATGTTAGTTTTTTCTGTAAACGATAAATTATTTGATTAAAAAATTGTGAAAATCCAGAGTAAATCAGGTTCGGGGAACAAAGGAAAAAATTTCGATCTCATTTGATAGTCCAACTAAATAACTATGATTTCATTTAAGAAGTGCGCAGTAAAATTCAAGTAATTCAAGAAGAACCATTTTTACAAGAACATGTTGTGGATGTTATGTTTTAATTAAATTCTCCACTCCAATTTTGATTTCGTATCAAATTTGACCTCTATTAGTCCTTGTTCACAAGTAAAAATAGAAACAAGATTCGACAACTGATCGAAATAAGCACTAAGGTCCTTAAGCTCACTTGCTGATACAATACTTAAATCCGTTTGTTTATACCAAACTACTTAAGCGCTTATGGGATAGTTTTCCATTATGTTACTTAGACGTATAACAAAAGACTTTGTCCTTGCGGGTATCCCTGGATGGGGGAAATTCTAGAAGTTTTGTATCATCACCCGATTCAAAAAATGTTAGAACATAACAAAAAAGTGATTGACTTACGGTATTTTCAAAATTCTCGACTTTGGCATCAGAATCAACAATTTGCTGTTTATATTTGGTCCAATCATTTTCTATGGAACTAACATGTGAGGTAATGTTTGCAGTTTTATCCATCAAGTCATCTATTTTCGTCTAGATAAAAAACAAAAACATTATTGCTATATTTACTCTCCAAAACATTGTATATACTTTATGCGTTTGAATATCAGCGTTAAAGTTGTGCACATTTTGAGTAAGTGTATCATTAACAACACTTATGTTCGCAGCTACACTTTTATATTCATTTTCGTATCGTGTTTGAAGGCTTTGAAGTTTTTGCAAGCACACGTCTTCGTCTTTACTTTTTTCTGGGATATGGTTGGAAATGTCATTAAAACGTACCTTGAACACAAATAAAATAAACAAAAGAAAAATAGTTTTATATTCGTAAAATTTGTATGTTAATATTTATAAATACCCCTAATTTATCGATATCCTCTTGTAAACTGGACTGGTTTTTTTGGACAGTGGTAAAATGGTCTTTTAATATTTCCATATCACTGGCAACAGCTTCAAGTTTTGCACCGAGATCGGCAACAAACTTATCATCTTTGGAATATTCATTGCGACTGTCTGCTTGTGCAGCAAATTTTGTGAAATTAGCTTTTAAGTTTTCTATAGCTATTTGAATTTCAGTAAGTTTTTCATAAATAATACTTTGGTTTTTCTCCAAAAAAGATGACTTCTCATGCCATTTTTGCATTTCTTCGGGAAGATTTTGGCTTATCACAGAAACTGGATAAAAAATTTTCAGTGAAATAGATTAATATTATTAAAGATTCATACATATTTTTAAAGCTATACAATTTATAAGCATTTAAACAGTGAACTGGTAACACTTGTTTTTAAAAAGTTTTTTTTTTTATATTAGAGTAAGAAAAGTTTTACTTTCTATTATCAGAGTCAAAAACATAATTTTTTTTCGCATAAGGGTGATTTGGTAAAGAAAAGGCTCATCATTTGAAATGAACTCTCAATTTATTGTATTTTTGCATAAATGTATACTCTTGAAAAAAAAATTCATGTTAAGTTTAAAGGTTGGGCTTCTCCACAAAAGTCTTTGAACTCCCGTTAAGGAGATTATTTTGCGAATATTATCTAAAAAAAAACACATGACACATAGATGACCTTAGACACACTATAACTTAAAGATGGATCAACATATAATTTAATTAATCTGATTCTCTGTACGGTTTTAGTTGGACATTTTGTTGTTGAAATGCTATTAAATAAAAACCTAACAATTTTTTTTTTCAATATTCTCTTATCCCGAAAACTCGTTTTTATAATAGGAAGGGCAACCCGAGTCGATACTTTATAAAAAAAAGTTGTCAATTATTGAAAAAAGCGAATTCATTTCCTAATTTGATTGGATTATTAATTTTTTTGAAACTTTGTTGTACATAAGTTTAATTGACATTTGTACAATACTTTTATACATGAATTTATTAATGTTATGTTCATTTTTTCAATAAAAAATACCTCATGCTCGAAACAATGCATATCATATCGTCTTTATTAACTTTAAATTATTTTACTAAGTTAATGAGGTTCAGATTTGTGACAAAATGTGAAACAAGGAATTTTGAAAACAGCAATGTAAATGTCGAAATTTGATGCTTAATGGTCAAGCTAACGAAAGCACGAAAAAATCGGTAATTAAATGTATGCAAATGTCGAAACAAAGTGGTAAATGTTGTTAGTGAACTGTGAAAATTTAGTTTACCATGTTTACCACATTTATACAACAAATTTATTGTGTAAATAAAGATGGGTAATGTGGAAATATCTAAAAAGAAATATTTTTACATTTAATCTGTAACATTAAGCGAACATCTGGGGTGGAATCGGCTAAGGTGATTTTTGATTGTCACCTTTGTGATCATAAAAAGTGATCAAACTAATTTTTGCGTCTGTGTAAGGTGATCACCAAATTTGGTTTAGAATTTGGTATCACTTTAAAAGAAATTCACTGACGTTTGTTACAATTTCAGTGGTTGTATTCAAAAACCGATCTGAAGCTATCCGGATAAGTTTGTGTTGTTGTAATACTATGTAAAAAGACAGCTGTTGCAATAACAACTCAAAGGAATCTGAAAAAATTTTAGATGCGGATAGCATATGTGAATCAATCGCGAACGTGGGCATTTATTACCGTTTGTGTCTGCCGGCAAATAGATTTGTGTTGTCTAGTTGATAAGGGTTTAAAAAAATACAAAAATGTAAGTAAAAATAATATTTTACACTTAACTCATACCTAAATTAGTTATTTAAAAATGTGAAATTTTTATCAATAGGATTCCAGCAAACAAAACACAAATTGCGGAGGTTAATCCTCAAGAGCCGGACATTTCTATTATGATTAATATTTTCATTTCAGCATTTTCAGAAGGTAAAATCAAAGGCACAAACACATTCATATTGTCTTGAAATTTCAGCAACTAAAAATAAAAATCAATTTCCAATGAAAGTGACAACTAAAGAGCTGTCACCAGAAAAAGTCACCAAATCGTGATTGTCACTGGTGACTATCACCTTACGCAGACCGAATTTGTTGATTGTGACTGTCACCTATCACAAATCACCTTACCCGATTCCACCCCTGATTAATTTACCACATTATTAACACATTTACGCAGTTAAATAGATCGTAAACTTTATCATTTTAGCAGATTAACAGCTAAAGCAGAATGAATATTATTAATGTAATAAATCAAGCAATTAATAACGGATCTAAATGAAAATAATGTCATTTGAACTATCTCTAGTGGAGGATTTGTTCTTTATAGTTCCACAAAGTATCGCATGCATTCGGTATGGAAGCATTTCTCGAATTCTCGACTTTAAGTGCTTAGAAATTTCTTTCTATATTAAGAGATTGAATAACGACTCAAATTTGAATTAAATACGTGACCACAAAGGCTTCGGAAAACATCTCCAGCCTTAATACACAATACAAGGAAGTTGGAAAAAAACTTGAATTCTAAGAGAAGAATCAAAAAACGTGAAAATAAATATATACGTACAAAATTAATTGATACCCCATTAAATACACCTCCGAAGGAAATTGACCAGTCGTCTTGGAGACGCCTTCCAGTTCTTCAGACAACGCGTTTGTTTTTTTTTTTTTTTTACTGTCGAAAGGCAATTGATGTATGGACTGGGATTAAAAAATGATAGATATTTCAGGCACTTGCAATCGGAGTTTGATTTTTAGGTTTCTGATTAGGAATTAAAATTGTCTAAGAAACTGACTCCATCAAAAGTTTAAAGAAAAAACAGCAACAACAAAGTGTACGACTGGAGCGCATAAACTTCGTCTTATATGTTAAAGTAAGTTTGAATTAAAAACAAACAAAGAATATAACATCATTATTCTTACAATTTTTTTATTTTCATTTAAAATAATTTTTATCCATTGTTTTCAAAAATTGTATACACAAAAATTATTAAAAAAAAAAAACAAAAAATAGTTGTTTTGAAAATTTTGATTGTTATCCGTCGAAACGTTTCATATTAACTTTTTTTGATGCAGGTTCCATTATTTTTGGGGTTCAAAAAACATTCAATAACTTAAAACTTTAAAGAAAATTCAGTCACCGAACACCGACCAACCTCCGAATAGTTCGCATCGTTTGTAGTCTACAGTGTGTCTTTTCTCTTATGCCACATAATACAACAACCGGTATCTCCCGTTATACCAATTCTTCTTTGCTATACTTTCTTTGTTTGAAAGTTTTTTTTGCTTTTACTAGTGCGTGTGTTCTATTAAAACGGAAAATGACCCTCGGGGGTCCCGTTACATGCATTTCTCGCTTGACGTGGATTCCATAAACATAACTCATCCAAACAAAAAATTAAAATCAATTACTACCCCTTTATGCCTTTACCCAGATCTACCTGATACAACCAGTGCCAAAAATCCCAAATTCATTATTATATCTCCAAAGTCCACCAGTTTCCCCATTTCATCCTTCGTTTCATAAACGTTCATTTGTTCTAAAAAAAACCATTGACAATATTAGTAAAGAATAAGAACAAATTTCGCAATTACGTGATGGAAATCTACTCATTTTGGTTAAATCCAAAAAAGTTGAGACAGCTTCCTCAAAGTTAATAGCCTTGCAAACACGTGCCCCATTATAGTGAAAATCCACTTGAGATTGAACGAATCGAAAGCTATAATCTATGCCCCTCGTTTCATAAACGTGAAGGAAACTTAAATAATCACAGAAATGAAATCTCAAGGAGTCACTATCTAGTATTTATAAGTTTACTAAAACTTACGAGGTAAAAGGTAAAAATGAACAAAAAGCAAGCGGTCTCATGCTTTTTACTTTTGATCTATACTATAAACCTAAAACGGTCGATATTGGTTTTTATAAAGCTAAAGTCACCGAATACATACCAAACCCAATTCGCTGTAAAACATGCCAGGCAAGACAATTAATCGTTGCAATAGTGACGCTAAATGTGAAAATTGCAGTTGCAGACACAACTTTTTCATCAACATTAAAATCTAATCTACCATTACACTCTCCTCTATCACAAGTAACTCCAGATCTAATTGAGTAAAATTACTACTTTGTAGTAAACTCAGCCTCACGGAGCCTGGTTACTTTTACTTCCGATCATCTTAATCTCGACAACTCCAACTCCATAATCATCATCATCGGCTCGACAACCGGGGTCCGGTCCTGACCTCCTTCAACAAGTCTCTCCACCTATCCCGGTCTCGAGCCGACGCTATTCAGTTGCTGGTCTACGCCATCTCTCCATATCGCTCATGTGCGATATGTGCCCTGCCCACCGGAGTTTACAGAGCTTAATTTTTGTCACCAAGTCTGCTTCAAGGTAGATTGCGTACAATTCATGGTCGTCCTTCCTCACATATGGAGCCAACAATTCTCCTTAAGATTTTTCTTTTTAAAACGCGGCTAAGAGGTCGGAGTGTCTTTTACTAAGCACCCAAGTCTCGAATCCATACGTGAGTACTGGCAGAACCATGGTCCTGTACAGCAACAGTTTTGAAGTTATGGTGAGATATCTGGATTTGAAGAGCTTTGACAGACTATAGTAGGCTCTGTTCGAATTGAGCAGCCGCCCACCTGTTTTTTTCGCACTCGACGCCACCATGTACTTTGTTTTACCTTCACTAATGTGCAGCACCAGATTTTGTGCCGCCTGCACTGTAGGAATCGTGTACAGCTTGTTCGGCCCTTCCAATGATGTCAATGTCGTCTGCGTAAGCCAGTATCTGGCTGGACCTGTTGTCGATGGTTCCTCTGGTTGCCGCGCCAGAATCACGGATTGCTTTCTCCAACGCCAGGTTTAAGAGGAGGCAGGCCAAACAATCCCCTTGTCAGAGTCCATTAAAGATGTTGATTGGTCTGGATAGCAATCCGGCTATTTTTACTTGGCTTGTTACGTTGGTCATGGTCAACCTACAAAATCGTGTCAATTTATTTGGGATGCCGAATTCTCTCATGGCTTTGTAAAGTTCTACCCTGGCTATGCTATCATAGGCGGCCTTAAAGTCTGTAAACAGATGGTATGTTGGGATGTTAAATTCTAGACATTTTTCCATCGCCTGCCTAAGGGTAAAGATCTGATCAGTTGTTGATTTGCCTGGAATGAAACCACACTGATATTGGCCGATTATGGTTTTATCGTATGGGGATATCCGTTCTTGTAGGATAGAGGAGAGTATCCTATAGGTGGTACTCAACAACGTGATAACTATATAATTGCTGCACGTTGTGACATCACCTTTCTTATGTATGGGGCAAATTATACCTTTTCACCAGTCTTTTGGCATTTCTTCCTGCTCCCATACGTGCACTAGAATAGTTGGGCTGGTTTGCCATCGGCTCCCTGGGCTTTGTTTTTCTTAAGCCGGGCTATAGCCTTCTCAATCTTTTCTATGCTTGATGGCGGTAACTACTTCTGCAGTGAGCTGACCATTTAGCAATTCATCACACTTCCCATCGCTCCAGTATGCTTGGGGGATCGGTGATCAGATTTCCCTCTCCGTCCTTGCAGTAAGTGCAGCGTGGTGTGTACTGCGTCATGTTTCGGACGGATAAGTAGAACTTCCGCGCCTGGTGCGGACCTCGCTCTCGTCTTCTTTCTAACTCACAGATCATGTTCTTCTCCCAGACTGATTTTTTCTGTCTGTGAAGCCGTTTTTCTACTCTTCTGAGCTCTTTATATTCATCTTCTCGTGCCCTCGTTCTATGAGATTGTTGCATTGCTCGGTACGCAACATAACAGTCGCGAATAGTTACGGCACGTGCATGTTTTCGTATGCTACATGTTATTCCTCCTATTCGGCTGATGGCTGACCGCCAACACCAACAATCCTAAAAAAAAGAAACAATTACCCCAATTACCGAAGTCGTCTCGTTTTTTCGACGACTCTCGTTTTCTCCGTCATGTCGTTTTTCAAATGGCATTCCATAACTTTTTCGACGCGACGAATATGTAGCAGATTTTTAAACGATGAAAAAGTAATAAAGTATCTGTCAAAACCAAATGAAATTGAAATAAACTCTAAAATAAAAGATCATCAGGTTCAAAGTTAAAAATAATAATCGCAATTTAATAAAATTATAATTAATTAAAAGTTATTAAAATGATGAGTGTGGAAATGTTTTATAACACAAGTTCCGAAAGTGATAAGGATGAAGAAGAGGCAATGCAAAATTTTGAAACTGCACAATTAGTTATAAAAGGAAACACATAAGACAAAACTCAAATCCATTTGATTTGCTCATCATCAATCCCAATAATATTGAGGTTCGCAGTTATGCTAAGAATTCTAGCAACATGGTGCTGGAAACGACTTCAATTTGGGATTAGCTCAACCAACAGTCAGAAATTGATTTTGGTTTGTTAACTGCAACTGAAAATATAAACGATTGTTTTTTTTTTTTTTGTTTTGGAGCATTACAATAAATTTTATAAAATAAATTAACAAAAATATGTACTGTTTTGCGATTTTCCATTCTTCTGTCGTCAACAAATTTTTGATCGAGAGATACCATCGTATTTTTTTATTTATGTCGCTTTCTTTCGACCTACAGAATGCAGAATGAAACCGCTCAACGACGTTTGACATTTACACCCTACAACGAAACGAGTGACAAACATTGAAAACGACAAATAGATTACAAACCTAGTCGTGTCGTATATTTTGCTGTCGTTTACGACTTCGGTAATTGGGGTTCATAAAAATACTTCAATGGAACATGAAAGGCTTTATAAACAACTATAACGAATTAAGTATTCTTACTAAAACCCATCTTCCAAGTGTTTTCTCTTCAGAAAACACGCTGCACATTTAATTTTAAGCCAAATCCCCCCAAAATGTATATAGGTTATTTTCACAACTTAAACCATAATCTAACCACAAAGCAAGGTATTGCTATTTTAATTTAAAAAGGTATCGCACACAAACAAATTGTAATAAACTCAAATATCCTCCCTCCTGCAATCGAAATACAACTCCTCACTAAATTAACTATAATATCCATTTATATACATCCGAAACAAACTTTCTCCATCAATGATTTGGAAAATATATATTTGATCAAATCAATACTACAGTCATTTTAACTGGCGACGTTAATTCCTGGAGTGTTTTGGTGGGTTCTTCTGTGACTAATGCCAACCTTATAATTTTCAATGATAGCTCCCCTACTCATTTTTCTACTCCTCAAACTCTCAATTAGACATTACCGCCTGCTCTTCCGAAATTTATCCAAAGATCGCATGGGTGGATTTAGACGATCTATACAATATTTATCACAGCAACAGGTCACTCCTAAATTTAAAACTGACTTAGCTAATTTGATATACTTTCAAAACCATATCGCGTCAAACTATTTAACTAAAAAATATATCCCCAAATATCAACCATGAAGCGGTTCGACTCAGTTAACATAATATAAAAATATAATATATGCTAAGAAATTCGTTGTCTTACCGGCTCTTATACCACTCCATCAAGTATTTTTTAGACCAGGATCAAACGTTAACAACTTCTGCTGACATAAGCAACCTTTTGCCATACGTGGTCAAATCTTTCGAAAGATAATAATTTCTCTACTAATTTCCATACCAACAAAATTTTAGAAATGAATCTGCCTTAAATTTAGGGTCCTTTATCGCCCCAAGCCAAACATATTGAAACACCAATTTCTATAATTGAACTCTAAACTTGTCTTGCCAAACTGGCTGGCAAAACTTTCGGTAGAGACCGAATTTCCTACCCAATGCTAAAAAACATTCAAGCAGCAGCTAAGGCAAGACTTATTCAACTATATAACAATATACTCCTACAAAACTTGGAACTTGCAACCGTACTTCCTATACCGAAACTAAATAAAACAAATAACCGTGTTAATGAATATCTCCCAATATTACTTATTCCTTGTGCCTCAAAAATCCTTGAAAGTTGCCAAAAGACTTCTTTGGTTTTTAGAATCCAGAAACTTTATAAGCTTTACATTGATTTCTATATCTGCTCACAATCATGTCACTATTTTGTATTTGGACTTCGAAAAAGAATTCGATAGAGATGGTATTCACGAAGTCTTAAACAAAATTAAAGATTGGGGTGTTGGCCCAAAAATGTTCAGCTGCTTAAAATCCTTCTTAACAAATAGAAAAATTTGTGTAAAAACAAATAACTATTTCCCTAAATATTTTGCTCTACACATACGAGTATCCTGTAAAAAATCGATTTTAGTTTTAATAATGTAAATATTGAAAATTATTGTATATAAACTCAGTATTCTAGGTAGAACCTTTAATAATAGATTCAATTTTAAGAACCACAGTATTGAACTAAAAAAAAGACTAGCAGTAAGGGCAAACATTGTTAACTATGTATTTATCTAGTAAAAAATCAAATTCACATTTAAATACTTTATGTAATGTCACAAGATCACTAGTATTAAGTAAGATTGGGTATGGTCTTTTAGTTTATGGCTAACTACAATCAACATGACTCCCTATTATCAAGCAGTACGTAGAAGCTTAAATGCTTGTCCCACAAGCCCAATACGAAACATGATGATGGAAGAACGCATCTTAGAAACCAGAGCTAAGCTGTACACCAAACATTCTTTTGTACAAGGTTTCATTGTCAACGAAGACTTAAAACACTTAGACAAGCAAAGTGTCTCAAGCGTATTCCATCAGCCATATCGATTGCATTAACAACCGCAAAATCAATGAAACTTCTTAACATAAATAATGCTAAATATTTTCCAAGCTGTCTAAACTGGTGTATTAAGACGTCATCCTTTATTATGGAGATGTGCAACTACAACAAAAGCAATGAACAACAGCATGAACAAAATCCTTGGAATTTTGGGTAATGAGCATGCTGATAAAGCGGCTAATGATGCTCATCTTTCTCCAGTCAAATCACTAACAAAACGTGACTTATTAAGTTGACTGGAACAACTTATCACACCCATACAAATGCACCAATCTTACCAAATCCAAACCGATCTACCGAATCATCACCTTGAAGCAGATGAATACCATTTTTCTCAGATTACGATTGGGACACACAACACTAACACATCAACATCTTCTAAAAAAAGAAAGTCCTCCAACCTGCCCTCACCGCCAATCACGAATAGAGATTAAACACATGCAAATTCTTGACCTCCAACACCAGCGTTAACAAAACACCATCTTCAACAATAGAAATATTATAAATAACTTTAAAATCTAAAACTATATAAAAAACATAATTTAAAATTATAGGCGTGTTTTGGTGACAAACTGCAACCCAGTCAGTCAAAATTAAACAAGAGATACAACAACAAAAATGTACTCGCATTTACTTTATCATTTTTCTCCAATCAAATCTTACTTGATAAAAATAAATTGTCCTGCTCTCAATCAGTGGAAAGTAATCATACCCTTTAAAAAAATTTGTGTTCGTTAACCTTGTGTACTTTTATATTTTTTTTGCTTCCACTTTGTTTTGTCACCAAAAATACCAGTTTTTCATAACTTCGCTCTGGATCGTTTTCTTGATTTATTTTACTTCACTATGCTATTTCGTCACCAAAACACGACTTATACTATAATTATTGTATGCATATACTCATTTATAAAATTTAAACACAAACGTATTTCTTTTTAATTAAGAGTCAGAAGCCACAGTCAACTAGGCTGCTCATTCCTATTAACATATTGTAAATTTTAATATAATGTTAATAAAAAAGAAAATTGATTCAGCGGTTAAGGCTGTCGATCAAGGTATAGATAAACGTCCAGACAAGTGCGGGACCCACTTTTGCGGGCTCTCTAACATATTCCGATTAGTATCTCGACTTCGATATATGTATGTATGTCATGCTATATCTTAAAAAAAAAAGATTACAGCAACACAACTAAGTACAATTTAAATTGAAACACTGTATTACTTAGAACATTCAATTTTAAAAACAAAAGTTTAATTTAATTTTGTAACGTTTTGAAAAAAAAACTGTTATAAAAAAAATTCTTTTAATTGCAAAATTTTGAATTTGAAAATATTATATAATGTGTTGCTTGCAAATGAAAGCATAGTATTAGTAAATAATAGAATATTCTGAATTCGAAATTTTATCATTGATATTATTGACACAATACTTATCGTATGATTCATTGAATGATTGCTGCGGTAGGCAACTTAATTTTCACTTTTTTTTTGAAAATTTTCTTACAAAATTTTTTCGACTTGATTATCCCGAATGAAATTTTTTGACAGATTTTACCCTTTTTACAGCAAATTTTTTTTTAACTAATTCTTTTGGTAAATCAAAGACACGGTACCTCAGGTGCTATCAAATTAACTAGTAAACCTATTAATGGGAATTGTACTACCATTGTTTTTTAATAATTTATTTCCTGTTGAGGAATTTTTTTTTTCAGAAATTGTCTACACGAAAAGAAATAGATCCCTTCTAACACATTTACTTGTTTTGGTCACATCTTTTTTAAACTTCATCAAAATATTTATTTATCACGATTGAAAATTTTGAAATAAAAATTATACAATTTTGGTTGTAGAAAATTGTAAGCAAAAAGGATTTTAAAAAATATACACTTTGTTAGACATAAATTTGAAAACCATAATTCGGAAAACCATAATAACCAGATTCGAGAATTTAATGGGACACAGCCTGAGGTGATTTGTTGTATTGTTCTTGATTTAAAAAAATATATATATATAGAAATTTAAGTGTTTGTTGCTAACCTTCTTCAATTTTTTGGCGGTACTCAATGAACTGTTGCCTTAAATCAAAATACAACCAATGCACAAAACCAAACAAGATTATTATAACAATAACCACAATCAGTGGCGCACACATCCGAATGGGAACATTGGAATTTCTCACGTGGCATGTTTCCACTCTTTTATAATTTGTTTCCTGTAAAATTATTTAAATTAAATCACAATAATATAACAGCATTATATTGAATATAATAATACCAGGTTACAATCTTCTTGGTCGTCCGTGGACGTCCTAATAAGTTTCTCAAGAGAATGTTTTCCTTTCGCGTTCAGTGGTTTGCTTATGTTATTTCTATAACACCCACATTAAAAAATATGTATTGCAAATTATTCAATTTAATATAAAGTACCTTCTAGCGATTGAATATGAAACTAAGGCATCAAGCTCTCGTCTCTTTCGTATTTTTTTAGCTCCCGTTTTAATGGGCAGACTTATTTGTAAGCCTGATTCCATTTTTGGGTTTAATTACGATATATTATAGACAACAAACTTAAACGATATATCTAACGTCTACTATTGAAAAAAAACTCGAATAAGTAATAACATGGGCTTCTATTGTATCGACTGCCAATTGAAATGGGTTCTGCGCACTGTTTGCGGATTGTATGTATGTATAACTTTACATTACGAGGGTTACTGTTACTTAAAACTGCTCGAACTGTTTTATAATCTCTTTTTAATGACAATATATGTACATATAATAATTAGGATTCACCCTAATGAATGAGAAATAGTACCATTTACCTTTTTTAATTTCACTTTGTAATCGTTGATTCTCTATGTGAATTACTGACATGGTGTAAGACAGAATTAACAACCAACACGATGTAATGAAGAACACAGTTCCTAGTAGGATTATATTTCGATGGCCATAAGTTGTCGATTCAATCCTTTGTCTGCCCGTTGGTAGTTTTGGTCTTGTTTTTCTATATAAAACAAGATTTAAAAAAAAAACATTGATAAAGTTGTCTGAAGTTTAACTAGAAAGATTGCGCCACTTACCTTCTTACTTTTCGCTTTCTTTGGTGTTCTATCTCGGGTAATTCTAAGTCAGATAGACTTAAATTTTCAGAATGTTGTAATAGATTTGAACTTTCTTTGTTATCCATTATGGCTATTTTGGTGTCCAACATGTACATTTTTTATAAAGAATCTTATTTTCCAAATACGAAAAACTCACATTTCACTTTTTCATTTTGATATTTGGTTATTTACTAAAATCTTGGATGATGGATAGTCAGCTGACAAGTGAGTGTGTCTCACACTGTTAAACTGTTGTCCACCACATAAATTACTGAATGGGTTTGGGGGCTGGAATGTGGCTCATCTGGGGCTCTTGTTAAAATCAATTTTATAGGTTGCCTTAGTGCCAGCTACATGGGCCTTGAAATAATTTATATGCCGAAAAAAGCAAACTTTTAAAATATTGCACATAGACATTGGGGCATGGTCATTGTATATCAATTTGCATAGTACTATCATCATGATGATTTTTAAGTTGTGCGCTGTGTTGTGGGGTGTGGTCGTCTGAGGGCGCACTTGTATATACACAGAAACAGCAACCAGACAATTAGTTAGGGGTGTGATCGCTAGGTGGCCGACGTGTGGAACGTGTTCATGAGAGTACTATGCCAATTTATACAATGGGCATGGTCATTGTATATAAATTTACATAGTACTATCATCATCATGATGATTTTTAAGTTGTGCGCTGTGGTCGTCTGTGGGCGCACTTGTATATACACAGAAACAGCAACCAGAAAATTAGTATGCGCTGTGATCGCTTGGGGCCGACGTGGTGGAACGTGCTGATGATAATACTATGCAAATTTATATACAATGGGCATGGTCATTGTATATAAAACTTATAGTACTATCATCACGATGGTTTTTGTGTTGTTGGGTGTGGTCGTTTGAGGGCGCACTTGTATATACACAGAAACAGCAACCAAAAAATTAGTTAGGGGTGTGATCGCTAGGTGGCCGACGTGTGAAACGTGTTCATGAGAGTACTATCTAAATTCATATACAATGGGCATGGTCATTGTATATAAAAGTTATAGTACTATCATCACGATGGTTTTTGTGTTGTGGGGTGTGGTCGTCTGAGGGCGCACTTGTATATACACAGAAACAGCAACCAGAAAATTAGTTAGGGGTGTGATCGCTAGGAGGCCAACGTGTGGAACGTGTTCATGAGAGTACTATGCAAATTTATATACAATGGGCATGGTCATTGTATATAAAACTTATAGTACTATCATCACGATGATTTTTGAGTGGTGTTGTGTGATCGTCTGGGGGCGCACTTGTATATACACAGAAACAGCAACCAAAAAATTAGTTAGTTGTCTGATCGCTTGGGGGACGACACGTGTGGAACGTGCTGATGATAGTACTATGCAAATTTATATAAAAATTTATTGCATCCAAAAAATATAAATAAATAACATTTAAAACCTCCATAAGCTCTCCGCAAAAAAAAAAAAAAGAGTAAGGGTTGCAGGCATACCTTAGATGTCGCCCCATTCTACTTCCACCATGATAGTACTATAGTTTATATATACAAAGCTATATCTATTTTTTTTTTTTATATAATTTGCGCGCGCTCAAGGGGATGGTGTACCCTTTATATATTTTTCAACACAGCGCGGGCGTGAAGGATAGGGATGGAAAGAGAAAGGTGTACGGAAAGGTATGTGGCGCGAGGTACTGAGACTGAAGGTGGTGGTTGTCTCAGATATTATCTCCAGGGTTGGCGGCTGGGCTAAAGCGGAGAAAATGCCGTGTCCATTGTATATAAAACTTATAGTACTATCATCACGATGGTTTTTGTGTTGAGGGGTGTGGTCGTCTGAGGGCGCACTTGTATATACACAGAAACAGCAACCAGAAAATTAGTTAGGGGTGTAATCGCTAGGTGGCCGAGGTGTGGAACGTGTTCATGAGAGTACTATGCAAATTTATATACAATGGCCGTGTCTTATATCAATGTCCCTTTATAAATCACATTATTTTGTTCATTGTCATATTTGTTGGGCATACTAGTATTTACTCAATCACATGTTGTTAGTGTTATGCCTGAACAACATGTAACGAGTAAACCAGCGGCCCAACAATGATCAATGATAATGGAATAAAAACATGACATAGAACTACGGCAGGGACCTGTGAGGTTGACAGGCGACCACGCATACCATCGCGCCACGGCCAACCCCTATATACTTCTTCATATAGCAAAAATCGTCCTATGCAAAAAAAAAAACCGTTGAATAAATCCACAGCATATAGAACTCTTTTCAGTTTCCCCTTGTTGCCATAACACCCATCAGCTGACTCACCTATCTCCCTTACCCTGCCTAATTGTTGGCAGCAACTGTCAGAATCAAAATAATTAATCCTCACTCTATAACCTATTTTATATTTTTTCTGCCTACCTTCATTTCGATCTCTCCAATCTGCTTTTTAGGCAACACCAGCGCCACCAAAAGAGAGAGAAAGGTAACACAAATTTGTGTTCCATAGTAGTACTATAGATTATACAATGCAGATAGAAAAAAATAACTTACTCAAAGAGTCAGCCGTTTGAGCTCCAGTTTATCTTTTGGACCCGGGTCCATTGTATATAAATTTGCATCAGCAAGTTCCACACGTCGGCCCCCAAGCGATCACATCACTTACTAATTTTTTGGTTGCTGTTTCTGTGTATATACAAGTGCGCCCTCAGACGACCACAGCACACAACTCAAAAGTCATCGTAATGAGACGATGAGAGTACTATAAGTTTTATATACAATGCCCGGGTCCAAATTGTCTATTAATAACATAAGCTGCAGTTAGCTTAGAAGGGACCAAGAGACAAAGAAACAACTTGTCAGACGACTATGAATATGCCCCAATTTATTTTTTTACTTTTCTGTCATAAGTCGTGCTGATGAACTTTGCTAACTGAGTACGTTCACGGATCCAAAACGAACTCACTTTCTCCGAAGGGCTATGAATTTATATTTTTATTATTCTGTGGTTTTTTAAACCTGACACATAATACACCTTCACGTTACGTTACGTATTACGTTTTGTTTATGCCTGCAGGGCAGTGGACATTGAACAAGAGATTTAAAATTTCTTTAGCAAGTTTGTTTATACTATAATATTAAAATTGTTTCATAAAAAATGATAACTTTATCAAGAAAATTAAAAAAAGAAAGTGTTGAAGTAAAGGAAAACTGTGATATGACAAAAAGAATCTCAATCAGAGATCGATTGCTGGTAAAAGAAATCCAAGAAATGGAAAATACTTTACCTAGTACGTGCAGGACTACATTCAGCGATCCGAATATTCTCTTTGAATTTGTTCTTTGTATCTGCCCTGACGAAGGTTTTTGGAAAGGTGGCACTTACAAGTTTATTATTAACGTCCCAGAGGAATATAATATGGTAGTAAGTATTAAAACTTATTTTTTTGTCAATTCAGAAAAATAATTCTCGGGTTGTTGTTGATACTCTAGGATGTTTTTGTATAATTTAAGCAAGCAGTATAATATGTACATAAATAAAGAATTAATCCTGTATTAGGAACAAACATAATGTAACTCATTACTTCGAAGTCGGTCGGTACAATAAGATTCTTAGAATTCTGGGATTGAATAGATAAGACGAAAAGTTATGACTGTGTAATTCCAAAATAAAGAATTGTATCACTGTTATGACAATTGATAAAAAAAATTGATATTCTGAGGGCCTAAAAAGTCGCTTTGTTTAACAATCGGGATCCAATTTCAAGTCTTGTTATGTATATGCACTATACAGAATAATTTACACAGCATGATCCCAAAAAAGCTACAGGCGGGCAGAACAATTGAATGAAAAAAATGTATTGACTTTTTTTTGTATAATATACATAAATATTAATTCAATATCTATGAAACGGGGGTAGGTTCTGCTTTACTGGCAATACTTTTTATTGATTTACCATGTCACAAAATTTTGCAGCAGATTCAGCTACCCTACGACTTGCTTGTGACTGGATACTAATAACTGAACCGAAAACTGGTTGACCTGCCGTGGTTATTGCAAAGTTTTTAAGGCGTATCAAACTTTTTAATCGCTGAGTAAATAAAATTGTGACCTTGAAATGTGATTTTGAAAATAAATTATCTTCTAACTATTTACTATCAACATCCAACAACTATTATCTATTTTTAATTTAATGTTAAATGATTTTTATTTAAAGCCTCCAAATGTTAAATGTCTGACAAAACTGTGGCATCCAAATATATCAGTCACTGGTGACATTTGCTTGTCGCTTCTAAGGCAAAATTCTATTGATGGACTAGGATGGGCACCCACTCGCAAAATCAAAGATGTTATATGGGGACTAAATTCACTTTTCACAGTAAGTATACAAATTATTTTCTATTGAAGAAGTTTATGTTCAATTCATTTAACAATAATTAATAGCACTCTGTAGTTATTCAATAGTACACAAACTTGTATATATATTATCAACTCCAGTGTATTTGTTCACTGGGATGTACAAACTTAATATTTAAAAAAATCACTTGTAGATAAGGGTTGTCCGCATCCACATCCGCAAAATCAATGCGGAGCTTATGCGAATACTGGATAAGTTGGAACATTAAGTAGTAAAAGTTGCCTTTGTTTTATATTGTTTTCTATATACCCAAACGTACTTCCACATTCGTGAATATGAGTTTTTTAATATTCGCATCCACGGAGCTAAAAAAAAAATTCGCAAAAAACTCTGTTACAGATCAATATCTCAGGGGCCAGATTATTACAGCTTCTTTCCCGATGAGAAAAAAAACCAGAAGTTATGTGTTTTGAAAAATATAAAGTTTCTACCTTTTAATTACACTTGGCATCTTGACAAATAGGCCCTACTCTATGAATGAATGAATGAATGATAACGGGTATATTTGCACTGCGACCTTAAGATCTATTGTGCCCCTTTTTTTGATCTGGATGAGGTTTCTCATCCAGAGTTCATCCTCCAAATTTGTTCCTTTGAGAAATTTGAGAATTTGGGGCATTTTTAGAGAATGTATTTGGTTCTTATCTATATGGTACTTGCCCAGATGTTTTTGTCTTCGATGCCCTACTCTAACCTAACCTTATAGTAGCTGTGTTTCATTATCTGGATTATATTTTACACGATCTAAGATCCATGAATTAGTTTGTAGGATCTGGATCGTTTTATTATCACAGGATGATATACATGGATCTTGTTCGATAGTAAAACACGGCATAGTATATAAATTTGCATAGTACTATCATCAGCACGTTCCACACGTCGTCCCCCAAGCGATCACACAGCTAACTAATTTTTTGGTTGGTGTTTCTGTGCATGAACAAGTGCCCCCTCAAACGACCACACAACTAAGCTTTGTGGAACGTGCTGATGAGAGTACTATAGATTTCTTATACAATGAACGCGGCTAATAACAAAGTTGGTATAGAAATACATTATGAAATCCTTCAGAAAATTATTCATTTTGCTACAGTCTGGTTAGAAAATATTTGTTAATTGTCACTAAGCTTTGATATTCTAACTTAAATGGGAGGCTGCAACTTTTCCTAATCAGCTTCAAGGTAACTGACGTTACGCTCCTGCCAAGATGTACATACATAAAAAAAAATGTAAATAAGTGGGAAAATTGTGTCGTGGAACTGCAATTTTTATTTGTTACATTTGCGACAAAATCTGCGAACCATAAAAACAAATAATTAAGCATTGAGAAATAATTGTAACTGTCAGCTAACTGGGAATCATTGTTAAGTTCTGACAATCGTGCGTACTTAGCCTAAGTAATATTTTTTCAATGTTCAATACTCTAATCAATTTAAAGTGCCACTGGAAAAAATTATTATTATAAACAAATTAAGTTTTCTTAAAAATCCTTAACTTCCTTAGTATTTTTTCCGCGGAATCTATCGGGGCTTTCTTGAAAATAAATTCAAATCAAAAACATTAAGGCTGGTATTCACTAAACTTCCTCGTTAGCTCATAAATATTTTCCTATCACGATCTTATGAATAGGATTCTTTGAATTACGAGTCTCACTTATGAGCGCTCGGAGAATATCAGCCTATTTTTTTTAAAATGAAGTATAAATAAAACAACCACGTATCATTAAAGAAATAAAAAATCGTCATAAAATATGCTATATATTTCAAAAAGTAGTTTTTTTTTACTGTATAACGATATTGCCACATAGCATTAAAGAAATGAAAGCATCATAAAATATGCTATAATATTCAAAAAATATTTTTTTTTTTACTGTAGAACAATATTCCCCAAATTGGAACAGATACATAAAGAAAACTATTAACCAGAAATTTTTTGTTTCTGTATTTATGTTCCTATATTGTTTTTTTTTTATTGTTTTTTCCACGACTTTTGGGGCTTGGACGACATGCGCGCCCTCGGATTAAAGATTCGTAATATCTATATTAATTGCTATGGTATATATTCTTAAAATCTAATTGCTCTTTGTATGGTCGAATTCAGCCTACCAAAATGAGAGCACAGTCCTCAAGCAATATTTATTCTTGATTCCAATTAATTCCGAAAAAAATAGCCATCGTAATTTTCATCGAGGAAGAGTTTTTATCCCAATTAATTTTCAACAAAAATTTTCTCTAGAAATTTTAGTAAGTTAGTTATTTGATCTTTCATAATTAGCATATAATTGAATAAAAAATACCAAGATATATGAATTTTTTTTTTGTTGAATTGAAGAGAAATATTTGTAAGAAATAATTTTTTGTATAGATCTGTAACATGTTTTTCACTATTATTTATAAATTATAATTATTTTCTTTTGTCCCTTTTTCATTTTATAGGATCTCCTTAATTTTGATGATCCTCTTAACAGCGAGGCTGCAGAGCAATATCAACGTGATCAAAAAGAATTCCAGACCAAAGTAAAAGAATATGTTTTATTATATGCGAGTAGATAGTGATATGAATTCTTTTAGGACAAATTTGTTTATTTATTGTACTATGCTTATATTTTTTAATACTTAAAACTACATAGAATTTACACATTTTGTTAAATATTTTTGATTTTAATAAGAAAAATAACTACGTGTTAATTTCAATCAGATTTGCAGCAAAACAATAAAACATGAATTTATTTTTGGACTATGTTTGATAAGGTAAAAAATATTTTTCTTAATATCCTTATGCTTTAATCTTTTGTATGATGTTCTGACGTCTTAATTTCCTGGCATTACTTAAGGCAAAAACTAACAAGCCAAAGACTAAATTATGTTATGTTATGATGTTTATTACGCATTTATTTGGAAATAAATACTCTTATGTAGGAAGTGCCAAAAATTGCCTTAAATTTCAAGGCAGTTAAAAGGTTGGTTCTGCATTTGCTATTGGAGAACAAATCCATAGTGGATTAGAACTTTAAAGATTTTTGAGTAAGTGTTACGGCTGGTAGGGAGGAAACGAACAATTGAATGTCAAAAGATATCCTTGTAGAATTTGTCTATTCCTCCTAAAATTAAGTATTCTTTAGAAAAATGTTTGTGTTATCTTAAGCTCCTCTCAAAAGTCCACTCTATTTAACATTTGTTGTTCCTTAATTGTAAATGCATTACATTTTTCTTAAGCAAGATTTCAATCAGACTATGTGCAAGATAAAATAAGTATTTTATCTTATTTTTGTAAGTTGTGTGTCAAATTTCCATCGATTCCGGTCTGTTTTGCTCAACGTTCAAACAATTATACACCTTTGTTTAAAAGATTGATTAAAATCGATGTTGCTGGTTCAAAGTTTAATTAAGAAATTTCGGTCCCATTGGAATTGAAAAATAAGCACTTCATTCAACTCAAATTTTCGTTAGTATGACTTTATTTCAACAAAAAGTTTAAAATTTTTTTTTATTAACTCAAACATATTATAAAAGAATTTATATTTACTCATTTATCATCAAGTCTAAAGGTTTGAAATGATTGATTACATTAACTGTCCAGTCTGTTTGGTTTCCAACGGTAAATTCTTTTATGAAACGATAATTGCAAATGAAAACCTTATCTTCATACTCGGGAAGTGATCTGTAATAGATGAAAACAAATAATGACAAAATTTGATCAAAAACAAAAATGTTCAAAAATTCAAACCCCATATTCCAAGGAAGAACTTCCCCCTGGTTTTGCATTTCTCTGAATCCTTTCATAACATGAAATACCATTGTAATTTCAACAAATCGCTTTTGTATATTTTCATTTGATTCATCAAACATTATACCAACCTTAAGACATTAAAATAGTTTAGAAATATTTTTTATGAAGTCTGGCGGAAATTTTAAATTACCTGATATGGAAAGGATAAGTATATATCATCTTTGTTGATTTCAAGTTGTTTTCTCTGGGATACGGACAGCGTTTCTATTATTGGTTTTATTTCATCAATTACTTCTTGAGATACGAGGCTTTTAAGTTCCATTAAATTAGAGTTTACTAATTTTGAAGATATGGTCTAAAAAGAAATTTTCGTCTTTTTATTCATATTTATATTATAAAGTAATTTCATGGCAAATTAGAATGTCTTTTGTCCCATTCACTAGAAGTTATTCAGTAGTATAATTAATAATGGCAATCTCTCATCACGTAAACTGGTAAGCTCGAAAAATGTTAAAATATACCACCCAAGTTTTATGAGTGCCCCTTTAAAAGTCATCTTCGTAATTGTGACAAAGCAACCAGATATGCGTTAAATGTGGCACGTTAAATTCAAAATTTTGCTATTAGAAGCAGCCGAAAACCCGACTTCCAATATTGCATAAAATATTGCTAGAAAATTTTATTTTACATTTTGCTTTGTGCCCGCGTGAATGAATAGCCAAAAGAGTGATTTCATAAGTATTCGCTTGGAATCAGTCTTTCGATTCGCTCGCTAATCATAATATGTATTTGAATTCACGTCAAAAATACCATCTTGAACAAAATAGAGCATGACCAACAAGCTGGTACTGGCATGAAGATGCTCTGAGAACCGAGTTCAAAAGGCAAATGTACAGAATGTTGCAACACTATCCTGGAATAAAGGTAGGCACAAAAGTTCCTGGCCCGATCAAATATAACGATATCAGCATTTAGTAAGCAACATGGAACAATCCAAAACCGGGAGGCCTGTCGACGTTTTATAAGTCCAACCCGGCGAATCTCACAAGTGTAGCCTTAGGGTGGAGCAGTGGAGTGAAAGCGTTGTGGTACCAGTCGAGATTAGGACAAGCGCCGGTAAATAAAGAATGGTTCTTAAAATAATAAGGATTTCATATTTGTTGGTACGTATACAAAGATTTTTAAAAAATTACATAATCTTTTCAAATTCAATAAGTTTTCTTTATAAAATCGCTTCAATTTCTCAATTAAAATATCTAGAAATGCCTACTCTGTTGTTGAGACCAAATAAACATTCCTAACAGAACTGAAAATTATAAGTCACTCAAACGAAAAAGTAATTTTAAAAGCAACTTTTTCTTATTATTACCTCCAAAGTGATATTTTTTGTTTGCACTGAGGGTACGATAAAATGAGAATGTGCGTTATGAGTTATGACTATGATGAACTCAACTAAACAAAATATTAATAGGTAGGTAAGGGAGTCGCATTAGATGTCGCAACTCGGTTATATCTTTAATTCGCATTTATATTTTTTTATTTTCCAAAAGCGAAAATAACATATTTCCTATGTAACCAAGATCTGTTAGGTACAGAAATAAAACAAAAATACAGACAGATGAATAAAATTTAACAATAATAAATAAGGTACCATTTAGTCTGTTCCAAACTTACGTGGACTGCATGCTTTGTTCCATAAATAAAATCTTTCAAATTAAATTCATTATCAAAGTATGGTCGGATTATAAAATTAATAAGAACCCAGTTTCGAATAGAATTTATAAATGAAGGCCATACAATTTCTGGAAATTGCATTAACGATGGGAGACTCCTTTGTCTCTTGTTTCCTTCATTTGGTTGTGAAGAAAAGAAAGCATGTTGGTCGAATGAACGTAACGCACTTGCGTCCTTAAATATTACATGTGGATTAAGGTATCTATTTTTGTTATAAATATTTTGTGCCAATAATCTTTTACTTAATTTTAAACATCTATTTAGATTTATAGCAACTAGCGAGGACATAGTTAAAAAATATTGATAGAAAAAAATCAAATTTAATTTTTAAGTCTTGACGTTTATTTGTTATTAGAAAAATAGAGATGTTTAGTTCTTGTTTCTGTACACAAATTTTGTCCCCGATGAAAAAATAAAACTAAACGCGTCTAAAAATGAGCATAGTACTCATTGTATATAAGACTTATGGGGTTTTCCATGGGCAAAATAAATCAATTTATTTTTGATCCAGTTCAGTCAAAAATCAAATTTCCCCTGTTTTTGCATTCCATGGGGCAAAATAAATTGATTTATTTTTGATCTAAGATCAAATCTGCAGATCTGGATTTTTCGGCAGATTTACCCCTCTTTGCACTAATACTAATACAACTTTCAGCTGTTAGCTTGACAGATAAAAGTTTTTCTTTTTATTTGTAATTTGTTTTAGTTTTCATCTATTAAACAAATAAATTTTACAAAAAATTGAAGCAATTTTAAATGAATTGTTAGATTCATCTTCTTCTTCTGAAAAAAATCAACCGACACGATAGACAGGGACAATCGCAGAAATATTGAAAATACGTAGTATATTTCCAAAACTAAACGGCGGAAAAATAACTTTGCACTACGGGCGCTTAACGTTTGTTAGCGCCTTGCCATCACCAACCAAAATTTATCCGTCCTGTACTAAAATTTCTAATTTGACATTACAAGTTGTAAAAATGACATGATTAAAGTATATTTTTATTTTGAAAATATTGCTTTTTTAAACTTAAAATACCATGAAAGAAAAATTAAAATGTATTCTACGATAACGCATTTACATAAATAACATCACTTTAAGTTACTTTTTGTGGAATATGAGCCAAGACTTACTTGTGAAATGAAAACTTTTTGTTTTTCCGGTTATACAAGTTTTTACAACTTTTCACGCAGCACCTCATGTTGATTTATATTTTAATAATAATGTGCTTCAATTTTAAACTCAAATTGGTTTTTATTTCACTTTTTATTAGTTTTGTAGTACGTTTTTCACTTTTTTAAAATCTTTTTACTTCACAACACTAACTCCCAGCAAGGCAAAATGACAGATGAGTTTGCATTTTTTTTTTTTTTTAATTTTAATACTTCACTCACGTACACTGTATATGTGCCAAAAGCCTCTTCCTCTATTTCTTATTCAATGGTTTCTGAGGTTTATCCGAGTTATCCACCGTTGGCGTTGCATGAATACCCTTGTCATGGAAAAACGTGAGAGTTGACTTATCAAAACAGCGGCTTCTTTGCGTTCAGGAAAATGGACAAATGACATCTTTCCCTTTGAATTCTTGTGTCACCCTCATTTCTTCTGTCATTCAGTCATTCGTCTTAAAATTATCTTGGAATCGCAGATTAAATTATTTTTGTGTTTAAAAAAATGATGTTCGCTTCTTCGCATACCTTGGTAAGTATAATTAAATTTAATTAATTATAACAATAAAATACGTTATTATTGTAGCCGCCGTTTTACTTGACCAGTATCGGTCGCAAACCACACTATTATTCGGCTCGAAAAAGTTCATCCCAATTTTCACAAAAACACATTCGAGATGGAAAAAATATGATCCTAGAGGAACTTGCTGCAATATTAACCAAATCGCATAGGAGTCTTATTAATATCGCTACCCACAATGCGTGTGTAAAAACATTCTTCTCGAAGGGCAGGCTAAATCAAGTTCTTGAGGATGTCGATATGTCCTTGAATAAGCTCAATGCGAATATCATTGCAAAACACATTACAAATAATGGAAAAAGTGCAAAACACTTAATGAGTGTCACCGTTAATACAGGAATTGCTGATGTAAAGTGCTTGCTAAACAGAAGGAGAGGATTTGCTTCAAATAATTACGAAATGTTAGTTGAACAAGGTTTTAACTTGTGCTTACATTATGTCTTATTGTCTGTTTTTTTTTTCTTTTTGAAGTAAATTTGTACGACACTTTAAAACCGACAGAACAATTGAAGCAGAGTCTAGGAGAAACCCTTCTCTAATAACAAGAATTCGAAATTCAATGGGTAAGTTGAGTTGATTTTTAAACGAATGTAAAAGGCTAAATGTGCTGTTCAACTTCCTAAAATAAGGTTTGCTGGTCATTATTAAATTATGTGAAGGTCTGCTATTACATCTATAATTCTTCCAGCGCTCAGAAATTCAGTTTCTTGTTGGTTCTGAAATGTTAGGAAAGAGTGTAAGCCTTTCCAAAAGTATGCAATACCAGTGCAATCCGGGAAAGGAGAATAGAATACTTCTACACTACAAACTCTTTCGTATATCACATACATCTGCTGAGAAAATTGGGAAAAGCTAGCTTTCATTGTTTCATGTTTTATCTTTTTCATTCAATCAATGGAATTCACGTCAATATTTTATTTTTTCATTTGCCGCAAATTATTTGTCTTAGTCGTCTATCAAGCACAAAGTGTTTTGGAACAATCCCTTCCCTCCGACAAACAGCAGAACAACATAATAGTCCCGTGAACGTTCAGGACTAAATTCTTTCCTGACTATAGTTTACGGGGAGTGGAACTTAATAAAATTATGAATCAAATTAATTTCCTAATGCTTAGTTGATTTTATCATTCCATGGTTTATATTGGGACACACTTAGTTCTTAGTGTATATCATATACATAACTGGTTGGTCTTGATTTTAGAGCACCTGCTGTTGGTAAAAGTACTTTATAAGAGAGGAGTGCGCGTGACAGGAAGGCAATAGTTCTTCAAAATATAACAAAATATGAATATCAAATTAGCTTAGTAAATATAATCGAAATAAAACAAAAATATTTTACTAGGTGGACCTTCAAATAAATACGAGCCATCGATTGCGGGTCATACAGAAACTCTGACAAAATTACTTAAAAATACAAATGAAAATGGAATTCAGAAAGATGGGGTTGTAGTATTTTTCTTTTATAAAAAAAAAATATTTTTTTATATAATATTTAATTTTTTTAGGAAAAAAATATAAAAGTAGCTTTTGCTGAAGGCTACTTAGCAGCTTTGAACTCTGATGAAACCAACAAGTCTGGAAAAACCATGAAGTATTTAAAGGTAATGCCAAATTGATGCCCATATTGATTTTGATTGAATGTTTTTTTTTTTTTAATATTTAGGTATTTCAACAGCTTCTTATTATAGTTGTGTTCCTAGGTATATTAGTGAGCCTCTTTTCATCGTCAAGTGGGTCAATGTTTAGGTTTGTAAATTAATTTTAGAAAAAAAAAAACTTTGACATTTTCTTTCTTTATTCAGGATTCAGCTAGGTAACCAAGTAGAAGTAGACCCAGAAGAAATTAATGTCACTTTCGAAGATGTGAAAGGATGTGATGAGGCCAAACAAGAATTGAAAGAAGTTGTTGAATTCTTGAAAAACCCTGAAAAGTTTTCCAATCTTGGTGGAAAACTTCCAAAAGGCGTGTTATTAGTCGGTCCACCCGGTACTGGAAAGACTTTGCTTGCGCGAGCAGTAGCTGGAGAAGCAAACGTTCCATTTTTCCATGCAGCTGGTCCGGAATTTGATGAAGTGTTAGTAGGTCAAGGAGCTCGCAGAGTTCGTGATTTGTTCAGTAAGTAATAATAATCTCTCAGTTCTTTTTGAGAATAAAAAGCGCAATTTAAACTTTCGCTCCTCATGATTCATATAATTGTTTTCCCATATTTAAATTTTTCCAACAATTTAAGTTCAAGAAAGTTAGTAAAGACCAGGTACTGTTATGAAATTCACTAAGCATTTTCAAGCTACATTTCATAAAACAGTTGACTAAAAAGATAATATTTCGAAAATACTTCAATAATTAAAATTATAAATTTATAAGCTAACTTTCAATTATTCCAATTTTCAGAGGCTGCGAAAGCAAGAGCACCCTGTGTAATATTTATTGATGAAATAGATTCCGTTGGAGCGAAGCGAACCAATTCAGTTTTGCACCCTTACGCTAACCAAACTATTAATCAACTATTGTCTGAAATGGATGGATTTCACCAGAATGCTGGTGTAATTGTCCTAGGAGCTACAAATCGTAGGGATGATCTTGATCAAGCTCTTTTAAGACCTGGCCGTTTTGATGTGGAGGTAATATTAAGAAGTTTGTTTTATAAGCAAAAACATTCAGAATAAATTTATACAACGAACAGGTAGTAGTGTCGACACCCGATTTTAGTGGTCGTAAAGAAATTTTGTCTCTCTATTTGTCGAAAATTTTACATGACGAAATTGATATAGACATTCTTGCCCGAGGAACTTCTGGCTTTACTGGAGCCGATTTAGAAAACATGATAAATCAAGCGGCCTTAAGGTAATATTCTTGTCATATTTCTAAACTTTGCAAATTAAAATGATTACTCCAATTTCAGAGCTGCGATTGACGGTGCAGAATCTGTGACGATGAAGCATTTAGAATCAGCAAGGGATAAGGTACTTATGGGTCCGGAGCGTAAAGCCAGACTACCAGATGAAGAAGCGAATCTTATAACAGCTTACCACGAAGGCGGACATGCTATTGTAGCTTATTACACTAAAGTAATCGTTAAGTATGTTTTACTTTTTATCCAATGGTCTCAATTGTTCTAATTTTAGGAATCGCATCCCTTACATAAAGTTACTATAATGCCGAGAGGGCCTTCTCTCGGTCATACAGCATATATCCCTGAAAAGGAACGCTACCACGTTACAAGGGCCCAACTTTTAGCTATGATGGACACTATGATGGGTGGCCGAGCAGCTGAAGAGCTTATATTCGGAATTGATAAAATAACATCTGGCGCGAGTAGTGATTTGAAACAAGCAACTTCAATTGCAACACACATGGTCAAAGATTGGGGGATGTCAGAAAAAGTAGGATTACGTACAATAGAAAGTCCGAAGGGTCTGGGACAAGTTGAATCATTAGGTCAATTTACTGTGGAAGCAGTTGATGCCGAAATTAAGAGGATTCTTACTGAAAGTTACGAGAGAGCAAAAACTATACTAAAAAAGCATGCGAAGGAGCACAAGGCTCTTGCAGAAGCCTTACTAAAATATGAGACTTTAGATGCCGAAGACATAAAAGCAATCATGAATGGATCACAGTAACAGAAAATTATGTACATTTTTATATAAGTTAGAGATAGTAATAACAATATTTTCTATGTTTATTGTTTATTTTGTATATACTATTACGATTTTGGCTTTAAAACATTCGAAAGACAAAATCCGCACACGTTTGCTTAGTTATAATAAATTTAAAACTTTTAATTTAATTTAATTTAATTTTCATATTTGTTTATAATATTAAAAATGGGGCAGATGAAATCAGTTTAAATAGAAAACAAAAATTGCTGAGCTTTGACATCAGCTATTATTAGTAAACTAAATTTTCTTGTTTAGAAAAAATAGCAGAACGAATTAAAAAATTATTTAACTTTATTTGAAGATTAATTTATTCAATGGTCTTACATATTTTTTTAATATTAAAAACATTTGTATTCGATTTCTATGGAAATTATAAGAACTTTTCCATGATTTGCAGAGTAATAAAAATAACAAAAATTCAGAAATTCTGTATTATGACTATTTTTTCTATAAATGTTGTTATTTGTTATTTAAACATATTTGAAGATATGCGAAGTCCAAGACTAACGTATTTTTTATTGTGACTATAATTTTTTATGTTTGAAAAAGTTTCGTTTTCACTTCTACCTAAAGTTGTCCCAATGTAATTTTTTTTTAGATTTTATTTTCGTAAAAAAGAGCACATTGCATACAAAAATTCTTGCCTGTTACTATACAGCCCCATCAAAAATGGTCTAAATTGTGTGATGAAAGGCAAATAATGAAAAAATCAGAATTAAGCAACTTGTTTAAATCGAATCATAACGGTTTTGGCTATTGATTTCTTTTTTGTAGAAGTGCGAATTTCTTGACCAAAGTGAGAACCATTATTCTAATGAAAAATTATAGTAGCAAATACTTTAATTCTATACAACTTTTATATATAATTTTATTGGATTTGAGCAACAAAAAGTTGATATAAGCAAAAAAACCAACTCAATTTTTTATATCTTTAACAAAATTTACTATACTCAACAAAAGCAGTTATCGAATTTTTTTTTGTAAAAAATTGTTGTTTTATAAGTTTGTCTATTTCTTCTAGGATCAGAATTACGCGATCTACATTATGTGCGAAAATCTAAATTTTCATTAAAAACAAAATGGCGCCAAATAAAACGTGTCACAAATGTGAAAATTGTGATGTGCTTGCGTAATATTACACTTTCAATTTATATTGAAAACAACGACAAAAAAATGTTTTGCACCACCCTAATACAAATTTTTTTTTTTCGAAAATTCTACCTGTACCTTTAGAAGCACCCCATTTATAATGGTTCCTTGGGTCCAATTATTTAAATTCTTGGGTACCCGACACGGCGACACCTGACGGGTACCCGGCAATTTGTCGGATATTATTTATTTAGAATGGAGAAAAAAAAATTGTACGACTCAATACTATTTTACTTGCTATGATTGAATGTATCTATGACTATTAGCATACAATCGAAAATAGGTCTAAGGCACATAAGAAATATTTTCAAATATCCTTGCCTTGATTAGAATTTTAACTCAAAAAAATTCCGAAAAAAACAGAATTTTTGTGATTCTTATTTTTATGTTTTAAGGTATTTATAAAAAAAAGTTTGAAATTTTACTATTTCAAAGGAGAGCTTTTTTGAAATTCCGTAGCAGTTTGACGTCAGTCAAAAATGGTAATTGAACCATTTATACTGTGATAAACTATTTAAAACTGGAGATTTATGAATAACATTGCTATGACCCCTAGGATGTGACTATTTATAAACGGAGATTGTAACAGTTATAAATGAAAAAATAAAATAAAAAATACAATCTTGGACACAACAATTTAAATTGAATGTTCACGTCCACGTCAAATCTCAAGAGAATATTTTGCAAGCAGACAACTTTTCATGCTGGAACCGACTACTGCGAAGTACAGCCTACATTATCCGATTTATGAACAACCTACAAATTAAAAAAGAAGAAAAATATAAAGGAACATCTGGAATCTTAAAAAGAGAAGAATTGAAAAAAGCATGCTATGTGCTGATGAGAGAAGCTCAACGTATTACTTACCAAGAAGGCAAGAAGAGCTAGCAGATCTGATCTCCAAGCGACCTTTAGAAAAAAGCAGCCCTATCTATAATTTGTAATTATAATTCTTGACGATCGTAACATCATTGGAGCGAAAGGTAGAATTGACCTCTCTATAGAATCGAACGATGACTTCAAGAGACCAATCATACTTCCAAGAGACCAAATAACATCACAGATTCCATCATCAAAATCATGAGACAGCTGTCAATGAAATTCGTCAAATGTATCAAATCCCACAGTTAAGAACCGCATTTCATTCTATGAGGAATCAGGAAGAAGTGCCAAGACTGTAAAAACCAGATTGCAAAACCTCGTGAACCAATGATGGCCCAGTTACCCAAGGCGCGATTGTCACCGTTTACTCGACCTTTTTCATTTACTGGAATCGACTACTTTGGTCCAATAAACATATCCATTCTCAGAAGGAGTGAAAAAAAGGTGGGGAGTTCTTTTGACTTGTCTCACCACCAGAGCCGTCCACATCGAGATCGCACACAGCCTGTCTGCTGATTCGTGCATACTCGCCCTTCGAAACTTTATGGATCGTCGAGGAACTCCCATCGAAATATTCAGTGACAATGGTACTAACTTCCAGGGTGCGGATCGAGAGCTGCGAGAAGCACTTAATGACGTCGATAAACTTAAATTGATGGAAGCGTTCACCTCTCCTAGAACGGAATGGGGTTTCAGTCCACCAAGTTCTCCGCACATGGGAGGGTGTTGGGAGCGACTGGTTAGCTCAATAAAAACAGTTTTCTACAAAATTATGCCAATGCGAAATCCTACGAATGAGTTATTAAGAAGCATGATGTTAGAAGTTGAGAATATCTTTAATTCTCGCCCGCTTACATATCTTCCGATCGACAGCGAAAGTAAAGAAGCACTCACCCCAAACCACTTCCTCCTGGGGTCATCAAATGGAATGAAGTCTTTAGTAGTATTCGACGATGACGTTAAAGTAGTGAGAAAAAATTGGCAAACATCACAGCAGTACGCGGATCACTTCTGGAAGCGATGGGAAGTGAGTATCTCCCTACCATAACACGTCGGTCCAAATGGGTTGCACCAGTCGAACCTATAAAAGAAGGTGATATAGTCCTAATTGTGGAGCAGAATAGCCCCAGAAATTGTTGGCTGAAGGGTCGTGTTATTCAAACCAAAGTTGCAAAAGACGGGCAAGTCCGAAGTGCAACTGTTTTTACAAGCTCTGGTATTTACATCAGACCTTCAGTTAAGCTGGCTGTGCTGGATGTTACCACCTCAGCAGGGAAGATAAATAAGTCTGGACATACCAAGGGGGAGTGTTAGCAGATTTCAGGTGTAAACCTACACTTTAAAATTATCATATCCACCCTGTATTATCTCTTTTCCTTTTCTTTGCTTATCCATTTTCTTAATTTACTAAATGTCAGTCCAACCACATGCTTAAATTGAACTTTTTCCGGTTTGTCATTTTTAAGTTTATTCTCGAACTAATTAAGCAATGATATTGTAACCCAGACAGATGTACATACATACATAAGTACATACTATACAAAATTGATTTGTATAATTTCTATTTTAATAAATTTCTATTTTAATAAAGGATTTTGTAACTTGAAAACGTAAAAGATTGTTTCAGTTAACAGATAGTTTGGACGTTGGTTGGCTTTAAGACCAACAACGGTCTTCTTGCACTTTTTAATTCAAGTATCCCTAAAACATAGAAATTACTAGCTCAGATTCGGTTTTAGTGCACCAAAAGCTTTCCGGAAAATTATATTTGGTTTCAAAAGATAAACATTCGAAATAAACCTTATACATACTTCAAAAAATATTTGAGTTATGAGCTTTAAATCGTGTTGTCACGATTTGGCACAATGGCTTAATGGAATTTTATTGAACGTGTAAGGAATAATTAAATTTTTCATTTGCGACCCTTTATTTAGCAACGGTAATTTTAACATGCGTTTCCTCGTTTAGTTATAAAAAGGTGATTCTTGAACATGAAATTAAGACAGTAGAACTAGGTACACGTAAACAATTTTTAAATTTCAGGTCCAGGACAGGTCTGGGCGTTTTCCGACAGACCAGGACATTTTTCAAAAAAAACCTGTGTGTTTTCCAACACACCTGGGTGTTTTTCAACAGATCTTAAATTTTTTAACAGAATCTGGGTGTTTCCCAACAGACCTGGACGTTTTCCGACAGTCCTGTACGTTTTCCAAGAGACCTGGACGTTTTCCGACAGACCAGAGCGTTTTCCAACAGACCTGGATGTTTTCTGATAGATCAAGAGACCTGGGCGGTTTTTGACAGACTTAAGGGTTTTCTCACATACCTGGCCGTTTTTTTACAGACCTGTTTTCCAACACAAATGGGCATTTTCCAACAAACGTGGGTGTTTTTCAATTCTGGACGTTTTCTGACAGACCTGGGCGTTTTCCGACAATCCAGGGCGTTTTCCAACAGACCTGGATGTTTTCCAAAAGACCTGGGTGTTTTCCAACAAACCTGGATGTTTTCCAACAGACCTGAGCATTTTCCAAGAGACTTGGGCGTTTTCTGACAAATCTGGATGTTTTCTAAAAGACCTGGATGTTTTTCAACAGACCTAATGGAGGTTATATGATAGACCTGAGCGTCTATCACCTGACTTGGGTGTTTTTCTTACAAACTTGGGAGTTTTCTGACGCACAGGGAATGTTTGTCGTTTAATACGTACTTTGCTTACTTACTAACGTTTAATATACGATTATCTGTAAATTTCGGATGTATAATTTAGGTTAATAATATTATCTTGAATATGTGTAGTCTGCTTTTGTGTAGTCACATTAATAACTGGCTGGTGGCCTGGATGTAATTGTTTTCGTTAGAAAGTTATTATTTTTAATAATAAAAACAAAAACTATTAAGTTAAATTTAGTACATAATCAAATTCTTTTATTAGTACTGGCTGCTTTTGTGATTCGCTGGGTTTATTACCGGTGATAAATAAATTGGAATACATTTTTAGTTTAAAATCATTTTAAAACCAGAGTCAGGTTCGAATTACTCGCCGACTCATCTCACTTCACTCGCAAAACAATAGTACTATCATGGTGGCAGTCAAATGGGCGACATCTAAAGTGTCGGGGAACTCTTCCTCAATTTTTTTTGCGGAGAGGTTATGGAGGTTTTAATTAATATTTTTTGGTTATGGCAATCGAAATAATAGTCTCCTCTTGCTCCAACTCCCAATTTCCGTGCTTGAAAGATTCCCAAATCAAATTCAACACCTTAAAAAATATAGCGCCACCACAAGGGTCGGGGCAACATTAAAAAATACTCACCGTCGCCATGATAGTACCATAGAGAAAAGACTTACCTAGAGAACCGACCTACACTGCAAAACGTTTTCCAACTTTCTCACTTTTTGCCATTATGAAGAAAAATGAAAAACGTTTTGGAGTGTATCTGACGAACGGTACGTCTTACAAAGATGGTTTATACGTTTTTGGAACCAGTAGTTGATGCTCTACAAACGAGCATCTAAATTGGTTAAAAAAGAGTAACCATTGAAAAAAATTAACTTTTGTCACTTTAAGTCTGAGAATGAGAATCCAGGAAAAACTCATTGGATAGCACCAAAAAGAATCTTGCGATATCTTAAAGCTACGTCAGGATTGAAACTGTCCTATTTCAAGAAAGATGAAGAAGATTCTGAATTTTGCGATGCGGACTATGCGGTAAATATTGACGACAGGAGATCCGTCAGTGGATAATGGTATGTGGTGGGATTTCGTAATGCTCCCGGAAACAACCTACAGTGACTTTATCGACAGCAGAAACCGAATACATGTTTTTGAGAAGAAGATATTTTATATTTAATTTGATATTCGAATTGTTCCCACCGAAATATAAACGGGCAAAAAGTGTTTTTGTTTTGTTCACAAGGGCCATGTTGCCACGGCTGCCATATAAGAATATGGGTTCACCCAATGTGGGAATCACCCTTTTTATAGAAAAAGAAAATCTTTACAAATTTAAATAAACAAATAAAAATTAAAGAAATTTTAATAAATTCCCGCCACTCACACGCAATAATCCGGAATAATTGTCAATTTTTTTTATTTACTTTCTTAAACTGTCACTAAAACGTCAAAGCTGGGCTAAAATCGGCGCGTACGCACTATCAAAATTTAGGACGTGTTATACTTTTTGATTAAATTTACTTTTTTTTTACCCTAAACAACTATAAAACTATAGAATTTGAATGCCAAAAGCCACAAAAGGTTATATTTAGACCAATGTACACTGAAAGTGAGTCGAAACACGCATTTTTATACAAAAAAACTATAATTGTTTTCAATTTTTGAATTCAACGGATTTTTCTTTTAAAGGGGACTGAGCAATTTGAGCTAAAGCAACAACTAATACATTGACAGAAATGCTCGATCCCATAAGAAATGCATTGGATAACTAACGCATTCACACCTCTGTTGCCTTAATCAGCTTGTAGGGCGATAGCGAACGAACCCCTCGAGTCGGTTCTCTAGGTAAGTCTTTTCTCTATGGATAGTACTATGCTTTTCATATACATACATACAAAGGAATTCATGTTCAAACACTTGAAAGAAATGGGTAAGACAGAAAAAACAAACGAAAGAAACGAAAAAGGTAACGGTAACAACAAAACAGAAAATCATTCACTGATCTTCTAACACGCTTGAATAAGCAAAATCTCGGTACAGAAATAACGAATAACAATTTTCCAATAAAAAAAATTAAAGAATACAGCATTTATTTTTTTTTGTATTCAATGGTATGGTAGGGGCAAGAGGTGACTATTTTTTGGATTATTGCATCCAAAAAATATCAATAAATATCATTTAAAACCTTCATAAGCTCTCCGCAAAAAAAAAAGAGTAAGGGTTGCCGACATACATTAGATGTCGCCCCATTCGACTTCCACCATGAGAGTACTATAGTTTTCATATACAAAGAAACTTCTATTTGGAATACTTAGCTGAAGCTTTTGTATATGAAAACTATAGTACTATCATGGCGAGTTTTTTTTAGGGTTGCGCGGACCCTTGTGGTGGCGCTGCAAAATTTTAGGTGTAAAATTCGACTTGGGGAGTATTTAAGCTGAAGTTAATAATTTTGAGCATAAATTTTGCTTGCATTCACAGGAAGCGTAAAACATCTTACTGTCTCACCCCAAATGAACACTTTTGTTGGTTCACAGACGTATACCCTTTACGCAAATATGACATTTTTCGTTAAAATTTATAAAAGTTGAAAAAGATCCTTTAACCACTCTTTCGATGTCAATTTCCAAACCATTCGTTACAACTCAAAATTGGTTGCCTTTTGCATTAGACTTCAGTGAATGAATCAACAATATAAGGCCGTTTAATATTTTTCATATTCCGTTCCATTTTCACAAATATCCCTATGCTATTTTTTTCGCATAAAGGGCCAACAAGAAAGCTTTCCCAACATTTGTTTGAAACTTATTTCAACTTGTTTCAGCCTTACCCAGTAAAAAAAGCTTTATAAAGTTCTCTTATAAGGAAGAATCCTTCGTTGAATGCTCTTAACTTATTGATTTATTTTTTTAGGATTGAACCTTTAACTGTTTAAACTATGTGTGTATTTCGCATTGGAAAGACTTTTTGGGTTTTTTCCTCAAGAAGTTTACAATTAACATGTTTAAAATAAAGAAATGGGTACACCGGATATTTAGTTCATTACTTAAAGCCGATCGAAGTCTTTTGTTATACGCAGATATATTTATTTTTTTGTGACGCAATAACTTCATATTAAATAATCAAAACATAAAATCATAAAATACATAATATAAAAAAAAATTTCTGCGATCCTCTTATAAAAAAATATATATGTAGATATATATTTAGATGTGTTATGTTTTATGAGTTTTAAACTAAGTTATATATATAAAATATATATGTATATATATACATATATATGTATATTATAATAAAGGTGCTTGCAAATTAGAACTTAAGTAAGGTAACGTTTGTGTGAAGTTGTGATGTTAAATTTACTATGTAAAATGTAAATTATACCACGAATGAATAATTTGAACATTTCGTAAAGTGCTTAAAAGAAAACAAGAGTGTAAAGGAGATAATACTAACCTACATATGTATTCGTACAAAAATATATCGGTTAATAGAAAATGAAAGGAATTACATAACCAACTACAATTCGTAACACTCAATTTATGGGTTATCCTACGGAACGTACCTGTGTAATTTTAATGAAAATATAACAAAAATAATTTGAACGGCTTTGTAAATAAAATAGTGCACAAATTTAATAAAATAAAACATACCTACAATTAACAGAAATATAATCTCAATAAGAAAAAAAAAATAAAGGACTTATGTAACTAAAGTAGCAAAAATACTACTTATACATGGAGTGGTGAAAAATATTCTTTCAAATCAAAATATTTAAATATTATCAATTTATTTATAAATTAGTGAAAATATTTAACAAAAAAAAAAAACTTCTAATGTATATAGTTAAAGAATAAAAGTTCCATGGTTCAGGAAGTCTCTTATTGTGCCTATAAGTCAGAAAAAAATTGCATACTTACATATAACAAAAAATAAATAAATAAATCATATATAAATTTGTTACAATGGGTGGCAAATAGAACCCAACCTATGTAAATAAATTAATATACCTTATGCTATTAGGCTTATTAATAATCGCATTAGACGTGTTAACTAGCTTGATATTAGAGAGTTCTTATATAAAAATATATTTTGCCCACCAACATCACAAAAGAATCCTATGGAAAAAATCTATTAATAGATATAAAAAAAAACACACACATTATTTTATTTTTGTTTTAAGACAAAAACAAAAATATAACCTAAGTACCATTTTGCAATGCATGTAAAAAATTATCAACGAAGAGTCAGTGGACCTGGAGCTTTTGGGACTTTTAGTGAATCGTGGTAAGTCATTAACAAATATTTTCCTTGGCTTGCATTTTTGTTATGTTTCACTGATGTTATAATTATAATACGTACAGTACATGTTTTTATATTAAATTTGAATACATAAAATATTTTTATATTTTTGTAACTTTAATTTGTATTATTTTGTTTTTAATAAATGAAGGTAAGCAATGTTTCTTTGACTATGCCTTTGTTGTCACATGGATATAAATCATATTTTTTTTTGGGAATGCAATTATTATTTTAAGAAAGAAAAATTAATGTACCTATATACACTGTGTGTAAATCGTTGTCTTACAAAACTTAAATGTCAGTATAGATTATCCAAGAAGGATCTACATAATACTGTACCTAGATTTAGATTTTATAAATTTGCTTTCTCATCTTCCACTCATTTTAACTCCAAACCACATACAACATAGTAGTTAAGTTTCATAAAGAATTTACCTAGATTGTTGACTGGTGTGATGAGGGGTGAGTTTGACGGCCTTGAGTACCACTAAGCGAATAAATTGTCATTACTTATATTCTTTAATAACTCATCAATATGTATTTTTACCTATACCGTGCTTTAGGGAAATCATTTTCTTAACAATTTGTTTATCACTGGTAATTTGAAAAGTTGACACTATTGCAAGGAGTTTAAGCAATAGGTATATGTAATATTATATATACGAAATACGAGTAGATACTATAAATTTTTAAATTTGCAATTAAATAGAAACACACCTGTTTTTAGTTATTATCCAGGGAGTCGTATTAGGACTTAGCTTGAAATGTTAAGAATAAAATTTTTTTAGTATAGATTAATTATCATTTAAACAGAGAATTCAGTTATAAACACGCACCTGTTTTTGTATGGGGGCGCCAATATTTGACTTGTCTTTCTTTAAGCCTCAGAAGTTTATTAAAATTTTATCTAAGGCCTGGGTCCTAGCTCTATAATTCGATTCATAAATAAAAACTTTTCGAGTTTTGCTTCCGATGGTTGAATTCAATTTGGCCGTTTGAAATAAGTCCGTGATTGGCGATATAGCGTGAAGTCTCATTTAATTTTCAAAATAAAATAAGATCACTGTAGAAAAATCAAATATGTATTTACTTAGTACCAATGGGGAATATTCATAGTCGTCTGACAAGTTGTTTCTTTGTCTCTTTTAACCTGGAGTTTAGACGCGGGCATTGTATATAGAACCCATAGTACTATCATCAAGATGGTTTTTGTGCTGTGTGCTGTGGTCGTTTGAGGGCGCACTTGTATATACACAGAAACAGCAACCAAAAAATTAGTAAGTGATGTGATCGCTTGGAGGCCGACATGTGGAACGTGCTGATGATAGTACTATTCAAATTTATATACAATGGACGCGGGTCTAAAAGATAAACTGGAGCTCAATCCTTGTTTCTATTTGTCAAAAAATGGATTGCATTTGAATGGATTGACAGGCAATAGTACTAAAATTGTAGTAGAATTCTGTTTTTTTTTTTACTAAATAAAGCTGCCAAATTCTTGTTAACTTTAGACTCGAGGGCAAGTCGGACTCGGTTCTAAAGTCTAACTATGAATATGCCCCAATGTCTATACAACTCATTGGGGCATATTCGTAGTCAAACTTTAACACACAGGTTAGAAACAGCTGCTATTCATAAAGAAATTCGCAGCTCTTTTTGGTAAAAAACGGAATCCTACTACAATTTTAGTACTATTGCCTGTCAATCCATTGAAATCCAATCCATTTTTTGACGTTAGCCGTTTTTAAAGTTTGAGCTCCAGTTTATCTTTTGGACCCGGGTCTAAATTGTCTATGAATAACATAAACCTCAGGTTAGCTTAGAAGAGACAAAGAAACAACTTGTCAACAATTTAATTTAACACCAGGCAATTTTTTATGTTCAAAGATATTTTTTTTGAATGGGGAGGTGTGGTAGGCTGATGGTAAAGGTTCATCAATATGAAAAAAAAAACTGTTTTACATAATTAGCATAGGCCCCATAGTCATAGGCCCCAAAGTCCCCCCCCCCCCCCCAGCTGTTCTGATTCCTCTTCGGCCGTTCTTCCCAAAGTGCTACTAAGGGCCGAGGCTTGTCAGCCTGCCTCTTTGAGAAAGGTTTATTGCATCATCTCCTTACCCTTTTGGAGCGTATGGGAAATCCCCTTACCCTAGTCTGCGTATGATAGATACAATGAGTTCCTGACTTATTCTCGTATGAAGTTTAACACGGGAGAAGCGCTTAGGCCAGAAAATTCTCAAGATGTTTCACAGACATTTATTGAATTTATGAAAGTTTTGCAGTGTTTTCTTGTGACAGTGTTTTCAAGTCCTTGAATTTCCAATTAACAGAAGGATTTTTTTCCGGAAAAAAAAGGAAACAAAACTACAACTGTGAGTTGATAATTTTGTTTTAATTTCGAGTTTAATTCAATTTATTTTGGTATTTATGTTCGTATTTTTGTTAATTTTTAAGTTTTCTATGTTAACAATTCATTTAAAATATTTCTGGTTCCGAGTTAGGAAAAAGTTATGTGAAGTTATCAGTGAATAAACTTTAAAGAAAACGATATATACATACATATGCTGTTAAACAAAATTGTCTTAATTTTTGTGTGAACATTTGAATCTGAAGTTTTAGGGTCTGTGCCAGTGGGACTGGTGTCTGATAGTGATATGATAACTTTACAGAAAAAAGTACTATAATGTTTCCGTCCTAGTTTCTGTATTAATGGTGTCTTAGTTCGGGTATTCTTATTATAAAATGAAATAATTTGGTTCTGGTATTAGTTCGATGTTCTAATGTCCATTCTAATCATTTAGATGACCCTTTAAGACTCCAACCAAAAGTGGCACTTGAAGCTTAAATTCCTCCTTAACTTAAGTAAATAATTTATTGTCTTTTAAGAAAAGTTTGGCCATAGGGGTTTCTAAAACCAGTAACCGAATCGACTAAGGTGATTTGTGATAAGTGGCAGTCGTTTTTAACGTATTTTGTTTAAATCACCTAAGACGATTCGGCTCCATATGATTTCACAAGAGTGCCAATCGAGAACCTTGTGGTTTAATTTCATTTCCTTACTTATGTAGCATTATGTTAGTAACCATCAGTATATAGTTTGGCTCCCTATATTAGTTGGCCAAGCAATGTTAGTTGACTGCGAGAGCGATTTACCAGTTGTGACTTAGTGACAATTGAGGCTTTGAGCTTCCGCCTTGCTGACGATTAAGATATCAATAATAAAAGTCTGGAAGTTTTATTGATCTGTGTGTCCATGTGGATGTTTTATGACCTCGTTTTCCTTCCTGAGTTCGTTTCTGGATTACTAGGTTACAATCTTCATATGTGATATATGGCCTATATCCAATATTATTGCTGCCGTAAAACACTTTTGGCCACCAATTCATTTTTAAATATATCGATTGGCTACTTATAAAATATTATTTAACGACTGAGTTTGGCATGGCACTAGTTATACGCCAATCTCTGAATTTGCATTATGATGGTTTTAACAATTATTGCCTAATATACATATATGTATATGCAGAATTGGAAGCTTTTTTTCTCAACGGCCGCGGCCTCTAGACTTTAGTTGCGCTTAAATAAGAGATGCAACCGTCTTGATAATTATTTTATTTGAAAAATATATATTGAAATATGTATATATTAGTTTCTCGGAGTCCCTTTACTTTGCCAACTCCCTGATTACAGCAGTGTCTTCCAATCGGAGGTTATGACAGTGAGTAAGGCTGCAGAACAAATATCAATAATGGCGATACATACCACCTTTTACATTAACAGTCAGGTAGCCAGCCAGCGATCAAAACCATCCCTGCCACGGAAATTAAATCCAAGCTTATTTCATGCTGTCGCGAAGAGCTAAGGGTTCTCGGCACACAACACAACCTCAGACTCTGGTCCATGGACACTGTGGAGTTTTAGGAAATGAAAAAGCGGATGAACAGCAAGGACTGGTTTATCCCAGTTAGATGCAAGCCTACTAGACTCCAGTGTTAAAGTTCTACACTATGCCATAAAACAGATGAAACAAACTTGCAAATTGTATCACTACAAAAAATCTGACAAACAGGAACAAAATCATGAACCTGAAAAAGAGACCCCTGAATATTCTGATAGGAACTAACACAGCACATAATTTCTTAGGGTATCATAAAAAGAAAATAAGATTGAATACTGCAACCTATGCGGAGACTGCGGAGACAGAGAAGTAGAGGAGGAAACCCTTCAAAAATCTCGAAAACAACAGGTAATAAAATGTTAAGTCTGATGAACTACTTCAACGCCTCCAAATGACTCGAAGTTTAATAGGGTATCACAAAGGATTAACATTGATCTGATCTTATGGGGTTTTCCATGGGTAAAGTAAATCAATTTATTTTTGATCCAGATCAGTCAAAGATCAGATTTCCCCTGTTTTTGCATTCCATGGGGCAAATTAAATTGATTTATTTCTGATTTAAAATCAAATCTGCAGATCTGGATTTTTCGGCACTTATACTAATACAACTTTCAGCTGTAAGCTTGACAGATACAAGTTTTTCTTTTTATTTGTAATTAGTTTTGGTTTTGTTTAGTTTTGGTTTTGTTTGAGTTTTCATCTGCTAAACAAATAAATTTTACAAAATGGAAGCAATTTTAAGTGAATTAGTAGATTCATCAACTTCATCTTCTTCTGAAAAAAATCAAGCGGTGAAGATTTTTTTGATGTGATGAAAATTCTATTTCAAAAAGAAAACAAAAATCGGGTTCCAGATTTTGTAAATAAATATTCGTTTACACGTACACGAATTTACACCAATACAATGACACAAAAAATCAACTCCAATTGTATTTCATGGGCCACGAAAAAAAATCAATTTTTTGACCGAAATCTGGATTACCCATGGAAAACCCCATTAGTGTTATGGGAATAAGATCTACCGTCAACCCATAAAAATCAAGATATTTTGGATGAAAACCTAAGTTGTTTGTTGTTCAAGATCCCAGAGCTCCTGTGATGTCAAAGCTATAATAAACCATACGTCAAGAGATCGGTCGTACAACGGCTGAGTACGCCCACAAAATCATCTCGATATGAAGAAAGCCACTTTTTATCGAATGTTTTGCAGGCGTAGTACGCAATGCAGCCATACCCTACCCTTTCTTTAGTTTTTAATTTCCAGTTTAGTTTAGGATCGAGGATAACTCTCAGATGTTTCGCGCTCAAAGACAAGGACACAGTTTTCCTTTGAATAACTCGTAGTCCACAGCTCGTGAACCAGTTGAGGTTTGCCTCTGTACTCATCTGTTTGTTCGGAAATTGTATTGCCAAACGCGGCTTTAATCCTTTTAACGCTGAGCATAGAAATTATCCATACAGAGATATACCCTTCTAGCCCCAACGCCATAGTCAAGGAGTGGAATGGATTCGGGTAGACTTTTTTGAAAGCACCTTACACGTCCAAGAAGGTAGCAAGGATAGTGGATAGTTTTTTCTACAATACGCATTACCCTTGACTGAGAGTTTTCAAGAAGACGTCCATATAGGTTTTCTTTTATATGGTTGTCAAAAATGCTCAAAGCAAAAAGATGTCAAACTAATTGGGCGCGAAATCATTGCGGATCTGTGGCCACGCTTACTGATTTTCGGTAGAAAAACCACTCTACCTTGTCTTCATGCCTTGGGTACGTGTTTAAAGTAGAGGCAATCTTTGAAAATCATTTCCAGTCATGGATCTTTCCCTATTGCAACTATGTAAGGCCTCCTGAGAGAATAATTTCTGGAAAAATTGAAACAGACTTCTTACAATTGGCTATGATTTCAAATCGATAAACATTCATTTTTTATGTTATAAATGAAGTATTGTACGTATGTACACATGATATCAATGAATTAAACAAAATTATGTTCCTCGACTACACAAGTTTACAAAATTTTGGGTCACCGATGCTGCCTAAAAAAACAACTTTTTTTTTTACTAATTTGGGGTCGCTGAAAACGAAAATTATATTATTAATTTTTTTCAAAGAAGCTCAAAAACACTGGAAAATATCTCCTTAGTGATCTTTTTAATTTGCAGGGTATAGTAAAGATAACACTTTCTGCTTTCCAACGATCAAATAAAATAATAAGAAAAACAAGTCAAGATCATTTTTTTTATACGAAATCGTTTTCATATTACTTTATTTAATAAAAAAATTACATTTTCTGTTTAATTCATGACCTTATTATTTCATAGCTTCAACATTTATCGTTTAATTTTAATGAATTTGATATTCAAAGCTATATACTATATTCCATTCAATTCAATTTATTATTAATTTAGTTAAGGTAAGTACAAATAAGACTATAAAGACTATGAGATTGGTAGATTCAAAGCAATAGTAGTAAATAAGAAGTAGAAATTATATAAACCAAAAAGATAAATAACATTAGAATATTATAACAATTTAAGTACAAAAAATAATAATAAAAGAGGATTACAGAGTTGAATATTGAAAAGTAGGAGATTGAAGAATAGAAGACAGAAGAGTAGGAGAAAAAAGAAGTGGCAAGAATATTGTTGTGGAAGTATTTACATAAATTGTAATGCAGATTTTTTAATGTTGTGAGTGCTTATCATTTGCTTCACTATGTTGGGCAGTGGATTCCAAAGTCTGGTAGCATGGACGAAGAAGAGGCGGGAAGAGTTCAAATATTTAAAACTGGGCACAATAAAATTTCGCGTTCTGTTGGAATGGGCAAATTGGATTTTTTCGAATAGGTATGCTGGAGATATGTTATTAATAAGGCTGTGCATGAATTGACAACATCTGAGATTAAGGAACTGTTTAAAAAAAAAAGTAAAAGAGCATGGTAGTGCGATATGTGATTGTATCGACGCAGTCCATAGACATATCTAATTGTATCATTCCGCGTTTTTCTTTTTTAGTTCAGAGCTGAGCACTGATCAGAGTCTGAGCGAACAGAGAAGAGTAGAGAAGAGTTCTGAGCAGAGTATGTTCAGAGCTCTCTGATTTAATTATGAAACAACTTGAGCACTAAACTGTCATGATTTTCTTTAATCAAATTAATTAAAAAAACAGTCATAGCGTTGGTCCATTTGACGCCTTCTGCACTAGAGCGACCAGCCTCTTCCGCCATTTTTATTGTGTTGACGATGATTTTTTTTTATTTCCCGGCTTTCAAATGTCAAATTGTTTGTGTTCAGCATTTTACTCCGTTTACTCTGTTATTTTATTCTGAGCTCACAGAGCGCGCTCTGAACATGTTCAGGAGCTAAAAAAGAAACACGAATTTGAAGCTCTGAACGATCAGAGCTCAAAAAGAAACACAATTATTTTTTTGACAGTTCGAGCTCTGCTCTGAACTAAAAAAGAAAAACGCGGATTGAAAGCTACAAGCAGCTTGCGTTGAGAATGGGAGTCAAGTTTGCAGTACACCGTTGTTGAGTAGTAGATGAGAGGAAGAAAAAGGGTTTTGATAAGCCTTAGCTTTGTGTTGACTGGGGTGAAGCTTGAAGACAACCAAAGCTTTAGTAAGCCCGCATATAACCGACCTATTACGTAGTTAATATGGTCCACTCTGAAGAGCGACCAGTTTATCTTAAATCCAAGATTTATTAAAACATCAACAAATTTAATTTGTCTATTATTTAAATACACATACAGTAGGTAGTTTACTGGTATTTGAGGTTTTTTCAGAATTAATATTTGGTCCATTGCATAGAGACCAGTTATATATTTTTGATAGATCCTCATTCAATCTAACAATCAAATCCTCAATCAAACCAATCGGACGTGATGTGTATACCTGCGCATCGTCTGGGTAAAGAAGAACGGAAACATTTTAGCAAGAACTAGGAAGATCATTTTTGAATAGGCTTAATAAAATTGGTCCTAATATTGACCTCTGGGCAGAAGTCTACGCTTTGAAATCAGAAGATCTTCCATCGTAAACAACTCTTTGACAACGATTGAAGAGATAATTTCGTATTAAGAGTACATATCTCTCGCTAAAGCCAAAATAACACCTGAGCTTCTGACATATATAGTAATTCATGATTCACCCTATTAAAAGCCCTATTAAAAGTCAAGCAGGCAAAGCACCGTTAAGTGCTCCCTGTCATACTGAATCCGTATGTCATCGAATATTTTAATAAAAGCGGAAGAACAACTGTGATGTGATCGAAATCCAGATCCAGACTGAACTGGTGATAACATATTATTTTGTTGATCCAAATAACTTAACATTTGATTAGCCAGGAACTTCTCCAAGACTTTCGATAGGCATGGTAAGATACTAATAGGGCGGTAGTCTGTTGCCAGAGATGGTTGAGATTTCTTAGGAACAGGAATAATTTTAGCTAGTTTCCATTTATCGGGAAAATTAGATGTCGTTGTGCAATAGTTAATGTGCGCGACACAGCTTACTTTATAAACCTCAAAGGTACACCATCTTCACCTATCGCATTCGACTTTAACGAACGAATAACATTAATAATGTCAACCTCTGAAGCAATGTCAAAGTCAAAATCCGCATCATAAAGTAGTCTCTCTTCAGCATTGAAACTTAAGCTGTTATTAGTATTATTCAAGAAACTATTATTAAGGACAGTTATATCAGGAATGTTCTGAACCGAAATTTTCTTTCCCACACCTATTGAACGTAGATTTAGCCCAGCCGCCAACCCTGGAGATAATATTTGAGACAACCACCACCTTCAGTCTCAGTACCTCGCGCCACATACCTTTCCGTACACCTTTCCCTTCCCATCCCTATCCTTCACGCCCGCGCTGTGTTGAAAACCATATAAAGGGTACACCATCCCCTTGAGCGCGCGCAAATTATATAAAAAAAAGGTACAGTATTCCCCTCTTAATTGAACTGACCATTTTGTCAGATTTTTCGGTCAATTATCCGGGTGGTTCAGTTAACGAAATCCCGCTTAATTGACTGACCTGTTCAATTAAGCGAAACCCGTATAATTGCACGAGTCGGTCAACTAAAAGATAAAATATCGGACATCGGCTCCTGTTTTTGTTAGAGTTGATGTTGGCTTTATAGAAAAGGCCTGACTCATCGGCGTTGAAAATATCACTGGCAGTATAATTTGATAGGGAGAATTTAGGGAGAATAGAATTTAAAAAATCGGCAGTACCTTCAAAATCTGCAGATTCAGCGTGCTGAGGGAACATTTGTATTTGGCACACAATTCAGTTTTATTTTTTTCTATCGATTCATTTATAATTTTTAGTTTTTATTTAATTGATAAACTTGTGTACTATTTTCCACTCATTTTTATTTATTTATGTTTATTATTATCAAAATTAACGCGCCGGCAGCCAACATTGAAATTTCGTATCACAAAAAAAAAAACAAAAACAAAAACAAATAATAGCTAGCTGTCATTTTTTATTCAGCGAGCACTGCTGCCAATTTAAGTGCTTCCAATAACTGAATTTCATTTTTAGGTTTGTTTCATTATAATTTTTTTGTGCGTCCAATTATCCGAAAAATTTCCATATATTTAGTTTTTCATCTGCATATTTTAATGATCAATTAAGCGAGTAATTCAATAAAGCGGGGTTCAATTAACCATCTAAAAAGCTATGCTTCTAATACGGGAAATTTTCGAACGCAATTTCGCCGGTCAATTAAACGGGATGTTCAATTAAGCGAGGTGCAACTAAGCGGGGATTACTGTACATCTATTACGAGCATTACAAAAACTTCCGAATTGTGACTTATTGGAAGTTGTTTCCATTTTGATGAATACAATTTGTTACGAAGTTTCATGGATTCATTAACCTCACTAGCAAACCAGGGACATTTCTTATTTCGTACTGAAACTGTCTTTATAGGGACATGCCTAATAAAAAGATCCAAGACGAAAGTTGGAACAAAATCAACTTTGTCGTTTAGGTCAGAGGCTTGACAATATTGCCGCCAAGGAAGCAGGCTTGCATAAAATTGTGAGGCGTTATTATCAATTGAATCATAGTCTCTGAATTCAAAAGAAGATGAAGTCAACAGGTCATGGTCAGAAATTAGCACCAGGAACAACTGGTCTCATAGCAGAACATTTGACGGACTAAAAACCATGAATATACATATCTAAAAGATTGGGATATATGTACATATATAAATTAAAAAGATCACATTTCGTTTTCCGCGACCCCAAATTTGTAAAAAAAAGTTGTTTTTGTTTTTTGTAAACTAGTGGCCCCTACTTGATTACACTAACAGTTCAGGGCCCTTAAACCTCTAGAGCCCCATGGACACCACCCTTCCCTGCCCCAATGAAGCTACGCCGGCCGCTGAGACCATATATGTAACACAAGGCTCAAGGAAGAATATTGCAAAACAGCTTCCTTTAAAAAAAAATTTAAGACTGCATTAATGTTGGTGCTGGAGAAGTTAAAGTAACGTTGCAAAAATTAGATAAAAATAAAAGGTTTTAGGTGTATATATTTTTATTTTTACCCTGAAGTCTATAAATAGTTTTTAAATTTATTTGTAAATCATTTCGTGAATAAATAAAAAAATATTTTTTATTTCTGGTTTCTATATAAAAATAATTAGCAAAAGGATGAGGCGAACATGAAAAAATGACACCTTATATGAAATTGCTAAACCATTTACTGATTCAAATAACACTTGAAAAATAGTATATACAAAAAAAAAAAAAAAAGTATCAAAAGTAGACTATGTCAAACAAAACACTGTCTTTAATAGATTCATTTGTCCTTGAAAAATCTTTTTGATATATCTATAGTTCTTTTATGCTCATATACTCGAATGTACATTATGTACGTACAGTATACGAGTATGTTCTTTGGAACAATAGCAAAATCTGAAAATATTTCAATACTTTGTTTGGATTTACAAGGACAAACACTGACTTCTTATAAGAGTTCGATCTCAATATTGTTAGCAAATTCCAAACTAGGAACTACAATGATGTTTAAAAGATTCATTTTACATTATGGTATGCATCCATATAAAGTCTTTCATGAAAGGGTTAAATTCGGTTCTATTTCATTAAAAGTCATGTTTTTTTGTTAACAGTCATATCTGTAGATTACATCATTTTTATAAAAAAAATGCATTTTGAAACTTTTTCGTTTTTATTTAGATTCAATAGAATTAATGGGGTGCCAACATTTTTGTATTTGCTTATTTTGAAAAGTAAATAGATACGTTTTTTTGTTGGGTTGAGTAATATTCCACTGTCAAAAATACATTTCCTATTTTATGGTTTTTTTTATTTTTTCAAATTAAATTCATGAACTAAAAAAGCACTTGTTAAACAGTTGCTAGCGAAAAAATAAGGTTAAAACCTCAATAAGGCTGTTCACAAAATATTAATTTGAGAATGACAGACTTTACACACCTGTTATGGACTTCAAAAACAGTTAATCTTCGTCTTGTTGAGTTTTAAGCAAATACATTTATGATTAATGCTGAAGAAAGCTATTTGTTTTTAACGTTGACAATTTAAATTCATAACAAAAGGCGAAAATTGAAGTTGTTTTTGGACGACTTCTATTTTGTGTTATTTTTTTAATAATTTTCATAAATTTTTTTATGTAATGTTGTTATGTATGTATGCAATAATTTACCTAGATTTGTGTATAAGTATAAGATAAATTAGTGAATCTAATTGTTTAAAGAGGGTGGTACTTCAAAGGTTTAAAGGTAGGTGGTTAGGTTCTGGGTCCATACAGAAAGGACGGGTGCCTATTTCTAAGGGCAGATCCAGCTTTTCATCCAGGCGGGATTGTCATCTTTATTTTGAGGCAGTAGTTTTTTTTGAGAAAAAAATGCAGTAGATCTACTGAAATTGCAGTAAAGTGAAACCCCTAGTATAGTTTGGTGTGTAATGGTATGAACTTTCTTGGTTTTTACTTTATTTATAAGCTTGTCTAGAACGGGTACGGGAGTTTTCTTCTTCTTACCAATTTTGATATGTTAACACTTTTACGTGTTATGGCCAAATCACAACCACGCGTTAGGTCGGTCCGGCGTTAATGGGGGTTTGATCGTATTTTCGATTTTTTACGATTTTATGTGTCAAAAAGCGCGGCGCTACAAATTGTAAAACGAAATTTAGCTTCAAGCTTCAAGCGTTGAAGGATATTTCTATAACATCTTTGATAAATATGTTCATACATACCTACTTAATTGTAATTTTTCCAACAAATTTTGTTACTGATTAATAAGTTAAAAGGTATTTATATGTATATGTATGCGTATTTTTTTTTTTTTTTGGTTGTTCAATTATTTAAGTGAGTGGGATTCATACAACTGGTTTCAAGATTTCTGAAACAATATTATGAATTAAATGAAAACGGAAACCCACTTTTTTGATTTAATTTATTAAAAAAAAAAGAATTTCAATTACTTACTTCTTATTGTATGGCCATTCACTTCGATTTCTATCTATTAAAACAAAATTCCTGACAATTAACTGTCAAACGCCCGACCAAATAGAAAATAGCTCTACTTTTGCTTCGCTCCGACGGTGGTCTGACGTTTACGATATTACGATATCAAGCGGTCGCAACGCCTGAGGTAACATTTCAGATTGCCTCATAAGAATCCATTGTTTCTATTCGAAAAGTCAAAGCGCGACCGACTGAAAGCGTGATTGTGGTTTGGTTGGCTATTAATGTTACACAATTTCAGGGCTACTTAATAGAAGTCTACGAATTTCTCCATTTTTCGAAAATTAAAAACACTAATACGTTTCCACTGCACCTCTTTTTTATAATCTCGTGTTTGGTCCATTAAAATCCTAGTTGACTTACAAGTCTCATCCATTCCTGGGTGCGTGTTATTGCAGGAATGAGGGGGACCCAATGTTGTATACACTAACGATACTTAATATTCTCAAAACTCAGTTTTCCTATTCTGAGGAATTCTTTAGTGACATTTTTTGCTAAGAAAAACCGAATATATGTACAACCTTGGGCGATGTTTGTAGAGTATTATGAAGATTTAGTTGATGGGCAAAATCTTATTAAAAAGTGTAGGTATGTATTTCATGAATAAATAAAAATTTTTTAGAAAAAACCAACTTGCTTTGTACTCTAAAATTAAAAAAGAATTTATGTAATTTTTTTAACGGTTTTAGATCCATTTTCGATTTCTTGAAAACCAAGAACTAGTTTCAAAATTTGATATTTTAGCTAAATTTGGAATTTTTAACTTTGAAAGCAAGATTTCGAAATAATAACACTCGCCTCATGACGTCCCCTGGGCAACTTACAATTAGTTTAGTTTACCTAGATAATAATAGCGTTTCGAAGATAATAAGTGTTAAAATTATGCAAACTTACGTTGTTTTATTAAAGTTCCTGAGAAAAATGTCTCCAACTTCTCCTAAGACTTGATGACTTTACATTATGGTTTCAAAGCTGTTTTGTTTTTATGTTCTTCGGACAACAACTTAACAATATTTCCCAAGGGCAAACACTAGGTCTGGGGCATGATGCCTTAAGCCTACTTTTTTGGATCAATATTTTATCAAGTCATAAGTTGCCCACTACAGGTTGTGAGTTAAAGCCAAGCTTAAGCTAAGTAAATAGTAAAGCTTTTGAAACATTATTCGCTTGATAAATACCAGAATTAACTCAGCGTTTAAAGAATTTCCATAGTCTTAGTACCTACGTTTTTAGATAGAAATAGAATAGTTAGGTGGTTTTGCAAAAAAAAATAAAACTTTCAAATAAGAATATTGTTTTTTTTTTTTATTTTGGATTTTGTTCTCCTCCCAAAAAATTAACATTTTTACAAAAAACTATATCTTTTTACATTTTAATAATATTATAGAACAATTATACTGAGCTTTTGAGTGAGTTAACCATTATACTGAAGAGTATTTGTACTCCACCAAGAAAATCAATCTATTATTATTTTCTTTTAATACGTTTTGTTATTATTTTCTTTTAAAAATAATTTAGGAAATGTAAGATAATTTTAATTACGATTGCAGAATAATACATCTGCCTGATGGCAACATAAAATCAGCTTAAATTCCAATGCTTATTAAATGGCGGTCTTGATTATTCATTCGTTTACTTTTATGTAAATTAACATTAAATTAAAAGCATCCTTACTAAATTTCTAGAATCTCCATGGAAAAATCACAAACAAATATTATTTATTTTTGTCATAAGTTTCTACAAGTCTTATGTTATATTTATGATATAATTTTAAAGTGTTTTACTTTATTGTTTTATTTGAAATTACTTACTTACTTAATTTTTAATTCATTGAAAATTGTATTTGATGCAAACATCTTGTTTGTTTTACAGAATATGTATAATTTCTGCCCGTTATCGTGTTTCCAGACGGAAGAAATACCTACATCCCACCAGTGAAGGTATTGCGAAAATTTTTAAATTCTGGACATTTTTCTCAACTCGAAACTTACTTACTTCCTTTTCCTTTTCATCATAATCTAAATTAACTTAAAAAATTAATTAATCGCTCTTTTATGATCCCATTTTTATATATCAATTGCAACATGCTATATCTTCCTTTTAAATGCGTTTAACCACAAGTGCTTGTTGTAATAATAATAATTATTAAAATATTAAATCATTTCCATAGTTGCTATGCAAAAAAATATTTTTGAACTTCCTATAGTTCTTCCCTGACAGCCGTTTTCAATAAAATGTTCGCATTTACTTTAATGTATAAAATAGCACACACTATATTTAAATGAATTTTCTGTTATACATATATGCATATAAACATACTCAACCCTGAATTAGATTTTAATTTGCCTATAGATAATAATATTGAACTTTTAACAATCTGTGCATAAATAAAATTATATGTAATTTGAAATAAAAGTATTTGTGAGAAAATAATATGTATAGCATTTAGAGTTACATAATCTTATAATAATATAGCACAAACAAAATTGCATACTTCTTCCATTGAAGCTCTTCATTAACGCATTTTTATTATACAAATAGTTTGGCACTTTATTTCTCTTCTTATAAATACTATCAACATCAATAATATTATTTGCATGAATATATTGCCAATGTTTTTTTTTTAGTTTTGCTTAATTACTTCAAAATCACATTTAATTTTAAATAAGCACGAATTTTTGTAAGTCTTTGAAGAAACTACAAATATTTCCCAATAAAATTTTAAATGAAACCTAAAACAATAATAAATAATTATTTCAAATTTTTTTACCACGTACCTACCTATAAAATGACAACTTAACAAAATATACTAAACGTATCATTGAGCTTACAATATTAGTACACTACTTATCTACGAGGTTGTTGGTGAGAAGGTTAACTTCTTGACTTCGTCCTTCTTTGTAAAACTTTAATGAAAACATAAATAGAAATTAGTTAGGGACGGTTAATGTTTTATTCAATGATTGTACTCCACATGGGATTATGTATGTATGTATGAGGTTTTCAATTTACTCGACGAACTTCGTATATATACAAAAAAGAGGGCGTGTACTGAAGTAGATATACTTCCAAATATTGTATAATGCTGAAACTAGGTACAGTAATAAGGTTTCATTTTGTATTAAATTGCCATGGCGTAATCGTTTTCAACATAATTATTTTTTTAATTTTTAAAATGTTTGTATTTTAACGTTGTTTGATTAAAATTAATAGACAATATCGAAGTTTGGCCAGGCCTAATTCCTTACTTGAAATTTAGAATGGCCACCCCGAAAAAATCCATGGCTCGATATCTATTGGTATATGTACGTTTTTAAAAACTTATCATGTTTCTGGAATTTAAAAGCTATAAGCAATAGAAGAAAATCGAACATGGGTCTAAAACAAATAAAAATGTTTCAAATAGGTAGTCCAGTACAATTAAAATTTCAATTAAAAAAAAATTGAAAAATTATAACTTTGGTGAGGAGCTTTATTTTTATGTAGTTTTGATTAATATTCTGGATTTTGAGGGGTAAGCAAGTGAAAATTCAAGGTTTTTCTAAATTTCTCGAAAACCGTTACTTTTTTTTGAAAAAAATCTGATAAAAGATTCTACCTTATACATTTTAGCACAGTAAAGAAAATAAAACATTTTTCGGTAGAGCTGTAGATTTTGAAAAAAAAAATTAAATTTTCTGCATAAGTTCCTATTTATATCTATGCTGGAATTTACTGTCCCATAGATTTAAGGTAATATTTAAAAAGTTATGAGTGTCTGAAAGAGTTCTTTTACCCACTCTCCGCTAGTACTGCTTAAATATACCATTCAAGCAAAATCTTGTGATCCAAAAAAAAAAAACTAAGTGTTTCACGTACGTCGCTGTAAAATTGTAGATTGAACGGTGCTGACATTGGACCAACTGCTCGGACTTTTTTTCGTAAGTCTGTATACGTTTTGTTCACACAAAAAGCAATTTGAACACTCACGATCCAGTTTGACATTAAGCAGTCGAAAATAAAAACAGAAATCTGTCACTTGTTCTATTGTTTGAAAGTATGTGAAACTGGTAACTACTCTCACTCATATATTTCATTTATAAAAGAATAAAAATAGAATGTCATTAAACAACTCGATACTAGATTAATATTTTTGTTAAGACATAATAGCCTTATACAATATACATACCAGATACCTGAATATATACCGTTATATTTACACAATTGTTTTTTGTTGACTAAAAATAAATGAATAATAGTTATAATTATAGGTATACATTGTTTCTCAAAACAGTAAATAGCATCACTTACAAAAATAAGAATTGTGTCACATAACATTGAATCAGAAGAAAAACTACAACTCAATCAATATGAAATATTTGAGTAAAAGCATTGCACCTTTGCGTCTATAAAATTATTCACTTAAAATAAAATTAAGCTTTTCTTTTTTTCTGGATTGCAGCTGGCAATAAGTAGGTATCAATGGTGTGGGAAAATTTTAAACACACATTTTTTCAGGGGCAATGTCCGTAAGTTTTTTTTTGAAATTATTGCCGTTATATCACTCTAGAGCCGATATTCCATTGTTTTTTTTTATTGTTTTTAGTCATGAAACTTAAAAACAAATTTTAAAAACTTTAAACGCTTATAACTTCTGATCAACGAATGGTAGACAAAAAATGGACAAATTAGATTTTCCACACTCGATAGCCGATGTTTTTTATTTTTATAAAATTCCTGTTCTAAAGTGATTTTTTGACCTAGCAAAAAAATTTTTACCAAAAAGAAAAAAGTGTATATCTTAGATACACACTACAACGTTTATATGATGTTCAATAGTTTTTGTGTGCAAATACTACGAACATGCATACTTTTTTTTAGTAAAATCAAACTGAGCACGTCTAAAACAATAAGGACTCGTTAGCGAACGAACCCTTTTTTGACATTTATAAAAGTCAAAGTGACGTTAAAGTTAGCATTATGCTAAAAAGATAAAATAATCCTGTGGCGATTTAAACTTTAACAAAATTTTAACTAATCGTTCGATGCTAAAATTCTTTATAATAAGCAAATGGGATACATCCCAGTTTAAAACTAAAAATGCTTTAACATTGTACTAAATCGAAAATATCAGTATGGTCTAACAAACTATCTTTGAAATATGCGCTGTATTTATAATTATTCATTTTGGTTGATTCGAATTATCAAAACGAAGTTGCTTTTTTATGCCAAAAATTGTGCGTCTATTGTTTTGTAATAAATTAACAATTTGAAGACATGGAATTATTATACACTTCTTTTTCCATTTCAACTGATAACACAGATTTTTTTAAAAGTTTGTTTCTGTACCTTTTACAATGATAAATAAATATTATGTGTTTCAACCAACACTAAGGTTTAAGTGTTCTCGACAAGAGTAAGATAGCTGTGACGCCAAAAAATGATAACAATTTTTTGTAGAACTTCAATACAAACATTTTTTACTATCGGAAGGGGGGTCTATTACCACCCGTTTGGGCGGGAGGGGTGATTTCATGAAAAAATGACTAAAAATGGAAAAATAATCATTGAAAAATAACGGTAATACCTACCTACTAGAGCTATTGATTTGGACCGGTACACTGAACGGGTAGCCGGGTACCCAAAACATGATTGGGTAACCGGGTGTGGTAATCGTCAATTCTACTAAATTAAAAACGCAATATTATAATTCTTTTATCAAAAGGGTATTCTTTATTTTCTCGAGTCCGTTAATATAATTCCAAACTCTCTATTCTCACCCAACTCTCAGATGGGCTCATTTATTAATCCTCAGTTACATGAGCAGACGTTTACACTATCAGTCGCCGCTGCCACATCTCCCTTTCTTTTGTAGATCGGAATCATCATCGACGGCTGAGAGGTCAAAGTCATCATAGCGACCTGGCACTCTTTTGAAACGTCTGGGACGTGTGGATTTTTCAACTGTCATTTCTTGAAAACTGCCATCTGCGTTAATATCTTCTGACATATTCAAACTCTCTGCAGCTGGTGTTGATAACGGCAATACCTTTTTCACATGAGCAACATTTCTGTCGAAAAGAGAACCTGAAGCTTTATCTTCTATAGTTACCTATGGTCCAGTTCTGTTCAAAACCGTAAACTCGTTAGGTTGGAAAGGAGTATCTAACTTCCTTAACGGCTCTGTCCTTTTGGCCAACACCGTGTCCCCAACATCAATCTCAGACTCTTTAGCGTGGCGTTTAGAATCTTCACTTTCCTTACCCTTTCTTTTCTGGATAGTATCTCTGTCTACAAAGTCTGTGTTCGGTAGTGCTGTTTCCAGGTCATTTACAGATGGTATCTTGGATCAAATTGTTCTTCCATACATAAGTTCTGTGGGTGTCTTCCCTGTTGTTGCCTGCGGTGTAGTATAGTACAACATGAAATAATCCTTCAAATCAGCTTTCCAATTACGTCCCAGAGCATTACTTATTTTTAAGCGTTTGTTGAGTGATCTGTTTTGTCGTTCTATTTCACCATTGGCTTGCGGCCAGTAAGGAATGGTAAAGTTGAGAGTTATACCTCTTGACTTGCAGTAACTTTCAAATTCTTCACTTGCAAATTGCTTTGCGTTATCCAGTGTTATTGTTCTTGGATAACCTAATCGGTTAAAAATGTTGTCTAGTCTCCCAATAGTTGCTTTTGCTGTGATCGTGGACATAATTTCGATTTCCATATATCTGCTATAGTAGTTAATAATAGCTAATATCCACTCACTGCTTGGCAACGGCCCTAGGAAATCAATAGCAATATCACACCAGGGCATTGTTGGAAATTCCCTCCTTTGCATTGGTAGCGGTCGAGATGGTTTACTGATTGTAAACAAATTCTTACCGCTGCCAGCTCTTGATCCATTTTAGCATTTTCTTCAATTTCAGATATGTCTATAGCCGCTGATTCTAAGATCGCCAGAACAAAAAACTCACTGTCTCCGTCAAACTCTTTGTCATCACCACTTGTTGCTAATCTGGATAAGGGATCCGCGATGTTTTCACTACCCTTTTTGTACACAACGGTGAAATCGAATGATTGTAGTCGAAGCACCCACCTTTCAATACGAGCACATGGTCTAGATGTAGAATTGAAAATTGCTTGTAATGGACGATGATCTGTTTAAACCTCAAATCGTCTACCCAGCAAATAAATTAATTGCAAATCTTTCTACGGCCCACACCAAAGCCAAAGCTTCTTTTTCTGATTGACAGTAGCGGCGCTCGGTCTCTGTCAAACTTTTACTTGCATAACAAATAATTTGTGGACTCACCTCATCACCATCAGAGTTTTTATATTGAACCAAGACTGCACCGAGAGCATCTGGACCTGAGTCTGCTATCACCCTAGTCCGAAGGGAATTATCGAAAAAACTCAAAGTATTCATGTCCGACAATACACTCTTTAATTCTGCAAAAGCCTTTTCATGTTGAGACTGCCAGTCAAATTTCACTTCGGATTTGATTAATTGTCGTAACGGGGTAGTTATTTGCGAAAGATGTGGTATAAATCGGGCTAGATAAGTAGCCAAACCCAAAAAACTTCGGAGCTCTTCAGTAGTTCGAGGTGTTCTGAACTCTTTAATAGATGATATTTTGTCCGGGGAAGGTCTTATACCCTCGGCAGATTTAATGTGCCCTAGAAACACTATTTCGTCCATTGAGAATTTGCATTTTGAGTGGTTCAGCAGAATACCATATTTCTTAAATTCATTTAAGACATTATCCTGTGATTTCCCAAGGTCTTCTTTAGATGTGCCAAAAATTATGATGTCATCAATATAATTTAAGGCATTTGGAATCTTCGCCAATATTTGTTCGATGACTTTCTGGAACATCTCTGGAGCACACGATAAACCGAACATCAATCGTTTGTACCGGAACATTCCCAGATGTGTTATAAATGTTGTGATGTATCGACTCGATTCATCCAATTCAATTTGATGAAAAGCATCTTTAATATCAAGTCTCGTGAAATATTTGGCATCTTTAAGTCTGTGAAGGAAATCCTCGAATGTTGGCATTAGGTGGTTTCCGCGTTTAATTGCCAAGTTTGCACGCCTCATGTCGACACATAACCTTAAATTGCCATTATCTTTCACGATAACAACCAAAGGCGAAGTCCACTCGCTAAAATCGTTCACTTCTTCGATTATATCCAAACCCAAAAGTGATCTCAATTTGTCCTCAATCTTGGTCTGTAATGCAATTGGTGGACGTCTTGGATGTTGCTGCACTGGTGTTACTCCCTTATCGATTGGTATCTGCACTTTAACTCCCTTCATTTTTGGAAAAGGACGTTTATCATCTGTCTTTATGTAATTGCTTGGTTCTATAAGAGTACTTGGCAACCCAATTTTAACAATACCTAGCTCTTTTGATGTTGAGTACCCTAGAAGTGGCCTTGATCCATTTTGCACAACGTAAAACCTAGCATCTACCTCAATAATTTTTCCATAATCATCTATAGATACTGTGGTGTCAACGACCTCCAGAACATTTAAAGGATCAGAATTCTTAAGGTAACCTTTAAAGTCGTATTCTGATGATTTTTGTTTGTAGTTTACTTTCAAATGTTGTCGCTTTAATTTTTCATACGTTGCATCGTCAATTAAATTTCTTCTTGTTCCGGAGTCAACAAGCACTTCAGTTAAAACACCTCCAATACGAACTAACACCATTTCATCTCGATCATCTGCGTTGGCTATAAAATTTTGGTTTTTGTTGAGGAAGATATCATCTACGTTATTAACTTTCTGAAATTTGTTGCGCCTGTCAGTCACCGTTTCATTTCTTTTCCGTTTTCTGTCGTTCAGATAAAGTTTTGTTTGACATTTAATCTCAAAATGATTTGGCTTGCCACATCTCCTGCATTCTTTGCCAAGTGCAGGACATTTTGAATCATTATTTTGGTGACTCTTTGACCCACAGCGCGTACAATCCATTCTTGTTTTCGGGTTAGTTTGAATTCTATTTACATCTGAATTCTCTTCAGAATTATTACCATGAATAGTCATTTGACTAGCTTGATATTTTACAGCCTGATAAGAATTTACCATTCTCATGATATCATCTAAAGTCAAGCTTTCTTTTTGTAGTAACTTTTCGCGTAAATCCTGTGGAGCCAGGAGAATTGTCTTGTCTATAACGCTAATTTCGCGGCTTTCGGTTTCACTTTTACCAAAATTACAACGGCCAGCCTGTTCTTGTGCTCTTAGTAAAAATTTACCAAGAGATTCACCCGCTGCAGGTTTAAGGGTCCAAAATTGATTTCTCTCGAATGCATCATGTTGTTTTGGTGCGAAATATTCACAAAGTTTTTCTATTAATATGCCGTAGGGGTCAACACCTTTATCTTTATCTTCTACAACATCTGCTCCAGGTATTGTATAGAACACATTTTGAACATCTGGTCCTGCCTTTGCAAGGAAAATGTTTTTAAGTCGAGTCTTATCAGTTATCTCATTTGCTGCCGCAATGAAATCAAAATTTCTTGTATACTTCTTCCACTCATTTTTTAACTGATGTGGTTGAAACTGCTTAAAATTGAATTGGCAAATATCCCATTTGTCCATTTTGACCGTATTTAATCTAAGAAATTTGGATATATTTGTTTAGCCCATATTACTATTATATACATAATATGTATTTGGGTACTCTACCTTGTAACGCTTAACAATTTTATAAATTGTGTTCTTGCCTTGTCTTCCCGACGGCTTATAAATTGGCTTATCGCCTTGTTTTGGTCGTCTTGACCGTTTTAAAGATTTTGATGTGGTCTCAAGGACTCTTTTGCTATGGTCTCATGGACTCTTTTGATATATTCTCACAGACTTTAATTTGTTTCACTTCTGCTGAGTAGGTATGCTGCAACCAAAAAAACACAATTAGATCTCATGGTTCTCAATTTACATGCATTTTTGCATTTTATCATTGTTTTTGTGTCATTTTATTCATTTTTTCTTGTTTTTCTTTTTTTTTCATAATAACTTACCGATCCTCGTCGCCAATGTGGTAATCGTCAATTCTACTAAATTAAAAACGCAATATTATAATTCTTTTATCAAAAGGGTATTCTTTATTTTCTCGAGTCCGTTAATATAATTCCAAACTCTCTATTCTCACCCAACTCTCAGATGGGCTCATTTATTAATCCTCAGTTACATGAGCAGACGTTTACACTATCAGTCGCCGCTGCCACACCGGGTACCCGACACATTGTCAGGTGTCTACCGGGAATTAATATAATTGGTGCCAATTTAACTCAGATGAGAAATGAAAAAATAACAAAAAAAAATAGGGTGCTTCTTAAGGTACAGGTAGAATTAAAAAAATCCACGTGTCTAGTGTTAAGAACATACTTTCGAAAAAAAATATATTTTGTATTGGGGTGGTGCATACAATTTTTTTTGTTATTTTCAAAAAAAATATTTTGTATAAGGTTTTTTTTTCGTTTTCAATATAAATTGAAACTGTTATACTACACATGCTCAACATCACATTTTTCACATTTGTGACACGTTTTATTTGGCTTGTTTTTAATGAAAATTTAGATTTTCGCGTATAACTCTAATAATTTTGATCCTAGAAGAACAAGTTATGAACAAAACTTTTAAAACAATAAATTTTTTACAAAAAATGTCAAATAACTTTTTTCGATAACTGCTTTTGTTTAAGAGTTATAATACATTTTGTTATAGAAATAAAAAAATTGAGTTGGTTTTTTTGGTTATATCAACTTTCTTTAACAAAATGTACTATAACTCAAAAGCTCTAATACCTACAATTAGGTATTATACCTTTTTCAAAGCCAATACACTATTTTATTATTTTTATATCAAGTAAAATCTATGCATAGTTTTTGAAAAAACTAGTTTTAAACTCAAAATTTGAGAAAAAAAAATATTTTTTTAGCAAAAAATCTATTCAAGTGCTTCTGCCGTCTCTCCTGTTGAATTTACCGATAGGTACATAGTACATAATATAACTATTCACATTTTTTAGAAGAGGATTGAGGCAATAATTTTGTAGTAAATTGTTTTTTTGATATTTTGAAATTTTTCATAATCTTTTGCATTTAAAAGAAAAAAACAAAATTGAATTTGTCTTTCATTCAACTTTTTCATATTGAAGGCGTAGCCCACCCTCATCGTTTTTGTACACAATGTAGCCTCAATTCTCACGGTACTTTAAGGCCTTAACCTTGAAGATGGAACGAGCAGAATCAAAGTTATGATTTATTTAATTACTTAAGATCAAATTTTATCAGTTATCTCCCTTATATCGATAATATCAAAGTCTTGGCTATAAAAACAAATTTATTACCCAAGAGATATAGGAGTAACATAAGAAAATCATATCAAGAACCCAGAAACAAAAATAGTGTTGACCTATGTAATTTGAGTTTTGTGATGGAATGAGTTATTAACTTTAACTAACATCACTTGTAATTCCTGAAAATAGAAATAAACATAATTAGCAATCATTTATCAAGCGAAAACAATATGTATCATATAGTAAAACAGCGAACGCATTTTTGTGTTACTATTTTCGCTGCCCACAAAAACCGAAGGGGCATAAATTACATATAAAACGAAAGCATTGTTTGCAGCCTCTCTCAATCGTAAGTGTTCTTAAAATGTTCACCTTCATTAAAATAAATTAAGTTTTGTCCTTAACTCCAAAAAATGTATTGAATCTAAGGTTTTTTTTTAAATGTCAGCTAAGTGTTCTTTAGTACCTACCAATTGATTGAACTTTAATAATTTCGTTTGCGATATTTTCTTTGTTTCTTTGTTTCTAAATTGTGAGCCATGCCAATGCATCTTCGATTATCTTCAAATATAGAAACTGGTTCGTTTTTCATTACCTTTAACTCATGTTCTACACGTTATTTTTAGCTTATATTTTAAATGTTAAAATGTTATGTTATTAATTGATAATAAAATTAAAACCCTGTCTCTTTAATGGTCGTAGATAAAAAATCCTAAAAAATGCCTTAAAAACAGGCCGTCACATGGAAATAAATAAATAAATTGGCACTCGAATTTCGAGACTTGGGTCGGCTAGTATATTATAATATAATGAAAATGGCTTACCCATAAAAGAGAAAGGTGTAAACACGCTCGAAACGTCACTGAAATTTTTTTGTGTAAAACAAGAATATTATGAACATTGGAGGTCAATATAATTTAATCAAAACAAATCAATTAAAAGGCAACAATGTTTATCAAAAAAAATTAATGAGAATATTTCGAGAACAAATAAAAGGTACAACATGACATAACAAAGAATTTACATATAAGAATTCACAAAAATCAACGAAAACTTTTTAAATAAAAAAACTATTAAAATCTCGTTTCCTTCTCGACTATTTCAAGAACAATCATTGATAAACCCGGTCTTATTCCTTTTTGTGAATGAAGAAAGAAACAACTAATAAGTTCTTAAAAAATATTCAATTGATAGTTTTTTTTTTTGCTAAGAAAAAAAAATTGTGAAAATCTTTTCGACTTAAAATGTTCAGATTTTTCACAAGTGATGTGAAATTCATAATGCTTAAGAGTAAAAGAGGCATTAAGTGAAACAATTTTTTTCTATGCTCTATCAAAATTTGAAGATCATTCAAAAGTTGATGTGGTCAATGAAGATAAATTTGGTGCACAAAATTGGTATGGCTAACTGTTTCAATGCTAATTTAAAAAAAATAGAAATCAACTATTAGCGGGCGGGGCAAAAACCGTAGTTCAAAGTAGATATGTAATTTGGAAATTTAAATAAAACAGCCAATTTATGATTCTATGAGGTCATGACCCAGCCATTCACCACATAAGTACAAACTATTGACTTAACAACACCCTGTATATCTCAAGTAAAAATTATTGAGTGACCAAGAGTTTCACCCTGAATGGATCTTAAAAGAATAGGGTTATTGAAATAAAAGAGATTATTTCAATAAAACTAATTGACACCACTAATAGGTTTATTTTTGTTAGGAGATGCTGCAAACATATTTTTTCTCACAATTAAAAGCGTACTCGTATAGCATTAGCATAAACTTAGAAGAATTAAGTTTAAATTGAAATTATTGCAATACACAAAAAGTCATCGATTTCTTATGATGCTCCTGGGGAATACACCCATTTTTGATGAAAAGCAGTCAATTAAACCAAACTGGTTAAGAAAGTTGAATTCCTGATTGTTTGTAACTTTACTAAGAATTCATTTTGAAACCATGTCTTAATCACACATTTTATTAAATCAAGCATAAATTAAATTTGCTTGCGATATTGATTATTACTGAAATTTTAGGAATAACAAACTTACATAAACATTTTTTTGCTGGTTTTAAATAAGTAAAGGGTTTGTCGAGTAAATTATATCGTTCAAGTCACCCGTTTGGGGTTCTTGTGCTCAGATGCACATAAAAAACTACAAATATCGCAAAATAAAGTTTTAAAAATGATTTTAAATCTCCCATGGTCTTATTCGACCTTGGAACTTCATAAAAAAGCTGGTGTACTTCCTATATCAAAGAAAGTTGAAATTCTTAATGTAAAATTCTTCGAAAAATGTAACTACTCTGATAATCCTTTAATAAGGTCTTTATGAGTATAAAATACTTAAATGTACATAATAAATGTTATTTTCTGTTATTTATATTATTTCACATATTTTCACATATTATTTACTATAAATATTTATAACTATGTATTAATATTTATTTATTTATAACTAAATTATTTATTTATTTTTTTTTGTTTTTTGATCTGTTTATTTAGTTAATTATTCAATTAAAATATTTACTATTAACTCCGTTATTTGTTACCTACATATTGATCTATTTATTTATTTATTGTTTTTTTTGCCTTTGCACATATGTATGTGTTATTTACATAATATCGTATCTGTTTTTATTTATTTATTTATTAATTAATTAATTTATTTATTTATTTATTATTTATTCATTAATTTTTTATTTATTTTCTCTATTTATTTATTGGTTTATTTGTTTATTTATTTAAATAATATATACATATACATATATATATATACCTATCTTACCTTGTTCATATGTTCATATACAAACATAATATTTTTATGAACTGAAGTAATTCTTCTTTGACATCCTGAGATATTAGTAGTTATATAAATACCTCATTTATTATTATTATTATCATTATTTCTTTTTATTTATTTATTTCTTACATGAAGGTTTTTGTCTATAGTTTTCCTTCAATTAAATTAAATTTTCATTCCTAATATTGCCAATTCATTTTCATTTCCAGGAGTAAGATATATAAATTATCGTATCTCTGTTCAAACAAACAATTGTATTATCTATTAAATAAAGTATATATCTATCTACCTATATTTATATCATTCAAGTCAATTTATTTTGAAAAATAAATTATTATTACGAGAGTAATAACATGAAGATCGCAGCCCTGCTGCCACAAGACCGAAATCAGTTTTGGTCTCGTTGAACTTGTAATTTCAAGATATCCGAGACGAGGCTGTAATTTTTTGACTAAGACTTACCGAGAGTTGCGGTTGTATTTACAGTGAAGAAGGTTGTATTTTCAGTGTAAATATTCGACAAGTGTTGAATATTTGTTGTTTCTCAGTTTTATCGCAGTAAAAACTAAATCAGGAAAATTATATGTTGGTGCCAGTACGAGAAGAAGACATTTTGGACAGTACCAAAAAAAAAAATCGTTTCCTCATGGATTTTTCTTCGTCGGGCGCTTTTTTTTCTCTCTGAGTCCACTTTTTGTGTTTTTTTGGTTCTGGTGGTATCTAATTTTATTTATTTTTTATTAATAAAAAACACTATAATCCACGCTTATACAAAAATCCACCGAGCCGTTTGGGCTGTAGCTCAACTGTGGTTTTTAATGTTTGATGAAAATCTCGAGTTAGAATTTTGTTCACTAATTCAAAACATATCCTATAGTCGCAAGTAAAAATATGAAAAACCATAACATTCAAAAGGTACCTATTTGAATTGCTTCAATAATCCAAAAAAAAAATTGTTTGCGTTTCAAGCTGAACATCTGATGGCATATGATGTATTGAAAAAATACGAGTTCAAAAGAAAGTCAAAAATCGTTTAATTTTTTTTTTCAAAAACTAATTTTTTTACATTTTTCAAAAAAAAACTAGTAGGTATGCAAGTTTTGAGTATTTATTAAGAACACTTAAAAACAAAATTTCAAGAAAAATATTTAGGCAGGTACTCAAAATATTGAGTTTTCGAAACAAAATGTTAGATTTTTCCGAAACTTCAGAAAATATTTTCTTGAAAGTTTTGGTATGCAATTATTTAGGATACAAATTTTGATCGTTACCTTTCGACCATTTTTGAAAAAACCATCAGCCTAAAATCCGGTTCCACAGCGGGTACCGTTATAAACTGTTATATCACGAGATACCGTTAGTCTTGTACTTACAAAATTATCAATTTCGCCTCTAAGGAATCATAAAAAAAAAACCAGTTTAGGCTGTAGAATGTAGATCGAGGTACAGAGAAAATTTTCCATCATCGTATTGTAAGGTTTGATTAATATCTCGGGTTCGATTTTTTTTTACGAATTAAAATCTTGCTCCATTATGTAACTTTAAAACACGCATTTACGTAATGAAGATTTTTTTTCTGTTTTAATTTTTAATGGTATCGAGAAAATCTGAGCCAAATATAATAATTTAACCCTTCATAGTATATAATATTTAAATATACATACATATATGTACATATGTGGGTTTATGTATTTAAAATAATATTTGAATTAATTGTAGCCCGTTATTTTCTTACGTATAAATATGCAAAAAATAGTGTTTAGTTTTTATTTGAATTAACTTAAATTAAATACATATGTATGTACGTTATACATTGTAGGTAAATAGAAACTTACAAAACATTGATTTTGACCATATAGACAAAAAACCTTCATGGGATGGTATGTGGGTGAGTCTAGCTTGATAGTAAATAATAATATTATATCATTTAAGCTGCATGCAGGACGTATATGTACAGAACATTTCTAATATACAGGGTGAGTCATGAGCAGTGCTCCAAAATGCTAGGGCGTGTAGGTTGAATTGAGACAAGAAAAAAATCGTATGGGAGGAGGGGTCTATTCGCCCCGTTTAGCTGTTGGGTGCAATTTTCGAAAAAATTGACTTAAAATAGAAAACGAATTATTTAAAATCAACGGCTTCATCCACAATGCTGTGCGATACCTTTTTGAAGAGCTAAAAACTTCTTCTTTCATTTTGTTTTTAAATAAATCTATTCTAAGGCATAGTTTATTTATATTTTTGCCTTGCCCGCCCGCAGCCGATGGGTTCTACTTGTTAGGGCCTTAAGACAATAAAACCACAATTTTTATTAAATGAAAAATAAACAAAAAAATATCAATCCAGGGTTAATCCACTATTCTTTCATTTTACTGCGTTCTCATAAAACTACAATTAAAAAAAAGTAATAAAACCAAGTTTAGTCCTTCATAAATTAATTAACTTAAAAGTAAGTAAAATAAAAATAAATGTTTTTCATAGAAAAAGGTGGTTATGGTTTTTTAATTTCTTTAAAACGACATAAAATGTTTGCATCCAGTTTTCTGATTTTGACTTACAATTAATAACATTATTGAATTTTGAAATTAAAATTAGTACTTAATTAGATAAAATTTTGAAAAAATTAGATCGAAATTTTTAAGTTAATTTTTATATACGGGAGGGGGAATGGACCCCCTCCCATACGATTTTTTTCTTGTCTCAAATCAACCTACACGCCCTACCATTTTGGCGCACTTCTTATGACTCAACCTGTATATAAACTATTTATGTACATAAATTTCTGTTTTGTTCAAATCCTTGCATATAGGTACATATATTATAATTTATAATAAATGATGTCACGGCTTATTGTTTTCCATAGGATGGCGTCAGATCTGATACAGTTACGTCGTCATCGTTATTGTACCCTTATAAAACAATCCAACTACTTTATGGAAGCTGGTTGAGTAAGTTGTTGGTTTTACGTCGCTTTTATCTTAAATAAGGACAATGTATTCAAGAGCAATTTACACAAGAAATTTTTGAACAATATGTATAAAATAGGGTTATCAAATAAATGTGACTATTTCAGATATCTTTGTCATCTATCACCCTCTGTTCTGATTTTCGTTTAAAAAAAGGATGTCTTCTGAAAATATTCGCCGTGTCTGTCCAAAATAAATGTACGACCGAAAACACAAAAATTGAGCAAGCTCAATTGAAACTGTTGTAAGAACTGTCATAAAAGTTTTCATCGGATCTCTGTTTAACGAGGCTCATTCACTGGAAAACCTCTCATGTTCCATGGATATTCAACCAAGCTTGTGACCAAGTGACCTTAAGACTATTTTATCATTTTAGCCAGTTGCATTCCTCCCCTTAAACGTTTCAACCGTAATACTCGCCCTTCCAGGAATGCTCATCAGTTTACTCTTGAACCCAACTTCGGTCGTACTGTTAAGTACAGGGATTCGTTCTTTAGCCGTACTACGCGAATGTGGAATAAACTTCCACGCTCTGTCTTTTCCTCTCATTGTGATGTAGGTACTGATATTCAAGACTAATGTTCACCGACATCTCCTTTCAAATCCCCTCCTGCTTACCTAAAGCTCGCACTGTGTCTCTGACATATAAAGGGTACATAAAATCCCCTTTCATCATCATCATCGGCTCGACAACCGGGGTCCGGTCCTGGCCTCCTTCAACAAGTCTCTCCACCTATCCCGGTCTTGAGCCGACGCCATCCAGTTGCGCACCCCAAGGCTTCGGGCGTCCTGGTCTACGCCATCTCTCCAGCGCAAGCATGGTCTACCACGCTGCCGTCTACCATAGAATGTACCACAAAGGACTTTCCGAGCAGGTTCTTCTTCACTCATGCGAGCTAGGTGCCCTGCCCACCGGAGTCTACCGAGCTTAATTTTTGTCACTATGTCTGCTTCAAGGTAGATTGCGTACAATTCATGATTGTACCGTCTCCGGAATCGCCCTAAAATCCCCTTTAGTGCGCGCTAATTATAAAAAAAAATCATGAATGGCAATAATTTTCAATTATTTGTTTTACAGCAGTCGCAGGGGAACAGGATCAATCTGAAAGCCTGTACACTATAGTAATAGTGCATAGGCACCAAAGATTTTTTTTTTAATTTCGTCTTAAAATTCACCCTATGTATGCAGATCTAAGATATAAGGTTTGGGCCTGAACTTATTGATACATACATGGGAAATTTCTCCAGATTTTTTTCATAATTTTGTGTTAATTTTTTTTTCCAAGTCAATTTCTTAAAACAACTTTATTTAGTGAAATATGAATATACATACATAATGTATGTTTAGCTTCAGCATAGTTTGATTTTCTAACTGTTACCATAGTTTTTCCATAATTTGCCGTTTATGTTTAATCGTTCTATTTTGAAAGCCGACCCAATTCAATTTAAAGCCATTTCTTATAATGTCAGATTTTTAAAAGATTATCTTTCGAATAAATTTAATTTCAAATTTCAATATGATTTCTCGCATATGACCGCCACTGCTGGCTCAGACGTAATTTAATCTGGAGAGCCAATCTTGTATCTACTGGTTTTCTTACTTTTGGTAGAAATAGAATAAAAATATAGGGATAGTTTAGTTAGCCATTTTGCACATATTGACATATTTTATTAACTTCCCATAGGGAGTTATTGTAATCGGTCCGATTTGTCAAATTGAAATTTTTGACATTTCTCGACGTTTCAAGGTCCCTAGAGCCTATATCAATCATTTTTAGAGAGATGGCTGTGTGTGCGTGTGTACGTACGTTCGTACGTTCGTACGTTCGTACGTTCTGGTACCATTTTTCGTCGTCGATATCTCAAGAACAAGTAGAGATATCGACTTGAAATAAATTTTGTTTTACAGATAATAACTTCGAAAGAAGCTGAAAGGGCGTTTATTAATATTCAATGAGTCGTTTTTTTACTATAGCAGTTTAAAAAAGAAGTGAAATTTTTGGTTGGGCTCAAATAACTCACGAACAAATAATGCTATTGACTTGAAATAAATTTTATTCGACACATTATGACGTCATACAAATTTGATATGAATTTGGAAAAAAATCAATATACCGTTATTTTTTAAAATCAAAAAAACTAAAAAAAAATTTTTTATAACTGGAATATCCTTAGATGGAAAAACGATATTAACTTAAAAATAATTTTATTTTACGAAAAATGTTGTTTTTGACTACTGGTGAAAATTTCAAAAAAATTCAATGGACAGTTTTTTTACAAAAAATTAAAAACTACAAAAAATTCTACCTAAAATTGGTATAAATTGTCTTTCGACTCAAATTTCTCAAAAACGGGTGACGATATTGACTTCTTGTTTGTTTTATTTTCTACATAACATAATTGTTCGCAATTGATAAAATTTTGACAAATATTGAATGGGCAGTTTTTTAACAAAAAATCAAAAACTGTTAAAAATTCTAAAGAAAAGTAGTTACAATTGTATTTCAGCTCGAATATCCTGAGAACGAACAACAATTGTGTCTTCTAAAATATTTTAAATTTTGACAAATATCTAATTGACAGTTTTTGACAAAAAATATAAAAAAAAAATAAACTAAAAAGTCGTAAAATTGGTTTTTGACTCGAATATCTTGAGAACGAGCAATGATACTGACTTTGCCAATAGGTATTTAATTTTATACATAATAAAATTTCTTACAGCGGATATATATTTGACATATAGCTAACTGACATTTTAAACAAAAATTTAAACAGAACTAAGAAAATTCCACATTCGTTAAAAAAACGCGTGGAAGTTTACCTCCTGGGTCAAGTGGAAACAACTTATACATCAACAATCTCTATAATATACATATGTGCATTTCGTAAATCTCTTCAAATAATTAAAATGCTTTTCAATCTTAAAATAATGATTGTTTGAATTTAACAGCTAAAGTTTGTTTCGCAGAAAATTTGGTTATTTGAAAAAAACTAAATATAAAGTTTTCAAGATCACAAATGGGAAGTTATCAGTGTGGGTCGCGCCCAGCCTCTTTTTTGACTTGGAATACTGAGTCAAACAAACAATGTTTTGAATAAATTGTTTCATTAAATCAAAAAAATCTCTTTGTTAACGATCTCCCATGTTTCTTATCCATAATCAGCTTTTTTAATTGAAATGTTTGAATTGAAGTATTGCCTATATCTATATGAGGTTTTTTTTTTTAATATTATATGTACATAGGTACATATGTATGTACCTATATAGAACAATTAATTCAATTCCTTTCCATATATTTATTTAATGACAATTTTGTTTCAGTAATTTTCTATTGTTTATTCTATACTTTTACAGCAAATTTAAGCAACCCAGTGATGGATTTTCGTTTCTTTTATAATTGAATTCACCTTTTTGTGCGGCTTAATTTTTGGAGAACATAATAAACTCGGTCAGTCATTTTCATTTTCATTAATTAAACGTACTAATTGTTTAATAGCGCAAAATAAGTAGGAGTGAGTTATCCAACACAATTTGTGACTGTTCATCATCACCATTTTCGGATTAGGTATACCTACATCTGATTTATTTGAAAACTAACTGTGTATCACCCGGCGCGCGATAAGTATATTTAAAATTATTTATTGAGAAAACACTTTAATTAATTATATCCCCTTGAAATATTTTTTGTTGGTTTAACAACAACATATCTAATATAAATAATTTATTACTTGCTAAGCATAAAGTCATTATTGGATAAACATAATAATACGTTTACATAATAAAACGTTTTATTGATTAGCATTAAAATTGTCTATTCTCACAAAAAAAAAAAAAAAAAAAAAAAAGGTTGAACCAGCATACAAAAAAAGCTTTAAAGACAATTGATTCGCTAATTCACATGAGGTCATTTTTGAACGAGGAATAAAACATTATTCCGAACAATATATGAACCTTATCGTGCTATAAAATAGATCTAAAAAGAGATCATCGTTTCATTGTGTATACAAACATAATTTATACTGTTCAAGGAATTATTCAATTGCTATTGAAGTTGGCAGTGACATAAACTTTTCACGTGCTCACTTTTAATGTACTTTACGCTTTTGATTTATATTACCTAGATGTATGTAGGTATAAAGTGAAGCAGATTTTTTTTTATTTTTTCCTTTTGCTATCATTGTAAACTACTTTTGACAAGAAACTTTCGCATATTATATAAAGTTAATTCTTAAGTGTTTACTATAAATTTTTGTTAAGACAATTCACAATTTATTGATTTGCATACTTACAAAATGAACTTATGTATATAAAATACCCCACATATGTTTCTCAATAAAATTTTACAATAAAGTAACAAGTATGTATATTGTATATGCGTATATAAAAAATATTTGCATTTTAATTAAAACGCCCTCAGGCACATTAACTATTTTTGCATTTCTCAGCAGGCTTCTTCCAGCAACTATCTCGTTACTTAAATATTTCAAATGATTCCTAGTTGTATAATAATGATACTTGATTAATTGCTTTTGTCCGCCAGCAGACACTTCTGCTACCTTAATTCATAATTTAAATCCTTTTATAACAAAAAAAGTGCATACCTACACATTTTTTTATTAAAATAAATATAGTTCAGAACGGGAGTCTTCCATTTAAGAGAGCTGATCTACAAAATCAACACCATTACACAATCGACTGTCGGTCGGCCGCAGCGTCGCCGCGCCAATGACGCTGGGGTAGCCATCCAGATAACTTATACCGTATAATGTATATATTCATTTAAATTTTAATTAATCAAATTGAGTGTCTGTAAGCTATTTGGTATTCGGATATTTCAATTAAGCATCAACCGTCTTTTTTTTATTTTCCCGGAAAGTTTCGACCTTAAAATATATGTCAATAGTCAATATATGTACATACATATGTATATCTATACAACAACAAGTGTTTCAGTTTCTGATGTTTATATGAATTACTAATAGCTTAATATAACTATTTTTAGTTTTGACTCAAAATCGAGTTGAGACACTTATCTATAGTACTGAATGGAATGAAAGTCGTGCACGTTTACAAATAGTTTGGAAAGAAAATTGCCGCTGCTGCTGCTGGAATATCGCAAACACACTCTCATAATATTCAAATTGATCGCCTTGTTGTTGCTACTACTTACAAAAGTTGTTTTAGTGAATATTTTGAAAAAAAGATCTCAATTGCTTGAATGTGATCTTTAAAAAATTTGCACAACTACACATGTATAGCGTGGCCAGAGCTATCATCATTCATGATGATCAGAGATGGTAATACAATTGCAAAAAAAAAAAATTGATTCAGAAAAATGTATAAAATATAATGAAAAAAATTTGTATCTATGGTATGTTGCCACGTGAGATTTTTTTAATTTACAAAAGGAAGATTATTGAAAATATGCGCAACTTAAAGTTTTATGCATATTTTGCGCTCTATCTTATAAGAACATATGTACATAGTTAAATTGAAACAATTCTTTGCAAGACAATTAAAAATATCACTAGCCACCTACATTTTAAACAGAAGTAAAATGCACAATTCGATCACACGAACTTGTTGCTATAGCACTTAAGAATGAACAAAAAAGTTACAAAATAAAAGAATGTCAGTCGATAAAAATATGAAAAAATTAAGCCAAAAAAGAGATATATGAGTTCAAAATTGAACATCTGGTGTACCTACTATGAAAAAAAAAAACAAATATTAGAGCGGTTTTCAAAAAATATATAGGTACCCGACTAGAAATGACTTGGGGATAACCCAGCCTATACATCTGGACCTAATTGGGTCCCGAAGAGGTACGCCCAATAGGGAAATCCCAAGAAGGCCCCAATTAGCCCCCATTCGGGAAACCCCACCGCAAAAATAAAAATTTTTAGTTAATTTTTCCCAATTGGGATCTGAGTGGGACCTAAGTGGGTAAACCCAAAGTAAAAATAAAAAATTTTAGTTAATTTTTCCCAATTGGGATCTGAGTGGGGCCTAAGTGGGAAAACCCAAAGTAAAAATAAAAATTTTTAGTCAGCTTTTTTGCGTTATACTTTGTGTCCGACCACACTTAGAAGTCTCAAAATTATTTTTGGCAGAGTACTAAGAAAATTTATGAATGATTTTTATCAAGAAGCTATCTTATTTAGAAAAAAATCACAGATAACAAATAACTCTTCAATATCGCACACCTATATTGTACACCTATATAGAACAAGTCAAGTGACTGCGACATCTCACACCCTAGCTTACGATTGTCTCTATACACACTGTGTTAGTGTACATCTACATATGTGTATGTGTATATTGATATGAATATGTATCAATAGTGCGACACCAAGCGGAAAAAAGGATTAAGTTGACAATCGAGAAAACGCGGTGACAAGTTACGACAGGTTCTTTTTAATTATCGAGTGTTTGTTTTTTTATTAAACAGTTTTATTGTTTCAGATTATTATTAATACTAATTTTTATTATAAACATTTACCAATGGCTTTTAATAGTAAAACGTAAGTACTTTTAAAATAATTTAGTTGTGACTTTTAAGTATTTAATTGATTCAGTTATTTGTAATGTAAATGTCGTTTTTACATCTGCCATGTAATTTTTTTATATCTAAATATTTCTCTTAGGGCTCGAGTTGGGACACCCTTAATGGGGCCACTTCTGGATTACCTTATTGGGACCATCTTGGGATTTTCCCGTTGGGGCACGAATGGGATTGCCCAATTAGGGCCGCACAGGGCTTTGCGTGACATCCCTATTTGTGGTCCCTATAGGGCAACCCAATGAGGGCCCAATAGGTCGCAAAAAAAAATTTCTAGTCGGGTACATATGTATGTATTTTAATTTACATATGTATGTATGTATAATTTTTTTTTAAATATTTTTGGAAAAAAATGTTATGCAATGAAGTTTTCAGTTTTGTGTTTTGTAAACAACATTTTGAATGATTTTCTGGATAAGTGTCGGTCCAAAAATTTTAGTTTCGGCTCGGTCTAGTGTATGAACCAAAAAAGTCTTGTGTCGGTATCGTGGCCAAGCCCTATCATAGTAAAAATATCAAGTCCGGTTATGTCAGGTGCCGTTTCATCAAAATCACTATTTTCGAGATAAATAAGTTTTTTCGTAACGGGTATATATGACAGGCACCGTTATTTTTAGAGTTTAAAAAAAAAATTTGGAGACGAAAATCAAAATTAAGATTAAAAATAATTGTACCTATACCATATAAATGTTAAAAACCGTTAAAACAAATCTTAAATTTCTCCAAAATGCATATAAAAAGTTTAATATCGATTGAAGCAATGTCGATTAGTTTCTAAATTTTCTAAATTTTAAAACAAATATTTTTTTAGATTTCTCAAGCAAAAATTTAAAAAACTTTTATTGTAAACAGTTTTTTTCCATAAATGTAGGTAGATATATGTATGATCTAATAATTTGTTTTCTAATTTTTTAAAATATTTATTAAGAAACCATACATACAATTCCCAATCTTACAATCTTTCTTTAATAACCTACTTACATACATATCTACTGTAACTTAATTTTGTTTTTCAAAATAAATTATAAAAGCTCCACACACAAAGCTCTAACCATAACTTTAGCAAGCGACTACTTCATGTTCCATAACATATTATTCGTTTCTTCTTAAGTCAAATTGATTGTTCCTTACTCAAAATTCAAAACCAGATATGATCGCTCATAGGACTAAATAAGTGCGACCCAATCGTGCGTTTAAATTTTTATCATGTTACTCTGATACGCAGAACTTATCTTATGAGAACTTTTTCTTTCATTACGTTAAAGCTAAAACTGGCGTTCAATGTGCAATTTTTTTAAATATGTAAAGTAACAAATGTATGCATTACGATATTATTTGCCTTTTCTGAAAGTTTCGACTTATCTCATCTCTATGTAGTAGCGGGTAAATAGGACGAGACCGAGACGAGACTGACTTCAAGAAGGCAAGGCATCCAAAATAGTACACAGCTACCAATTACTTGCATTTTGTTCAAGGGGTTAGTTTTCTAAGCAACAGCTTAAACAGTGTCTATGAACATGCTCCATTGAATTTAAATCACTGATTCCAATTGATTTAACGGCCCCTAGTCCACTAAAGTTGGCGTTTCGTCCAACAACCTCACTTGGGCTCTTTAGTTAAAAGTTGGGAGCTTGTTAAGACGCAATTTTCATCTTGTATAGATTATATGAAAAAAATCTGTCGTGAATTATATCCAACAATATTTCACTGCGTAATCATTAAAATTGGGAGTTGTTTTTGCCGGTGGCCTGGCATTGTTTCTATATACGAAGGGTTTTTTTTTATAATACAAATTATATGTGGTACTAAAATAAAGCGAAGTAGAAGACTTATGGCCGGTTAAACCAGTGGGTTAAGTTTCTGCAATATGAATATTTCAAAGGTTCTAGTCAATTAGCGCTAATCAACCGCTGACTAGCTAGGATTCTCAAAAAAAAAAATGTTAGTTTCCATGTACAAGCTAAAATTTACGCATTGTATTAATCATGGGTTAAAGCTAACCCACTGTTAAAAAATTGGCCGTTAGAATTAAGATTCCTATAAAATAATAAAATGATAGCAGTATTTCCCTATTTACATATTAAACTAGGATAGGAGTCATGACACACTTAACTATACACTATACAAAAAACATTTAAATTTTTTTTATTTATAATAAATATAAAAATAAGTTACATACCCAGCACCCATTCGTCTTGTCAAAAATACGGCTTTTATTTGTGGCAAATCGAGTTCACTCATTAATTCAAGATATAACTGCAACCTGCAAGGATTTGAAAATTCGGATAAAAGCTGCTTTCTAATTTGGTCTCCTTACGAATTAAAATAAACTTTCTTATCAATTTCCGTATTAAAAAAAAAACGTCTAAATTCATTGGACGTTTATATATACTAATAAAGAGCATAATTAAAATTCAAAATTTGTGGGCTGTAGGCAGAGGTTATCAGTGAAATAAATTGTAGGTACAAAACATAATATAGTATAATATCAAAACATTGTTCAACTCATGTATGGGACCGACCTATGTTTGAACTTAAATAATTATTTTCATGCTTACTGCTTATTTTGATATTTTTTTTTTTTTTTAAAACGGTGTACCTATTTAATTAACATTCACATCCTTGTTTAGGAATAAAAGTGATCGGTCCATAACTTCGCTTCGGTCGATTGTATATCTAAAAAACTGTTTTTTTTTTTGCTTAACTCCTATGTACATATATACATATCTATACCTAGTGCTAGATGTTTAGAAAACATTTCCAATTAATTTTATGTTAACTTCCGTTTTGTGCAAAGATTTGCTTTTGTTTGTAAATAATAATTTTAGTTTAGAAATAACCAAAAAACATAGTTTAGTTTTTTTAAAATTGTATCAAAATATACAAATCAAAGCACACAATAAAATTTCAAACTACATATTATACCTATTCGCTTGCATAACAAAAAGAATCTGATTTTTTTTTTGTTTAAATTTTATTTTGAGCATTAGAATGATATTCATTGCACGGTCTGGAATTTAAAAACTATTGTATTTTTAATTGAACAATTTATAGTTTATATTGTACATATTTCCAAACTTATTGTATATATAGTCTAAATTTTGTTACACTTTTTTGTTTACATACATTCGAACATAAGATACTTTAAAGTACTGCTACTGATCCACACAGCTCATGCGAATGCGACAAACTCTGTAGATATACCTATACATACTCGAACAGAACACGCATACCTATGCAATAACATACACATAGAACCCACAAATCAGTTTCATGCGCAATTCTCGTTTATTTCCAGCGGAGAAAATTCGAACGATCAGCAAAATTTGAGTCATCACTTGCTACGGCAGTCTCTGATTAACCTCACAAGCGCACACAACAATAGTCACAACATAAGTAATATAAGCAAAACAGTAAATTTACAGAAATCGATATCGTGTAGCTGTGAGTCTCTTAAATGTGCGGCGCGAAATATCAACCGAATAAGTTTGAGGAACGTTGACGGCGACGACAGTGAATCCCTTCTTTACGACCATATCTCAAACAACACACCCGGTTCATATTTGCCTAGTGTATTTCAAGATGATCCTCCATCCGTTGGAGCACTCGATCACAATGCTACCGGAAAACAATATTCATATGATAGTTATTACAATGGCCAATCAAGTAACAAACACCGCTTAGATTGTACAAGCATTGTAAACAGTAGTAGTCATAATAGTTGTGGCACAGGCAGTAGTGCTGTTGTCGTTGGGGACGATCAAAGAAATTTCCCCGATTTCCATTGTGCTGATAGTAATGTATATTCATATAGTGGTTTTAAGAAAATAGTTGCTCATAATTTCAGTAATTCTGACCCAATAACACGTTATAGCCACATAGATGATAACCATTTGATGCTAAAGAGTCATTACAGTGATTGTAATATATATGCAAAACAAAACTCGGCGCTTAAAAGTGAATACGCAAACAGTAGTAACTGTTCAAGTAGTAAAAACCATCCGTTGGTAAGTAATAAAACATACATATTTAAGTGCATTGCAAACAGTCCATCGTTTTTAAAAAACAATAAACTAAAAGAGCATTCAAAAAAATTACGTAACTTCTCGCTCAAGGCAGCTGGAAACGTTAAAAAGAAAAACCAAATTATAGCTAAATCGAATGCAGTGTCTGATAATTCGTTGCACCCGAGTGATAAATATTTGAATCAATACCTCGACGAAAAGAAAAGTAGTACACACGGTACGCAGCAACAGCAACAACAACAACAGCAGCAGCCATCGGGTTTATCCACTGGCTCACTGTCTCTATCGGCGATACGGCCGTTAATAGCTAATGGATCTGTCAAAACATATCCGACATATCGACCTCGAGTAAGGACAGACTCAAAAGACACCCTCTGCCGGAACAAGCGCACAAAAATTAACAAGAGCTGCAATCTTGCATGCGAACAACACAACCCTACCTGCAGAACAGCAAACAACACAAATCTGAATTTATCACCGAAAAATTCACTATCTAGTAATGGACATCTTAATAAACTCTGCTTAACAGATATAACAAGACGAAAGGCGGAATTTAATCGGCAGCTGAGTGCGCCAACAGATTACTCAAGAACTACAACGACTGCGACGGGTTCCATAAAGGCGTCATTGCAAAATTGTTCCTCATCGAAGCAGTCATCGGTATCCTGCACAAATAGTTTCAATAGGAAAACAAATAAAAAGCACAAGAATTACAAAGTTAATGACAGGTATTTATGAGAATCATTACTAACTTCTAAGTTCTATGTTCTAATTTATAATTTATTATTTTGATTTTTAAATTTCAAAAAAGATTCCACTAGCGTGCTTAGATTCTGTGGTAACAAATCCCTTGAAACGAGTGTAGTACAGTAAGCGTCTTTAAAGAGTAAACAATCTGGTTTTTTATTTACAAAAAAAATAGCAAAAATTTTTGAGAGTAGAAGAAAATTAGTTCGTGTTGTTTTGATTTTTGTGAAAATCCAAGTGGTGCGTTCATTTATAAATTGAAATGTCAATCTGTCAAAAAAAGAAAAATGTCAAAAGAAGTTAGAAATGTTTTCATTTTGTTGTAATCTTTTGTTTATAAAACTTGATTTCTCATGGATGAGCTTTAGGCCGCGAGAAAGAATTAATAATATTTTGTTTACCTTTCATTGTTATGGGTCAGAGCTGTTTTCAACATTGTAATTAATGCTACGGGTAGATTATCTTGTATACCATATTACTGTTTATGCTGTCATTAACTTGAAATCAAAATAAATGTAAATTGAAATAAAATTAAAATCAAATATAAAACCACATCGAAGTACTCGTATGTATCACTCAAAATAATATCTTCTAAAATTTTAAATTTAATTTTTCACGAACTAAGCCTAATTTTTACAGTTGAGATTATTCTAAAGTTTTGGAGTTGAATTTGACCTAACGCACCAAATTTCGTGATAAATCGAACATTTTTCCCAAACTTGTTTGTTTCGAAAAATACCCACCTCACTTATTAAAAAGCTCATGTCGTGAGAAAAAATGATTGACAAAAAAATGTATCCGAAGTCATTAACCCGTGCATCTAAGGTCATACTTTTCCCAGATATATTTGAATGGGAATTTCACATTTTTTTTCTAACTATATAAGTTATTCAACATTTTTTTGTCGATTTTAATTTATTTATTATTTCTTTATAAATTTGCATTTTAAAAATATATAAAAAAATTTATAATTCTGGTTTGTTTCTGATATTTCTGATATTTGTCATGATTTTGATGTTGGTAAAAACAAGTTCAGTGTTTTTTCGAAATTTAAAGGAGGTACCATACATATGTATGTTATTGTCATTTTTTAAACAATAGCCAAATTACATTGCTTTGTTAGATATATTTTATATGTATATTAAGATTTAGAAGAAGACTCTTGACGTATTCTTTTTTGGCATCAATTAATGTGCTATCTTTATTTGTATACATACATAAGTACACATATTAATTTGTCAAGGTTTCAGAAATTAATTTCTAAGAGCAACATATGTACATATTTTTATTACTCACTTAAGAAAGTTAAAATTCGTCAAGAAAATATGAACTATTTTTATTTAAAAAACGCGTAGTTATTTTCCTTTTGTATTTTTACTAAGTGTCATTGAAAAATAAATGAAAAACTACTTTTTAAATCTTAAGATGTGCGTTGAGAAAGATCAAAAATATACATTTAAAAAGAAAAATCAAAATAAAATATCAATATGTATACCTAACGTATGTAGGACTTTAACCTCTTTTATGAAAATTTTCAAAAACGGCTTGGTATATATTTTCGATATTTAATACAAAACAGTTTTTTAGCATTATTTTTAATAATCTGAACAAAAATGAATTCTTAAAGTAACGGAATACCTCTGATACAAATTGAAGAAAAACCCGTTCTTAAATTTCTCGAAAACGGTCCCTAGAATCCCGATAAAAAATTGCTTCTTTCTTATTGTAGTGTAGTGAATATTAGTCCTGCCTATTATAAAACAATACAAAATTTGAAATTAAGACAATACGTACCTTCCATACAAATGTAAACAAAATTTTCTCAAAAACCTTAAATTTATTAAAAGCAGCTCTGAGGATTTTGTATTTATATTATTAACGTTTAATATCAATCATTAAAAAAAAACAAGAGACATTATTAACGGCAGAGATGGATTACTTTTACCTCAAAATCTTTCATTTAATTTTTACAAAATCGACTTAAAAAAACTGTTGTTTCTTTCACAATAAATATTATTTTGAAAAATGTGCTTTTGAAATTTGTATAAAAATTAAAATTTGGTTTAAAAAAAATACCTATACAAATTTCAGAAACAAAACTTTTATTTTCAAAGATCACCAATTAAATGCAACATAACACAAAAGTCACAAAAGTTTTACATGCACAAAAATTGACATTTTGCAATTTTCAAAACAAATTGAAAAGTGAAATTGTTGCCCAATTGAAAAGAAGAAATTTCATACAAATAATGAAATAGTTTCCCTCAAAAAAATTAAGTTATTTATATAGCTGATTATGATTATGCTCAAAATTAAAGATGACCATTATTTTTACTTAAGGTAATTTTATTCTCTAACTATACTGCGATTTTAAGTCCAAATTTGCATGGCTTATTTTGAGTATATCTTCTTCCACCTTTACTGAAGATCATTACTTTTGATTTGAATAAATTTATTTTTTTTTATAAATGAAGTTAACCCGCATTTGTAGACGAGGAAGCGATGTATTAGCATTTATAGCAAGCATTATATCGGGGTATATATGAGTAATTGATAGCATTATGCTGTGTTTTGATACCAGTTTGATGAAATAGCTAATGTACATTATATAAAATTGAACCCCATGAACAATGATTCAAAAATTCGATTAAGTTTTAATCAACTAAATCCATAATTATTTACTCCTTCCTACATATTTTCGTTATTATTAGTAAAATAAGATTATGTATCTCAGGAACTGACGCAAATCTCTTTTTGCTATTTCAGAGAAACGCATAATTTTTACATATTTTATGTTCTTCTTTAAACCATTCAAATAAAAAATTATATAAAAAGAGTCGTTAGGAAACGATCCAAAACCTTTAGAAGGTTTATCTTACTAACTTAAACGAAATATGTAGTTGCGCCCATCGCCTCGAGTCAGCTCGTGAGATAGTGGAAGAAATATTCTTTTCTGAATTTTAACAAAAACAAGCCCAAAACATCTTATTAAATTATGTGTTTCAAGAAACATTTTTATAGAAGGTAAGATTTATTTCGACTGCTGATTAGGAATTTTTTTTATAAAATTAAATTAATTCTAACGCCAACAATGTAAGGAGGCAAACTTCAAACGTATGTTTCAATTTATTATTTCGGGTTTATATAAATGACTTCTACTTTAAATGTTAATTACAATATAAAAAAAAACCTGCAGGTTTTCTGTCGGGTCTGATAAAAACAGGTTATTGAAATAACCCATTGGAATATAAACGACCTTACTGGTATTCATTCTGAAAACGATCAAAATAAAAATAAATATTTTCTGTACATATATAGGTATCTATGTATGTATATTGTATAGCAAATAGCTGTTATACACGCATTGCCAGCATACTTCTTTCTGCCTGCAACTATGATCGACATATGTATGAACGAATATTTATTTAATTAAATATTAAACATTAAACATACTTACACCCATAAATATTACGTGTTCCTTTGAACACATGTTTATAACTTTTTTTTTCTTAATAGCCGTTTGCCTAGGGTGAAACAGTGAGACTGCCGGAACAAATGACATTTAATTAATTACATAATATTCAATTATTTAGTTGTGAAGAAGACGGAAAAAATTGAATAATTGTAAACTTTTCAACAATCATGTTTTTGGTTTTATTTAGAAATATATTTGCCCTACAGCACATTTTTTTAAACTTTTTTGTCTTATTAAAAAAAAAATATTTATTTTTTTTTATTCAAATTTTGATTATTTTCTTTTCAGATTGGTATGTGGTGACAGTGAAGAATCAGTTCGATGTTCTTATTGCTCAACTCTAAACGAAAACGATTTAAGAATCTCGTTCGAAAATACTTGCACTGATTCTTTAGTGACCGCTTTCGATGATGAAGCTCTTCTAATATGCGACCAAGGAAGCGAAATGGCAAGAACAAAGGTTTATTGTTTACTTTGGAAACAGATTTATATTATACAGACATTCACATTATACTTCTAAAACAATCATTACAAATACGTATTTACTAAACATTTATTAAAAACAACAACAACAAAAAAACACTTAATCAGTATAGATACATTGTTACATGTTAATTAAGTTATTTTACTATTTAGAGATAACTCTAGAAAAATTATACAAAAATAATTACTGTAAACACAATTTTTGTTTGATGAATTTATTTAATTCTCAGTAGTTACCTATATAATTGTTAATTTTAACCAAATTTATTTTGTTTGAATGTTTTAATTGAAAGAATAATTTTTTTTTTAAATAATCAATTTAGTTGAAACTAGAAATTTACTTAGAACAGGGTTATGTTTGAGGTTATATGACAGGTATGGAATGTTAATTTCAAATAAATCTTTTATGACTAGAATTTATATAATACGATAGGATGTGTTCGAGCTGTTTACATTTTCACTTTTCCGAGAACTCTCTGATCAAGTTTTACAAAAAGAAAAATACCCTATTCGTGTAATTCTTATTTTAAGAATTGTGAGCCCGATCTCAAGGTGTCGAGAATTAATTCGTATCGAGATTGATTTCATATCGAAAACAGTACTAGGAGGCAAAAAAGCACACACATTCGTTTATGTATATGATTTATTGCATCACATTATACTCATAAATAACAATTAAAAAAGTTATAATCGTAACTCAGTTTATATGAGGGTTGCAAAAATATTTTTGTATGCATTTTAATGAATATTTAGTAATTTTTTTTTAATAAATAACAGCGTAGGCCTGAAATGCTTTCCTTTATACCACTGAATTCAGATCAATTCCATTATGGCGACAGGTTTTTTTAATTTCCAAAAAGTATTAAATTTTTTTCGATAAGGCCTAATATACAGTTCTTCAACAAAAAAAAGTTACACGTTTCTTTTGTTTCGAATTGTGAACCAACCCGAAGTGAAATATTTTGTACTGCCATTGTTTTTTGCCAAAAAAAATGGAGTTTGACAGATAAATTTTATAATTTTTTCTCACCACATACGTTACGGAATTTCACTACTGTTTAAGTTGGATAGTTTTTACAATTTTTTATTGATACTGTTTTCAAGATCTGAAAAAACCTTAGATTTTGGGATCAATAACCAGTGTAAAAAAGAACATATTAGATAAGATGGAACTACAATCCGGATCGGATGAAAGCCTCAACCAATATACTTTTGGGTTACAAAAGATTATTTCGTTTCATTATTTTTCAAAAACTATTCATTGACTTTATGAAATTTTTAATAATTACATGTAATTTGTTCACTGCCCCTTCCTCAAAAACGGTGCTATATGACAGCACGGCCATGTCCAGCCAGTAAAAAGTCAGCACATTAGCAGTAAATTGATATTCGACAACAGAAAATTAATTCTACGAAAAACTCATATCTACCTAAGAGTAGGTATCCGAAATTTATTTCGAAAAATTTATTTCGCCTCTAAATTAATTTATGTATACATAATCTATTCACAATTCTGAGAAATTGTTGATTTTTCTTTTAAGTCTTTTCCTGATCCTTATAATTTATTCCCGAATACTTAGGCAAAACCTAATAGATTTTTAAAAAAGGGTTTCCTCTTAGGTATGTTACGTATGTACATACCTGCATATCAGTAGTAGACTCGTTTGGAGTAAGACTATGCATCAGTCATTTTTTCTGTTGTGAAGTGAATAGTGAATTAACAAAAATCTTTGAATGTACAAATCAGTGTATTTTCAAACGTCAACGCAAGACAACAGTTAAGTTATACAGACAAGAAAACAAATTTAAAAAAAACCGGCTATTCTTTTAAGAATTTAAATTGTGCGGGGAATTCTTTGGAAGCTCAATACATTTTTATTAAGAAGTATGCAAAAACAAGTAGTTTTTAGAATTAATATTTAGTCATAATGTGCTAGCTTTACGGCTTCGTTGAAATTCTATATGATGTTCAATTTATACCTTCAGTACCTGAAAGAAAAAATATTTGCCCTTTAGTTTTGCTTCTATAGAATAATTCAATAAGCTATCATCTATGTATTACCCTTTAAAAAGCTTTACAGGGTTCTCGTAGTGAGGATAGTAAATTGCTTTAAATCTCTCAAAAATATCTATAGGGCTACCAACCGTTGCAGTCCGACTAATAAAAATGTGTTAGTTATAAAACTGATGTCCATCAATTTTTTTTGGCAAAGTTATCAACTCTTCATACAAAAAATAGCCAAAAGTTACTGTAAATGTTTTTCCATATATATTAACAAAACCGTAAATATAAAATTACCAAGCCATATCTAACTTCTCGTTTAATTTAAAATATTCACTCTCAAAAGTTCTAAAAAAACATACATTTTGAAAGCTCCTTTGCAAAAACCAAAGAGAAATTCTTAAGACCTTTCTTTGTATTGTATGTTGTACATACAATTAAAAGTAAGGCCATTAATACGATTGTTCAGCTGTAGAAAAGGTCCTTTAAAATCAAAGACGTTGGGCTGACTTTTTCAACAAAAGTCTAATTTTTTATTGTGTCATGCGATATCTATTTTTTTCTTACGGTTTTGTTTATAAGTGTAGACCTTGTTTTTTTGGTGCTGGATTCTGGAATCTGCTCCACATAGGAATTTATTCCCCTTTTTTTTAAGTGTATAGGTTATAATTAATAGTTCAGACATGAAAACATTAAACTAAAAATTCCGAATAAATTTTACGACTCGTTTTCTTCGTCTTTGATAGCATTTTGTTTTTGTCAGCTGTTCAGCCATATGCTAATAATTTTTAATTTGCAAATCATATTGTCTATCTTTTTTTTTATTTGAAGATACGCTAAGATTCTACAGGCGAGATCATATCTTGCAAGGTTGTTCTATTCATTCAATGCCGCAAAGTTCACTAAATTTAATGTAAAGAAGAGTTGTATCTTGAATCTTCTGAGTTGGAATTAATCTTTGTCAAGTTAAAATGAATGTCAGCAAAGAGTCTAGTGGATTAGTTTTTTTTATTTATAATTTGTGAAAAATAACCGTAGAAAACTGCAGATTCCAATTCCAGACCTCCAGGTCTTGAATTGATCAATTTCTGATTAATTTCCGTCAATTTACTCTCATACGTCTTGAACTTTCTCCAACTCAGTGAACTGTAGGTATATGTATGTACATATGTCAGCGCTGGACTAAGAACCGCCGTTGAGAGTCTTCCTTTCAGCTTATGGGTAATTTTTCAATCACAGAAGATGGCAGATGGCCATATCATTTAAAGTAAACACTTGAAAAAATGCACTCGTATCTCGTATGTTATGCATTTTATATATTATTATAAATAAACTAGAAAATCATATAAACATCTAAAATAAATTTAAACTAGAGGCAATATATGTATTCAATACTAGGTAGGTATCTTGTTACAGATTAAAAAACACTATAGTTTAGTTTTTTGTTGCTCAAATATTAGTTCCATAATATGAATCAGACGTAACACATCGCATCAAAAAAAATATGAGAAAAGTATATTTACACTTAATTAAATTTCTTATTTAATTTTTGAATTAGGTGCACTTTGACGACGTTTCTCTTTATGGGACCCCTAAAGAGGAGCCAATGCCTTCCATTCCAGTAGTATCAGAAAAAGTATCAGCGAATTTCTTAAAAAGTCAATTGCAATCATGGTTCCAGCCAACGGACAATCGGCTTGCCATGAAACTTTTTGGCAGCCGAAAAGCATTGGTAAAAGAAAGAATAAGACAAAAGACCTCCGGACATTGGGTTATTCATCCCTGCAGTTCATTTAGGTAAGTTATTATTATTAAACAAATTTCAACCTGAATTCAATTACATAATAACTGAAAATTATTTTTTATATAGATTTTATTGGGACCTTTGTATGCTTCTACTGCTAGTAGCGAATCTTATTATCCTGCCAGTTGCTATATCATTCTTTAATGATGATTTGAGCACACGATGGATTGCCTTTAACTGCCTAAGTGATACTATTTTTTTAATAGACATCGTAGTCAATTTTAGAACTGGTAAGTGTTGAAATATACACTTAAAAAAAAAAACGTTAAATAACTAAGTTATAAATGAATAAAATGTACAATGGAAAGAACAGATCTGTTTTTAAATGGGAATCCGCTCTAAAAATAATTTAAGAAATAAAGTCTGCTCTTTATTAATTTTAAACTTGTAAACTTTAACGTTAAAGCACTCGCCTAACTTTTAAAACGAAAAAACCTTTTTTAATCTTTTAAAAGTTAACTTTATCGTGATGAAAATAATCATTTCAAATAATTATTATATGTATTTATTTCATAAACCAATGCACAACTGCCAAAACGTTTTTAAAAATGTAACAGTCTTAAAATGACTTTTTTTCATGCAAAATTTAAAAGCATGTACAATATTGGTGATTAAAAAACATAAAACAAATTAAAAGAAAAAGAATAACGATTTATATTTTTTTTATTTGTTAAATATTAGATTTTATTAAATTTTTATTTTATTGTCTTTCAGGAATTATGCAACAAGACAACGCGGAACAGGTGATTTTGGACCCCAAGCTTATCGCAAAACACTATTTAAAAACATGGTTTTTTCTTGATTTGATTTCTTCGATCCCGCTTGATTATATCTTTTTAATCTTTAATCAAGTAAGTAGGAAATATTTACAGATCTCGATTCTTTAATTCAGATTATGAAATTGCAGGATTTTTCTGACTCATTTCAAATCCTGCACGCCGGCCGGGCGTTGCGAATACTTCGTTTGGCCAAGCTTTTATCTTTAGTTAGACTGTTGAGACTGTCAAGGCTAGTCAGATATGTATCGCAGTGGGAAGAAGTATATGTACGTAAGCAATTCCATTCTATTTTTCATGTTTCTTTTTTTTAATTTTTTGTTTTGTTTATAATTTTCAAATACCTATATATTATACATATTCTTATATATAATGTATGTTTTATTTGCAAGTTTTGCAATTTATTTGTTTTGAGATATAAAATATAATATCTCAAATTGTTTTTAAGGCAGATGAAATTTTGATATTTTAACTTGCATTTAAACGAAATTACATTTAAACTATTATTCGGTTTTATCTGTCTTCTTCTAAAGTAGAAAAAATTAAAAAAAATACATTAGTTTGCTGAGCACTATCTGATTGAATTCCATACCAATAGGACCAATTTTTTCAATACTTAGAGGAAAAATATACATAATGTACATAAAAAAAAACCTTTCTGCTCATTTCAAAGCTTTATAATAAATATTCCTAAGATAAAAATGTTCGATGTCAAAAATATATTTTTTTTATTGTTGGTTTGATAACGTTATACAAAATTCAATATTTTTGAAATTTTCTACAAAAAATTGACGTTGAAATTGTATTATAGCATATAACAATTGCTTTTCTTTATTAAAAAATCGATGTTAATATCTGGTTGTTTAACAGTCAAGTAAGTTTATTCTTCTGAATGCTTAACTCGAGATCAAAAAAATGTCTCCTAGCTAGATAACAATTTAACATCATAATTTTTACAGTAAATTTTTATGTATTGATTTTGTATAACTTGTTGGCATTAAATCAATCAGAAAGTGCATAGCAGCTTCTATCACATACATCTACATATAAATCCTTAAAATAAAAATCTTATTAAACACTTAACACTGAAACCCAATGCAAATTGTCATTTAAATTTTAATTACATATCAATTTTACACAGATTTTAATAATTATTATTCTATTGATTACAATATTGTTCTAAAAGAACAAAAGATACATATTTGAGGATAATATTTTGCTATAACTATTGACAATTGATATAAATTTTTATTCGCTTATTTTGACTGCCTTCTCATTGAAAAAAAAAAACGACCTGAATATAATTTTCACAACAATAGCAAAAATTACAATTCTATAAATAATACAAAAATTGATTTTGAATACTTGATATTCTAATTTTCCCACACTCCAAATATACTATAAATGCTTTATTTAATCTTCCTTTCATACTTTAATCTGAATGAACACCTTCTGTTTATTGCATATTTAAATACATACTTTGCACTTATCATAAAAAAAAAATTATGCGATTATATACATATTCATATTATTTCGAGAAGGATAAACAACAGAATAGGTTTTTATAATGTTTAGACTATAATTATCAATTAAACTACAAACAATTAAAAATAATAAATAATCATGAGCAAATACGTATTTATTATACGCATGTAAAAAACAAGCAGTTGCTAAACTATATACCTATACATAATAATTTTTATTCGTATGAGAAAAAATACAAAAAATAGGAACCTTATTAATTCACGCTAAACAAAATGATCGCACGGGACAATTTCGCAAGCAAAGGGCATTGCTCATTGCCCAGAACAGGGCCTTATTTCATAAAAATTGACAGGTGACAATTCTAAAATTTCAATTTCATAAAATATTGACAGGTGACAACTTTGTCAGAAAAATACAATGACAAATTTGTCATAACTGACAAATTTGTCGTGACAATTTTACTGTATAATCTTGAAGTGAGTCATGATCAAAAACGATAAATTATGGAAAACATAACAAAAACATATTCAACTGTTAAAAATCGAGAGTTTGAAGATGAATAACATTCTTAAAATACAAACATAAGTGTACAAAAGTTTCTTTTAGAAAATAAAGATATTTTATTCGCAAAATTTAGTGAAACCTTGAACTATGATGTGAAGGTTAATAAATGGGAGGATATCGCAGAACAGGCAAAATGTCTCAAAGCAATAGATTCAAACACATCTGACTGAATCGACGATTTTGAAACACCCTGTCCATCGGCAACTAGATGTTCCACTTCCAAGCCAATGTAATGCACAGAGAAGTGGAATGCGGTAAACGTGCACCAATTTTCGATAAAACATAAGTAGGTATTCCGAGGCTATTTTTCCGATACGAAATTTTTCGTTAAATTATAGGCCATTTTACAATTCGAAATCAATATTAATTCCCTGTTTAAAATTACGGTGGCGCCGCCGCCGCGCCGCGGCTACGCATTACACGAAGACCCAACTGAGAATCGTCATCACTTTCACTAGATACTGTTTATCATTATTTTACGTATTTCACTCTCAACGCTTGATCGTATCTGAGTTTCCTGTCGTAATTGTAAAATAAATACATACTGACAAATATGTATGTAAATTGTATTTTTTTTTTATTTTATAAAAGAATTGTCAGTACAATTTTGTCGGAAAAATACTTGACAATTTCTTTATGAAGCGAAAAGATGATAATTTTGGGGCATTTTCCTATAATTCTACTAAATTGTCAAAATTGTTTATGAAACAGACTTTGACAATTATTGTCAAGTTGTAAATTAACAAATTGTCACCTGTCGCAATTGTCAATGTTTATGAGATAGGGGCCAGGTTTGGGAAGAGGTGATGTGGAACTGGTCGTCCTTCCAAAACATTTCGACAATGGGTCATGTTAGATGTGAGGTATTTGAAATTGAGTAATGGAAATAAAATGTTTTTTCAATTCAATGAGAAAAATCATTTATAATTTTTTTTAACACCTTTAGACTTTTTCAAATCTCTTATAATAATTTCTTAAAAGTTGGATTCCATATAACATCTGCGTATTTAAGTACTATAGCCCCAACAAGTCACAAATATCAGCGCAATTTCACTTTATGAAACCAACGAAGGAATTTGCTCCATCAAAATATGACTTTTAAAAGAAACAACTTCAATCAAGCATTTTATCAAGGTCTTTAATTTTTACCTATTATGAGAAAGTTGGCTGGACTGTATCAAGGACGATATCACATAACATAATTGAATGTTTAATTTTAAACTATTGTTTTTAACTCATTTCGCAATTTGGTTAGTATCAGATTATACGAGGTAGCAATCTCCCAACACTTTTAATCTCCGAAAATAATTTTAAATCATCGGCGTATAAAATGTACTCACAGCTTGTAACTAAAGCGATATCATTGATAAAAATGTTGAAAAGAAGCGGACCCAAATGATTACCCGGTGGGATACCAGAACTAGACGCAATATATTTTGAAAGAGAGTTTTCGGTGATAAGTTTTTAAGACCTGTGAACCAGAACTAGACGCAATATATTTTGAAAGACAGTTTTCGGTGATAAGTTTTTAAGACCTGTGCAATTCAAGTGAGGAAATTATAGTAAAAACTACAAAATTACAGTTTTTGCAACAGTGTATCCTAAGATACAGAAAATCAAAAGTTTTGCAAAAATATATTAAAATCGCATAACACTTACCATCTAAAGAATTAATTATATATCCAGAAAAAAAACTCCATTTTGGTATAGTACCTAGTGTAATAGCTAGTGATGGAAATTCGAATTACAAGTCAGATATAGATTCTTGAGTTAAAAATTCAATTTTATTTCCTACAATGCTCTCGAACAATTAAGTAATCGGTGAAATCAAAATTTATAAATCGGCACAATGTAAGAAATTTTCTTGGGTAACACTTATTGTAAATACAAACCAGAGGATAGCAAAGTGATGTACCACAAAGTTTGAGAAATATAGCAGGTATTTCATCAGCTCCAGACTTTTATTTATTAAGCTTGCTTTTACTAGTCAATGCGAACAATTAGTTTGTTATTGACTTTTAGCCCACCGACTTAAGTTTCTCTTTCCTCCCCATGATAAACAGAAAACAAGGTATGCTTATTAGGTTTTTGACAGATCATGAAAATTCATTTCATGCGATAGTTTTTATAATTTTTCTATTTTTACACTTGATATCTCTTAAAAATAATTTGTTTAAATGCTTAATCCTTAAATAAAGTCTACATTTAAAAAAATAATTTTTTTACACTTATATCTAGAGACACAGCTTCTGTTTTTTTAATTGAGTTTCCATAAACTTTCCTAGTGTACCTATACAGAACTTCGTTATTATTTATCATAAAAATACTTTCTAGTAATTAAACTTTTTTGAAGAACATGTTGCTTGGTTTTTTATGTCCTCCTTCATATTTTCGTCCACCCAAGTAAAACTTGAAGAAGTATTTTGGTTGTTGCTCACTTTGCTCTTCTTAATACGGAATCCTGCGAGGTAGTCAAGGGCATCTTCTTTTAACTCATCGTACATATTCAAATTCTGATATTTCTTCTTCTGGGAAGTTTCGTTTCCTTAGAAGTCTATATGACCTGGTGCCAGAAAATATAAGGACATTGCTGAAGAGATATCGTCAGCACTCCATCGTGGCTTCTTCCTGGGATGCTCCAAATGCTTCGTTTGGGATAATGTAAATATACTCTATATATGTAATTATAGAGGACCTCAAAGACGCGTCCTTTTGTGCGTAATGATTCTTCCTCTTAACGGCTTTTTTCTAATATCTTCACTTCTTTTTCCAGCTGCATGATTCGCGGTTGCTTAGAGCAGTTGTATTCAAGTCTATTTAAGAAATTAAAACATAATAGTTAGTATATGTAATTATGTATATCATCTCTTAACCGTGTGCTTTATTAACTTTTTTGTCTGAGTACTAATACCATGGGACAATTCTCCTGATTTTCCTGATCACAATCAAAAGATTCTTCTTCTGTTGAGGGTTTTAAAGAACTGTTTAAAACAAAGTTAATGAATTATAAAGAATAGTTAATGATTAATTCAATATTTTTACTTTTCAAAAGCATCCAAACATTCATTCACGATCTTTTTGTTGTCTCTGAGTTCTTGTCTCTAGATGATTGTTTATGCTCAATTGGCAATTTTTTGAACCAATCTTTAGAATTCTTTTATCTTCAGGGACATTCAAAAGTCCCTGACTCACAACAAAATGTACCAAGCGAACCCGACTACCTATTATATCAAGGAAAATTCGTTTTTATTTCCACAAACTTTTATGCACATTTGGCACAGTTCATTTTCTTGTGGAAGTAGTCAAATCTAAGTTTTTTTCAATATTTTTCTTCCTGGGGAATTATTACAACCCAAAACAGCACATATATGCAACCATTTTAGACTTCTTTTTTTTATTTTTCAAAGGAGATGACGCACTTTTGGGCCATAAGCGTACAGGGACAAGAGTGGTACCAAAAGAAAGGTTATTACTTGTACATCAAAACTGTGAAGCTTTAGGAAAATCGTAGGTGGGAATTTCGAAATTTTCACGTTTGAAGTTCATTGATCAGATGCACTTTTTGTGCATATATCATAGAAACCGTTAGACACACGCATATGTTTTTGGTATCAAATGAAAGATGTGTTTTCAACCTTTCAAATGGCGTTTAAGTCATGAGCCTACGAAATATTCAATAATTAAGCTTTGAAACTAATTTTTTATTGTTTTACATCAGTAATTTCGGAAAAATTTTAAGTGACATCATATCTTTTTTTCACCGCTAGGTCTCAAAGCTTATAGAGTTTTATTGAATATTTCAAAAACTAAAAGTCGTAGGCTCATGATTTACCTGATACCATGATACACCTTTTATTTGATACCAAAAATATATGCGTGTGTCTAACGGTTTCTATGATGTATGCATAAAAAGTGCATCTGATCAATGAACTTCAAACGTGAAAATCTCGAAATTCCCACCTTTACTTTACAGTATTGATGTACAAGTAATTACCTTTCTTTTGGTACCACTCTTGTTCCTGCACGCTTATGGCCCAAGCCCCATACATTTTTGCGTCATCTCCTTTTAAACTTTATTTATTTAACTGCAAACTCACAAAATATAAAATCCAATAGAAATTTCCAACTAAACAAACTCGAAAATGTCAAAATCGGAGATGATTCCTACGTCAACACTTTTCAAGATGGCGTCATGTCAATAAGCATACCTTGTTTTCTGTTTATCATGTTTCCTCTCTTGTTGTCATTTGAGGGAGAGACATGGTCCTATTAGAGAGCCGGCGCGGCGGCTCAGTAAAGGTGTTTGAAGTATGATTGCAGAGTTCAATAAATTCTTCCATTTCCAGTCGATAAAAATGGGTGTAGTATATCAGATATTACCAACATCAACAATATTGGTGAAATTATACAGCTCTGCCTAACCCCATTTTGGATTTCTAATTCCTCTATCAACCAACGTGACACTTGGATACTTCAGGAATGTTCTCAGTTTCCCAAGCTCTCTCAATGAGTGGTTGTGCAGTAGATCACTCGATGCTGTAAGAGCTCTGCGGGAATTCCGTCAAGTCCAACTACTTTGTTGTTCTTCAGTGCATTGATTGCGGTTAAGATTTCTACTGTATCGGAGGCGTAGTGTTGGTTTCAGTAGTGGTGATGAATTTCAGTTACGAAGGTTGCTAACCTCCCTAACATATCCTAGAAAGCAAGACCTTTTACACTTGTAATGATAGCCTTTAGAATATGCAAATAGTTGTCCGGGAACCACCACGAGGAGGTAAAACAAGCACTTTATCGTGAGTGATTGTTGCGTAACTGGCACAGGACGAGTAACGGGAAAAGATTTTAAACAAGAATGGGCATCCCCCTTGTAAAAATTTGTACCCAACATTTTGGTATTTAAAATGTTCCCATATACATAATTGATAATTATCGCTAGCTGCCATTAATTAATTTTTCAGGAATAAATTCAGAATTAAAATAAATTGATAAATGCTTGTAAAAATTTTCAAAGTTACGAGAGTCTTATTTTGAAATCATAAATAATAATAAATTACTATCGTTTTTTTTAAAAACCTATCTGAGTTTTTCTGACGTAAACCGCATTTTTTCATTTCCGTAAATTTTTAAATTTCCTTAAATAATTATGTATTTCGCTCAAATAAATTTACACGGCTGTCTTTGTTAATTTATTGATTGCAGTCAGGGCATACATTAACCTCACTAAACAATATCAGATATGTATCAGTTTTTATATAAAAAATTTGTGTTGTTATTATTAAAAATCTTTCCGCGATGTACCACCACCATTAACACACTTTTAGTATTCAATATTAGAAAAAAACAGAGAGGATTCAATAACATTAAATAAAATTTGAAACACACATTTTATTGACATCTCCAATGCTATTGTAGAATTTTCTAAGCTATGAGATCAGATTTAGCTTATCAGGGCTTAAATATATGGTTCTAGATTCTGCAGAATCTACAAAAAAAAAGTGCTGATCGAAGAGGGAGAATGCACAGAAAAGACAAAGATGGCTTAACAAAAAGCAACCTCATTTTGAAGGTAACCCTATTCAAAAAACAAAAAAAAAATAAAACTTAATTAAATATACAATAATTTGCTTCAATTTTTTTTTAAGTTTCGTTGTCTATTTTTGGTTTATTTTTACTTACTATGTTTTTTCTGTCGGTTTTGAGTTATTTTGATTTTATGCATCTGTCTCTTTCTACACGGTGTTTATGTGACGCAAAAGTTAATAGAGTTGGATAAAATAAAAGTTTTTATCCGTTTACGTTGCAGAATTTGTTTAAAAAGCAAAAATTACACATGTGTAAATATTTTTTTAGACTTAATACTGCATTGGTTTTGGATTTAAATTAAAATTTCTGCAAGAGCTTTTTTTTCAACTTTAAATTTGCTTTCTCTATTTTTATCAACCCTTTGCTATGGTTTTTTTTTTATTTAAAAAGACTTTTGATTGTGTTCTAAAGGGTTATTTAAGTTTTGCTTGGTTTGTGTTTGAATTATTGAGTCATTTTATATTATAGATTCTGCAGAATCAAAATAATATTTTATTATTATTATATTATAATTATTATTATTTTTTATATTGAGGTAGAGATTCGGAAGATTAAAGTTCAGTCCACGCATTATTTTTGATATATGAAAAGACTGTTGCAAATCAAACTTAATCTTTTTCCATTTTTTGTGGTAAATGCATTGTTTTATTTTTATATACGTATATAAAAAAAATAAACGAACATTTATATTTTTTTGGTTAAAATATGACTTAAATAATCACAAAAGATCACGCGTTTTACGCTGAAATCAAACAAGTTTTTGTTACGAATAATTATTTGTACATAATTGGTTGCTTAGTTCGCTCAATGTAGAAATAACACTATGTTTATTGCAATTTTGTTCAAATTTCAATTTTAAATGAGAAAAACTAAAATTTTGTGTCTTAAATCTAATTGCAGTTTCTTAATATGGCATCTGTATTTATGCGAATCTTCAATTTAATTTGTATGATGCTGCTAATAGGCCATTGGAGTGGCTGTTTACAGTTTTTAGTGCCAATGCTTCAAGGATTTCCATCAAACTCTTGGGTGTCTATAAACGAACTACAGGTAAGGTTTCATTGATTTAGTTTTGTATGCTTTCTATTCCTCCTCCTTTATGGTAACAACTTTTGCTGTTTCAAATATATTAATCTATTGAAAATTTTAAATCAACGACCTTAAAATCCACAGAGCAGTGTTTTTAACCACATCTACTCATTTATCGAGAAATGAAAAGAAAACAATGCTCTGTGAATAAGTGAGGATCTAGTTTTTCGGTTACTGTAATCGACATTGTTAGTGAGAGACAAACCAATTCATTCGTTTTGCTGAGAGGGGATATCGAAAAAAAGTTATCATAAGAAAATGAAAATAGAAATAAAAATAAAATTTATTATTCACTCTAAAACTTTTTAATTTGTTTTTTAATTTATTTAAAATAGTTTCACATAATTTGTCGATTTAGGCCCGATGATGGAAGAATAAAATTTCCGAAACGCGGGCTTGTAATATTAAAATAAATAAATGTTGTGACACTCTTTTAAATAATAAAAAAATATTGAAAAGTCTTGGAATAAATAATTATTTTATTTTTATTTCTATTTTCTTTTTTATTTTCCAACAAAATCACACACAACATGGAGACGACACCACTTAACAATATCGCAAGAACTTTTTTACTGTTTTTACGCAAATAAATTTATAAATTTATTTGTTAAGTGGCCCATTCAAGATTCGTTGGAATTTTGTATGGAAAATATGCCAATTGGGAATAAACCACGTTGAACCGGAGATCCGTTGAAAATCTCTTCAATAAAATGGTAACTTATTTAATCATTTTCTTGATATTTTATCCACATATTTAAGACTCTGTCAAACCACCGAGTTTGACAGCTGTGATGTTTTACAAATAAATAGATAAGAGTTATCACCATCAGTTGGTGTTTTCAACGTCACGAGAAAAGCTCAGCGCCACGTTGAACAAGTTGGCGGTGAAACTCAATGTTGTTAAAAATTAGATTATTTCATTATTTATAAAACCCCTACAATAATAGCTTAAGCCTGATACACATTTCTTTTGGGGAAACATTTTTTTTTTTCAAAAAAAATTTATTTGTCAAACTCCATTTTTTTGGCACAAACCAATGGCAGTGACATTTTTTCGCGCAAAAATACCGTGGTGAAAAAAAATGTTTTAACTTTGAATTGGTTCACAGTTCAACAAAAAATTAAGAAGTTAACCTTCTTTTTTTGCACAAAAATTATTCCCATAGGAACTACATATGTACATGTAATTTTGTTTTCGTTGAAGAACTGTAAACTAGGCTTAGAGCACACATAAGCTTATATGAAAAACTAAACCAAAATTTGCTTATGTTTCCAAAAGTACCTCGTATACCCATAATGATGTTTGGCTCACATTGCTAGCTATCAAATTCAATTATGCACCGAGAGACTGGAACCGTTCTTGCAAAATTGAAGCGAAACGAAATAGCACCTATGTACATTGCGTAATGGTTAATGAATAGAATTAAATAAAAATTCTAAATACAGAATTATTAGTTAAGCCACTATTGACAGATTTTGAAATTTCATGTTCTTTAACGCCAAGTTTAGAAATCTTTATCAAAATAATCTTATCGCCGCCCAACATTTAATAATCTTACCGCAGAGTTAAAAACGCTCTCTGTTTGACTGACTCATTAATGATGCAAATAAAGTTTCATTTTCTCGCAAAGCTGTTTGAGCATAGGAACTTTAACTTAGTTGCTCTGTAATAATATACAAAAATCAAACGAACTGATCGATAATCACCTTTATAAGGACCACCTTAATAACTTCGTTCAATTTGATTCTTATCTTGCATTTCAAAATAAATTACGTGCCAAAAAATGTAAAAGTTTTCATCACAGCACAGAAATATGCCAATCGAATTTTTATCAATTTAATTTTAATTAAGTAATTAGTTAGATTTTCAATAACAACTAGCACAATGTACAGTACTAGTGATTGTTCAATACCCAACGACCTTAAACAATAAATGGCGATGGGAAGATCGAAGATCATTATTACATTATTATTCATTCAGTTTTTTTTTTTTTTTTTCAATTTAGTGCGGGGTAAAAGGTAATGTAATGCGAATAAAATGTGATTTAAATAAAATTTAATCATAATTATGACATCGGTATATAAGTACATGTCGTAACGCAAGTTTTAAGAAGTGTAACCAGTGTGGAAACACTGATCTCTAAATTTTGATTGGAAAAATGAACACATAAAATGGAATTTCGACGACGTGACGGTCGTTGTGATCTTGACTGGGACCCACTCCACTGCATCAACCTAACGCGCCACTTGTGGGGCTCGCCGAAATAGAGGGTGTTGTCAATAGTTACAATAGGGGCCATTACATAAAGAAACATATACATATGTACATTTATTTAAAAGTATATCTCTTTAAATTTGTCGGCAATAAAACAAAAATAAGGATGTGTTCCAATTTTATTTTATTAGTTTTGCATTTAACATTTTTACTTTATTTTTTTTGATTGTTAAAATATATAAAAATGTTTTAAGAAAGTTGCAACTCTCGCCTAATCATGGGGAAATAGAAAATATATCACTCCCTAACCAATTTTTTTTTAAAGTAAGTTAATTATTTGAATAGTTAAACTGAGCCGAAGTTGGTTCTCAAAATTGGAGATGCCATCTGATGTGTTGAAAAAATACGAATTTTTGAAAAAAATGATCGTTAGAGAACGTTCTTAAAAAGTAATTTTTGTAAATTTTTTAAGAACTATTAGAAAAAAAATTTAGTATTTAATAATATACCCTTAAAAACAAAATTTCAAGAACAAAAAAAAAATCTAACCGTTTTTAAAATGTCAATTGACTCTTCCAAAAAAATTATTTTTTCAAAAATCTAAAAGGTATTTTTTTTTTGAAAATTTCGATATTATCAAGATTATACGGAGTGTCCCGTAAAGGTCATGATCTTTTAGAATTTTGTAACTTGTTTATCCCGAATCATAACGGTTTTCCAGTTACAGTAATTTATTGGTATAAATCTTACCAATGCGAACTCTAAATCAAAAACTACTACAGTTTAAACTTAATCAGTCATGACTTTAAAAAAATAAAAATAAAGTTTTTTTTTCAAATACTGGTTTATATCTCCTAAGTGATCTTTTTAATTTATTATAATTATATTATATATATATTACAATCGGATGCGAATTCACAAAATTACAAGCGATCAAAAACTATAAAAATCAACTTTTTCGAACTTTTTCAAAATTTACCATTTTTAATTGAACCGTGTGGATAGAAAAAAAATATTAAAAATATTATTTTGGGCTCAAATAAAATATACATATGTTTATAACAAAATCTTGAAGACAAATTCATTAAAATTGAACGATAAGTGTTGCAGCTATTAAATAATAAGAAAATGTTTTAAACAGAAAATTTAGTATATTCTATAGGTTTTTTTTCTTTTTTATTAAATAAAGTAAAGTGGTGGTCCAGTATAACGAATGCCGATGTAACGAATGATCGATATTACGAACACTTTTTTCAAGCTATTAGGTATTCTAAATAACGAACAAATTACGAATTTCATAAAATGAAAAAAAAAATTGCTGTGAATGTTTTAATATCTACTATTTATGTTTTTTTATGATAATATTGGAAGATACACAATTTCACAATTTGCATCTAATGGGCAGAACAAAATGGCATTGAAAACTTCAAGTCTTCTTTCTAAGAAGTTCACGGGCAGATGCACTCAATAATAACATTCAACTCAAAAAAAAACATGCATATTAACTATTTTTTTTTTCTTAAATATGAGTACAAATATTTTTGTGTACTATTTATGTACATAATTTGAGCAAAACTAATAAGTCTATTTCTTAAATGTTCCTTTATATCCAAATGAAGTTAAATATGCTTTTTTTTAATTATTTAAGTGAAGTATGTATTTATTTTTTTATGAAGTATGTTATAAAAAAATGAAAAATACAATAAGGGTATTCATGCAACGAGATAATTTTATGTTTTGCAGAAAGATATAATTTTCCGCTTAACGTTTGCATGAGCACCCCATAAAAATTCTTGCATAAATGCGTGAGAAATAATCAGCTGTCACAACTAAACTTCACAAATTACTTCTCGAAACTTTATGAGGTTTATTTCTTCGCTTTCTGCATCAATTTTGTGAGATAAATTTATCTGGTTTGCAGAATATTTTTCCCATACAAATTTTGACAGCTCGTTTCTGCGGAGATAAAATTATCTGGTTTCCGAGGTTTATCCGAGTTTTCCACCGTTGCGTTGCATGAATACCCTTAATAATTGTACTTTCTATACCTAAAGATTTGTATAAAAAAAACGTTCGATATAACGAATTTTCAATATAACGAATTGATTCTGGACTTTATATCGTTCGTTATACTGGACCACCACTGTAATATGAAAAAATGACTTTGACTTGTTTTACACCGTTACAACCTGTGTTATTTCTAAAAATCAATAATCTTGTACCGGTTATTTTCTATGAAACTTTGACACTTTGATCCACACTTCCCTAAATTATTTGAAACCAAACGCTAAAAACCGATTATTATTATTTAAAAAAGAACAGTTTAGTTCTAATTGTCAAATTAACTTATTTGGAATTGAAATGTTTGATAGTAAACTGGAACTGTAAACATTCTCATTCCATGGTGTAGTTAACTTGAAAATATGAGTTGAACTTATCGTTTGCTTTATGAACTTATAATATTAACTTTACATTAAAGAAAATTTCTACCTTAAAATTTGATAGAAAACTTGATAACTAAAAAAATAACCGCGATCTAGCTTCGGTTTTTTTTTTATAATTATTATTAAATTAAAGCTTAAATGTTTGATATGCTTAGATATTTTCTTTGCTAACCCATTGGCATTTTATATTGCAGGAGTCATATTGGCTGGAACAGTATTCTTGGGCGTTATTTAAAGCGATGTCTCACATGCTTTGTATAGGTTATGGAAGGTAAGACTACGATCACTTCATATCTCATGAAAAAGCCCAAATATTTGTATCAGTTTAAATTTCTTAGTAATAACACTCTTTCATTAAAATCATTTTTGCACAACATTCAAAAAAAAAAAAACACACCCAAGGGAACGAACAGCATCATTCATTTCTAATCCATCATTATACAGTATATTATCTTCACATCAAGTCTCAAAAACCAACAACTTAATATAATTACCTACCCCTACCTGATATTGTACAATTGCAGTGTTTTATTATTATTATTTTATGCAAGAACTCGCAAAAGGTGTTTGTGGCATTGAACCAGAGTAGTCCACCTCATATTTTTTATGACTTCACTAACAGTTATCATACATTTTTCCTTCCCTTTCCTCCCCAACCTGCAGTTGTTTGGCCTAGCAAGTGCAAGATTGTCTAAACACTCTCAATTGATGTACTTGCTAAGCGAATAGCAACAGATGCATAGAGAAATACCTTTGTATATGAAAACTATAGTACTATCATGACGGAAGTCGAATGGGGCGACATCTAAAGTGTGCCGGCAACCCTTACTCTTTTTTTTTGCGGAGAGCTTATGGAGGTTTTAATTGATATTCATTGATACTTTTTGGATGCAATAAATCCAAAAAATAGTCTCCTCTTACCCCTACCACCAATTTCCGATGCTTAAGGACTCCCAAATTTTACACCTCAATTTTTGAAGCGCCACCACACAGGTCCCAGCAACATGAAAAAAACTCGCCATGATAGTACTACAGTTTTCATATACAAAGGAAATACTGTTTGATTGTTAGGGTTCGGATCGATCCACATCACTGTTAAGGCATAACACTAGTAGTGTTGTGTATTGAAAATAATTTTATAATCATATTCAGTTTTTCTCTTAGATTTCGTCTGTTTTAGTCTTCTTTTTCTTTTTTATCACAATGATTGGAAATTTCAGAGTTGACTATTGTAACATTCGTGGGCTTAGAGCAAATTTCCTTGCTTAGTACGCCCATTCTGTTACAAACAGGCCAGCAGTTTTGGCACTTTGTGAAACCCAAGTAGGTGAAAATACTGATCCTGCTGAATTTCAGATTCATTTATATAACTTAGTGTCCCCCACGATGGTATCGCCGTCTACGTTAGAAATGATGTTGCTTACCAGTTTCAACCACAATATGGTCCTAGTACCAACCCCTTGTTTAACTTCCTGTGGTTAAAATTCTCGGTAAACAGGCACATCGCACATTATTGTTTCCTCTATCGAAGCCCTACTTCTCGTGAATTTGACGCTCTGTCTGACTCCATCCAAAGAATTGTTTCCTTGCATCCTCACACTAAAATCGTTATTACGGGCGAAATTAATGAACACAATTCTTCTTGGCTTCAACATTCTGTGTGCTGAGATCTTCGCTGAGTTTAACCACCCTACCGAATATCGGACGTTACAAGGCCGATCCAAAATACTCTTGACTTGTTTCTAACCTCTGACCCCGATAAATACAAAATCAGTGTATTACCGCTTCTAGGCACATCAGACCATAGTATCATTTCCACAGATTTTTCGTGCCAAAAAATCCAGTTAGAGAAAGAGCTCATGTGAGAACCGTTTGGCAATATGAGAAAGCCAACTGGGACGGTCTCAATAATTTTTTCAGGATCTTTTACTGGTCACTATGCTATTCCAGTAAGGCCTGCAACGCCCATATTCGAAGAACCAAATTTTTACATGACCAAAAATTAAGGCAAAAAATATTACAATGCAGGTAAATACTACAATACAGGTAGTAAAAATTTTTGGTCATTTGTAAAAAACATCAGGAACAAAACATCTTCCTCGGTCCCAACACTCGTTAGGCAGTTCACCGCTAACTCTACGCTGTATGATAGTGTCAAGACTCCCCACTTCTTGAGCGCGTAAATAATTCCATGCAACAAATCTTCTTTCGTACAAATCTTCTCCTTGCCATTATCTATGAATGGCACTTGCATCGAACAAACTAATCAGCTTGCGATTTTGGGTATGTGTATCACAAACCATCTTTTGTGGAAATTGCTGGAAATTCTTTTCCCCTTCTGATCTGGCTATTATCTATAAAAGTTATATGCGTCCAAAGCTTGAGTATAACTCCCATCTCTGGGCTGGTGCTCCAGCAACTTACTTAAACCTCTTGGACAGTATACAAAAACGAGCCTTCAAATTGATCAGAGGCAGGAACATCATCGATAATTTTACGTCACTCATCATCGACGTAACGTTTCCTGTCTCTCACTCTTTTATCGTTACTTTTACGGTAAGTGCTGTAATGAAATAGACAGTTGCATTCCTCAACATAAAAGTTTCAACCGTAATACTCGCGCTTTCAGGAATGCTCATCAGTTTGCTCTTGAACCCAATTTCGTCTGTACTGTCAAGTACAGGGATTCGTTCTTTAGCCGTACTACGCGAATGTGGAATTCCCTTCCAAGCTCTGTCTTTCCCTCTCATTGTGATATACTGAAATTCGAGACTAATGTTCACCGACATCTCCTTTCACATCCGCTCCTACTTACCTAAAGCTCGCACTGTGTCACTGACATAATATAAAGGGTACATAAGATCCCCTTGAATGCGCGCTAATTATAAAAAAAAAACAAATAATATATGCTTTTTTCATCTGACCTTTATTTTGGTGTGTTCGCAATAAAAAAATAAAATATAAAATAAAAAATTGAGAAAACTTTAAATAATACCTGGGCCCTATTTCATAAACATTGACTGGTGACAATTTGTCAAGTGACAATTCTACAATTGTCAAATTTCTGTCCCATTAATAATTTGACAAATTTGTAGAATTGTCGGAAAATTTGCGACAGTTGTTAAGTTGCTGGATCATAAAAAAATTGTAATGACAATGAATTGTCAAGAATTTTCCGAGAATTGTCACGAATTTTCTGACATATTTGTCGAGAAAATTCTTTTATGGGACAAAAAAAATATGTAAATTACAAATTTGTCAATATGTCATTGACAATTGTGATAGGCCAATGAGCTTCGGTCAAGTTAAGATAGAAAAGTGACTAGTATCATTCAACATGTTAAATATTATTTCTTCGAGTGAAAGTGATGAAGATATTCAAGTGAAATACCGTGTTGTACGCCCTCGAATTTTTAAAGAAGAATTAATAATGATTTTTTAGCATTAAGACTTTCAATTTAAAATTTATTCTATAAAAATATTTTATTATGCATTCATTTTAATAAGATTTTTTATTAAAACTGCTCATGCTCAATAAGCCAATTTTCTTGTTTTTAGGTGGTCCTTTTTTTCTATGTACCTTAATCTGTTGTGTTCTAACGTAACGACAAATTTGTCAAAGTATGACAATTGTCAAGTTGTCACGACATATATGTCATAATATGACAACGACAATTCTTCAATTTTACAAATTTGTCGCATTTGTCTGACAATTGCTTGGATCATAAAAATAGACAAGTGACAAATTTGTCATAAATTGACAATGACAAATTTGTCGTCAGACAAATGCGACAAATTTGTAGAATTGTCACCTGTCAATGTTTATGAAATAGGGCCCTGGTTTTCGAGAAAAACTCTCTTATTTTAACTGTTGTTTCATTTATTTGGTTTAGCACCACGGGATTTAAAAGCCTGATAAATATTATTGCAAAGACTGTGAAACATAAGTACATATAAAAAAAAAAAACAATTGATAAATTGTAGAATCTTGCAGTCAACGATCAGCCCGATTATGGATCTTGCCTGACAGTTGTGTTCACCATTAAAGGTATAACTATAATAGTAGGATGTGGTAGTAAGCTAATGTGAAATTAGCTTTCCGAACACTTCCATTTTGATTTTTGTATCTATCTGTCAATTCACTTTCGCAGGAGCGGTCGATGAGAGCTCTTGCTATCGATAGCGAAAGTTAACGCAGCCTAACGAAAGGCACCCAATAATGGGCACGTCATAAAAATTGCACGTATTCGCTTCGTTTCTTGCGGCCACTTCAGCTGACGTTCGACGATTATAGTTCTACCTTAATAGTGTATCTTGGGAAGGATACACATTCTTTGTGCCTGGTTACACGAGCGGAAAAAAGAATTACGTTCGTGGATACACACAGAAAAAAAAGTTGAGTGGGCATGCAAGAAAATATGACAACAGAGGAACAATCGGAAATTAAGACACTAAAAACAAGAAGAAAACAAAACTATTTGTTGCAACCACTCTCCTTCACAGCCAAATAGAAATGAAAATTTCTGTCCAAAGGAGAACGTTTAAGAATGAAACATGATTTTTAACGCAAAACTCATATCTGAAAATGAGGAAAAGACGAAACTTGGCATTTTTTTTCCATCTCTTTCCTTCTTTCTAAAAATCATGCGTTCTCTTTCGAGAATTAACTTTTTTTTCCGCTCGTGTAACCAGGCACTTTGCTTCGATCATAAATAATGACAGTCCGGTAACTGTTATGCGCGAAACAGATTGAACCAGCAACAGCGTCAGCGCCTTCAACAGCAAACAGCACGCTGGCCAGCAAAATTTTTTCGAACACATTACCACCAACACCGCCGGCCGTTCATTTGTTCCATATTTTCAATATTTTTTGTGGTACCTCTGACAGTGCGAAATTTGACAACAATAGACCAGCAACAGTAAATTTAGAACTTTGCCAAACGGCGCTGTTGACGTTGCTGTTGCTGGTCTATTCTGTGTTTAACAATATTGAAATACATTGGTTCTAAAATAATGGTGGTCGCTGTTGCTGGTGACTTTGCTGGTGCTGGTTCAATCTGTTTCGCGCTTTAGACTACATCAAAAAAATTGTTAGCAGCATTTCTGACTGACAAACCATCAATCAGAGGGTATTATCTATCTTGAGCAAAACTATATTTTAGAATTGTTTAAAAAAATTTGTCTAACAAACGTTCACTCCGAGGGTACACATCACACTATCAGTCGTGAGCAAAATTGTCATTCATGATTGACAGTGTCTACTCCAATTTATGTAGATGGGAAATTAAGTCCATAAATAAATTTAATGTACAGGGTTATCAGATTTTATTCCACAAGTTAATAAGTGCTATTTTTTTTTTCCGAATTTCAATTGTATTTAAAAAAAATTCCTTGTTGTTCATCATCGGTGATGAAACTTTTAATATTCCAATTCTTGAAATAAAAAAAAATAATATTTTGAAAGAAAGAAATCATTTTACAATTAATTCAGCACCTAATAAAAGTGAGTTAAATATGCTCAAAAACCGAAATCGAAGTTCCAATTCAGAGTTGAAATTCCGATCGAAGATTTTTATACACTTTGTAAAGTTACAATGGTAGAACAAGAAGGTAGAACTACCTTAAAGGTAGAACTATAATCGTCGAACGTCAGCTGAAGTGGTTGTAAGAAACGAAGCGAATACGAGAATTTATATAACGCGCATTATTGCGATTGGGTGGCTTTCGTTAGGCTTCGTTAACTTTCGCTATCGATAGCAAGAGCGCGCATCGACCGCTCCTGCGAAAGTGAATTGAGAGATAGATACAAAAATCAAAATGGTGGAAGCATATAATATGGCTGTCTTCTCCATTTGAGTTTCAGAAAGCTAATTTTCGTCCGGTTTTGACATTAGCTTCTTACCACATTCGTCGAACGTCAGCCGAAGTGGTCGTAAGAAACGAAGCGAATACGAGGAATTTATATCGCGCCCATTATTGCGAATTGCGATTAGGTGGCTTTCGTTAGGCTTCGTTAACTTTCGCTATCGATAGCAAGAGCGCGCATCGACCGCTCCTGCGAAAGTGAATTGAGAGATAGATACAAAAATCAAAATGGTGGAAGCATATAATATGGCTGTCTTCTCCATTTGAGTTTCAGAAAGCTAATTTTCGTCCGGTTTTGACATTAGCTTCTTACCACATTCGTCGAACGTCAGCCGAAGTGGTCGTAAGAAACGAAGCGAATACGAGGAATTTATATCGCGCCCATTATTGCGAATTGCGATTAGGTGGCTTTCGTTAGGCTTCGTTAACTTTCGCCATCGATAGCAAGAGCGCTCATCGACCGCTCCTGCGAAAGTGAATTGACGGATAGATACAAAAATCAAAATGGTGGCCAAATTTGGGGATTTGGCCTTATGACGCTATACAAAAAGCGACATAAGACCAAATTTTAAGAGTTCGTCTGTTTTGTTTGTCTGGGAAAATTAATCAATAAAAAGTGTGATATGCGGGTTTCTTTCATTGCTAATTTAATTTTTAAACTTGGTTCGTACCTATCTACAGTTGCGTGATGAATAAGTTATTTAAGTTGTATAAAAGAAAATATCTGATTGCAATAATACTTTGTCTATTTAAAGACATACTTTTACTTGGTTCAATCTTAAGATACAGAAAAGAATAATACCCAGAACTCGCTCGAATACATTAAATACATTTATTTATAAATATACAGATACGAAATTTTCTTGGTTTTCTTATTTTTCTTGATTTTTAGAGGTTTTAGTATAATGAATAATTCCTTTTTTTTTTTAAACAGTTGGACCAATTTGGTCTTATATCACGGCACCATCATACACAAATTACATTAACGCAAGTTGGTTTAGAGGGACATTCATTAAACGTTTGTGGTAAACTTCTTAATTTTTTCAGCTTACTAGTTTACACGGTTGCATGAAGCATGAACACGTTTTGACCACGGGGCGTCTCAAAGAAGGCTAGATAGTTTTCAAGATAAGAATTCGGGTACCGCACCATAGCGGTATCAGAAGTCACTAAATCTTGCTTAAACCCCATTTGACGAGTAAGATTGACGTCCACGTCCAAGCAAAAAAAATATAAATGTAAAATTTTTAACTTATTGAAAATTTTATTCTGAAAATAAGTACTTCAATAGTACTCTTGAGAAAAAGGAGATTAATTAGCACCCGCTAAGTAATGGGCCAAGCAGGTATTTCTCCTCATACTAAAAGTATGCGAACTTTAATTCCAACCTCCAAAGGCAATAAACCCCGCGGGTCTTTATTCTTTTTTTTATGGTGAGATTTATTTCCATTTAAAAACGTAACTTCAATGCACTGCACCGTGTATTGTATTGACCCATATATTATATTAAAGAAAAATGTTTTATTCAAGGTTATATTGTTATATTGCAATTAAAAACGATGAATATAGTTAACTTAAATAAATCATAACTGCACATTACGCCCATTACTATTATGGTTCTAATTTTCAAATGAGAGGGGAATAAAATACAGATTAATATTTAAATTAAGGTTTAATCATTAATATTTTACTTGTATGTTTTTATTTCAGATTCCCACCGCAGTCATTGACGGATATGTGGCTGACAATGCTTTCAATGATATCCGGAGCAACGTGTTATGCCTTATTTCTAGGTCACGCTACGAATTTAATCCAAAGTTTAGACTCAAGTAGACGTCAATACAGAGAAAAAGTAAAACAAGTGGAGGAATATATGGCATATCGAAAACTGCCTAGGGATATGCGGCAAAGAATAACAGAGTACTTTGAACACCGTTATCAGGGGAAATTCTTCGATGAGGAGTGTATTTTGGGAGAATTAAGTGAAAAACTTAGAGAAGATGTAATAAATTACAATTGTAGGTAAGTCAAAATTTATTCACTTAATATTTATGTTAAAGGGATACCGGGAAAACTACAAAAAAATAATGTCTTTAAAGAAAAATATGAAAACGTATAAAATTATTTACTACCCCCTAGCATGATAATCATATTTTTTAGGTTTTTAAAAGATAATCATACCTCTCAGAGACGTATGGAACTTATTAAGCGATTTAAAGGATGACCATTTACTTTTCATTATTAATTTTTATTTTTATTAATTATTTAGACTATTTTTAGTAAAATTAATCAATATTTAGGTACAAAAGAGGTAAAGGTTGATCAAAATTTACAAAAAAATCAGAGCCACGTTGAAAACAGATCGAATAATTTACTTTATTTTTTAAAGAATCCTTTGAGTTTACTTTGAGTCTTAATATTTGGTAAATTAGTTTCTTTAGGGGTAAACTAACTATAAAAAATAGTTTTAGTAATTTTTGAGAAACATATCAATTACTGTCTCCCTAGCATTGACGAAATTAGAGCCGTTTTCGGAATACATTTTGTTTTGTCGTAACGGTTATATCTTTAAAACAATAAGTCCAAAGTTTAAGAACTCTCCCCAGTACAGATAGACAGAATTTACTGGGCCCACTTTTCGCGTTCTCTATCATTGAATCCAAAACTTTTCCTACAGATACAGTACACAAAACCTTTAATATGTAAATATGAAAAACCGGTTAAAAAAAACGTCCAGAAAACTTTATGCTGAAAAAATACGAGATATATGTAAACCATACTTGACATACGATAAAGAACTGAAAAAGTCTGTCTGCGCCTGTACCTATAAATCTCTTCAAACATTGATAAGAAGAGGAGAAACTGGAAACTTTTTCTGAGTCTTAAAAATTCAGGCTTCTGTCAATACAACCGTTAAGATAAATTTAAATTAGCTTAAAAACGGTTCTTATTCAAATTATTTGCTCAAATAGCAATTCGACGGATTGCGATCAAATGAAAGAGGTCGTTTATAATCCTTATAATATTGCATATCAAAAAATAATTATTGGATTTAAGAAAAAAATTCAAAAATTTTATTCTAAAAATATTAACGATATAAGGCGACAATATGCATATACAATATACTTATACAAACATATAGGGTGACATATTAGGGTGGTTCTTTGTTTATTTGTTTGAGAAATACGAATGCGATAACCATTTTTTTGCTTTTGTTTTTTAGATCTCTTGTTGCGTCAGTGCCTTTTTTTGCCAATGCTGACTCCAATTTTGTTTCCGATGTTGTTACAAAGCTAAAATATGAAGTTTTCCAACCAGGTAAATGATTATAAGAAAAACTCTGTTTTAATACTTAGGTAAAGAATATTTTTTGTTTTTCTAATGAATATTTTCTATCTTTAAAGGTGATATTATTATAAAAGAAGGCACAATTGGAACCAAAATGTATTTTATACAAGAGGGTGTCGTGGATATTGTGATGGCCAATGGAGAGGTATGCTTGAAGTACTAAAATGAATAGTCATTTTAAAAATCCAGAATTATTCATTTTCGATGGATTTACATACATAGAAAATGTTTAACTTTGATAATTTTTCAAACACGAGTTGGTTCTTATTAAAACTTCTGCGCTTGTGGAAAGACCCATCCAGTCTTTCTGACAAATGATTTTTTGAAGATCAAATCATCTCATAAAGTTACTGGTTTAAAAATGCAACTTTTTTAACCCAAGCGAGCTACAATGTTCGCTCAGGAATAAAGCTATTAATCAGTGTTCACTTTTCTAAATACTTATTCCTTAAAAAGATTCTAAATTGAGAGCTCTAAATGATATTGGTCTGGACAAAGATGAAAATTGTTTTTTTGCTGTTACTTACCTTTTTAATTATTCGCGCAATCAATGAACATTCTCATAATGATTAAAACTTATAAGCAACCAGCTATATTTTTAATTTTGAAAAATCTTATTTTTAAAATTTGTTTCAAAAATCTGAAAGATTTACCATTCAATTAATTTTGTTTGATAAAGTATAATGTGAAAGCTATCGTGAATAAAATTTCCCAAGGAATCTCTACCGCATCTTCTAAAATTGGAAATGGCAACAATTTTTCACTTTTGGCAGCCCAGTTTCCGTAGAAGTTTCAATTTCAATGCCAATAAACACAGAGGGAAACTGCGACTACAATTACTAACGTTTCCTATTTTTGATGATGGAAAAAAATTTCGTAAGAAATTTGATACACCGTAGACCCCAATATACGGGTCTTCCCAATTAAAAGAGATGACTTAAGTATTTATGTGAAATTAATGATTTACCATAATATGGCCTTATTATTTAAAAGTTCACTCTCAATGAAATTTATTCCTAGGTATCAATGAAATTTAAACATAAGTATTAATTTCATTAGGTCTTTGCGAACAGAAATTTTTAACTACTTATGCACTCTATCGGAATCTATTTCATTGCAGGTTGCAACATCGTTATCAGATGGTTCATATTTTGGTGAAATATGCTTACTAACAAATGCACGGCGCGTGGCCAGCGTGCGGGCGGAAACCTACTGCAACTTATTCTCATTAAGTGTGGATCACTTCAATTGTGTATTGGATCAATATCCGCTAATGCGAAAAACAATGGAAACCGTAGCAGCGGAACGTCTTAACAAGATTGGTAAAAATCCAAACATAATGACCCAGAAGGATGAACAAAGTAATAACCCCGAATCCAATACGATCACTGCTGTTGTCAATGCATTAGCTGCTGAGGCTGAAGAGTGCAAAGATGAGTATGTATATTTTCAACAATCGACAGCAGTGCTGTTTTTTTAATTTTTATCTAAATAACAATTTTTTCATATTTATATTATAGTGATAACGATCTCAAAGAAAATCTGTTACATGGATCCCAATCGAGCATTATTGAACCAGTTCAAACTATAAGGAGAGGACTTCCAAGGCCTAGAAGTGGTGAATTTCGCGCACTGTTTGAGGGCAACACTCCATGACACTAAGAAACATATGAATTTGCTACATTTTCGCTATACAAATATCGTCAAAAATAGTTAGATTATTTTATTAGTGCAATTTTCAATTCATCTAACTGAAAATGATTTCAGCTCCGCTAACTGTGATGACTATATATAAGAAACGAAATTCAATTGATTTCATTACTCAAGCAATACTATAACGATGACGACTCGTGCAGACCCAATCTCCTTCATTAAACATATTTAAACCTCATGTACAGCATGTTGTCTTTTTATAAGATTTTGTTTAATATTTATTTATTTTTAATTTTAATTTTTAGTTAAAAGATTAAATTTTGCAAGTTGTATTTGTTAAAAAAAATATATGGTATTTTACTATAGAAACAATAAATACATGAAGGACAATATGTTTTTTCCAATTTTTCGGCAAATCAGTAGATTAGATAACTTTAAATAGTGAGGTGAGTATTTTCAATGCAATACTGAACTGTTTCATTGGTAAATAATTTTTATTTTTACTTGCAAAGTTTTGATTCGTAAAAAAATCGAACTCGAAATATTAATCAAACCTAATATTACAATGATATAGAACGAAAACAAAATGGGTCCCGCAATTCCGTTTGTGTGTCTGTAATTCGACATAAATCCCTATTATTAGCTTGTTATTGACGGTACCTGCCATAGAACCGTACTTTTAGTTTTCGATTTTCTCATAAACGGTTTGACGGCTTGCGATTCAAATTTCTATGAAAGATGTCCTATATAATATTAAAAATATCCCATATCAAAATATCCAGTAGCTCCAATAGTAACAAAAAACAAACAAATGTTGCCAATTTGGATAGCTTTTTTGGGGATGGTAAAGGGAGTGGGGCGTGGTTGTGTAAAAAAAGTTTTTTTAATCTTCCAATTATACCTAACAATATGTCAATAATTTAGAACTACCGGACCTCTTGATAGCTTTATTCACTGGACTACTTAGCTGACGATAAAACAATCAATTTAAATTCAACGCAAAAAATAAATATATTTTATGAGCTCAAAACAATCTTCTTCTTATGACCTCGACTGCGGCCTAACACTCCAAATTCACGGCCTCTATTACTTATCATTTCGGATAGTACTTGCTCTATGTGACAAATCCATTAAAACCGTTTTACGGATGACATTTTAGGGTGAGTTCAAAAGAGCTGTAACCTATTTTTGTATTATGTATTTGGGGCTTTTGCCTCCTGTTCTTACATCAAATTTTATTTTTCATTAACATTTTATTTATCGACCTTCCTAAATCTTAGATGAAATAATATTAAAGGTCTATAAAAGATCAAAAATATATTTTTAAAATAATGGGCGATGCGTTCTTCATTTAAGACTTCTGCACTAACAGCCCTACTTCATTCGTTTCAAAACTAGTTCTACGACAAATGTAATGAGGGGTTTTCTGGACATGACTGTTATGATGTTTGGATTACATAATGAACATCCCAAAATACATAGTTGTAGGATTACTAGTGTTAGATACCTACTTATCAAAATATTGGTAATTAATATTGATTTTATCAACACTTGAATCTATATAGCTCTATTAAAACTAGTTTTGAAGCTAGTCAATAAAAGGATTGTTGGTGTTAACTTACTTACTTTACTTATCAGGCTCCCGACCCATGAAGGATCTCTGTCTGAGACACGATGACTTTTCATCCTCTACGATCCCGAGCACGTTGGCTGGAGCATTGTTGTCCATTCGCTCGATGTGACCGAGCTAAGATAGTCTACCAGTTTTGACTTTCTGGACTACATCCACATCTTTGTGCAGCTCATAGAGTTCGCGGTTATATCTTTTCCTCCATTCGCCCTCCTCGCGCACCGGACAAAATATCCGTCGAAGAATTTTTCTTACGAAATAGCCCAGTATCAGTTCTCCCTTTCTGCTTATCGTCCAGCACTCAGCCCCGTATAGCAGGACTGGCATTATAAGGGTTTTGTAGAGCATGCACTTCGTTTTACGTATGAGGAGTTTTGAACCCATTTGTCTTGCCAAACCGAAGTAGCAGCGGTTTCCGAGTGTAATTCTTCGCCGGATTTCCACTAAGATGTTATTCGTCGAGTTAATGCTTACTCCAAGGTAGATGAACTGCTTAACTACCTCAAAATTGCTGCTGACGTTTTGTCCTAGCCGGTGGACAGATGCTTTTTTGTTTGTACTTGGTCTTATCCTCGTTAATTCAAGACCAACGATATTCGCCTGCTCTTCAATCTCCGCAAAAGAATCCATAACGGCTCATTTGGAGCGGCCGATGATGTCGATGTCGTCCGCATATCCCAGTAGTTGGACGGATCGGTTGAAGATAGTTCCTTCAGTGTTGACACCTGATCTCCTCACTATCTGCTCCAGAATGAGTTTGAAGAAATCATACGATAGCGCATCTCCTTGCCGAAACTCTGTGCATGTTTGGAAAAGTTCCGAAGTGCTATTTCCTAAGTGCACATTGCACTGTGTGTTTTCTAACGATACGCGACACAATTGGATCAATTTTCCCCAAATGCCGAGTTCGGCCATCGCCAAATAGAGCAGAATTTGCTTCAGTGTGAAGATTTGGTCTATTGTCGATCTGCCGGGCCGGAAGCCACATTGATATTATCCGATTAAAGTGCTGCAGAACGGCTTAAGACGCACACACAGTACGTTGAGTAGGATCTTTTATGCGACGTTTAGTAGGGATATGCCTCGATAGTTCTTGCAGGACATAGGATCGCCTATTTGAAGATGGGGCATATGGAGTTGATAGTCCAGGCGTGATGATATGATGCATGCGCACTATTAACACGTCTCCTTCGTATTTAAAGAGTTCCGCTGGTAATCCTTCCGAACTAGCGGCCTTGTTGTTCTTTAGCTTTTTTATAGCTAAATTAACCTCTTCTATACCGGGTGGGAACTTGTTCTTCGCTGGCTAGCGCTATGTTTTCTCCTTGCCCTATCACTTGTTCTACCTGATGTCCATTTAACAGCTGCTGGAAATGCTGCTTGAATACATCCACGATTCCCTGCGGTTCGGTGACTAGGTTGCCTTCGCTGTTTCGGAGAGCCTGCGTTCTGGTTTTAAAACCAGCAGCCAGTTGCTTGGATTTTTTGTAAAACCTCCGGGTGTTGTTTCGATCGCGACACTCTTCAATCTCCTTGAGCTGGGAGACTGTGTGCGCCCTCTTTTTCCTTCGCAAGATCTTCTTCTCCTCCCGTCTTCTGGCTCGATACTCTTCCCTTGCTGCTCTTGTTTTTCGCTTTAGCATTTTCACATGTGCAATTGTGCATCTTGTGTCACCTTTTTCCGCTGTTCGCATTTATCATTTTCGGTTACCTCTTTGATGATGTGGGACCACTCATTGTTGACGTCTGTGGTAGGTGTATGCACAGCAGAGCTAAGTGTGCTAAGGCGTTTAATGTCGAATTTATTTTTCTTGGCAGTTTGCAATTTCTTTTCGTTCGAAAGTCGAGCTCTGAATTTTGCCGCAACAAGAAAAACACCTCCAATCATGATTTCCGGATTTTCAATGTTTGACGAGTCATTGCTGAAGACGCCAATGCGTATAGATCTATTTCTGAAGAATTGAACAAAATGAAAATTCAGTGGCACTCGTACGAAAATAGAGCTACAAGATCGAAAAAAGTAGTAGCAAGAAGCCTCAATTCTTTATGTGTTATTAAAGATATTGTCAAAGACCTTATTCAGATAGACTTTTAAGCTCTCGATGCGAATAATTTTATTAAGAATGAGATAATCAAAGACTACACTGGGGTATCAACGACAAAAAAGAGATCTACCTCCATTTTTGCTCACTTTCGAAAATAAAGAAAGTCTCGATAAGATTTACAGTATTAAATCAATTATGGGTAGGTATAGTTGTCAAAATTGAACCACTGCGAAAGTCAAAAATCGGTTCACAATGTAAGCGTTGTCAAGCCTTTGGGCATACACAAAAATACTGCAATAGCGAGTATGCTTGTGTTAAATGCGAAGGCGAGCATGCAACTAAAAATTGTCCCAGACAGAGAACAGAAAGCGAAATGTGGTAACTGTCAAGGCAACCATCCTGCAGGTTACAGAGGATGTCTAGTTGCCAAAAAATTCCAAGACGCAAAAAGAAAAAACAAAACTGGGAACAAGCTTAGAAACTCAACTACCAAAAAAGCATTAGTTGAAAGCCAAAAAGTAACCGTCGAAAACAAAAATAAAAATCAGCCGACAAAAGCAATTGCACCAAGCAAATGTGATGAAAATAAATCCTATTCCCAGATTGTAAAAAAATGTGTGGAAGAACGAAGAAAAATCTATTAAAGAAATGCTTGAACTTATCCTTAAAAGGATTGACAAACAAGATTTTACAAACAAGAATTAACCTCGCTATCACGCTCCGCACCCAGCTGACAAAGCTATAGGAGAGCAAGCCGCAAATACAACTGCGAATTTTATTCTTCTGGTTCGCCAACTGGTATACCAACAAAATACTAGACCTTATAGACTTTTTCGTAATCAAAAGTATTAAAAGAAATCATATAAGTAAGTGTTGAAAGTAATTATCTATAATTAATCGTCAGATCATACTCCAGTAATATTATCACTGAGCGAAGCAGAAATAATAGAAAAAATTAATCCTATGCTCGTGAATAAAAGAACAAACTGGAACGAATTCAGAGATAAACTTGAAAGTAACCTAAGATCCCCTTTGCAAACAATTGAATAAATTGATCAAGAAGTAGAACAATTTATTGCTGATGTGCAACAGGCTGCAGAAGAAAGTTCTCCAACTATTTCGAACACAAGAGAAAAAGAATTAAAATATCCTGTCGAAATAAAGGAGCTGATATTGGAAAAAAGAAGAGCTCGAAGAAAAAGGCAAGCTACGAGATTTCCAGGTGATAAGGCAGTATTAAACCATCTTAGCAACGAACTAAAGAAAAGAATCCGTGAGTTTAAAAGTGATTCATTTAGTAGATTCCTGAATAGTCTGACGGTGGATGCTTCTACCGAATACTCCTTATGGAGTGCAGCCTAAAAAGACCACAGACACAAAACCCGCCAATAAAATCTGAAGATGGTAAATGGATCGGTAACCCGAAACAAAAGGCTGACCTCTTCGCTGAACATCTCGCGTATGTTTTTAAGCCATTCGAAGCAAATACAGCTACTGATCCCTTACAATTTGTTGAAAAAAACGACGAATATGAAATTCCTTTTGTCACTCCCAAAGAAGTAAGAAGCATGTGTCAACAAAAATCACCAGGGTACGATCTAATAAGTGCTCAGGTTTTGAAAGAAATGCCTTTAATAGCCTTCAAAAAAATCCAATTTATAATAAATGCATGCCTTAAACTGAGATATGTGCCACATCATTGGAAAATTGCAGAAGTCATTATTATACCTAAACATGGTAAGCTACCAACAGAATTAACATCCTACAGACCTATATCGCTTATACCAATCATGGCAAAAGTTTTCGAAAAACTGCTCCTGAAAAGATTTAAAAATAAACATTCCACCACAGACCAAGTGCATCGAATTACGGATCTTGTGGAAAAGGCACTTGAATAAAAACAAGTATGTTCGGCTATATTCTTAGATGTTGCTCAAGCCTTTGACAAGGTTTGGCACTTGGGACTTGGGTACAAACTGCATAGGGACCTTCCCAGGCAGTACTACGAAATAATGAAATCCTACGTTACGATCCGACTCTTTAGATGGTACCGACGGTACGACCAAAATTACTCGGAACTAAACAAAATTGAAGCCGGTGTACCACAAGGAAGTGTCCTAGGACCAACCCAGTATCTGTTATCTATATACAAGGGATATTCCAGTGGACATCAACGCAACCTTGCCCTTTTGCTACGAAGGCTACACAAAAACTGCAAAATGCAGTCGATTAAGTAAGTGATTGGACGCAAAAATGGCGAATCAAACTAAACGAAACAAAATCGACGCATATAAACTTTACGAACAAAAAAATAAACAATGGGGCATATTCATAGTTATTTGACAAGTTGTTTCTTTGTCTCTTCTAAGCTAACCTGGAGCTTATGTTATTCATAGACAATTTAGACCCGGGTCCAAAAGATAAACTGGAGCTCAAACTTTAAAAACGGCTGACTCTTTGACTAAGTTGTTTTTTTCTATCTGTCAAAAAACGGATTGGATTTTAATGGATTGTAAGGTAATTGCACTAAAATTGTACTAGAATTCCGTTTTTTACTAAACAGAGCTGCGAATTTCTTCATGAATAGCAGCTGTTTCTAACCTGTGTGTTAACTTTAGACTCGAGGCCAATTGGACTCGAGTCTAAAGTTTGACTATGAATATGCCCCAATGTTCCAATTCTTATAAACAGTACAGCAGTACCTTACTCCAATACTTTCAAATACCTTGGAATGACTTTGGAAGCAAAGCTAAAATGGAAAGAGCACATCAAAAAGAAAAAAGAAGAACTAAACTTGAAGTACAGAAGAATGTACTGGTTACTAAGAAAGAAATCTGACCTATCTACCCAGAACAAACTAATGTTATATAAGCAAGTATTGAAACCCGTTTGGACATATGGAATCCATCTTTGGGGCTGTACAAAGTTTCCAAAGCAAGGTCCTTCGTGGAATCATAAATGCCCCTTGGTATATAAGAAACAGCGATCTGCATCGTGACCTTCAAATTGAAATGGTTACAAAAGTGGTTAAAAAACACGCTGTATCACATAATCACCGACTGCAAAGTCATACCAACTCCGAAATGGAGATCGTCTTAAATGTACGAGACAATGTTCGAAGATTAAGAAGAACCAAGTCTCATGAGCTGATGTTCTAAAAGCAATGGGAAAGTGCTATAACTTTAAACTTCCCACAACGTGATTTATAAATTGAGAAAGAAAAATAATTTGTCGATCTTTCATAGATTGGTCCTGATTCACCGGTGGTTTTAGTGCGGTAAGAGTCCCACACTACTCAGTACTGATTCTGCCCTTCATCGATTACCACATGGTCCATTTGGTTGGCGGTTTGACCGTCTGAAGAGCGCCAGGTTGCTTTATAGATCCTAAGCCTTGGAAACCTAGTGCTACTTATCACCGTATTACGAGATGCTGTAAAGTCTATTAGTCCGAAGCCGTCATCTGTTGTCATTTCGTGGAGGCTTTGCTTACCAATTAATTCGCCGAAAATGTCTTCCTTTTCGATTTTGGCATTGAAGACCCCGAGTACAACTTTGACGTCGTACTCCGGACAGGTTCCATAGGCTCCGTCCAGTAGGTCATAAAATTCCTCCTTGATTGGGTCTTCAGGTTCATCGGTAGGTGCGTGTGCACATATGTTTTGGAAAGCTTCGATGTGGATTACTGTCAGGTGATCACTTATCAGCTTAAAGTCAATCACCTTGCTTTTAAGCCGATTTCCTAACAACAAATTCGCATCCTAACATGTGCAACTTCTTATCACAGCTGTAATAAATGTCGCAATTTTGTCTCTTCATCATACCTGACCCTATCCATCGTATCTCCTAGATTGCAGTAATATCTGTCTTATACCGCTCGAGGGCAGACTTAAGCTTTTGAGTAGCGCCTGGGGTGTTCTTACGTTCCAGGTACATACTCTCCAGTCGTTATTCGTTGACGTTCCGGGTCTTGTTGCCATTTGAGGGTAATCATTATTCGAGGCTCCTCGATTCTCTCTCATAACCCTTAATTTTGACGTGGTAGGGAAGTCAACCCGACGACACAACTCCCAGACTTGGAGAACCAGATCCTTTTATAACATTAGGATAGCAGGCCGGATAATCCGATGCCAGTAACCCACTACGGTGATTTAAGAGCTCCCGTTGGTCCATTAAGCGCTCACCCCCCACTATATGTTTTCCAGTACCCTGGCTAGTACTGAAAATTCTTATTGACCTCAGCTCTAAATATGTCAGAGTAACTCACGTAAGATTTGCGTCTTCTAGACTGTCGACGACACCGTTGATTCTCTCTTTTGAATTCATCCGCAGTGAGCAAAATTATCTAATTCACAAAAAAAAAAAAAACGATTTTAAACATAGGTATGTACTATATACTTTTCAAAAAATTCTTGCACCCAAGATCCCACTAAAATCAAAATTTTGCATGTATTACTTCATCTGTCTTTTTATATTTTTTGCAAAAATGTAAATTATTTTTCTTTAGTAGACTCCCCATGATGTACGTTAAATGAATATAAGTTAAATTAGTAAGGTTTTTCAGAATTGCAATACGTTATTCGAGAAAAAATCAAGAATGTTTTTATAAAGTAGAAAAAAGAAATAAGACCACGTTTGGCCCTGTTTAAAAATGAATTTATTTGTTTTCATTCATTATTTAAATAATTTCTCTTTAAATTTAATAGGTATTTAACTTTCTTTATTTTGTCCAAATTATGTTTTCTGAATTTCTACATCGTTTATTTAATATTCTAATTTGTACTTTTAACTTTTCATTATCTACCCTATAAAATTCTCTCTTTGAATGTTTGAAAAAATAAAAGATCTTATCTATCTATCAAATTTCTCTCTATTTTATAAACCATCAATAATTTCATACTTGTTCTATTTCCTTTACATGTACTGTTATGTAATCTTATTTATCTAGCTGTTTTTAGGCTGTTTTTCCCAAACCAGAAGAAAAAAGCTCAGAATACTTCTCACGTATGTATGTAAGTTCTCAATGCTGTTGAGAAAAGAAACATTTGAATGAATATGTAATATTGAATGTTCTACCTTTAAGCCGATAGCTTTGAACCAGTCTAATCCTAAAATATTAGCACCGGAACTGTTAACTACAAGCAAATTGACGTGATGAATCGAATTCTTGTAGGTAACCTCAACTTTTAATTCGCCTTTAATTTCAAGTGGTGTTCCTCAGTATGCTCTCAGACATTTTTTTGATGGACAGCAACCTGGTTGGCCTAGTTGACGAAATCCTTCTAGTCCAACTAACGAACAAATTGCTCCAGTGTCGACTTGGAATCGTATCGGACGCCCATTAACAACAACGTCTACTACTATCCACGCCTTCGATTCGGCTTTGACCAGCAAACATTTGTGTGATTGCACGACCTCACTGTAATGAATTTGTTCTGTGTTATTAGCAGAATATTTAACGTGCAATTTGATTTTTTTTTTCGGTTAGAACGCTACTCTGCTGACGTCTACTTCCACCTGGTGGGTTGGACGATGTCCCTTCGTTTGCACTCATCAAACATACGGCAGCTACATGACCCACTTTTTTACATTTATTGCAAAGCGTTTTGTTGTGACGACAATCACAGCCAAGGCAAGATTTACTTTACGATTGTGATTGTGAGTTTGCATGAGAAGTACCGTGCCCGTTGGTAACCACTAGTTTATTCACCTCTATCTTTTTATTTTTTCCCTTAATTGCAGAAAATGTTTTTTGAGTTGTCTCGTAAGCACATACTATATCCAATACATCTTTTAACGACGGGTTAGTCTTTTGGGGTGCTTGCCATCGAACATTGTCATGCGGAGTATAGAATAATGATATCCCGAATCATATTATCGACATATTTTGACTCCGCACATGATGCTTAAGGACAAATAAAAAGACAATTGCATCCAAGATTTTTGATCCTTCAAAATTTCTGCCACCCACTCCCGCTGCTAATTCAAAATAGCTTCCAGAGATGCTTTATCCATTGCGTCTTAATCCTGTTGGATTATTTTTTGCAATTATTAGGCTGGGCTTCAAATTAATTTAAAAAAATCCTCGCCGCCAATGAAGAGATGAGGTCAAATCCGATGAGGAGATGAAGTAAACGCTTTGACTTCTTAATGCACAATAATCTTTAATTTCTAACAATTATCTGCAGGATATATTTTGTTCTCATGTATTTTTTAAAATGAATTTTCTCATTATCCGCTGAAGAGATTTAGATAAAGCTTGTTGAACGTTTGGTTTGTATGTATTTAACATTTGTAGTAGCTTACTCGATATCTTGTCAGTGTCTTTTATGTAATTTGAAATAGCTGTAAAACCAAATTTCAAAACGTAGCTTTCCTGATTGTTACCATAACATGTATTCTTTTCCATATCACCCAGTGTGGTAGAATACTAGATGCATTTTTTTTAGGACTATCCCAGGGAGGGATAGTCCTCTTCACAAAAAACCAAAAACATTGAATGAAAAAAAGCATACAGTTGTTCTTGTATATTAGATGCTAACTCTTATTCACAAATTTAATATGTATCTTGCACTCTCATCACTATTTTTGACAATTCCGAAGTTCTAAGAAACAAAAGTTAAAGTTAAAGGAGTTTTTGTATGATACGACTAAGCTCCTCCTACGAGAATCTGGTGTTCCAGCCAATAGTTGCTTATAAAATTGCGACAATAATATCCATTGGTACTCTATCAGAAACACTTTTTACGAACACTGTAATTCATTTCATTAATTAATATTTTTCAAATAAATTCAAAAAATGTGTGCATTTCCATACTGATAACAATTTCATTTGGCTATTTGCAGGCAGCCTTTACAGTAAAACAATAACTTTCATACTATTCGTCCGTATAAACTTGAATATATTTTATTAACAATATAAGAATATTTCACACGGACACAAAAATGTACAATATTGTAATGTGATGTTTTAAATAAAAATTGGTCTGGACAAAAACATCCTTCTATTGCTTTCATATAACAACGTAATAAAGATTTTATTTTCATTTAAAGGCGTAATACAGATGGTCCTATGAAACAGTGATGACATCATTAGCTCTTTAGGAACCTATGAAATTTTGGGGTCATCTTGCATCACCTAGAAACAAATAAAAGAATTTGCTTTAAAGTTTTTTTTTTATTATTATTTTTATTACTTCTATTTACCATTTAAAAAAACTGAAAGTGTTAAAGGAAATAAAAATAAAATTAAAAGGCGTGAATGTTATTAAGAACTTTTTTGTATATCTTATATTTGATTTCTTAATCTTAGTTTTTAACAAAATTTACAAAATAATGCAAATACATTTTTATCATTCCATCTATACTATTTATTAAACATTTGTAAAGAAATTATTTCAGATATAATGTCACTTTTAAAGGGATTAGTGTCCAAAAGATTAAACGACATTTTGTCTACATTGGAAGGAAAATTTTCGATCATTAACATATTATTAGAAATATTATTACTGTTCAAATTAGAAAGTATGATTTTCTCAGTTATTTTCTCGTAATCGATTCCTTGAGCCAGTAACTGTTCTAATTCACACAACGATGGATATTCTCCAGTCTCCAACATTTCAAACCTATAAAATGAATTGCCAATAAGCAAATGATATTTCTTGGTTAAAACTATTTTCATAGTATATATTTACGTTGGAAAAATATCCCTGGGATGACGTTTTCTATAACCATTCTGAAATTAATATTTTAAAAATTTAGATTTAATAATGGATGCATGTATTCATGCCCTTTCACTACTGTCATTGAATCGATCGCACGCAATAAAATATTGGCCAAGAATCTTGAAAACTGAAGAAAATTTATCTAATTTCTTGCAAAATTCGAAATTTTAAAATAGCCTTTACCATTCTTTGTCCTACGCTTATGTTTGTGTAAATAAAATAAGTTTGACTCAGAAAACTTTTTAACGAACATTTAGAAATACAGTGGTGAAAGAAATACAGTATAACGAACGATATAATGTCCAGAGTCATACAAATCTTTAGGTAAATAGAAAATACAATTGTATTTTTCATTATTTTATTTCATAATTTAAAAAATAAATACCTACATATTTCACTTAGTAGAATAAAAAAATATTTAACTTCATTTACATAATATGTATAAAGAAACACTTAAGGATAGACTTATTAGTTTTGTTCAAATTATGTACATAAGTAGTACATTTGTATACCTACTCATATCTAAGAAAAAAAATCGTTAATATGCATTTATTTTTTCCTGCGTTGAATGTTATAGACATGAAACTGAGAAACCATGTAAAATATTCCAGACGCCAAAAAACGTAAAACAATCAAAAATGGGACTAAAAATCCGTTACAGGTTTGTGCATAGCGAACGGAGCAATTGATTACATACACGAAGACGAATACATAGGACATAACTACCCAGCAAACATTTTTGTGAAGGTTCAGATTTCGTTCACCAAAAATGAAGAATAATATTCATAAAACTTTCAGTTTTGTGAATGAATTATGAATGAACAAAAAGATCCAACAAATTTTTACGGGGGACATGCAGAGAGATTTGTATGCTCTCTATGTAACAAGAAAAAGAAGAAAATAACATTCAGTTTTCATTCATTTTTCATCATAAATATGAGTGTGCAAATGGAAAGATCTTGTGGTGGATCTTTCATTATGGAGAATTTTTTTTTGTCCTTTATTTATTCTTCTTCTTACATAGTTTGACTTAACTTGTGCAATAAACAGTTTTTGTTCATGCTTCCAATAAGGCAGACGCATAAGCAACGGCAGCTGCTTCAACAAAAAGGTAAAATTTATAAAATATCTATGTATTTACATTATAAAGATGTAATATTTTTATATTTTACTTGACTCTTTTTAAGGAAAAAACGAAAAAACAGAATGAACTCCTAGCATCTGATCTTAAAAGTGAAACACTTTAAACGATTGTGTGTCTCCTTGGGACAGGGTAAATAATGAAATCGTTGATTTTCATGATAAACAATTACATTTTTATATTATGAACGAGACGAGTACATACATGATTCCAATGTAATTCATTTAAGTGAAGAAATTTTGAATATATATCTTCACTTTAATTAATCATATTGGAATCATTTTTATGATTCAAAAAAGTTTCATGAAGTAATCATTTAAATGAATATATAGAACTTTATAAGAATTTTCGGATCATAATTGATTCACTAAAATGATTCAAATCAGTGTCTAAGAGCCCAGGTAAAAGCATACAAAATGATTCATTTCTGAATTATTTTTCGGTCGATTTCTTCACTTTTTTGATTTAATTATGATTCCTTTCTGAATAAAAATGTTTGCTGGGTAAGCAAGCGAAAAAAAACACTTGTATATTGCGAAATTGTGTATGTATCTTCCAATATTATCATGAACATACATTAGTATTTTTTTTTTTCATTTTCTGAAATTCGTTATTTGTTCTTAATACCTATAGAATACCTAATGGACTTGAAAAAAGTGTTTGTAATATCGATCATTCCTTATATCGGCATTCGTTATACTGGACCACCAATGTATTAAATTTTTCTAAGTGCCACAAATTTGACTCTTTGCACTGTATTCAGTTAAATAATTGAACAATTTTTAAACGTCAATCATTTTAGAGAAGAAATAAGCAAATTTCTGCATAATTTAGAAACATATTTTTAATTTATAAAAGCGCTCATTTCGAGTAATTAGTAATCTTATGGAATGGTTTCTTGGAAATAAAACCTTTGAAAATGCCTGCAGCTACAATAATAAATTTTTTTTTAAATTTAAATAAATTTTTTTTAAATCCCCTAATTTCTCAGAATTTTATTTTGACGCAGCAACGCGATTGAAATTTCTTATAGGAAATACATCAAAAAAATCAAAAAACGAACGGTCTTATGCTGCACATCTGTTTTAGCCTTTAGTCAGCAAGTTAGAAACAGTGTTGCAATTTTTAATTCCTCCACCAAAAGTTTCGGCAAGCAGGTAAAATCTTTTCCGTCAAGAACTTACTTTATTCAAACTTGTTGAAATCAAAATATTTCATCCCATTTATCACTTTTGTTTGTTTCAGTAAACAAATCAAAGAAAGCCCCATACAAAATAATATGTTTTTTTTTTTAATGTGATCAGTGCATTGCAATTTGTAATGAAAAATTTTATATATCTTTAGTCTTTGCTGTTATGATTTTATTCATTCTTGCGCATGAATTTCAGAATTAAGAAAAACAAAACACAAAAACACTTGACACCGCTTAACTTGGCCGCTTGAATTGCAGAAAATTGGTTTCAGTTATGCGGAGCTAAACGGAGCTAAACCCCACACTGCGGCGGCGCGGCGGTTTAATTTTCCCATAGTAAAATTATTATTTTCCGAGTAATTCATTGCTAAGTTCAGTGCGAAAAACAATTAAAACTGACCGTCAATTATATCTCTTTGAGGAAAGTATCGATTTCATGCAAACAAAAATGTATTATTATATATATTATAGAATACTAAAGGCACTTTAAACAGCAAGAAAAAAATACAAAATGTTAACAAACGTGCAAAAATAAGTACATATTCCAGATTTCTTCTTAAACCTAGAAATTTTAATTATTGACGAAAATTAAGTTCAGAATATGAAGTAAAATATGAGTATAAGACAAAATTTGAAAAAAAAATCAATATTATTGACATTCAATATTTGTTTATTACATTTTTTTTCTACGATTTGCTTCAAAAAATCGTGTTTTCGGTCTTTCTTCGAAATAGAAATAAAAAACAAATAAAGTAGGGGATTTTTTATTTTAAAATATATTTTTTCTCCTAAAAAAACAGACTGTAACTTGTATTTTGTTTCAAGAACTTGGTATATTTCTCTGCAGTTTTCAAAATGGTATAACACGTACCAAACCTAAACTTGAGTTGAAAGTTTTAACTATTAGGACACAATTGGAAAATATTTCAAGTCAAAAGCAAGTCAAAAATTTTGTCCAAATTTCAAAAAAATAAAAAACCTTTACTCGAAAACCTTTAATAAACAAATACTAAATTCTAAAGGGTTATGACTTATGAGTTATGACCTGTGCTATCGCCATATTTAGTTTGAACTTACATATATCCTCTATGTACTGTACAAGTGTACAACCAGCCATGCAAAGCATAATAGGATATTATTTGTTAATAACACTAGTTTACAAAATTTTGGGTCACTGATGCTACCTAAAAAAACAACTTGTTTTTTACTAATAAGGGGTCGCTGAAAACCAAAATGAGATTATTTTTTTTTCAAAGAACCGTTTTCGAGATATGCGCAAAAATGCTGTTTTTTTGGTCTATTTTCAAACACTGGCTTATATCTCTTAACTGATCTTATTAATTTATATAAAGTAAATATTTTTGGAAAGATATCACTTTTTGCTTTCCATCGGTTTACTGTTTGTTATAATCGTATGCGAATTCGGCGGTCAAAAATACCGTTGGAAAGTGTTATCTTTCCAAAAATATTTACTATATGTAAATTAAAAAGATCAGTTAAGGGTAATAAGCCAGTGTTTGAAAAATAGACCAAAAAAATCTTTTTTTTTAGGTAGCATCGGTGACCCAAAATTTTGTAAAATAGAGATTATGTATTATTGCTTTTTTTCAGACAAGAAATTAATTTTTATTCATACCTCTTTGATTTTTTTGTCGTCCCATTCACTATCAAGCCTAGCAAAGCCTCTATCAACTAATAGTTTATTGATTTGCATAGTCTGACCACTATTTGTATCACACAAGACCATGTAAACTGTTGCTTCCTAAAAAAAATGTAACGTATTCAAAATAATATTTTGCATTCCAATAACCTATGGTTTTTTTTAGAAAGAAACCATAATCATATAGTTTTTTTAAGAAACCTGAGATTCTTTTGAAATGTTAAACAAATCTATTATCGTTCCATAACATACCTTTTCATCGATTTCTACAATCTGCGCATAAAGAAAAATTTCAGCAACCAACGAAAGAAATTCTTTGATTGCCCGCTTTTGCCATACTTGCGCCACTGGTTTGATATGTGAAAGGGAACCCCGAATAGCTTGCACTGGGGTTTCAGCGAATCTATTTTGTAAATATTTAATATGATGGATTTCAACTTCTGAAACTGTTCCATAATCAACAAAGAGAACCTTTAAAAATAAGAAGATATTCCAGATAATTGAGTTTTTGTTTTAAGTGGTCGATCTGTTTACTTTACCTTTACTTTGTTTTTCGTTGCAGCTGTTAAGATTTCTGCTCTATGCCACATATCGTTGTATAACGCAACGCATACCTGTCCTGAGGTAATGCATGATTTTGGAATAAGTAAATCAGCGTCACCAAGGCGTTCATAAAAACATCTGTAGAGTTTCAATGACGTTCAATATCTTATTAACAATTTTATATGCAATTTAAAACTTACTCTATTCCGGACATAAGAACATCCAGCTCATGATTTTCTTTATGAGGGTGAAACCAAAACTTAAACGGACTATGAATCTATGTAATATAAGAAAAAATCATATTATGTGGACACATACGAGTAGAAGTATTTTTTCTATAAAAAAATAAAATCGGCAAGGGTTTGAAAATCATTCTACAACCTAATGCACAACCTTGACATGTGTTTTATGACTTAAAGTAATTTTAAAAGCTGTGTCTAATTAACCTACAACCAACGTGATGATTTTAAGTAAAACTTGTAAAATTTTTAAACATTTCTTCAAAAAAAAAAGCCATATTAATTAATCTCGATCAATTTGTGCTCCAGAAAGTTATTAACAGAGAGAGTAAGGGTAATTGCGATTTGTAAATCAATGAACAGTGCCAATTATTGATCAGATTTTTTTCAGCTTTACTACTGAAAAAAATTAATACAGTTTAGTGTTACTCCCATTGGTTCGTACAGTTATAGATTTAAGTTTAAGAACATAAAAACATTAAAATTGCAGGCTAAAACATTCTGAGGTACAGTTCTCTTAATACAAAATTGTTACAACAAAGTCAATAAATTAATACTTTTCTTACCTCTGAAATAAAAACACCGATAACCGCACCCTTTTTAAAGTCTTTTGGAAGTTGGACGCTGGGTATCTTTTTTCCGAATGGCACAGTATTTTCAGGAAAGTCAACATGGAACACACGATAGTCCTAAAAAAAGCAATGATTAAATTATAAGTAAATATCTTTATGGCTTAATGCAAAGCTAACAGGTAAGCGATACTGTTCTATAAGTTTTAACCACTAAATTGAAATATTTTCTATTAAAGTTCAAACATATATACATAATATTTGTAAAAATATTTTCCTATCTATGTAAACTGCATTTTTCAAAAAATTGCGACTCTAACGGAATCGCAAATACTCATCAGTTCATATAGAAATGGTTGACCCCACGAGAAAATAAATAAAATGTTTTTAGAACTTAATTTTACTCACAGCAGCGAACTCTGGTACGGCTTCATCAATATCGCTGGAGTCCATTTGAGCAAACGGATCGGTCATATATCTGCTTCTATTAATATTTTCGCGATCTGAAGATGTTTTTGATACCACTAAATCAGGATCAGCTAATTTTACTTTAGGGTTTATCAGAGCTTGTGACTCCGAAACAGTTGGGAGCTCTGGTCGCTTGATGATTTTTTCTGATAATTTTTTTTTCATACTAAACTTCACTGGAGCATTTGGGAACTTTAAAATGCCAGTAGAATTCTTTGAGTCAGACTGTACAACAGGACTAAGCTTTTTTTGTTGGACCTGATCTTCACTTTGAATCTTGCTATTTGAAGGTTGATCTTGTGATTTGTTGTTCGGCTCTGCGGTATATCCTGAAGTTTTCGTTTCTGGCTTTTCTATGTCGTTACTCTTTGATGGAAATATTATATTATTAGCGCTCTTTAAACTTATATTTTTGTTTAAAATGCCACTTGTATTCACTCGATCGCCAGTTCTATTCTTCAGAATATCATTTGAATTAGTTACATTATTTGAGTTTTGCATGTCAATCAGCACATTTTTTAAGTTTCTCGGTTCGGATAAAATTCTCTTCGAGTCCTTATGGTCAACCGAAGGGCTACTTTTATTTACTTCGTTGCACTTTATGTTGTTTTGTTTTACAATATAATTCGTCTGTGTCTTTTTATTTTCATCAATTTCGTTTAAATATACTTTGGAGTCAGTTTTTTGACAAGGAGGATCTGTTTTCTTAATATTAATATCTGCGTTGGACTGTCTAAGTTGTATATTTGATTTTTCGGGGAGGAAGTTTTTAGGAATATTTTGTTGAAAACTTTGTTGATACAAAATTGGATGGGGTTGATAAACATGAAGATAGTAGTTTAATGGAATGGGGTTGGGATTATAAGTGCAATAAATTCTAGGAACTGGTTGATTAATTAGTATATTTTGATTGGGCCTTCCAAGTATTGGCCGTGAATTTTGAGCTGGTTGAAGCCTTCAAATTAGAGTAAAAATAAATCACATACAATTAAAAACGTTAAAAAGAAAAGAAGTTAAAAAAATAGCTAGTGTGAAAAGTGTAAGAACAAGTGGACGTTATTTGAAAAACGAATTTCCTAAATTTTGATGAATTCTGCGTCTGAATCGCTAGAGCAAAAGACAAATTACACCTGAAATAGATTTATGTTTCGTTTTCAAAACTAAAAGGTATCAAGCTTTAATAGAATAGAACGACCTATAAAACTTAAGGGATTAAGGGAGCCCTAGTAATATTGTACAACAGTATTAAACCAACATTAAATAAAAAAAATTATAAATATGTAATTAATCAACTTAATAAGGAGTTATTAGATTTTTTCTATTAGCTGAAGAGTTGTATTTATTTACTTCATATGGAAAAAAACTCTTTTCGTGAGATAAGGGTTATGAGGAACAAAGCAACTGTCTGCCCTTCTTTGGAAGAAAATGCAGACAGTTTGTACTCTGCATCTTAATTAATATTGGCATGTAATGTAACTGAAAAAGTTCATTCAAAAGCAATTAGAAAAAGCATTTTTCACATTTTTCAGAACTTTAATAAAAATTAAATTAAAACACAAAATAAGCACCGCCTTCACTGACTTCTTAAGCTTTTTTGCTGAGACGAAACTCAAATGTTTAACGTTAAAGTTCTAGATAAGAACCCAGACGTTGAACTGGTTAAGTATTTTTTTTAACTTATTCAGCAAATGGATGAAACTTTAGTGATAGAAAGGTTAATGGCCATAAAATTCAAAAATTACAGGCCCTTTTGGTCGGAGGGTTGGGCCCTATTTTTAATTAATTAAAATAAATACCTAATTGACCGAATCGGGCTGGCAGAATGTTGTTTTTGTTTATTATGGCATAGATCTTTCACTGAAATCGGTATGAGTTTGAAAATAAAAAAAAAATATATTTTTTGTAAATATTTTTTTTTAATAAATGTATGAACATATGTATATTGGAGATCATTAGGATGTTATTCAAAGGCAGATATAATATTTAATGATTTTTGAACTAAATTTATTCTTCTTTTTTTTTGATATAGCGGTTTTCTCATAAACCACTCATAATTTTTTTTCTTATATTTAGAACGAATGATTAAGTTGCAATTATGATTTCTGTCTACCAAATTTTATTGAGTTCTCCTCGTAGCCTTCGGTCGGTTTTTACAATAAATTAATTATTATAACCTTTTGCTAAGTTTTTAATTACGTGGTGACCTAACTTTGGGTACATATGTATATCAAAGAAAGTTTATGTTTAATAAATGTGCAGATTATACATAGGTTTATTTTGAATTTTGATATTACGAGCATGAAGGATAATAATATCGCAACTTTTACTAATGCTTGATCAGTGATTCTCTTTTTTTTTATTTAGGTAAGTATGTTTTGTATATGAAAAGCAGAGTACTATCATGGCGAGTATTTTTTAATATTGCCCCGACCCTTGAATTGGCGCTGCATTTTTTAAGGTGTAGAATTTGATTTGGGGAATCTCTGAAGTACGGAAATTGGGAGTAGGAACAAGAGGAGACTATTAACTGCCCCGACACGTTAGTGCTCGCCCCATTCGGCTGCCACCATGATAGTACTATGTTTTTCATACACAAAGAAGTATGTACATAAATGCAAGGGATATAAGGTTTGTTTGATGAAAGAACTGGGTCGCCCAGAATTCACTCTTTCTCGCCCTAGGTTAGTTGTTCCGTGTTCGATGTGTTCCGAGCGAGCTCTGGACGCGATCCGACCGACCACAGGTGTGAGCTTAGAGCGAGAACTCAGAGCTGTCAAAATTCAAACCAGCTGTTGGCATTCAATTGATCAAAACTTCGATAGTTCAAATAAAATTACTCAAAATAGAAGTTGTGACCTGATTTGAAGGACATCACAACAGCTACTGTGACTGTATTTACATAATTGTATTTTTCTATCCGTTGCGAACGTTGTAAAAACCATGTCTATAAAAACGAATTTTAACAATAAGATTGGTTAAGCTTTTAATTAAAAAATAAGAGGGTTTGAAAATAAAGTTTTTGTTATATTGATCAACATTTATGTATGTGAATTGAAAAATAGGGCAAAAAATGAGGTCATTCACGACCTCATTTTTTGGACGAAGTTTCCCTGTGAGAAAAGCAACTAAATATCATAAAATAGTGAACAAAAACCCATAGTTTACTCACTGTGCGAAATTGTCTATTACTTTTCTATTCTTCAATGTATTTTATTTAACAAATAAGTCAAAGCTAATGAAGAACTTTCAATCTTTTGAATATTTACTTTTAGTTGTCAACAGGTAGGTAGGTATCATTGAATAAATACAATATATTCAATGGTAGGTATCTTTCTGAGCTGTTACCAATATTTGTGATCTTAATTATAGATGTCTTTATGAAACTAACAGAATTTGAAACTTACCGCACAGCTGTCTTTCTGTCGCGTGTCGTATTTTTTTGACGATTTATCATTTCGTTTATGTGCTGAGTCTTATCACTGGAAACAAATCCAACTATTGCTTCCCGCCCATGTCCTGTTAGCTACATAAAATAATGAAGAGAAACCATTTTATAAAGTGTGTGTACCTTAACAAATGTTTTTAATGTTTTACCACCAAGGTGTCAGTCAGAGACCTCAGGAAAAGTTCTAAGCTTTGGTAGCCAAGTTTTTTAAAAGGTATCCATCCTCCAACTGTATCTCTGTAGTCACGATTAAGTCTATCAACGGTCATACCTTTCGGACATGATATAACCAAGGATTTAAGAATAGTTTTTGTTTCATGAAGAAAACCATATTCCATTTTAAAGCATTTGATAAACGGAAAACAAAAATTAAATTAAATTCAATATTATGGAAATAGCACCGTTTTATGTTTGTTATTTTTGTAAAATAAAAAAAGGACGAGCGAAGCAGCGAAGCCAGTTGATAGTACTTATTGTGTGAGAAAGTGAGAAGTCAACAAATTGTTTTTTTTTTTTTTTGACAAATTAATACAAATGAAGAAAATTATAAAAATGAACAAAATGGTTCACTACCGAAAAAAAGGTCTGTTCCAAACATAAATAAACTAATACAAGATTACGCCAAATGTACGTCAGCAGAGACACAGTATTGGGCTTTTCAATGGGTGATCCAGATTTCGATCAAAAAATTGATTTTTTTTCGTGGCCCATGGAATACAATTGGAATTGATTTTTTTTTGTCATTGTATTCGTGTAACTTCGTGTACGGTAAACGAATATTTATTTACATAATCTGGAACTTGATTTTTGTTTTCTTTCATCACATCAAAAAAATCTTCACCGCTTGATTTTTTTCAGAAGAAGAAGATGAAGTTGATGAATCTACCAATTCATTTAAAATTTATTTGTTTAATAAATGAAAACTTAAATAAAACCAATAAATAAAAAGAAAAACTTGTATCTGTCAAGCTAACAGCTGAAAGTTGTATTAGTATTTGTGCCAAGAGGGGTAAATCTGCCGAAAAATCCAGATCTGCAGATTTGATTTTAAATCAAAAATAAATCAATTTATTTTGCCCAATTAAATACAAAAACAGGGGAAATTTGATCTTGACTGATCTGGATCAAAAATAAATTGATTTTATTTTACCCCATATAAAATGAAATGTAAAAACCGAAATAAAAATAAAAATCATTGGAGATGCTTCGTGCGAGATTTATGATGAAACATTTTTAATTGATATTGCACTGCCGAAAAATAAAAAAAAATTAATATGAGGCATATCACCACCAGTCTTATTACTTTTATTGTTATAAATAGAGGAACATTCACTGTTCAATATTCAACTAAAAGAATAGAAAAATATCTACTTTAAACATGTCCTGAACCAATTTATAATACTTATATAATATATTCCGAGTTTTTATTCTCACACGTTCACACGTTCCACACGTCGGCCACCTAGCGATCACACCCCTAACTAATTTTCTGGTTGCTGTTTCTGTGTATATACAAGTGCGCCCTCAGACGACCACACAACACAACTCAAAAATCATCGTGATGATAGTACTATAAGTTTTATATACAATGTCAATGGTTGAGTTTTTTTTTACGAAAAAATTAATGGAAGGTCAATCTTTAACCTTTTTCGCTGAAAATAAATCAAAAATGGTTAATGCAAAAACAAATTCGGTTGATGAGAACGTGTTTATTTTTGAAAATAAATACATTATGATACATTATGCACATCCGCATGAATCATAGATTACAAAATACTAACGGTTATACTAACGAGCATTCTGACTGATAAAATTTAGATTTATTTTTTTCTCACAAAAATAAAACTCAGTGGTTATTCGTAACCTAAAAACTAAAAAAAATAATGGTTACTCTCAGAGCTTGATCGATATTTTTTTTGGTTAAAAATAAAGGTTATTGAGTGAGCATTTATGAAAAGCTCGTCAAATAACAGTTATTAGGGGACCCATCAAAAGGTTGAGTTTTATTTCTGATCTCTGGTTTTTACAAATTATTACAATAGATACATTTCCAAAAATCACTCGAATGCGGGCATATTTAAAATTATTTTTTACTGACATCTATACGCGAAAAAGAAAACATCATGGATAGAATTCCATACCGAAAATTCTTTTCGGTGCGCACCCTATTTTTGTTCAGTTGGTACGCCTGCACGGATGTTGAATTTGAAGTTTCTGTATTTAACTTGGCATTTGTCCTTTTCTTTTGATTTCCCGTTGTAAACTGAACAGGCCGTAAAATGTCTAAAAGAGGTGTGGAAAATAATCTTAAAATATCTAATAAATAAGTGTTTTTATACTTGCATCGCATAAATAAAATGTCTTTAAATGAAATTATGTTAAAATTTGTTCCAATATTTTTTTCCTTTAAGGACGTGGTGGAACCGCTGGAGGGAAATTCCGTATTTCTCTAGGTCTCCCTGTTGGAGCCGTAATGAATTGTGCCGATAATACAGGTGAAAATAATCATTTATGAGATTAAAATGAAATGGATTTTGAATATTGTGTAATTTTATAGGAGGTAAGAATCTGTATGTCATTGCTGTTCATGGAATCCGTGGTCGTTTGAACCGTCTGCCTGCTGCTGGAGTTGGTGACATGTTTGTTGCCACAGTAAAGAAGGGAAAGCCTGAACTCCGAAAAAAGGTTAGTCAATAAGTGTTTTTAGAAATGTAATGAGGTGTTTTTTAAACAAAATAATATATCCAAATGGTTCGCGCTTTTTGCCGTTCAATACACAATGAATAATAGCTAGATCAATTGCGTATTGATTCGACATACAATTGTAGTTCTGAAATAATCCAATGTGGGATTACAAATCACAACACAAATGCCTACATAATCTTAACTTATTCAGAGAATGGTCAAAATATTTATAAAACTACCTTTTTGAACAATGGCCTTGATGATAGGTGTTTTATTGAAACATTAGCTTGACGAAACTATAGAAAAATGCCTCGTTCATCAACCATCCAAAAATTATAAATTGTGTTAAAGTTTGGCAATTGCGGTACTCTCTAGATGCTATTTCTTTTTGTGCAGACAAGTCAAATAAAGAGGCGCATGAATAAAAAGCAAGAGGGAGCAAACAAAAAACATTAGCGTTTTCTCAACCCAGGAGTAAGTTTTTGAAAAAGTATGTTCCATTTTGATCGGCACTGGTTTAAAAAAGTGCTAGTGCGGTAAATGGTAGCTATTGAAATATGTATCGTCAATTTGGGTCTTAATTTAGATTGCATTATTATGACGTGATGTATTTCTCAGAGCAATTATTTTATCAAAGTAACTTTTCTATTTGATTTTTAAATTATAAAAAGATGTTCTTATTCCTATTCTCAATCTTCAAGCTCAATGTCAATAGGCCTTCAGAATAGAAATATTTATGTGGATGTTTTTCAAAATAGGGTTGATAAAGTTTTGTCAAAATTGCGAAGGGGTGTTTGATATTTTGAAAGTACGAAATTATATAAAGTATTAGCCAACAATATTACTTTCATACAACTTTCATATTAAGATGCAGAAAGACTTTTCATGTCACAAATATCTCAAAATAAATTATATTGCTAGATAGGTTTTAAAGATCGGCAATACAAGAAAAGAATAAAAAATAGCTAAAGTAGAACATGAAATATAATCGGTTAAAGTGCCTTCTGCCATGTATTTACATAACTGCTTAAGTTACGTCTATTGTGTCTTAGAAGTAGTTCTAAGAACTACGTTAATTTTGTGCCGAACTTGGTATACTTCTGGCGGCGACACTAAGCCGGTTCTTAAAATTTAATTCAAGTTTATAAGGTTTAAGTCAAATTTTTGTAAAGCCTAGATAATTAAGGCCCCTATTATGACTCGCGAGTCGAACGTTCGTCTTAAGTCGAACGATTTAGCGAATTACTCTAGTCGAGGTATTGCTAAAAGCTCGCTTCAACATTCGCCTTTCAAAGTCACATAGAATTGCAGTTCGACTGATTTTGACAGATAAAGGCGAACATTCGCTAAAGATAATAGAATGACTTTTCAATTCGCCAAATTTTTTGACATTTGAGGCGAATGTTATTAGGCGAGTCGCAAACGGTAATGCCAAAAAGTCACATTCGACACATTTTTCGCGCGACTCGCGAGTCATAATAGGGGCCTAAAAATGATGTCATAGATAGATTTTAATGCATAAATTTTAAAAACAGAAGACAAAATATAAACATTGCCAACAAAAATGGTTAAGGTCACTTTTGCTCTCAAAAAATTTAATTCAATCTTGAACAAAACTGTTTGAAAAAGTAAACAATAAAAAGCAATATCACTCTAGAGTTCAAAACTAGGTAATTTTAGAGAAAGCAATGTTCTAGATGTTCTGAAAATGTTGAAAATATTATATATAAACAAATATAAATAATTTGAAATAAATAATCATATTGAACAAAAAGATTTTTTAACTTTAAATAAAAAATATTTCTGTTAAAAATGATAGCATATCGAGGAGCGATACGTGGGAAAATTGCTGGCACACATTATGTTGGGCAAATAAATATCATACTTAACAGATTTTCAAAACGCAATTAAGTCTTTTTCCTGTTCCAATTCAAAGGCATTTGAGCAAATGTTCGAATCATGTTCCACTTCATTCATATTCAACAAACTACTATACTAAAACACTAAGTTTTATTTTTTAATTATATTTATTTTTCATTTTAGGTAATGCCAGCTGTTGTTATCAGGCAAAGAAAACCTTTCAGGAGGAGGGATGGGGTGTTTATATATTTTGAGGACAATGCGGGCGTAATAGTGAATAACAAAGGTGAAATGAAGGGTTCCGCTATTACAGGTCCTGTTGCAAAGGAGTGCGCTGATTTGTGGCCCCGTATTGCCTCAAACGCAAGCTCAATCGCTTAAGACGTCAAATAAAATCTAAAAAAATATACCCAAATAAAACTTTTTTTTAATAAGTTAGTACTTTTAACAAATTTCTTCTGGAAAACATTTTAAGTATAGGGCAGGTAGGTGTTCATAATTCTTTGTCGATTTGGAGTTTTCCGTCTCACCGGTATATTTTAGGTAAATCGAATTATGACTACATTCATTTTATAGTTCCAGAACAAATTAAATGGAAATTGTATTCGTGCTTTGTGCTTATTTGTCAGCGATCCAATAAGTTCTAAAATTATTCGTTCTGTGCTCAAAATCTAATTTTGATTTTATTTGAATAGCTTGACAGAAGTTTTGTTTTAGTACGAAATGACCAAGCATCAAGCAACAAATACAAAATAGTATGGAAAAAATTATCTAAAAATGAGATTCACCCTTAGTTCTTTAACTAAAATGACTGCTCTAGAAGTGAAAGTTGGTGGTTCACGGAAGCACATGAGTTATGATAATAAATGGTGGAGGTGAAATGATTTTCGTTCGTTTCCACTTACAATATTTTTTGTGCAATTCCAAATATGACCTGAAAACTAAGCTTTCTAAATATTTATTTTTGATTTGGTTCGATAGAGGTCCAAAATATTTTTTTAAAATAAATAAACGAACGTTTAGACTTTCATTCTTTAAGGTGCTTTTTAAGGTATCTCAGCAAATAAATTTTCAAAGCTCACACTTACAGAAAAAAAACTGCAAAAAAAAAACTTGAAGCAATAATCAAATATCAATTAACATAAAATAACTAGCATGAAAAGAAGAAAAATGCATTTGATATGACCATTTCACCTGCTGTAAGGCCATTAAAGGCATAAACCTTGTATTTTGTGTAAGGTTCTTAAGATAGATTATAAGAATACTGCCTGGAGGAGAGGAGGCTGTTACCAGTATATTAGAATGAGGATTTAAATTGTCATTCCATTTCAACCTTGCGACCCGTTGAGTTTTTTTTTACACTACTTAATTGTGAGTGGAATTTTTGGATTGATTTTTAAAGTACACTGAAAAATTTGAAGATGAAACAAATTTTCATAATTCGCCAAGCATGTTCGTGCTCGCTATATATTCGTCGTGTAGGGGCTAGTTCATTTGGTTGGCGAAACGTTTCGATTTTTTCATGTTCGTTGGCTTCAATGTTCGCCGTGTAGGGCCATGTTCCCGAGGAAACCTCATTTTTGCTTTTCTTTATGGTTCTTGTTAACCCGTGAATCCTTGGACGTGAAGCTAGTTGGCCAAGAATGTTATACCTATGTAAATACATACGCTATGCTCTCGTCTGTTCGAACTTCCAACATGTGAATATACAAAGGTAGGTTCCAAGTTTTTCTGTTCTGTTTTATTTTAAATTTATATCTAGAGTGGTTAACTTAACTTAAATATGTAAATATAATAAAGTGAGAAATTTTGTAGTTTTAGGTATGATTTCGATTAAAAACAAAACAACAGTAATTGTCATACACTTTAAAATAATATTTAATTAATTAATTTAATTAAAAATCAGAACAGAGTACATTTTAAGTTTTATTTACTTCTCCCTCGTGGTTGGCTTAGGTCTAATAACTTCCAAGCTTATTTTCCCATTTGCACCCTTAAACAAAGCATAACATTCAGCAAATGAAGCGTTCTCCAAAGAGTCTCCATTAAACTTAGATATAATATCACCTCGCTGAAGCTTGTTGTCAATGTCAGCATATCCAGCTGAAGTCTAAAGTAAAGAAGAAAAGCAAATATAAGATTTTTGTACATGTTTTTTTTTTTTAGTTCTTACAATTTCAACAATTGTGGCACCTTTTTCATTTGGTGCAAGTGATAAACCCAAATCTTTACCAGGTTTCTTCACGAATTCAATATTTAGTGTCTCCAATTCGGGAGGGTCGTTTCTCCACACCAGAAGATTTGCCTTAAAAAGATATGTTTTATTAATTAAGTATGTATATGTGTTACGCATACTTCATAAAAGGTATCGATCTTATAATATACAACTAAAATTTGACCATAGTTCAATTGTCTTATTCTTTTAACTAGGTATGTCAAACTCATTTTTGAGCATCTAATTCATCTAATTTATTGTAAAATATTTAAACATTTTGGTAATTAGGAACAAGCATGTTCAAGTACTATTACCTTGTTCTTATCATTTTAAGTATAATTACAGTTCTTTGGTACTTGTTCCAGTACCAGCACTGGTACTTTACTATTACTTACAGTTCCAAACAGACATTAAAAAAGTATACTTATTACTTTTGGATTCCTCGTAAAAACTTACAAACATATTTGTTTGTTGTTTTATAACTCGAACAGACCCGATGTTTGTTTCAGCTTATGTAGTTATCTAAGTAAAATATTTCTATGTAATTACCTTCTCATAAGCCAAATGGAAAAGTTGATGGACTTTGTGTGTTGTCAGTTCTGCACAATTAACTGGAGTTCCATTGAAGGCAATTATCTGGTCGAAAAGTTGAAGTCGTTTGTCTTGAGCAACAACTCCTTCGGGATAAATGTGTGTTATGTTACATCCAGTCTTAAAAAAAAAAATATTAATATAATTTAATATAAAATTAAATACATTTAGAAATCCAAATGGTGCATAAAAATTTTTCGAAAGAAAGGATGATTGTTTATTGAGGGAAAATAAATGTAAAGATGTAATGCAACAAACAGAAAAATGTACTTGGTAAAACTTGGTGACACATGTTTTTAAGGAACCTATAGTTTTTGGTGCTGAATCAAATAAAACCAAATCCTGGTCCATACGGCTATATTTTCAGTGTAAAAGATACATAATTACGACAAACTAAGTAAAAATAATGGTACCTTGCTTATACCCGGCTTCAATTGTTAATTTGTTATCAAAATAAGTGAACAAAAGCCAAGGTTTGCAAAAAAGTGGGTAAAGGTAAAAACAAACAAACTTGGTAAGTAAGAACTATAAGAATGAAGAATCCAGAGTTTACTAAAAATTATTGTGTGGAAGGATATATTTTTTGTGAGGATAGGAGTGTAAGATTGATATCAGAAAAACTTTGCCATTTTCGTACTAATGATGACGCTTATGACTTTGGATAAATAAGTGTTTTTTACTTTTTACATAATTTGTACAATGGTCGTATTTAAATATACAAAAATACTTATTGTTTGATTGTTGGATTATAACCCCACAGTTTAAGGTTTTTGGTTATTATTTTCCTGTATATTACTTTTTTTTTACGGTAGCCGTATCGAATTGGTTTTTGAATTTGATTCAGTACTAAAAATTACTTAGAAACATGTATGTAGGTATCTATCATAGCTTAGGTTACCAAAATAATTTTTTGTCACTTTTTTCCATGTCTCCAAAATAGAGTGAAAATAGAACCCCTCCTGTAAATTTTTTTCTGTAATAAGTTCATGTTATTCGATACTTCACAATATATGTAGCTACATGGGGCGTCTTACGGCATGTCGAGGACCATAAACAACACAAGGCTAGGTCCCTTTAAAAAAGTCTACACTTACATACAGATTACCAAGTTTTCGAATTGATAAACAAAATTATTAATAACATTTTTTGTTCTGATTTTTGAATTGTCAATTCTAAAAAAATGTTAACTTACTTTAACATAATTGTTTTTGCCACCAGTTACTATGACACCTAAAGGTTTTTTCTGCACATTGATTTCTATTAAAATTTTCTTATTCGTAGTGATTTCAGCAACTGAGGGGTCGACAGGTTTCTCTGGCTCTTTGGGTTTTTCAGCAGCTGGAAAATATTTTTGATTTAAATATTGGTACATATATTTTTAACATGTTTAAAATAAAAAAAACACCTACCCTGTTTCTTCTTCTCTTCTTCAGCTCTTTCTTTCATTATTTGTTCTTCTGTCTTCAAACTGCACATTACCATTGTGACGATACCTTCGACTCTTTTTAAAATTGCAGCAGCCTAAAGAAAATGTATTTTTTAAGACATTTTAATTTGAATTAGGTACCTATACAAATACCTCATCATAAGTTGATTCCACTAGAACGTCTTTATTAACAGCTAATATAAGATCACCAACTTTCAGGCCAGCCTGTAGAATTAATTAGAATGGTTTCAGAAAATAGCAACACTGATGGCATATTATGTTTATAATGATACCTCCACAGCAGGCGATCCTTCTTTAAGATCAGATATAAAAATACCTTTTCCAACTTCAATGTGCTTTCCTTCAATTATCATAAGCCCCAGGCAACCCACCTTTTGGATTTTGACAGATTTTACATTTTTATATGCCGTAAATAAGTACTCTGTCTAGAAAATGAATTCATTCATAATTTATGAGTGTGTTTGAAAGTGTTTTTGTTAATTGAATACCTCGTCCACTATTGGAGGAAATCTTGTAAATGGTTTGACCGAAATTCCTTCATCATTTGCTTTCCTCCTAAAATTTTAATTATTTCTAAATTGTTTGTTTATAAAATCATCATTATGTGTGTTCTTTTCTTACCTATGCAAAATAAAGACAATTTTTTCTGAAAGAATATTTTTAAATATAACAGAAGCGTTCAAATGGCATCGGTTTTGTAATACGGTTCCGTTAACCTCTAAAATTTCATCACCAGGCTTTGCTTCACTTTTAGCCATTAGACCTTGAGGATGTAGACCAGCAACAAAACAAGCCATTTTCTGTCGATCTCTATGACCTGCCAAAGCTAGGCCAAGATCGGTATTCGGTGGCCTCGTGATTTCAATTCTCTTCAGATCTTTCAGGTTTGAGTATCTTTTCTTGATCTTAGCTAAATTATTAAATGAATTAAATTAAATTAAAATGAATGGTTAAATGTATTATATAGTATTTATTATTTGTATTAATTTTTAAATGATGCAAAGTTTTCTTATTTTCTATAAAAGAAACAATTATTTATTTTAAGAAGCTGGCGATTTATGGGTGGGTTGGCTTATGTTCTGCTTTAAGGCTTAACTACATTCACTTACTTTTCGCCAAAAGTAGCAAAAAGTGGAAAAAATGAAAAAAAAAATACGTGCGGAAAAGTTGTTCAAGCTGTTAAATCAATCTGAAACATTTAAATAAATACAATTTGCCAAACAATTTCCACGCGCTGGCATTGCTATTGCATACCTATGTAGTTTTTCAGTTTTGCAGTTTTGGCGAAAAGTAGTTGAATGAAGTTAGGGCTTTAGACTCCGAGGAACATTAAAATGCAAAATCCAGCCTGTTATATAAATATATTCAATTTCAGATCCTGACTTCTATTTTGTTTCATTTCAAAACGACTATTTCTCAGACAGTATAAAAATAATCCGAAAAATCGTTCCCTCTATTAACAAAAATTAAAGTAACTTTTTTTCCGGTCGGGGGATTAGTAACGGATACGATGAAAGGACATTATATTTATGCATACATAGCTCAAGTATTGAAAAATATCGGTCTACATGACCTAATAAAAATGGCTTCTATTTACCATTTACCGGTAAATTCAAGAATTTATCATCAAAGTTGACAAAAGTTTTCTTTTTTACGTAAGATACATACTTTCTCTAGAAACAAAATACAAAATGGTGGAAGCTCATTATTATGCATGATTTCTCCATTGAAATGTCGGAAATGTTACTTTTCGCTCGATTTTTAGGAGAGAAAGGCAAGAAGTATATATATATATTTTTATATTGTACTTAATTAGCAGAACACTAATTTATAAGATTTATTTCTTACTGTGTATGCAATAAATTAATAAACTAAACTAAAGTAAGGGGAGCGAATAAAGAGGAAAGTGGAAGAAGAAGTACTATTCAGAGCAAACTAGTTTCCTCGTTTAAAAGTGGACACCGTGTGAACCAACGGAGTCGGAGAGTTGTGATCTCAATCAAGAGAATCTGGATCATGATAAATGACGGTTAAAGAACAATAGGTACCTATGCCCAATTTGCACTACGTTGGACCAGGCGAATGTCAAATTCGCAGTTACGAGCTTTTTTTTATCTGTAAAAAAAATTAGCAAAACAATTGAAAGTGATCATTTTTTTGCCACCCAGAACTTCTATTAATTTGTTAACGGTTGATTTTGTGCAAGAAAATCACATACATATAATAACAACGAAAGAATAGCAAAGTGAATATCTATTTGTTCATAAGTAAATTGGTAGTAGCTTACCCATTGTGTAGCCGAATTCATCAGGTGTTTCTTTGTCTTTTTCTTGTTCGAGTTTATTTAGCTTGCAGTTTCCGGCAGAAGCTCTGTCAATCTTTTAGAAAAAAAGAAACTCATAATATTATCACAACATGACAATTTAATTAGCATTGTGTAAAAAAGAAAGGTCTTTGTTTCAGTTTTAAATTTTACCTCGCATCCAGCTTGAGAATATGTACGTCCTGTCATATCTCTGGTGTCCTCTTCATCATCACCATCATCTATTACAGCGGAAGATGTGGTTGTCGTGGTTTTTATTAAATCCTTCGGCATAAGTGGCTTGTTTGATGGTGGTTTACTTACTTTATTATCTAGTAAAAAAATGTTTATCAGTTTATCTCTTTTTCAAATTTTAATAATGATGAAAAAATAATTACCTACTGCCGATGGCGTTTCTTTTTTCTCCACAATGCCATTTTCAATCGATTTTTGTTTAACTGGCTTAAGTTGTATTTTGGAAGCTTCATCTTGTTTCTGTAACCAGTGTTTTTTATTTTGAATTCTGTTAATTCAAAAATAAAGCTATACTTACATGGCCAAATGTTTGGACTTCTAGATTTATTTTCATACCAGCATCTTTAATGAGGTCAATTACATTCTGTTCTGTTGCATTTCGGACATCTTGATCATTTAGTGACAGTATTCTATCACCAACCTGAAATTAAGCTTTAAATTTTTAGCTTCAAATTTTCAAATATACAAATTTATAAATGAACCTTCAATTTTCCACATATATGTGCTGGGCTTTGAGGGACAATTCCTTTTATGAATATGCCAGAAGTTTTGGAATTCGGTGAGTCTTTTACCTATATTTGGGTACAGTATCAAAATTTGAATTAACAATTTTGTATTAAGATTGAAATTATATACCTCTCCTCTTACAATACATATTCCAAATGATCTTTTCCCTGTTTTATCTAAAACTACGACGTGAGTTTGCGCTGTAAATAAATACATAAACGAAAAAAGGAAAATTTATTATTTATTTTATGTATAAATATTTTTTTTTATGTACATATATCTTAAGAAATTCGAAGACTCTTCCAAACATTCGCAGATGACGACGAAACAACAATAACGAGCTATTGTTATGATCGACAACAACTCGTTGTTACGTTTCGTCGTCGCTCGTCAGAATGTTTAACTTTGATTTGGGGGAGCCGGAGTGAATAAATCCAGTCATTTTTTTGGCATTTATAAGACCGGATACTTTCGTCGCACATTTTTGTTCCATAACACTTTATGTATTTAATAATTGTATATATTCATATCAAGGGGGTGGATGCGGAAAAGAAATGCCAGAAGGAATAATTGTTCTTCTACAAGCAACTTCTCTGCTTTCTTGTTCGTAGATACTAGTAATATTTGAAAGGAAAATTGCTCCGGATTTCACTTCGATCGCCAACGACGGAAACGCGTAAGCAACCCTAAACTCTATACGTGGTATCAGGAATCATACGACTGGACAAATAGATGATCACTCCTGCAAAAAAACTTATTAGCAACTATCCGAACCTACTATTGATGAAGAGACACATTCTGTGCCACGATAGCTAGATGTGACAGTACTTCTGGATTAAGGAATATATCCACTCAGTCGAATTTATAGCAAGCTACTACTTAAGTTGACTTGTTTCAAACTGTTATCTTATCACATTCGTCGAAATTTTCAAAGTGCAAACATAGATGGGTACACTATAAAATTTGGGGAAGCTACGAGGTTTTTCTTAAATGAAAAATAAACAACAACAATTAAAGCAAATCATCATTTTCAAATTATTGTTTTTAAAGACTGAACGATAATTTATATTTCCTAGTTTCCTTTAGAATTCTTTTCCTTATTTTTTGTCTTTTCTTACCTTTTATTTACCTTTTGGTTATACATTGTTGTCTTAGGGCCCTATCATTTAAAACCCATCGGCTGCTGGTGGGCCAAGACAATAATATCGACTGGCCAGTTTTCAAAAATTAATAAAACCAAGTTTAGTGCTTCATAAATTAATTAATTAAAAGGCCAGCCTCGTTAAAACAAAAATAAAGTTTTTTTTTTTTTAGAAAAAAGTGGTTTTGTTTTTATTTAATTTCTTAAAAACTTATCCGGTTTTCTGATTTTCACATAAAATTAATAAAAGCATTGAATTTTGAAATTAAAATTAGTACCTACTTAATTATATAAAATTTTGAAAAAAATTAGTTCAAATTTTTTTTTTTTCAAATTTGTGATTTTGAAAATTAATTTTTCAAAAACTATTCCTTAGAATAAATTTAATTAAAAATAAAATGAAAGAAGAAGTTTTAAGCTTTTCAAAAAGGTATCCACGCAGCAATTTGGATGAAGCCGTTGATTTTAAATAATTTCAAGTCATTTTTTTCGAAAATTAACCCTCCCATACGATTTTTTTCTGCTCTCAACTCACCCTGTGTACTGTACAGCTACCAAAAACACCACAGAAATTATTTTCGCAGATTTTTAATCTATTAAGTATCGTTAAAGCAATCTTAGTATATGATACTAGAATAATATAAAGATACCACAGGATTTTGCTAGTTTTGAACGATCTTAGCATCGTACAATCTGTTAATATTTTACTACTTTATCTTTTTCGTATCATATTTTGTATTTGATTTATAAATTTTCTCTAATGAAGCAACACTGATATACCTACTACATGTATTCAGTTTGATTTTGTTAACAGAACTGCGTCACAATTTAATTAATTAGTAAATGCTCAAAACTAAGAAAAAGTTAGTATGAAGTTAAGTAAGCAAGTTGTTAAATAGTGTCAGGATAATGCCTTAGCCTTAGCTTCTTTAAAGTGTTACTGAAATCTATAAAGAGTATTAATTTTTAACAACACTAAAGAGAAGATTGAAAAATGAACAAAAAGTAATTGAATTTTTTAAAGTGCATTCCATCGAAAATAATTACCAAAGTAGACACACATACTTCACCATCTCTAAAGGAAAACACAAAAAAACAAGAGGTAGATACCTAATTCCTAATGATTTAATCTTCGAATTGGAACATAATTATTTTAAATATTTGAGTAACATACTTATAAAAATTAAACAAATAATTACTTTAATTAAAATGAAAAAATATTCTAAACTACGCACATTTTTGCTGCAGGACAGAAAAAAAACTCTTTAAAGTCATTAAAAGCAATAAAACGCAAATGCTACTAATTAGAAATCGAATTGATTTTAATATTATTTTAAGAAGAATACTACTTTAAATTGACTTTAATGATAGGAAAAACTTTATGTTTACAAAATTTTTTAATTATTTAAACTAATTTGTACTAATCCAAATGTATATATCAGGCGCAGGCAGAGAAATGTTTTTTTATCTGTGATTAACTTTTAACAGTGGAATTTTCTTCGTGTTGGTCTGGAAATTTGTACCAGGTTCAATACTCAGAAAAAAAATACACACTTAGAAAAAATAATAAAACTAAATGTTAAACAAATAAATTAATAAAAAATAAAATAAATAAATACATTTGTATTATTTTTCCGTTGGCTATTTTTATTTGATCAATAAGACTTTTTCCATTTTCCTTTTACATATATAGATAAAAACCTTAAAAAATCTTATAGTTTTCATCTATTTGATGTGGTTCTTTTTTCTCTGTGAGGATCTCATATTTATATACGAGTAAATCATGTTCATAATCAGTAAGTTTGATATGAACACTCGATTGGCTACCTGATCTTTTCCAGTTGGGACATACGTATAATCCACACAATGTCGGAATTTAGGTAAAAAATTTAATTTGTTTATTCAATTATTTCATAAAACAGTAACGTGCGATACCTTACAAATTTGTACAAATATGTACCTAGAAATACTTAAATATGTAGTATAAAAGAACATTTTCTTAAGATTTTTGTCATAAACCAAGCTATTTTTAATTCTAAGCATGTGATATATTTTTCAAAATATCATTTTATTTGCAAATATTTTTTCTTCGAACTAGCGACGAGACATGGATTACGAAGCGATAAACCAAACCAACTAATTATTTGGAAAACAAAATAATGTCCTTATTTCATAATTTGCTTAAAAAATATTCATGTTTCAAGTGTCTTTCTTAATATTTACACTTTACACTATGATTTTTAATTTTATTGTAATATTTTTCAATATTTATCTATTTAACTAAAAATCTCAGAAAAGTTTAATAATTGGGTGACATATAATAACGATAGAAAAAAATGTTCATTTTATTTTTTCTTTAACTTTAAGTACGCCATACCATCATAGACCAAATGTTTGAAATAATTGTAAATGCTTACTTTAGAAACTTACCATTGCTATCAAAAGGTTGTTGAACCATATTTATTTTAAACTTTTCCTTTTTTAGAAACTTAAGATATCATTATTTTAAAATGGGTAGGAAGTAATATTTTTTTATTTTGTGTTCTTTAAAAATGTCACAACAAACAACTCACTTCACAAACGAACGCGCCAAGTACTGTTTCGAAACTAATTGGACTAATAGCTTAAGGTTTACAATTTCCGTCCAAGTGCAAACAGCACCAGCAAAAAATATTGATTTTTGGCTAGCAATACTTTCTATAAAAATAATTATTGTTTAATCAGAAAAATATTTTGTATTGCTCAGTAGGATATTGTACATAGTTTAAAAAATCAATAGTGAAATATGATTGAGTTAGCCTGTTTCGTTTAGATTTTCGTCTTTACACCACGATTTTATTTTATTACTGCCTATTCAATAATAAAAACTACCACTGGTATGAAAGTGAAAATCAATGAGTTCATTATGAAAACGTAAAAAAGCCATAAAAATGCTCAGAAATCGATATCTAGAGTTTGCATTGAAAATTGAATATTTAAGAATTAAGAAATTAAATACCACACAGTAAATGAAAAACTGTTGATTTTTATGACAAACTCAATTTTTAGGTACTATGTATATAAAATAAAATGATTCGAAAGCTGTATTCATTCTTACATAACATATGCATACATATTCTTGTATTAGTCTGTAGGCAAAATGAAGAAAGGGTTATTTTAAGACATTCTCCAAGTTCAAATGCTCTTAAAAGTTAAATCTTTACCCCTCATTTAGGGTCACCACCTCAATTTTTTTTAAATAGGTCATCGTGGTAAGGACTTTCAAGAAGAGGAATCAGTTAACAGAATCAGTATGAACAGAAAGGGGAAGCTATACTACTGGACGGATTTCAAACTGCTCTCGCAACCTTCTTTTATGCTGAACGCATAAATTGGTTTCATCACCATGTAGACTTGATAAAAGCAATCAGTTTATCTGGGATGCCCCAAATAAATTCGTTGTTGATACTGTCGAACGCGTAAGGTCTCCTTTCTTCGGAAGCCTGTAAATCATTCTTTTTCTCCTCTCTTGATAGAAAGCTTTCCGTTTCCAAAGCTCTCTCAGTAAGGGGGTGCATAAGTTCGCTCGATTATGTAAGAGATCTGCAGGAATAACGTCAAGTCAAGCCGCTTTGTTGTTCTTCAATGCATTGATTTCTCTAATCTACAGTATGTGTGCGAAATTTTTTACTTTATTGGCGCTGCCCTCACTTCACTGGCGAAAATGCTATTTTAAAATACAGAAAAGTACCTACTTCTTCCACCTTTTGAGCTGGTCCTCATCCGAAACTAGCAGTGATCCGTCTGTGTCTTTTATCAGACGTTTTTTTAGAGATGTGGGTAATCACAACAAAAGAATGGTGCTAAAATCTTTTCCCAAAAACAAAAAGGATCAACCCTGCAAGTTGGAAATTCCTCATCTGTTCAAGTAAGTATATGTTAGGTATTTTTTATCTTTAACATTAAATTTTATCTATGTATAACTTTAATAATTCTTGATATATAAAGGAAAATAAAAACAGCTTTTGAAGATACAAGCAAAGCTACCAGCTAAAAGCTGTCAATTTAGTTTCTCTCTTTTTTATAACAAAATTGCTTTAGATATTTGCTTATATCTTTACATTTAAACGATCTATAGATGGTTTATAGTGTTTGACTTTAAAGAAATAACAAATTCCACTCAGCAACGTAGATTCTTTTTTAAATCGGTTTAAAGAAAATAAAAACCTTTCTTTTCGTTATTATTTACAAAAAATAATTGGATCGGTCGTTTGAATTTCTGAAGAATGGAGCGTCTTATAAGAAATACGTGCTATTAGCATTGAATCTACAAAGAATTATGGCAGACATTTATTGGAATGGAACAGTGCTTCCCAAGTGCGAAAAGTTTAAATATCCTGGATATGTGATCAATAGCCAAGGATCTGGCGATGACAATATCAAACATTGCATAACAAAGGTTTAATGAAGTAGCGGGAAGCTGTGCCATCTTATGTAATCGAAAAATGCACTCTAAAGTGAAGAGAAAGCTCTACACTGGAGTTGTTCGTGCAGCCCTTACTTACAGTTCAAACTGTTGGACAATGCAAAAGAACGAACAAGTATGACGTATGAGGGTAAATTGACAACAGCTGACATGACATGACAGCGGGAGGGATCGAATAAGAAACAAGAAAATCTGATGAAGCATTCAGGTGAAGCCTTGAAAACCCAGTTCAAAAGGCAATAGCACACGTTGGCCTCAGATACGGACCACTCCAAAACGGGGAGACGGGGGACAATTGTAGTCTCAGTCTCCTAGACTAAAAACTCAAAACCATCATGTGGTTGTCGGTTAAATTAAAAGAAATATAATATTTTTCTTCATTTTGATAAATCTAAAATCTTGGCGAAACCTAAGATTTGGCTTGATTTTTCCATGAATTCTAAATAACAAAATACACTTACTTACTTAAAAAGAATTCTTAAATGAAGTGGAGAAATTATCCAAAAACATAACTTTGCAAAACCGCACTCGACGGAAATATATTTATTTCAAAATATTGGTATGAAATTGTGTGACTCTCATTTGAAGCTTATACGAATAGTATTTTGAATTCTAGTTTGGCTGAGGTGTCTTTATGTCTAGTGCGGTCTTATCTTTAAAACCTTCATTGGCCAAAGTCAAATTCCTCGGTGAAAATGCTGTTAAAAAAGTAAGTACAACACAACAAACACTTTGAAAAATTTTGTTTTTTTCTACCTACATGTAGGTAGATCCCTGTCCCACTGAATAAACACAACTTTTATGAAACAAAATGCAATAAATTGGTATGGTGAGGAGTCACATCCTTACCATTATGTGAACTTATGTATATATGTATATATGTCTTAAAGTTGCATCTTATGTAATATTTAATTAATTTTTTTCACAAATTGAACTAAATATTTAACCATATAGGTAGGTATGTTACTTCCAAATAAATAACATTTGATTCAAACGTAAGGTAGGTAGGTACTTAGGTACATACGTTTAGATACTTAGCTGAGGGTAATAATATCCGCTCAAGGTATGTAAAAGTTTTGGCACCAAATACATTCATTTGAATTAATATAAGAACACAAATTAGAACAAAACACTCTTATTTTATCACTTAAAAGAATAAGTTCGTATAGGTTTCACGAAAGTATACGTAAGGAAAATAAACAATGACTACCTACAGGGGAAGAGTAAATTCGCTCAGCAAGGATCGTCCTGGGTTCATAAATAGCTACATTTATGTTTATTGTTTTGACAGAGCTATGGAATAAGGAATTCTTATGCTTGGATAACTTGGTATGTTCAAGGATTGCTTCCTGCCTGAGTACGTTCTCTCTCAATTTATATTACAAAACAAACCCGCCCATATTTTTCTCGGTGAACACACCTCTTGCAATCCTGATGCAGCCAATCGGGAGAGTTGCTAAACACACTATTGAAACATCCCCTTATTTGAAATAAACATGGTGTAAATAAAATTGAATCTAAAGGGTCCGTCACTTTATGTAGTGTTATATTGTGTGAATGTAAATGGGGTTATCTTGCGGTGAACAGTTTGTTTTATTTGTTAGTCCTTTTTTCATTTATTTACTTCGTATTATAAATTAATCTGCACAATCGGAAGAGAAATGCGTTTAAGAGGTGTAACGCTATTTACGAAAATGTTTACAAAGTGAAGGTTTGCAAATTAAATGTTTTTATGTTCATTTTTGCCTTTTTGTGTCGATAATTGGTATACCTACCTATGTACCTAGTACTACCTACCTACCTACCAAAAGTTTTTCATTATAGAAGGCATGCGTGAATACTTAGGTACTAAAGATTTGATATCTATTGTTTTAATATGAATAACACTAATGTTTGAGTTACTTCACACCGTAATATATACATATTACGTAGGTATGTAAAAATTTAAACAAGAACAAAACCATTAATAATTGAGGATATTTCTCCCAAAAATGTATGAAGATATCACACTTTGTTGTAGTGCCATTTTATGTGACCATTAACTACCTATTCAGTCTCCTAAAAACAATATGGACCAATTTTTTTCTAATTTCGGATCAGCTCATACATAGGTACATTCTTAATTTTGAACAAAATTCTTTTATCTAGTACCTAATGTTTTAAAACTTTCTTTTTACAATAATCTGAACACACCTTATGCATGGGTGGATTTTGCCTATTGGCGCCCTAGGATATTCACTTTTAGCCGCCCTCGATAAAATAAAATAAAAATCTAACTTTCTTTTTTCCACGCATGTAAAAGAAGTTGAGTTAATTGAATAGGTACTACGATTTTTCGTCTTTGCTATCCATATTTCTCACTTCGCACTGCACAGCTCTCTTTTTTCACTTTATAATCTTCATTTTACCCTCGTACTTAATACCCTATAGGTACGTTGCAACTAATAATCAGAACCAATGCTTTTGCTCCACGTAGAGTGATTATCGAATTGCTATGTTTTGGTTGTGACAGCTATTCAGGTGTCACTTTCATACATATTGTGTAATTTGTGTGCGATGAAATAGTTGTTTAGGCTTCAACTCGACAACAATCGAAAGTTAAGTTAACAAAACAGTTATAAAAATCAAAGTGAAATACAAAAAAGGTCCATTGGTCAGAATAAGCTTAAGGAATCAAGCAAATATCATGCAGCAATACAACATACACAATAGCTGAGCTGAGTGACTATTTTCAACGATTACTTTGCGCAGAACGAAGAAAAGTGGATAATCAATATTGACGATCAAAAAGATGACAGTTAATTATCACTTCGTATGTCATACTCTGTACCTTACTCTTCGTACTTCCTAATTCAATTTTAGTACTCTGTAGGTACTTCATTCGGACTCCCCACGTGCGTCGCGTCGAGTCGCGTCGCATCGGTCTAGTAGAATATAACAAAATTATTTATTTTATTTTCAATTTCACAAGTTTTTTTTTTTTTTTGGGAAGAAAAATTGTCTTTGAGCAATGTATAAAAAGTTAAAAAAAGTGTATCTTTTCGTACTTTTCCAAAAATTCCTTAATTTTGCATAATATACCCACATACATATTTTTTTAAGAACAAAATAAATTAAACTTATTTACTCTGTGAATTATCATCTGTTAAATTTGTGTTTTTCATTCAAAAATCTTATTAGCGTTCTTTTTTCTTTAAATTATGTACCGGACTGGCCACGAGACAAGACCTAAAGGGGTTGGGGTCGAAGTTATGTATTGGTTATAATGTCTAATTCTGCTATCAAAATTCTGCTTGTCAAAATTTTATTTGTACAAAATTCAGCATGACCGAAATTCTTTATTTTAAAATTCTACTTGCCAAAAAGTCTGTGAATCTGAGGAGAGAGAAAAATCGTTTTCTTGATTTTTCTTTTCCTCAGATTGTAAATTTGAATTTTCAAAAACAGAATTATGAAAAATAGATTTCCTGAAATACACTCCGCTTTCACTGAATAAAAAAACTGTTTTTCTGTATGGAGAGAGCCAGAGAATAAATAGCGGTACTTTTTGAATTATTCTTTCTAGGTAATTGTTAATTGAAATGATTTTTTATTTACTAAATATCATATACGGACAGTAGGTATGAGTATATTTGAATTGAAATCATAAAAACAAAATATTTTCAAAAATAAGACGGCTCACTTGTGGAAAAAATGAGAAAAAAAAACAATTTGAATCTAGAATGTGCTTAATATGTATTTACGTTGAATTATTACATTTTTTGTTTTAAAAGTACAAATTTCGAATGATCATCTTTACTGGAAAAAACACCGAGAATCTCGGTAAACACTCTCTCAAAACATGCATTATACTATAGTCTCGTTCTCCACTGGGTGTCCAAATTGGTCTAGGTCTCGTGGTCAGCCCTGCGTGTGAGGTATAAGAAACGACTTGTTTAAAACCACAAAATCAATTAAGTATTTAAAAACAATCGCAAAAACATTGTTTTATTTTAAATAATTTGTTTCTATTATTTTATATTTCATAATTTTTGCATGCATTCAGTTATGTACATACATACATACATATAACTTTAGAAAATTTGTTGTATTAATTTAAAGTACACTGCTTATATAAAATATTATTCTCTCAGAGTATTTATAGATTGTTCGATTTAATTATGTATTCTTTATTTTCATTAAATGAATCTTGTTTTTTTTAGAATTTTACTTTTCATAAACAGAATTTTGCAAAACCGAATTTCGACCGACAGAATTTACAGAACTTTGAAATTCAGATTTTTGGCCAAATAGAATTTTGACCAAAGAGAAATTTGAAAACCAGAATTTCGACACTCTCACCTTTTGAACTCTCATTAAAAATAGAACGAGATTACTTTATTATTCTGGACATGTTTAGTACATTCCATCATTTTCATCTTTTTGTATAGTACATCATGCAAAGATGCTATACAGTATTCTACGAAATATTTCTCTTGAAACTACCATGAGACAGAGGATCTACGAGTATACCTCTAAAACCTGGCCTGATGGAGTACAAACCTAAAACCGCTGCAGATAAAATTAATATAATACATATTTTTTAAATTTAAAAACAGTGCAAGAGTTTAGAAAAACCGGAGAGGATTTTTTAAGAAAAAATTGAAGGTTATGTTTATGTTATTGATTTACATGGAAAGTTCCTATTTGCATTTTCTTTTATAAAAAAGTATGTTCTAAAAAAATGTGCCGGGTTCTATATTTAATAAAATTAATCAAAAAAAAAACATTTAATATTCATTCAAAAGCAAATAAAAACAAAACAAAACAAAAAGTTCGTCCAAAACATTTTGTGTTCAGGGGCCTGTTTCTGCGCTACTATGTATATACAGCAACATGGTCACACCGACCCCATATGTTTTCCAGTCACATTTTTCTTTTCCGCAAATTCAACTGGAAGTCTTGTATCGTTTGGAACAGAAGAATGTAACTCGAAAATATTTGGGGAAGCTGTAGTAGTAGCGCAGAAACAGGCCCAAGATGTAAAAAATGGGAAAAGAGTTAATAAAAAAATTCTTATTTTTTCTACAATTATTTGGTTAGAAATGCTCTCATTATTACTAACTGAAGGGTTTCACTAATATCCTAACAAACTTTCAGCACTATATTATTCCATTCAAATAGTATCTAAAGCTTATTTTTACTATTTGTTTTGGATGTAGTGGCTGTGAAATGCACAACAGAGTTGATATCTAGAAAATATGGTAAGAGTCGTAGCAGATTAGGGGTGTAATGTACCAGCCATACCAACACATTATTTGCAAAATTTTCATTTAATTGTCCGCAGGAAATTATAATCAGATTCTGATCCATAATAAAAAATTTTTTCAATTGACTCGCTTATTTTCAAAAGATGACATGTCCATGATTTAACATTTATCAATAGACGAAAAAACGTTGTCTTTAGATTTATGTTGAAAAATTTAGAGCGTTTTATTAAACACCGTTCGATAAAAAAACGTGTCTTGTTTTAAGAATAAACGAAAGAGAAATTACTTTTTGAACTTAAATAAACAATCTTTGCAAACATTATGTATGTATGAAGAATCTATTATCTGATATTCTTTCTTCTCAATGCACCGCTGTTATACAGCTGTATATTAGAAGTAACCAACGGCACCTAATTTACTACAATTTATGAACTTCTGCTTAGATACTTTTGAAAAACATAAGCAAATTTATTGCATTTTTACTAATTTCAGTAAAGCTTTCGACAAACTGAATTATGAAATATTAATTAAGAAACGGGGTACCAAGCTACACACACACACTAGCCATTTATCACATCTTATGCAATGCATAACAACAAATAAAGAAGCTGTTGTTTAAATATTTTGAATTTTAAATTAAATAAATGTTGTATATATGTAAAATGTGTATATATGTAGGTATGTCCTAAAATTTATAGCTTCATTAAGTTCTACTTAGTATCTAAGTATTTAAATATAAAATTGATAAGCACTAAACAGCAAATGGGTATTTAGTAAGCAGCTCGTTTTGTGTTAACATTGAACAGGATGAATCTCAATTTTTCGCACATTTATACGTAAGCTCCCTTAACCATTACAACACGTGCTGGCCAGCACTTAAGTGGATATTGGCACGTGTCAAGCGATTAATTTAACACCATGTATACAAATATTTTATTATTAGAATTGGTGCGATCACAACACCAAAGCAAATATTGTTTGTTGATTGAATTGCTTGTCTGGTGGTACTTTGATGTCCTGATTAAGTCAGGAATGTTTAATAAAACTTCCTGGAATTTGTATACATTTATGTAGTCGTTTCGATGGTGTGAATTGAATTTTTTGCTGTCACACGTGTTTGTTGCCAAGAGATAATCTCAATTTAAATATTGCAAAGACTTGAATTATTTTTTGATCCAAATTTCGTAACAAAAGCTAAGAAAAATTAATCATTACCATTTTGTCACTTGAGTGCATGCATGCAAAATGGAACATCATAACTACATACATATTATAGTGTAAAGTAAAAACAAAACAACATTTAAGTTGCGGGAACAAATTGCGTTCAGCAAGCTCAATATTGGTTTGGCGCTTTCCAAATTAATTGCGTGATATGTTTAAGGTACATAGATTAAATCTTTAGTTATTGGTAGAAAGGGATTAGGCTCAGAGCGCCATTCATATGAGCTGCGACCTGCGTCTGCGAATTGCGAATGAACAAAGAATTTGACATTACTTTCATATGAGTAGTCGCAGAAAGCTGCGAACTGTCAAAAAAAGCAAAATCTGAAATATAAACAAAAAAACAAATTGTTGTCTGTTTTTAGAAAGCAAAACGTAAGCTGGAGAACATTACTACACTGACCGGGTACCCGGCCATTCCGGGTATTACCCGGGTACCCGCAAGGTGTCTGGGAATTTATATTATTGGCCCCAATGAACCATAATAACTCAGATGAGAGATGAAAAAATATCAATAACGCTTCTTAAGATACAGGTAAAATTAAAAAAGTCGTTTTCCAAAAAAAAAAAAAATGTATTGGGGTGGTGCAACATTTTTTTTGTCGTTTTCAAAACAATATTTTATATTAGGATGGTGCAAACACATTTTTTTGTCGTTTTCAAAAAAAAAAATTATTAGGGTGATGCAAATTTTTTTTTGTTTTCAATATAAATTCAAAGTATAACATTACACAAGCTCAAAATCACATTTGTGGCACGTTTTATTTGGCCGCCATCTTGTTTTTAATGAAAATTTAGATTTTCGCGCATAACTCGCGTAATTTTGATCCTAGAAGAAAAAGTAATAAACAAAACTTTTAAACAATAAATTTTCTAAAAAAAAATGTTAAATACCATTTTTCGATGACTGCATTTGTTTAAGAGTTATAGTAAATTTAGTTAAAGAAAGTTAAAAAAAAAACAATTAAATTTTTTATTCCTTTAACAAAATGTACGATAGCAAAATAATTTAACGATATAAAAATTTCTTAAAATAAACATTGGTAGAGTCGTTTGGGGTAAGAGCGCGCACTTTTCACTTTAAGCTCAAATTGTGAAAAGGCTATTAGAGATATCAACTTAAAACAACTTAAGTCGAGGTGCGCATTCTTGCCCCGAAGTCAGGGTAAGATCGCGCAAAATCTTGGGTAAGAACGTGCATATGGGAATTTGAACAGTTTAAAGCAATCAAACCCATAAAAAACTTACCGAAACCAACAGTATTATTCTTTTCTGGCAAAAATTTTCATCAGAACTTACACTTTCCAACAAAATCAAGGAAAACATTAAAGAAAAAATAAATCGGGTTCTTATCCTCGGTAAGCTGCTTTTGGGTTACAATGTAATTTCAGTTTTTCTTTTGTAACCGCGGCCATTTTCAAATATAGCTTCTTCCAAGTAACTTTGTTCTGCAAACGAGTTGAAATAAACGAAAAGATTAATACGGGGTAAGAATGCGCACTGCACGCTCTTACCCACAAAAGGTCTGCGCGATTTTATCCACAAAGCTACTTTTTTTTCATTTCATTAAATTTAAAAGGAATTTATACAAAATCTATCAAATTTTTATCTTAAATGATGCACAAATGTATACTATTCACAAATATATGCTACTAACGATATTAAATGCTGTCACGCTGGCGCCACACACTTTTCCCCAACCAACTTTTTTTTTGTTTTGAAACGTTTTTTTTTCGACCCTCTTTTCTCTTTAATGGGGCTTTGCTTACACTCAAATAATTATTCAGTCGATTACATCTTATAAAGCACTGGTTTCCTCATATTTATTTTTAATTTTTCATTTACACAATCAGAGAAATTAACAGTGCGCGCTCTTATCCACTGCGCGATCTTACCCCAAATGACTCTAGCTATGGTTTTAAAAAAAAAATAATAAGAATTCTTTTTCTAACTCCTACAAAAGCAATCATCATCATCATCGGCTCGACAACCGGGGTCCGGTCCTAACCTCCTTCAACAAGTCTCTCTACCTATTCCGGTCTTGAGCCAACGCCATCCAGTTGCGCACCCCAAGGCTTCGGGCGTCCTGGTCTACGCCATCTCTCCAGCGCAAGCATGGTGTACCACCCTGCCGTCTACCATAGAATGTACCACAAAAGACTTTCCGGGCCGGTTCCTCTTCACTCATGCGAGCTAGGTGCCCTGCCCACCGGAGTCTACCGAGCTTAATTTTTGTCACTATGTCTGTGCCATGATTGTACCGTCTTCGGAATCGTCCTTCCTCACATATGGGCCAACAATTCTCCTAAAGACTTTTCTCTCGAACGCGGCTAAGAGGTCGGAGTGTCTTTTGCTAAGCACCCAAGTCTCGGATCCATACAGGACCATGGCAGGACCATGGTCCTGTACAGCAGCAGTTTTGAAGTTATGGTGAGATTTCTGGATTTGAAGAGCTTTGACAGAATATAGTAGGCTTTGTTGGAATTGAGCAGCCGCCCGCGTATTTCTCCTTCTATATTATTATCGGCTGCTCCTATTGACCCAAGGTATTTAATAGAGGTCTGCATGAATAGTGAATACATTTATTTGAATTCTCTAACCAAGTACAGTACTTCAGTGTATTCTGTTTGTTGCATTCATAGAAAATAGTTTACACTGAAAGTGAATACACTAGACATTCTTGAAAACAAACACTGCACATGCACACGATTCGATCCCTTTATAACAGAACGACAGTGTTTGGTAGTTGGTCGCAGCGACGAACCGAGAAAAAACTTCTAATTCAATTCTAGTGTATCTATAATTTAAACTTATTTTATGATTGTGACGCTTGTATGGCACAGATGCCATATATCAAAAAAATTAACACACTGCATTCAAGGAATAAAGAGTTGTCCATGCAAATAACGGTACTTAGTGATTTTTATAATTTTAATTCTTTTTTTTATAGAATGAATTACATGTTGTGTCAAAATTTCAGATTTTTATGTCAACAAGTTTAGAAAATATTAAAAAAAATTGAAAAAACAGCTCAAAAACGTTAGAAAATTCAAAACGTTTAGCTTAATAGCTTCGCTTCGTACATACATATGTATAATATGTAGCTATAGAAAATAAAAAGAAATTATAAACAACAAAAAAATCAATTAAAACATTTACAAATACATATATACATAAATTCAAACTAAATTAATTTGTTGTATTTGATTCGGTGTATTCGATGTGTTCGATATAAGCTCGCTGTATTCGATGCGTTTGAGAAAAAAATCAAATGGTGTATTCGTTACAAGTAACACGATTCCATTGTTTTGGTTTGAGTTGATGATTCATTTGCTTTGTTTTGAAAGATGTGAATGCAGTGAATAGTGTACTTGATAAAATATAGAACGGCTTGGAAGTGGTTTCAAGCCATTCGTCGCAGATGTTTATATTTCAAGGATTGCACCACTTCAAATTCGTGCTCCGCTACCTTGATTGATTCTCACATTCGACGCCACCATGCACTTTCTTTTACCTTCACTAATGTGTGCCGCCTGATCAATCTGAATGAAGGAATCGTGTACAGCTTGTTCGGTCCTTCCGATGATGTCAATGTGCCAAAATCACGATTGCTTTCTCCAACGCCAGGTTGAAGAGGAGGCAGGCCAAACCATCCACTTGTCGGAGTCCATTAAAGATGTTGATTGCTCTGGATAGCAATCCGGCTATTTTTACTTGGCTTGTTACGTTGGTTATGGTCAACCTACAAACAAAGTCGTGTCAATTTATTTGGGATGCCGAATTCTCTCATGGCTTTGTAAAGTTCTACCCTGGCTATGCTATCATAGGCGGCCTTAAAGTCTATAAACAGATGATATGTTGGGATGTTAAATTCTAGACATTTTTTCATCGCCTGCCTAAGGGTAAAGATCTGATCAGTTGTTGATTTGCCTGGAATGAAACGACACTGATATTGGCCAATTATGGTTTTAGCCTATGGGGATATCCATTCTTGTAGGAAAGATGAGAGTATCTTATAGGCGGTACTCAACAACGTGATACCTCTATAATTACTGCACGTTGTGACATTTCCTTTCTTATGTATGGGGCAAATTATACCTTTTCGCCAGTCTTTCGGCATTTCTTCCTGCTCCCATACTTGCACTAGAATATCATGAATTGCTTGACGTAAGGCTGCGCCGCCGTGGTGGAATAGTTTGGCTGCTATGCCATCGACTCCGGGGCTTTGTTTTTCTTAAGCCGGGCTATAGCCTTCTCAACCTCTTTTTTGCTTGGTGGCGGTAACATAAGCTAAGTATACACGATTGGAAGATTGTCCAATATTGGCAGATTTTTTGCAAAAAAATTTCACCAATTCTCTATCAATCATGTAAACATCCAATTTTATCTGTCAAAAGTGACAGGAAAAAAATTGGCAGCCAATCGTCTGCCAATTTTCTATCAAAAAATTGGCCGACTTCTTGCAATCATTTGAACTCGTCTGAACACACAATTTTTCTTATTTTCAAATAATTGGATGATTGTCGACTAATTGGCCATTGGATGATATTCTTGCCAACAACATTATCCAATTTTTAATTGGCAGAACATTCAAGATGAATCAAGTCATGCATTTTGCAAGAAAAAGTTATCGTTTTCACCCAAATATCCGAGAGTAGATATTGAAAGATAGAGAAATTAATTTTCAAACTTTAAACTTTGAAAAGAAAACCTTAATTTTGTTGGTTCAAACTGAATTTTTTTAAATATACCGTTATTAAGTTTAATTTTTAATTTCAATATTTCATGCTCTTTTCAATTTAAAGTCAAACGTTGAAAACCAGAAGGTTCTATGACTTAAACTTTTAAAGATATAAGCAAAAATCTAAAACTTTTTTATATTTATATGTAGGTACCTACATAATGCATATTTCTATTTGTCAAGAAAATTGTCTTCCAATGAGTCAACCAATTTTTTTTTCTCTAAAGTCTTCCAACCGTGTAAACAGACAATTTTTTATTGGAAGACAAAAAATTGTCGGCAATTGTCAGCAAATTTTCTACCAATAAATTGTCTAATTTTTGGATAAAATCAACCAACCGTATAAACGGACAATTTTCACTTGATAGAAAATTGGCAATTGCCAGCTCATTGGTTGCTATTGGAAGACTTTTGACATTTCGGCCAATATTGGACGATCTTCCAATCGTGTATACTTAGCTATAGGGTATTCTTCTTGAAGTAGTGGAGCCTCTACTTCTGCAGCGAGCTGACCATTTAGCAATTCATTAAAGTACACTTCCCATCGCTGCAGTATGCTTGGGGGATCGGTGATCAGATTTCCTTCTCCGTCCTTGCAGTAAGTGCAGCGTGGTGTGTACTGCGTCATGTTTCGAACGGATTGGTAGAACTTCCGCGCCTGGTGCGGACCTCGCTCTCGGCTTCTTTCTAACTCACAGATCATGATTTTCTCCCAGGCTGATTTTTTCTGTCTGTGAACCCGTTTTTCTACTCTTCTGAGCTCTTTGTATTCATCTTAGCGTGCCCGCGTTCTATGAGATTGTTGCATTGCTCGGTACGCAACATTCTTACGTTCAGTCGCTAGCTTGCATTCATCATCAAACCAGTCGTTCCGACTTCTACGACTGCTGCCTAAGATGGAGTCGGCAGTACTAATGACTTACTCTCCCTGTATTGAGTAGTTCTAGGGCGAGTCCTAACGCATGTCCAAAAGTGTTACTGGTGTTTTCATTGCGCAGTGCAGCCGTGTTGATTCGAACCTGATCGGCGGATGCAATACGTCGGAAAACCATACCAACAAGATAGTCATCCGAGTCGATATTGGCACCTCGGAACGTTCGTACCGTCATCAAGTTCGAGTAGTGGCGACGGTCTATCAACACGTGGTCAATTTGGTTACGAGTGACTCCATCAGGTGATACCCAGGTGGATTTGTAGATATCATTACGCGGGAACCTGGTACTCGCAACGACCATGTTTTTTGATGCTGCCAATTCTAGGACTCGAAGTCCATTGTCATTAGTGTTCTCATGCAAACTATGGGTGCCTGCGTAATGCCTGAATACCGGTTCTCCCGACCTATTTTTGCGTTCAAATCCCCAAGGATGATTTTAATATCATACCTTGGACAGGCATAGAGGGCCCTCTCGACTTGTTCATATTAAGTCTCTTTTTCTTCGTCTGAGGACTCCTCCATAGGTCCGTGAACGTTAATGAGGCTGATGTTCTTGAATTTGCCTCGCACTCGAAGTTAAAAGCCGATGATGGTAGACTTCATTTTTTCGCTAACCAAAAAGCCTACCCGAGCACATGGTGTTTTGTATGACAGCTGTAGTATAAGTCATATTCTTTCTTCTGTAGAAAACCATTCCCTATCCATCTAATTTCTTGTGGTGTTATGTCAGCTTTATATTTGGACAGGGTATCGGCTAGCTGCTGAGCGGCTCGAGCTCTATAGAGCGATCGTACATTCCATAAGAAAATTTGTAAATGGTTTTTCCGTTTTCGTTGCAAGGGTTGTGGTCGTGAGATCAGTCCGTTTCCAAGGCTTGTTGACGGTATCGTAATTCTTTTACGGAACAGGGAATTAACCTGTTGCCAACCTGTGGAACTAGCCTGATCATATTAGCCAAACCTTTTTAAAGGATTGTTTCTAGCGGCCGGCCGCCGCGAAGAGGCTATGATCACACTTCCACCAATCCCGAATAGTTAAGGCACGTGCATGTTTTCGTATGCTAAATGTTATTCCCCCTATTCGGCGGATGGCTGACCGCCAATAGTAATTGGAAAATTTGTTACTTGATTATTATTAAAAAGCAATAAGAGAAAATATTTTTCTAACTCTTGGAAAAAAAGATATATTTGGATGATCAACTACTGTCATGATGTAATTTGCTGTCGGTTCTAAAACTAGGAGATGGTCTAACTTCTTAAATATACATAATGTCATCGATGAAACTATGATCCTATAAATTTATTTTTATTAAAATAAATTTGATATTTGTTCTGTCACAACCAACAACAAATATGAATTTTTAATTATTACTACTTTGCGTTTTTTACCTTTTGTTGTTTTAGTATCTTTATACATAGCTTCGTATTCTGTTTTTGAAAAAAAATTGTTTTGTTTATTATTGAAATGTCAATCAAAAAATCAATTCCTTTTTATCTGAAAGACTTTTTAAGGTTTCAGTAAATAATCGCTTCTTTGATTTATGTATGTATGTATGTACATACATATGTATGTATATGAAATCCTTGCAGTTAAGATATACAACAAGGATCAGTTCTTGTTCCATTTTTATATATGTAGATACCATATTCACATAAGATATCCCAAGTTTAACAAACTGCAAATCAGCTATTTTTGCAGATGATACTCTTTTGTATTCATCAGATTCAGTTGTTTTTAACATCAAAACTTGCAATCTGCGTTGCAATCTGCGTTGAATAGTGTGCAAACGTTCTTTAATGATTAGAAAATTAAAATAAATAATGGGAAGACTCAAGCTGTCTTTTTCACTAGAAAAAGAAAAGCTCGTTTTAGTACCATTTACTCGTGTCAACCTAATAGGGATTTAAAACGGAATTATATGGTTTTTATAGACTTTGATGAACCAATGTTAAAGATATTTTGTCGCATTTAGAAAGATAATCCTCAATTTTCTTGTCAGAAAGCTCACTTGGGTTATCGAGGAATTGTTTTCCACAGGAAGTCATTCTAAAACAGGCTAAGGCGGGCAATCGCAGAGAAAATGAACCACAGTTTCTTTTTCTTGTTGGTCTCCACAGCTACGACAGTGAGAGTTGTAGGGGATTCCCAGCTTTCTTGTATGCTCCCCTATGGGCCAGTCTGCTGTGATATTGGCTATATCGTGCATGGGTCTGCATAAAAGATCGTTAGAACTTGGTTTTTTTAGGTAGACCATACCTTTCTTGATAGGACGCAGTTTGTAAGACTGCTCCACCTAAAGTTGGATTCATTGAGAAAAATCGAGAAAATATGTGTCTTTACAGCACCAAGAGGGATGTTTACATTTACCGCTAATGAGCTATGAAGGGCTGAGCCTTGTCGAGTTAACTCGTCAGCCCGCTCATTACCCTCTATGTCACTATGACCTGGGACCAAAATGAGGGTGCCCCGGAGGTAAATGTTCAAACTCGATAGTTCATCCCGACATTGCTTGACAAGTAATCAAGTAATGAGGTGGGTGTGGCTGATTTGATGGCCTTAATGGCCGCCTGGCTGTCAGAGCAGATTGCTGTATTGTTGTATTTCTGGATTGATTTTTGTTCAATTTTTGTGTCGAAGTCTTTCGTCACATTATCGTTTTTCCAATCATCTCTTGTAGGAAAAACGGCCTTCAAATCTCCGATTAGGTGGAGAGGGGGAAAACCGACAATGAGATTCTTTTAGTCTTTAGCACTGCATTCCGCTAGATATTTTTTGTGAAGGTCGAGTGGTACAAGGTGCAGGAAAACGCTAAGGGCATCTGTTGGGCATGGTGGAAGAGCTACAGTAGTGCCAACGCTAGCCGGTCTTTGAACCTTCTTAAGTTTATCAATGTTATATTGTTTGCTAAGTGCAGGCCACCACACAATCGATCCGCATGACAAATGGTCGAACCACAGCAGTGTACGTCCACAAAATCATCTTAGATTGGAGGCCCCACTTCTTACCAAATGTTTTCCTACAGGCATAGAAAGCAATGCAGACTTTCTTCCCGTTCTTCTATATTTACCTTTCATTCGATATCTGGTCAAGAATAAATCCAAATTATTTACATAGCTTTAGAAGATCTTTATCTTTATAGAGTTTGGCCGTTAAGTAGAGATAGGGTAAAGGTAGGTATTTCAATTTTGGTAGTAAAGAGCATCAGTTACATTTTACTCTGATTAACACCCAGTCTACTTCTTGTGGCCAAGTTGCTAACTTTTTTCAGAGCCGACTCAGTGATTTCACTAATCACTGTGGTAAACTTTCCTGAGATAAATAAAACCAAATCATCATCATATGCTACTGCTGTAAGGGAAAAAGTATTAATGGCCCGTGAAATACTATCTCCTGTTGTAACGAAATTGATTAGCTCCTACTGAGCTAGATCGGTGTTAATAAATATTACTCAGCATTTTGAGGTTACTATTCTCGCAGCCCAAAAAATGTGTTGTCATTAGCAATTCTAAGGACTCAGCAGGAGAGGCTGTCCAGAGATCATCAGATTTTTTTAGGAACGAAGTAAGGTTAGATTAGGTTAGGTTAAAGTGGCTGTTGGCTTGGAAGTCCAACACACTAAGACCAAAATTAGGTCCGTTGTGATACCACATGGATCAGTTGATCAACCTCCCTCGTTGAACCAGTTAGAGCTTCAAATGAAGCGCAGGAGACAAGTGATGTCGCAGTTTACTAGATCGCTGGGATTATCGAAGAAGAATTCTCCAAGATGGAGTTTTCATCTTTGGGATAGGGCGGGACAGGTGCAAAGAAAATGAGAGACTGTCTCCTCTTCCTCTTCATCCCTGCAACTCCTGCAGAAATCATTTGATGGAGCTCCAAGTCGAGGTGCATGTCTACCTATTAAGCAGTGTCCAGTCAGGACACCTATAACATAGCTAATATGCAATCTATTTAGAGAGATCAACTGCTTAGAGCATTTGGCACTAAGTTTAGGCCAAATTAGTTTTGTCGCTAAACAGGTGGTGATGTTATTCCACCTGAAGTTTGTTCTCTCTATAGTATCTTGCTTTAGCATGAGTTTGCATGTAGCCAGAGGCATACCCACACTAGCTTTGTGAGCCAGCAGATGTAAAGTTGTTCCTTCTTTTGCAAGTTCATCGGCTTTGAAATTTCCTGGAATGTCTCTATGGCCCGGCACCCAGGAGAGATGTACTCTTTATGATGGAGGGAGTGTTCGATTGTACGTACTATACAGTGTAGAGCCGTTTCAACTGATTTCCCTTTATCGTAAGCATGCTGAGCTCTTGAAAGGAGGGACTTATCAATGTTTGTCCTCAAATAGATATCAATCAAACGTTCAAAAGTCTTAAGAAGGAATCTTTGGGGTTTGCATGGCTGGATTTCCCAGTTTTTGGGATAAAAACAACTTTGACTTGTCTCCATGCCATAGGGATATAGGATAGTTTGAGACATGCCTTGAAGATGTTTTCTGGGATGGGTATTAGAAAACTGCAGTTCCGCTGGAATTATTCCATCCGGACCTGCAGATTTGTATGGTTCAAGGCTCTTAATAGCCCACTTAATTTTTTTTTTAAGCGACTAGACCTCGTTGGGGTGCAATGCTATTGATGATGTTGGAGCTACCAGGGAAATGAACGTCTAGTAGCAAATTGAGCGATTCTTCGCATGAATTGGTCCAGAGGGCCGATGAATTTTTCAAACAGCTTGGCATCACTGGATTTTTGGAGAGTATTTTACGTTGTCTAGATGCTTCAGAGCAATTATCTACATTGCTACAGAAGTTTCTCCAAGACGATCGCTTGGTTTTCCTCAATTCTTTTTTATATGTCTTCAGTGATTCTTTGTAAGAATCCAAGTCAGACATGTCTCTAGAAGCTTTTGCTCTATTGAAGAGTTTGCTGCATTCTTTTCGAAGTGGATATAGCCCGGAGTTCCACCAGTGTGGTTTCTTTTTACCCCTTAATTGTATAATTATATTTATAATATTAAAGGCTAAGGTAAGATTATTGACTTTTTCGTCAAGATCTTCATTGTTAGCGGGAATATTAAAAGGTTCAGGTCTGACTGAACTATTCAGTATTCTCTCATATTTCGGCCAGTTTGTTCTTTTTAAATTACGAAAGATCGGTTGGCTAGATGGTACATTCATAAAGTTGAATTGGATGTATCTGTGACCCGAAAAGGAGTGATCTTTAGATACCTTCCAGTTCAAGATATTATTGTTGATGAAATCTGAGACAAGAGTTAAAAAATAAAACTAAAACTTCTTGACGGTTTTTAGTAATAAAAGTTGGTTCATTGCCAACATTATTTATAAGTAGGTTAGTGCTAAGAATATAATTGAAGAGAGACTCATCCCTGTCGTTTATATCAGTGCTACCCCACACTGTAGGATGTCCGTTAGCATCACTATCGATGATGAGGCCGATGTTAAGCCTTTGGGATTCAGCTACTAATCTCTCCAGGGTGTTGCCGGGATAGGCCCAAGGTGGTTGTGGCCGAGATACGCCGACGCCAGCCAGAGCGTTCCTTTGGCTGTTTCTAGTCTTGCGGCGGTGATATCTCTATCGCTGAAATTAGGGAGTAAAAATAAATTTAGGCTACTTTTGATTAATATGCAAGACCTGGGTTCACCCTCACCTGATGCATATAATAGCAAGTAGTAGTTAGGAGACAATCCAAGATTCTTGAATCAGGTCGATATCTTCATCGGCCCCATCTTTTTTATATACCCTCAGGGTAATGGCCTCAAACCCACACCCAACCACGCCTTTCAATTGCGCCAGAGGAGAAAGGAACTCTGCATTGATGATAATAATAGCACCTCTATAGGGTCCCTTTGCCTCCTCTAGTTTCACAACCTTCCAGTTGTGAGTAGGGAGGGATGGATTCGATAGCCGGATCCGCTGGAGGACTTGATCCAGGCCCTCGTATACGGCCGGAACCATGGTGCGAGCTCTTGGTCTACAGGGGATGTTTTGCCTGGTGAAGACTTCGAGCACCAGGCCAGACCTCCCCGAGTCGGCTGACAGCCAACGAGAGTAGATCACGCGATCTTTGATCATCGCAGACCATCAATTTTATATGGCCTTGATGCCATCCGCCATCGTTTGTAATGGGCGGTGGTCCCGGATTGTCGGACATGATTCCCAGAAATCTGAGGGCCAACTGACCCTTAACCAATGTCCAATTCTCGGTAGAGATCGTGCCATCCACGTCGCTCCTGTCGATGATCGCGACTAACAATTTGTCTTTCACCCGTCGCTGAATGACATTTTCACCTTGTGAGGGTTAGGAGGAGTGCGGGTGTTTTGCACTTTGGGGCGTTTAGACGTAGAGTCCTCGCAGGTCTTGTTGTTGGCTTTGGCTAAGAAGCCTTTAGCCCATTTTATTTTAGCGCTATGCTGAAAGTCTTCTCCAGCTCCTAGTTTTTAACCAAACGTCTGGAGAATCCTCTTAGCATTTCGCATGTCCCTATAGAATGTCTTGGAGGGTTTGAGCTTTCACTCGCCCCCCCCCCCACGACCTTCTACAGGAATTGTATTTCCCTTGGTGGTAGAAGGGCCATGCTTCACAACCCCGCTACCACCGGGACGAGGACTAATGGCGGTAGGGCCATGCTTCACAACCCTACCTCCACTAAGCCGCGGAGTTGAAGTTTTGAGAGGTTTACTCTCTGTAGTAGTGGAGGCGCCATACTTCACAACCCTTTCACTACAAGAAGGAAGTAGTATAACTACCTGTTTATCCTTACTCCCGCTGGCCACAACAGAGCTATGGGTGTCCATAGCCATATTGGCGTCATTGGAAGCAGGATGAGCAGCAGACTGCTTTACAGCCGTACTGCTGGCCGGTTCGGACTTTGATTTTGTTTTTGTTTCTTATTTGTATTCATTTTTTGATCCCACTAGTGGCGAAGAAGGGGTGGTCCATCTGTACAGAGATCCGTATATACAGATTAGGCTAGTTAATCCGGAGGTCGCCAGATATCCGGATACTCCGCTAACGACTGAGCTAGTTTTTTAATTGGGCCCTCAGCCAGGCTGATCATCGGCACGGGTCGTGTAACACCTTAAATCCAGCCCAATTGGGGGGTAGATATTGGCAGAGGAGAGAGAGGGTAGGGAATCACACAGTGCTTGCACCGTATTAATGGAAAGAATTGATTATAAGCTGTGCTTGCCCAGTTGGATTAGAGAGGAAACAATGGACATGGAGGTTAACGTTGAATGGTTTTTTCACCATTAACGTGGGATGGGTGGGAGAGGAGTTGGTAACAATAGTCGGCTATTCGCTTCCTATGTGGGATAGGAGAGGATTGAGGGACGGGTTAAGGAAAACGTGAGCGACCTTTGGTTTCAGGACTCATCTGGAGATGATCACTCGAGAATCATTGACCCTACTCAGCCTCCACAACTCGACAAGTTCGACGCTCAGGTAGAGGTAGGAACGAGGGATTACAATGTTCCTTCGATAAAACTTTACTTAATCTGGCAGAATCCTTAATGCCTTCTATGGAATGACAGTATTCTCTCCAACCAAGTTTCTTGGACGCTGCTGTGGCTCGCTTGTACTCTTTGAGACAGGTTTATAAGGTTGAAAGAATTTCTCTTTCTGACAGATATTGAAGATCTTTCTGGTTATTTTTTTAGTGCCCAAAGATCTTAATTCCACCAAGGAGAACATTTTTTGCAGCTATATTTACCTCTCTAGAACTTCCACAGTTTCTGCTCTAATAATTGGTAATTTGCCTAGTTTAGATTTAGTGATCTGACTGAAATTTCTTCCAGTTAGTTCTTTTAGGATTTCTATAAGGGGTCTACCTTGAAACCTATGTATGTTAAAAAGAATCCATCTGTGACCCGAAAAGAAGTTTATAGAGGATACTCTCCCGTTTTTCACCACCAATTCAAAGTTGTTTGTAACAGTGATATCAAGTACATCTTCTCAGCCGTCGTAATTTTCCGAATTTGGAAAAAAAAGGTGGCTGTGTTGCCTCTTTTTCAAACAATTAAGTTGTTATCTATAATAAAATCAAAAAGAGACTCAACTCGTTCGTTGATTTCAGAGCTACCCCAAAGACAATTTCGTGCGTTCGCATCACATCCAATCAGGAGATTCATCTTTCTCAGTTTTGCTGCCTCTTTCAGGATCTTCACCTCTTCAGGCAGTGATTCTCGGTTGTGGTTGCAGAAGCCAATTGCCACCAGTAGTTCATTTGTCTCTCTGTCTTCCAGCCTGACAACTGACAAAACGGGAGTACTAAAATTGGGACACAGCTAAGATACATGTAGAATTATTTACATTTTTACATTGTTCTGGGTCAACTGATATATATAAAGATCGTACTGGTTGTCTTGGAGGCCCCTCAATATGAGACTATTAACCCACGGTTCTTGAATAACGCCAATGTCAATGTTTTCCGCGCTTAGGAAAATTGTTAGATTATCCGAAGCATATTTAGAGTGCTTCAGATTAATCTCTATGACAACAGCGCTAATCCCAGCGCCACCGTCCATTTTATCGGCATCTGGTACCTGATTCTGTAGGATTTTTATTTAAGCATACCTGATTCAACCTCTGAAGACCACGGATCAGCTGCCGTCCACTAGGTTTGATGCCTATGAGAAGCAACCAAATGCGAGCCCTGGCTGTCTAGGGATATCCTTAGCTGGGATGAGCCTGAGCAATGCTTTCTCTAAGGAAATCCCTTGAAAACGCGTTCTCGAGTTTGATCACCCTGTATCCCCTGAGCATTTCACCTGAGTCGAAACTAGGGTAGGGTCCCTCATTTGCGGTCAAAGTATACAGGAAAACCATCTCAGAGAGCTAAGCTTCGATAGAGCTCGACACCGATAATAGACCTTTGCTATTGGTGGAGACCTCATCTACAACCGCTACCTGGAGTTTATCTCTGACAACCTCGCTTAAAGTAGGCGGTTGCGCCGCTCCAGAAGATTTGGCTTTCTCCTTTATCGTTTTACTGTCAGTTTTACTTTTCTTTTTATAAGGTAAGGTCTCCTCTTCAGACCTTTTTCGTTTGACGGCCTTATATTTGTTTGCCAGAAGACTATTGTATTCTTCAAAAATCTTCTGGTACTTGCTTTTGCCTTCGGCATCCTTCTCGTGAATGTTTTTCTCAGCCTCATTCTTAGCAATCTTGCCAAGAATAAACGACGCCCTTAGGAACTGATTCATTCGAAGAACGCCCGAAGATTTCCTCTTTCCACGGATCGCAATGCTATGTCTGGCATTACTACCTGATGGCTTGGCAGTATTGGTCGGTTTAGGAAGCACAGGAGTACTTCGCTGAAGGTTTTGAAGACATTTCGTCACAGGCATTTCGTCACAGGCATTTCGTCACAGCACAGGCATCTGCTCTTAGAAAGCTTCCCGTCAGTGTTTCCTGGCTAGAGGCCAGGAGTTAGTCTTCGTTATCCGTTGTGTTGTAAGTGTTTGTCGTCATTTTATCCATTTTTAATTTAAATTTGATTCCCACGAGTGGTCGGAAAAGAGAGGTCAGCCCCGGCAGAGCCGGTATACCAGGGTAAGGCAAGATTTAAGACGGACCCAGCCAGGGTATCCGAATGAGCTCGTTCGCGAATGGTTTACCCCCCAGTCTTTCATTCTTCGGCTCGGATTATGTAAAAACGCTCACACCACCATTGAATTAGGGACCCATTTTAACCTGACCTTAGCTGATCCCCTTCTTGACAACATGCAAGATAACTGTGGTGATCATTACCGCCCGGCACCCACTAGGAGGGTTTGATACGAGGCTTTCTGCCAAGCGAAAAACACTTACATACATACTTCTTGGCTTTATGTACACGAAGCAATCAACAAGGCCAACTTGGCTATAAGAATCTTATATCTATTTATTCACAGCAAATCGAAACTCAGTGTTGAAAATAGGCTCATCATTTTAAAGGCTATCTTTAAAAGTATTATGCTCCATGTGTCGCCTCTTTGGGGTAAATATGCTAACAGCCATATATTTCAATTGCAAAGAACCCAAAAAAAAGTACTTAAAATGATGCTTAATTTACCCATTATTCAACGGAAGATTTCCACGTATTGGCCACCATCGAAAAAGGTTCATTTAGAATAACAAATTTATTTGCTATCGCAAATTTGACTATTTGAGAAAAAAAACATCAAAACTCTTTTGTAGACTGGTACAAATTGTTTTGCTGTGGTGTTATTGTTGAAACCACTTCTTGACCTGACACTGGAGAAAAAGCTCTAAATGGTCCAATGACAGTTTGTATGAAATTATTATTTCAATATATTCTTTATATAAGAATTTTTATTTTGCCAATGAATGAATGAAATTTCAGTAAAGTGAAAGTCCTTTTTTGGAATTGTTGATTGCATCGAAAGTATTGTTCATTGTTCTAATAAACAAAATTAATTTAAACCAAGTGAAAAAAAATATTTTTTTGAAATTTAGATATCTCAAAAACGGCTGGATATATATTTTTGAGATTTAATACAAAAAACTTTTTCATCAAAATTTTAGGATCTTTCGAGAAATTTCAGATTTTTGAAAACCGTTTTTCTAAACATTTATATCGGAGGTACCGTGATTTCAATAGTTTTTAAAGTTTTATAATAGTTCTTACTAATAAAACACTCAAAAAATGTTACTAAATTGTCGGTGCCGTTTTTAGAGAAAAAAGAATTTTTCAAAAAGGTTAAAAAAATTTATGGCATTTTTGGTCTTAAGAAAAAATCAAAAAAAACATTTGGAGATACAGGCAAAAAAATATATATACCAAGCTTCAAGAAAATCCACTCAACCGTATAGGCTGCAGTTCGACAATTAGATATAATTGCAAGACCACTTTTTTTCACTTTCCTTTTGAAATTATCTAAATTGTCTATGAATAACCTAAACTTCAGGTTAGCTTAGTAGAGACAAAAATTTAACTTGTCAGACGACTATGAATATGCGCTATTAAGTATGATCAAAATCTCGAGTTCCAATTTTCTTACGAATCCAAAATTTTCCCTATACTTACTATAGTCGCAAGTAAAAATATATCTTAAATAAAAAAAATTTGAAAACTAAAATTCCGATAAATTTTTTTTGGTACTGTAGAGGGTTTTCGTGCCAAAAAAAAAAGATTTTTGTCCTAAAACGTAGGTATAGCTCTCATGCATGATACCTATTGGACTCAATTAAGTTTCACTTCAATAAAATCTTGAAATAATTTTAGTAAGAACTACGTAAAAAAAAACTGGCATCAATTCTGATACTTGCTTATCATCAATTTGTAGAAGTCTGTTTTAATTTCAAATTTCACCAAGTTATTAAACCCCGTTAATATTTTTAATGACCATTCATAAACGGTTGTGGCTATAAATCAATAGGTCGGTTTTTGATATTAACTAATCCTTTGTTTGTATTCCATTCAGTTCTTATAATATTAAACCATTAAAAGTAAATAAATACATAAACACCCCACAAATAAAACTTCACCCACTCCACAATACCAATTGCAGCCATGTGTGGGTTTGTTTCGCTCAGCGGTAGCTTAATAGCCTCGTTTGCGTGAAGCGTTTTATTGATCATTTCACTACCTTTAATCGGGTATCAACTATTTAATTTATACACTTGGTCTGTCAAATTCGAAGGGCTGTGCTACTGGATTACAACAACAAAAAACAGAAAGGCTCACTGAAGCAAAATGTCCTTTCTCAATTATTATTATTGCTGACAAGGACAAGCCAGCAATAAGATTCCTCGCTGGTGTTTTCTGAAAGGGATTAACCGAGCGTAAAATATTATTGCTTGAAACGTCCTTATTGCGATGGGCTCAGCTTGGGCTCAGTGTGATTCAAGTTCTTTTCACAAATAGGTCTATAGATACCTTCATTGAAGGATTAAATGAATACAGAGGGAAGCACTAAGTACGTTGTGTATTCTCTATACTGTGTTTTGACTGTGTTTTTATTTTCACCAATACCATTTAAAAGAGAACAATAATAAATCAAGTTATACTTTCGGAAGAGCCATGCATATAACGTCCCTTTTTAAGATTATAAGTATTCGGCATTCATTGTCCTACACACCCTGAGAGACAGTTTTGAATGAAATAACCCCCGATAAATTGAGCTAACGACTTTTGTTTTTGACTTTGAATGGAAAGAATTGTCTTGTTGTTCCTTTGCACCGTATATACTTGATAGCGATATTGCAGTAATTCAAGTGTCAGTTCTCTTATTTGCTTTGTGTAAATTTGCAATAAGGAACATTATTCAACATTCGACAAAAGGAGGATTTTATTAAATTCGTGAACATGTAGGTATTGTATATATTTATTTATGAGGGTGGTTTCACTTTGATTTTTATTACTTTTTGAAGGTGGTTGCGGTTTTTTTGTACTTATTCGATATGGTTTTTGAGGCAGTGTTTTGTAATATACCTACTTAAATGTATTTGGTTCCAAGTTTTTTTTTATTTGTTAACTTATAACTACTTATTATGTTCATGAAATGGTTTTTTTAATGTTTTCCATTTGCTTCAGACATAAGGCGAATGGGTGACTCTAAAAATAATGGAATAAAATGATGATAATTTCAACGCTACATTTTTTTTAAGCAGACTAAGTCAAAAACTATTCAAATTTATATGAGTACATCCTTTCCCATAATTGAAAGTGACCAGTAAAAAAAATGAATAACCAAATTTTTATGGACATTTCAAAAAATATTTTTAAAGAAATAATTTTTGGTATCTAAATTTTGATTTTGAAAATGAATTATTTAAAAACTATCAACACAAATAATTTCATTTAAAAATCATATTAAAGAGGGGGTTTCTGGGTTTAAGAAAAAGGTCATTGACATTGCCGTTGTTGTTTAAACTAACTGAGATATTGAACCTTGACACCACGCAAAAAAATGTTGTGAACCACTTTCATGTCAATTATTTTTTTTTTATCTTTTGAAAGTTAGCTAAAAATTATTACAAAATAAAATTTTTTGGACATCTCCCATGACAAATATTTAAAAAGATGTTTTTCAACTTCACTAAAAATCGCCAAAAAAAACTTGTTTTGAAGACCTTCAAACGAAAAAAAAATTAAACAGTTTTTCAGAGGCACCCAGTTGTTAAAATTCCCAGTTTAACATTTTTTTTTCTAAAAATATATGATTCAAAAACTTTTTGAATAGAAATAATGCAAAAAGAATGCAAAGAGAATGCAAAAAAAGCAAAAAGAATGCTAAATATCAAAGAATGCAAGAAGAATTTAAAGAATTCTACGGTCCCAAAAGATTGCAGTCAATGATTGCAATCAATTGATTTAAACTAACTGTTTTTGTTACTATTTTGATCTTTACATATGAAATGTACATACTCGTATATTGAAATGTTAGGAAATTGAGAGCTCTCGCTAAAAAAGAAAAATAAATTAGAAAACAGTGAAAATAAATGTCCCAACTGTCAAAACAAACGTTTGCTGAGTAAGAAACAAACACTTGAGAAAAATAACCGCATTAAATGCTAAAAAGAGTACTAGTAGACACTTACTTGAACAGCTACAAATCGAAAAGTGAGGACTTATCCCTTCATTCTGAATTCGCGAGCCTGTAGGTATATATGTAGAATCGTCATGAGGAGATAAATCAAAGAGTGCTACCAGCTAGAAATAAGCAACAAGGTTGTGGAAGAAAGATTGCCAAAATGTTACAAAAAACACTGAGTCAAACCTGGTCGTGAGCCCACCTTTTGATGGCAACTCTGATGTTTTCGAAACTGGCCAAGTCCATGTGTTCAGGGCTCACAAAAGAGAACTATCCAAACTCGATCATCGAGTCTACCTATTGGATATATAGCCACAACTCACGAAATGCGACTGTACTTAAAGATGAGGTCTTGGGAAGTTGTATGGAACGTGCTTTTGAAACCAAAGATGAGCATTGATTTTGAACTTAATTTATTTAAATGAATTAATTCTTAGAAATCTATTTTTTTATATTTTTTTATTATATTTTATTAAGTGATTGAACAATGCTTAATAATAATAAAACAAAAAATATAATAAATTGGATTTGTTGTCCCTACTGGATTTTTTTTCCACTTGGCTTGGTCCAACTAACCCCACGCTGATCCACGTTGATCCTCTATAGGGTCAAGTTAGAACACTAAGACTTGAGCCATTTAAGACAGCATTATTCCTCTAAGGTAGGTCTAAAGTCTACTCTTTTTTTTCGATACCAACTCCATAGTTTTACTATGAGTATTTTGAAAATCATTAGACTTCACGTAAAAAGCGGTCCAACTATCCCCGCTTTACTTTACTTTAAATTCAAATTCAAATTTTATAACCGAGTCCAACTGGCCTCGAGTCTAAAGTTAACACTGCACAGGTTAGAAACAGCTGCTATTCATAGAGAATTTTGCAGCTCTGTTTAGTAAAAAACAGAAATCTACTACAATTTTAGTAGTATTGCCCGTCAATCCATTGAAATTCAATACATTAAGGGTATTCATGCAACGAGATAGTTTTCCGCTTTGCAGAAAGATATAATTTTCCGCTTTACGTTTGCATGAGCACCCCATAAAAATTCTTGCATAAATGTGAGAAATGATCAGCTGTCACAACTAAACGTCACAAATTACTTCTCGAAACTTTATGAGGTTTATTTCTTCGCTTTCTGTATCAATTCTGTGAGATAAATTTATCTGGTTTGCAGAATATTTTTCCCATACAAATTTTGACAGCTCGTTTCTGCGGAGATAAAATTATCTGGTTTCCGAGGTTTATCCGAGTTTTCCACCGTTGCATGAATACCCCTATTTTTTGACAGATAGAAAAAAACAACTTAGTCAAAGAGTCAGCCGTTTTTAAAGTTGAGCTCCAGTTTATCTTTTGGACCCGGGTCCAAATTGTCTATGAATAACATAAACTCCAGGTTAGCTTAGAAGAGACAAAGAAACAACTTGTCAGACGACTATGAATTGAATATGCCCCTATGTAATTTCAATAATATTTAAGATTTAATATTTAAAAAAAAAAATTATTGTGAAGTTTCCAAAACAAAAAATTTTTTTTCAACAAGTGGATATTATTTTGAAATGTTAAGAGTTTATTATTTGAATTAGTTCTCATATGCATATAAAAATAACTTTTTAAAAAAAACTCTTTTTGAAAAAATAAATCAAAAATTCGTATTTTTTGATTTGTCAGATTGATTGCATTTTGGGCTTAAGGCTCAAACTTCTTTTTTAGGTTATTTTCAAGTTTTGAAATTTTATGTTTTTATGCATTTTTCGTATTTTTTTTTATTCTATATAGTATTTACTTTAACATAAGAGTATGTTTGTGCGTTTTATTTAATTAAAAAAGACAAATGTTTATGCTTAATTCATTTAAAATTTGCAAGATCATATATTTTACATAGCATCATACTCAAAATGCTCCAACCACCAAGCTTAATAGAATACGATTTTGTCCAACTATTCAAACCAATGATTGAAGTTCATTTAAAAAAATATTTCAATATCAAAGTTTTTGTGTTTTCAATATTCTTCAAAATTAAAAGAAGGTTCACAACATATCTAGATAATTAATTTTAAATGTTTTCAGCTATTTCCCTTTTGGTTTATTTTAACTCTCTCTCTAACATGTCAGATGTCCACATACAATTAAGTTCACATTATAGATACTCACAGCAACACGTTATAACTCTATAAGCAGCATCAGTGTCGGAGTTATCGCATTAACCATAGAGCATTGAAATTTTGATTACAACGATTAGATCGACGTCACCCTCAGGGCATATTAAACAGATGGATTTTACTTTTGATATACGTGTGTAAACAAAGGGACAATTGCGCACACTTTGCTGTTCCAAGGATATTTCTAATATTGAATTTTCGAAAGTATAGTGCAGAAATAGGGCTGAATGGATTAACACAAATCAAATATTTAAAGTTGACAAATAAGTACCATTGTGAAAAAGACAATTATTTGTTTATGCTGTCATTTAAATTGAAATTCAATGTCTCAAACTTGTAACATTTATTTGTTCAAAACTTTTTGTTATTTAAAATAGAAAAAAAAAGAAATGAGTGGAAAATTTGTTTGAGTTTAAGATTTCGTTTGATGGATTATATGTTATCTTGTACACAAAGGATAACTTAGTGGATAGTATATTTCTTGATGAGTAGTATGGGAAATATAATCAGATTAAACTTTAATCGATTGAAAAACATTATTAGCATAAAACAAAAATAATTGTAATAACCACCTTTGTCTCGATCCTACTTCTGATATAATGAAACTAATTGTTTTCGAATTTCTTAATTTTATTATTTCTTATCAGAACAAAACTTCTGAACGAAATTATGTAATTGTTGAATGATAATAATAATATTGAATAATATTTCTATACAATGCTCGATAGCAAGTAATACAATACAGTAACAAGTAACAAGAACCTTAATACAGTAAACATAACATAATACAAAGGTGGTTATTACATAATCAACATTTAAAATAAGAGTTTTTTTTTACTTCTTACTACTTCTTCAGAGTCGAAAAGGATCCCAAAAAAGACAAGAGGTGTTGTTGTACTGTCTACTGTCTGTGACTTCTTCAATATCGTTCTAAAAAGAATGTTGCAAATTTTCTACGTCAACAATCAACACAAGAGACAATATCTTTCAAAGTTCCGTCAAATTACTCGGATAAGCCAAAGATCTTGACATAATTGGATGGAGACAGCGTGGTTCAGTGACGCGTTTCTGAAAATTAAGACGGAAGCCAAGAAGATGGGTTGAGTGATCAATGAAGGCAAGACCAAGAATACCTATCTATGCTGTCATCAAAAAGGACGTTCAACATCGACGTCTTGGACAAAATGTCAACAAAGACAGCTATAACTTTGAAGTAGTTAAGTAACAATGGAAGCTTCTCACGCAGACAGGCGAGCGGGCCGACCCGACTCGGGAAAGGGAGGAACGGTCGAAGAGGAACCAGGAAAACTAGATGACTGAAAAACTTCGGTTATTACACCAATACACAAAACGGGTGCAAAACAAGACATTTTTAACTACAGACCTATATCTAAGCAGTTAGTTAAAAAACTTATTTATTACATAAAACATGGAATCTCCGAAAATCATCCCGGATTTGTTAGTAGTAGGTCAACTACTAGAATCTTATCTCTTTTATCGCAGTTTTGTACCAAGGGAATGCAATTTACACAGATTTTTTGAAAGCTTATGATCGAGTACAACATATTATTATCTTGTGGTTTGAACAATATCTTACTGATCGAACTCAGTGTGTAAAGATAGGTAACAAATTATCTAAGGAAATTAAGAACTTTTCTGGGGTTCCCCAAGGAAGTCACCTTGGACATTTATGTTTTTCGATTTTTTTATAAACGACCTTCCTTCTTGGGTAAAACATTCTGGTAATCTGCTGTTTGCGGATGATTTTAAGATATTTTTAGACTCATTAAATCTTCCAACGACTGTGACCTCCTGCAACAAGACATTAATGAAGTATTTAAATGGTGTGAAACAAACTGCTTGCATTTAAATATTTCGAAGTGCAAATTTATGAAATTTATGTCTTTCGCAAGACCTCCTCGACCTATACAATTTTCTTATAAAATTAATAATAACGAACTAGAGAAAGTTGAAAAATTAAAAGATCTGGGGGTAATACTAGACGAAAAATTAAATTTTAAAAATCATTATGACTATAAAGTATGTAAAGGTAATAAATTATTAGGTTTATTTATTGTTGAGGTATGCCCTATGAAAGCTTAATTGAGTTGATGATGGTATCCAAACTCTAGACCCGAGGCGTAAACAATATCTTATTATGTTGGCAAGAGATGTTTTATGTTCACATATAGATTGTTCTGCTCTACTTGTCCTTTATCCAATTTTCGCTCCTGCAAGACTCTTAAGAGAAAAAAAAATGTTTTTTTATGTGCCACGTTAGTATACCAATTAGGGCAAAAATGATCCATGTTCCAGCTCCTGATGTATATTATTTAGTTTGTGACATAATCGACCTATGTACATTTACATATTTAAAAAAAATGAAAGGAATTTTTGGATCAAGAATATTTTATTCTATCATGTTACTTTTATTGTATTATGTATATATATTTTTGTTATATCTAATAATGTTTAAGCTTGATAGACATAAGTAAATAAATAAACTGGGGAAGAATTGGGGAAACTCAACGGCGGCGGCGGCGCGGCGGCGTGGCCCGAGAACTAAAGGAAGTAGGTAAGTATGATTTTTGTTACGTCTGAATTATAAATTCGTTATAAAGTCGAAAAAAAAATATCCGAATCCCCTTAACTTAATCTTTGAATATTTATATCTTTTAAATTCATTTAACTTTAACAGTAAAACCTATCTTAAACTTCAAAGTGAAGTTAAACCACTTTCAAAGGAAAACATCAATAAGTCAGCAGAGCAGCATTTTTTGTATTGACATTACAACAAATTAAAGCCCGAAGATGGTTGAATAACCGAAACGCGTCGCTTATGAATTAAGAAATAAATGTTGTGATAAAATTAAATATCAAAAACAAATTTAAATTATTTTAAAAGTTAAATGTTTTTTTCGTTTTTCCTTTTAATTAGTTTGAAATTAGTTTTACTTTTTTTCATAAAAATACACAACATGGAGACTAAACTACATAATAACGAAGCTATATATATATGTATACGGACTTAATTAGGTCTACTGAATCTGTACACCATCAACTCTTTTCAAAAACCTCAAGTATTTGGTTTCCAATCATATATCATATGAAAGGTCATGAGCTGTACTTTATGTTGTTCATTATACGGCAAAAAAATTGCAAAGGATAAAAAAAATTATTTTTAAAAGATATTAACCTTTTTTAAAAGCCAATTCCTTTCAAGATCAGGAAATGGACAGCAGTTATTCTGTCCACTTATTCGTAATTTTTCGCGCAAATGCGGTATTCATTTCCCTCCAGAACATCCAACCATACATCAAATGATCGTTGCTTTTGATGATTACGTCAGCATAGAATAATTGGTTCACTTTGGGAACTCTTTCGGTGATTCCTTCGCGACATCTTACCTTCGTTCAAACTTGCTCATGATCATCCGCATTTATAGACTCCCGCAACTCATTGTTGTCTAAGTCCGCAAACCATATCAGATCTTGTGGTTGTTTGTCAAATGCTTTGTAAATGAAATTCAAATCTCTTGACGAATCCCTATATATATGTACATATTTGTACAAGAAAATATTTCCGGTTGAGAGAGTATAGATGCTAAAATATGTAGCACAATTATTGAAATTTATATTTATAGCTATGTATGTAATTTATAGTTTTTCATTGGCATAGGTAGCTACCAAATAAATCTTTTTGTATTGTTTTTAATGTGTAAGTAGTTGGTAGGTATGTACTGTTGTACATAGGTATAAATATATGATTTTAAATAGGTACATATCTTGATTCATTATAGAATTCAATTACAATTATATCCATATAGGAAGATATGCACAGAACGTTGAGGACGCTTAAAGTCCACTTATTGAACTTACCCTCATATATACATATATTGCTTCAACCTTCAGGCTGCTATTTCTGAAGTGGTGGTATAAACAAGTGCACTCATTGTAGAAGAGAAAATTTTACCGTTGCGATGTGTTTTTTTTTTCATAAACTTTATTATACGGGTTTTGAGTATACTCATACATCATTGGTATTCGTAAATCCTGTACCTTGTCATTGGTACCCTTTTATGAAGAAGTGTTTCAAGTACTTCAAAATATACAGAAAAATTGGAACTATTGATGTTATTGGGGAAGTTTGTACTTCAAGGTGAAAGAAATCAATGTGTGTTCAGTAGAACAAGTATATTTATTTTTGTCTGATATTAAAATGAACATATCCACTTATATTCGACGAGAGGTCATACCAATTTAGAAGTATGAGTAATTTCGATGAATTCGTAATTTATTTCTATTTTAATCCTTCCAAAAACAAGGCAAACATTTCAAAAATTCAGATTTCGAACAACATTGGAAAGTTATGAAAAATACTAGTACATAGCTATATATTTATTAAAATGGAAAACCTATGCATATAATATAATATACATAATTATGTGGTGCTTCGCGATTTCCAAAGAACTTTTAGACAGAAATATATTTTTAAAACAAAAATGTATAAATAATGTACATTATCCTCAAAAAGTAATAAAGAAATTATGAAAACAAAATATTTCTAAGTTTTACGAATGCTACTGAAAAAATTCTTAGAATTTTCCCATTTCGGGAAATTAAGGTAACATATACATACATAGGTATACTTAAGGGTGAATAATGAGTAAATTACTATGTGGGTTGAGTTTAACACTGGTCTCTTAAATTAAAATATTCTCCCTCATTACGTCATAAAAAATTTCCTTGCATGAGCTAATGAGGGAGGATATTTTGAGTTAAGAGATTTAGCGTATTCATTACAGAGATGCAATAAATATTAGATATTAGACTGCGCGGTCGAAAAATGAAATGCTCGTGTGGTCTTTTAATTTGAAAATTAAATAGGGGGATGATTAAAAATGAATCTAGGCAACACCTTCATATTTGATTTTTGTGACAGCTAAATGAAAGTTTTTTACTCGTATTATAAATTCTTAATCAATATGTATGTATGTATGGTGTAAGCGAGATTTTGAAAACTTTTTGTCGAACCTTGCTGATGTAATATTTACCATCACAAAAAGTTTCACCTACCTTTTCTTTTTTCTACAATCCATATTTAACTTCCTTTTTTTGTTGCAGATCCAAAATGCTGTTTAAATTTGGAATCTATATCAACCTGAGTAATAGGTACTCCTAAATATTTTGGAAAAGCAACCAAAATAGGTCTTCGTGTTTGGTAAATTACCAGTCCTAGTTTTAATCAATATGTCAATTTGGTATCTTGAAATCTTGACCAAGATTTTTTTTTACAGCAAATTATGAACATTTTATCAAAATTTCTAAGAAATTTCACGTTACCAAACACACGAAGTTTACAGTATGTAACAATAACTCCACACTGAAGTCGGGATCAAACAAATGTGTTTTTTTTTTTAATTTTTCACTAAGAAAAATTAAAAATGTGGGCTTCATATTTTATTGAACTGCAAATTTGGAGCCATATTACAATTTCATATCTCAAGAGATTGCTAAGAAAAAGGCATATTATGCTCATTAGATGTTCAATTCATGGTGAAGTTAGCGATTTAGTATATTATTTTAAAACGACAAACAAAATTTGAATTGAGGTTTTTCTAAAAGTAAATGAAAAACTGTAAGTTTTGAGACTTATTTCAATTTCATTGTTTAATCATTCGCTTAGAAAGGTGTATGTACATAAAGTTAGCATTATGGTAAAAAAAAGTCATGAAGTCTGATTTATCTCTAATATATAAAATTCTCGTGTCGCGGTGTTTGTGGTTAAACTCCTCCGATACGGCTTTACCGATTCTCATGAAATTTTGTGTGCATATTAGGTAGATCTGAAAATCGGACAACATCTATTTTTCATCCCCCTAAACGTTAAGGGTAATCCACCCCTAATATTTTTTTTCAATTTTAGATAATTTTTTTTTTTAATTTTTTATGATAGGTACAGCATTAGTAAATACATATAACCCTGAATTTTCAACCCTTTACAATCAACCCCTATTTTACCATCGCGATTTTTATTTTTAATAATTTCTTTTTTTTTCTCAATTCAATTTGATCTTCCGACTTCACCGGTCGATAACCGATCAATCGATCAGTTATCCCCGATGATGTCTACCTGGGTCACCTCGCATCCAGCAAACATCACGGAGTAGGGATGAGAAGGAAGCCGGTCTTACTCAATATACAGTTCTCGACCATTTTTTTTTTTTTTGTTTTATTTGTGTATCGATCGTAGCAGTGACTTATACGTATTATTTTAATTTTTCTGTGCATCTATTACTTTAATTTTACTCTTATCGTGAATTTATTATTAATTTCCAGTGCAATAATTATTTTTTCACATTTTATTAAGAACTGATAAAGACAGTTTTAACTATTAGTTAATTAAGTGATATCATATAAATAAACACTTGTTGTGATCTCCCGCCAACAACGGCCATTACCGTACCTGTTAAATAGTTTTAACTCAAAACGAAAGCGTGTACGAGTTTAATAAATATACCTGTAATCCCCAAACGAAATGTTACATTCGTTCTTTAGCCGTACTACGCGAATGTGGAATGCCCTTCCACGCTCTGTCTTTCCCTCTCATTGTGATGTGACGAAATTTAAGACTAATGTAAACCGACAACTCCTTTTAAATCCTCTCCTTCTTACCTGAAGCTCGCACTGTGTCTTTGACATATAAAGGGTACATAACAATCCCCTTGAGTGCGCGCTAATTATAAAAAAAAAAAAAAAAACAAAGCCATCTGGTGGCGAAACGGAGTTCGCCGGGTTTGCTAGTTTTTATATAAAATTATATTATATTATATAAAATTTAAAAAATTTCAGTTCAAATTTTGAAGTACCTACTTCTAAACTGTTAAACTGCAAATTTGAACCCCTATTCTAGGTTAATCGGTTGACGAGAAAAGAGTACCTACCTGTTAACTTCACAGTGAATTACGGCATCAAAAATTCGAATTTTTTATTGATGTTTTCGGGCAGTAGAGGGGAGACAGTAATAGATATGTTTTGGATGACGAGAGGACGAGAAGAGGGATAGAAATGAGCAGATAGAGTTTAGTCGGATTATCACCCTTTGGTGATCACGATGAAAAAAGGAAGAAGGAAAAAGAGAGTGAAATTAAAGGAGGAAAAGAAAAAAAGGTGGTCAGAGGAGATGAAAAAGGAATTCGACTGGAGAATGCGAGGAACGAGACTAGAGGAGGGGGAGAAGATTCAGAAAAACAGATAGGGGAGAGGATAAAATTATAGATTAAACGAAGAGAGGTGGTAGGCGGAAGAAAAAGGAAACGGAATAACAGAGGAAAGGAATGTTGGGAGAAAAAAGAAGAAAAAAAGAGTTAGGAAGGTGGAAGAAGGGTAGAGATTCGAAAGAAAGGTATATTGAGAAAAAAGGAATATGTATCATGATAGAGATGATAATAGAGAGAAAGAAACGGAGGAACAGGAGGAGATGCTACGATAAGTTGCAGAGGCTAAAGTTTGGGAAATAATAAATAAAGACAGAAAGACGATGGGAGAAGGGATTGAAGAGGATGAATGGAAAATTTATTTTATGAGCCTGGTTGGAGGGGTGGAAAAAAGAGTCAGAATGGGAACAAAGGGAACAAGAAGAGTCGAAGAGGAGACCGAGATTAGCAAAGAAGGAATCAGAGAAGGTAAGAAAACTCAAAGAAGGGAAAGCAATGGGAATAGATGGTATACCAAATGAGGCGTGGAGATATGGAGGGGAACAAGCTATAAGGGTAGCGTGGCGAATCTGCAGAAAAGTGTGGAGAGGAGACGGATGACCCGAGGTGTGGAAAGAGGGGTTGATCGCACCGATAGTGAAGAAAGGGATAGGAACAAAGGTAGAGGAATACAGAGGAGTAACGCTTATGCCATCGCTATACAAAATATTCACGGCGGTTTTAGCGAAAAGCTTAGAAGAAGAAGCCGAGGAGAAAGGGATGATACCACCGAATCAAACGGGTTTCAGAAGACGAGTAGGAACGATAGACAATGCATATGTGCAGAACTATGTGGTAAACAGAGAGGTTGCATTGGAGAAGAGCAAGCCGGTGGCGCTGCTAGTAAATTTTAAAACTGAATTCGATTCAGTACACAGGAAAATAATGATGGAGACGTTAGGGGAGAGAGGAGTGAGAAAAGGGCTAAGAGAAAGAGTGGGGGAAGTGTACGAAGAAACTATGAGTAGAGTAAAATCGGGTGGAGAAATGGGGGAAACATTTTTGACGGGAAAGGGAGTAAGGCAGGGATGCCCGATGAGCCCTATTCTGTTCAACTTGTTAACGGCGAATAAAGAAGATGAACTCAGAAAAGGGAGCTGAGGAGAGATAAAAGTGAAGGGAAGAAGGCAAAACCCCTGCGTAAGCTTGTTCCGAGCAGTTGGAAAACAGCATTTGTCCAGCCTATCCCAAAAAAGGCGAATCTTCTTTACCCTCTAATAACCGACCAATTTAACTTACGTCCCTTCTTTCCAAGGTCATGAAAACGCTGATAAATTATCAGCTCAAGAAATATCTCGAAGATCGAAAGCTTCTTAATGACCGGGTATACGGCTTTGGTAGGCCCACTGGTGACTTGATGGTTTATCTCACCGAATAGTGGAATAACTCTTTACATTGTTTTTGAGAAAGTAAGATTATTGCACTTGATATTTCCGAAGCATTTGATAAAGTTTGGCATCCTGCTCTTTTATCGAAAATGCGTGCTTTTGGTATCTATGAAACCGTTCTTCGTTGGATAAGTAACTTTCTTTCGAATCGCTCTTTACAAGTAGTATTAGACGGATTCAAGTCTGAAACCCACAACATAAATGTTTGTGTGCCACAGGGCTCCGTTTTGTCTCCGACCCCTTTTCTCATTTTCATTAATGATCTCCTGTCTGTAACTACAAATCCAATAAATTGTTTCGCTGACGATAGCACCCTTAGCTTTTTAAATTCGTTTCCAGATTCACATCCCTGCTCTTCGGATGTGGAAATCGAGTAGAATTTATAGTGCTTCGAAAACTCAATGCTGCCTTCTGTCGTTAAAGCGAGACGTACCCCCCTGTTATTATCTATGAGTGGCACTTGCATCGAAGATACTTATCAACTTGCGATTCTAGGTATGTGTATTACAAACCATCTTAGGTTTCCTTTGATGATGCAAGAAATTCTTTTTTTCTTTTCTCTGATCTGGTAAATAAAATAAATAAATAAATAATGTGTAAATATACATAAACTTAAAAATTACAAATAAATACAATGAATATGTATAAAACAACAGCAATAATAAATAAACTTTTATATGAAATGAAAAAACAAATAAATGAATAATTAGTAAACAAAATTAAACTACAAATAACATAGAAAATGGTTGAGGAATTTATTGATGAATAAGTGGATTATCAGAGGCTTCGCAATTTGGTAAGTCCTAGTAAGTTTATTGATTCTAAAAGAAATCACTTCAACATTTGCCTTGTCATGTAGATCTAAGGTTGAATGGAATCGTGGGAGGTTTTACATAATTTTGAGTAGCTTGTTTTATGATACTTGCAGTTTTTTAAGGTGACTTTTTGTACATTTTCCCCAAACCTTACATCCATACAGAAAGATCGCTTGGAATACTACTTTTTGGATAATCATTTATTATCTTTGCTAAAGCTTCACTTCCTATTTATAAAAGGATATACAGTAAATTTATAGCAATACATACTTACTTTTTGCAGAGTCTTATGGGGTTTTCCATGGGTAATCCAGATTTCGATCAAAAAATTGATTTTTTTTCGTGGCCCATGGAATACAATTGGAATTGATTGTTTTTGTCATTGTATTGGTGTAACATCGTGTACGTGTAAACGAATATTTATTTACAAAATCTGGAACTCGATTTTTGTTTTCTTTTTGAAATAGAATTTTCATCACATCGAAAAAATCTTCACCGCTTGATTTTTTTCAGAAGAAGAAGATGAAGTTGATGAATCTACCAATTCATTTAAAATTGCTTCCATTTTTTGTAAAATTTATTAATTAATTGATGAAAACTCAAACAAAATCAAAACTAAACAAAACCAAAACAAATTACAAATAAAAAGAAAAACTTGTATTTGTCAAGCTAACGGCTGAAAGTTGTATTAGTATTAGTGCCATGAGGGGTAAATCTGCCGAAAAATCCAGATCTGCAGATTTGATCTTAAATCAAAAATAAATCAATTTATTTTGCCCCATGGAATGCAAAAACAGGGGAAATCTGATCTGTGACTGATCTGGATCAAAAATAAATTGATTTATTTTACCCATGGAAAACCCCATTAGCAATATACTCCCTAGAAGTGAGTTTTTGATCTAAGTATATACCGAGGTATTTCACACTTGATTCCCATTTGACATTCACACCATTTACGTTAAGCTGATTGCTCGGAAGATAACAAGACTTTCGTTTTCTAGTAAAAAAGATAGCTTGTAGTTTGACAGCATTCAGCTTTATTTTCCATTTTGTATAATACTTGGTCATCAATACGATTGCATTTCAATGTTAAGACAAAATTCATGCGATGAAAAGATGCTTGTATCATCTGGGAATATAGCTATTTCACAATTTGGTAATGTGGGAATATCAGATGAATAAATATTTTACAAAAAAAGGACCTAGTACTGATTTTTGTGGGACACTTTGATTGATGTGATAATAGTTTGACGGACTGTTATTAATAAAAACTCTAAAGTAGCGCTTAGATAAAAAACTTTGAATTATTTTTATAAGATATCTACATAGGAAATCTGAAACATACCATCTTGTGCACAATCCCATCATGCCACACTGAGTTCAATGCCTTTTCTATATCGAGTAGAGTAAGGCCAGTCGATTTGCCAAGAGATCGATTTTTTGTTACGTGTTTACAAACTCTTAAAACTTAATGGAAAGTACTGAATCCAAATTGTTCATTTGAAAATATCTTAAACTCATCAACGATGTGTAAGATTTTACTTTTGAGAACTTTTTCTAGTGCTTTATTTAAACAATTTAGGAAACTTATCGGTCTTTAGCTAGTAGGGAATTTAGTCCGCTTTCCAGAATTAGGAATTGGTATAACGGACATAATTATCCAGGAAATGAACTATAAACTTTGAATTAAAACAACAGGACAAAAAAAAAGAGAGAGGCCAAGCAAAAATATTGAAAAAAATTGCTTCAGTTGCTTTTTTACTGGTGATGTCCCTAGACGTGTGCTAGAGTTTAAAAAAAAAAATTAAAACTTATTAAAATAATGCACTCAAAATAAAAATTAAAATGTTTAGTATGCATATATTTACATATTACATTACATGTCATTCGTAGCGCTGGCATTTGACACCTGTCAAACTCAGCTATCATCTGAATTATCCTAATGTTATTAAAACTTACTACAAAAGTGGGTAGCCACTTTTTGCTCATTCTGCGATGATTATAGTGTTCGTAATCGACCGACGCAAGCAATAGGTAAAATTTTGAAGGAAATTTACTGATATCGAAAGGCCTGTGCATCCTAGTAATGCAGATTCAGTTGAAAATATTACTGCTGCAAATGCAGGTGTTTTTGATGATCCGAATTTATCGATTTCCCGATAACCGATTTTGATTAGCCTTCGATTGAACATAATAACTTGGACGATATTTGTTTTCAAGAAATCAAAGCAAGAAGCCACATAATAAGATTAATTAAGAACATTAAAAACCAACATAACCGAAGTTATGACGGAGATACCGCCCGAAATGTGCGAAAAGGCGGTTAATCCACAGGCTGCAATTTGAATGATATTGTTCTTCACACTTAATTGTAAAGCCAAACCTTGTAATGAAATAAAGTGTTAGTCAAAAATGTATTGCTATGTGTATAGGTAGCTATTTTATCTAACTTTAAAACCTCATTTTATACTTTGCATCTTACTTAATCCAAGATTATTGATAAAAAATAACAGGTAGGTACCTACATACATACATATCCATGTGTATGTAAATGTTTTTCCTCATAAGCTTGAAAGCTTGATAAAATCCAATGTCTTTAAATTAAATAAATCTGAAATAGGTACCTACCTATACCTACAATTTTTTTTCAACACTAATTTCAAAACTAGAAAATTGCATCTCATTGTTTCATTGGCATTTTTCAAACCTAATCATTTACACTCTCGAACGATATCGTATTCATATAATCAAATCATAATACGTATCCGCTCGTTGCATGTAAAGTTATATAGTGCCAAGCAAATAAACACAACCAAACTAAAAACAAAAATAATATAACGCCAAGGTAGTAAATATCTTTCATGTAGCTGTAGCATTCAGACCCACAGCCATCCCATTTTATACCCTTGCTTAATACCATTGCTTGCTACATATTTTTCCATATAGAGAAACACATAAGCTCATCAATGGCAATGGCAACATGGACTTGTCACGGAATCACAAATAAACGGAAATCTTCCTTCTGCTGTCACCAGGACCAGGACCAGAGAATATTGTATTGTTGTTGATGGCGCAAAGCAAAGTATCTAGGAAGAGAGCATCATCAACATCATCATCATGGCATAGGTGGCACAGTAGGTGTGTGTATAGATAACTCGCTGTCGTTGTCGTTATACCTACCTATTCATCCACTTATATACACAGATGCCATCGCAGGACCAAATTCATATAGGAATGAGGCGGTATATAACAAGTATAGCATGTCCTACCCATTAGCAAATTTTCATCCCCTTTTGATGTACAATAGAAAAACAAATCTTATATTCATAGAACACCATTTTATGGCATCCTCTAAAATATTTTGTTTACGTAATCGTCATCCCTTCAAATAACCCAACTTCTGTATTCATTCACACCAGTTACTAGCCGAATACTACTTTCCTTATCTAGAGACAGTGGTTTCGATAAATAAATGTTTGAGTTGTGTAGAAATAAAATTTTGGGCGAGAGATTTTCGTTTCATTTCAGTGAACATTTCGTAAAAAGATTTTGTTTAAATCAGACGCAAGAATTTCACCAGTGTAACTTACTCTTGTAAGCCATTAAAAGTGTTAAAGGTGTAAAAAATATTTATATACAAAAGCCGATTTTTGAAGTTGCTCTGGCTGCGTGTTGATTTAATTTGCGGTGTTAAAAAAAAAAAAAAAAAAAAAAACGAATCTCAAATACAAAATTTAAATATCTTTTACTCATTTTTACTGCCGTCGTCGTTTATACAAATGAAATCAGTGTACCTACTTGTGAAGTGAGTGCGGCAAAAAATAAACGAAAAACTAAAAAAAAATATTTATTTTAAATGCATAGTTCCTATTAATAAACGACAGATACTTAATAATTTATTTAGTGCTGAAATTATATATTTTAAAACAAATCAAACTAAATCACATAACTATATTAATTAATTTTTCAATACAAAAAAAAAAACAAAAAAAAAAGCTTTATCCCGCTCGGGAGGATATCTTGAGATGCTCTCATCAGCGTCCTTATCTCCGCCTCCTTTAGATTTACGGCCCGCCCTTAACAGCCAGGCGTCAACCAATACAAATTTAAGTGAGGATAAGTCTCATGCGCCCTTAGTTAAACCGCCCTATTCATATATTGCTCTTATTACCATGGCAATTTTACAGTCACCGCATAAAAAATTAACCCTAAGTGGAATATGTGATTTTATAATGACGAGGTGAGTGCAGATGATTTATTAACGACCGACGACGTATAAAATTATTTCCACTTTCCATAATTATTATCATGAGTAAAAGAAAACGTTAGTTTCGTTTTTCCATCGGTTCGCGTTGAATCTTTTTAAATTCTTTTCAAATGTGGAACAATAAATAGTTGATGGCTGCTTTTTTTCTCAAAAAAACAATAGGTATTCAACTAAAAAAACAATTGAAAATTGAGTTTTTATCCACAGTTTTGATTTAAATAAATGAGTGTTTGAATACACAATACTTTTTCGTTTATTTATTTAAAAAAAAAGGAAAAATTAAGGTTAGTTTTTACTAATCTAAACTGGGAAGAGAAATTAGCCTTAAATTTTGTATGAATGAGTGTTTTGAATAGTTTTTTTTACTGAAAAAAAAAAATTAAACCAAGTGGGAAAAGTTTTAACCTATTTTGCAAAATAGGTACGGTGTTTATTATTAAATTAATGGGAGTTATTGTGAATAAGATTTTTCACCAAATTAAGTTACCTCATTGTCGAAAATTGCGAACGTGAATTATTGTGGTCGCAGTTTTTCATGGGATTCCTTGGCATTGGAATTGGAGAATACTCGATTTTCTGCGGCTTTTGTCATCTTGATCGACCACATTCGAGCCTATAAAGAACAGTAAAAATTTTTGGCATTTCCAATTTTAGAAGATAGGAAAAAATCCGTGCAAAATTGTATTCACGATAAATAGCCCCAAAATATTTTATACAAATGAAACTACTTAATAATGCCGATATTTTATTTATTTATTTAATTCTGTTAAATTTTAAAATGACCTTTTTTTGTATTTGTGCTAAATTTTTGAAAGCGTTTTGTGCAACCGGCCATAAGTAAAAAATACGGATTAAATATTGTTTTGCCAATAAAATAAACAATTTGTAAAAAGTTCTTACTTTCTTGTCCCAGAAAAAACTGGCCATAAAATTAAAACGTTCTTATATATTTTATATAATTTTAGTTGACTTAGCTTTTCTAGGTATAAAGTATTATTATTTCAGGAGTATAAAACCACATTTTGTATAATTACAAAATTGCATTTTTAGTGGCCAATTTGAGTTTTGGTTATAACTGGCGCATTTTTGGTCGCAGAAAAAAGTTGTTCAAAAGGGACAAACATTTTTAAACAACAGCCAGGGCTTATTTTGTAGAAAATATAATTTTTTCGATACTGAAAAAATCAAAATGGCAGCAGTGTAAAATTTGGTTTTATACTGGTGTACCAATACCCGTTCGAATAACGCAGGATGTATTTAAATCTAACCTCCCCGTACAGAGGTCTTCCATTTTATGCAAAAAACGGAAAGTTTTTCCATTATTAACTTATCTTTAAACAATTCTATATATTTTTTTTAAGTAGGCAATTATTACGGTTTGCAAATGTTTGTGAGAAAATAATTTCAAAGAATGTATAAATGTGTAACAGTTAGATTTGTTAACCATAAAAAAACAATACCCTAATATTTTTTTTAGATGTTACCTATCTTTATTTTCCATATTTATTTCTTTTTGTAAAACAAACAAAACGGTTATATATTTATTTTGAGTTTAATAATCAAATAAATGTAGGTAATAAATTGATTTTTTTAAAAATTTATTATTATATCTACTCATAATATTTTTATATCTAACTCAATAAATTTTCCATTAAATATTTTTAGGAAGACATTTTGACCGTTTTGAAATGCAAATTGTTTGGCTTATTACTATGCTAAATAAGTAAGCTTTTAAGAAGATATCTGCAATACACAAAAAATAGTTTGCACGTTTGCGTCCATAAAACAGTTGGAATTTTTTGTATTGTTGATTTGAAGTTTAAAGCGTTGAAATTATTTAGAAAAACCAAGCTCAGTTCTATATTAATCTTAATTCTAAGAAATACGTCTTGAACTTTTAAAAAAATCTGAAAAAGCCTTTTTCATAAAAACTATAGGTACCCTAAATTTAAAAAAATCCTGTGCAGTGTCATCACAAAAATTAAAAAATACAAAAAAGTTGGTGATTTTGATCCTCGAAAACAAACTCGAATAGCAAACGCTCTAATACCTGCAGACTTGATTTCATAAATACAATGCTAAAATGGAAATTTAGACTATATATTATATAATGTATATACATATATATTTGACAAGTCTACAGTTCCTTAAAGAAGTAAAATGTACTACGTACAATAAATTTTTTTGGAAATTTTTTATTCACGACTTTTTTCGCAAAAAAACAATGGCCCATATTCCTTTGTATATGAAAATTATAGTACTATCATGGTGGAAGTCGAATGGGGCGACATCTAAGATCTAAGGTATGCCTGCAACCCTTACTCTTTTTTTTTGCGGAGAGCTTATGGAGGTTTTAATCGATATTTATTGATATTATTTGGATGCAATTATCCAAAAATAGTCTCCTCTTGCTCTTAGCACCAATTTTCGACGCTTAAAGACTCCCAAATCGGATTTTACACCTCAAGTTTTGCAGTGCCACCACCAGGACCTGTGCAACCCTAAAAAAAAACTCGCCATGATAGTACTATAGTTTTTATATACAAAGCATATTCATAGTCGTCTCACAAGTTATTTTTTTGTCTCTACTAAGTCAACCTTGAGTTTATGTTATTCATAGACCATTTAGACCCAGGTCTAAAATATGAACTGGAGCTCAATCCTTAAAAACGATTGACCCTTTTACTAAGATGTTTCTTTCTATCTGTCAAAAAAAAAACAGGAAATAATATATTTTTTTTGTAATTCCAAAATATTTTTAAAAATGTTAATACTAACCCTGTGTTTGTTTCGCCAAAAATTATTCACGCACCTGCCTAAAAAAATAGCCACAGTAAAGTAAAATATCGCGCTCAATTTTTTTTTTAATGATTGACAGGCAATAGTATACTAAAATTGTAGTAGAATATACTTTCAACCTGTTTTTTACTAAACAGAGCTGCTAAATTCTTTGGGGCATATTCATAGTCGTCTGACAAGTTATTTCTTTGTCTCTTCTAAACTAACCTCGAGTTTATGTTATTCATAGACAATTTAGACATGGGGTCCAAAAGATAAACTGGAGCTCAAACTTTAAAAACGGCTGACTCTTTGACTAAATTGTTTTTTTTTTTCTATATGTCAAAAAATTGGTTGAATTTCAATGGATTTTAAGGCAGTAGTACTAAAATTGTGGTAGAATTCCGTTTTTTATTAAAGAGAGCTGCCAATTTCTTTATTAAGTTTGACTATGAATATATCCATTGTATATGAATTTAGATAGTACTATCATCAGCACGTTCCACACGTGAGCCCCCTGGCGATCACAGCTAATACTAACTTTCTGGTTGATATTTCTGTGTAGGTATATACAAGTGCGCCCTCAGACGACCACAGCACACAACTCAAAAACCATCGTGATCATGAATATATCCCTTTATGAATAGCAGCTGTTTCTAACCTGGGTCACAGAGAAAATATTTACTAAGAGAACCGACTCGTACCCCCCTTGCCTAAAACAACCGCGAATTTTGAATGAGAGAAAATCTCTTATGTATTTTCTTATCGGTGTATACATGTACATTGTACAATGTACATACATATGGGGCAACTTGGAACAAGCAGGTTTAAAACAACAACAAGCTAGATTTAAAATGCACGGGACACTACTATATGCTCGCCGAATTGGGAACAATCAGCTTGTAGGGCGAAAGAGAACGAACCCCCTGAGTCGGTTCTCTTGGTAAGTGTTGCCTATGAATATGCAGCGTCTCTTCTAAGCTAATCTGGACCTTATTTTATTCATAGACAATTTACACCCGGACCCAAAAGATAAACTGGAGCTCAAACTTTAAAAACGGCCGACTCTTTGGGCCATATGCATAAAAAGAAGTAAATGCTTTTACTTGGAAATGTCTGCAGTAGTTTATGCAAATTTCCCACTAACTAGCACAGCAATTTACAAGTAAAAGCATTTACTTTTGTTTATGCATATGGCTTTTTGACTAAGTTTTTTTTTTCTAACTGTCAGAAAATTGATTAAATTTCAATGGATTGACAGGCAATAGAACTAAAATTGTAGTGGAATTCCGTTTTTTACTAAACAGAGCTGCAAATTTCTTTATGAATATCACCTGTTTCTAACCTGTGTGTTAGTTAACTTAAGACTCGAGGCCAGTTGGACTCGGGTCTAAGGTTTGACTATGAATTTAAATTGGGAAGGTTTGACTATGAATTTGCCCCAATGTCTTTGCCTTATTGACATTGTTTTGCTGAAAAAATGGAGTTGGACAGATACATTTTTTTTACGGAAATATTGTTTTTTTTTCACCACATACTTATATTTTTTCCTAAAAGAGCTGTATAAATAATATGCAAAAAATTAGGGTAAGATCTGTGTGATTATTTTTAAAAATAAGATGTTAAATATATACGTATGTAGATTGGGGAGAGAGCTTAGATATAGGATACTTTTTATCCATTCGCGTTCCCGTAAAGTCACTTTAAAACGTGGTATAACAAAAACGCATCTGACATAGAATCATAGAATAAAAATATGCAAAAGAAGAGTATAATGGTATAATTGATTTTTTTTCGTGGCCCATGGAATTGGAATTGATTTTTTTTTTTGTTATTGTATTGGTGTAACTTCATGTACGTGTAAACGAATATTTATTTACAACATCCTTTACAAAATCTGGAACCCAATTTTTGTTTTATTTCTGAAATAGAACTTTCATCCCATCAAAAAAATCTCCACCGCTTGATTCGTTTTCAGAAGAAGTAGATGAAGTTGATGAATCTACCAATTCATTTAAAATTGCTTTCATATTTTAAAAAATTATTTATTTAATAGACGAAAACTCAAACCAAAACTAAACAAAACAAAACCAAAACAAAATAGAAATAAAAAGAAAAACTTGTATCTGTCAAGCTAACAGCTGAAAGTTGTATTAGTATAAGTACAAAGAGGGGTAAATCTGCCGAAAAATCCAGATCTGCAGATTTGATCTTAGATCAAAAATAAATCAATTTATTTTGCCCCGTGGAATGCAAAAACAGGGGAAATTTGATTTTTGACTGATCTGAATCAAAAATAAATTGATTTATTTTGCCCATGGAAAACCCCATTAGTAAATAATTATAGTTAAAAATTTGACAATTATAAAAATGGCAGCTAAACGTAATATTGTCTGGTTATGTATACGTAATATGATTTTAAGTTTGATAATTATAAATTTTGTAAAAGATCAATATCACATCAGAAATTTATGGTGCCGTGAGATAAAGCCAAGTGAAACAAGACCAATTATCAGTGGTTGCTCTTATTGCACTTTGACAAAATAAGGCTCACGCGGCTCCGTCACTCGGCTTAGGGTATGTTAAGTCGCCAGACAAGCGCCAATGTCAACAGTTTGTTTTGTTCAAAAGTGCCTTGGATGGGCTCGCTTTGTCAAAGTGCAATAAAACTAACTGTTGAAAGTGAAATAAAACCAATTTGGCCTTATTTCACTTTGTCTAAGTGAAATAAGACCCTGCCGCAAATTGGCCTTGTTTCACTTTCGCAAAGTGCAATGAGGCCAATTTTTGAAAGTTGGCCTTATTTCACTTGGCTTTATTGCGCGGTACCGTAATTTATATTCTCTTTCAATCATCATCAACAATGCCACGACCAAGAAGGTCGAATCTTTCCCATCAAAGGTGTAATACAAAAAGGATACGAAACATTGCGAATGAAACGACTGAAGAAGCCCGTGAAGAGCGCCACGTTAGTATGGTATGGCTCGACTTCGTGCTTCTCAATCACAAGAGCAAAACGAAGCAGCCCGTGAAACGGCTCGGTTCGCAATGCGATATCGTTCAGCATATAATTTTCGACGCACAAGAAGAGATTTATCATGTGCTGATTTGAATCGAGCAGCGTTCGATACGATTGCAGTACTGATTACTACTCGCATCCTAGCGTTTGCATTGGTTAATGAACGTTGGTTTTGATGTATTCAAGTTTTCTGGAGGAACGCCCGAATGGTACTGCCTTAGTGGAAAAATTAAATTGCCATTACTAACTCCGCCAACCTTTGCTTTGTGGCGAAACACCCGAATCACGTCATTTTCATGAAAACACTCAAAAATACAATGGTTGTTTCCTAATGACCTCAAAGGTGAGGAAGTTCTCATTCCAAGGATCCTGATGATCCCATACGATATGACGTTTGAATTTAAAAAAACTTCAATTGCCTCTAAGGTAAAATAGTTCGCCGGGTCAGGTAGTGTTAATATAGATACGAGTAAGACTGTTGAAGCGCTTGCTTTAAATAAGAAATATGTGCTAACAATGAAAATTGGGTGCTGCGTGACCATTACACTGCAAAAAAAGTGCTGTACAATGCCGTGTGAATAAAAAATAAATATGTAACAAAAAAATAACATATGTACATACATATACATATATTTATAAAAAAACTTCTAGCATTATTAATTTAGAATAACATAGCGGCACTTTTATTATTTTTCAGATCATACGTATAGGCGTATAGGTATAATTGTTTTTTTTTTAAAGTGTGTTTTTAAGGAAAACAAAAATTCAAGAATTATAATTTGATTTGTGCCTATCTGGTGCAATATATATTTACCAACCAAACAAATTTACTTTGGATGTTTGTTGTCGAAAATAAAAGAATTGATTCAACTAAGAATTATTTATTCAATTAGTATCTTCTTTCAACTTTCCTAAAATTTACTGTAATTCATTTGGGAAAGGGATTTTTCGATTTTAACTCAAATACTTGTGCATATAAATACCATAGTAGGTATGAACCAATAGGTTTTGCCATTCTTGAATCCTGGGGCGTTTCAAGAATTGGAATACCCGTTCACCCGTACCTATTATGGTACCTATTCACATTAAAAAATTCAGCTGTGATAATATAACATATGGATTGATGATTTACCTTGTTCGAGTTTTTTTTAAAGAAAATAATTCATCCTGTCTTGAACACACTAACTATAACTTTCTTTCTTTTTGTTTTAAGGTTTGCATACTACAAAGAAAAGTTTCCAGCGTGGCAGAACTCCATACGTCACAATCTGAGCTTAAACGATTGTTTCATTAAAGTTCCACGAGAACCAGGAAATCCAGGTAAAGGCAATTTTTGGACACTAGATCCCCTTGCCGAAGATATGTTCGATAATGGAAGTTTCCTACGGAGGAGAAAACGCTATAAAAGAGCCCCAGTTGCACATCGATTTCCGTTTCCCTCAGTATTTGGTCCGTTCTCACCGTTTTGGATAAGAAAACCCGTTCCAGTGCTGCCAGTGCATTTTAACGTTGCAAATTTTGGAAACACACATGATCCTTTTGAATCAGTTAACTCGCAGGCCGATGCGATTGACGTTACATCTCCGAACAGCAAATTTGATTTTTTCGCTAATTTGGATACTCCATTTTATCATAACACTGACAAAATCGAAATAATTCGACAAAATGTAGCGCGTTTCCGGCGAACGGCAGACAATTTAGAAACAACAAATCCAAACGAAATTTTAAACAATTCTGATTTGAATAGCTTGTACAGAAAAATTCCTACAATCGGTGACTATCCACAACATAATAACCCACCTTTGGGCTTGGCCTATTCCACCCTCGAGCAACAAAGTCCCGACAGAAATTTCAATGCAATCGAAGACATATCCTGCGACAGAATTGACGTTGAGAGTGAACACGAGGAATCACATAAATCCGATTCATCTGACATCGAAAGACTACAGTCTGACATAATCAGAGAAGCACCTACGCATCAGAAGAAAATTAAAAGATCGCTTCAATTCATGAACAGTAACGAAAAATGCAGTAAGGTTTCTACTAGCTTAAATCCGTATGTTCTTCTGTTTGAAAATTCAAATCTGTCCGAAAACTCACTTTCGGTTTCGACAACTCCTGAAGACAATTTTTCAAACAAAATTCTGAGTTCCTTAGAGTCTTCAAATCGGAATGTATTTAAACCAACTCTTTTGTCTCTAGACTTTGATCACAGCAAAACAAAGCACAGTCACTCAAAAGATTTCAGCATAGAGACTTTAATTGGCAACGCAGCAGAGTTTAGTGAAACATAGTTTTACTATAACATTAGTTAATTTAATCGTAACAAAAGAGACACAAATTTAGTTGCAATATTTTCGTAAGTTAGTTTTTAAGGAATTGCAAGTGTATATAATAGAAGTATTTTGTATGTAACAGTGTTTAATGCACCTTTCCTAATTAGATGAAATAACTATAAACGGATTCGAAAAAGATAGGTATTGAAATTTATTAACCATCCATACTAACTCAATGAAATAAATTGACTTAGGTTGTTAAAATACACTTGGTTAAGAAATCAAAAATTTTTCTAATTTACTGGTTCGAGAAATTTACTCACTTTCAAATTTAATCTTTTCAACCGTTATCACCATCATGCTAAAAAGCTATTTTGATAGTTGTAAAATATCTCAAAAAATGTTCGGGAATGTTGTACATACATACATATACCTATATATATATATTTTCGCATAAAAATGATTTACATATTTGTACATATGTATGTATACATGTGTACATATGTATATAAAAACTTCAAACTTTCAATTTTCTTGAAAACGATTTCAATGGTTTTTATTGGACTTCTTTACTTTTCAATGTCCGAAGAGATTGTAAAAATAATTTCGTTTTAAGTTTTTGGCATCTAAAATCTCATAATGAAAACGTGGTTTTGAGGTTTTTTGAGAATATTTTATTATATTTTTTTTATTTCTATTTTTTTATCCCCATTTTCAAAAAAAAATTTAAGAAAAATAAATTTCTTCAGAACTTTCCACAGTGAAAGTTCAATTTTGGAAGTAAAGTTGCCTAACCAAAGCAATTATGGCGTTTATAGATAATCGGTACAGGCAACAAAATGTTCGTTCATATACCTATTAAGTAGTTTTTCAACAGTTTCGTACTTCAACTTAATCAAGTTTACAATCAGATTTCATCTTATTCCGAGTACGGTAATAATGATACTGTTAAAAATCTTTGAAAATTTGGTTAATTTCAATACGATATAATTCTGGTGCCAGATAAGATAATTCTTAAAATAAAATCTATATTCAACTACAGTTAACAATACAATGCAGTTGCACCAGTGACTTTAGAACCGCTTTTTAACCAACTTTTTATCTGCTGACTATTCGCTTTTCAAAATAATCCCAATGAAATCTAACTGCACCGATTTGAAATTCCGGATATCGTTTTTTGTGAACATATTTATATAGTATTAGATTCCATATTATGTAGAAGTCTTACTTTTCGAATACCAGTACCGAGTTTGAGCTAATTCAAGTGAGTCTCAGAAGAGTATTTTTATTTCAAATCGATTTAGTTAGTAAAAGCGATTGAATGATTTACTGTTTTGTTGTTAACGTTTTCATATAATTTCGTTTCTTTCATTTGTTTTCTCTGTCTTACTCATTTCTTTCAACTGTTCGAACATAAATTCGGACTTAGCCATATCACTGAACAGCGAGTGAAGGGACATGAGTGGGCGAAATACTGGCCAAAATAACTAAATTTCGACAATTAATAACTAATAAACAAAAAATTTATTAGGTCTCTACTTTTGAGGACCTTTTTTCCGTATATTCTAAAGGAAAATTATGATTGCATTACATCATTAACCAGTGAAGTTACATAATATTTAAAAATCATACATTCTAACTTTTTATTTAAACCTACAATTTGGATCTTTGTTGAATATTTCAATGAGATATGGTAAATAGAAGTCAATACCTGCTATTAAGAAAATTCAAAAACCGTCCGTTTTTAATTGGTATTAAGTATTTGGAATATGTATATATAGGTTAAGTTATAAAATATTAAAACATAACATTTAATATTTCACATACAAATACTTATTGTATTTTCCTAACCTTAAGATTATGCCTGATTTTTTAAATAGAAGAACAGGTAAACCTTTTAGTTTTATTTCCCTGTGTCTGGTTCACTTTTTTGTTTGTTGTAAATCTTACTGGCATTGAAAGAAAATAAACAATGTATGTATTCTCTTTTTGAGGTTACCAACTTGAAAATTTATTTGATTAAACAATGTAATTTTCGAATCATTAAACGATATACAAAAAATCATTGACTGCTTATTTTTCTGAAATATTTTAAAACAAAACATAACATAATAATAAAAGTAATTTGTTGGAATCTAAATTATTTCACATTATTTATTATTCATAATTATTTAAATTTTTCCTGTAATATGTTTAAATAAAACCTGTAGCTTCTACTTCAAAAACAAAATATTGAATGTGTAAATTTTTTACTTGTTCAATGTGTAATGTGATATAAAATAAAAAAATAAAAAGTATATCTATATTAAAAAAATGACATAGGTAAATCGTTTGTTTTAATTTTTGTTTTTAAGTCTAAGACCTAAGTATGTATTTAAAAATTATATCCTATTCGTTGGTAAGGATTTTTTTTTATTTTCTTATATTGTTAAAGCAGTTTCAATTTGGTTTAAAGGATCTGAAAACAGAAATATTGAGGCAATCAGCCTTTTCAAGAGCCCCGACGTAAACTACACTATAAATAGGGCCGTCGCCATCGAGTGAAAGCCCGACTAAGGATGGAATGATCCCCGGCTCCGATTAAAAAAAACGATAGATACGTATGATACTCGAATTTTTTTTTCGTCTCCGTAATAGATTAGAACATTGCATTCAGCAAACTTAACGGTGAAAGTTCTGCTTTACAATTGGCTGCATGGAAATGGAGGTGCTTAAGGTGCACTAATTCTTCTTTGAAGATTTGTATCTTTAGATCATATCTCAGTTTCGTCCATATTGCTGAAAATTAGGAAGGCAAAAAAAGCGCCTTCTCGACGGCCGGTGCTGACTATACAAACGGCCGGCGGAAAAAGTATTCGCGATGAAAGTAGCAATTCACGTAAAATGAACTTATTCGATGGTATTATCTTAATAAAAGAAAGTACTTACAATCTTTTAGGCGATAAAAGATAATAACAAATTTTTGTAAAACATTTAGAAGCAATTAAAACTGTGAAATCTGCAAAGAAAATTTGCTTAATTAGAGATTTGGACTTCAGTCAAAAACACCTTTTCAATTTAAAATGTTTATTTTTTTCATTCATTTTACATATAACATTTTTTTTAGTTTTCTGCTAATCTTTGGGATCAGGTGTACAATCTTGGTTTAAATTTGCTTCAGAGTTTTAATTTGCCGTATTATACGTTTGGTCATCCTGGTCATCAAGTATGGAATTACTTTTACCTGAGCTGACCTGACAAATTGTAAAGATAAATAAAGTGCACGACTGATTCTCACGAATTTGAATATTGATATGAAATATTTTTTAGATTGTATACCTACGACTTCTTTTAAAAAAAGATCCTATTCCGTCAAATATTTTAAGAGAAAATTGGAATGGCGGAATGTTAATAACCGATTTTTTAAAATATTTTTTTTCTGTATAATTTAAATTACTTACAAACCCCCACTGAAAAAATTTCATCAAAATTGTATTTCAATTCAAAATTAAACAAATGATGATATCAGCTGTGTTCTTTCCAACTCCAAATAAAATTATGCAAAAAAAAAACGACAAAAAATTACATATTAAACACAACAACAACTACATACATATGTCTATATATGTATTTGTTCGAGATAATTAATCGAGATAATAATGGAGTTAGCCAATGTCAAGGCCAGGTTATTGAGCTATCCAGTATTTTGTCTTTGTCATTTTTCTTTCTGATTTTGACAGTTAAATAAATAAAAAATTATCGCCCTTTGTCCGAAGAGCAATCACAATCAAATTCGGCATTTTCACAAAAAAAAGTTTATTTTCTGTATTATCCACGGTTATAATCTATCATTTTGTTTGTTTTTAGTTGATAGCCAACTGACTTAGCAATAAATATTCTAATTTGATTTTAAGCAATTCGTACCTCTTGATTTTGATTACTCTTCCAACAAGATTTTTTTATTATTTTCACGCTGACGTTTGGCTAGTTAACTCAATTAAGCCTTATATGATATGGAAATACAGTTAATTACAACGGAAAAACGATACGTCTCATACTTTTTGGAAAAATGGCATAAATCACAGATCGCTTTTTCACTAAAATAATTGTTTTAGGTAAATGTTTTTTATTCATGAAATAAAAATTAAATTATGTGCTTGGTCTTAGAAAATGGTGCTTTACAAAACTGTGTTTTTTAATTATTCAATCTGTTTTTACCTAATTCTGTATAAAAAAGTGAATTTTCATTTTTCACGAAATCACTTTAAGTGGACTTGTGCCTGTTTAAAAAAAAAAAAGAAAATCGAAAAAAAAGAAATCGATAGTGGCGTAGTAATTCAAAATAGACACTTGATTCCTATGGGCTGTTTCTGTTTGTCAAATGTCTTATTTTTTATTTGCAGAATTTTTGAACACGGAATTATGTATATTCGCACACTTATAATAATTGTTACTATACTAACTTAAACTTGTTTTGTTGATATTTAAACTATAATTTCGGACTTTTCAACATGGATATCAAAAAATCATTGATTTTCGAAAAAAAATGCTCACATTCAATCAAAAAATCATGTTCAGAGTTCAACTTCCAGTATTGATTTTTCAACTACATACTTTACTCCATTTTTTGCAGTTTTGAGCTGTAATGCAGTAAATATTTGATGATTTATTATCTAGTTGTTTGATAGTCATTTAGCTAGTAAGTGATAAAAAATAAGCGAAAACTTAAATTTTCATAAAAATATGATACGATACATTTTTGAATGTGAATAAAACTGAATGTTTCTTGTTGACAAATCAACGAAATTTTTAAAATTTTTCAATATTTATTATTCAATTGGGTCACTATAGCAAACGTCAGTAATTTTTCCCCAAAAAAGTTACTTGTATTAAACCAAATCTTCATTCATCTACTGAAATCGATTTTCCAACTACTAAGTAAAGAAGCAACCATTTTAGTTTAGTATTGGACAACTAATATTTATATAATGAAATATTCAAGTTTTTGCTTTGATAAAAAATGCATGCTTTTCTTTACTGAAAACACAATCGTGACTCTAGGTAAATCTGGATACAAAAATTCTAGACTCGTCTCGTCTTAAATCTCTAGAAGTTAGTCTCGTCTCGTTTCTCGAAACACGACCGGCACAAGACCTCAGTCTGAAACGAGACTAAATTTTTTTAATTTTGAGGAAACCGAGACGAGACTTTTGAAGTCATACCTACTCGTTTCTTGGCCAGCCCTAGACAGCTTATACATGGAATAATATGATTGTGTCTCATTTTTTTCAAAAAAAAACATACATCGGACAAATTCTGAGTTTGTATATGCATTGGGCCACTCACAACTTAAAAACTTCAGTTTTCTCTAGGTCTCCTTTGACTTCTCGTCTCGGTTACGTAACGCGTGAATAATGCGATCGTAACGCGTGCGTGTAATACGTTCGTAGCGTAAGGCATATGAAACGCTTGTTAAGGCTCCTATTACGAATGCTTATAGAATATTCCATTTTTACAATAAAAACCTCAAAGTAATGGTAAATGTTTTTATTTTACTGGCTTTAAATAAAAAATACAAAAAATTATGAACCTTTTGTAATGCAATCTCAGATTGAATTTACTTAATGTGAGAAATTTAAGAACTTTGTAAGTTGAGCCCTTATATGAAATGTGATTTTTCTTTGGTTTCCAATCAAATTTTTTTTCAATTATGTTTCTTTCCTATAATTCAAATATTTCCATAAGAGCATTTAAGAGAAACTTATAAAATACTTTTAATACCGAAAGATGTATTGGTTAATAAAACTTGAGTATCAAATTATAGCTGTTTAAAATGTATAGAAAATTAAAAAAAAAACAATTGCTTTCTTATAGTTTATTACAAGTTTCACTGAATTTAGAAATATGTTTCTTTTTTTAAAACGAAATGCACAGTTCAATGGTTGATTAAATTTTTCATCATTTGAGGTAATGATTGAGGAGTGTCATTATATTTTTTATGAAATAATTTTAATAAGACAGCATTTACTTCTTCAACGTTTTCTAATTTTTTTAAACAATTCGAAGGCATTATTGCTATGCAACAAATCCTTGAACACTCTTGTAGCTGTATACTTAATTTTTTTTTTCATCATTTCAATCATGTTGCATGTTTGAATAGTCTGATGTTAATTTTTTAAATTTTGTTTATTTCGATCGAGAGTATTTTGTTCCATGGTTCATTCAAATTTAATCAATAAAATTGTGGAAGGTAAAATTTTACTTACTATTACTTACTGATTTCTGAAAAATTACGTTTAAAACCTCATTTAAACGTACATAAATACATTGAAAAACTGTTTTACAGATTCACTTTTTCAAATTAAAAAAAAAATAAATTAGTAATTTAACTCATTACGTAAATAGAACTCTTATATAATCCAGAACAACATTTAATTTAGCATCATTTAAAATATTTGTAGGATCCACCGATAATTTTTTTCCCACCTACACGAATTATTTAGAAGCTTTCCACAAAATTCCAGAGCTATTAGTATTATGATAAATTATAATTAAGGAATAATTTAATCTTCCTATTTCTTGTGGAATAACAGCGTTATCAACTAGTGTTTCTATTTTAATCTTCATTTATATTCATTCAACAAGAGAAGATGGATTTTTCTGCCAGCAATAGGTTAATTTATAATTTCTAAGCTTCATAAAAGCCTTAATAGACATTTGACGGGCATTTGAAATTGCAATTTTTAGTTACCCAGAGTAGATACGAATGTGCAGATCAACGAAATTTGTAAAACAATTTAAATATGTATTATAAAAGGTACTTACATATGTCAAATAAATATATTCCTTCAGGGCCATTTTAATTCTTTTATTTAATTATTTTTTATAGAATTAAAATAAGTATAATGGAATAAGCATAAATTAAAGAAACAAATCATTAATAAGTGGAACGAATCTATAACCTAGTAGTAACAAGAACACTGTGTTACAAAAAAAAAAAATTAATAAACATACTTTTCCCGAGACCTAGCACATTTTGTATGTCTTGTAAGACTGAGTAAAATGGCATTCAACAAATATGCAATATACCCCCAAAATCTCATTTAAAGGGGAAAACCCCCTTTTTGCTAGTGTCACCTGAAGATTTACTCATAGTTTCGTTGTTTGTTACCTATTCGATTTTCAATTTTTCAGATTTTTGTTGTCTGAAAGGGAAGGAACACACCTTTTTAAGGGTGTTATTTTTTTATTTTTCAAAAATAAAAAATCACAAAAATCAAGACCAAAATGTTTGCAATGTTTTTCGCATTTTTCTGACGGTTTATCTATGTTGAATTCTGCTTTCCTTTTGACTTTGTTTTAATGGGTTTAAGGTTATAAGTATTGCAAGATTTCTGCAATAATCCCACGTATTATAGATTCAACAATGTATTAATCAATTATAAAGAAAATGATCGTAACATAAAATGTGTTCAAAAAACAATCAATCAATTAAAAATAAAATATAACAAATTTATAATTGAACAATATGATATGATATAATATATCAAGTATAAAAGAAACAAGTTGATTTAATAACATCGCCTGTTTTTTCTTTTATGAGCAGTCGTAGTCTTCCAATTTTTTTGGTGGTCTAATAATACGCTTTGGTCTGATCTCAATATTTTCATCTTGTAAGGTTTGACTATTTTAGTATTTGGTTACCACTTAAGGACTCTCTTTCTAAAGCTTGATGAAATGTCTGCTGGCACTTTCTGTAGTTCTGCCTGATGTATTTCAGGATGTAAAGAATGATTTTTTTATTCATTATTTTTAACAGGTTTGAATTGAAAATGAGAGTATTTGATTTTATAAGTTTTCTTATGTATGTGAATCGTATTGCACTTAAACTGTCTTAAACCCACTGTGACAATAATAATACGAGTATATAGCAACAAACAAACACCCAGGGAGAGAGGGGAGAAGGCCCCTTTCACCTCCATCTGTTTGTTTAACTTTATTAGCTTAATACAAGCAATCAACTTAAAAAATAACTTAACTAACTTAAGACTAACATAAATTCTTAAAAACTAGAAAATTTTCGGGTATGGTTAGAAAGGGTACGAGGTACTATAAAGGGAGGATTTGAGTTTGGATTTGCTTAAATGGAAGTCGAATAGGTTGGAAACGCTGCTTGACGTGCGTAGCATACGTGTCATAGGTTCATTGCTACCATAATTGGTACGATGAAATTTGATTTGGAAGAGAGGTATGGATCGGAGATTATCGGAATTAGTTTGGATGGAGATTTTTTGGAGAAGAGAAGGACAGTCAATATTTCCAGTTAGGTGTTGATGGGTGAAAACAACGTCAGCCACCCTACGGCGGAATTCAAGAGATTCCATATGAATTAATTTTAAACGATGCATGTTCATAGGGAGGTAGGTTATACGGATCAGACCAAGGTAGGCCTCGGAGGGCAAAACCAAGAAATCGACGTTGAACGCGCTTCAATTGGCTGGGAGTGATTAATGTATAAGAGGGTAACCAGACTTGACTTGCATATTCGAGCAGAGGCCTAAGAAAAGTGGTGTAGAGAGATTTAGTGACATAGGGATCGAGAAATTCCATGGACCATCGTTTTACAAAGCCGAGGGCAGAGTTAGCTCTCTTAATGGATGTATCAATATGAGAGCGAAAGTTCAGTTTTCTATCACAAATGATTCCTAGATCATTCAGAGAATCAACCGATGGAACTGGCATATTATTTATAAAATACGTTCTAGGAGGGAGTTGAAAGCGCCTGCGTGAGTAGGTGATAGCTTGACACTTGTTAACATTGAGTTCCAGTAAGTTTTTAAGGCACCATGTCGAAAATTTGTTGAGGTCATTTTGTAGTAGAAGCGAGTCGCTAGGGTATGAGATGCACCTAAATATTTTCTTATCATCTGCATAGACAGATATAAGAGATTCTTTTATGATACAGTCAACATCGTTAATGGTCAAAATGAAAATCAATGGGCCAAGGTGGCTTCCCTGCGGTACACCAGAAGTTGCAAGGATGGGATAAGATTCAGAGGATCTAAAGATAACTTTATACTGACGATCTTTTAAGTAGGACTGTATCCAAGAAACGAAACTGGGTTGAAATCCTAAGGTGTTTAACTTGAAAAGGATCAGGGAATAGGAGATTTTGTCAAATGCTTTGCTGAGGTCGGTTGCAATTACATCAACCTCACAGCCGTTTTCGAGGGAGCATAGGGTTCCAGAAACAAATTCCATCAAATTAGTGGTGGTAGACCTACCTTTGACGAAGCCATGTTGGTTTGGGGAGACTAAATGCTTGCAGTGGAAAAGCATTGTATCATAGACAATACTTTCAAAGAGCTTGGGGATGCAAGACAACTTAGCTATAGGGAGGTAGTTTGAGATTTCTTTCTTGGGGCCTTTTTTATGGATGGGGATTATAAAAGAGTTTCTCCAATGAGAAGGAAAAACTCCTAGTGAGAGTGAACGTTTAAATAAATCTATCAAGGGTGTTGCTAAGTGTAAGCAGGACCAGCGGAGTAATCATCTTTAAGAATATTAATCTTGTCTTCTACTATGCTCGATGATATTGTCATACAATTATGATACGCCACATAGTTTCCCACACTCTTAATTCTACTTCCAAAGAATTGTCATCAACAATTCTTTGAAAACAATCAGTCAAATATAATTTCTAAAGAATTGTCTCCAATTCTTTTAAAGTCAAATCATTTAGAAAAACAAACTTCTCAAATTTAATTTTAATTTCCGAAGAATTGTCTTCAACAATTCTTCGACAAACAAAACGATCAAATTTCGTTCTAGAGAATTGTCTAAGCCAATTCTCTATCATACACCTAGTGCACTATGCATGTGCATCTGCAAGAAAGAATCCGCATACTATTTAAGCTCTAGACAAATCCATAATCAGGGCAGATTGTATTAATATCTCCAACGAACCGAACGCTGAAGTTCGGTAAATAAAAAACATAAACCTAAACGTGTTTTATTATTGGCGCAGTCGGTACTCGTTCCCGTTAGTAAAGGCAATGAGTTAAAAAAAAAAAAAAAAAAAAAAAAAATTTTTTAAGAAAATTCAGAAAAAAAATTTTGAAGGAAATTCGAAAAAAAATCGAAATAAATAATTTCCGTTTCCTTGTTAAGTGATAAGTGACTACTTACTGTGGTCTTTGAAAAAAATAATTTTAACAACCTTATACCAAATTATAAAAAAAATTTTTATAAAAAAAATTTTTATTAAAAAACCCAAATAAATAAGTATCGCGTCTTACGAATAAAGATCGCAGACGTGGACAAGTCGGAATCGAAAAAAAAATTATACGTAAATGACAACACTTAAATAATAATTACACCGGTAAACCAATATAAGTGTAAAGAAAATAAGTGTTACGTCCTTCTTAATTAATGTGGCAAGAGTTATATCGAAAGAACCTTATCAACACATTGGACAACGACGACACAGTGGACTTCTTTACAACATCCGAAGAGAATCATCATCGGAAAAAGATCCAAATCCAAAAATACTATGAACATTGTTCTGATGGAAGATAAGTTTTTTAATTATTATTAATCTTTTATTTTATTTATAAAAATTACATTTTATACTATTAAATTTATACGAAACTTTTTGTGTTCTACAAAAAAAAAAAATTTTTAAAAAGATAATAAGAAATCAAAAACTTTCACATATTGTAACAAGCACTTCTGAAAAAAAATTTTTAATATCGCAATATTGCTTTTAAAACCTAAAATCAATCAAAATTCGCGTGTTCATCGTTTTGTAAAGTTCTGTTTACATAAAATTTTTTTTAAATCTGTTTTATTTTAACAAAATGGAGCAGCTAGAAATAAATGCAAGATTCAAATTAGTTACTAATACCCTAAGTCGAATGACACCATTTGACGGCGATAGGGATGCTTTAGCAAATTTCATCAGTCAGGTAGAAATATTTTTACCAATTTTCAATACCTTCGATAATATCTACAAGCAATTAATAATGTCAACCATCAAAGACAAAATAATTGGTAACGCGAGAAAAACCCTATTGATACATAGTCATCTCACAACGTGGGAAGATATTAAACTTGTTCTGATCAAAACTCATGGGGAAAAAGAATCGGTTGATGAAATTATAGATAAAATAAGGGCTTGTCGGTGCGACACGACTATAAATAATTTTTATAAAAAATTAAATGATTTGCTTTGTAGACTAAACTGTGCTCATTTGATAGGACCAAACGTAAGTAACGAAGTTGCAAGCAACATAAGAATTGCTCTTCATACCTTTAAATACGGATTACCAGAACCTGTACGTAGTGTAATTGTTAGTCGAAACCCTTCAAATTTGCACGACGCATATGAAATCATTAGAACAAACGGTTATTTGAATTACACTCATAAAAATATAACCAAAAACAATTTTTCAACAACTAACTACTATAAACCTGGGCCCCAAAATCAAAATACGAATTCATTTTCAAAAAATGAATACAGGCAGAACAGGAATTTTGTGAACCAACAACATTCAAGCCGACCATATAACCAGAATTCTTATAACTATGAAAATTCTAGACAGACGAATCTAAACTCAAATAATTCAAGGAATAATTTTAGAAATAAACAATTTAACCAAAGTAATACTAACTCAGGAACTTCACGAAATACACAAAGAGGGGGTTATAACTCAACCAACTCCCAAAACGTTAGTAATTCTTATCCTGAACCTATGGATATATCAGTAAATGCAGAAGAAAATCAACCAAATTTTCATATATCAGGCCCAAACAACTACCCTATATAGTAATTGACACTCCAGTAAGAAAACTTAGGTTTATTATAGATTCAGGAGCTGAATTTAGTATAATAAACCCTAATATTTGCAATCCAAAATGGAAAACAAATAACGATACGCGTACGCTAAGAGTTTTAAATCGAAATGTTCAAACAAATATCCAATATAGATTTCCTTTATTTAAAGAATTCAAAAAACCAAACTTTTTAATTAATTTCTTAGAATTCAATTTCCATGAATATTTCGATGGCATTATAGGAAACAACATTTTAGTAGCCTTAGAAGCCGTTATAGATTACAAAAATAGATCGCTAATCACAAAAGAATCTAATATTTCAATATTTTTAAATAAAGATGAAGAATCTTATCTAGAAAACCTTTTGACACATTATTCTGTAGAATTACTAATCAATGAAGAACACAAGCATTTTAATGACACTTTTGCTTCTCATCTTAATTCTGAGGACATCTTCAAACTGAAAAATTTAATCAATTCATTCAAAGATTTATTTTATGAGGAGGGTGATATTTTGACATGTACAAATCTAACCAAACATAGGATTGTACTGAAAAACGAATCACCAGTATATAGCAAATTGTATAGGTATCCCGAGGCATTTCGCGAAGAAGTAGACAAACAAGTTGAAGAAATGCTTCATCAAGGAATAATAAAACCTAGCAATAGTCCGTTCAACTCTCCACTTTGGGTGGTGCCGAAAAAAAGTGGTGATGGTAATAAAAAATGGCGGCTAGTCATTGATTATCGTAAATTAAATGAACAAACGATTGATGACAAGTTCCCTCTTCCTAACATGGAAGAACTTTTTGACAAACTGGGTAAATGTAACTATTTTACCACATTAGATCTTGTAAAAGGATTCCACCAAATACAAGTGGATCCAAGAGACCAGGCGAAAACTGCGTTCTCGACTAGACATGGGCATTTTGAATTTACAAGAATGCCATTTGGGCTTAAAAATGCCCCAGCCACCTTCCAGCGGCTAGTTAACGAAGTCCTTAAGGAATTAATAAATAAAATATGCGTAGTTTATTTGGACGACATATTAATATTTTCGACTAGCTTCGAAGAACATCTACTTTCCATTAAGAAAGTTTTGAGCAAATTAAGGGAGTCCAATTTAAAAATTCAAACTGAAAAATGTAGCTTTGCCGATCTGTCCACAAGATTTTTAGGGCACATTATAACAAATAATGGGACAAAGCCAGATGGTGACAAAATAAAAGCTATAAGTGAAATGAAAATCCCCACTAATACCAAAGAGATAAAACAATTTTTAGGTATCAGTGGTTATTATAGAAAATTCGTAAGGGACTACGCAAAAGTAGTCTATCCTATGGTTAAATATTTGAAAAAAAATACAAAGATCAATTTAAAAGATAAGGAATATATCGAAGCTTTTGAAAAACTTAAGCACTTGCTAATAAGTGATCCCATTTTAAAATCGCCTGATTTTACGAAACCATTCGTGCTTACAACCGACGCATCAAAATTTGCAATCGGAGCAGTTTTAAGCCAAAATGGTCACCCAGTGTGTTATGCGTCTCGCACACTCAACGACCATGAACAGAAATACGCTACTATTGAACAAGAACTCCTGGCGATAGTTTGGTCTGTTAAGTACTTCCGTACATATCTTTACGGTAGGAAGTTTCTAATACGCACTGACCATAAACCACTCGTATGGCTACACAACCTGAAGGAGCCAAATATGAAGCTTCAGAGATGGAAGATAGTGTTAAACGAATATGATTTCGAAATTAATTATTTAAAAGGCAAGGAAAACATCGTAGCGGATGGACTTAGTAGGTACATTAATACCGAAAGGCAAAAAGATAATAAAAGTTTTAATGAAATCTTTTATAACGATGGCGATAATACTAGCATGGACGTCGAAGTCATGTCTACTGATGATACAATTCATAGCGGAGTTGAAGACTCTATTAATTACATAGGTATAACCGAAAAATGTATTAATCTTTATAAAAATCAAATATACTTAAAGTATGGCGGAAAAGAGAAAGTAGTGACAAAAATTATAAATAAAAAATGTCAAAACCATATAACACTTACTAAAGATTCAAACTTACTTGAAATAATGAAGCGGGTCATAATAGATAAAGGAATAATGTGTATTTACTGTGAAGAAGATGAAATTTTTCTTAAATTTCAAGATAATTACGTCAAATATTTTCCAAATACTACTTTAACACTTATTAAATCTAATACTAGATTAATTGATATTTCAGATAAAAATGAAATACTAAATATAATTAAGAGTGAACATCTTAATAAGAACCATCGTGGTATAAACGAAGTGTTTCTTGAACTAAAGCAGCAATACTTCTATCCAAATCTCTTTAAACTTGTTACAAAGTTAATAAATAATTGCGAAACATGTCAACTTGCTAAATATGACAGGCATCCAGTTAAAATTCCTTTCGATATAAGTGAGACTGCTTCTAAATTTAACGAAATTGTCCACATGGATATTTGGTTTCCATGCAGAAATATAATGTATCTTACAACAATAGATAAGTTCTCAAAATATGCAACTATACACAAGCTAAATGATAGAACATGGATATCTATTTTAGATTCTATTAAAGAGAGAATTAGATTCTTAGGGAAAATGAGTAAAATAATATTTGACAATGAAAGATGTATGCTGCATAGTGCGGTAGAACTTTTCTTAAAAGAAAATAAAATTATTATTCATAGGACAACAGCTCATAATAAAACCGGGAATGCAGATATTGAAAGACTACACGGTACTTTGAATGAACACCTGCGAATAATGGAAATAGATAAAATTAACAAAACTCAGAGTTTAGACGATAAAATACATAACGTCATAACAATTTACAATAACACTATACATACAACAACAAAATTAAGACCTAGTGATTTTATAACAAAAAATTATGACCGTAGGGATATTGAAACTTTATTCGAAAAATATAAGCAAGACAAAATCAATCGAATTAATAAAATTAATCAATCAAAGGATAGAAATTATGAGTTGACCAATAACATAGTTAGAAATAGGGAAATCGCCAAAATTAAACCTAAATATAAAAAGTTAAATCAGTTTAGAGTAGAAGATAATTACGTTATAGATACTAGTAATAAAAGAAATACAAAATACTCACGAAATCAAATGAAAAGAAAAAATGCTTATCAAAATAATTAATTTACATTCCAGAATGTTGATTATGTGGGTAATTTTTCTGGCCTTTTTGATTCAGAAAACACAAACACAGGAAATAACCATCACACCAATCAACACGGAGTATGGGTTCACCATTTTAAAACAACAAAGAGTAAATATTGTTAAGGACTACACTAAAATTCTTCATGTTTGTAATTTAACGGAATATAAGAATATTTTGATAAAATTAGAAAATAATTTGAATGTTTTAAATAAGGTTAAAAGTAGTGATTATGACTTTTTATATCAGGAAATAATATTAGCTAAACACAAGTTAAGTCTTATTATTCCTTCCATTTACAAAGACAAAAGACTTAAGCGGGGTCTAATAAATATCGGAGGCAAAGCCTTGAAATTTTTATTTGGGAATATGGACAGCGATGACGCCGAAGAAATTTATAATCATTTAAGGAACCTTGAATCAAATAACAAACTTTTAATAAAAGAATCCAATGCTCAAGTTCAAATAAATAATGATTTGATAAAAAACTTGAAAATGGTCGTGGATCACGTTAACAACCAACAATCGAATTTGAAAAACTATCTCGACCAAATAACAAACAAAATTAACAAAGTAGTTTCTTTTCCGGAAAAATTTCAATTGACATTTCAACTATACGCTGATATAAATCTAATAAATAGGCAATTAGAAAAACTAATCGATGTTTTACTAGCAAGCAGACTTAACGTCTTACCTCATGATATCCTAACTGAACAAGAGAAAGATGCCTACAACATAACATTAGAGCATTTATCGTACATGAAAACAAGCGTTTTGTTCTCTTCAGAAACTCTAATTTTAGTAATTTTTGTTCCTAATTTCTCTTCCCTTATTTTTGAAAAGGCTTTAGTAATTCCATTCCCTAATGAACAATTTCAAGAATTAGATCATCCAATAGAAGAAGTAATATTACAGGGGAATAAAGTATACGAAGCTAATAATCAATTTCAAGTGAAAAAAATACGTGAACACAAAAATGAATGCATTAGAAACGCTTTTAAAGAAAGTAATATTTGTAATCTAAGAACTAATAAAATGATTGCTATAGAAGAAATTACAGAAGGGCTTGTGGTTACCAAAAATATAGAATTTACAGAAATAATTCAAAATTGTCATTCAGAAAAAATGTTTATAAAAAATAACAACATAATTAAATTCGCAAATTGTAACTTGAAAATAAAAAACTTAAATTTTGAAAACAGAGAGCGAAATTTTACAAATAATGTTATTGCTCCAATTGTTCATGTAAATTTTACTAAGAACTTTATTAATGAAATATCTTTAAAAAATATTCAAATGGAAAACATAAAAAATAGAGATAAAATCGAGTACATACAATTTCAAAATAATGTCACTACAAGTTTTTTCAGTTTATCTGTAATAATAATAATTGTTGGAATTTTATTTATACTTTGTTGTAAACTCAAAGAAAAGAAAAATGTTGTAACAACAAAAATTCAATTAACAAATTTAAAAGATCCTTTTTCTATTTCAAAAAATGAAGTAAATTCCACAACTGTGTAAAATAGAATAAGAAAATATGTGTAAATAATGAAAAATTTAAAAGTTATATTGTAATAACCTAAATAATGAAAAATAACAGTATGTAAAACTTTAATGTCATATTGTAACAATGGAACTGTCTTGAGTTTAAGTAAGTGAATTGCAGGGACTGCACACTTTGAAAGGGGGGAGGTGTCATACAATTATGATACGCCACATAGTTTCCCACACTCTTAATTCTACTTCCAAAGAATTGTCATCAACAATTCTTTGAAAACAATCAGTCAAATATAATTTCTAAAGAATTGTCTCCAATTCTTTTAAAGTCAAATCATTTAGAAAAACAAACTTCTCAAATTTAATTTTAATTTCCGAAGAATTGTCTTCAACAATTCTTCGACAAACAAAACGATCAAATTTCGTTCTAGAGAATTGTCTAAGCCAATTCTCTATCATACACCTAGTGCACTATGCATGTGCATCTGCAAGAAAGAATCCGCATACTATTTAAGCTCTAGACAAATCCATAATCAGGGCAGATTGTATTAATATCTCCAACGAACCGAACGCTGAAGTTCGGTAAATAAAAAACATAAACCTAAACGTGTTTTATTATTATATACTTATGGAGTTTAAGGAAGTTTGGGGGCAAGATTTTAGGTAGGATAAATATTCTAAATCAGGCTGTAAGTCAGTAACAGAGAAAGATTGGCGAAAGAATTGGGCAAACAAATTAGCAACTATTTTCGGATCATCGGAGCTAGAGCCCAAATAAGTTAATGTTGAAGGGTAGCTATCAGACTTTTTTAGCATTGATGAAATGAAAGAATCTTTTGGGATTTGTTATAATACAAGTTTGCATTCGATTTAAGTAATCTTGGTAGAGGGAATCGCAAAGTTCAGAAAAGAGAGTGTTGGTGTTCTGATAACTTAACAGATCAAAGTCGGAGTGGGATGTCAGGTAAATTCGCCATAGTTTGTTCCTCTTGTTTCTTAAAGACCGCAGATCACTATTGTACCATAGGGGGATGAAGAAGTGCTCTTTTGTTGAACCACAGGAACAGATTGAGTAAGGCAGTTAAAAACATTACAATAGAAAGTGGAAACTGCGACGTCGATGTCAGCGGTAAGAGCGATGGTATTAAAGTCAACAGAACTGAGCAAGCTGTTAAGCTTAGGGAAGTTAGCCTTGCGAAAATTAAATGCAAGTGGATTTTCGGATAAATTGGCTTTGTGGGAAGAGTCGTAAGAAAAGGTGAGGAAAAGGGGAGGATGGTAAGAGTCTAATTTAGAGAGTAGATGATCGCTAGCTGATACCACACAATTATCAACATCAGAACAAAATATAAGATCGAGTTGACGACCTAAATTATTTTTAACACCACTCAATTGATAGAGGTCTAAGTCTGATAGGCAATCAGTAAATCTCCTTTTCGGATGTGGGATTCAAGGGTATGTAATAGGACTCTTCATCCGAGAGAACCCATTGAAGATTTGGGAAATTGAAGTCACCAACAATTATGACAACATCGGAAGGATCAGCAGCATCGAAGATGGAATCGAAAGCATCAATAGCTAGCTGATAGCTTTGAGTGGGTTGAGCAGGTCTGATATAGCAGCAAATTATGAACAGGGAATATTTGGAAATATTTGATTTGATACAAACGAACTCAAAAGAGGAAGATAAAGAGGTTTTATATAGTGTTGAGTCATACCGATTCTAAATCGCCAGTAGAACACCGGCCACAAGACACATCATCATCCGAGGATCCGTCGACCCGGAAGATATTGGAATGCGATGGGAAAAGTGCGTTATCGTTTATATCAGCAGACAAGTTTGTTTCAGTTAGCGCGAAGATGTCAAAGTGGAGCTTATGAGAGTTAAGAAGGACAGATGCGGTTTTGGAACGAAGTCCTCTGACGATGACGTTTTGATAATACAGGGCCAAAATCTCCTTTTCGGATGTGGGATTCAAGGGTATGTAATAGGACTCTTCATCCGAGAGAACCCATTGAAGATTTGGGAAATTGAAGTCACCAACAATTATGACAACATCGGAAGGATCAGCAGCATCGAAGATGGAATCGAAAGCATCAATAGCTAGCTGATAGCTTTGAGTGGGTTGAGCAGGTCTGATATAGCAGCAAATTATGAACAGGGAATATTTGGAAATATTTGATTTGATACAAACGAACTCAAAAGAGGAAGATAAAGAGGTTTTATATAGTGTTGAGTCATACCGATTCTAAATCGCCAGTAGAACACCGGCCACAAGACACATCATCATCCGAGGATCCGTCGACCCGGAAGATATTGGAATGCGATGGGAAAAGTGCGTTATCGTTTATATCAGCAGACAAGTTTGTTTCAGTTAGCGCGAAGATGTCAAAGTGGAGCTTATGAGAGTTAAGAAGGACAGATGCGGTTTTGGAACGAAGTCCTCTGACGATGACGTTTTGATAATACAGGGCCAAAATCTCCTTTTCGGATGTGGGATTCAAGGGTATGTAATAGGACTCTTCATCCGAGAGAACCCATTGAAGATTTGGGAAATTGAAGTCACCAACAATTATGACAACATCGGAAGGATCAGCAGCATCGAAGATGGAATCGAAAGCATCAATAGCTAGCTGATAGCTTTGAGTGGGTTGAGAAGGTCTGATATAGCAGAAAATTATGAACAGGGAATATTTTTGGAAATATTTGATTTGATACAAACGAACTCAATAGAGGAAGATAAAGAGGTTTTAAATAGTGTTGAGTCATACCGATTGTAAATCGCCAGTAGAACACCGCGGCCACAAGACACATCATCATCCGAGGATCCGTCGACCCGGAAGATATTGGAATGCGATGGGAAAAGTGCGTTATCGTTTATATCAGCAGACAAGTTTGTTTCAGTTAGCGCGAAGATGTCAAAGTGGAGCCTATGAAAGTTAAGAAGGACAGATGCGGTTTTGGAACGAAGTCCTCTGACGATGACGTTTTGATAATACAGGGCCATACATTTTGGAGCAAGTCTACTTGAAGGGTGAAGACTGGTATTAGGAACGAAAAAACCTATCATGGTCGGCTCTACTACGCTAAAGATATGATATCCGTTTCGAATGAATATATACCTTCCGTAAGCATCGAGATCATTTTCTACTTTTTGTGGAGACATATTGAAAAACTCGTGATATTTGATGAAAAGGTTTTTAAGACTGACAACATTAGTAGGGAGACCTTCCTGTTGAATGGATACCAATCAGATTTGTCATGAAGATAAGCTAAGAATATGCGAATGTTCTCGTAAGTTTTTTGGTCTCTTAGCCTAGAAAGAGCATAGCGACATTCAGAGGAATCGAGTGTCTACTCTGTCATTTTGACTGGTGGGGGTAGAAGGGGATCGATAAAAGAATGGGCGGGGATTAATGGAGAAGACCCGGAGTTTGATGGGGATGTATTTGGAGAGGATATGCAAGGAGTTGTGTAAGTGTTCGTTGAAATAGTTGGTGCAGAAGATGATGTTTGTTTCGGAGTCGAGGCAGAGTGAAAAGTAGTTAAGTAGGTGCAGAAGAGGATATATTGTTAGAGTGAGAATTAGGGGAGGGGTTGAGAATATTTGAGCTTTGAAAATTGGAGTAGTTGCTTCCAGATCTGAGGTCAAAAAGTGGAAATGAATTAGAAGAGGGAGATTGGCTTGGTTGAGCGAAAATAGGAGTGAGATTGAAGGAAACACGTTTTCCTGGAGGTTTAGAAAGAGTAGGGGCAGTACGGAGCTTATGAGAATTGGAGGAGTTGTTAAAGTAAGGGAATATATTTGTTTTGAAGCTCCAGTTGGGGTCGTATCTGGGAACATTAACGGGTTTTTTGAATGGTTTGTTAAGGTTGGATGATGAGGGGATTGGGTTTTTATGGGATACTTTTGTTTTGGAACTACTCGCGGCATTCTTAGTGCTAAGTTGTGGATTTTTTGAAGGGCTGCGCTCCCATTTAAATAGTATCATGTTATTCAGGCGGAAGAATCCACTAAGGTCCTGAAAAATCCAGTCGTACCTTGAGGGTAACTGGATCTTAAAACATCTGGGTGAAATACGGTGACACTAAGATGGTATGATGGAGAAACCACGTCTGAAGAAAGACTTAACCCAGGATTCATTGGCGGAAATGGGAGTGTTTTTCAGGCAGTAATACGTACTATTGTCAGATTCCAGTTTATTCAATCTCTTATTCCAATCTGACAAGCTCCATGGGTGACCAAGCTTAAATACTGTAGGTGACGACTCCCTTGTTGGAGTAGTTTGCGATTGTTGGGAAGTTACAGCGACTTCAGGTACTAATGGTGTGCAAGGAGAAAAAGTTACAGCGACTTTTTCGGTGTGTATGGGAAGTGTAGTTTCAGCGATCTGGATTTCGTCAAGAACTGAAAGGCTATTATACACAGTAACGGGTGCAAGTGGTGGATTTGTGGGTTCATCAAGAAAGTCATTAATAACTTGCCGCAAGTCTCGCGAATGTCTGTTCAAGGAGCTCATGTCCTGTTGCATTTCCATAGTCCATTGATCATTGATACTGACGTTATATCCAATTGATATTAATTCCGCAGAGACTCTGGACAACATAGATTTGGCACTGTGTAGTTAATCGTAAATTCCGATGAGGAAGGATGGATCGGGGGACGTGTAGGTAGATAATGTTGTTTTAGAGGAATCACTTTGAAAACTTTTGAAACGTTACTTCTGAGCTCACTTAGTGAGTTATGCTAAGAGTCAGACAGTTTTTTAAAGGAACTAGTGCATTTTTCAATATCAAGGAGCTTAGATAAACACTGACTGGGAATTGTTAGTTTCACATTGTTGCTGTAATTCTTCAATGCTTTTAACAAAGCCGTCATATTTTTTTGAAATGTTTATTATTTTGTTTAGGCAATCAGTATTATTACTGTCTATTGAGTCACTTAAGTATTTAATAGCCAGCATAATATGAGAGAGAGAAATGCTCTTACATTCATCACAGAAAAACATGAAATTTTTATTGTAGTCTTTAAGATATACGAGCGATCTTTTGTTAAGACCAACACAGGAGATGTGATTATGAATTCTCGCAAATACCACTACAACATATCCACTCAGCACTGGAATCGGTGTTGACACAAATTGGGTTTCCGCACTTTGATAACATAGTTAAGTTTATTTTTTAAGTTTTTGACGGGAATGCAAAAAGTAATTAATTGGGACACACACACAGTATCGTTGGAAAAAGATGCTTCAGTTTGCAAAAGAGAAGGTGGGTTGATATTTTTGTTTTGTATAATTTCTTTACAGAATGGTTGGCAAACAAAAAAATGCGTAGGTTGACAAAAGTAGAGGTGATTCAATCGCGTTACAGTAGTTTATCGCGATACAATTTTTCAATTTTGAATTATTATTAAGGGCACGAACAGTAAGGTAACGAAAGAGTTAAGTGCGGAGCAAACGATAAATGCGGCTGCACACGACGACGGTTGAATTGAAATTCTTAAATAAATAAATGTTATATCAGATACATGGTTCTTTACCTCGCCTTTCGTCCAGTTTACGTTTAGGTTTATTTTAATATAAACTTCATCACCTACATAGCATTTTCTTTTCTTGTTCCTCTATCAAAATACTTCTTACATTTTATTGGTTGCTGCTGAATATGTTGAGGTACTTTTTCTATAATCTGTTGATTTGTATTGATGGTAGGTATTCCGCAACGCAATTATCGACAAAAGAATCTTTTGGATAGACTTAATCCAATTTTGTTTGGGGTGTTTCTCTATACTAATACATTTGATGACAAAGATTTTTTAAGAGCTGCTTTGCAATCTTGACTAGCGATTCCGCTTCCTTACCATTCCCTTGATGATGATATGAACTTGAAGTTTCACGCTTGAATTCCCAATCACTTGCCATTTTTTTTAAATTCTTCACTTTTAAAATTTGTACCATTATCAGATATTTCTTTAAGTATGGTATTCCATACCTGCTAAAATTTTTTTACAGATGTATATAGTGGTGCCGTATAAAAGAAAGCCAAGTGAAATAAGGCCAATTATCAGTGGTTGCTCTTATTACACTTTGACAAAGTGAAATAAATTCAAAATATTTTGAGAAATAAGACCAAATCGACCTTACATTATCAAAACGATAACTCTTTTACAACAGATTTAGGTACAGAATTTTTGTAAAAAAAAATTTTTTTGTTTAAAAGTACCTTAGGTGGCCCGCGGGTCCTCTGGATTTTAACTCCCTTTTTCGGGGACACATCCGCTCACGCGACTTCGTCGATCCGCTTAGGGTATGTTAAGTCGCCAGGCAAGCGCCAATGTCAACAGTTTTTTTGTTCAAAAGTGCCTTGGGTGGGCTCGCTTTGTCAAAGTGCAATAAAACTAACTGTTGAGAGTGAAATAAAACCAATTTGGCCTTATTTCACTTTGTCTAAGTGAAATAATTATCTCATTTTGTCTAAGTGAAATAAGGCAAATTTCAAAAATTAGCCTTATTGCACTTTGTGAAAGTGAAACAAGCCCAATTTACGGCAGTTGGTCTTATTTCACTTTATTGCACGGTACCGTATATAGTTGCTTTTGCTGACATATTTTCCAAAACATCAATTTCAAAAAAATCAGAATAATGATCAACTGTTATTAAAAAGATATTCCTTTTCTCATTAATAATCATTTCAAACAAATCCATAGATACAATTTTGAAAGGTAGATTCGGAATATGTGGAATTTTAAGTGGTTCTTTTTGCTGATTTCGTGCATATTTGTTACAAACCTCGCATTCTTGTTTCATGTTTTTGATATCTTCTGTTATTCACATCCAATACACTGTTTCTCTGGCTAATTTAAGAGTAGCTTCTAACCCCATATGTGGCTGATGTAGAAGTTCGAAAAGTTCTTTTCTTATTTTCTGTGGTATTACTAGTATATCCCTTTTTAGTATAGAAGTTCATTATTTATAATTAACTCATCCCTTCAGTCCTGCTATAACCTGGTTTTGATACATTTGATATATTTTCATAGCTGGTTTAATTCCGAATGGTAGTCGAGTAAATATATATTTTCCATCTCCAAAATTTTCAAAATGTTGTTAGTTTCTGCTTTCTCCATCAAGTTTAAACTGCCAAAAATCATTTCACGCGTCTAAGGAGCTAAATACTTTTGCGTCAGCTAACTTAGAAAGAACTTCACTTCACTCATCTCTGAGTGCTTAATTAAGATCTCTTGGATCGATACATATTGGCAGTTAGTTGTTATTTTTCTTTACAATAACCATGTTGCTTGTCCACTTTGTATATTCTGGTTCATACTAATTAATTCCTTCTCTTTCCATTTCATCTAATGTAGTCTCAAATTGTTCACGTAATGCCATTGGAACTCTTTGTGGTGGCTCATTCTTTGGTGGTATAATTTGCCAAGTCCTTCAAAGACATCATTAAAATTGTTGATTATGTTGAACGCTTCCTGTATCTCTGAACTTGATTTATGTTCTGGCAAAACTCAATAAGTTTTAAAGAAAGGCATGTTTCAGCTGATAACAGTGGAAAATGATTTCTTTTAATTACATAAAATAATAATCTTTCTTGAATTCTATTTATTTTCTTTGATGTTCAAATAAATACAGTACAGCCTCGCTAGTCGGACACATAAGGTTTCTACCGTGTCCGGAATAGCGAAATGTCCGGACTATAAAGAAAAAAATTAATACAATGGACAACCGAAAACTTTTCCAAACCTTTTTATTACAAATAGAAGTACATATACATACACACATAATTTAAATCAAAGTAACATGCTTTCTATTCTTTGTAGAAGCCATAATAAGTAAAAACTTATGTTATAAAAAATTTTCAATAAGAAATTCAATTTTCACCAAAAAAATATGCCTTATCCTTAAAGAAAGCTCACGGTGAAATGAAACAGAGCATGAAAAATCAACAACCACAAATATAAGCTACCAATGAGTAAATTTGCAACGATTTAAATGTCTACATAGATACCAGAGCCAACTACAAGCGACAAAACTAGTAGGGAATTCCCCGTAATTGTATGAACAAACGTTTTTTCCAAGAAACAGAGTCAAATATTATATGTATGCAGAGGTAAAATTTTGAGAGTGTCCGAAACATAGAGGTGTCCGGACTACTGAAGTGTCCGGGCTAGCGAGGCTGTACTGTAGTTCCAACTGTTGGAATTTGGGTTTCTTCTATTTGTGTGTTTTGTATGTTTGGGTTCTTTTCAATTTTTCTTAAGTTGTTTAAACCGAATAAATTACATATAGCACCTTTGTCTAGTTGAGCAAATTTTTTGATTGGTATGTTACTACTGTTGAATATTGTTACCTTTTTGAAAAGATGTTTTGCATTTCCTTGTTCAATCGTGCTACAGACATATTCTTCAGTACCTGTTAATTGTTTTAGTGTTCGTTCATTGTTGCTGTTTCTGTTGTAGTTGTTGTTGTTGCTTTTACTATTGTTGTTGATATTTGACATGCAAACTCTAGCATAATGTCTATTATTTCTGTTTCCGTTATTTTGTTGTTCAAACCTTTAAATTGTTTTTGGGACTCTTCTTTAGATCTGCATATTTCGATAGCTTTTTCTAATGTTATGTCTTTGTCAAGCCATAATTTTTCTCTCATGTTATTATCTTTGATTGAGCAGATTATTTTATCTAAGAGTAGATCATCTTTAAGATCTCCATACTGAGCATTCTTGATCATGCGTCTTAAACGATAAAAATATTTATCATAAGATTCATCGACTTCTTGTTTTGTCTTTTTATTTATTGCTGGAGTGAGATGTTGTTTAATTTCCTTCAGAAGAGCATCTGCACTTCTGCAGTTTGTATTGTATGTTCTCTACTCTTATTGGCATATTTGTGTATCTTTGGTATACTGTATTGCCAACTGCTGTAAGTAAGATAGCTTTTTTTGATATTTTGTCCTGTGAACTATGTCCTGTTGCTTGAAGATATAAATACCCTATACCCTTTAATATCACCAAATTTAACGTCTATAGGTTCTGGTAATGGAATTTATGGAATATATGGCTGTTGAATTCCGCCTCGTTGTTGCATTTGTTTTTTTAATCTTTCGATTTCTTCTTTAATTTGCTTAATTTCGGCCGTTTTTAACGAATGTACTCTTTTTTCCAAAATTTCGTCTTAAATATGTGTTTATTTAATTAGGTTTGATGATTTTTGCTATTTCGATTGTTATTTATTCATCCACATCTGACACCATATTAAAGCTTCAACAATTTATTAATCAATTATGTATAAAGAAAATAATCTTAACATAAAATGTGTTCAAAAAACAATCAATCAATCAAAAAATAAAATATTAGAAATTTATAATTGAACAATATGATATGATATAAATATAATATATTAAGTATAAACGAAATAAGTTGATTTAATAACATCCTATAACACCACGCATCTCTCTCCCCAAAATGATTCAAAACTGTCATTTTAGTTGTTCATAGAATTATTGTTTTTCAATATTTATTCTTCAAACAAATTTTATTTCACGCGGAATATAAGAGGCTTTCAGAAAAATAGAAACAAAATTAAATTTCGGGGGTTTATTGACAATTTTAATCATGCTATCTTATTCAGTTCAAAAAGACCAACATACTTTACCAGGTCTCCGCTCAAGTATTTTTTAACACAGTGGAATTAATCATACAAAAAAAAAATGATGCCCAATAGAAAACATTAAAAAACGGTGTTATAAGCCAAATAATTGCTTACGTGAACGTCATGAGACACAAAGACATTTTTTTTCTCAAACAGTATTTTAATAAGAGTGTAACCGCCATTTTATTCATTCTTGGATTAGAATAAACTATTAGCAAAATGTTTGTTTTTAATGTTTTTTGATTCAAATTGTATCGAACTTCACTCTGCTGATGACGAATCCCTTAGATGCGTTCGATAAGCAGGTATTATAAGATGTCATCATTGAAACTAAGATGACACTGCTCCGTAGTCCTTTTTGCCCCACCCTCCCCTATTTAAAATTCTTATTTGACATTTAATGTACTAAACTTTGTGTCCATACTGAATAATAGCAAAATGGAGAAAGTCCTTTTTCGATAAAAAAAGCTCTTTAACCTGACCATGCGCAAAAAATAGCCAAAGCTTTGAGGGAAAATCTTATTTCAATCGGGAAGAAACAGGAGATTTTCGTATATCCTCGCAGCTAGATAAATTAGACGATTTTGTGAAAAAAAAAACAAGACAATGTACAGTGAAAAATTATAATTAGTGAACAAACAGTAAATTACATAACAAAAACACAACGATAACAATATAATTTTTACAATGAAAATGTGATATATTTATCCTGAAAATTCAAAAGAAAAACCATCAACTTAAAAGCGACTAATGAATTCTCAAAGGCTTAGTCAATTATGTATGCATATTATTTCTTTTCGGGAAAGTTTGCAGCTATTTTTATCAATTTTGTAAATTTAAATTTAACTCAAACATCATCGAGTGGATGCAAATGCAATTAATTCATAAATTATTTTAAACAAAACAATATACAACAGATCCAAAAATCGTATTTAAATATGAATATTGTTTTAAATAGATATGCATTATTTATTTTCATACTAGCTTGGTTTACATTTCTTTCTGGTAAGTCTTTAGCACGGATGTATAATTATCTATAATAATTCGTTTCCTTAGTGATTTTAATGAGAAACATTATAACAAACGGGACACGTTATAATGTCCCTTCATTTTCATAGTATTCTTCATTTTGCGATATTGATATCTTCATAGCTACATATATTTCGCTTTGTGTATGCAGTATAATTTTTTTTTCGTATCTTTATCTACTGTAGTATCGAATTCGGTGAGAATAACAAACTTAAAAGTGCCACAAATGTATACATTGGAACGCCATGGGGAATCCGAACCACTAATTTTGGATTGCGAGTATGAATTGGGGCCAAGGGAGAAGGGATTTGTACTGAAATGGCTTTTTAATAACAACTCAATTTATCAATGGATTCCGTCTGTCAAAGGATTTGCGATGGTAAAGAGTAATGCTTTATGATTCACCTAACCTTATGATCCAGTACAAATGTATTATGAGTATATACAAAACTGCTTGTTTTTTAGGGTTTCATGAAATCAAAGATTGACACGAAAATATTCTCCCTAGAAGGTAATCCAGGAGTTATATCGATCAATAAGCCTGATTGGAATATGACGGGTGAATACACATGTTCGGTCCAAACATTTGAGTCCACTGATAAGAGGAGCTCTCGCCTCCAAATAATTGGTTATATTTATTTTGATTTTGATGTCTCAAAGTTTTCGGAAAATAATGTTTTTTTAAATTTTTTTTTATAAAAGTTCCTGAATCTGAATTTGGCTTGGAGACGAGAATAGACGTAGAAGAAAGCAATGTAGATGTAATTTGCACAGTTCAGAATGTTTTCCCACAACCCGTTTTATCTGTACTGTACGTATTAACTTTGTGTTTTTATTTTACTATCTAATGAAACTGCAATATGTTCTTTATTTTCCTTGTGGATTTTTATAGTTTTAATACAAGGAGGTTAGAGTCTGTGCTTACCCAAATGGATCAAAATCCAAGTGGTCTTTATAGTATGACGGTTAAATCGAAAATTCCAAGAAATAAGCTGGAATCACCTACTCCAATCACATGTGCATTTTTCTTACTTGGTACGAATTATACCAAAAGGAGAGAAACTATTTTTTATGGTAAGTACAGGTAAGCAAAATATGTAAAAAAGTTGAAATGTCCATGCCAACCACAATTGTTGCCACCAACTTTTTGATATTTTTTTTTGTTATAAACATTAAATCAACATTTTTTTTGACTTAAAATATGATTGTTCAAGGCTAGCTGACAAGGATAATGAAGAGTAGGGAGCTAAAAGGCAATGGGTGAGTTCAGTCGACGAAGGGACTGCAAGGCAAAGGCAATTTTCTTGTCTCTGATTGGCCAGCTGTCAAAAAGTTTCCTGCAAATGCAGGTGACTTTTGACTGGATAGTAAGGGAAGAAAAATCTCCCTTCATTTCAATTGCAGTCCCTTAATTCTCCTGAACGCACTAAATCTCACTGATGAAATTAGTAACAGTTAAGTAGTGTTTGTGAGCAAAACCGGTAACTTTCTTACTTTTTGTATATACAGTAAAACCTGCTTATAAGGAACTTCAATATGTTAGTCTTTCTTTCACTTAAGCAGGTTTTTCACTGTAACAAACCCACTCAAGTGACAAAAAATCAATCAATTACCTAAGAGGAATGCAAATAAGTAGAAAATGTGCCACCAAAATTTTATTAGCGGTCTTTAAAACATAAGTTGTATTTATCTTTAGGAGTTGTCTGGAAAATTTAAAATACTGCAGGTACTCCAAAGTACTGCAGGTATTGTAAAGCACTGCAAAGTACTGCAAAGTACTGCAAGTACTGCAAAGTACTGCTCACGTAGTTTGGTACTTAAGTACTTGGTAATTGAATACAGTTCTGGTAGGTACTTATACTGGTACTGGTGCTTGAAATTTTATAGCTCTAGTTTTAGATAAGCAGGTTTTTCTCTCAAGCGAATTTCTCTTAAGCTGGTTTTAGCGTTTCTTTTTCAAATACTTTGTTTTATAAAACATTGCTTACTAATTGGTTATTTGTGAGCGTATAGTCGTAATAAAAAAAAACATTTTGCGTATCAAATGATAAAATAATGATTATGAACATAATTCATGATAAGTAAGCATTATAAACAAACTGATTTTATGGGTATACCCAAGATAAAGTAAAATGAATAATGCTTTATTTAAAAAAAAAAAACAGAAACATTTTTATTTTGTTTTATTAAAGTATAATAAATAATTTAAATTTTGGTGCAGCATTTTTGAAGTCTAAATATCGAATTGTGTTTTTAATGTCTTCGTTTGCTATAACTTACATTAACCTTGCAAAATACATATGTAGTGTAGGTATTATTGATTTTTGTATTTTTTACGGCGGTTTTAGAAGCAATTTAAGCAATTAAATTAATTTTTGTTGCAACGATTTTTTAGAGATTTTTTGTTTTCTATCCATAGACACCTTAATAGTTATAATGGGAGAAGTTCCACTTCACAATCTTACTTGAAAAATTGCCATTTCAATCTTGAACACTTTTATGCGTACCAAATCGAAGTATCAATATGTAGGATAGATGGCGGCCTCATTCTGATGAGTGGATTTTGTTCGAATCAAAAAAATACTCTTTTTTATTAAAAGTATCTTGGATGGCTCGCTTCCGTTTCCAAAAATTATTTTTTTTTTTTAATCACTGCCTCGCTCAAGCAACTCCGTTGCTCCGTTTATGGTATTTTATTTTTATTTTTGAATAGAAAGTATTTTTAAAACCAAAAAAATGCAAATGCATGGCTCTATGCGGAATGAATTATTACTAACTTCTACCAAAGTTGCTAAAAATTACTAAATGGTAAATTCTAGAATTTTCCCATTTCGCGAAGTTATTAACATTATACATTAAACAACGAAAATTTTTTTATCTTTTCTTAACTCTTTCTTATTTTATAATTTTAGGTTTTTTTTTAATCTTCTTCCATGAATAAATTTCAAAACCACAAGGAGTTCTTTACAGAAGAATTTTTGATATTTTTATTATTTGAACCCAATATTGTCAATACATTTTTTGTTGACAAATTGTGCTTATATCAACACTTTGTATTTAAAGGATTGTGATATTTCATCATTTTCTTCGAATTAATAACTTTCGTTCTTGAAATTTTGAATATGTTCGTATTTGGCCACACGATCAAAATTGTTGGTCTTTTTTATCAACGCTTTCTTCAGATATTTTTTATCTTTAAGTCAATAATAAATGTAGGTACATATTTGATTCAAAACTTACAATTGTATTCATAAATTAAAACTGTTAAATACTTGGGTTCATTTGAACCCACAAAATTTTGGGTCAAGAGTTGGTATACAAATTTTTGACTTCAATTATAAACAGTGTTGGTCATATCAAAGCATAGTTTTTGATTTCTTACTTTAAAAAAAAAATCAATCCGAAAAATCTAAAGGGAATTTTAAATATAAAAATCCCTTAAGATTTTCGGTTTCATTTATATTAAGGGTATTCATGCAATGAGATAATTTTCCGTTTTGCAGAAAGATATAATTTTCCGCTTTACGTTTGCATGAGCACCCCATAAAAATTCTTGCATAAATGTGAGAAATAATCAGCTGTCACAACTAAACGTCACAAATTACTTCTCGAAACTCTATGAGGTTTATTTCTTCGCTTTCTGCATCAATTCTGTGAGATAAATTTATCTGGTTGGCAGAATATTTTTCCCATACAAATTTTGACAGCTCGTTTCTGCGGAGATAAAATTATCTGGTTTCTTAGGTTTATCCGAGTTTTCCACCGTTGCATGAATATCCCTATTGTTTGAAAGTCGAAGAAAAATATTATGCTCTGTTCCTAAAAAATTCTCCCTTATTAGGCCATGAACGCCAAATTATGAGCGTCTGTCGCTCATAAGTTTAAGAGACTCTTAACTCATTGGTCTAAAATAGTTTCCGCTTTTACAAAGTTAATTCCAAATTACCAAAAATTACGAGAAAAATACAATACTATAATAAAGTTTGGTCATTGTTAAAAAAACATTCGAAATACTACTTCGTCTTTCGTTCCAACGCTTTTTTACAATGACATGACTTCTTTCAGCTAACTAGAGAAAGCCAATTTCTTGAAGCACAGTTTGCTATTGATTGGAGGCGCCCAGATGGCTTAAATTAAAACCTTGACATACATAGTATGTGGCTGTGATATTATTATTTTAATATTTTAATATTAATATTTTGCACTTGGTCTGCTGTACCGGGTCTTTCCAAATCTATGGGAAATAACATTTGTCCTGCATGTCCCTTAACAAGAGAATCTTCCTCACCCTCAAACTACTGACCAGTTGCTCTAACGTCCTTTCTTTCGAAGATCATATGTAGAAACGCAAAGTAATTTTCAGCTCAAGAAATATCTCCATCAAACATCTCGACGCAATGTTTCGTGTATCTCTCTTTTTTATCGCTACTTCTTCAAACAGCGCTCTATTGAAATAGCCAGTTTCATTCCTCCCCGAAAAAAATTCACCCAAAATAGTTGGGGAAACGCCTAAAATTTTTTTTTTCCTTATCCGCGATACACGAATGTGGAATGTTTTATTTACTTCTATTTTTCGTACCAATTTTAACGTTCAGAAATTCAAAACGAATGCGCATCTGTTCTTCCTAATAAATCATGTCCCTAATTACTATCACAATTTTATTTTTGTACCTTTTTAGAACATTTAAAATTATTAAAGAATAGGAGTACAATTTTTATTCTTTACAAAATAAAAATGCATATGAATTTTGAAAAAAAAAGTTAATTTTAAAATGCCATTTCGTTTTGCGTAAAAAAATATTTTTTTTTATTTCTTAGTGCAAATGCCCATCATTCATTACCTAATCATTATTTTATTATTTTTTATTGAAATGTTTAATTTTAAAAAGTCACTTGACAGAAAATAAAGGTAAATTTGAAAGCTAAATTCAGTTAATTTTACAAAATAGTTATTTTTATTATAACGATAAGCCAACAAGGCAACAAACAATCAATAAGATAAAAATAATATTATTTTATAAACAAAATAGGTATCTAATGAAAGCAAAAAAACTTTCTTAACAACAAGTTTTCTTATGAAACAAAAAAATTATCAAATGACTTTTTGTTCTTTGAGGGTAGGAAAAAACAACCGAATGTTTAGTTGAAAGCCATGAAATTTATACTCCCACACTTTTTTCTTCAACTAATAGGAATTGAAATTATTTTTTTTTTATAAATTACTGAAAGTGAAGAGAAACGCTTAATGTGTTTCCTTAAGATTTTCAGGAACAATAAACCAAAAAATTCTAGGCCATTAAAAATTTGTTTGGTGTTGCATGACTGTACTAAATGAGAATGTGCAGACTATTGATTTTCAACTAAATTTTGAATGCAAACGCTTTTACAGACATTTTAAAAACTATTACTTTAGCTCTCAAAAAGCACGGAATTAAAAAAAAAAAACTGAAGCACCGTGAAAACTGTGCGTCCAGCGGTTTTTGAGTAATATATTTTTCAAAATCGTTTTTCAAGAACAACATTAAAAGGCCAACCCAAACCAATCGATGCCAAACCGTTGTCGTGACGACGAAAAAATAATAACAACGACGTGTTGTTGTCAATGATAGCAACGTGTTGTTATTGTTGTTTCATCGTAAAATGCAAATATTTCTAATCGGTTTGGATAAGTTCTAAAGGTATAGCTACTAAATACCAAAGCACTACGGAAAATATTTTTTTTCCACAGATTTTTAAAAAAAATTCAGTGTATTTACTTAATGTATGTAGGAAAGATGTCTTAAAAATTTGAAATTCAAGGCTCCATTAATATTTGAAAAAATATTGGACTAAAATTTTCAAAAAATGTTATTAAAAATCAACATTTTGAAGTTTTGAATATAGTCATTTAAGTTGTGAAGTTAAAAATATAAATATTATAAATATTTACAAATTATTATTTCGACCTACAAAATAAATCAACATATTTTGTTTAAGCAAACATTAGGATTTGAAATTTAGCTCAATTTATTTTTTTTTAATAAAAACTCATTCATATTGTTTAGCCTATTGATTTGTCAAGTTATATTTTATTTTTATTTTCAGATAAAGCAAGCCACATACAAAGAAAATGGACTACTGTCGCCGTAGTGATGTCCATAGCATCATTAGCTCTAAGCAGTTAGTTAAATTAAAATAAAGTAATAATAAATAACTATTATTTAATAAATTTATAGAGTTTGCCGTATTTTTAAAAGTGCTTATTTTGTAAATGTATGTAAATATATGGATACAATTGAAATTCTTAGTTTCTCATGATTATTATCAGTTATATACCTACATTATGTGCAAGACCTTTAAAGGTTCAATATCTTTTTAATAATTAATTCTCAATAATGACTTTTTAGCTTTCATCAAGAAATTTAACAAAATTAGTTCTCAAGCGCTGCAGAATTTCAAAAACCAATATTCAAGAAAATTATTTTATCAAACTTCCTTCCAAATGTCAATGGGAATAGCAGGAGCAACAATAAGGGCATTTTAATAGATTTAACAAAAAAATATAACCTAAAACCATTAAAATTGATATAGGACCACTAATCAAATTTATTGACGACTATATATATATATATATTTCCTCAAAATAATGGTTTATTATAACGGTTGGCATCCTAAATAATATACAATACATTGAACGTTTTCACTTTTAAGAGTTCACTTAAAATAAAAAAGTAATTTATAATTCATTTTAAAAATTTAAAGAAAAAGCATCAACAACATTTTTTCCCAGATAGTCAACTTAAGGTCCCCATTATGAATAGAGAATCGAACATTCGATTCAAATCGAATCTTTTGGAAATCCAAGATGTCGTGATGTTAGAAAAAGTGATTTAGATGTTCGACGAAAGAATCATCTCCCTTCGCTAACTATGTATTGCTATTGTGAGTCGATTATTGAGTTAGTTCAAAAACATTCCCTTTGACCATTGAGTAGAAAGTTCGATTCGCTATTCATAATAAGGGCCTTAAGCAACAGCAAATGCGTTGCCCACTGCTCAGAGATATATCGGTGCATCATCGATAGGTTAGGCTCCAGCGATATTTTCATAGCTGTTGTCGATAGTTTCTATGGAAACTCAATTTTTTTTGCAGCCCGCCAGTGAAAATGCCCATTTTTTTGCTTGGCAAAAACTTTCGACTTGTAAACGTTATGTGAAGACATTTTATTTATTGCTTATATCTATGCCGGTTTAACTTAAATTTCAAAGTCCAAATAAAATAATGTCGAAACGCCCAATCTTGATACGCAGTCGTCGGCATATATTATTTTTTTTTACAGAAGAGGGATTTTTCCGATATTTACAATACCTAAAAAATCTTAATGTTTATGGGAATGTAGAGTTTTCGAGAGGGAGAAAGACACTGAAAACGTCGATGCCGCTGAAGATGCCAAAAATTCTTAAGACGCCAAAGACGTCTTAAATCATAATCCCAAGATGTGTGAACATCGTAATGGTCAACTATTGAAAAATATCATTTTTCTGCCTTTAATATACAAACTTTGTTTTTCATGGAACACAGTTTATGTTTATTTAGGAAGACATTCGGTTGAGCTTCAATGTTAGCCCAACATTACACACTTCTTCCTTTGTATATATAAATTATAGTACTATCATGGCGAGTTTTTTTTAGGGTTGCGCGGACCCTTGTGGTGGCGCTGCAAAACTTGAGGTGTAAAATCCGATTTGGGGAGTCTTTAAGAGTCGAAAATTGGTGGTAGGAGCAAGAGGAGACTATTTTTTGGATTATTGCATCCAAAAAATATCAATAAATATCATTTAAAACCTCCATAAGCTCTCCGCAAAAAAAAAAGAGTAAGGGTTGCAGGCATACATTAGATGTCGCCCCATTCGACTTCCACCATGATAGTACTATAGTTTTCATATACAAAGCTTCTTCTCTTTGACCATGATGCTTTGTATATGAAAACTCTTTGTATATGAAAACTATAGTACTATCATGGTGGAAGTCGAATGGGGTGACATCTAATTTACCTATGCAACCCTTACTCTTTTTTTTTGCGGTGAGCTTATGGAGGTTTTAAATGATATTTATTGATATTTTTTGGATGCAATAATCCAAAAAATAGTCTCCTCTTGCTCCTACCACTAATTTTCGACGCTTAAAGACTCCCCAAATCGAATTTTACACCTCACATTTTGCAGCGCCACCACCAGGACCTCTGCAACCCTAAAAAAAACTCGCCATGATAGTACTATAGTTTTCATATACAAAGGTATAATGTTTTCGATTTATCTTTGATCTGTTCTCATCAAAAAATGAAAAAAGCCAAATATTACTGATTCTTATCAGAGGTATCCATGCAACGTCATAAAACCATAGACGTGTTAAACGTAATGTCAAAATGTGTACCCAAGGGAAATTTTTTTACGGAAAGTCGTAAAGTTTTCGAAACACTTGTGGCGTAGGAGTCGTAAGATATATAGACTTTCTGTGTCAGCATTTTTCAAGAATCGCAAAAGACTGTAAACAAATTAAACCGAAGAGATTCAAATAAATGTTTACCTAGACGTCTTTGTATAAAAGATAAAAACAAGACAAGTATTTCTTTAAAACATTAAAATAAAGCTCTCTAAAATTCAACTCTTCTGGACTTTTTTCGAAGTTTTAGGACATATTTTCTAATGAACTAATCGGTTGAAGCTACGCATTCTGCCTCATGCAGAGTAAACATCTTTTTCAATTTTTGCTCTGCGAATTCTAGTGACTGCATTTTGATAACTAGTTTAGTCCTTTCCAATCGCTTCTGTTTCTCCTTCATAACATCATTCTTTTATTTTTTTCCATCTGACTCTAAGCTCAAAAACCAAATCAAAATGATAAATGGACATTTCTCCGAAAGTTCCAAAACACCAATAAGAAAATGTATACTCAGTATATACTGAGTTGAGACTATACGATGCTTTAAAAACAAAATCTGTGAAAATTGCAATCTCGGGCCTAATTTTGCTCAAAGAACTTTATCCAGATATAATATCCAAGAAACCCATTTTCCAACTTAAGCAAATCCAATAGTACCTACCTAAAACATACATTGGTTACTGTAGCTGTCTTTCTTGTAATAAATATAGCTAACTAATATAAAAATAATATTTTTCACATAATTATTCCCATTAGCTTCACTATAATATGTACGAGCGCTTACATTCCACCCGATCAAACATTCAATAAAACAGATCTTGAAAATATTATTCAACAAATTATTTTTTTCTCTTTGTTCTTACTTGTAACGTGTATTCCTGATGTTTACTCCACAAACTAATAGGCGAGGATCTATTTTCGAAGAAACCATTAAGAAATCCCAATTAGACATTTTAAAAGATGGATCTCCAATCCACTTTTCTACACAAGGCCTTTCAGCCTAATTTCATTTTTCGTTCGCGACCCGATTGTACTTTTTGTACTTTTTATATGTACCTCCAAAAAGCATACTGATACCCAATATCACGCGGCCTAATTATATTTATAATATGTATATATGTAGTTTCATTTTCCAAAATGAAATAAGGCCGCGCAGTCTTATTTTATTTTTGTATCGCGGCTTTAATTCCATCGCCCCATATATATTCCGACAGCTTTAGGTGAATGAAGAGCCTGTAAGAAATTTTACCATATCACGACGACGGTGAAACGTCAAAAAGTTTACAACGTTACTTTAATGCCCCAATTGTTTTCCCATTCTTTTTTATCTTATTCATGTCAATTTGTCTTTATAGACAAAACTGCTTTATCGACCTATTTTCAACATGTTGATGGTAACAACAAAATAACAACAGGGGTTGATTTAATTTTTGGATTCTGCTCCGTATAAATCTGATTAACTGAGCATGATTCCTGCCAAGGGAAGAAAAAAAGATAGTTCTTTAAAAGAGCATAAAATGAGTTGGAGTAGGACTTCAATATACTACCTTCTCCTCCTACACTACAAGAGAATGATCAAATATACATAGTTCGTTTATTTCAGTTAGGGTTTGTTAAGTAACGGAATCGCAGGAAATATTTTCCTAACCACAAAATCTAATTTTTAGATTTAGTTTTTTTGTTAAAGTTATGAATTAAAAAAAAAATATTACAACTTTAATTTTAAAAATTTGCTAAAATGGAGTCAATTGATGGAATAAATTCAATTGACTTAGAGTCATCATCTATAACCAACACTAAAAACGCGGATAGTTCTATTTGCGAAAAAGATGGTAATTAAATTAAATAATATTAATTTTTTTCGTAAACAAAAAAATTATGAACCCTTTATAACAAATTATGAGGAAGGCAAAATTCAAGACAAGTCATTTTAATTTTTCACCAGCAAATTTAGCAATCAATAAACATGTAGGTAGTAATGTATATACCAAAGAAAATATATTTCCTTACTTTTTTTTTTAATTTAAAAGGATAAATTTTGAAAGGTTATAAGTTATTTTCTTTTAAAATCCTAGAATTTTTTTTTATTTGATATTGTTTTGCTATTTAAACTGAACCATCAATTAAATGAATAGGTGCATATAAACATTAGGAACGTTAATGTGCCGGAGGGGATTAGCAATAAATCAGTTCTTAAATGTGTTTTTAAATTATATCATTGACCTCTGCATAGATATAATTATTTAAAAAAAAGTATTCACCTTAAACTTTTGCTTTGCACATACAAATTTCGAAGGTTTCTTCCTTCTATTTTTATGTATTGAAAACTAGTGCCGGAAGGGATTATTATTTAATGTGTATTTAAGTTATCATTTGCTTATGTTAAGTATTGTGTAGACACACATATACATTGTATTTATTTTCAATTAAAAAAATCATCAGATTAAACATTTGCTTTCTTTATGTATTTTAATTATGTATATTCCTTTTTCCTTCCTTCTTTTTTCTATTGAATTGAAAACTAGAGTGAGTGTTCTTTTTTTTGTCGGTGTTCAAATCGATTCTTCGTTCTTTCTCCAGGACAACTAAAGATTAACAACCTTTTAAACTAATTTTTCTTCATAAACAGTGTTGCTTGGAAAAGTTTTGATCATGGTGGAATGATATATGTATGGGATGTCAAATGATTTAATGTCTATTTATATAATATTACTCTTCTGGAAGCATCTTCAATCTTCAATATCATTTAAATATGAATATACATTAAAATTAAAATGAATTAATAGCTAGGCAACTCGTAGTTCATAAAATAAATATGTACCTACATATATATAATTTTATATATTATGATTAGTTAATTATAAATATAAGTTGTTGTTTTTAGTGAAAAATCGTGAGAGATAACCCTAAAAGCATGATTATGATTAGATGTTCTTTATTGAGTCGTCCAATGGAAAAAGCCAGCACATTTTATAGATTCTGCTCAGACTTTGCTTTAGGGATTTCTAGACCCAGGCAATCCAAGTAACTAATGTCATTAAAATTTAGTTTAGGATTCCATATTCTCCATTACGATTAAAAAATGTAATTTTAAGGTTAAGTGTAGTAGATTTTGAAAAAAAATGTGTAAATTAATACAATTCAAATCAAATACAGAGCTTAAAATACTTGTAGGTATTTAAATTATTTTTCAAGATTTACAAATTTGAAACCCTAAGGATTATTTAACTCGTATTTTGAACTTTAACAGACGTTTAAGCAAAGCCCTTTTAAATATTAAACAGATTTTTTAGTCATGAAATGAAGAAAATAAAAATACGAAATTAAAAAAAAAACGCATACGCCAAAGTGTACTCGAGGCAATCTTTCAAACACTTGTCTTATTCATTTTAAGTCAAACACTGACAAGAATTAGATGGCCTTAAAACCTATTCCATTAATAATATGGTTCATACATTGAAAACGAATATTTGACTAAATAGTTTTAATCACTAACAAAAGAAATAATCAAATAATTATTTTTTTCTTAACGGTTATACGATAGGTACGATTAATTTAGACCTAAAAAAATTTCAATTTCCAATAGGAATTTAGATTTATTTACATATAACGTTTTTTTTTTAAGTTTTTGACAAAATAGTTTTAATTACTTAAAAAAACATGATGTTTTCCTACAATTTTCTGTCTAAGAGAACTCTTTTAAATCGTTGGCCCCTAAGCCACTGAAGTACAGGGGCCCTATCTCCACCACTACCTTTAAGTCCCGATTAATAAATTCGAATTATGGTAAGAAATATGTTATGAATTCGTCATAAATTGTAGTTCACAACGAAAATTTTCTTGAAGCCGATATTATAAATACCCCCATTTTTTTTTTCTTCCGATCGCCTTGCTCTCCTGCACATGTAATCTTATTTGAAATCCAAAACAACTGGATTATTAATTGTGCAAAAATGAATACTTTTTATTCAGTTTAGTGTAATGTAGCAATGCGGAATTGTGGAAAATATTATAAAGTTATATGTCAATCTAAACATATAATTAGTTGAAATAGATGACGGTTGAGGTCATTAAGAAATTAAATACATGTGCTTACAAAAATAAATATGTGTAATTGTTCTCTTGTTATCGAAAATATAAACCAAGAAAAACTCAAGGTCAAACATAGTGTTAAAAATTTGATTGTAGACGATGAATTTTATAATTTGGATTTTCTATCGAGAGTGGAAGTAATAAAAGGTAATGTAAATAAACCTTTGTTAAAACTGAATTATTATAATTTTCAAAAGCCCAATGCTCAGGTCAGAAAAACAGTTTTTTTTCAAACGATTAAAATGAGCTGTAAAATAGCTTTTCGCTGATCAGTTTTCAGCACAAGATATAAATGTTTCAAAAAGAATATGGTTTATGGTGGTGTACTATTTATTGTATATGGGAGAGCCGATAAAATCGCTAAAAACTTTACAACTTAAACATTTTTAATTGCATACGAAATGAAGAAAAAAATTTAAACAAGAAAAAGGCTAAGGGTTACGCTTGAATCAGAATATTTTACAGACCAGTTCATTAGTTTAATTTTTTTAAGCTTATTCTTTTTAGAAATTCTTACTCCAAAAATAGTAACTTTTTGATTAAACAATATTGTTTAATACTTGACACACACGGCGCGGCGCGGCGCGGCGTATCTATCAATCCAAATAAATAACTACGAATCCATAACTAAAATATGTTGAGCAATGCAATTGTACTCTAGTTTTTTTTCTAAAGTCAATAATGAACAATGTACTTAAAAGTTTTTTTTTACATTATCAAAACAAACAACAAAGCTTTATGTTTCAAATTCTACACACAGATACAGTCATCGTTAGGCAAAACAGAAGAAATTCATTTATTTTCTTAAAATTTTGTTGATAACCTTTAATATTAATACACGCTGACAAATTAATCAAAAGAAACAACTTGTATAAAGTATTTCAATTTATTGATAAAATATGAAAAACAGTTAAATTATCACAACTGTGAGTAAGTTTTGGTATTACTGTTCCATTTAAAATAAATTGAAAACAGTTGTTTCAATTGAAATAATTCAGTGATATGAAGAGCTCACTGTGATTTAGCCGCAGGTCATAAAAGTGGGTCCCCGGGGGAATCTTTTAAAACTTTTTTGATTATTTTTGAACGCTGAGACTCCTCACTAGTTCAACAATAAGAGGTAAGATCGTAGAACTCGTATCCTCTTCGGTTACATTTTTGTACAAAGATAAAAAAAACGTTATATCTACAAATGATTTGGTTGACATTTCCTGTCAACGATTTTTTTCAGGAAAATAAATAAATGACAAAAAAAGTTTGTGAATTGAAATTTTTTTTTTAAAAGCAAGTTCTTCCAAAGTTGAAAAAATACAAAATAAAATCCAAGAGTCTTGAGTATTTCAAAACATTTAAACATGTAGTATTTTGGATTGAGAATAATTTTGATTTTTGAAAACATGCGAAACTATTTTCAATTAATTTCTTTTTATTTCTGCCAAATATTTTTATTTTCTATTTTTAAGTGGAAAATTTAAAAATTTTATTTTGTGGTTTTTAATATTTTTAATTTTTTATTTTGGTACTTACATTTTTTCTAATCCAAAAAAAAGTTTGGTACTTTGTATTTTTTCTGGCGTATAATTCTCAATTAGCAATAAAATTTTTTATTTAATGCTAATAATTTCCAACTTGCATTTACATTTTTAAATGTAAATTTCGGCAACTAGACTTATTTCTTTTTAATATCTACAAATTCCATAAATTTCCATTAAATTTTTTGACATTGAAATTTTTACATCCCTGACAAATAAAAGTCTCGGTTTCTAACTTATTACATCCTTATAATATGTATAAACAAATTCTCCTCATACCAAGTATCTTGACTTTTACTGTAGGTGGGGTAGAGTGGGATTAGTTGGACCGAGGGGCGAGCTGGAAAACACTAGTTTTTAGAAGCGTGCTTTCTTGCCAATACTTTCTAAACCGGTTTCATTTGCATTGTGTATGTGTAATAAGAAAAAAAACTCGCACTATTTAGTGTTTTTGACAACGAAAGTTAAAAATTAGAAATAATTATTTGAATATTTATGAAAATACTATAATATATTTTATTTCTATATTTTGTGTGTTCCATTGAATAGTTTTAAGAAACCTAACTAACTAACCAACTAACCCCGCTGATTTAAATAACATATTTTATATTTATTATGTTATATATTTATATTTCTTTGTTATTTTGTTTAATATAGTTGATCAGTTCAAATACTAATAAAACAAACTTTTTATTTGTTTTCCTTTTTGAAACATTTTTATTATTCAAATTTTACTTTGAAGCAAGAATTCTACATTATCTTTTGATACCAGCTCCATAGTTGTACTATGAATAGTTTAGAAATTATGAAACTTTACGTAAAAAGTGGTCCTCTTCGGCTTGACAACAAGTCTCTCCACCTATCCCGGTCTCGAGCCGACGCGTCGCGATCAAACTGCCTAAATACGAGTATTTAGTATTTAAAAAAAGTTAAATCTTTTTTTCAGCCTTCCTTTTCTTTCCTTTTTTTACGCCTTTTTAATATTATGAGAGGTATCTCTGTCGTTTTTCCTTCGCACTTTTTTCTCTTTCACACTCATTATTTTCAAAAAGCTTCAGAAGGAAAGAGTCATCGTTAAATTGCAATTTACCCAGAGATGGTGAGTGATTGAGATTTCTTATAATATGAAGCAGAGTTTTTGCGAACTCATAACTTAGTTAATTTTATTATAAACAAGCGAAGCTATAGCGAAATCAGATTTTTAATACCTAAACAATTTCAATGGATGTATTAATTTTAAAAATAATATTCGTTATTTTCTTTATTTTGAAATTAATATTAAAACTAATAATTTATTTTTTAGACCGCCTGGGTCAGCTTAATACTCCTGAGGTATGTACATGTACTTTTTTCAATAACATAGAATTTTTACAAAACCGATCATTTTTTATAGGGTCTACGAGCACAAAATTCAAAATATGGCAAAATCGATAAAGAACGAAAAATTGGCCATAGACGTGTCGGTGAAGGTGGTGAAATTACGTACAAAAAAATTCAAACTTCACAGATCATGGGTTCCATTCAGTTGGGAATCCAGCATACGGTTACTATAATTTTATAAAAACTATTATTTTTTATATTTACTAAAATTTCACTCTTTTTTGCATCTTCTAAAGGTTGGAAGTCTTGCATCCAAGCCAAAGCGTGATCTCTTGATGATGGACTTTTGGGAGATAGAAAGCATATCATTTCCTCCTGAGGGCTCTAGTTTAACACCTGCACATCACTACAGCGAATTTAGATTTAAAATATATGCTCCCATTGCTTTTCGCTATTTCAGAGATTTATTTGGAATACAACCAGATGATTTCATGGTAAGATTTTTATTTAATTTAGAACACATATAAATACCTATTGATACATATTAACCCTTTTGAACACCTTAAATTCTATAGAATCATGGTGGGGACAAATAAGTGAAGGAAATGAGTCCACAATTTCATAAAAATGGATTCTCAGAATCTCAAGTGATACTGTTCCTTAGGAGGCTTTTTCTCGTTCAAGAAAATCTCTTAGAGTATGTTAATTCGCCAGACGGGCAACAATATAAATGAATGAATAATTCGCCTGCATTTTTAATTTCCAACTTTCATATTCCATTGACGATTTGTCAAACTGAATATAAGTTTGGGTCCTGAAAATAAAAATGTTCGCAGGAATTTTATATACTTATTTTGTTTTCATACAAAAAATCGGTATTTCCTTCTTGGATATCTTTTTATTTCACACAAAATTCAATTTAAAAGTTGTAGAATTTCCAGTGTAATTATTTCCGTACATGTCACCAAAGTGTGGCGCTGCGGCGTGCGCCCCGCGATGTAAGGAATATCTGCTCTGTAAAATTAATGCGTTGCTACTTACTACCTGAACTTAGTATTTATAAAATAACAGTAGATTCACGAAATTTTTTTTTTTTTTGAGGAAGCATTTATAGTTGCGCGGTTTGGTCAATTCGATTTACAATCCCATTTACAATTAAACTTGAAATTACAAAAAAAAAAAAAAATTATAAATCAGTTACAATTTTGGGACGACTCGAAATTTAATTCTAATAATTTCGAATTGGCCCAAAACTTAACTGTTACAATTAGATCCATTTCACACTTAGTCGACACACGCGCCAGCAGACGATATCGGCAGCCCGTTAACTGGTTAACAGCCCTGCCCCATTTTGTTTTTCGAACTTCTTTGTCAACGTTCCTTTGTAAATGGCTTAAATGGTTCGGACTATCATTAATCGGCTGATTAACTACTTCCATGATTAACAACTCAAACTATGGAAGACTTTAATATAATTTGGGTGATACACAATTCAAATGAAATAATCATGGATTAGAGATGATAAATTCTAAACATATATAATTTTGTTCCGGGTTTTCGGGTCAATGCGAAATTTAGTTTTTATACTTTTCGGTTAGTTTCGGTTCGGTCCGAAATAATGCCGTTTAAGTGAAACTAATTTTACTAAAATTAATTTAAAGTTTTTTGCTCCATCATAACACTAACACTATTTATATAATTTTGATGAAATTTTCATTTCGATTGTTAGAGTCGTTTTGGAAGAAACAAATACATATGTACATATGTACATATAAAAATATAAAAGATATGTATCTGTATTATACTAACTAACTAGGAGAGATTCATGTCACTCCTGACTTATCCAGTCACTTATCCATCAATAGTTTTTACAATATTGTATCCGTTTTTCCAAAGATAATCAAGCAATTGGTGATGCATCGACCATATAAAAAAGGTAAAGTCGTTAAATTTATTATTCAAAGTTAACGTAATGACAACGACTGGTGCTTTACACCCTACTTCGTACTTACATTATCTGTAATAAAAGATTTAAAAATCAACGAAATAATTATTTTTATGGGATTCACACAAAATTATTATTTTCGTCACGACTTTCATTCTCAGCTACCTACTCAGCTCGTATTTTTAGATAACTTTACGTATACTATACATACAAATTTTAAAAATGCATTCCTAACTTATCATTACAGATGTCAATGTGTTCATCTCCTTTGAGAGAATTATCCAATCCCGGTGCCTCCGGTTCAATATTTTACTTAACCAACGATGACGAGTTTATAATAAAAACCGTCCAACACAAAGAAGGAGAATTCTTACAAAAACTTTTGCCAGGGTACTTTAAAAAACCAAATTCCATTTTTTATAAAAGATTTCGGTTTGCAACTTTAATTCCACAGATATTATATGAACTTAAATCAAAATCCAAGGACGTTATTGCCAAAATTTTTTGGTCTCTACTGCTTTCAATGCAATAGCAAAAATGTTCGATTAATTGTAATGAATAATTTATTACCATCGTTTGTGAAAATGCATCTAAAATATGATTTGAAAGGATCAACATACAAGCGAAAAGCTTCAAAGGCTGAACGAAGCAAAAAATCCCCAACTTTTAAGGACTTGGATTTCATGGAACATCATCCAAATGGAATTCTTCTTGAGGCTGAAACATATAATGCATTGATTAAAACAATTCAACGTGACTGTACTGTTTTAGAGTCATTCAAAATAATGGACTATTCACTTTTAGTCGGTGTTCATAACTTAGATTTATCTTCCAAAGAGAAACAGAGTGCCCGTTATTCAAACCCAAAGACTAATCCTCCCAAAAGTGAAGATTCTGATTTAGAAGACGCTCCTGAAGCTGATCAATGTATTGCAATGGAAGGACGTGATCGGGAAAACTCCGGTATCAATCGAAATAGGTATAGTTTTGACTTTGTTTTCAATATACTTTTTCAAAATAAAGTAAATGAATTTGTAGCTTATTATATAGATCTGTTAATAAACAACGTCTGGTTGCACATTCTACAGCAATGGAAAGTATCCAAGCGGAAAGTGAGCCTATTGATGACGAAGACGATGTTCCGTAAGTCTATACTTTTTTATATACATATATGTATCATTCATCAAATAGTCAATAATATTTTCAATAAAGACCTGGAGGTATTCCTGCCCGAAGCGAAAAAGGCGAAAGGTTGCTTCTGTTCATCGGAATAATTGATATTTTACAGTCTTACCGTTTGAAGAAAAAGTTAGAACATACTTTTAAGGCCATTATACATGACGGAGTAGGCAAAAAACGCATAATTTAAGTAAGCTTAAGCTATAATAGATTGTTTTCGTTATATAGGAAACCGTATCTGTTTGCCGTCCATCATTTTATGCGCAACGCTTTCAAAACTTCATGGCCAAGAAGGTGTTCAGAAAAATCCCTTCACGTAAGTATTGACGTCGAAATTGAAAATTTAGCCTTGCTAGTTGAAACGCAGATAAATCCATTCATAAAAGTCTTAACACACCACCTATGTACAATGTACATAACCTGCTTAAAAATATTAATGAAGTTTTTCTTTTCGTTTTATTGCAAAGTGGATCTCCCAGAAATTAAGGGGAACCATAGAAAGTTTCGTACCTTGGTATCCAGTTATATAGGTAAAATAAATCAAAATAATTATCTCGTGTATGTATATATGTATGTAATAACTATGTATACTCACATTATTTTTTTTTTTAAATCAAAATGTATAACTTTCATCAAGAAAGAACATTTCTTGGGAAACATTTAGCATTTTACAATGATTGGAAATTAAATCTTTTTTTTATTTTTATTTGCAAAATTTTTATTTAAATGAATATTATTCTATATTTATTTTTAAGCTGCACACATTAAAAATCAGGCTTTGTAGAAACATATGAGTGGAGTTTCATTCTAAAAATTGTCTGTTAGTAATTAATTTAATGTAAATATATCTCTTTCAGCTCTTAAACATTCCCCATCTAAGAAAAAAAGCTTATCGCGGGTTATACAAAAGTCAACTGAAAGTGAAACAGAATCTAGATGTAAGTTAAAACATATATACATATGATAAACATTTATTGTTTTAATCTCTACTTATTTTGTTTCATGCACAATAAAAAAAAAACTTAAAACAAACATAACAAAATTCAACATTCAACAGCTGGTAACACTGCTGGTCTATCTCAAGCAGTTAGTACTCAACCTTCAAAGCCATCAAGCAGAGCAGCAACTGTGGCTTCAAACCCGAGTGGGCCTCAAAGCAAACAAAAACCTAGTACTATAAAAGCGAAAGTACCACCACCAGTGCCACCAAGAGGATCTCCTCGAAACAAAAAAGGAGAACAAACGCGACAACCAAAATCCACATCCGTTTTTGAGGAGCAATCGTCATTGCAGCAACGTGCTTCATCAACAGGTAGACACATAACTTATGCTAACCAAATCCAAAAAATAGACCACCTTCAAGCACCACCAATTCCGAAATTTGGCGACCGTCGCTCACCTAGCAATGTTAAAGATTGGTTAGAGTTACACGATCTATTTGACGTCGACGATGATCATCAGCAAAATAAAGGGACTATTACTGCAGCGCCTACAGCAGCGGCAGTAGTTCCGCATGAAAATACTATGCTAAATAACCAAAACCAGCCTTTAAATCGAATAGATCTATTCAAAAAGAGAAATAGTTTTATGTCTCATAGTTACATGTCAACGGTAGGATCAATAGTAAGAAGCTTCCCGCCCATACAACCTGAAAATCCAACAGCTCAGTTGCAAGTTCCACGCAAGGTACACGCTACAAAAAAGAAACGTGATAAACAGAAGTACATTCAATACGCCGATATGGCATTTGGAGATGACAATGGACAGGAAGAGAACATTCTGCAAACTTTGAATTCATTCATCGAAGTCAAGAGAGATCTCGAAAACAATGCTAAAGTTCGGCGACAAATGCCCAATCTTCAGTACATTGAAAACGACCGAAAAGCCTCAAATAACTCAGCTATAAAAGAAGCAGTGGCAGTAAAGCAATTTAAAAATAGATATCAACCATCATCGGTAACAAGTCAATACGATTGCAATAACTACGCATACCGAAATAACTTCACAAAGAGTCCGAATTCGAATTTCGCCAAAACTCGACAAAAATTTGAAATGCAAAGCAAGAATTTCGATGCGTATTCTTCAGCTTCGAGTATACATATGATATGATAAATTAAACTCGTCTTCCACTTGCAAAAGCAAAGCATTTTATCGAAGTCGTCCAGGAACAGCTTTAAACTCGCTCACCTACCTAACCTATACCATTTTATTTTAGAATTCGCTCTCTTTAACGAACTCATCTTATTATACTACTTATCTATAGAATACCTACTCCTTTATCACTAAATAATAGTTAAATTGTTATACGTTAGATAACATTCATTTCATGTACTGCTAGGCACTACACCTTCTTGTTGCTCGACACCTCCCCCCGCTTTTGATGAAATTTCTGAAGAAAGCTTACAGAAACAAAGTTCTGGGCGTAGAAAGAATGATCGTCCATCAGCAAACGCAAGTGGATCGTTGTTGAGAACATCAACCAGGGAAGATACAATTAGGTGAGTAATTTTGTAAAGTTTTATTTATTCATTTCATGCATAATGTTTTTGAACGACATTAAACATTCCGCTTAAAAGATTTTACTTTGATCATCTTGCATGTTTTATTCAGGATTTTTACTTTTTCAAAAAACTTCACACCCATTTAATTCTGCTGTTATCTACTGTTATATTTCTTTGATCATGACCCATTAATTTTCCAGCGTCAATCTAGCAGTTTTCTCCTTTTTTGTCAAATCAGTACATACTTTACGCAGAAGGTATAGGATTTTAAAATCTTAAAAAAATCTATACAGAAAAAAAGGATATCATGCGATTGCAGCTCTATAGATAGAATTTTAAACTTAGGTGGTCATTGATGGCCCAGACCCCAGGCTATCAATCACCCCCTGAGTTAACAATTTTAATAAGAGTTATGACGTGCATAGATGCAAAGCGAAACGAAAAAGCTGAGGTAAAAGAGATCCTAAAAATATGCACATATATACATACATACATATATTTATAAAAGGTCACGAAAAAAGGAACAGCTAAAAGTAATCAAGCAGTTCTTTTCGAAAAATCAAATTTAAAAAAAGGATTTTTGAAAATATTTTTAAAAACTATAAAAATATATTTTTCATGGATTTTGGATATGCTTTATGGATATTGGTTGGACTCTAAAAAACCTTTTGTATAAAAAAAAATAATTAAAATTAGTCATGCCGATACAGAGAAAATGAAGTATGAGAGATACTGTCAATATTTTCGTAATATAAAAATGTTTGGCGTTGATTGACAGAAAAATTCTTAAGAGCATTTTCCAAGAATTTAAAATTTGTTTTAACGGTGTCCTAGCATGCACGTAATAGTGTGGACAATAAAGGTGATGCAATTTATGACATTATTGCTGCTGCTGTGGATGAATACGTCGACGAAAATCCTAATGAAAATATTGTTTTAATGAAACTGTCAACTCTAAAAATCCACATATCTATTTTCTACCAAAATGTTGGTGGAATCCGAAGGAAATTGAGTAAATTGTATGTATATTTTTCATCTCAAGATTATGATTATACTATAATAGTTCTTTCTGAAAATTGGCTAAGCGAGAATTACTACAGTTCTGAATTATTTAACTAATTGTAATCAGTACATACATTATGTAGTTTTTCGAAAAGATATGTATGTGTTCATTGACAGCTGGTTTGGATAGAGGAGGTGGTGTTATTATTGCAATAAGAAAAATATTTGTTTGTAACCAGACTGAATTAATTTCCGACAAAAATCCGTCTGATTTTGATATTCATCAATTAATAGCCGTGTTTTATGAACAATTGATAGCAACTCAGTAAAATTTTTACACACAAACAATAACAAATAAATTTATTTTCACTTTTTATTTTGCTTAGAAACAATAACAAAGTTTTTATAATCACTTTTTTGTTATTGTTTTTGTGTGTAAAAATTTTTGCTGAGTTGCTATCAATTGTTCATAAAACACGGCTAATAGTTAAAATCAATTGATTAAAAATGTCAACTTATTTGTGAGCGTAAGTTATGTAGATATATTCGACCAGGAAGTTTATATTGTTTGTATTGAAAAGACTGATATTCCTCCTATAAAAAAATCAATCCGTCATACATATTTGTGTTACTGTAGAGAGTACATTTTTAACCTATATTAAAGATAAATGTGCCAGAACTCTATTTTGTTTATAAGCGTGCAAACTTTCAAGCAATTAATAATAATTTTTTGTTTTCAATTACATGGGCTATTGAACCAAATAATTTATTTCTAAATCAAGCGTTTGAAAAAATTGTAAGGTTTTCGAGATGTACATGGTCTACCACGCTCCCGTCTACCATAGAATGTACCACAAAGGACTTTCAGAGCCGAGCTAGGTGCCCTGCCCACCTTGTCACTATGTCTGCTTCAAGGTAGATTGCGTACAATTCATGATTGTCCGTCTCCGGAATCGTCTTTCCTCACATATGGGGCCAACAATTTTCCTTAAGACTTTTCTTTTGAATGCGGCTAAGAGGTCGGAGTGTCTTTTGCTAAGCACCCAAGTTTCGGATACATACGTGATTACTGGCAGGTTCATGGTCCTGTACAGCAGTAGTTTTAAAGTTATGGTGAGATTTCTGGATTTGAAGGGCTTTGACAGACTATTAGTATGCTCTGTTGTAATTGAGCAGCCGCCCGCGTATTTCTTCTTCTATATTGTTATCGGCTGCTACTATTGACCCAAGGTATTTAAAGGCTTGCACCACTTCAAATTCTTCATTGTTTGACCAACTGTTCTTCTCGCATTCGCAGAAATATACTGAGTGCCAACCGAATTTGACTGTCTTAATAATTTTTTGTATAATAACTCTATTTCTTCTGCTGAATCTAAGATTAAACCAGTTTCTAAACATAAATCGGTATATCAGCCATATTTTCAACCTCCATCATTCGCGCCTTCAAATATTGTTGATATTGGAATTATGGAGCTAAATGTTACTGAAGTTTTCGAACTTGATGTGGACAAAAGTGCTGGACCGGATAATATCGCGCCCATAGCTCTCAAAAGTTTTGCTGCTTCTTTAGCCATGGCCTTAGCTTGATTTTCAATTGTTCTTAAAAAATTTGCCAGTTTTTAGATACATAGTTGGAAAATATGTTACATAACTCTAATTCACAAGTCAGGTTCAAAGAAAAATAACCAACTATCGTCCAATCTGCAATTATCAGTGATCCCCAAACTCTTTGAAATGGTTGTCTGCAAAAAACTAAATTTTCTTGTCAAGGATATTGTATCTGGATTTGAGAATGGTCAGCAGACTGATATAATTTTTACGGATTTTCCTAAGGCATTCGACAAAGTTAATTATAATATATTAACTTTTAAACTCTTGAAGCTCGTTTTACATTCTAGGTTTTTTAAAATGGATCATTTCCTATTTGAATAATTAAATTGGGCAAATATATATGTCTAAAAGGATAGATGTGATCTCAGGGGTACCTCAAGGTAGTCATATCGGTGCCTTGTTATTTGTCCTTTTCATAAATGACATTCATAAATATCTTCTGTACGCTGATGACATCAAAATTTCCCGGCTCGTTAAATCTGTCTCCGAATGCCTTCTTCTTCAAGAAGGTATTCAAAAGCTAGCTGAATGGTGCAAAAGTAACCAATTGTTTCTTAACGTTGCTAAATGCGTTATTATGCAGGGTGAGTCATGAGCAATGCGACAAAATGCTAGGGCGTGTAGGTTGCGTTGAGACAAGAAAAAAATCGTATGGGAGGGGGGGTCTATTCCCCTCCGTTTAGCCGGGGAGGCAATTTTCGAAAAAACTGACTTAAAATGGGAAAAAAATTATTTAAAATCAACGGCTTCATTCACAATGCTGTGCGATACGTTTTTGAAAAGCCAATAACTTTTTCTTTCATTCTGTGTTTAAATAAATCTATTCTAAGAAATAGTTTTTGAAATATTAATTTTCAAAGTCAAAATTTTGAAAAAAAAAATTGAAAAAAAAATTTCAAATTCATTTTTTTCAAAATTTTACGTAATTAAGTGCTAATTTTAATTTTTAAAATTCAATGCTGTTATTAATTTTAAGTCAAAATAAGAAAACCGGATGCAAAAATTTTATGTCGTTCTCAAGAAATTAAAAAATAACCAAAACCACCTTTTTCTAAGAAAAACATTTATTTTTATTGTAACGAAGCAATTTAAGAAGCATTAATCTTAGTTTTTTTAGTTTTTTTTATTCCTTTTATTTTTAACTTCCCATAGGGAGTTATTGTAATCGGTCCGATTTGTCAAATTAAAATTTTTGACATTTCTCGACGTTTCAAGGTCCCTAGAGCCTATATCAATCATTTTTAGAGAGATGTCTGTGTGCGTGTGTACGTACGTTCGTACGTTCGTACGTCCGTACGTCCGTACGTGTGTTCTGGTACCATTTTTCGTCGTCGATATCTCAAGAACGAGTAGAGATATCGACTTGAAATAAATTTTGTTTTACAGATAATAACTTCGAAAGAAGCTGAAAGGGCGTTTATTAATATTCAATCAGTTGTTTTTTTACTATAGCAGTTTAAAAAAGAAGTGAAAATTTTGGTTGGGCTCAAATATCTTACGAACAAATAATGCTATTGACTTGAAATAAATTTTATTCGACACATTATGACGTTATACAAATTTAATATGAATTTGGAAAAAAATCAATATACCGTTATTTTTTAAAATCAAAAAAACTAAAAAAAAATTTTTTTAAACTCGAATATCCTCAGATGGAAAAACGATATTAACTTTAAAATAATTTTATTTTACGAAAAATGTTGTTTTTGACTACTGGTGAAAATTTCAAAAAAATTCAATGGACAGTTTTTTTACAAAAAATTAAAAACTACAAAAAATTCTACCAAAAATTGGTATAAATTGTCTTTCGACTCAAATTTCTCAAAAACGGGTAACGATATTGACTTCTTGTTTGTTTTATTTTCTACATAACATAATTCTTAGCAACTGATAAAATTTTGACAAATATTGAATGGGCAGTTTTTTAACAAAAAATCAAAAACTGTTAAAAATTCTAAAGAAAAGTAGTTACAATTGTATTTCAGCTCTGTGCCTTCTAAAATATTTTATTTTATACATAGTACAATTTTTTATGAAAGATTAAATTTTGACAAATATCCAATTGACAGTTTTTGACAAAAAATATAAAAAAAAATATCGAATATCTGGAGAACGAGCAATGATATTGACTTTGCCATTAGGTATTTAATCTCTATAATATATGTGCATTTCGTGAATCTCTTTTAATAATTAAAATGCTTTTCAAACTTAAAATAATGATTGTTTGAATTTAACAGCTAAAGTTTGTTTCACAGAAAATTTGATTATTTAAAGAAAACTAAATGCATATAAAGTTTTCAAGATCACAAATGGGAAGTTTTCAGTGTGGGTCGCACCCAGCCTCTTTTTACTGTTTTTTATTGGAAGTACTTATAAAAAATTCTCGATATAATCTCCATTGTTTAGAAGGCATAGATTATATCTCCTTGTAATGGCTTCACATAAGTTTATGCTTGACAAATTTTCCTGCAATTTGACTCCAGCGACTTCAATTCGTTCCTTCAGTTGTTCCAATGATACTATTTCCACTTCGTAAACATAATTCTTCATAAATCCCCATGCATAGAAATCTAGGGGAAATAAATCTGGTGACCTAGGCGGCCATTCCGTGGGGCCCCTTCTTCCGATCCAACGGTCACTAAAATGATCATCCAGCCAGTTTCTCACCTGTAAGCTGTAGTGTGCTGGAGCACCATCTTGTTGGTAGATTAAAGTATCTGCTATAACCAATGGAACGCTGTCTAATAAATCGGGTAAAAGGTCTCGTAGGAATTGCAAGTATGATTCTCCATTAATAATGGAATTCAAAAACCGGGGCCCGATCACAGTGTGTCCAACAATACCAAGCCAAACATTACAACTAAAGCGGTGTTGTGATTTGTTTTGTTTTTTTTTTGTGTGGATTGGCGCTACTCCAATAATGTAAATTGTGGAAGTTAGTAACCCCATCCCTAGTAAACTGTGCTTCGTCCGTCCAGAATATTCTTCTAAAATAGTTTTGTTCAGTTTCATTTCTAAGCAGTAATGTTCTACAGTACAAAATTCGGTTCTCAATAACTTGTCGTTTGAGGTGAGTTCCTGAACAGGCGTAAAGTAGTACGGGTGTAAATTTTCCGCCCGAAGTTCTCGATATGCTCTAGATTGGGACACTCCAAGCATAGTGGATATCCTCCTTGTACTGACGGAGGGATTATTTCGGACTAAATCCAGAATTCTTTCATCTAAGATTCTTGACTCATCAGAAACTGGCCTTTCGCTTCTTCGATGCTCCAGCACTCCATGATCTCTTAGACGTCGGTGGATTCTTGGAAACGTGCTATGATGGGGACACTTCCTATCGGGATATCTTTCAGCGTACAGTCTTTCGGCTTCACGACTTCGACCATTAGCTAAACCGTAGCAGAAATGCATGTCCGTTAATTCTTCTCGGGTGTATGAGCTTGACATCGTTACGTGTTAATGAGTTAATATTCAAATTGGAAATAATTACTAAGCAAAACTGCAATGCCTTTTATTTATCTTGCGTTGCAATTTTCTTTTTTTTTCATTAAAAAAAATGCGGTTTTATTGTCCCTATTGTCCCCATAACAGGTAGAACCCATGGACTGCGGGCAGGCCAGGCAAAAATATTGACAGGTCAGTTTTCAGAAGTTATGAATGAAAATAATATTAATCCAGGGTTATTCCAATACTATTTAATTTTATTACGTTCTCATAAAACTCCAATTAAAAAAAAAGTAAAAAAACTAAGATTAATGCTAAATAAATAAATAAATTGCTTCGTTACAATAAAAATAAATGTTTTTCTTAGAAAAAGGTGGTTTTGGTTTTTTTTTAATTTCTTGACATAAAATTTTTGCATCCGGTTTTCTTATTTAGACTTAAAATTAATAACAGCATTGAATTTTGAAATTAAAATTAGCACTTAATTACGTAAAATTTCGAAAAAAATGAATTTGAAATTTTTTTTTCAATTTTTTTTTTCAAAATTTTGACTTTGAAAATTAATATTTCAAAAACTATTTCTTAGAATAGATTTATTTAAACACAGAATGAAAGAAAAAGTTATTGGCTTTTCAAAAACGTATCGCACAGCATTGTGAATGAAGCCGTTGATTTTAAATAATTTTTTTCCCATTTTAAGTCAGTTTTTTCGAAAATTGCCTCCCCGGCTAAACGGAGGGGAATAGACCCCCCCTCCCATACGATTTTTTTCTTGTCTCAACGCAACCTACACGCCCTAGCATTTTGTCGCATTGCTCATGACTCACCCTGTATACCTATAATGTGTTATTATTGCAACAAGAAAAAAATTTGTTTGTTACCGGACTGAATTAATTTCCGACAAAAATCCATTCGATTTCGATGTTGATCAATCAAAAAAAAAACTACGAGTATACCATTAACAATACGAGTTTAGAAAGGGTTTCAGCTAAAAAAGATCTAAGTTTTTTTTTTTGGATGAAAAGCTTTCTTTCACCAAGCACATTGATTATACATGTACATAAAAGCTGTGAATAAAGCTAACGGAATGCTAGGGTTTATAAGAAGAAATTCTAAGGATTTTTCAGACCCCTATACGCTCAAATCACTACATATTGCAAAAGTAAGGTCGTTACTTGAGTATTGTAGTATAATTTGGAATCCCTATTACAACATACATACATACATACATATGTATGTACATTCGTCAAGGATTAAAATGGTAGTGAATAATTTCACTATGTTTGCCTTTTATAAATTGAACTGGAAAATGGATGTACCATCTTATCAATCTAGATGCCTGCTTTTTGATATACAAAAAGAAGAAAATATTTTTCAATTATGTTTATAAAAGATTTGATTAGCAATCGTGTCAAATGTTCTCTTTTGTTACAACGAATACTTTTTTACTCTCCATCAAGAAGCCTCTTTGCTATCGCATCCTTTTTAATTAAACTTTACATATATGTACATACATATATAATATACCTATAATATATTTTTTTTTGTATATTTATAAGAGTTTATTTATAAGAGTTGTCTGTAAGAGTTTACGCTGTTTGATGAAATAAGTAATAATATGTATATGGAAGGAAACATTATTTTTGAATCTAAAACAATTTTTTGTCAGAAATATTTAATGTGGTGTTTAATGCATAAAATTTATAAAATAAAATATCAAAATCATATAAACCGTTTTTGAGAAATTCGAACATCAGAAAAATGATTCTATAGGAGGTAATGACACCACCCATTTTTTGTAAAAAAAATATTCTCTCCAAGAGCATAGTTCTGAAATTTTTGAATTTTTTTTTTACGGTCCATCCCCCACTGATTCACATGTACAGTACAGCCTCGCTAGTCCGGACACATAAGGTTTCTACCATGTCCGGAATAGCGAAATGTCCGGACTATAGAGAAAAAATTAAATACAATGGACTACCGAAAACTTTTCCAAACCTTTTTATTACAAATAGAAGTACATATACATATGCACATAATTTAAATCAAAGTAACATGCTTTCTTTTTTTTTGTAAAAGCCATAATAAGTAAAAACTTATGTTTTAAAAAATTTCAATAAGAAATTCAATTAACACCAAAAAAATATGCCTTATCCTTAAAGAAAGCTCACGATGAAATGAAACAGAGCATGAAAAATCAACGACCACAAATATAAGCTTCCGATGAGTAAATTTGCAACGATTTAAACGTCTACATAGATTCCAGAGCCAACTACAAGCGACAAAACTAGTAGGGAATTCCCCATAATTGTATGAACAAACGTTTTTTCCAAGAAACACAGTCAAATAATATGTGTATGCACATTATACATACGCATTTTAATACGCTGTCCGGACTGTAGAGAAACAAATTTGAAATTGTCCGAAACATAGTGGTGTCCGGACTACTGAAGTGTCCGGGCTAGCGAGTGTCCGGACTAGCGAGGCTGTACTGTATATGCAAAACTGATTGTTTAAAGCGAAGTTTTTATTAAATAAATGAATAATCTTAAATTTCGTTCAAAAAGTTTAATTTTTATATCATCAAAATATAAATAAACGAAACTACCAGTTCCCCATATAATAGTTATTGTTAGAATAATAGTTATTGTTATAGATTTATGTATTTTCAAGATTTTTTAAATGATTTTTCAAAATTTTGTACATTCGAGATTTTTGTCATTCTAGATGACCTTCCAATTTTCTATCGTTCTTTAAACTTTCATATGAACATGATGATTTGTTAAAATTGTGTTAAATAAAATTAAGTAAACTCATTTTCAATCAGAGAAAAGTACATATAACATATGTAATTGTCAAAAAAAAAAAACTATCGGGGAAAAACTCTTTGTAGGGGTTAATTACTGATGAAGATTACAACCTATAAAATTATAAAAGCGCAAGTTTTAATAAACTGCCAATTAAAAGGGCAAACGAAAATTTAATGTGAAAACTATTGATATCAGATTTTATCATTCTTGAAAGTTTCATCAAAATCGATAAGACGATTTTAAACTCAATAAAATAAAACCACACATTCAAATTATTATTTTATTTTTTCTCCATTTCTCATAGTCGAGCATTTTTGTTTACAAAGCAAGATGATTGCTTGTACATAATTGTTCCTGCATAATTATAAAACCATTTTCTATTTGATTTCAATACAAACTTTTATTTCCAAAACCTAAAAATAATTTTCTAGTGTTTCTGAAGTTCATCTGGAACCTTACCTGGCTGTTGATACCTCGCTGAGCAGTCAATACTCATCTCGTGGTGGCTTAGCATGGACCCCGCCTGCCTCAGGTGAAGGGTCAACTCCAACGTGGACCGAAGGTACACCGAGTTTTACGGATTCCAGTTCAAGTGGAGACTTCGGTATGAAGTAAATATTTAATTTTATTTTAAAATTTAAACACAACCTTTTAGATAACTTTTCGCCCATAAGCAGACCTAAATTCGATAGACATAAGCCAACCGTTGAAGATGCCCTAAGTTCGCTCACTTCAGAAATGGTTAGCTATTTGTTTTATATACGAGTATATTATATACATATTCTTAAATTCATAATTTTCTATTTCAGATAAACTAACATCGCTGCAGGAAACAGTAATTACATATACATATGCCACATACAATTTTAACTAGTTCTAGTTTAATTTGTTCGTTTGATCATAGATAGAACCTATATAACGTATGTAAAATAAATAGATCGTTGTATTCATTTGTATTTATTATCAAATTATACTGTAAATCTTGTCTTATATTCTATGTATCTATGTAAAATAATCAATAAATTCAATCGTTCATGAATCAATTAATTATCCTGATTATCGTCTCTTATTTTTTAAGTTTGTTTATGCTTTGTATATAAAAAACATAGTACGTACTATTATGGCGAGTATTTTATTATGTTGCCACGACCCTTGTGGTGGCGCTGCAAAATTTTATTTGGGGAGTCTTTAAGCATCGGAAATTGGTAGTAGGATCAAGAGGATACTATTATTTGGATAATGGCAAACAAAAAAATATCAAATAAAACCTATATAAGCTCTCCGCAAAAAAATTGAATAGGGGTTGCACACACTTTTTAGATGTTGCCCGACTTCCAGCATGATAGTATGTACTATATTTTTCATATACAAAGGTTTATGTATACATAAATATAAGTAGGTTTGTATCCTAGATAAGTGTAATTTTTTTGATACTATGTGAAAAGTTTATTAATTGGTGCAAAATGTATACTTTACCTTCATGATTTGGTCATTCATGTGAACACGTATGAACGTTTAATGTTTTTTTTTTAATTCTAGAAACTCAAAGTTAAAAAGAAATTATAAACAAATCTATCCTCGAGAAACCGGCCATTAGAAGTTTAAAGCACAAACAAATACATAACGGCCCTAGCGTGACCATTGATTGTTATTAGATTTTTGTTTTAGTTCTGTCTGAAATTATGAAAAATTTTCATATTTCATAATTTTCGTATTCGACCAACGAATTGTTGTAACACAAACATATTGTGTAACAAAATAATTCGATTAAACAAAAGTTTTGAAAAATAACTACAATTTCTAGGTTAGTGAAGAAGGCCACAGAAACAGAAAACTCGCCCATAACTTACGATCTTCCCGAACTTGTAACGACTACGTCGCTGGCAACAAATAACTTTCGGATCCGTCACTTTTTTCTGAAGAAGAACGTCAAGGACTGAAATAAATAGGAAAGCTGAAAATCAACTTCGATTAGAAACCAGTGTAGGAAAAAGGGTTACTTTTGTAGTGGATTCAGTACTATTTCCATTTGCGATTTTCCGTACAATTTTGAGTTGTTTGCAAATAAAATACATGACTGGGCGCACTTTCTTGCTCCTCTATGCGATCAGAACTAAAAGTCTGTGAGTTAAATACAATTGATTTGATTGAAAAAGAAATACATAGCAGTATTTTAAATAGTTTCATTTAGTCGTAAAAGGGTATACGACTGCGGAAGTGGATGTGTGTACCCATTATGTATGGATCTTCAAGCTTACTTTTAAGAACAAAATTATATCAACGAAGTTAGAAAAAGTTTTTAAATAGGGAATCGTAATACTTTTTTCTATAAATTAATATTTATTTAGTAAAGCAAAATCATTGGAATATTTAAAGAAAAATATTTTCTACATTTAAGTCATTTAAACATTTAAGAAAAAAAATCTTGTGCTAGCATAAAGCATTAATATTAATATAAAGTTACAAATTTAAATTATGTATATTAAAAACTGTTCTTTGATAGTGAGGTACTGTCCATAATGTCTAAATTTAAAATTAGGGCTCAAAGAGTATCTAGTCTGGCCCAATTGATTTTCCCATTTTGTTGTTTTCACCGAAGGGTGTGTAGGAAAATAACTAACCTGCATTGAAAATGAGTGTTCATCTTTTATTTGATAGAGCTCAACACCAACATGTTCTAGACTATAGGGGTATTCATGCAACGGTGGAAAACTCGGATAAACCTCGAAAACCAGATAATTTTATCTCCGAAGAAACGAGCTGTCAAAATTTGTATGGGAAAAATATTCTGCAAACCAGATAAATTTATCTCACAGAATTGATGGAGAAAGCGAAGAAATAAACCTCATAAAGTTTCGAGAAGTAATTTGTAATATTATTAATAATAATATTCAAATATATCACGCACTTATGTAATTCTTCTTCTTTTTAATTATATTTTCAGAAAAAAAACTTGAAAATCAAATCACCGAAAAACTTGCGACAAAAGTTATTCTTCATATAAGAAAATACCCAAAAGCTACTCTAGAACTCCATTTAAATATTTTTTCATACATTAAAAGGCAAAGCTAAAATCCTCAAAGCTCCTTTCCAAAAACCATAGAAAAAAAAAAATTAAGAATTTCCTTCTACTGGATAACTATCCTTCTACTTTTTACGGTTTTTCTTTTGTGTGATATGCACAATGTCAATAGGGGTGGACCTAGATGGAATATTGGCGATCAGTCTGTTCTTAGCCGGGGAGCAGATAGTAAATGGTGGAATGTATGTGTGTTCATTGAAGATTACAAAAGCATTTCAACAACTCAGTGTACTTTATTCTCGGAGGTTATGGGCTGGTCTATCATCATGATTACTCTGCCACCTTGTATACAATAATATAAACTCAAAACCAAAATTTGAAATAAAAAATGATTTCTTTTTCTAAAAATATAGAAAACCAAAAACTCGGCTATATTAATAGATTATAACCCTGAAAAGTGAAGCTTCCCGTAGGCACTGTGAAATGCAAAATCTCGTAAGGGGAGGTCATCGTCACTTTGGCAATAAAAATTCTATACAAAAAACATCAAAAAAAATTCCTAGACGCAAGATTTACAAAATAAAGCAAAGGCAAACGAACTCCGAAAAATATTTATAACATTTGTATGAATAAATTTAAAATTGCAGAATCTATGGCTTTATTGCAGAAACCGGTAATAACGTTTTTTTTTTCGAAAAAATATGTTTTGCACAAATAACTTTAAATGCAAGAAGTTACAAGAATAATTGATGGTGATTGTGTGTAACATGAGTAACACATTTTTCGAAATCACTTTTATTATGGTTTTGAACTGCTTAAGGGTAGAGCCATAGATTGAGAGCAAAACTAACTTAAATTTATACCTTAAACACAGAAATTCGAGCGCGAAATCAGCATTTAGTGTTAAAACAACATATCTGTTGTGTCATTTTTACAAATGAGTGCTAAAACACATTTAGTGCATGCAATTAATTTCTTTTTACACCCAACGGCATTCGTTTCTGCCCGAGTTTCTGTCACCGAGCATTTGTGTGGATCAAAAGAAATTTTATTTGACTCAAAAAAGACTTTTTGAAAGCAAAATTCAGCATAATTTTGAAAAATTAAAAAATAATGAAGATTAAATGATTCTGTTATCAGTCTGAAAAATGTAAAAAAAAAATAAGAAATGACAAACATTTGGGTCTCGATCTCGAAAATGAGATTTTGGGAGTATTTTGGAAATTTGTTGTATGCCATTTTACTTAGTATTATAAGACCTACAAAATGTGCTAGGTCTCGAGAAATGTATACTTAGTTTGTTTTTGGTGTAACACACTGTATTTATTTTCAACTGATTTCGCTAAGAATTACGTGGCAAATTGAGTGTAAAAACAACATAACATAACGTATTTGTGTTGTTTTGGCTCCCAATAAAAAGTTGGGTGTTAAAACAACACAAAAAATAAAGTTTTTTTTTTAAATCTCCTTTAATAAAAATATTTTTTTAAAACTTTTAACTGTTTAAAACTCGCAGAATTACCGCTAATACGATTTTAAAGTTAAAATTGTCAATGCGACCGCGTCGTCAAAAATATAAGGTTTTTGTCTCTCCTGTAAGAAAAATATGTCACTTATGTTGTTTTAACAGTCACCGATTCAATTATAGTTCGATATTTTTTAGGAATCCAAAACTTTTCCTGTAGTACCCATTTTCGCAAGTGATACAGAGCTACACAAATTTTCCTGACTTTCCCTAACCAAACTTATGATCTCTGTACACCATACATCCATTACAAAAAACTAAGCTTTTTGACGATTCTCGTATTACACCTGCACAGATATGTAATAAGCTATCGTCAAGGCGATATAGTTTGAAAGTTTTCACTCTTTGTAATAGGTGCCGTGTTTTGGTGAGAATATAGCACAAGTGACACTGATTCACCGATTCGAAAAAACAGTGGAAAAGAATGGAGTACCAAAAATAGCACTTCCAAAGTTCTAAAGGGCACCAATTTAATTTTTTACCATATTTAGTTATCAGATACTTTCAGTAGCTTACAGCCACGGAAAATTGAAAAAAAGATCTGTTTAGCAATCTTATTCGATTTTATTTTGCCTCTACATAGTTTCTTTGTTTTTATAATACATATTCTAGATTATTTAAACCTGAACCAAGTAAGGTTTTGAAAATTTTCATAGATATTTTTAAAAGCTTTACTTAAACAGTATTCAAATTTATGATTTAGAAAATCCGATGAATATATGTAATATTTTCTTCAAAACAGAAAATTATTTGTTTATACATACATCAAAAATTTTTTTAGCATTTGGTAGACAAAAAAGAATAATAAAACTAAATATTAATAAACATAGTACAGCGAAAAATTAAAAAAAAAACTCAACTTATTTAATCCTTAGCGGGAACTTCAATGACTCGTGGCTTGTCTATTATCCGAGCGCTCTTGTTACCTTTTTCTACAATTCCAATAATCCAGGCTTGGTAGCCCTCCTGTTTCTCAATGTCCTTGCAGTAAGCTGCTGCCTGCTCACGTGGTAAACAAATAAGCAATCCTCCTGAGGTCTCTGCCGAGTGACCCTGCAATAGTTGGAACATGTTTCCGCATGCCTTCGCCACCGCAGCCATTTTAGCAATAACTGGAAGATTGTGAATAACGAAAGACACATCCTTCTTTTGGTGAGAAGCCAGTGTCTGTGCGTGTCCCAAGAGCCCGAATCCTGTTATGTCAGTAGATCCATGGGCATTGTACTTATGCATAAGACGAGCAGCTGTGCGGTTAAGTCTGGACATCGAACTCATAGCTCTATGGTATGCTTTGCGTACGTCTTCTTCGGACACTACTAACTTTATGCGATTCCATCGCTCCGGCTGGTCAAGCCACTGATGAGCGTTTACAGCTACTTGGGTTCCTAAGGGCTTCGTCATAACCAGAACGTCGCCAACAACTGCGTTATCTGGGACAATGTATTCGTTTGGTTGACATATAGTAGAAGCAACTCCACCAATTGTGCACCAGGGATTAACAACACTTTGGCCACCCGTGACAGTTGTACCAGCTTCAAGGGCAGAATCCTTAAAGCCTCTCATTATCAGTGGAATAACAACATCTCGTTCCTTCTCAGTCATCTTTGTACTCACAGCCAGAAGCATTAGCATGTTATCACACTCGGTTACTCCCATGGCATACAGGTCACTTAGCACATTGGCACAAGCTATCTTACCCATCATGTATGGATCGTCAACAATCGGATAAAAGAAGTCCGTCGTCTGTACCAGACAAAGACCGCCATGTCGTAATGGAATCACCGAACAATCCAGTCCAATTCCAATTCGGGGTATTGCCATGTGCATAAACTGAGAATCATCTTGTAAGGAATAGTCTTGTTGCAAGGAAGATACTAATTTTCCTAGGACTTCTTGTGGAACCTTGCAGCCTCTGCCCTTCAAGTCAGCAAATCGGGTTAGACGAAAAGTGCTTTCCAGATCGTGTGCTGTTGGATCAAAGGGACGTCTTAGGGCCGCTGGATTGCCCTGTAGCTCCAAATGGGTGGCATTAAGTGCGTCTGCTGTTACACTTTGATATTCACTCATTTTTGCTTATTTTGAATGTTAAAAACAACTGAAGTTACTGGTTTTCGTTGCAAAACAAAATATGGCGTTTGCTTCTACCATTCAATGCGTTGGAATAAAAATCGCGTTCTCCCGCAATTTAAAAATTGGTGTACACACTTGGAGAAAAATGTGTATGTACACGGCGGATTAAAAAATAAATGTGACAATGTTGGTAAGTCGCTAGCGGATTGGATGATTAGGTCATTTGAAATGAAAACGGGCGAAGTCAGTATTTCTCCCTGCCACAATGCCGGTTTCGTTCACAAAATGGCCTCGTTCAGCATGTAACGAAAGTACTTTAAAATAAGCTCTGACGACTTTCATTGAAAAATTCAGCAAAACAGAGCACTGTACAGTGCCGAGTGGCGAAAAACTCGAAGACTTAATCTACATGTGGCAACTTTCAGTAATTCTGGAGAACTCACAAAGTATAGAGATTTACATGTATGTATTGCTATTCATATCAAACCAAAAACTTGGTTTTCAGCAAAAAAAAAAATAATGCCTTGCCTTTGCACGTTTAGATGATTGCGTTTGACATTTCAATTTTATTCAACACCCGGCTATAAAAAGAAATAAAAATAAACAAAAAAGTGCTATTAAAATTAAAAAATTTTCTATTTTTAGGAAAATTTTCATACGCGTGCCCTCACAATCGAAAAAATATCGGATAGGTATAGGTTAGGTATCTAACTAAAATCCATAAATGAAAGAATACAAGATTACGTCTTTTCTTTTTTTGGTGTTGTTTTCGCTTTGGTCATTTAGTACTAGTTGCATGATCACCAGGGGGACGACGTGTGGAACGTGTTCATGAGAGTACTATGCAAATTCATATACAATGGCTTTGGTGTTGTAATTTCGACCACGTGGCGTGACGTCAGCGGAGCCAAAAGATAATCTTTTTCGTTTATTTAGTATGGAAGATTGGGTAGCAATAATTTAGTTATTTGAAATTGTTTTTAAAGTAAATATTTTTCTATTCTTTTTCTTGAAAATTGTACGCTAGTCCATTGTATATCAATTTGCATAGTACTATCATCACGATGATTTTTGACGCACTTGTTTATACACAGAAACAGCAACCAGAAAATTAGTATGCGCTGTGATCGCTTGGGGCCGACGTGGTGGAACGTGCTGATGATAGTACTATGCAAATTGATATACAATGCGCTAGTCGTTATTTTATTAATCATCACAATACAATTATCAAGACTAGACGGGTGTATGCATGTTTGTTATTTTTATTTTTCGTTGAGCTTCTTTTATTTTTTAACTATATTTATAATTTAAAACAATGAAATATCCAGTAGAAATTTTTTATATTTAGAATGAAAAACAAGTTTATCAAATAGACCTCGCAATAGACCTGTGAATGCGCTGCAAAATTTGAGGAGTAAAATTCTATTTGGGGAGTCTTTAAGCGTCGAAAATTGGTGGTAGGGGCAAGAGGAGACTATTTTTTGGATTATTGCATCCAAAAAATATCAATAAATATCATTTAAAACCTCCATAAGCTCTCCGCAAAAAAAAGAGCAAGGTTTGCGCAGACACTTTAGATGTCGCCCCATTCGACTTCCACCATGATAGTACTATAGTTTTCATATACAAAGGTATAACTCACTCCATTTCATTGTGTTGTAATACAATTTATTTGTTTTGTTTGAAAAATAAAAAAAATGTTTTATGTTAGGAAAATTAGCTTTTTTTAAAGCTATCTGAGCCTTTCTAAAAGCCATATTTTAGTATCGCCAAATTATATGGGTCATCCGCTGAAAATAAAACAATTCAGATCAGAATGGCGCCTGTGTTTACATACCTATCTCTTTTTATCTTGTTTGTTTATTTTTCATGTTTTTAACTTCCCATAGGGAGTTATTGTAATCGGTCCGATTTGTCAAATTGAAATTTTTGACATTTCTCGACGTTTCAAGGTCCATAGAGCCTATATCAATCATTTTTAGAGAGATGTCTGTGTGTGCGTGTGTACGTACGTTCGTACGTCCGTACGTCCGTACGTTCTGGCACCATTTTTCGTCGTCGATATCTCAAGAACGAGTAGAGATATCGACTTGAAATAAATTTTATTTTACAGATAATAACTTCGAAAGAAGCTGAAAGGGCGTTTATTAATATTCAATCAGTTGTTTTTTTACTATAGCAGTTTAAAAAAGAAGTGAAAATTTTGGTTGGGCTCAAATATCTCACGAACAAATAATGCTATTGACTTGAAATAAATTTTATTCGACACATTATGACGTCATACAAATTTGATATGAATTTGGAAAAAAATCAATATGCCGTTATTTTTTAAAATAAAAAAAACTAAAAAAAAAATTTTTATAACTCGAATATCCTTAGATGGAAAAACGATATTAACTTTAAAATAATTTTATTTTACGAAAAATGTTGTTTTTGACTATTGGTGAAAATTTCAAAAAAATTCAGTTTTTTTACAAAAAATTAAAAACTACAAAAAATTCTACGAAAAATTGGTATAAATATTGTCTTTCGACTCAAATTTCTCAAAAATGGGTAACTATATTGACTTCTTGTTTGTTTTATTTTCTACATAACATAATTGTTAGCAACTGATAAAATTTTGACAAATATTGAATGGGCAGTTTTTTAACAAAAAATCAAAAACTGTTAAAATTTCTAAAGAAAAGTAGTTGCAATTGTATTTCAGCTCGAATATCCTGAGAACGACCAACGATTGTGCCTTCTAAAATATTTTATTTTATACATAGTACAATTTTTTATAAAAGGTTAAATTTTGACAAATATCTAATAGACAGTTTTTGACAAAAAATATAAAAAAAAAACTAAAAAGTGATAAAATTGGTTTTTCGACTCGAATATCTTGAGAACGAGCAATGATATTGACTTTGCCATTAGGTATTTAATTTTATCCATAAAAAAATTTTTACAGCGGGTATATATTTGACATATACCTAACTGACATTTTAAACAAAAATTTAAACAGAACTAAGATCCACATTCGTTAAAAAAACGCGTGGAAGTTTACCTCCTGAGTCAAGTGGAAACAACTTATACATCAACAATCTCTACAATATATGTGCATTTCGTAAATTTCTTTAAATAATTAAAATGCTTTTCAATCTTAAAATATTGATTGTTTGAATTTAACAGCTAAAGTTTGTTTCGCAGAAAATTTGGTTATTTGAAAAAAAAACTAAATATAAAGTTTTCAAGATCACAAATGGGAAGTTATCAGTGTGGGTCGCACCCAGCCTCTTTTTCTTGTCATCTTTCGTGATGTTCTAAAAATTAAAAAAAAAATGCAAAAACTCCATCTATTGCTGACTAGCCATACTATTTGTTGGTTTATGTAGCGTGAACCCGATAAATATCAAGGTCTTCAGTTGTTGTTGTAGTACATGTATATCTTTGATTTGATTATATGGATAAAATCTGATAATTAATAACTAATGGTGGATCGAAATAAGGTAGGCAAAATTTATATACAGAAGGTTTTGGAATTGATTTTTAATCGGTAATCGGTGCTGAACATATAAAACAACCAAAATTGGCTTTAAATTGAAATAACATATATATGTACCTACATTTTCAAGGCATTAGAGATGTTTTGTACACCAAGTTTTGGCTTAGGCCAATACAAGAAGAAAATACTATAGGAGGTTATTATCAAAAAATAATATTAAGCGTAAACAAAAAACTAGGTTAAATAAATCAATGGCAACACTAACATTTAGAAAATCATTCAAAATCTTTTCTTAAAGCCAAAGATATATTTTTATATATTTTCTAAATAAAGTTGTTTGAACAAATATGTAGGTAGTTAAAAATAATCAAATTCAAAAATTCAATCTGAGTTATTTCACAGTGCAAATTGTTTTCTTAGACACAATCTAAAGAATAGCACCAATAGGACGGTTCAATGATGAGAGAAGAACACCAAATGGCGGATTACTAGAAATTTATTAACATAATTATAATTGAAATTGTTATGAAAAAAATATTGTATAACAAGCTTTTTTAAAAAATATTTTTAGATTTCTAAAAAATAAATAAATAATTTTTTTCAAAACGCGTGGATATTTTTTTCAATTTTTTTTTAAATGTATTTAAGGAATTTTCTATTTAAAAGAAAAAAACGCACTAAAAATTTTTGAAATTTATATTTAAAAAAATCGATTTATTTCTTTTCATCAGATGGAATCTTTAATTTTGAGCTCAAACTCGTTTTTAATTTATTTTAGTAATTCAAATAATAAATTTTATGCCTTTTCATATTTTTCTCTAAAGACATTCTTGTTTTTATTTTTGCTATCCATTTTTTTAACATAATAATTCTTTACCAATTAAACTCGGGCAGATATTTGAATTAACCTAAAAATAGATCTTTAATGTCTTTAATTATGTGCAAATTGTTTCTTTAGACACTATCTAAAAAGCTGCATACCACATTTGGTAATCAGAAGAGAGAGACCAAATTCTCGACCCTTTACAGACATTTTTTACTTTATGCACTTAGTTTTATAGTTTTAGTAGTTTACTTTTGTTGCAATTTATTTAATTTAGTTTGTATGAAGATTACTCGGAGTGTTCTTTTTAATAATTAATACATTAGGAGCAAATTTTAAACAAGTATAATTTTTAACGATTCTAAATGCAGCAACAGCAACACTCACTCTGGGGATTTTTTTCCATGTCTAGTTGCAAATGGAAAATATGTCTTAGTAGTTAACACAATTTGACAAAACGAACAAACCAAAATAATAACTCAACAAAAACTGCTTATAAAACGTTCCGTAGTTTGGTTTGTATTAAGTGCGATTTATTAAATTACTAAAACGACAAATGCAAAAACTTTTTATTTACAATTAATTTGTATGCCTACGAATGTATTTTAAACTAATGTATTCCTATTTGAGTTAAATGTTAGTCACACGGCAACAAAACAAGAAAATCAGTATATTCTGCGTAAAAGTTCGATTTATTTAAAAAAGTGCTTCAATCTGTATCAAAATAAATTTTTTTATTTCATTGCATTTTAATTTTAAAGAAATGAACACCAATATTACCAATGCACTCATCACATAATTTAAAATATAAAAGAGTTGAACAGCGAACCCCAATATGTGAAAGTGAATGTATACATAATTATACAAATTGACTTATCGCATTTTGCCTTGAACCATAACTTGTTTTCTTTACTTTTTTTGTTTGTTTGTGTAAAGAGACACCCAGAATGAATAGTTGTTTTTCTTTTATTCTTTCAGAGAATGAATTTGACGAATTTCATCGTTAGTCATTACTGTGCACTGTTAGCGGCTGCTCTGGTATTCCTACAAGTCCAAAATTGTACTTCCGTTTATCATGAAGAACCGAAATACAAATGTCCAGAGAGGTTTAACGATGATTTATTTGTGAAAAATATTTTGTATGTTAATGTATTTCTCAATTAATTTTAAGGGCACAACTTATATATCCATGCTATTGTGAGAAAGGTTCTGATAATGGAATATCTGTAAGGTGTGAAAATGTTAATCTCGCAACATTATCTGTTGCTCTTCAAAATTTAGGAGCATTTAACACACTGATTCTTGATCTCACAATATACAAAGGAAATATTGGTAAGTGATCAAATAAAAACGTGAAGGAATTGATTACAAGTACCTATAAATATAACGGTAAGATTATATAGCTATTTGTGAAAATCATTGAAAATTTCCAATGTTATTTTGAAATATGTTACTGGAAAGCGCATTATTATTATTATTATTATTATTATTATTATTATTATTATTATTATTATTATTATTATTATTATTATTATTATTATTATTATTATTATTATTATTATTATTATTATTATTATTATTATTATTATTATTATTATTATTATTATTATTATTATTATTATTATTATCATTATTATTATTATTATTATTATTATTATTATTATTATTATTATTATTATTATTATTATTATTATTATTATTATTATTATTATTATTATTATTATTATTATTATTATTATTATTATTATTATTATTATTATTATTATTATTATTATTATTATTATTATTATTATTATTATTATTATTATTATTATTATTATTATTATTATTATTATTATTATTATTATTATTATTATTATATTATTATTATTATTATTATTATTATTATTATTATATTATTATTATTATTATTATTATTATTATTATTATTATTATTATTATTATT